>BQXV01000003.1:4800000-6253036 GCA_022836555.1 Colletotrichum tofieldiae | reverse complement strand
GAGAGATCCTAACCCTAACCCTAACCCTAACCCTAACCCTAACCCTAACCCTAACCCTAACCCTAACCCTAACCCTAACCCTAACCCTAACCCTAACCCTAACCCTAACCCTAACCCTAACCCTAACCCTAACCCTAAGTTTTTTTTTATAAGCATTAAATAAGCAGGGTCTAATTACAGACTATAGATAGATAGATAGTTAGTCTAATTAGATAGAGAATAATAATACATCTATCTTTAATAATACATAATAGTTATTAGCTTTTTAGATATATAATTCTTATCTTTAACTTTAGTTATCCTTTTTATAATTAATTATGATAGGTATAGGAGATTAAGAGCTTCTTACCTACCTCTGTTGCTATCTAGAGTCTTCTTAAAGAGCTATCTAACTTAGATTAGCCTTAATTAGACTAACTAGATTAGTAACAGAGTAAGGAACCTATACCTACTTTAGGTGTTATAGTGCTTATGTTATTACTGCACCATACAACCAGAGTATCTACTTACCTTACACACTTCTAATAGGATATCTAGAAGGTAAAAAATCTAGCTACTAGTAAAATAGATAATCTAGATAAATCTAGTGTATCTAAATTATTTAGTAAAGCAAAAAGCTATATATAGGTAGGTAAAAGATCTAAGGAAATAAGTAGTAATAGTAATAGTAATAGTGGTAATGTTAGTTATTTAGATATAGGGGCTATTTAGAAGTAGGGTGGTTAGGTTACATAGGTAATTATTATAACCTAGCGGTTTTTCTTAGATAGTGTTTACAGTAGCCAGAATAAATAAGAAAAGTATAATAGATAAGTTCTAGCTTAAATTAACAGTTATTTCTTGTTATTAAACGCTAAATAATAAAAGTAGGTATCTTAGTAGACTTTTTACCACATCTTTTCCCATGTTCTTCGAAGGAAAGACATTTGAGAAAGTCTTTGCCTCTCCACCTCCTCAATGCCGCCCTCCTCCCAGTGGCGGCATTCAGCGTCGACCTCGGCCTTTCCGCTGATGAGGTCGGCCTCCTTGGGCTGAACGAATCTGGTTTTCTTGAGCACTTTCCAAGCCACAAATGTGAAGCAGCCGAAAAAGAGACCAAAGTAGGAAGTGATGAATCCTCGAACGCTAAAAGGGTAGAAGTTGTCGAAGCCGACAAAGATGAGAGCCAGGATGCCGAGGAGCAGCGCCAGGCCAGGGAAGTATGGGGTCCAAGGAGCAAGGTAGGGAAGCGTCTCGGGCGGGAAGTTCTGGGCGACGCGAGCGCGGTAGAAGCCCATGTAGGTGATGAGCATGAATGTGTAGGTCATGATGAGCGCGGTAGTCGTAAGGTCAACAAACCAGAAAAATACTTCGACGGCTGAGGTTGAGGCGACAAGGAAGGTAATGCAAGAGATGGCGGTGACGATGAGAACGCAATAGATGGGAACACCAGCAGAGGTGCACTTGAGCAGGAATTTCGGAGCCTGGCCGTCGCGAGCAAGACCGTAGAGAGTGCGGGAAGTGGAGTAGAGGTAGGCGTTACCGCAGGACCTTGTTATCTGTTAGCATCCTATGTGTCTTCTCCACTCAAGTTTGACTTACCACCCAGAGAGCAGGATAAAGGCGTTGATGATGTCGGGAAGGGCCTTGATGTGCAGGTTCTTGATGCCAACAACCCAGGGGGAGGCACCAGCACCGGGCTCGCCATTCTCAATGGCGCCCAGCAGACCAGGGTCGCGAGAGCTGCAAATGATACCGACGCACAAAACGCCAACAACGTAGAAGCCGACAAGACGGTAGAAGATGAGCTTGGCGACGCGGGGAATCGTACGACGGGGGTTCTGGATCTCACCAGCGGCAAGAGCGATCATGTCAGGGCCAGCAATAGTGAAAGCGGCGTAAATGACGACCTTCCAGAATCCCAAAAACCGCCCAGTCGAGCCATCCGTGAAGTAGGCATGAATGTAGTTACCATCACCCCAGTTCCGAAAGCCGTACGCATCGTTCAAAGGATTACCGCCGGACATGGTGACCAGCGTGATCATACACAAACCGATCAGTAAGATAACCTTTGTCGAGGCCATGATGAACTCCGATTCTCCATAGTACTTGACGGCGATCAAGTTGACCGCGACACATGAGACCATGGCTACAGCCACCCATACTGCTGGGCTCACAGACGATCCAGACCAGTAAGTTATCACTGTAGCAACAGCACTTCTCTAGAGTTAGTAGATATTTACTTAGCTTATTGTGAGCAACCTTACCTGTACTCTGTACAGACCAGCATGAGACCTGCGAAGAAATACGTCCATCCCATGGCGAAGCCGAGAGCAGGATCTACAAAGCGAGAGGCGAGTTCGAAGATAGTGCCACGGATGGGCAAGTAGGCGCACATTTCGGCGACGGACAAGTTGAGCGGCCAGATGAAAAGAAGGCCCCAGAAGGTGTATCCGAGAACGAGCGAAAGAGGACCGGCCTTGGAGAGAACACCGCCAATACCAACCTTCATGACAGTTAGCTCTCCCACCGTTTCATTCCACGCTAACACAAAAGAAAGCAGCTTACCCAGAGACCGGTACCGATGGAACCTCCAATGGCCATGAGCTGGACATGACGGGGGCTGAGTCCACGCTGGGTCTCGCCGTACTGCTGAGCGACGGCTGCTGCAGTGCCGGACATGACCTGACCGAGCTTGTTGCTGTTGGTACTGTCGGCACGGCTGAGGCCGACACTCTTTTCTTCCGTCACAGCTGCCATGATGGCTGTGTGTTGTTGCTTGGGTGATGTTTAGGCTGTTGACCCAAGGTCCGATTCAAGGTCCGACTGTCTAAAAACGAACGTCGTCCAGGCAAGATTGGCTGAGCGAGGTCGGCAGATATGACCAAGAAAAACGACGATCAGGCCGACTGGAATACCTCTCGAGACAACGAACCGACCCGGATGAAAGAGGGACAGCATCATTCTATATAGATGAGTTCGTTCGTGTATGCCCCTGGTCCCGACGCTACCTTACGTCCGGCCCCCCTTCCCCTCCCTGGTTAGCATACCAACCTTCATCTGACGTCGCCCGGATCCTTGGAGAAACAAATCAGTATTACCACCACGCATGCAACTTACTCGGGCATGATAGACAACAGAAGAACTGGCCCCATCAACACTAACAGCGCGCCCCGCAGAGATAAGCAAAGAGCCGGGGAACGGAAAGGGTGGCAGCTGGTTGGGGCAATCAAAGGTTGGGCGCGGGGGCAATCCCTGCTGGGGCAACGTCAGAGAGGACGATACCGACGATAACGGAGTAAATGTCCTTCTCGTCGCGGCTTCAACGCGTTCCGTCCTAACGAACTCGCCCCTTTCCCACGTTTCGTCCTTCAGGGTCCACTGACGATGCATAGATGCCAGATCCCGCCAGCCGCATGAGGGCCCCTTTGACGTGATTGTGCGGCAGCGAGCAGGCAAAGCCCCGAGGATCACCTCAAGCTTTGGGGTAAGAGTAAGACGAAGCGAATGGCTGCCGGCGATAGCCACTGATCCGAAAGAGGAGACCTCAGGACGCGGAGACCAGGGGCTAGAAAGTCCCCGGTAGGCGTCGACGGGGCGGCTCACGCATCAAGCATTCGCTGAGACTCTTCGCTGCCTTGTCAGCTGCCAATCGCGCCTCGAGCTGAAGTGCCTCAGTTGTTTCTCCAAGTCAAGCCTGTTGGTCTTTGCTGTAGACAGCCAGTGACAGCCATTTTCCTCCTAACGTCTTGGCAATGGGTCAAGCAACATCCGACGTCGGATTTGTTGATTGGCGAAAGCCTCGACTCTTCCATTATCCGATAGATGTCAAGTTGGTGGTTGGCTGAACGGACCCTTGGCGAACGAACGGGAGGCGAAAACTTGGGGCTTAGTCCTTATTACTGCCGACGATTGACCGCGTGCTTTTTTCAGCGGCCATGCCGAAGGGGTGTGTAGCCTCTCCCTGAAGACGGCGACGAGCAAACTTGCTTAGCTTCGTACCCATGCTCCGGAGGGTAGGGGGCGGGGTGATTTGCGGTGGTGGCATGGCAGAAGCTGCACAGAAAGCGGGTAGAACCCCGGCCAGCCGCCCCAGCGCGGTCCGGTGTCGTCCAAACTGCGATTTGGGAATGTACGCTAGCGACTGACTCGCTGGCGGCAGACTACTGTAGAGCGCGGGCGCAACGGCAGTCGAACCAGAGAGATGTGCATCTTTGCAAACCCCTGGAGTCTTGGCACCAGCACCAGCCAGGACTCGAGCTGCTCTGCGGGCAGAACGATAGGGCATCAGATGACGGTGGAGTGAGTTTCAGGCACTAACGAGCTCCGTCTTGTCATCCGGGGAAATCACTATCACCGCGCGAACCCTCTTTTTTCAACGCGTTTTATTACGTACTTTTGGTTGCATTAAATGGGGCAACGCGCCAAAGATAGGATCCAGACCGAGAGGGGCGTCCTTGACCGATCAGTCCATCGGGTGAGGGGAAGATAGTGGCAGACCGGAATGCCGTTTCCAAAATATATAATCTGGGCCGGGAGCAAAAACACGGGGTAGCAGCTCGCATGCATGCGTGGGGACCACAAGATACATACTCACAAGAACTCCGTACAGGCTCCCGGAGCGGTTGAGAAGCAATTGAGTGTAGCGTTCTCGTGACAGAGGCATGTTGACAAGAACTCGAAACAAAGAGTGAATGGGGAGAAGAGTTTGCATGCCATAGACGGATCGCTTATATCTCTCCTCGTCGCAAAGGGCGCGCTCGACAAGTTACCAGGGACATGAGATCGTTCAGATCGTCCCAGATGCGCTGCCGGTTCTTCAAGTTTGAGATGGTGGCCAGGCGGAAAGACAGGCCCGGTCCCAAGCACTCGGAGCACCGCCAACCAAAAATGGGCGGCGGACCGGGAATGTGTCCCGGTCCTTTCTTAGCTTGAACCGGCTACGGTCCCGGCCGCCGTATGGAAACACCGCCCAGCTGCTCAATCCACCATCCATATACATGACTTGTTGATCTTGACGATTGATTAATGTCACGCCCTCTCCACGGGTCTCATCTACGAAGCCAACACGCAAACACAATCGAATATGGTAAGAACAAAAGGAGCGTCGGGTCATCAAGGCGGATCCCGTTAAGTACACCCATGCAAAATAAATCTTTGATAGTTTCGTCTACGATCGACTATCGAACGTTCTTCGACTTGCACTACATGTACGGCTATGCAACCACGGTCCGTTCTGGACAGATACGCCTCATCTCTCAAATTCTCCATCTCCGCGCGTAATAGTTGCTTTCTAGCGTCACGTTGAAGGGGCGGCTTTCCCATTCTCTCTCTCCTCATCTCCCATCGACCGGTTGCCTGATTGCAGGGTATCATGGTAAGAAAAATCGCAATCTAGACTTCCGCCGCAGTGACCGTGACTGTGATTGTCTCCTTGTCCTTCCCCTTGGAGGTCACAGTCTCAACGACGGTCTCCGGCTCTTCCTCTGTGCCCTCCGCCTCTTTATCCGACGAGTCTGTTTGTCGTCGGCTGCCGCGCCGCCATCGCCCCTTCAACCAACGCCGTCAGCTCTTATTCCCGTTCACCGTCGTCTTGGGAGTCCCCGCTGCCGCACGAGGCGTACGGTCGCCGCTGCTCCGTGTGCCGTTGGCCGGGATGTAAAAGTCGTAACGACTGGGGAAGAGGATGATGTTGGCCAACCGCAGAAGTTCGGTTTCCGCCTCGGTTTTTGTCTTGTTTCTGATACCCTCCTCGTCGTCGACGTCCATGGCGTCTGCGTGCTTGGGCGATATCCCGGCCGGCTCGACATCGTAAGGGGCCAAGCCCATGGCGCGCAGGCCATCGACCCCACCGTATTCCTCGACCTCTTGGGCACCGGGACGGTCTTGGTGCGAGGCTTCGCTGCCCAGCCCACCGAGGGTGTCAAAGTCCGGTCCCGGCTGGCCGGTCTGGAAAGCTTTCCTTTGACGGGCGAGGAAAAGCGCATTTGTCTGGGTCAAGGGGCACACGGGAGTGTAAGTCAAAAGGGAGAGCTCGTTTGACTCATTCTGCAATGACTGAGGGACGCCAAGCCTGGTGCCCCCCGTGATTATCGAGTAAGCTTGATCACAGTGCCAAATGACATAGTCGCCGGCCTGCAAGCTGGGCAGAGAGACCAGGCTCCTGCGCAAATGCAGATGCGGGTGCCAGCGTTCAGTAAGACGCTGGGCATGGCCCGGGACGGCGCCATGGATGATGGTGTTGGGCTCCGGGTCAAGTGCCCAATTCGAAGCATCCAGATACGCAGCCCACTGATCCGCCTTACCACCATCCGGCTGCTCTGGCGGGCCACGCTTTGGCGAAAAGAATGGCCGCAGAAGGAAGTATGCTGCTACTAGTTTGGGCGACGGCAACACACGTACCATGCCTTGCTCGACCTCTGTGAGGGCTAAGATGCCCTGGAACATGCGGAAGACGCTGCAGGCACCCGCGCCGTTGTACAGATCGGTTGTGGCACCGACTCGGCCGGCCGGGTCCCACGGGTCGTAAGACTCCCAGTCGCCGCGGAAGACTGCTTCATAGGTACCACCGCGGCCGTAGCCATCCGGCTCCCATCGCTCCAGACTGCCGCTATCGATCTGCGCAATGACAGTCGAAGAAGCACTGGCGCTGATTGAGTCGGCGGCCGAGTTGCCGTTTTGCTGACCAACGGCCCCAAGTTTGTCGTTGTGGATGCGCAGACGATCCGCGTAACTTACCGGGGCGCGGGTGATGTGCAAATCATCCGTTGACTCCCAGAACGACATGGCAAATTTTTGCGCGCGTAACATGTTAGGATGGGCGCGTGCACGCACTTGAACCGGCGTCCAGAAGAGGTCGATGCAAGTTGGGTCATGCAGCGCAGGCGGCTTGAATTCGCGGTTCTTGTCGAGATATTCGTGTGTTTCTTGGACCCAGCTTTCGGCATCTTTGGACGAAACAACACCACGGATGACGGCGACGCCATACCGTCGTAGTCTGTGCGCAAAGGCCTCGACGCGGACGGGATCATTGATGTCGTTAAAGTTGATGGACGGGATTAGCTCCGAGCCCCGGTTCTGGATATCGGCGATCTCGATCCTGAGAGCGTCGAGCAGGCGGCGCCATGATGCCTCGACGGCGGCTTCGTGGCCGGCGATGAGCCGCTTCTTGACGCCGGCAAAACGCGAGGGCAACGGGATGGGTTCGGTCCCGTAAAAGGATACCACGGGGGGCTCCATGCTTTTGGGAAAGACCTTGCGGCTTGCAGCGGCGGCTGCAGCGGCAGCCACTGCAGCAGGAGTCGAAGACGACGATCTGGTCGTCGCGGCGGAGGTTGCAGCTGTGGTGGCCGCAGTCGAAGGGGGTGAGGTGAGGAGAGTAGAGGTAGGGGAGACGGAGGTGGCCCGGGACACGGCGGTAGACGACGGCGGGGTCGTCTTAATAATTCTGGACGAAGTCCTGCGTCCACCACCGATGCTCCCACCACTTCCACTGCTGCTGTTCGACCCTGTACGTGTACCTGACCCGAGCCCCCTGCGATTCCTCCTCCCCAAGCCCGACTTGGGGGACTTGACGGAGGGCGGTGCCACGGCAGCTGGTGTCGTGCTGCTCGAGCTCGTGTTGCTACTGGCTCCCTCGGTCAGGATCGCTGTGTTCCCGGCATCTCCAACTTTCCCAACCCCAACTGCTCCTCCTCCACCATCTTCATCTCCTCCTTTTCCACCCTCCCCATTTGCGGGGGGCGCCTCAGTGGGGCCAGCGGCCCAGCGGGCCAAGATCATCCGAGCTGCCGCCGCCTAGAGATTAGGGGGTGAGCGCGCCCAGTAAGTAGCGCGTGAGTGTGTGAGCAACGTTTGTGTATGTATCGTATGCAACGCACTCACACTGATACACACGTATGCGAGTATGCTGCAGCCGGTTGACAAGCGATGTCTGGATGCAAGCCACTTGCAAGTAAGCGTCGAGAGTGAATCCCCCCACACGGAACCGTTCGATATTGCTAGTCGCACGTAAAATCCTCCCACAATTGAGTCGATGAGGGAAAGAGAGCGGTCTGTCGCTTCTAGGCAACGATTGCAGTACCCTATGACTGACTGGTATACTGATGGCCCGGTCCAGTCTCTGGAAAGAGGGGTTGACGGGTCAAGTGCTCGGTAAACTTGCGCTGTCACGTCGTGTAAGATGGAGTGTCGAATGTGGCTGGCGGAGGTGGTTTTTGCTAATGGCCGATCCAATCGTGACCCCAGACCTAGAAACGCAAGCAAACGGAATGCGCGAACCCAGACTCTGATAATCCTCTTTTATATCTCCCGAGATGTCTCGTGACGGCGCGAGCACACCACAAACCCGGTAGCCTTCCAATGGCTGGTATCCCCAAATGGTGGAAACGCCAGTCCTGCCAGCTTATTGAACCAAAATCCCGGACAGAGGGCGGGCGGCGGCGCAGGAATAGTGACAAGTCTAGCCTGATCCCCCTCGGGAGCTTCTTTGACAGCGGTTCCGGATTGAGTGAAGAATGGTACCTCGTGACCTTCCCAAAGAGGATAGATAAGTAACGGCGGACGAGGAATGCCGAGATGAGCTATTGGTCTCTGTCGTGAAGAATTGTACTTGTTGTTGAGAAGGGAAATGTTGTCCGTGAGAGAGTGAGTGCGGCGTATGGGCTGGATTCCGCGAATTCCCTGAAAGCCTTTCCAAACCAGAACAACTCGGTCCGGTGTGCGTACTCTCGGGGCATCACGAAGCCTTTATCATGAAGGCATGGCCCGCAACAAGGCGCAAAATGTGCCCACAATTCCGATGGGTAGCGTCAGGGTGGCCACAGGAACGCATACAATCTGCAAATCTGCACAGGAGACAGGGCCGACAGCCTGGGCCAGCCGCTTCGGGGCTGGGGTGTCTGCGACGAGATAGATTGCTTCTCATTGCACCGTATCAGTTCTTCCGGATGAAAAGAGGATAGCACGGGAGGGGCGACACGGGCGACACGGGCAGATTGGGCGGTCATGGGTCCACTCACCACCTCCGTCTGCGCTGCCCGCCGGGCCGCCAACCCGCACTGCGGCTAATATGCGGAATATCGCTCTGCGCGCGGACTGGTCAGAGTCTGGAACTTGTTCCCCAAAGTCTTCGGCCAGGAGGCCGATTACTCCTTCACCCACATCCCTGTCGTGGCTAGCTGTTCTGGGTGGTTGTCCCCAGGGCTCTCTCCCCCTTACTTATCCAATCAAAGCACCGATATCTCGTGTGCGCACCATGGACGGAAAAGTACAAGCCTCACGTGGTTGCAGAAGACAGGCCCGTGAAATGGGAAAACCTGGGCGACGAGCCGTTGAGGCTTGGGACTTGATGGCCCGGTTGGGAGACCAGTCGGCGGCTTTCGCTTGTTTTCTCTGGAGGCATTTCTTCCCTCCATTTCCACTGGCTAATTATCGGAAGCCTCTCCGTCGCCTTCCAGGACCGAGAGCCAGACCCTGCCCTTCGGCGTGCATTGCGCCGCAGTACCAAGAGGGTGATGAGACACCCTTGCCCGAACCTGAATCGTGCCTTCGAGAAGGATGTGTGTAAGAAACATTGCCGGTACGAATTCGTCAGGTGTGGTGGAGGGTCACTGTGAGACACAACGAGAGAGATCTTTTTAAATCTTCGACTCAACGCCATTCGCATTGATAACAGCCAAGTCTTAATGCTGTTAGGTAATGTGCTTGCTTTCTCAGATGCGAACATTACTGGACGGGCGTCGTCTGTGAGACCTATCTGAGGAGCCTCTCGAAACCAATACAGCCCTCAAGCTTGAATGCTCGCAACGTAGTAGCGGTCGCTGGATCGGATTATGTGTTGATCGGGAGTGGGTACCAGCAGACGAAGCTTACGCCGCTCAAGAAATGCTCATTGCGTCCTTTTGAGGTGACGACGTTTGGCACAATGGCGTGAACACCTGAAGCAGCAACGGTGGAAGCGAGCTGCTGCAAGTTGCAACCCGGTGGTGGCGGGAGCCTCCGATGGCGCGTTTACTTGACACCGAGACGGGTTAGCGCCCTTGAAAGGACGGGTGAAGGTTACTGCTGCTCAGAAATGCGAAATCGAGATTTGTCTGCGGCTCCTGGTTTCAATGACAGTGTTTCGTGCGCCCACACACGCCAATTGCTTGTGGCTGGCTGTCTTCCTGAAAGTAACCCAACCATATCCATCCCGCGAAAAGACTCCGGCGGCCTAGCTGGATGTGACCTCCAAAGAGGCCCAGCCCAGCCCCCAAAGGGGGGAATGACAGAGGCTCCGTCCACCCCGAAACATCCGTCCGCCAATGCGGGGACTTCTTCCAGCCGACCTTGCGGGCAGCGTCTCCCATCTGCCGTCTCGTGTTTGGGCTGGGGCCAGACCAGACTTGGCTCTCCTCCGGCGGTACGTTACTTTCTGGCCATCGAATAACGACATTCAATCCCTTGGGTCAGATCGCCATTCGCTACCACGCACCGCCCGCAAGAGTTTGCAAACGATCGAGCCAGCGACGAACGATACGTTCTGAAACCAAATGGTTTTTTTCCATACTTGCCCAAGGATCCGATAGTTACCATCTCATTACTCCTCGCTGCCTCTCGCGAACTCGACCGTTCAAGTAAGTCGCGGTTTGAAGTGGTGCATGAGATGGTAGTCCTCGGACGGGTCTTATCGCCAACTGGTTTGGATAAGGGTTGCGTGGGAGCACTATGGTAGCGCAGTAAGAGTTCAGTCGAAGCTCTTGCAGGCTGTGCAGGAAATCGTATGGTTTTCTTCTTCTTCTTTCCCAGTTGTCCTATTCCTCGGCATGGTTCTCTTGCAGTGGCTCCGTATTCTGCTCAGAAAAGCCGATGAATCGGCGGTCTGGGCGAAACGTCAACTGCTGCAAGCAGCACGCTGCCGACATGAGCAAAGGGCACGGATGGTGCCGAAAGGCAGACCCCAAGCCCATTTGTCCGTCTCCGAGATAGGTAAGGGGACTGACTCTTCATCTAATCCAATAACTATGCTGTCTTGATACTTTGTGCCCAGCGAATGGTGTAGCATCAGAGACGACCCCGGCCCGCCAAACCCATCAATAAGCTTCCGCTTGAAACGGGTTTGGCGAGTCGTCCGCTCAAGCCTGAGCAGCCCTCCTCCCATCGGACGCGACTTGCCGCTGTCCGCGTGCTGCTTGCTCCATGCACGAACCTTTGTGCGATCAGTCACCCAACTTCCCGCCGGTACTCGTCCGTTCATCAGCAGAACAGTCGCAATCGCATTCCCCCAGTAACAAATGTTTGCAATGAAGAAAGTACCCCTTGCCCCTACCGGAAACGCCCCATCCTCGTCTCTACACCATCTTCATTTCGACGTCGACACACAGTTGCACCCGCCAGGGGCATTCCCATGAAGACAAGCAGCTGCAGCCCAGGGGCCATGGCGCTGGTTTCAGATGGCGGGTAGCAAGCCAGCGAGAGATCACCAGCCTTACTCCGAGCGTGCTTGAGTGTGAGTGTGCTTTCCATGGGCCCTGTAGTATACATGCGAATAAACTTTGTGAAGCTTCCCGAATCGTCAATTGATTGTCGCAGTCACAACCGAACATGCCGTCGACTCTTTCTTTTCCTCCCAACTTTACCGCGCTGCTATAATGTAGCCTGACGTGTCTTCTCTCCACGCACCGCACGTCAACATAATCTAGGTTCTTCATAAGGGACCTGGCCCTTCTGGGTTCGACAACTTGACTTTGATGTTAACTTCAACGGGTTGTTCTGGCAGCACACCGGCCATTCTTTAATTTGACATTTCGTCTGTTGCAGTATTCGCGTCCACTCGCTTCAGCCTCACTCTTTCTCTCTTGTTTCCTGTCTGGTCTTCTTAGGCACGATGAGTCGTGTTGGCAGTCGTACCGGGGATCGTCCGGCCTCGGCCGACCTTTCTGGCAGCATCTACCTGATCACGTCTGATGGCCAGACGCTCAAGCTGCCCATGCCGAGCAACTCTCCATACGATCCTTTGAATTGGAGCTTGCCAAAACGCCTATTTGCCATGGGTGTTCTCATACTGTACTCGATCGTTTCCATGATGGAGACGCAAGCCGCCAGTCTGATGTATCGCTCTCTTGCTGCAGAGTTCAATGGCAAGGTAATTGCTGCCCTGACGATACTTGTGGGCAGTCATAGGATGGCTAACCTTTCTCAAGCAACCCGACAAATTCCCATTGAACGTCCTCGTTTCAACGCCGAGCACGCTCTCTCTCGGCCTCGGCGCTTTTCTCTGGATTCCCCTTTCGGTAGCTATTGGAAGGCGGCCGGTTTTCCTGCTTGCTTCATGCTTCCTGACCCTCGCTACTATTCTAGCAGCGAATGCCTCGGGGTTCTACCAGCTTCTCGGAGCTTTGAGTTTGCAGGGTTTCTCGGCGGGACTGAGCCTCAGTGCTGTATGTGATGGACTCCTCGCAGCCCCGTTGCCTAGTAGAAGTCTAAAACTGACAAGGATCAAAGTCGATGTTGATTGTCATCGATCTTACTTTCATCGATGAGCGGCCCAATGCACTCGGCATGTTCTGGAGTATCGGCTGCGGCGGCGGCCTCTTGTCGTTACCCAGTGTCACGACCCTCGCCGCCCCTGGATGGAGAGGCTTCTACTCGGCCTGGATCATCCTCTGCCTGGCCGTTTTCATATGCGCCTTTTTCTTCCTCCCCGAGACATACTTCGTTCGGCCGGCGGTTGCTTTCGATGGCCGCATTCTCGTGCAAGGCGGATCGGAGAAGATCCAGATATACGACGATTGGGAACAGACGCCCGGTGGGGAGGCGTACGACACGGCGCAATCAGAACCCGTTCCCGAGACGGTATGGCAAGGGATGGTTCGAAGATGGGGAGTCGCAAAGCGCGGTGCAGGCTTTAGAGAGATGTGGACCTGCTACGTCCAAACAATGCTCTGCGCATGCAACCCGCTTGTCTTTTGGGTTGCGATTCTCAACGCCCTCAATTTTGGGGCCATGCTCTTCATCGGCGAGACGTATGCCGTTGTCATGTCGCAGCCTCCATACAGCCTTCCCGAGCGTGTTATCTCCATGGTCAACCCCGTCTCTGCGATTGGTTCGTTTCTCGCCTGGCCAGTGTCGACCATCCTGACATCGCGCGTGGCTCGCCGTCTGACACTTCGCAACGGCGGAATCCGAGACGCAGAACATTATCTTATCGCCTTTCTCCCTCCCGTCCTCGCTGGAGCGGGAAGCGTCTTCTTGTACGGGTTGACCGTGCACTACAAATGGAACTTCATATGGATTTTCGTATCTTATCTCATCAACGCCTTCAGTGCGGCAGCCTATGGCATTGCCTCGACGCTCTGGGTCACCGAGGCATTCCCTCGCTGGGCTGCGCCCGCCATGGTCATTGTTGGAGGGGCGGGATACATGCTGAGCTTCGCGACGAGCTATGTTGTCACACCATGGCTCAAGTCGCAGGGTTATCTGGGCGCCAACTTCGAGCTGGGCGCCGTTCTGTTGATTGTGGGTGGCATTGCTGTACCACTTGCTTTCTGGGGAAAGAGTTTGCGACAATACATCGACGGCAGATGGGGGGTGTCTGAGGCTGGAGCTTTGCGGCCACAATAGATGCGGCGGACGGCTTATCCTCAAACAGGCGCTTAAGTACAGACCATATATTGATGGCTACATAATAGCAGCGCTGTAAACCCATCTCCTATCTCCTTAGTTTCCGTAGCTGGTCAATGAGCAAGACCAAGCCATCAATAATCATAGTCTCATATGATTTGTTGAAGTGGATGTCCTTGCCAAAGGTGATGATAGGTATGCTTTAAGCCAATGATCGACTTCAGACCATCCCCAGGTCCTTATCTGGCGCTGTATGATGATCAGCAGTAGAGAGCAAGCCAATTGGCGTCCACTCTCCGCCGGCGAGATTTCTTGTCATGTTGAGATAGGCATCTGCTCTGATGCGTGATGCTACTACAGTTGCTTGGATTTGCTGAGTGAATGTAGGGGATATGGACGGCTCTTCAGCCTCCCGGGCTTCTCCTCCCGGGCAATCGGGTCTCTGTGGCTCCCGCATGAGGGCCCATGTTGCAGAGAGCTCGGCGTGAGTTTTGGTCGTCGTCCCGGTCTCGGCAACACGGTCGGATTCAATGGCGTGATAACTTTGCGAGTAATGTAACGGTATGGGTTCAGCCTCGTTCGCTAACGGCTGTCTGCTGGCAGCGTCTTGAGACGCCTGTCGCTGGAGAACCCCCACACCGCCACAGGCGACTTTTTCCATCTCGAGATCGTGACTGAAGATGTCTCCAGAACAGTAGCGTCCAAAGAGAGACCCAATGGTAATGTTGTCTCTGAGCCATTCGGCAATATTGACCGTGCACGGCCAGACATCTTTTGGCCGAAACACTCGAACGAGATCGCACAGCTCTTGACACGACGAATGTCGAGAGTATGGGAATGAAATGGCTCTAGGCAAACTTTCAGTCGAATCGTTCGCAGAACTGGTCACCCCTTCGCTGACACTTTGTTTTCTCGGGCCGATCGTCTGGAAGGCATCCAAGATGACGGCCTTGCTTTTCTCCCCAAAGGTAGTGATCTCAAGGTCCAACGGCATATTTCGACCACTGTTAACACCGGCCTTCAGGGCCTCAAGAAGCCTAGACTTTGCATCCGCGGAGACATCCGTTGTCTCGTCGATCAACGTCAACGTCGCCTTCATGTCTTCCGTCGACAGGGGATCTAGTTCCGCATCTCGTTCCAAGTCATCGCCACCCCCGCCAACGCCGACTTCAGCGATATCTGTGCCACTTGGAAGGTGCGCAACGACTGGTTGTATGGAAACGACCCTGGAATTCCGAACCACGCTGCAAAAGTTGCCTCTTTCACAGCTATGAAGCCGAACATGCTCATCTCTAGTGAGACAACCCGGGTGGGGGGTGTTTCCACATATGTAGCCGGCCAAGGCAGGGGCTTCGGGACATAAATGAACCGACGAACCGAAGCGGTCGTTGGACGTCTTACCGGTCAAGGAAGAAAACATGCGCATCTTGTAATCGTCGACATGGATCCGGGACTTCAAAGCCTTGGACAAGGCAATCCAGACCTGCTCATATCCGTATGTCCATGCTTGGATATGGAAAATGGTGTCATTGGGGTACAAGGCCACCTTCCGGAGCAGCTCTGCAATACCCTCAGCTTTAGTTTGGAACGGTACGTCCGTGATGAAAGAAGTGTCTAGGTAGATCTTATCGAGAGTCTTAAGGCCGGAAGTGTACTCGATGACAGTCGGGTTCCTAGCGATTGAGTTGACGAACCAGGGTTCGCTTCGGATGTCGCCCGTGTAGAGAATGGCGTGATGCAAGTCTTCTATGAGGAACATGACAGCTCCAGGACAGTGGTTCGCGTCAAAGAGTGTGACTTGGATGTGGCTGCCAGGCGCAAGCTCCAAAGTGGTGGGTGTTTCCAGGGGCAGCGGTTTGAGGAGATTCTTCAGGTGCTTGTACGTCTGCACGCGTGCCTCGAGGATACCTTTGGCATAGTTGACACGACAAGGGTAGCGTTCGAGACGGAGGAGCATCTCCCGTGTGGCTGCAGAGCAGTAGACAAAAGGAGAGCGCAGGGTCTCCAGCCCAGCGAGGTGGTCGCTGTGAATATGGCTCAGGAAGCATGCGACTGGTGGGCGGCGGCCAGCATGACTCCGGAAGAAGTCAACTATAACGGGTTAGCGGTCTGATATAAGAACCAAAGTGCATGCTGGGTTGGATTGCAGCTGATATGTCGCAAAAACATCGTCACGCAGGTGGTGAGTGAGTGCATCCCCGTGATGTTCCATCCAGGGTTCGACGACTCACTTCGGATGTCAGGAAACTCTGCGACAAGTCCGTTGAATGTCGACATTACGACGGCTCTTCATGATCGGGTTGCAATATGTCCGGCGAGAGAGAAATGCACGATGGCTGAACGCTGAGGTCGAGGTTGTTGAAGGTGAGAACCTGAATTCACTGAAAGGAGAAAAAGCACCCATACGCGGAACGTCCCTCCGCTGCCCCAAAGTGTCATCGCCACTCGCCAGCTGTAAGCGGCTGGACTACTAACAGTTCAGTGACTGGCGGAGTGGTGGGCCGGCCGTCTTAAAGTTGGATAAAGTGGGTATAATCGGCTCCGGATTTCGGCTCCGATTGTGCTCAACGATACCGCCTCGCCGTGAGTTGGGTAAAGCGGAACAGAGTCTTCCATGTTTGTGTGCAGAATCTCGCTCTGACCTATTGACTCTCATTCAACCTCCCGTTTCACCGGGTATTTCAGAAACCTTGCGATCAATCAATATTCTAACTGCCGGCCCTCTATTCTGGACGGAGCAGCAGCCAGTATTGGTGCGTGACGCTAGAATCTCAACTCCGAAATTGTGGGGCTCAACTCCGAAACGCCTTCGTCATGTAATCCAGAAAAGGGAACCAGCTTCAGATGTATTTGGACTAGACCTATGGAACACTCTTCAATTTACAACACTCAGCTCTAAACTCCGAGATCCAGCTAGAACTACATGTACATGTCGGTTGTCGACAGTTGAGAACAACATGAACCCCAGCCACGCACCCACAGCTTCCCAGCCATCCGTCGAGCCGGATGAGCCATACAGCATTTTCGATATTCGACAGAAAAGAATAGTTGTACTCATTGTATCAACCGCGGCCACCTGTAAGCTTGAACATTCATTGAAAGCTTTGCTGAGATGCTATACTGACCAATCAATCAGTCTCCGGCTTCGCATCCAACATCTACTTCCCGGCCCTCCCCACCATCGCCAGCGACCTCAACGTCTCCGTTGAACTAGTTAACCTCACAGTTACCACATACCTCATATTTCAAGGCCTGGCACCAAGTCTCTGGGGTCCCATCTCCGACGTCAAGGGCCGCCGATTTGCCTATTGTTACACCTTCTCCGTGTTTCTGGGAGCTTGTATCGGCCTCGCAGAAACTCGGAACTACGCCACGCTCATCACCCTGAGATGTCTCCAAAGT
Organism: Colletotrichum tofieldiae; assembly: GCA_022836555.1. Lineage (NCBI taxonomy): Eukaryota > Fungi > Ascomycota > Sordariomycetes > Glomerellales > Glomerellaceae > Colletotrichum > Colletotrichum tofieldiae. The sequence continues at coordinate 6,236,053 of BQXV01000003.1, read as the reverse complement.
ACCGGAAGCGCGAGCACAATTGCCGTTGGCTCGGGCGTAATCAGCGATATCACAACCCGTGAAGATAGGGGCGGGTATATGGGTGTCTTTCAAGCTGGTTTGCTGGTTCCCGTTGCCGTTGGTCCAGTCATCGGAGGCGCACTGGCTGGGTCTCTGGGATGGCGAAGCATTTTTTGGTTTCTGGCCATCTACTGCGGCGCATTCCTCGCATTCCTCATACTCTTGCTACCGGAAACGCTCAGATCAGTCGTTGGCAACGGGGCAAGAGTGCCTTCAAGCTTATTTGGAAAACACCCCTTATCCCTTTATCAGCGAACCACCAAAACCAAGTGGGCCTTCAGAAGCGCATCTTCTGAGCCACCACCACCGAAGAAAGTCGACATAACCGGGCCAATCCGGATCCTCTTTGACAAATGCGCAGCTCCAATCATGGTCTTCCTTGCGGTATACTATGCTGTCTGGCAGATGAGCATTACCGTCATGTCGAGCCTCTTCAAGTCGCAGTACGGCCTCTCCGACACGCATATCGGTCTGACCTTCATCGCGAACGGCGTTGGCTCCATGACTGGCACCCTCGTCACTGGAATGATACTTGATATTGATTACCGCCGCGTAAAAGAGAAACATGAGGCCGAGAACGAGGCCGAAAACACGGCCCTCTACTTCCCGACCAGCCAGGACTTCCCCATCGAAAAGGCCCGCCTCCGCCTTATTCCTATCTTCTCCCTTCTTCAATGCGTATCCATCGCCGTCTTTGGCTGGACAATCAACTTTCCACGCCATGTTCCCATTGCTGTGCCAATCATATCAACCTTCGTCACGGGCTGGACTGCCGTCTCGACCCAATCTCTCGTCATGACATATCTCATTGATGTGTTCCCTGATCGAAGCGCTGCCGCGAGCGCCAGCCTCAACCTCGCAAGGTGCCTGCTTGCTGCGGCCGGTACGAGCTTCGTAATGCCGATGGTGAACGGTATCGGAGTCGGGTGGGCGTTTACTGTCTGCGTTGCTGTGCAGCTGGCGGCCCTTTTGGGCGCGGGCATGCAGTGGAAGTATGCTGCAAAGTGGAGGCTCGAGGCGCGAAGTGAATAAGGCTATTCCGATAGAGGAGCCTGGGAGCATCGGAATTCCACGTAGGGTGTGTATTCATTGTATGTATAGCGATTTATGATAGACAAAAGTTTGATTGCGGGTCCATCGTCTCGGCTACGTTGCTCCCTCCGCACAATGGAAGCTTTGTAACATTAAAATATCTGCGGCCCATCTTGATAGCTTCTATGTAGCCCCAACCACATTCTAAGCACGCGTATCTCACGGGAAAAACACATCAGAGTGGTTGATGGGAGCCCCACCGGCAAGGAGCCCTCCTCCGGGGATATACACCTTCCCATCAACCCCAAACCCAGGGGCGCTATGCCTCGGAACCGCCATCGGCTCCAACTTTTTCCAGCTGTTCGCCGCGAAATCATACACTTCCGTATCATTGAACGTCCCGCTCTCGACTTCCATGTTCCCCTCCCCGCCAAAGGTGTACATCGCCCCATGCGCAACCCCAAAGGCGAAGCCGCCCCTGGGGGTCGGCATCTGCGCCGTGCTCGTACTCCACCCCTTTCCGAGGTCCTGTAAGTCGAGGATGAAGACGGTGCCTCTCCGGCCTGGCGTGCCCTGGTCGTAGCCGCCGATGACGTACATCTTGCTGTCGACAACTGCGTAGCCGGCGTGGTCGCGTGGTGCCGGGAGGTTTCTGGCGTTGGCGGGGAGTAGGTCGGTGAGCCACTTGGAAGTTTTAGTGTCGAAGACGGAGACATCCGCGACAGAGGCGTGCGGCCCTTGTCCTCGCATACCCAAGGCGGTAAACCCCCCGGCGAGGAAGACCTTGCCGTCGTGGACGCCCATGGCGGCCATGCCTCTGGGGACATCCGGCACGGACGGCAACGGCGTCCATGAATCCATCTCTGGATCGTAAACCCACGAGTCACCCACCCCGTTTAGGGTCATCTGTTGCGGGCCGCCGTCATCTAGCCCACCAAAGACGTACACTTTGCCGTCGACAACCGCGGTGTTGACATGGTTCATTGCTCTCGGAAGAGGGGCGACGGTACGCCAAGCGTTAGACTTGATAGAATAGAACTGTACTATGTTGACGGTTGTGAAAGGTACGGGCACAGCGCTGGCATTGGGGGTTATCCCTCCCAAGATGACGAGGTTGTCGGGCGGGATGAAGACCTCCGTGTGTTCCTGGCGGGAGACGATGGCGATGTCGGAGAGGTTTTGCCATCGGGGTTGATGTTGAGAGGGTAGGGAAAATGACAGGGTTAAAAGGGAGAGAAGAATAGAGGCAGAGAGAAGTTTGTTGAGTGCCATGGTGAAGTGTTTGTTCACAATATGCCAGGTTTCGATGTTGCTTCGTCAGTAAAGCGCACTATGATATTTTGTGAGACCGGCCGTCTTTATGTCTTCGCTATTGTCCACTTGAAGTCACGTTTTGAGCCTTTCATCCCCGATGTGGCGGAGATGTCTTTGGGGCTTGGTCTTGTTCTCCATTGTGCTGTTCCTTGATCTGATTGACGAATATCGCGAAGATTGCAAGTCCAAGTCTGGGCGCTTGTATAAGAGAGTTTGCCAACTCCGCACAGGCTTGTTGAGCTGCCTTGAGAAATGTGAAGAAAGCCGGCATTCTTCTGTCGTAATATTTGATCAAGCAAAGCGGAAATACGCGGACGACCATGGAGGTAAATCCACAGCCGCACAGTCCATCGACAACGGAAGTACCATACAGGCCATGGCGGACGTACTGTGCGTTTCTCCGCTGATTGCTCTCCGAAACTCTGACCGTTCCAACCATTACCAAAGGAACGAGAAGTAGATATTGGAAACCCCGAATGACCGAAGGACCCAGCCAGATTACGGACTTAAGGGCAGATGGAGTGCTTCTCCGGGCTGGAGACGCTGATCAGTTGGATCAAGTGACGACAACCTTCGTCAATCATCAACCATCGTTCGTGGCGAGCAGCGGACTTTTCAAGAAGAAGGCGAAATTCAGCTCAAGTTCCTCATAAATAGCTGGAGACCCTCCGCTATAGCGAGGTAGTAGAATAACTCGGTTCTCTGTAGGTCCGTTCATCATTTGGTGACAACAAAAGCTCCACATCAGGCACGATTATGGTCGGTCGACAGCCCAAGAGTAACCCGTTGAACAGGTAAAATATGAGAAGACTTACTCAGATCTATGATACCACATCAAGATTCACTGACGAGACAAAATACAGGCTTATATGTAGATGTTGACTTGCCTGGAACATTGGGTCTCGACATCGATGCAAGCTTGAAGGAGATAAGAACACTCGCTGACGAGACAGAATGCGGACCCCTCCTTTCGATGGCTCCTATCTTGGCGTATCATTCCAAAGGAGTCTACCTAAACCTATATGGCATGTTATGTCATGTGGCTGGTTGGACTGGTTCTAGGGCGTCCTTCAGCTGCGATCTCTTCTTGCGTCTGTCAGCGCAGTGTTTGGTTAGGCAGGCCTCATTTAGAACACGCAGTAGAAGACCCAATCCAATGTCCCTGAACCTAGCGGTAGGTTTGTCATGTGAAAGGGGAGCCCGCAAACACTTTTTGCAATCAAGGTAGTTTGAGAGAACTCTAAGCAGGGGCGGGGCCTACCTTTGTGGTAAGAAGCCATAACGGTTACGGCTTTCACACACATATCAGCCTGGATTTTGCTTTCAATATCGAAGCCGTCAGACTCGCCTTCACCCTCACCAGCTTATGCCAACTACCAGCCTGTGACCACGAGAGCTGCCGACGGATTCGAGGACTGCCCGCTACACGAGACAATGGGACCGAAAGAAGCCCAAGAGAAGCTCAGCTTCAACCTAGTTTGTCGTTACTACGCGACCCACAATGAGGCTCAACAATGCCTTATCTCGCTCAAGAATTACCTGGATCTCGAGAAGCACCAAAAAAAGCTTTCAGCATGGGAGCTTCTCGCCACAGGGTTCCGTACAAACGGGCCAAATATGCCAGAGAAAGCGGTACGAATTGTCATCTTTGAAGTAAGCCACTTCCTCGAGTTGCTTCAGCTTAAAGACCACTGACGCCGTGTAGGTACGATTCACACACAAGTGGGTGACACTGGAGAACTTGGGATTTGCGAGGTGTACATTTTCGAATACCGTTCATGTCGTTCAGGAGATCATGAGCGGGCTGGCCAAGGCGAACGTTCAGGAGCGCAGTGCCCTTGACTGGAGCAAGATGTTCTCCTATGGCTGCAATCCTCGCAGTGAACTTGGTTGTAAAAGGGATTGGGGTATCGAAGCGGTGAGTTACTACTGCCACCCACGCGAGCAGGCGGGTCCGAACGGCAGTGCGCAGAAGGCTATTCAAGAGCTCCTTATCAAGTACATGGAGGTACGTATTTGGATACTTGACCCCGTCTGTGGATTTCTGTTGCTGACGAACCAATGTGCAGATCCCAGACCCTCTACGCGGAATGAAAGTGTCCTCTTCGTCCAGTTGTCGCGCTCTCGAGGAGGCATGCAAGAGGATTGGTAGTGCAGACGGCAACACAAGACCGCTTTGGAACGCGCTTTATTCCACGTCGGTGCTTGACTGCGATCCTCTTCAACTTGATATTGACTTGGCAGTCTTCACCATGAAGAAAGTTGTACGCTGGTATGACGAGCTGTTGGCTTTGTTCAAGGTCGCCATTCAATTCGAAGATATCGTGAGCCGAGTCAACAAAGCAGCAGACTTGGGCGGGTCGCTGCCTACGGCACTGCAAGGAGAGAAGGACGATGCGGACGCGTTAATGATGTCCGACTCGGAAGAAACTGTCTACGGCGAAAAAGATTGTGGGCTTGAAAAGGGGACTGTCGTCGAGATTGAGGACGTGTACAAACCGGTGTGCAGCGGAGTCGACGGCCAGCAGCCTCGTAAACGGAACTGGTGGAGGACGGTGCTGAACTCGATCGGGATCAAGGTACGATGTTCAAAGCGTAAGCCACGGCCGACCGATATTGCTGTCCAACTCAGAGAGCGATCGTCGGAGATCAAACGAGCACATGCAGAACTGAGCGAAAGCGTGGTTGAGTGTAAGGATAGCGGATCCCCTCTTCCACGAAACGTATCTGTTTGCTGACATTGGATTCCGTTGTAGTTGCGGCTCAGGTCGATCAACTGCGGGTCTTGGCCAGGGGGTTCATCCTTCTGACAAAAATGCAAACCAAGTGGGCACAGGTGCAGGCAATAGCGAAGAGGCCGGGGGTGGACATGACCGAGGTAAACAAAGTCACGATGGTCAACATCGTGGAGCTGTCATGTTCTACTCGGCGGGCGAAGACGCTTAGCAACTGGGCGAACAAGGTCAAGGAGGCGAACAAGGCTATGATGCAGGACGCGGCCAGTATTGTGCAGCGCAGTAACCAGTTGGAGAAAGACCTCTATGATTTCTTCAAGGACCACCGTCGACATCGGGGCCGGTTTGAGGGATTCGGGCCGAGTCAGAAGTGCTTTGCTTGAGGGTTCACAATGGTGGGGGGTCCAGGAGCGGTGATGGGCAAATGGCGTAGGCCTGTCGGTGAAGGTGGTGCAAATTGAATTTCTTCTGAGGAAACAGAGTCCCTGATACAAGCCTTTTCTCGGCGATGACGAGACGCGTAGGATGGAACAGGCACTCGTCCCAGCTTCGGGGCCTCGATGTGTCCGTCCATGTTGGCCCTGGCCTTCCGAATAGCCTCCAAAAGAAAAACGGGGCGGCAAATCTGGGGTCGGTTATGGGGTTCAACGACCAACCGGAAATAGAAGCGGAGGCCCAGGCTCCAGCACGGGCAGACCCTTCGTGCAGAGAGGTGCTGAAGCGGTGCGCGCTGGCTCGCGGTGGAACCTGGCCGAGCGGGCCAGGACGTCGTCCCCTGAGCGGCGCGCTGCTGCCGCTATGCCCCCAAGGGTGCTGGTTCATCCATCTATTTCCCTCGCATCCGTATTTCACCTCTCGTCGTCTCTGGTTTCCCTCGCTTCCTTGCCCACATCTCAGATGTTTCCATCATGTGGAAGTGGGCGATGGCAAAGCGAGGTCGAAAGACGAGGCGGACGCCGCGATGGTGATGGACTTGGTCATGGGGCACGCTTGTGCTGCACGGTTCAGGCGGACCGAAGCCGCTGAAGAAGGATGAAGGCCATGGCCAATTCTTCGAGTCTGGGAAAATGAAGTGGATTCACCACGCCCATCTGATCGGTTGCGTTGGTTCGGGACGGGGGACCAAATACCGGGGACTGGGAACTAGACGTCGCGTGCCTTTGGTGGTTTCGATCCAGAATTGGCGCGTCCTTCGTTCCGGTCCATCATCATGTGCTCGGTTGAACTTGGTTGGATGCGATGGCGGCCACTCGTCAAGCTCGCGGGCTAGTCCCAGGATCGCATGAAAGAGGACCTTGAGAGTGCCACTGGCTGCAGAGATGGGCTCTGGATAAGAGATGGAGGAGGGATCAAATAAGAGCAAGTCACGAAAGGAACGAGAGCAAAAAAACAATGATAGGAAACGAGACCGACCAGAGGCGGAAGGGACAATGCGCAGGCAGAGGGTGATTCGGCCACCACCCCAAAGAATTCGGTGCGAAACGAGATGGGAAACAAGGTACAAAATTTGAGAAAATTTCGGCAGGTAAGAAAAAAAAAAGAGGGGAAAAGTGTGAAGAATGGAGAAAGCTGAACGAGGAGGGACGACGGGGAGAGGAAGAGGAAGGGGAGGAAGAGGAGGCATGATGGGAAAAGGGGAAACGGCGGGCGGAAGAGTGGAAGGAGGGATGGTGAGGAGGAGGAGGAGTTGCTGGGTAGGCTCTGGGAATGGGAAAGAGGGACGGGCATTGGACATTGGACACCGAACACGGGATGGATGGCCGCTGGAGATGGACATGGAGAGAGGAAGGGGCTGCGATACCAGGCGGTTTGTTTCTTGCTCAGCAGCGCTGTGTGCGTGTCGGGTTTGAGATCGATCCATGCCTTGGATGTGCCGCGCCGGACCTGCACTTGCACTTGCCTCGCACTTGCTTCGCACTTGCCCCTGCGCTTGCCGCTTGCCGTCTCTGATAAGGAAACGCAAAATAAAACAAAACAATGATGGAATGGGAAAATCAAAACAGCAAGAGCTGCCTCCGAGTGATGGCCGGCAGCCGCGACCTGGCCTGGCAGTTGCCCGTTCGGGGGGGTACATCGCATCCAGTCAGATCTTCCTCGCGCTCTCTCGGCCGTCCTCCTTGCCTCTTCTTGCCTCTTCTTGCCTCTGGGCTCTCGTCTCATTCCCATCGCCGTTTCTCCCTCAAAACAAAAGGCAAGGCGTACGATCACTCAATAAGTAGGTTATGTACCGAGATAAAATAAAAGTGTCTTTTCCCGATTTTCCTTCAAAAAGCCGCACAGTAATCCATCCTTGACCTGTTCCGACACCGCTCCTCCATGAAGCGTCTGCTATCCCCTTGTGACCTCTACCCGCCCGCTTGTTTTTCACTCACACACACACACCAACACGCACACCACCCACTACACACACCCGCCCTCGTACTCAATCAGCCATATCCCCATATCCGCAGTCTCCTTCCCCCCTTCGCGCCGCAACACGAAACCACGTCACCTCCCATCTCTCTCCTCTTCACAACAACACTTCCCCAATCCACCACTCTTCGTCGCAAACTTCATTCTTCCCGTCATCCATCTCAATAACTCGCTTCTACAGCTTCGGAAAGCTTTTACGCCCCGTCTTCCCACCCGTTTCACCCATACGTAAGTGCGCCAAGTTCATCCCGTTTTTCCCGCCCATCGCGCCATCGCCTCACCTTGCCTTTCCCCCTCTTCCTCCCGTCTCGTTCTCGCGAGCGCCTTCACAACCGCCACCTCTTTTTCTCGTCGCATCGCATCCGTCCCGATCGCGTCAATCCGCTGCTCCTATTCCATCCACTGACTTTTCCTCGCGACACTCAGAACCACAGTCAAAATGGCTCGCGAAGGAACCCGCTCCCAGACCGGCAACTCTAAGCCGCGTGTCTTCCCCGTCGTCGACACTGCTCCTGTTCGCAAGCAGAGCACTACGGCCCCCGCCACCGTGAAGAAGCCCAAGACCACCTCCACCGCGTCCAAGGCTGCGAAGCCCGTCGGCGTCACCAAGAAGAAGGCCACCGCCGCTAAGAAGGGCCCTTCCGTCGCTACCAAGGTATGTTCAAAGTCCTCCCCGCCCCCTCCCTCTCACGCCGCGCGCTCTCTCTCGCTACTCACGAGATGCCCGAAACCAAACACCCACGCCTCTTTGCCCTGGGATTCGGCCGAGGGGAATCGTCGCGTGCACAGGAGCGCGCGCTATGGTTGTGTGCCGGGAAAACTATCCAAGCACACGAACCTCGCGCGTCACCTCCCGGACGAGAGAGATCCCTGCCAGTCCCCAATACCGCGTTTTTGCAATTTCTTTTGTTCCCAAGTCAGCCTCGAGACTAATCAGCGTTCCCACAGGCCAAGTCGGTAGTAAAGAAGGCAGAGACCAAGGCTGTCGCCGCCACCAAGGCCGGCAAGAAGGTACGTTGCGCTGCCTTCCAAGGCGCGCCCGCTCCCCCCTGACCCTCAGCAGCTAACCCACGCGCAGGAGACCAAGCCCAAGACCACCAAGGCCAAGGCGACGCCCGCCGCCGCCTAAGCGTCTTCCCCATCTTTCTCTGTGCATCATCTTCCTACTCACCTCGACGCGTCTCTTCGTCTTCCGAGAGGCCTTGTCGAGCCATGCGCCGCGTCGTCGCGGCATCTGGGATTCCACCAAAAAGACATGGGATATCATGATTCTCTCTCTCTCTCTGTTTCTGGGACTTGCTAGTGTCTTTTCTCAAGATACCAACTTGGTTGTTGAGCGAGCGGACTCGGGTTTGCTATTCGTAACTTCCGGTTATATTTGGTCGGGTTGGCGAGACTTCTTTTGCTTCCACAGGTTTTCTGGGCAGTTGTCTACTCGCCTCCTTTCAGTGTTTCCAAGTTTTTCTTCCTCTTTTGCTGCTACTCCGTCTTTTGGGTCTGTCTGCTGGACGTTCCGGGGGGAAACGAGACGCACGACAATGTCGTTGGGGGTCTGGCTTGGTCTGGGTTGGTTCGAGTCTATTATACTGCAGTAGGACCGATCAGGGGTCTAATACATGGTGAACGGCGACGAGTACAATCAAGACTTCAGGGCACGCACGCCCCGTCCCGTCCCTGCATTCTTGATGTGAGCTTACCCGCGGCGGCGTTGGGGCATGGAGAAGAGGTGTAGCCGATGCACTCACCTGGCGTTCTACAGCATTGTGTTGGTTACCTCACCATGAGTCTCACGCTCACCGTGAGAGTCGGCCACGGCGCCACTTGAAGGAGAATGCTGGCGGGCCAAGAAATGTATTCAAAAATTAAAGCTGTAAACGAAAGTGGTATCATTAAGTGTGCTTCGCAGCCCGCACAACGGCGTCCACCAGCCGGCCCGAGGCGAATCTTGGAAGCCTGTTTGCCGCCTTTCCTTTTCCTCGTCGAACCCCCTCCCCCGGTTATTCTTCAACACGCCCTGTAACCCCAGTACCCAATGCTGATGCTCCCATAAATGAACCGATGCGCCGTGCCGTCGTCGTACCGCCCTAGTAATCCGCCTCTCAAGAGATATCAGATGGGAAAGTTCAACGTCTGCTGCTTCCACGGAATGCCGTAGTGGTTCTCCCAGTTGCGTCCGTTGCGCGGGCCCTCTTTGATGAGCTGCATCTCCCGCACTCCACAGAACATGCCGTTGCGTCCCGTCCGTTGGACCATCTTCCACCCTTCCCGGCGCTGGTAGATTTCCTCCGTGAACCGCTGGCCCTCGACGACCTCTCGGTGGGGATTGTGCGTCGGGAACCTGGAAAAGTGTGTGATGATGCTCTGGGGGAGCGCCATGAGTCGCTCCCAAAGACGGACCAGCCGCTCGAGGCGCTGGGTCCGCTTGCGGTATGCCACGCGTACGTAGGGGTTCACAAACACGCCCATGTCGGGCTCGCCGGCCTTGTCTGCGACGGTCGTCACGTCCGCGAGGAACAGACAGCACTCGCAGGCGTCAAAGTACACCTCGGGCTCGTACCGGAAGCGAACCGGCGCCGTCACGTTGTGGGGGTGGTCTGGGTTGATGACGTGGTGTGCGACGGCCTGCCAGTCCTTGGTCGGCAGCTTCTTGTCCATGTTCTGAACCCATTGCGCTTGCATGGCCACCATGCCACCCCAACAACTTTTGACGGGGACGGCGTCCGTCTGCGAGACCATCGCCTTGCGCGAGATGCCCTTGCCCTTGCTGGTGAAGTAGGGGAAGATGGGGATGCCATTCGAGTACCCTTCGGCGTCGCGCTGTGCGTAGAGGTCGTACTCGAGGAACGGGTTCCAGTCGTAATCGATCGAGCATGCCGAAAGGTAGTGGGGCCGGCCGTCTGGGCCGGCGTTGGTGTTGAACAGCAGGTGAGCAGCGTCAACCGGGGCGAACAGCGCGTCGTTGAGGAACAGGATCCTGTCGTACTTGACCATGCCCACGTCGGTGCCGTGTTGGTCCAGCGGGTAGAGCGCGCGGTTGCGCATTTCCGACAGGTACGCCAAGCGCTTCAGCCTCTGCGACCCGTCGGGCAGGGTCACATGAGGGAAGGTGTTGTAGTCGACCTGGCCCTCGCTGACGATCTTGTGCTTGCACGGCACGTTCTTCTTGAACTCCTCCAGCGCTGCCGTACCCAGGTCGCCGCTGTCGTTCTCGTAGATGCTGAGGAACGCGTTGTCCTCCCCAATCATGTGCACCAGGTCCAGGACATTCTTCGCCCACTCTCCTCCGGCGATCTTGCCATCGGGATCAAACAAGCTGACGGCGATGAAGACCTTCTCGTTCCGTAGGTTCGCGCAACCGGACAGGCTGTCCGACACCAAGCATCGCTTCCTCAAATCCTTGTAGTGTTTCGGATGGCGCGTGTACGATGGGAAGAATATCGGTGTCGCGGTGAGGAGGAAGAAGATGAACAAAAAGGTGTAGCGGAGCAGCAGCCGGGGAAGGGACCGAGGCTGGCGGCGGAGCCTTCTCAGCAACGACCGCGGTCTGCCCCTGAGCCATGCGACGACTGTCCCCTGCCTCCTTCTATGCGAGACCGGCGCCGAGCCGGGCAGCAGTGGTGTCTTGTGTTCATCGTCGAGATCGAAGTCTTCTGCAGATGAAGAAGGCCGGTTTTCGGTGTAGACAATGTCGCCGGGTTTCGACATGTTTGACGTCGAGGTCGGTTGGTCAAGCAAAGCCGGCACACAACGTCGTCGTTGTCGTCGTCAAAGTCTATAAAAACTGAAGGTGGTTAGTACCTAGCCAAACCCACCATGTTGGCAAGGACGAGCTCACAAGGATGAGGAGTAGTTGAAGAAATCGCTTTCTGACGTGGTAGAAGAAACGCGATGTTGCAACAGACAAACGGGGGCAAAGTGCCAAAGTCGGACGTTTTGCGGACTTGTTTCGAACATGCAACGCCAAAGGGAATCGAAGATCAGACGAAGAGTGGAGGCCCGTGGTTGAGGAGAGCGTCGTCAAGTCGTGGACCGGGCAGGGAAGCACCTCCAGCGGTCTTCCTTGTCACAGATGAAGAGGGGAAGACAAAGGACGAAGACGAAATCGGCAAGTGAAGGAAAACAAGCATTCCAAGCGCGAGAGGGGCGTCAAGGTCAGGTGAAGGAGGGACGAGAATGGAAAGGCGTCAAGGGCTGGAACGAAGGGGGCTTCGACGACGACGACGAGCCAGGACCAGAAAGGAATGGCCGTCAAAGTTTCGGTCGAGGTTGGAGGTTTCGGGGCAGAACAGGCTAGTCGTCGGGCGGTCAGTCCATCAGCTGCAGGCTACAGCCAAGGTCGGATGGACCATCCATGGCCGGGCGACTCCACGGCAATGAAGGTCACACCGGCAGGCGACGCCCGGGAACACAACCCATTTCCGCTTTGGGGATCGATCACCTTGGAGGAGGCTTTGATGACAAGATGGGAGAGGGGCTGTCAACCTTGGAGGTTGTGGACCGCGAGTAGTGCGTGTGTACAGGTGCTAGGCGGGCTAGGTAGGGCAGAGGCAACATTGCAAATTGGAAGCTTGACTCGGGCTGCAAGGGGGATGATGGACGATGAGTGGATGGACGGATGGATGACTGAATGAGATGTGGGTTCGGGTCGAACGTGCAGCGAGCTGTCGTCGTCCGCGGGGACGCGCAAAGCGACGCCCGGTGTGTACGTGTGTGTGAGGTGGCTCAAGGCTGTGCTTGAATTTGTGCGTGCGCTTGGAGAGAATGGCGCAGGACATTGTGCCATGCTTGGTATGTGGGCACGCGGAAACGCGGCGCAATCCTGGTCTGGGTGGAAGGGCACGTGCATACGCGGTAGTACGGGACAGCAGTAATTCCTGGTGGTAGAATGGTTTGGAGTGCCGGGCGATGGCAAGAGGTATTTTTTGCTCTGGCTCCCACTCATCTTCCCCTCCGTCATCGCTGGACTTGTGGATGAAAGAAGGGGTGAGTACGAAGGGAAAGGCCTTGACTGGGCTTGGGAATTTGATTCGGACTGCTGTGGAATGCAAAACAACCCGACGCGAGACAAACATGAAGGAGACTTCCGCATGCAGAACGAGCTGTTGGGGAGGGAGGGGACAGAAAAAACGCGTTGACGGCGCCATCGAGAGGTCGAAGACGAGGCGAAGTGCGGTGGACATGGGTAGCTCGGGCACCTGGCACGCATCTGCATGCTCCGGTAGCACCACCTGCACCTTGTGTTGTGTCTTCGCTTCGAAGCTACACTACCTACGTAGGATGCGGTGTTGTGCTCAGGTACTATCGAGGTGAAGGGGCGGGGGGGAAGAAGGGGCCTGCCGGTTTGGGGTCGACTCTGCTTGTTGGAGCTGAAGCTGGAGCTGAGCCGTTGGGCGTGGTTTATCCTCGTTCAACCCATCCTCAGTATCAAGTCGAACGTCTAGCTGGCAGTGGCGGTTTTAGATCCCGGCAACTTGACAGTCGGCGGTGGGATGAAGAAAGGAAGAAGGACAAGGAAGCAAGAGGGGCAGCGGGAGAGCCCCCTTCCAACATCGGAGATCGCAAGTTGCAGGGGTGCAAACCACGACAAAGGGGGAAAGAGAGGTCGAGGTCGCGGCCCGTCACAGACTCAACAGTCGACATGGCACTGGTCCTGAAAGAGCTTGGCCTCATGGTCCACCCACAGAGCGCGACCATCCCAATCTCCCATTGGGCCCATTCCTTCCTTCCCTCACTCTCGGCCATTGGCAAATAGCAGCGGCAGCATTGGCTTTGATGCCTGATTTTCCGGGGACCGACTTCCTTCCCTCGCTGCGTCAGGCAATTCATTATGTAAGCTCCTGCGGACCGGTGTGTACCTCCCTGCTACAGTACTACGGCATGTACAATCCCGCTCAGCATGTTTATCCACAATGATCCACGTTGCATCCATGCCCGTGTCCGCTGTCTTGATCCCCAGTTCCGGGATTTGGACATTCTTTCCGTTGGACGATTTGGGGGCCCTCAAATGCGCCGAGGTTCCTGGCATATCCAACGCCGACTTGTCAAGGTGGAAGGTTAAGAAGAGCTCAACACCCATTTGCTTCATTGACTGCGCACTCACACATTCAGGACTGGCCTTGCACTTGGTGTCCTGCCCTGCCACCTGCCCACCATTTTCCAGCTGTGCGGCTGCGGCTGCCTCAGCCACCGGGCGTCAAATCACCTCAAGCAAAGCCACTCACATCGCATGCACTATCCCTCTTAGTCAGCGGCCAGCGTTTACTCGCTCGTTTTCCCGCTTTCTCACTCACTCCCTCCATCACTCGCCTTGTCTGCCATTGAAGTGAAAAAAGGGGGAAAGCTCAACTGTCCCGTTGCTCTCATTCGACTGGCTGCGTCCGCCTAAGCTTCTTCTTGAGGCCTATCCTTATTTGCACTTCGTCTTTGGACATCATGAGACTCAGCCATCGCAATTTCTCCCTTGAGAAATTCTCCATCCATGCCGGGACTTGACCTCTCCACACTCATCTCGGCTCCGCGGCGTGGCGGTGGATTGCGTTCTGAACGGGGATCGCGATTCGCAGTCTCCAATCGGCCACTGTCAGCACCCAGTTCTCGACGCATCCTACCCCTTTTGAGTCCTAGCCATGACATGGGGGGGTGTGTGCCGTTGCCGCGATCCTTTTTCATTGCTCATTGTTTGAGTTCCAATAACGCTGAGACTGCATGTGTGTGCATGGTTATACGAGCCTTCAGAAGGCGATTACTGTACACCAGTGCACTAGAGCCTCTCTGCCCCCTGTCGCCATTTCTCCCTTTATACCGTGTGTCGTTGCCGTTGCTGCTCTCTGGTAGTCGTACCCTCGTTCGTAGTCATGTTCCCTGTGGCTAAGAAAATGAAGTACAAGAAGGTAAAGAGAAAGACGAGGCCGAAAATAAGCACCAAAGACAAGATAGGAAGCAAAGACGATGGCAAAAAGGCAAAAGCCAAGGCATCAACGGCTGCCCCCTTTACTCAATGTCTACACCACCCGACGAGATACTGGAACCAATGCCCGCCCCACCCAGAACCTGTTATGGTACCTAGGTCCCCGGACTTCCTTACAACGTACAATAGTGCTAGCAAGGCCCTTTCGGATCTGATTGAAGCATTCCCCACATCACAAAGGGAAATTGAAGGAATAGTGCTCTGTGTGCACAAGACGCTTCAAGCTAGAAGCCACTCAGAACAGTTGAAGCTTTCCCCGGCTGACATCCAGACCTTAAGATAGCTGCTCCTAAACAGAATCGAAGGTCTGTGTCCTATGCGGCGAGTCGAAATACTCGTCCGACTGTGCCGCCATGGCTTTCTCGCGTCGCGTCCCGAGGAACCAAGCGGCGATAGTGAGCAGTGTAAGCCCCGCGGCCAAGACGGCAAACAGCCAGATGTGCTTGGATACGATGGATTCTCCCTCGATTGCTTCCCAGTTGAACATGTCCATGGAGAATATTGCCTAAAGCACTGATCAGCACACTTCTAGACCAGCTCGGCTGAACCAATGCCTATATAACATACCGCAACGCTGGAAAGGGGGAGATAGATCATTGTCAAGAGTGCTATGGTTCTCATCTGTGTGCTTTCCAGTTTCGTTTGAAGGGCAATGGCGGTGTTGGTCTTCGAATCCTTTCTTGCGATGTGGTTCCACACCTGTGCCGAGTCACTCACGTTAGCAGCGGGTTGAAAGGCGTAGAATCGGACGAATCACTTACAGTCTGCATGACGAGGGATGTATTACAGATCATCATGTTGCAGTCGTCAATCTTGTCGTCATACTCGATCAGGATATCTCTGATCCTGTTCCTCATTCTGGCCCCAGTTTCGGACAGTCTTGTTCCTCTCATGTGGTCTCGACGAGTTTGGCTCTCGGGGCTGAGCGACCCCATTTCCTGCTCCACGATGTCCATCTCTTTCAACAGCTTCAAGAGCTGACGCTTGACCGCCGAGATTTGATTAATCAAGTCTCGACTCTCCAAGCAGAGGTTCAGGTGTTGCTGTGCCATCTTTCCTTTTGATTCTGAGTCGAAGCTCCAGGAATCTGCGTTCGGAACCGAATTCGACGGCTCTGACCGTAGGGCGAAGTTGTCCACAAGGGCCTCGACCGTTTCAACCAGCCTTGTTCGTTCCAACTCTGCAAAGATTCCCGGAATCAACAGGGGGTGTTCAAGCTGTTCATCTGCTCTCAGGACTCGTTTCTCCATGTCTTTCATCTGCTCGTTGCTGCATCCATACACAATGGCAAACGTTGAGTCGGTGCGTGGAATATACGTGGTGGATAGTGCTAAGTCTCCTGGTAAACTTGACGACATCCGCGCCGTGAAGCCTTTCAAAATGATTAGTTTAGTTCGTCGAGCGAAGCGTTAGCATCTAGACACTTACACATCTTGAGATTTTCCGACTCCGTATCGAGTTCGCGGGCTGAAGAAAAGCATGGAACCAGTCTGGAGATTGTCCGCTTAACGTTGAGGGAAACGCGGAAGTCTCTGGTTAGTCTTTCCCATGTATTCTTTGTGAATGGGAGATATTGTATAAGGCCCTGCTCGTTATCAAAAACGGAAGAGACGCGACTACACAGGCTACAGATAACAGTTAGATCTATTTTGCTCAGTAGGGTTTTGTGGTAACACACATCACGTAGAGCCCTGACTTGGGGAGCCTCTCACTTGGAGAAGTATCCAGTTGCTTATCGTTGTCAGCATCCATTGTCTTCAAAAAAGGCCGCGACACCTACGGATTGAAACCACTTCTCCCAGTCTTCTTTAGTATAGAGGGTTTCTTTGATGCACTGCCACGTATTGATTAGCCGGAACTCAGTGTACAACCGTGGGATTTTTACTCACTTCTTCGCCATCCAGCTTTCTAAGAACCACTGCTTTTCGCTCACCATATCCAAAAAACTCCAGATCTGATGCCCTCCAAGTTCTATTTCGAATGGATAGATCCATCTTATAAATTCCACGAGTCTCACGTTTGGCTGATTTCTGACCTTAACCTGGAAGCCTGCTTTCCTCAATATTGGCTCAAACTTAGGAACGCCGGTCGAAGGGTGTATTTACTCAGAAAAGAAGATGAAGAACGTCGATTTCGGCATCTGAACCCAGTTCTGTTGCCTCGCCCACACAAAAGTCAGAAACTAACCGGGGAAGACTCTAGTGAGCGACATAGATGCAAAGAAGCTTCAAGATATTATAGCATTTCTTGTTTCTACACTTTGTAACATTACCCCTCACTGCCTTGCAGTCATTCTAATTGCCTAGGAGACTGCCCATGCCGCTTCTGATATGTCTACTGCACTCACATGCCGGGATGGGGACAAAAGCGATTGGTCCCATACCAGAGTACTTGCAGTCACCGAAGCGCCTCTGTCCGACATCAGCATGATGAAAGTGGAGCAATAGGCAGTGTTCATGTAGTATGTGTTGTCGAGCCACCATTGGAATATGCATCATGCATCATGCAAGTCAGGGCAAGCGGGCTTCGATGTCAGGATTGGACACTTACATAGGTGACCCAACGATTTCGAGGCACAGAGCCGCCGGCACTTTGTTGTCGCATCTCCGGTGGTCTTCCCCGCCTTTCCAACCTTTTTCCATTTCTGATTCTGTTCGCCCTAAGCTGAACTCCTCAACCCAAGCCCCCTCGTCAAAACGCTGTGAAGGGCTGCCTAGGCTTGACGCACTGACACGTAGATCTCGGTCGCTCAATATGTCTTTCTTCAAGAAGCTTTCAGATCGTCCTGGTCAGCTAGACGTAAAAGAAGAACCGGAGAAAAAAGCCGCTGGGTGGGTGCCACCATCAACGTTACCCAACTCCGTATCAACACCGGCATCGACGGATCCGTTTCCACACAAGGAAGTGATGAGAGCGAAGTATATTGACCAACGCAAGCTGAAAGCATCTCTTGACTCTATTTACGGCGAAGGAAAGTACCTAGTTAAAGTAAGGCTTGTGCACTGGACTGCTGATTCTAGTTTACATGTATGAACTAACATCACACGCCAGGAAAGAGCCAACAGGTACATTATCATGTTACCAACACCAATGAAAGATGTACGAATAAACTCCAGGACTCAGGTATCCGAATGAATTAAATACTCATTGACTGACGTTGCAAACTTAAAAGGGAGACTTGGGTAGGCTAGAGCAGCGTGTCAGGCTGCACTATAACGACTGAGTTAGCCAACGAAACAGCCACTGGGAACGGATAAAACAAACCACTCCGAAGATACTGGGATTAGCCTCATTAAATCGCAAGATTAGCATAAAACGCGATGTTGTTGGCCTCCCATAGCGTTTAATCAGCCCCCTGCGCTGTCTTCGCGAGATACCGCAGTTCCGATGTCTCAAGAAAACATCAGCAGACCATTATGTTTCTGTCGAAGTATGTTGAGTTCTTATGTGTTACAACAATGATTGTGCCATCATTTAGGTCTTTGCGCGCACCCCTAGGTAGTATTCAGACTCGGACAGACATACAGCCTGGAGAGCCTTCATTCTCTTGGTTAACTGGTTGGCCGGTATTCTTGTTTCTCCATTGGGATCGAGCATTCGATCCTTGATGATTTCAAGGAGGTCCCAAATATACCAAGAACAGTTTTGGTGGTTCTGCAACTCTTGGATCCACTTTGCCACGGATGGCTTCAGGAAGGCCTTTTCATTCTTGATAGAGAAGAAAACATCAGAATCGAAGCCGTAGATATCACGCTCGCTTCGAGCGTCGGGAAAGACCTTTTCCACTGCATCAAGGCCCATCAAGAACCAGGTGACATATTCCAACATCACACAGCCCAGACTGAAGATATCGGATCGTGGTGAAACTTTGCCGAACGGTAGGTCGAACTCTGGGCTGCGGTAGGTAGCTGTTCTTTCGATATTTTTGGGGTCTTGCTTCGACCGAGACACCTGGGTGTGCAATCTACCCAGCCCAAAATCCGACAAGGCTATCAGGCCTGGGAAGGTGCTGGTATGGAACCAGAGAAAATTGCCTAAGCCGGCTATGTCAGGCCCCATTTCATGCATTGTTGAGGCTTTAATCAAAGAAGGATACTCACCAGGTTTGATGTCACCATGTCTTCCGTACAACTCCTCGTTTGAAGCTCTGTCCTCTAGATATCTCAATGTTGGTGCACGGTCATTGTGAACACATTGGAGTGCTTCACTGATCTCGTAAAACTGTGTCGCCATCCATTTACAATGATTCTTGTCACCGACTAGGCCCTTGTTGTTCTCCCAGAACTTGTTCAAACTTCCCTCGGCCCAATCAAATAGTAGATAAAATGTTGAGGTTCCAGTTCCAAGATTGGCTACTTCAAACGTAGCCAGAAGCTGAATCAAGTGCTTTTTGCTATACTGATGGCCAGTAAATATGAGCGACGAGAGCTCCAGATTGAAGCTAAGACGGTTATGAGACGTGAGCTTCTTGAGTGCAAAAAAACCCCGCGGGTGACGTATCTGATGAGAGAAAGAGAGGAAGTCAGCAGATCGAAGATTCCAAATCCAAGAGGGGCTTACGCCATGGTCACCGAAGTAAAAATGTCCATCATGGATTTTGACTTTGTACACCTCGCTAAATCCCCCATAAGTGTTTCCGTCCCCTTGAGAGCCTTTTGCAGTTGACTCAGTGTTGTCCTGCTCCACCTTGTACTCGACTTCCATAGGGAAGACATCGCCAGTATCCAACATGTAATGTGAGTGAAGACTGCCCTGCCTTGCGATGTACGGCGCACTCAACGAATAAGACCATTGCGCAAATCGTTCGCGCACGTCTGGTCGACGATATTGGTTGATCGTGTGGTGTCGCCCATGCTTTCGGCAACGCAGGTATTGGGGCCCATCTCCTGTCTCCTTCTCGAGAGGCAAACAGGTATCCGACATTCCATCAGTCAGCATGTGTTTCGCCATGTCATTAGGCACATCAATGCCTATGAGAACCGCCAAAAGCTTCAAACAGGGACCCTTTTTCTCGTCATGGCTTCCGTAGTAAATTTCTCGAGCAAGTTTGTCTTTGTCCTTCTGGCCACTGAAGCACGTCAAAACCTGTACGGCCAGGCGCACTCGGTCAAATGTAAGAATCTTCCTAAACTGAATGTGTGGAATGAACTTTTTGTCGGGCTCTATAATGTAGGAAACTTTTGCTTCGTCGAGCTCCGCAGCGATGTCGCCGATGAAATTTTGCTCGCTGAGTGGAACGTCTGATTTCGCTGGCTTTCCATTTGTACGTAAGTTGTGATGATCCAACGCCTTGTCAAATCGCACCGATTCTCCTCTGTCGTAGATCTTTGAAACTCGCTGGTTGTCATCCAGGATCAACTTGCCTCCCTGAAAGAGTCCCATGACGTCGGGTTGTTGACTTCCCATGACTAGAAGCCAACACCTAAGCTGACTCTATTAGCTGCTATTCTGAACTTCGTTCTGACAAGGCTTGCCGTCGAAGATGGAAACAGGCTGAACTGAACGTTTCGTCTACTTTCACTGAATATTACCAAGCTCTACCGAGGCTCATACTAATGAAGCACAAAGTGATGGTTGAAAGTAAACGTCGATGGCTTACAGCCAGGGCAAAAATGAGGCAATGGGCTGTATTAAAGTGCGAGAGCTACATTGACGATGATGAATGGGGTCAAATGAAACGCGATACCATCCTATGGTCCGCGAAACGGGGCGAGTGAACATTCAAATAACTTTTATGTATCCTGCGTCCCATTGAGAGGGAGTAGCGTCACAACATGTAATTCGCTGGCCTTGTCTATGTTCGAGCACGTCTGCCACCCACACTTTGTTAGTTCAGGAGAGCCTTGTTATGCGCCCTGGCTTGCAGATGTGAGACTTCAGTCTATATGCCGGGTTTGTGATGCTGGAAAGCATGCTGATAAGGCAGAAACGGCAAGGCAACAGCGAACGAACCAAGAATCAGGCAATGAGATTTGGGATGAGGGCAGGCTCATGATTGGGCTGGTAAATCGGCTCAACATGGAGCGCAGCTCATGCATTGCACGTGCAGCCTTCAGACCGAAGCTGACTTCCTTGACGGTACGGAGATGCCCAGGGCCCCTCGCAATGGAGCGATAGCCATAATCGAGACCCCCCTCCTCGAAGAAATCTCAGGCTCGACTGCAGTCAAATACTACTAAACACCTTCTCATGTGATTACTTCGGACAAAGCAATATACTCGTAAAATACAACGTAGGAATTCTCATGTCGATTGATTTAGTCGATACATTTCAATCAGTGGGAAATTCCCTTTTCCCTCGGCCTTTGCACTGTCAAGCTGTGCGATCAATTCGACGGACCAGAGACTCAATTTTATGACAATCAGCATCAGGGGTGTCGGGCCTGTAGTCTCGGTACCGCACATGGTGCGGGATTTATATATCCGCGAATCTGAACCAGCACGCCTTTAGCGAGGCATCCTTCGGGGCTGCCGGGCCCCTTCATTACGAAATAAGCCAGCACATGCCATGTGAGTAGGTGGCACAACTTGAGGCGGACCAACGGCACGGCCTCAGCGGCCTCCAAGATGGTGCAACTCATGCATTCGCTGGCCGCCGTGTACCATCCTGCAGCCGACAGCAAATATTGCATGCGCTTAGGCAATAGAGAGGAAGGCTGGGCCGCAGTGGTTCGCCCATAGCCAACTTCTATTTTCTTGCATGTCCAGTGCTTGTCCAATCGGAAGTGGTTATCCAAATGTGACTTATCTGTTACACAATGCGGATTACCCGGGCTACCTGCCCCGGTGTAGCACAAGGGTGGCGGTCAGGAGGATGTTTTCTGACGCCGACCCATCCCCATGGAATTCATAAGTTGTTCGCAACACTCAGATTTACGGACGCAATATATGGGACTTTCCAACGAGAACTTTAGGGAAAGTGCCAGAAGCTCAAACATAACGCGATTCTCCCCTCAGAAATGTCTCGACAGATGCGGCCTCCTCCAACAAAGGTCCAATGGCAAAACAACCAGGACGGCACTCAAAATGCCCTCATCTCCGCGTCTCAAGTCAGTTCCAGTCAGCTGAAGAAATATCTCGATGAAAATTTCCCGGGACAATACACTGTTCAGGTTTGTTGGCACTTCGTGATATTCAGCGGGCTTTTGGACTGAGGAGTGATTATTTTCCCAGTTGAAGCGAGACAAGTTCAAAATCACGATTGGCAGCGGATCAACAGCTTGCAGAGTTAGTGTTGAACATTGTTAAGACCTGCGATAGACAATACTGACATCCAGTTCTTACAGTGATTCGGATACCCCACAGTACCCATAGTGAAAGAAACATGAGTTAAATCTTTGGTGAGGGTCCAGACTTGTGCACAGAATGTGTGTATCATACACAAAATTCGTCCCTTGAGACGTAAAGATGGACTATATGTAAAGACGACCCTAAAAGACCTAGAGAAATCTCATCCTCCCACGAGAGATCGACTTAAAGTTCAGACTCGATCACGACTGATGACAAAGGACTTAACGCCCAACTTAAGTTTGCGACTCAGCGTTGTGTGACTCAAGAAAATAGGCAATTTACAAAAGCCACTAAAAATGGCTTTGACTCTAATGAGAAACTGAATCCAGGTTCCATGATGAAGTTCCACCCACGAGAGATTAGCTTGGCGTGCTCACCTATGGGTGCACATCCTTCTCTCAAGAGGGTACTGGGTAGCCAGCTTGGAGTACCGCCAGGATGTTGGTATTGATTGAAAAAAAAAGGCCTGCCAGAAGAAATTGAATACACGATTCAGTGTCTCTTATAATCTCTTAAAGCCATGTTGTGAGTAAAAGGACGCTCATTACTGTTTCACATCTAATACAAGAATTTCGTCCGTTCTGTCTCAATTTCCTTTCTTCACAGGGTCACTTTCTCCAGCCAGTTGATAACTCTGAATATGCTACGGCTCTTATCGAAAGATAGACCGAGTTGCTTCTTGTCCCCCAATTGCGCATACTTATTGGTCGTAAGATTCTGACAGTAAGTGTACAGCCTCACAATATGTGTAGCTTCTATATTTAAAATTTCTACAAATTCAGTACCTCATTTGGGACTGATAATGGAAAATATCACAACTGGCATCATACTGAGATAGCATAATGAGAGTATTACTGTCCTCAGACGACTGTGAGCTAAAAGTTGATTGTTAGAGATCGAGTGTTAACACTTACGATGGCACCAGTTATTTTAAAGCAGACAAAATATGTCCAAGCCTCAGCAGGCGCTAGAACAAAATGAAAGGGTATTGTACCTAACTATTTAACAATACAGAACCGTAACTTAGACAGACAAAAGAGATGGTTAACTACAACTCAAGCGGATTGATATAGCATGGCCTGCCAAAACCCCGGCCACACTCAAAGTCATGAGCAATGCGGTAGAATGCGTAATAATACTGACCCTGTCCGGTTGTTCTAAAGTGATGTCCAATTGAGAAGACATTA
This sequence comes from Colletotrichum tofieldiae, assembly GCA_022836555.1. NCBI lineage: Eukaryota > Fungi > Ascomycota > Sordariomycetes > Glomerellales > Glomerellaceae > Colletotrichum > Colletotrichum tofieldiae. Next base: position 6,213,057 of record BQXV01000003.1, on the reverse strand, counting down.
TATTGCGGAAATAGATACACAGGTATCCAACAAGAACGGCCAGAGCTTGACGACCAAAGGAACGTGTGTGCGCAAGCGCAATTGGGCCATGCATTACGAAGCAATGATTACGGTCTGGTGAGTGGAACCTTATGAACGTCTGCAATTTGTCTGAACGAAAAGAAGGCAGTGTTAGTCTTTATTGCAGAGTCAAAAGACGTTGGAAGCCAATTCGGAATCCAAATATTGTCCTTTGAACAATGACTTGAAGCTCTTTAGTCTTTTAAAAGATGAAGATAATTGAATCAATGTAACGCAGTGACAAATCTTACAGATGAAGCATTTCATCTCAGTGTTCGATTCGTTATTTTACTTACTCAACTCCTTCACCTTTCTTTCTACTGCTGCCAGAGCATCCATACTGTCGCCCTCTCTCTTTAACTTCATTGCTGCCTTTTTATATTTGGTGTCTCGCAAAACCTGCTCAACGCCCTTTCTGACTTGCTCTGCTGTCGGCTTTTGTGTAGCCAAGCTCACACCCAGCCCAGCATATACGGCACGCATGGTAACCTCGATCTTTTCCTCGGTTTCCCCGGCAAGAACGATCGGGACGCCATTCCGCACGGAATGAGTCAAGGCACCATAACCGGCGTTTGAAACGAAAACGTCGGTGTATTCGAGGATAGTGTCATAGGGGAGGTAATCCAGAACTCGAGCGTTCGGAGGAATAGTGAAGCCTGGAGGGAGCTGGGCACCCCGAACCCCCAGAGCCACAACAACAAGAACATCCTGTCTGTGGGCAAAGGCTTCGATAGATGGTAACACGAGCTCGGAGTAGTCCGTGTTAACCGTGCCCTGAGACACGAAAACGACATGGCGGTACTTGTTGTTCTCTTGTGCTCTCTCAACTTCTGACCACCAAGTAGGATATTCATAGTCTGGGCTAGTTGCTTTTCGCGGCATCACGCCAATGAATTCCACCGAAGGCGGCAAATCGGAAATGGGATATTCGAGACTGGGAGAGCAGAGTTGCAGTACCGCATCGTGAGCTGTATAGCAAGATCTGAAGACATGTTTATCGAGGATGGTTGTACAGCCTGTGCTCCTCATTGCATTTTGCCAGGAATCGATCATGGGTTTCATGGGACCCTTCTCGACCAGTTCTTGAAGAACTTCGTTTCGTTGGCGACCTGAGTGGGTTGAATCAGGGGGCAGGCCGAGTGAAACTGGCCCTGTGTCCCGACTTTCGAGCACGACAGCAGCGACGCCAATGCCTATGGTTTTGGGCGCTTCTGTAAAGCCGTGGGGTAAAGATCGTCCATGCCTAAAAGGCATGAATGACCAGTTGAAGACATCTTCGATAAAGATAATTTGGCGGCGAGGGTCCCTTGCTTTCAGCAAAGTCAGGACTTCCGAGGTTTTCTCGGTCCGTCCAGGCAAAGTGTCTAAGAATACTGCTTTGATTTGAGCAGCAAAACGCTCTGGCCCGATAGGCAAAGAAGCTGCGGCACCTAGAGCCCGGAAAGTGGCGTCGGTCAAAGGGTTGTCCGTGTGAATCCATTCAGCGCCTGCTTCCTCGATTTTGCCGCGGAAATCTGGGGGTGAAATAAACACAACTTCATAACCCTTTTCCACAAGGTAAGTTGCAATAGCCAGGAGAGGATTCGTATGTCCTTCACCAGGGAAAGCCGCAATGAGGATCAGGGGCTTGCCCCCGGTGTGGCTTTCGCTATTGTTGGCCGTAGCTGCCGTCATGATGTAGATGCTCTTTAAGAATTGGTTTGCTAGTTGGAACAGGTTATGCCTAGCGAAGCTGAACGGTACCCTTTAAGTAGGAAACTGTCCCAATGTCCGTCCAGCGCTTTGCGAAGCCCCTCTCTGCTTATGAAGCAAGCAGAAAAGGCGGTATCGAATCATTCATTTCGCACCATCAAAAGTGGACATGTCTGCAACGCAGGGTTGGATGGCGGCGGCTACAGTGGATCAAAGACACGCTGCTTGCTTACACGACTTGGCGATGGACATAAGAGACGGGGTGATTGTTATCATCAATGGTGTATTGTCCCGACTCGTCTTTTCGCCCTGTAAGGTCTGACAGCGCAGTTACACGAAAAGACGCAAAGCCCGCGCTTTGGACATGGCAGCTTAGCAAAACTCCTCCAATGATCCAATGGGCCAGGGCTAAGCGCTGACGTAAGGTTGCAGATCCACGAATTTGAGCTTAGCTTATGGTATACTTAGGGGCGCATTGGCAAAACCCGCCAAAGAACTCTACATGCTAACTTGGAGTGTTCACAAGTCACCCTACAAACACACGTCATGAATCTTGGCGCAAATAGCCTGTGATCGTTGTTTGTCATCAAGTTTCACTACATGTACTCGGCGATACGAGCACCTCGGCGGGAAGGCGACTGCATTGAAGATTGGAACTGTCGTGGGAATGTTCTTTCTTTGAGGTGACAAGTTACAATCTACAAATCAAATCTCTGTTACCAGCCAGAAAATGAAGATAATCTACACTGTTGAGAAGGAACTTTTTTTCTTATAATAAAAAAAGACCAACTCGATAACTAAACTGTTATTTTTCACCAGCGTTTATTTTCCAGCGACATGGCATGTACTGAATGAAGCCTGCCACTCACTCCCCTCGTGAATTAAACATGTTTTGGAATGCAGCTGTCTCAAATCAAATCAGGCATGCTATGCTACAACGCACTCTTTTTCACCGCCACCCAGGTGCATGCTCAGTAGAGCCATAATGTGGTGGGGCATTGCGTGTCCATGCAACAGTGCTCGCGAATCGCGAGGCCGCGAGCCACTAACAACTTGTTCTCAGACCATGAGCGCGAGGCGCGAACAGCGAAGGGCGATAGCCACGATATCTTGCTCAGTTCGTCACTGAAATCGTTAACGGCAGACAGGTCGCTGAAAGAGCGTGAACTTTCAGGACACAGCGTAGGAAAGTCAACAATATCCCCTACGACGTAAGGTCGTGCCGAACGGAGTGATGTGTTGGTCTCCTACTGACCTCCTGACATTGGGTTCCAATGTCGTTTGAGTTTTGCCAACAGGTCTGTGACAACTGGCCATCAGAGTTGTGTGTCACCTTTATCTAGCCGGCCAGCTAATGAGACAGTCAATTGCAGTCATTAATTAATTGGAACAGTAAGTCAATTAAGTACAGCAAATCAACTGCAGCGATATGTCATGTCGGTGATGTGATGGTGTATTTCAGGATTGGCAGGGGCTGGACCAGGGCCGGGCCGGAGCCCGGAAGTGTTGGACGCCCGGGCGGGTGCTGAAGGAAGGTGTAGACCCAGCCCTGTTTGCAAAATATTTAGCTTCTTCGGGTACCTTGTATTCAAGCTCGACACCGGCGGAATCGCCGAATAGGCCGATCCCTGCCAATAAGGTAATTTGTGACCATGACTCGAGCATTGTTGGATTGTCAACAACGAGGATGGAAAAATAGCCAGCGCGACGATCTTTTTCTCCACTACGTGGGACAATATATGATGCCCCAGATGAGAGTTTAAGGCAGTAATTGCTTAGTCTCCCTGCCCAGAATTAACGATTGGCTATGACTGCGGCTGCATTGGCCTAACACACCAGACTTCCCACGCTAGACAACCTAGTCAGCGCTGATTGCTCTGCTCTAAGCATCAGCTACAGTGCCATGTCAAATGGCTGAAAACAATTTACAGAGTGCCACCAAAACAGCTGTATCTTGAAAATCAGTATCTCAACATACGCATTTAGTAAAGATATATTTAAAAGTCCTATGAGTACATTAGGCGAAGGGATGCAGTATACGCTATACGAATCTAGTTTTACTACTTTGTTTCACCGATGGTTAGTTCTAGTAAGTACAAGGTGCTCCTGAGCAAACATTACAGTGGGCTACAGTGGAAAATACAATGGCGTTAAAGGTTTAAGGTGGTGTGCACTAGAACGGGGTTTCGGACTTTTGACGTGGCACTGTCAGTGACCGCTCCGTTCCCATTTCAAAAACCTCAAGCTCTGGAACATTCATAATAACCAATTCCACCATCATCAATGCCATTATCAGGCTGGGGCCTTATCACCGACCATGAACCCATATTATGATTCGTTGGCGATATGCTTGAACGTGGTTGCGATTGCATCCTTCACTGTCCCAAAGCCATCCACTGTATCTGCTGTTTGCCCTAATTACAATCCGTTCTGCAACTTGACCTCGGCCAACCAACGAGGCTATGGGTAGTAGTGAACATGGAGAGATCATTAGGACATGGATCGTTGGTTGAAGGGTAAAAGCAAGCTTGAACGCCATTCTTTCTTCGAGACCAGTAAAACTACTCTTCAACATCAGCTGTAGTCTCTCTACTTGTAAAATTGGTCAGTGCCACCTCCGTACCAGAGTTCTATGAGAAGCTCAACTGCCCAATACCAAACAGAAAAAAGCATATTTGCTCCAGGTTGCGATGATAAGACTAAACGCCCTAACGGCGATGCTCCGATGTTGGGCCCTAAGACATTCGATAAATGATTTGGAATAAATGTTGCTAACACGATTGGAAATAGCTGTGGATTGTGCATGCCTCTCTGCTAAAAGGTCGGGATCTGTTGACTCCAAACTTGGGTTGCAAAAACAATATCCAGTCCAGAAATATATCCAGTCATCATGAAATTGGGTTGAATAACGACAGAGTTAGCAGGAAAGGAGCTAAAGATCTGGAGATTTGCAATTATGCCAGAGGAGGAAGAGACGAGGTCCATGGCGATGAGTTAAACCCCGCCAAAACTCGGCTAGTCCATGCAGATAGTAGTTAAGCATCACCATCATCTTTAGAGGTTGATCCGATTGCTATTGATATCTTTCCGAAAAATCTCTCGAAGTTTTGGAAGCGTATCATTCAGAGACTCTTGTTACTACTGTCTGGAGCAGACTGGCAAATGAATGATTTTTTAGCTGGCAGTGCCCTTGAGGGTTTTGATTTGAACTTAGCTTGAACATAAATGTGGAAGATCAAATCGACGCAATGGTTCCTATGATATTGAAAATACGGGAAAGTGGCTCGTCTTCAGCAAGAAACTTTCCCTCTATGGGCTCTAAAACTGTTTCATTATCTAAATCTGATTTGGACAGTCTTCCAGACCGGCCATAAGCAGAAAACGCATAACGCGGCTTCCAGGCACTCCTTTGTCTTGTGCTTAGCCATTATTGACAGCCAAATACTTACAGGTGGAAACAGTCATTATCGGACGCTGAACTGCCATATTGTGCTCGTATTTCGAACCAAGGCTGAACTTTCTGGCTTTCTTGTAAGTGGTTCCAGCGCAACTGATGCAAAGTAGCTCATTCTCCTTACGAGGGTCCGAGAGCCAGCTCAGCATAGAAAGTGATCTTGAGACTATGTCACCTCAACTATGTACCCTTGATAACTTGGGCAATCAACTTTCGGGCTCTTTGAACGCTGGTGAGCTTTTCTAGCATGGCTTGAGCGTAACCTGAGCGGGGAGAGTCCAAGTGATTTAGATCTTTACCAAGGCTGAACAGTTTTAAGTTTCTACCATACAGCAATAATTTTCGGCCCCGTTAGTAAATAAACTCTTTCACGCAAACATTGGGATCATAGGACAAGTGGGTCACCGGTGTAGGTTACAGCTTGGTATGCAGAGTATCAGGGACGTATGGTCTCGCCTTCTGAGTCGACCTCGAACTCATTCTCAACACAATGTAGACCTCACACTCGATATACCTTCCTTTGCACGGCTCTTCTCCGATTTATTATAAACGGACAACGAAAAGAATGAATGCAACTAAACATCACGCCGTGCTAGTATATTACGAGCCATAAAGCGAAGGTTGCTTATTTTTACCATGAGCCGCCAAGTAGACCAACTGATATCATGATAGCGTCAAGCCATTGACTACCGTTAAATCTGACTTCGGAAAGGTTTCCGTCGACAGTGTCTAGGTTGTTGTCGAAGATGTGGGCCAATACACTGACGGACGTGTACTGACCTGCGCTAATAGTGCGGACGGTATTGAATGAGCTCCGGGTCATGATTCCGCTTTTGCAGCCGTCTTCTGCACAGCTCAAATAGTTCTCGTGAGAGGCGCCATGCAAAGGACTAGTGCTTTGGGGCATAAGACGTCGTACATCCACCATATCTCCAGAGTTTGTATGGTGTGTTTAGATCATCTGAATTTGGTTTGCAGTAAATACTATGTAGTAGGGAACTCCAGCGGAACACGGCTTTTCGAGCCGCGTAGCTGTTCACGAACTTGAAACGGAGCACTCCTCAGGAAAATCGTTTTCATCCGATCGGTTCCAGCCAATTAGAGTTGTGGTGTTATGCTATTTGGCGTCTCTCCGTTGACAACGGTTTCCTGACTTGCAGGTTGACAAATGAACCTAATCTATGAGTCATGATGATTTGGTAGCCGGCCGTCATCCAACAATTTAGCGTTATCCGCTGACTCCAAGTACCGACACGTCAATTGGCCTCTGCTATGGCGGAAACAGCGCAAAGGGGCATTTGTTGCGGAAAAGCCTCCGAGTTCACTTGTTTGAGAATTTAAAATAGGCTCGGTCTACGCCGTAGGACACAATTAAACTCAACGAACTAGTCTGACCATCATGATAGTAGTCGCACTGAGAACAACGAATTGGGATTTGAATCTAATCTATCGAGCGCCCGCAAATCCCAAGAACATCATTTGCAACATGTCCGGTGATTCCGGACACGAGGCAGTTGATAGCAAGTCTTAGCAGTAGATTTAACAGCTGGCGGTCTTAAAGGGGTTACTGATCAAACAAAGAAACAGGTTTAATTCGCGTTTGAAATAAGTACAAGGATTGCTTGAAGTCTATTTCGCTGCTGTAGATGATTCTCAACCCCACTCCTCTCGCTGTCGCGCCTTGATCACAAATTCCCGGTCGGAACGTTCGAATTTTGAGTTTGCATTCATAGGCTAAACAGGCACAGATCCGCCCGGCATGCAGCGCCGACGACGTTGCCGAAAGGGAACGTCTCGGCGGTTGAGCCCATTGGTAACTTTCCTTACTGAAATGAAGAAGAGGGGCAAATGGGGCTTGCGACAATGCTGGAATGCAAAGCGCATCGACTAACTCAATAGCGACAACAGGCAGCGCTGGTTCTGAGACAAAAGCACCCAGTGAGGGGTCTGCGAGCATCTACGTAAGATATCTAGAGAAATGCTTGCCACCTTTCATTCACCGTGCTCTCCCATTCTCCTTCTTTCTGTTTGTCCTCAAACACCATGCAGTCGTTCGTCTCCGTCGTCTATTTTCTTGCTCTGCTCACCCAGACCTGTGCCTGGGGGCCGCGCAAGTCGCCACAGGCCCCACCAGGCCACTACGGAGGTCTACACAAGCACGATGCTAGCTTCGTACCGGACCAAGTCCTACGGTTGACCTACGAAAATGTATCAATCGCTTGCCAGACACGCCCGTCGGCACTCATCAACGGCACTTTGGTTGGACCAACGCTGAGACTGAGGCCTGGCAAAAGGAGTTGGATCAGAGTCTACAACGACATGGAGGAACATAACGCCACCATCCACTGGCATGGATTGAGTATGCGCATGGCACCTTTCTCAGACGGCAGTCCGTCGGCGACTCAATGGCCCATACCTCCCAATTGTTTTTTTGACTACGAGGTCTATCCATTGCGATCGGAATCCGGAACCTCTTTCTACCATTCGCACGTAGGATTCCAAGCGGTGACAGCATCTGGACCTTTGGTCATTGAGGACGGAGCAGAGCCTCCGTATGCGTACGACGAAGAACGCATCGTATTCCTCACGGACTATTTCAACAAGACGGATTCTCAAATTGAGAAGGGCTTGGCAGCAACACCTTTCACCTGGTCAGGAGAAACTAATGCAGTTCTAATTAACGGTGTCGGCGTGTCCATCGGGGAGACAGCGGGGAACGGGACCTGCAAATTGCCAGTAATCGATGTCGAGCCCGGCAAGACCTACCGAATGCGCTTCATCGGCGCCACAGCCATATCGATGGTGCAGATGGGCATTGCCGGTCATGACAACTTTACGATTATACAGGCGGACGGCCACTACACCAAGCCGCACACAGAGAAGTTTATGCAGTTGACTTCTGGCCAACGATTCGATGTCATATTCAAAGCCAAAAGCGAGGCGGAACTCAATGGGACAACCGACTACCTCATCCAGCTGGAAACTAAAGAACGACCCAAGGTTTATCACGGTTATGGAGTTCTTCGATACTCCAAAGCCCAACCGCAGATCACCATGGCACCATCTGTACCTCCGTTGATTTTCTCCAACAAAACGTATGAGTGGGCCGAGTACGCCTTGGAGCCGTTGAAGCCGAATAATTTCCCGAAGGCTAGCGAAGTAACACGACGAATTCACATTGATAACCGTCAACTGGCAACTCAAACCACTCTTTGGCAGATGAATGGGCTTCAGTGGAATGAGACCTCAACTCCGTATCCAGGAGACAAGCCTTACTTGATCAATATCTATGAAAATGGACCATCAGCAATCCCTAACTACACTGCCGCTATCAATAACAACGGCTGGGACCCCACCACGTTGACCTGGCCAGCAAAAATGGGCGAGGTGAGTGAATGAAAAGAAAGACATATTTCGCACAGAAAAAAAGACCACAGCTGACGTTGTAATAGGTCCTTGAGATCATTTGGCACAACACAGGATCCTTGGTCAACGGAGGTGGCGGCCTAGACTTCCACCCCTTTCATGCTCACGGCGGGCATTACTGGGATATTGGCAGCGGAAACGGGACCTACAACGCCACCGAAAACGAGGAAAAGCTGCAGAAATACCATCCTGTCAAGCGAGACACGACAAATCTGTACCGATACGGAGAGAAGACCAAGTCGGGCGACGTTTCTGGCTGGAGAGGCTGGCGTCTGCGCGTAGAAGACGCTGGCGTGTGGATGGTAAGTTGGGCCTTATTTCAGTTGAAAAGAGACATAAGCTGATGATAATCTAGATTCATTGTCACATTCTACAACACATGGTCATGGGCATGCAAAGTGTCTGGGTCATGGGAAATTACCAAGACATCACGGGCATTCCTGCTCGCGATGTCGCTGGCTATTTGCAATATGGAGGAAATGTTAATGGCAATGCCACCTTTGCACCATCGGTCGTGCACTTCTTTGAGGAAGATGAGTAGAGATACCCATATACCGAATTAATTAGAATCAACAGAAGCAAGTATTTTCTTCGATAGACTTTACGCTATGCAACGTCATACATTCACTGGGGCCCGCAGCTGGGATTTGAATTTCGAGGATAATGGGGACAGACCACTAATTCGCACACGTTTCGAAAGGTCGACTTACCACTCGTCCTCACACTCACCCTCCCTGACTCGTGAGCATGCGAAGTGGACGTTCGCCATGAACATAAAGACGTTCCGACCCGTGATGCATGGCATCGGTGCCTGAAGAGGATGCACTACTTCTCTGTATTTGTGACCCGCAGCTCCAATTACTCTATGTCGGACTTCCTGTGGTTATTGCGGTGGTGCGCTGCGGTTTGTGCGTCTCACACTGCGATTGCCGCCGTACTCATCATTTTCTGCGTAAGCTTCCTTGTTCGTTGTCACGCACGAGCTCTAGTTGACATGGTGCAGCTTGCACTTCTTACCGTTTACCGTATCGTGTACAACATCTACTTTCATCCACTGCGGCATTATCCTGGTCCTCGACTATGGGCAGCCACTAGACTGCCTTGGAATTTTGTCAATCTGCAAGGCAACCTAGCTTGGAGAATTCGAGCTTTACACGAGCGATACGGTCCGGTAATAAGAATCGCACCCGACGAGCTTTCTTATACAAGTTCCGCGGCTTGGAGAAAAATCTACGGCCAGCGTTCGCCCGAGTTCGCAAAGTGCTTTGACGGCCGCGGAATTGCTGGGCCAGGTATTACCAACCCTGCAGTGCGCAATGGTGGCATTGTAACAGCGGACCAGGAGCCACATGCCCGATTGCGAAAGGCCGTACTTCCAGCGTTCAGCGAGCGGGCGTTAAGGGAACAAGGAGACATTCTCCAGTTGTATGCGGACAAACTGGTGGAGCAGCTTCGATACTCCAGCAAAAGCGGTGCTCCACAGGACATAGTCAAGTGGTTCAGTCTAGCTTCATTCGACATCATCAGCGACTTGGCGTTTGGGCAGGCTGCTGGCTGTCTTGACGACGCATCTCAACCATGGCTACAGGTCATCGGGGCTCGAGCGCAGGGCATTGTTCGTTATCAGTTTGCGATTCACTATGGTCTTGAAAGCTGGCTGGAATGGCTAGCATCGAAGGCTCAGAAAGCAGCGGTGAAGAAACATGGGGAGCTGACGGCTGCAAAAGTCAAGCGCCGGCTCCAACAAACGGATTCTAAAAAAGATTTTATGAGCTACATCTTGGAGAACCCCCAAGCGGACCTGAGCAACACCGATCTGATCAGAATGGCGTCTGCTTTCATTGTGGCGGGTAGCGGCACCACCGCCACAGCACTTTCTGGGATCACGTTCCATTTGTGCAGCAACCCCGAGAAGTATCTCAAGTTGACAGAAGAGATCAGACACGCATTTCATAACGGGACAGAAATTTCGATGACATCAACGGGGGAGCTGAGGTACCTCAGGGCTGTCATTGAAGAAGGATTAAGAATGTATCCTCCAAGTCCAAGTACTCTACCCAGATTTGTACCTGGTAAGGGGGAAGTAATCGACGGTAAATGGGTACCTGGTGGCGTAAGTTTCAATATTGATCTTGCAATTCAAGTCCTCTTTACAATTTCGGACGATGCGTTAACGATTGATCAATGAGCAGATGGCGGTCGGTGTACATCAGCTCTCAGCTGGTCACTCAAAGCATAACTGGAAAAGTCCCCAAAACTTTGTGCCAGAACGCTGGCTAGAGAGCAATGATGATTTAAGTTTCACCAAAGATGACAAACAGGCAAGCCAGCCGTTTTCATTGGGGCCAAGAAACTGTATTGGCAAGAGGTATGATCAAATCACAGCTCAGAGATTACATCTAACCAGCCGCTGACTTGGATTTTCAAGCATGGCATACGCCGAGCTACGAATTGTTCTCGCCAAGATCCTGTGGCACTTTGACCTTGAGTTGACTGAGGAGTCCAAGGACTGGCCTTCGAAGCAAAAGATTTATCTCATTTGGCAAAAGGTACCACTGATGGTTAGGCTTCGGCACAGGTATTCATGAGAACCAGCCAACCACTACTCGCATAGAGGATTTGTTTGCGAAGAAACCGGGTTTAGTCGGTTGCTAATAACACCAAGCAATATGATTTGTACAAAGTTCCGACCTCTTTTCCGCAATCTTTTGCAAGTCGCGCGAGTATTAAACTCACGAAGTAAATTACTGGACAACAAGGGAGTCCCAGCCGAGCAAATACGTCTTCACATGACGTATGGGTTGTAAACCGTTCCGTTCCGGACAGCCTCCCTGTAAAGCCTCTTATTGGCGCGGTAAAGATAGAACTTCAGCCCCATTGCGCTCGCGCAGGCGAACATACCCATAACCATCATCATGATGAAAGCAAGACGATAACGCGGCTCATCTGACTCAACGAAGAAGTAGGGGGCAATCAAGTTCCCGATCTGGCCAAGAACGTTGACGAGTGCCACAGAGATAGCACGCTTCTCTGGTGTTCTTCCCATGGTGTTCGACGTCCACGTGGAAACTAATGGGTTGGCGACATACATTCCAGCCACGTAAATGAAGCTTGCACCATACCTGGCATTCCGGTTTTCGGTGGCCAGGCAGATGATATAACCGATACAACCAAATGCGATCGGACCGGCAAAGTGGTAACCGCGCTCCTTTGATCGATCCGAGTGCCAAGCATTTATCAGAGATCCAAGGGCGGCGAAGATGTAGGGCGGCGCAGTCAGGACAAGAGTGATGGTGTTGTTATAGCCGAAACCGCGCACGATCGATGGGAAGAAGTTGGAAAAGCCATAAGCGGCTGAAATACCGATATTCAGGCCGACGAGGAGCCACATCTTGTAGTCGAAAATGCTCATCTTCAGTCCGGCCCAGACACCAGCCTTTGCCTCGGAGGTAGACACACGGTCAGCCAAGATCCGGGCAGCAGCTACCTTTCGCATATCCTCAGTCATGGACCAACGTGCACTACCGGTGCTCGAGTCGGGGTAGTCTGGGAGAATAAACAGTGCAATCATGGCGAGGCCTGCACCGACTGTGGCGAGCACGATGAACAACCACTGCCAGCCAGCCAGGCCATGTTTGCCTTCGAGAGTTCCGAAGACAGCCGCCGCAATCAAGCCAGCTGTGCAAAAGGCAAGCGTCTGGCCAGTGTACAGAATAGCGCAGCGCAGAGCCATTTCTCTTCGAGTGTACCAGCAGGACATGACATAGATAGCCTATTAGGGGTCAGGGGGTCGCTCAGACAGTAATAAATTGGGTGAAATAACTTACACCTGGGAACAATGGAGCTTCTACAACACCAAGAAAGAATCTGACTGCGATAAGACCCTGGTAATTCTTCACACCACAGGTAGCCGCCGAAACGCTAGACCAAATCAAAGCCATGCAGCAGAGGTAGAGACTGGGCCGAACTTTTCCGATGATCATATTGGAAGGAATCTGGCCGAGGACGTAGCTTTCGTTGTGTCAGAGCAGGCATGGAAAGCATGAAAATGGATGCTTGATTCTGCACTCACCCGACACTGAGAATTGACACGGCAGTGCCATATTGATAGCCCTCAAGATTAAGGTCCTCGTCCAAGCTGCTAAGACGAGCTTGTCTAAGAGAAAGACATAAGTCAGGTTGGCTCAAGTAAATCATAGTAGACTGGGGTAACTTACGCGATTGAAGCGCGGTCCAAGTAGTTAAACAGATACAGAACCCACAAGCACGGCAGAAGGGTCACGTCAAGGCGCTTGACAACCTTTTTCTCAAGCTCTCTCCAGTTTGGGATGCCCAAGGCATCAATTTGCTCCTCTGGAGTGGGAAGCAATTCACCCTTAGCTTCGTTGGCTTCCATGATGGACGGGTCCTTGGTGACCTGATCCGCAGTCTTGTTCTCCGTGGAAATGGAAGAGGGAGGGATATCACCGCCCTGTTGGGGCGAGGATTTCTCTTCGTTGACCATTGCTGGCGATATGGCAGGGACGGGACTGGATCACAGGAGAGAGATGGCCGACGATGAACCAAGAATGCTAGTTGTTAGGAACCGCGGACATGTTCTTCTTCTTATAGGTAAATTGGTGTTCAGCTGTATGATCAGTCATTTGCGGAGTCGAATTCGACTAGGGCTCATCGCAACCAAACTGAACGCTTGCTTTCGCTTCATTTCCCCATGTTCCTCCGCTTTCGATAAGAATTTTCCCCAGACCCCGCCTCCATGCTCCTGCAACTCCGCTGTCCAACTTTGTGGCCGGCGGGTCTCTCCCCAGATCCTCCCACTCTTCGCCTCAAACATTCAGGATCAAGATCTCTACCATTCAAACCCCGCCTCAGAAGGCTCCACAGATCACCGGTGAATGCTCCAGATGTGAGCTCCGTGAGTGTTCATGAGGGGAAGTTGACGAGACTGGGGCGACAGACGAAACGGAGTGCTCACGTCTTATCGTGTTTAATTTTCCGCGATGAAGTCGAATTGCTCGGCGCCACGGCTTGCATCTCATCAAGAGCCGCCGAATGCACGGAATGGGCAGAGGTCAACATTCAGGCCGAGCCGGCACCCGGCTGGGGCTCCTTAGCCCCAAGGAAACTCGGGAGGGACCGGACAATCCGACAAGGTACGGCGGTAATGGTTGAAATAGCGAGTAACCAATGATCTGTTGTAGAGTATAGTCATCATGTTCTCAAGCCGATGGCTTGAAGAAAGCTAGGTGACACTAAGGTGGGCCAAGGTTTCCAAGACACCAAGATCTCTTGGTAGTCGGAAGTTGACCGAAGTGCCAGGACTCAGTCAGAATCTGGCACGATGTTCTACTTGGCACATGAACAATGACTGCGCCCAGCAGAGCCGCCATGGTATCTTTCAAGGATTAACTCCTTATCTCCACATTAGTACACGTACTTGACCCTTGAGTTCGAAGAACAACATAATGTCGGACCGCACATTAAGCGCCGACGTGTGTGTTTCTTCTTGCCACAACTTGAATCTCTGAAGACATCATATCACATGGTAAAGCCATCTTCCAGCTTATGGTCTATGGGCGATTCATTCATCCTGTTGTGTAGACCGAAATCTTTTGAGTCGGTCGTTCAAATTTTAGGGTTGGTCCAAACGACGGTGCAAATATAGGGATTCATTGACAGTTGTATTTTAAGCAGGCTCGAGATTTGTCCAATATCGTGGCTACGAATTCTCACTCTGAAAAGAGCGCATGGCCCATTGTTGTGTTTATGTCGCCATTTCAGCGCTCGAACACCCCAGTCATAGAAGGCCCAAAACGTTGTAGCAATCAACGCATCCAGTCAGAGAAGAGATATTTTGGACCACAAAGATCTCATTGGTCGATCCAAAATGTTCCAATGTTACATTGCCCGTATTGAGAACCATTGGCACATGAAGACGAGATGCCACATACATTGAAGTATTGGAATCGGGCGCAATTGCGCGCCTAATAGGGGGTAGTTTTCTTTTTCGCTTTTATGTCTCTTAGCTAAGCGGTGTTTGATCGATCAGCTAGCGCTTTGCTTATCCAATCTTGTGACATTGCCTCTTCTTTACGGTCAAACGTCATAAATACAGGAGCTTAGGAGTAATTTACCTCACTTTGCTGCTATCTTCGGCTAGGAGGTGAGCTAATCAGCTGATCAAACCCTCTAAATAGAGTCAAAATCAAAGTGAGGAACCTTGTTTTCTTTCAGGGTTGGTAGCATTTGTGTTATTATGGTACCGCACTTCCAATGTACCAAGACCCTACACACTCTCAGTATATGTCACGCTATTTAGAGCTCCTCGCTTCTTATAATTTTATCATTGAGAACGAGCAACATTCTATCAAAATTCCACGGATCTCGTTTCTCTAACAAACCCTACTGCCTTTTCCAACAGCCAGAGTAAATACAAAAACTCTTCATTGGTAACTACCCTCTTGAAGATAGCATGTTTTTCAAAGATATCTCGGCCAAATTCGTCCAGAAGCACCCTGTGAAACTCCTTTAAGCTATGGGTTTCCATGTCTCCATTTCTTGGAATAGAGACGTCCGAGAACAAGTACTTTCTTCGATCGGTGTGCTGGCCCGGCTATTTCGGAAGCCGCGGAAGCTGTGGATGAACAAACCCCCGAAACCCGAATCTCTTGTTATTCAAGTAGGTTCAACCATCTGCCCCGTTTTTGCCGCTTCCTGGGAGGCACTCCCCAAGGGCCCAGAAAAATGCACCATTGGCGGTCGAACCAGCCATTGTTGCTATTGATACATATGACATGGGGCTAGGTAGGGTAAGTGCTATCACCTCACCCAGCTGCTCTTGCTCCGGCTACTTTATCGCCTCCTTAGGTGAAGGTCATGGTTATTTAAGCCAATAAGGTAAGTGGTTGTTCAAACAAGAGAGCGTTCACTATTAGTGGGTTGGTAGTCGCTTCAATTGATGACAAATCCTGTGTTCATGAGGAAATTCGAGGAAAATTTAGCCGTTGAAGATTACCCCGGAGAGAGTCTCTTCATCTCCACTTAAGCGGACGAAACATACGATAGTAGTTAGAGTCTTGGCAACTAATTGGTGGATAGTTTAGGAATATAATTGACTTTTATGGGTGTGGAAACTGCGCAATCCGCCCCCGGATTTCCACAAATTAAGTCCGAATTCACTAGCTTTGGTGCCGTATAGCCGGGGGCTCGGAATAATGGTGGCGTTTGCAGCCTCGAAATGGAATATCATAGTCAAACACCTGCCGGTCAATACAGTCAACAAGGACTAAGAAGTCCGAACACTTCGAAAGTGGCCCAAATGGATGCAGTCAAGGTGTCATTACAGGACCACCGCTTCAATATCCCTCACGCGTTTCGCAACGGCTGATACGGGAATAGAGTGCCGCTGCCGCTGCAAATATGTTCACATGAGCATGCAGTGGACTATTCTGGCCATGGGAATATTGGAATTTCAATTTCTGAGACCGGGACGTAGGATAAAATGTTCCCCCAATAAACAACAAGAACCTAGTTGCAGTCGGCACGGCGATATTCTCAGTTAAAATGTGCCAAGACTGCCGGATGAACACTGTTGTAGGAAGGCGAGATAGTCGATCAAACCAAAGCTTTCTTCTCTTCAATTCGCTACACAATGGCTAGATACCTTTTCTCTGTCGCGGCTCTGCTGCCGGCTGCCTTGGCTGCAGCGACACCTTCCAACTCGGTAAGCGGAAAAAAGCAGACCTTTCAGCCGTCTTGGTCTTGCTTACACAGCCAACTTTAGTACCAGCAACGAGGCAGCTGCACTGTGACTAAATATGCCGACATTGCCAATGCTGTTGCCACCTGCAAAGACATTGTTCTTGAGTCAATTACTGTGCCAGCTTCTAGTGCAATCGATTTGCAGAAGCTCCAGAGCGGTGCAACTGTTACCTTCTCTGGGAAGACCGTAAGCCACTGCCCTCATTTGCTATAAACTATCAAAACTAAGCTCAGTAGACGTTTGGCACCACTTTGGATAACGATTTTGACCCCATCATCATTTCCGGAACCAGCGTAACCATTACTGGTGCGCCTGGCCACGTCATTGACGGCAACGGCCAAGCATATTGGGATGGGGAGGGATCTAACAACGCCGACAATCCCAAGTAAGTCAATCCTTGAGCAGCTGTGCTTACGACGCATCTAAATCTGATACGGTGGTCAGGCCGGACCATTTTATTGTTGTAAAGAAAACCTCAAAGTCAAAAATCACGAATCTCAACATTCAGAATTGGCCAGTTCATTGTTTTTCGATAACTGGTAACACGGACTTGACTATCACAGGCTTAACGTTGGACAACTCTGCTGGAGACAAGCCCAACTCGAAGAGCAATGGAAAACCGGCAGCGCACAATAGCGACGGCTTCGATATTTCATCAAGCGACGGCGTCACTCTGGACACCATCAACGTCCATAATCAGGACGACTGCGTTGCCGTTACTTCTGGTAGCCGTATCACTGTTTCTAACTTGTACTGTTACGGTGGCCATGGCCTTAGTATCGGCTCTGTCGGCGGTAAAAGCAACAATACCGTCGATGGCGTCACGTTCATCAACTCGCAGATCGTTAACAGCGAAAATGGCTGCCGGATCAAGTCTAACTCCGGCACCACTGGCACGGTTAGTCAACAGGATACCTGCATACTTTGACAGTGTGTATTAACCTCGAGAATTAGATCAACAACGTCACCTACCAGAACATTTCCCTTTCGGGTATCACAACCTACGGCATTGATGTCCAACAGGACTACCTCAACGGGGGACCCACGGGCAAGCCCACGAACGGGGTTAAGATTTCCAACATCAAGTTCATCGGCGTTACTGGAACCGCCACTAGCTCTGCTTACAACTATTTCATTCTTTGCGGTGATGGCAGCTGCTCTGGTTTCACGTTCTCCGGGACTCATATTACCGGAGGCGGCAAGGGTGGTAGCTGCAACTACCCGACCAAGACATGTCCCGCTTAGCTGCATTGCTTGGCAATGCAGTTTCTTTGGTATGCACAAGCTTGTATACAGTCGAAGTAGAGCTTCCCACCCATCAGCCACGTCTATTGAGTTCCAGAAGCACAATCCAGTATGTTAGCCCACCAACACGAGGCCGACTGGTGCGGATCGTAAATGGAACCGAACTGGGCTACGGTTGGCCGAAGAAGTGCACGTGGCGCGCTGTTGAGATTACAGCCGACTAGGCCCAACTTTGGAAGGGATCGCGTGCGAAAAGGTTATCTCCATGGTCGACAGAATTCTGTTTTTGAAGGGTTTGCCATAGGGCGTGGTGTCCATTCATTCAGTGGTGGCCGTTGTACGGCATTTCGTCTCCTTTTTAGCTTACCTCCGTTGGTTGGACGAGGTTGTGTTTTTCTCGCATCTACGTTCCCTGTCCTGCATCCGTTTTCAGCGCGCATGTAGTGTCGATTTGTGTGATTTTATCTGGGTACCCTCCTTTCAACAAACATTCTTTCGTGGTAATTATACAACAGCCCTTCGCGATGTGCATTCTATCCTGATTCCTACAATGCTCCCAGCCAAAAGAAAGTCCCTCACGTCCAGTCTCTCAAGGTTAGCCGCAGTCATTTGCAATTACTCCGAGGCTGGGAATGATAGAAGATTCACCAGGAATAATGGCGAGAGCTGGCGTCACAGAATCTGCTGCAAACCACGATCTAGTGTATCTCACTCTCGATTTACTCGGTGGCTCATTCTAGGAATTTGGCAGCTGATCAGACCATCTGCTTCTGCCCAACTAGATGTAGACTCATGAGTAGCACAATGAACAACCATCGCAAAGAGCCGGAATAGATATCAAGGCTGTCACATCATCGAGTCTACCCAAGTGTTCTATTCCCCGCTGGAAGTACATGCTGCAGATAACACCGCTCATGAGAAAAAGGCACCATGGAAAAGTAGTCATCAAGCGATACCCCCCTACGCCTCGCACGCCTCACCGGTACTCTGCACAGTACCCAGCTTATCGTCACAGGCGATATCAAAATCCGCTCTCGCTTTGGCATTCGACCCGGCGATGCAACAAATCTAGTTGCCGGTTAGTGTCCACGCGAAACATCAAGCACAGCCGCCCGCCAACACTCACGCCTTTGCCGAGAGGAGCCCCTCCTGCGCCAGAGCAGATGCCGTCATCCTCAAGCACATTGTTGCTGACGTCTCGGCAGAGGAACGTCGTCTTCTGGCCGAGGACTAGGGCGACGAACAGGGCCAGCGCTGCGATGGTGGTCTTCATATCGAGATCCTCTGGGCATGTGAACTAGAAGAGGCGAGTGGACGAGTTGTTGGCATGCGATAGGATCCAAGGATAAATGTTCTATAGCTGTGGGACGCAAGTGATTGGCAGGGTCGACCGATATTGCAAGATGAACCACACTCAAAGACTGAGCAATTCGTCCAGTTATTATACCCCTCCCTCAACAGGATTCACTCGAGGCAGGGAGCCAGAAAAAGAAGGACTACTAAGACGAAATTGTCAAATTGGACACCGGCAGGCCACCTCCAGCAACAGGCGAGTCAGCCAGCGCTCCCGCGTAAAGCCACCGGGTCGGGGCATTACGTCTCAGAAGTCGAGACCTGAGACTTTGAAACGGCGACAGCGAGCATCTTGTCCCTGCTACCGCGCGCTTGTCTCCCTCCCATGCCAACCGGGTTAAGGATCTCTCAAACTTGCACCGGCTGCGGCGTCTGAACACGTTCCAGAACGTTGGCTCCGCTTACGTGGAGTTCGTTGCATTGAAAAAGCTCAAATTGAGTTTAGTCTTCCGGCAGGTTCACGTGCCACCCCAGCGACTACCCCTCGTATCATCGGAGGCTTCTGGCGGCCGAATTTAGCTAGCGGTCACTTCAAGCACTCGGGAACAAACACGCCAACTGCCAGGGCAACAGACGGATGTACCACAACGGAACAAGTCAATGGAACAGCTAGTATGCGCGATGAAAGACAATAAATAATGAGCCACGAATACTAGCTCAAGACGCACTGTGTATCCCAGAGTCCCTTCTATCAGGGCCATGCAATCCTGTGTCCTATGTTGGATATCATACCGTCTCCATGCCTTTTATGACTGTCCAGAATTCATGTAACATGCGTAAACCCCACGCAACAATTCCGCTGCGCCAATTACGCGAAGTAGCTCTTCCACAAAACACCTTCTAAGTCCTCAAGCTGCTCCGGTGTGAAGTACTACGGTGATGTTAGTTGCCGGCTGAGATTGAAACGAGAGGATGCCATAGAATGGAAAGCAAGGGTACAGGGTGAGAGGGTGGGTTTAAAATTACGAACCTTTTGATCGACGCTCCAGCTGTCTTGTCTTGTCTTCTTGAAGTCGGAGAGGATGGCCTTTGTGGCCTTGCCAACCACACCAGGGTCGCTGGCAGCACGTGTGGCTAGGATCTGGAGAACCTCGGGCATCCAGGACGGTGGAGGTGTGGCGTACGGGAAGGCCTCAATGAGGGCGCCAAGGCCCAGAACGGCGGCATGGCGACGTATAATCTGCTTGTTCGTGTCTATGGGCGTTTCTGTGCCCGGTAGCTTCCGCTTGGGCATCGGGTTGAGACGGAGACTGTCTTCAAAGCGTTTCTTGAGGAGCTGAATCGTAGGGTCACGAATTCGCTTTGGTGAGCATCGAATCATGCCGGCCAAGGTAGCCGACGCGCAAGACCGAACCTCAAGTTGTGGATCTGCCAGCATGTCACTGACGGCGTTAAACAGAATGTCCCGCTGCTTCTTCTCAATGAGAAAGAGACGACGGAAGTAGATGACCTGCATATTAACCATGGATCGCAACCGTTGGTGCCAGCTCGTGGCGGACTTGCCAATACGGACCAGAGCATCAATGAAGGTGCCGTCTTCGCCGATGCGGAACGGGATGTTGGGCAGATGGCGGTAGACGTGATACGCAAGGCGCATCAGCTCGGGGTCTTCTTTGACATCCATCATGTGGAGCAATTGTTCCATGAAGGGGTCAGGGAAGAACGGCATTAGCTGCGTGCACTCCTGTGACGATAGCGTGCTGTCAAGCCACGTCAGGACAGTTTTAGAGCCACTTGTGTAGGAAGAGGGCGTCTGCTGGCCTGGAGTGCGCTCGTGACGCCACTTCTCTAGACGGTCGAAGATTTCGAGTACCGTGTCAGAAAACTCCTTGGTGGGTTCGTAGGGCCGAATACCGAGAGACGAGGCAGCCTTGTTGGCATCCAGGAGCTTGTCAACACTCTCAAAAGACTCGTGGTAGCGTGTGCGATAAATGGTGGCAATCACCCGACCCATTGCTTCCCTGACAGTCTTGTATGGGTGGTCAATGTGAGAGAGGAAGTCTGCGAGGATCGGTTTCTCGTGGCGGAAATGCCAGCCCGAATCGGTGATGATGAACTCCAAGACCTGAACCTTGCTTGACTCCTTGAAAGCGGCGTTAGAGGACATATCGAGCCTGAAGGAGCTGAGAGCGTCGACAAGCTCGTGGGATCGGCGAGGGTCCTTGGGATCGACGGTCAGATGCAAGCAAGAGACCCAGTACTGGAGATTCTCGGGCGTGAGATCCTCATTAAGAACCTTCAACATCAGAGGCGCAGCGAATCCCCAGACTTGGTTGCGGAAGTCGGGAGGATCGTCGCTGGATCCACACAAAAGTGCAGCCACGATCTCCGCAGTGGCACGATGCTGATGCTTGTCGCTGCCGTCGCCGTAGACCTCCATGGTGAGCTCCTTGACGTCGTCTAGCTTGATCGCCGTTCCTCCGTAGTGCATCAGATCGAATACGTGCATGAGCATGTACACATTGCCCATGCGGAACCTGTCAGCGTTCGCATCGCGGGGTTCCTGCTTGAGGTAATCGAAGCATGTCTTCAGCCACTCCCTCGTGATCATATCACCAATCTGTTTTCTGACTGCCGTCTCCGTCTCATCGTAGTCGGTGAAGGGCACAGGCTTCGCGCGCGAGGCAAGAAACTTTTTGCCCCAAACCAACCAGCCCGGATGGTCCGAATCGACCATGTACTCGGCATTCTCGGGGCTGGCGAATGAATCGAGGTATTTCTGCGTAAAAGCTGCATCTCCCTTGGGGACCTCAACTGTAATCTTATTGCGGTCCTTCTCCTTCTCTAGCAGATAGTTGCGGTAGTCGTGATCATAAGCGGCGCGCATCTCTACGGCTTCGAAGACGGAAGTGAATGCCGACATGTAGCTCGCACGCAGCCCGGGATGGGTGTCGTTTGTGCCCTGTGTCACGAGAGCGATGAACTCAGGGGGTGCGAGGGTGTCAAACCGCAAGCACATGTTGCTGGCGAAGATGGCGCACCGGGAAGCTATCTTCCAATGGGCAGCCTTCGCCATCTCTGTCAACTCCAGCCCAAGAGCAGCCTTCTTCTTCTCGACGCGTTCCCGCCTCTGGACGATGAAGTTGTGGCGGCTGCTGATGGCGCGAGAGCAGTCGTCAGTTGGGCGGATCGGCTCCACGAAGTCCTGGTTGACGATGATCATTCGCTCGAAAGGCTTTCCGAAGTCCAGCAGAGGGAACAGTGCCGTCGCACCAAGCTGCTGGATGCTGGGCTTGTCAATGTTGCCTGCTCGGAGGTAGAGTCGGAGGGCATCCGGAGCAAATCTCCAGTCTCTAACCATGGTCTTGAGCAAACTTGTGAAGAACAGTGTGTACATGGCACCCTTGATACGATCATGGTCCACCTCGTCCAGCGCCACTCGGAGTCTCTCGAGAAGGATAGGGATGACGAGGGGGCGGCCGCCGATTAGAGCCTTGAGCGACGAATCGAGGGCATTCTGGGCAACCCGCCGGACATCTGCATACGGGGACACGGACGACTGAGCCAGATTCAACAGAAGCTGCTTGTCCAGGTCGCTCTTCTGCCGTGCCGATGCATTGTGTTTCACGCGGAGCAGCTGGTACGCATCCGCGCGCTTGATCAATAGTGGTCGCGGATACACCTTTCGAAGACCGCTAATCTTGAAGGCAGAAATGTCTGACTTGTACAGGCGGAGATGTCTCTCCAGCGGATGGGCGGACCGCTCGATACCGACGTCAGTGATCCATGTTCTGTAGGCTGCGTAGAGCGCGGTGAAGCAGAAGACGTCATCTTCCTGGTTTTGGTTGAGGAACTCGTGGCTTCGGCACAGGAGTTGTCCGACATCTTCCCTGAGCTCGTGCAGCTTGTGATAGGCAGGATCCTCCTGGGTCAGGAGATACCCGGCATCATAGCGGTATTGAGGCCGCGTCTCCTCGTCTTCGGCGGCCTCCGCGAGAGGATCATCATCGTCCATTGCGGTGTCGCCATCATCGTCGACGCCAGAATTGCCGTTGGGGCTCTCGCCAGAAGCACGATGCGGGTCGAACAATGTTGCCATTCCCGAGATGACCAACCTTATTTGCTGGAACAGTCTCGAGACCTCATCCGACCACTCCTTGTTCTTTCCTTTCCGATTGACTGGGGGGTTCTCGCTCATAAGCAGATCTAACTTCCGCGCCGCCGCTTTGGTTTGTGAATCGAACAGCTCCACAGCGAACTGCACCTCGCCCGCAGAAGGCCGGTGCCACTTGATTGTCAAGTCGGCGGGGGAAGTCGTCTTTCCCCAATCGCTCACGTCGAGTCCTCGCTTGATGACGTCGGGTTCGTACAATGCGGTGTCGATGGGATACGTGTGCGTAAGGTTCAGTAGAAGGTGGTGGATGTAATTGGAGATGTGAATGGTGGGCAAACCGCGGCACTTCTCCTGCATGTATTTTGCGATGTCGTGAAGTTCGGTCTGGTATTTCAAGACCTCGTTGCCGACATGCACAACGGCCATGCCGAGCATACTCACATGCCACACAAGTGCGCGGTCCCTGGGCAGGTAGTCCGTGCCGCTACTCCGGTCTGACGCAGCGTGGTTGAAGTCAATCTCATTGCGGATGTTGACAATGAGCATGGGGATGAAGACCTTGAGAGTCTTTTCGGGGTTGACCTTGCACAGCGCGTTAAGGATCCATGCCATTGCGTCCCTCGCCTGGTGAACAACGTGCGTCGAGACGAACGAAGAGAGCTTCTCGAGGGCCGTGTCGAAGAGCCCTGGCGAAAGCGACGCAAAGAGGGGAGAGAGGGCCGCCGGCAGCGCATTGATGACATTGTCCTCTGGTGTACCTCCCCTGATGTGGGATGCATCCGGCAAGTTCTCCAAAAGAGTGAAGACCTTGCCGAGGAGAGCGATGACGAACTCGCCAAGTCCTGCCGTCGACGACCTGAGAATATTCGCCTCATCTTCGTCGGAGAGCTCGGTTTCGTAATCAAGCTTGATGTCTTGACCCTCGCGCTCCATGCGTTCCATCTCGCCCTGCACCCACTCCATGGCCAAGGCAGTGCCGTGGACGGAGTCGCCGTCCTTGGTAAGAGGCACCATGGGGATGCTGTAGGCCACACTCTGGATAAAGTTGAGAGTGTACTGTGTCTTTCCCAAATCGTTGGCGTCGATGCCGGGAAGAGCAAGGGCGAGCAGAGCGGTAATGTGGCAACGGAACCCCTTGGTCTTGGACATGACGTTGGCAATCATCTGTAAGCCATTCAAACTTGACGTCGTGCGGTGGACTTCGACGAGACCCTGCAAACTGGGGTAGAAGCGCTGCAGAGCCCCAGGCAGGATCAGATTGGGTTCTAGGTAGGCCAGGCCTTGGAGCGATGCGTAGTAGTAGTGGGCAACCCTGTTGCTCTTGGAGAACAGACCCATGTAGGTGACTTCCTTGAGCGCAGAGACAAAGCGGCGCTTCAGGGCAGGCGTGATCTTGCGGTCCTCTGGTGTATCCAGCTCGCCGCTCTTTTCGCGGTTCCAGCGAGAGACGAAGATGTCCGTGAGATAGACGGTGAACTGGCCCAGAAATGTCGTCCACGATCCGACGTTAGAGGGATGGTAGAAGGTGTCAATGGCCTCGAGCAGACCCTCGAGGCTGGCCAAGATGGAGCTCTCTTGCTCCAGACACTTGGGCGACAGGGAGTAGACGATCCACCTGGCGATCATGTATGCCGTGGGATACTTTTTCTTGTCCTTTTCGAGATACAGTCCCAGACCTGACGAGTAGTCCAGAGTCGAATACGGTGAGTTGGACTGACCAACTGGAATTTCCGTCAAACGGAGGATAGCGGTGAATATCCAATCTGACTGCTCCCGCGTGAAGATGCCATGTGCATCAAAGGGTGTGTTGGAAGCCTGCAGGAAGTCACGGGCCATACGGGAGTACAAATCAACGAAAAAGACATCGAAGCTCTTGGATCTCGCAATAAGGGACCAAAGGTGGAACAGCGTCGGCATGAACTCCTGCGGCTGGGAGCACGGCACCGATGCGGGGGCAGCATCGGTGGGAAGCAACGCGTTGATAGTTCCGACGACAATGTAGGCATTGGAGACGTCTGACGTGCTGAAGTAGGGGAGGAACTCGTCGAGCATCTCCTTGCGGTCTTTGGGGTCGAAGTATGTCTGAGCATGGAGACACAGCTTCCATAGCTGCTTCTGAGAGCGGCGGCGGTTTGTCTGGTGTGAAGCAACCTCCGATGGCAGGACCAAAGCCTTGATCTCCCTCCAAAGCGGACGCCAATCGAGCAATAGGTCATCGACAGGCTTCAGGTAGTGGTATTTTCTGTAGCAAAGACACGGTCAGTCGACGGCGACGCAGGGGCAGGACAGGATATGGTTGGGCAGCGCACCTTGTCAGGATGACCACCATGCGCAGGAAGCGATCGGCGGTGCTCGGCTCGAGGCCAGGGGCAAGGCAGAGGTGGTAGTAGAGCTTGGCCAGGGTGGCACGAAGCTCGCGCGTCATCTCGAATTTGAGGTTCAGCCATCCCGTCAGCTCCCTCGTCCAATGCAGGGCGCCGGGGCTGAAATCTTCCGCCTTGATGGCGATGTAGAGCTGCTTCAGGATACCGGCCAGAGCAGCATCGCGCTGTGATTCTTCCTCGACAGGGAAGGGCAGGTGGTTGAAGTAGCTAAAGGTGCGCGGACGGTACCGCTTCTTGTCATCCTCGTCCGTCTTGGTGTAGGGCGGGCCCGGGGAGTTGGATCTCGAGATTGTGTCGACGGAGGCGAAATGGCTCGACAGGAAGTGGGCGGTAGAGGCGGCGGCCAGGGCGGCGGCGTGGTTGGAGGGCTGAGGCCCCGGTGTCTCGTCCATGGCTGCGATGGCTGTGATGGCTGTGATGGCGTCCTCGTGGAGACGACACGACACGGAGACCGAGACGGCGGGATGGAGGATGGGTGCAAGTTTGCGACTCGCTGGACTGAGCGACTGAGCGACCGAGCGGAGGGGAAAAAACGCTCGGGGTGGTCGCACTGGGTGCAGCAGGAATCAAGCTCCCGCTCCCACACCGCAGCTGAGATGCAATGCAGCTGGGGGCGTCGGGTGCGGGTGATGTCGTCGGTCGCGGGGCGTGCGTTGATCCGGGAGAGCGCGCGGGTTCGAGGGTGGATGAATTGGGATCGGAGGATGGATGGGGAGAACGGCGAGGTGGTCGAGAAAGAGGACGGACTCGCGGGGAGAGGATGTGGCTTTGGCAGAGGCTGTCGGATCGGGTGCCTGTCTATCAATGGTGGTCAATTGTGTGTTCTCTGTCGAATATGCGCCGCAAGGCTTGAAGCTGAGTAATGGGTGGTGACGCTCTGGTCCCTCGTGCTTCTCCGCAGAACCCCCGTTTGCCCGTCTCCGTAATGGATTCGAAGGAGGCAAAGGGAATGAATACTGGGCGGAAGCCGGGAGAAGGCGTAGAGAAGCAAAAAAGTGTCTCTGCAGGGAAGAAAAGGGAGATTGGAGAGTTGTTGGATGGAATTAAGGCCCCAGCAGCAAGCTGAGGTGGGAATAAAAGACAGATGATGCACAGCGGCAACTCGGGGGGAGAGAAAGGATGCCGCTGATGCTTATGCAGACGCACAGAGAGATTGGATGGAGCGGGCGAGGCAACAGGATAGAGCACGTACACCACTTACTCGCCAAGAACAGTCGAGCAACGGGCGGACAGACTGTGATGGACGGCGGACTTTTCTGCCTTGTGACCGGACGCGGAGCGAGGATGTTGCAAGGTGTTGGTGGTTGTGGTGCTCGACTCCCAGGTTGACGGACGTGTTGGAGTGATGATGCAGCAGAGCAGCAGCCTGGGCCTCGTCTTTGCTGGGAAGGGCTGGCCACGCCGGGAAGCTCACTCTCCTCGTCCACCCTCCACATGTATCCCGACTGCAAGCGCGCTATGGGAGGGTACACATCGAAGCTGCATGCGCACCCTTGGCAGCCTTGCCCCGGTCTCCACTCTCGCCCCCTCGGCGGCGTCTTTCAGTGGCCGCCATGCAGTGACAGCTGCATCCCAGCGCTACGATGGTATTAACTGCGCTGCCCGTGTGTTCGGGGCGTCATCTGAGCGGGAGGAAGGACCCCGAGTGGTCCCCATTCTTCCCGTGCCCCTTCATGTACCCTCGAGTACCTGCACGCCTCTGTCAGTGCGCCCGAGTACAATCCGGAACCTTTGCCTCTCGCCTCTCATCGCCGCCAACACGTCTCGTCACAATCCTCCACCGTCAAATTGAGCCTCACTGCTCAATTCTTGTCATCGCCAACTTGCGCCAGTCTGGCCTCAACGCCATACGATTGCTGGCCCCAATTCACCATGGTTTCCGGCGCAGCACAGGCCTTCGATCCGATATCCCGCAGGACCATGATGCCGTCTCCCATCCGCTGGCGCAGATTGAAAAGAGAAAAAACAGATGCGCCGCCGCCGACTGCTCGCATTTCACGACATGCTGCGCCTAGACAACGTCTCGTCGACCCCAACACACCACTTCCTCCTCCTCCCGCTCTTCTACGACTCCAATGATTGCCAGAAATGCGTCGGATCCGTCCCTCGTAGTGCCACGTTCTCGGCGGGGTCAACCAACGACCAGCGCCACACTGCGGCAAGCACAAACCACACGTTCCAACATGCCGGCTGCCTGCATCACCAACCGTGGCCAGGACAACTACCTGTTGCTTTGTTGCTTCGCAGCCAAGCAATCTCGAACTGCATGTACGGCCAACAGTCCCGGGCCACTACGCCGTCTTGTCGTCTGCTCATGCGCTGATTAGTCATGCACAGCCAGGCGACATTTGCTCACAGACGGGGAACCGGCCGAGTGTTCCCCGTCCGACTTGGACCTGCCCGTCTGCAGACCGCCCGCAGGTGGATGTGCTGCATGTGGGCATCATGGACATGGAATTGGTCAATGCGTGTCGCTTGAATGGTCTTGCCTTCTTTCCCCTTCAGCTCGCCGGAGGCGGCACTCGGAGTACGCAATCATCCTCGAACCTCCCCGCGTCTGGCGCGTTCCACTCCACCTTGCGCATAACCAGAAGCAGCCCTGGTTTCAATCTCCCGATCGATGCCGTCGTCTTGTGGCTGGAATGCGGGTGGGCTGCTTCCACGTCTGTCCCTTGTCTGCCTGCATCCTGCGAACCATTCATGGCCCAGACGCTTCCATCCTAACTCCTCCTCACATGACACTCTCGGGAAGGATTCCTATGCACCCGTCATGCCGCCTCGATCCAAGGGGCCCAAAGGATCCCGTCCGCACGGGACATTATCGTGTCAAGACAAATTGCGTTGTGGCAAGTGCCGGACTCCCCAGATTT
This sequence comes from Colletotrichum tofieldiae, assembly GCA_022836555.1. Taxonomy (NCBI): domain Eukaryota; kingdom Fungi; phylum Ascomycota; class Sordariomycetes; order Glomerellales; family Glomerellaceae; genus Colletotrichum; species Colletotrichum tofieldiae. The sequence goes on along the minus strand of BQXV01000003.1, from coordinate 6,184,757 downwards.
TAAGCATCAACATGTTGTTGGGGTTTGGCCATCTGCCACTGCTTGCGCGGCGCACGCGGCGGTCATCCAAGGTAGCAGATTACTCGTTGAGAAAAGTGATCTGGTTCAAAATGCCTAGCTGGGTTCGCAATGGTGCAACATCGAAGGGCCCGAGATGGCTGAGATCTACCCAAAAACCACCAGATCCAGTCAGACCAGGCGCTCTGTAAGATGCCGTCAGTCTCAGTTGTATGTTTGAATAAACTTGCTACTCCACTGAGGTGTTCTCAGTAATACGCCTGGTCGGCCATACGCCAAGCACCGTCAACCCAGCAGGGTGGCAATCCATACACCCCGGTCTGGCCCGACGCAACGGCACCGCACCGGCAGTGGCTCGCCGCCCCCGTATCGAACGGTTGCCCGGCCTCAATTCGGCCCTGCCGGTCAGGCAATTCCAGACCGTTGGTATTCTCAAAATTTTCTCGCGCAATGGCTGTGTGGACTTTTGAGTGAAAGTTAGCCCAAAACACACAACATCATACGACACCCCTTTCCCAGTCCCCAATACCGGCTTCCTGGCGTGACCCGCACATTGGTCCCCCAGCCGGCTTTGCTGACTCACACGCTGCAGGCGTCCACCACGGTCAATTTATTCCAGGGCCATCCCAAGCCTTGCATAGGTGCAGTGACGTCGGTCGCCTTAGTTTTGGAATCTCCAGGAAGGAAACCCATCAGACAACCATCACCAACATCAATTTTCATCCGCGCTGCAAAGGCCAACTCAAAACCTTCAGTCAGTCAATGTCGAATCCGCCACCATGGTGCCCGTAGACGAAGAAGCAAGTACGTATCGCCAGACCCTATCTCGCTCGTTTCCGCCCACTCACATCTCTCTCAAGACATCTCAAAAGCCTCGACTCGGACGAGGGGCGAGGGCCAAATCTCAGATGAACCACCCCCGACGGGCCTCATGGCCACCCTCTCTCGCACAAAGAGCCGGACCAACACCATTCTCGAAAAGGTCTCACTTCGCGAGCGCATTCATCACTTCACCTTTGCATGGTACACGCTCACGTGAGTCCCATCTCCCCCCGCCCCTTCCTCCCGCCCCGCCCCGTGCCGTCAGTCGCGCTCCGCTGGCCCGGCCCGCCGACTAACAGTCGCCCATCAGCATGTCAACGGGCGGCATCGCCCTCCTCCTTGCCGAGACCCCGCACCGATTCCGCGGCCTCGACACGATAGGCCTTGTTGTATTCTTCCTCGACATCGTCCTCATTTTCCTCATCACCGCCGCCCTGTGCCTCCGCTTCTCCTTCTTCCGCAAGACCCCGGCAAAGGCCATCACCCACCCCTCCGAGTCCCTCTTCATCCCGACCTTCTTCCTCTCTGTTGCCGCTGCCCTCTCCAACATCCAGCACTACGGCGTTCCGAAATGTGGACCCTGGCTCATCGCCACCCTGAAGGTGTGCTTCTGGGTCTACCTCGTGACCACGTTTTTCCTTTCCGTCGGCATGTATCATCTCCTCTTTACCGGTCGCAGGCGGTTGTCGCTAGATAGCATGACCCCGGCGTGGATTCTACCCATCTTCCCCGTCATGCTGTCCGGTACTCTCGCCGCCTTCATGGCTCCTTCGCAACCGCCAGATCAAGCTGCCGCCATGCTGGGTGCGGGTCTCGCCGCGCAGGGGTTGGGTTTCCTCATCTCGGCCTTCATGTACGCGACTTACCTCTCGCGGCTGATGACCATCGGTCTCCCTGTCCAGCGACCCGGTATGTTCATCGCCGTCGGCCCACCAAGCTTCACCGCCGCAGCATTGGTATCAATGGGCGCCCAAGTGCCCCGTCTCGTCTCCACGACCGATTCCTTCATCTCCGACTCCCTCCGCTCAGTGGCCTACCTCGCCGACATGGAGAACCCAGGCACGATAGCCTTCGCCGTCCGCGCCATGGCTCTCTTCAGCGCCGTCTTTCTCTGGGGCCTGTCGTTTTGGTTCTTTTCCTCGGCATGTCTGTCCACGCTGTTCGGTATGCCCGACCACTCATTCCATCTCAGCTGGTGGAGTTTCGTCTTCCCCAATGTCGGCTTCGCCATCGCAACGGTCCGGATCGGAGAGGCTTTTGGCAGCGAGGGGCTGCTGTGGTTCGCGACGGTGTTAACGGTCATCTTGGTTGCTGTCTGGCTCTTTGTCGGCTTCTGCTGCGCAAGGGCTGTCATCAGGAGAAAGCTCGTCTGGCCGGGCCGAGATGAAGACAGCGACTAAGGTGCGATGCGTCTTTTCGTTCAACAAGAATCTTTGGATTCCAAACTCACAAACATTTAATGACACTAATGAAGGCGTTGGGCAAGCATGGAGCTCGGGCATCTTTTTATTGACCTTTGACATGGACCTCAATACCCTCCGTCTGTATCCAGGCTTCATTTACGTTAGGATAAAATTTGGAAATAGGCACATTGGTGTTTCTTGCTTACATACAACTTGAAATTGCGAAATACAACTTGTTTTCCCTTGGCAAGACAAGGCGGCCCAATCGTCTCCTGTGAAAAGAACCGGGAGCCTTTATGGCATGAATGAGTGACTCTAGCCCTACTCCCCGAAGAGCCCTCGACGATGCTCGGTGAGCCAAGCCCCGGTGAGAGAAAGCCATTTGAGCGCATTCTTTTCGCCCGAAGAAAATATTCTTTCACCTCTGGAAAACTTGTGTTACTTTGTCTTTATCCCAGGCAACCACCGACCAAGATCAAGAATGCTTCTCCTTGTGAACCTCGCCGACGGCGTGGCCTCAAAATCGAAGCACCCCGACAAATTTCGGCTGGTATGTCGAAGATTGCAACATGGCCGACATCAAGTGGCGTTACGACCAGTCATTCGTGTGGAACGGCCTCTCGCGCTTCCGTGCCTTCACCCCCGTGAGTACCTGACGCCATCATGACTTACACGACGAACTAATTGCGGGACAGTAGGCCGTCACCAACCCTGGTCTCGGCGCTCGCGAGGCCGAGCATGGCCATATGGAGTTGGAGTTCCCCGGGCCTATGCCCGACCATCTGGGTGTGCCCGTGACCGTTGCCGACTACACGCGGGTTGATCAACACGGCCACAAGCACGGCGTGATCAACAGTGCCTTCAACGTTCTTGATCAAGAGCACGTCTTCACTGCCTACTTTATACGTATTGCGCACTACTTCGCGGGCCTTGATCCCACCAACGCGTTTCGCTGAGAGCCGGAGGCTGGTCAACACTCTCGCCGTACGCCATACCTGCCTTCACTCAGGGCGAACGTTGTTGCTGACTGATATCTCCCAGGACCACCATCTCAAAATCCAGTTCATTTCTGCCTGCGACAAATGGGGAGGCGAGAGGTATCATCCAGACGAAACTTATGCTTGGAAAACGGAGTTGCGGGAACGTTTTAATGATAGCCCATCTGATTCAGTGCTTTGTAAGTAAGGAATTCAAGGCTGCCAGCGATATTTGGACGGACGCTTACTAGCGACAGTCTCTGCTTGTAAGCATCGATCATCAGCCACTTGCTCTCGTCGATGGGCAAAACAAACACGAGGGACTAGATGCACACAGGCTTGCGCACGCGCGACATAACATAATGAGAATTGGTTGCCGGTATTATGCTCAGCATGCTTGCTTTGCGACATCGGTTCCGGTGCCATTTTGTCCTACTCGATGGGATGTACAGCCTCATTCCATCCGTGACACCCCCTTTCCATGATTGAAATCGCCCACCGCTACTTCATTTGAGACATGATGGGGTCATGATAAAACGTTATGTGACTTAGTACTACGAAGTAGTTGACAGGAGACCGTTGTGTTCATGATGTGGCTTCGTAGCTCTCATATCGAGCCAAGTCATTGATATTATCCGAGGAGCGTATTTATGCCATGGACCGAAGCTAGCATGCGGCAAGGGAACCGCCCAGTAAAACGTCACACGCAGTGTCAATCATGATTCAGATGAGATGGTCGGCTTGCCTATCTAAAGGCTCGTCCACGGAAACCATGCTTCAGAAATTCGAAGTCCTTGCCGAGGTCCAAACTCATCAGCGTCCATGAAGGTACAATGCGTGTGTGGTTGTACTATGATACGTGCGTCGAAACCTGGCCTTATCGTAATACACTGCTTTCATTGACTGTTCTCTTCGGTCCATGCTTTCAGCATATCAAACCAACGGGAGGGCTTCCGAGGCCGCCCCCCGTCCGACATACAGCCTTCAGTCACAAGAACAGACCTTGGGATATCTTGGAAATCGAGTTCCTTGGCAGAGAGAGATGGCATGAACATGACAGGTCAGTCGACCGACTTCTGTGCCATGACATCATTTTTCATGCCGAGGTCACATTGCTTTGACTACACCTCATGCGCGAGGCTTTGAGTTTTCTTTGTGTGACTCCCCAACATGCACAGGGTCCAGAAAAGGGTCTAAGAACTTTCCAGGCTATCCGAGATGACCACACGACGTTGGTTGCCATCCCATATGACATGGGGCCATGTTGCTTTCGGGAGACTCTCATCATGGGACTGGGTTCAGAAAAAGTCTATTCGATATGATGAACTATGATCAATGTGTCGTAGTGGCGGGACCCGGGTATCTCAAGCAGGCGGAAGAAACGACGCAAACAACACACCCTGGATTGTAGCATACATGACCGAAAAGGTCACCACCTTGCCGCCAAAGTCCCGCCGCTTGCCGTCGGCGCCGTCGTCCAGCAGGCACCCAGCCACCCACCAGTACCACACCGCATACCCGGACGCGATCCTGGTAATGATTTGCACATGGTACGTTGTGATCGCCAAGACAGCAAGAAGGACCTGGGCCGCCGCCATGGAAAACACCAATCCCAACTTCGTGCGATCCCGCTGCAGCAGTGGCGTCTCTGCTGTCGGACTCCGTCCCAACCCCGAAGGCCTGGTCATGACAGCCCACCCGGAAACGATTAGCAATCCTAGTACCGGCGCGGCAAGCACGAACAGAGGAACGTTCGATAGCGTCCAGTAGCGGAACAAGCCAACACCCCTGCGGACCCGGCGTATTAGCAACCCAAACGGCACGTCAACGAAAAATTTCATATCACACCGACCAGATCCCACCTCAAATCTCCGCAAGTACCGCCCGACACCACCCGACGGCGTCCGGCGAGCACCACACAAGCAGGTTTGTAGGGCTGGGAAAGAAGGAGAAGAAAAAAAACAGGGACGCCAAGAGCGAGCCGCGCGTGTACATACCAGTAATGTTCCTGTACAAAGGAGTAGATGCTGGGCACGGTCCGCGCGCACCATGGGCGCGCCTCGGATGCGCCGGAACAGTATCGCAACCACGCCAACGCCTGTGGAACGACGGACCCGGTCGCCACGAGGAGCCCGCCAACAATGGGACCAAACAGAGCCGCAATGGTCTTCAGGTTCGTAGGGCTGGCGAGCAGTGGGGGGAGGATCATTAGACACTCGATGGCGAAGGGGAGGCCGTTCAGGAGACCATTGGAGCGAGAGGCTGTTGCAAGGCCAAAGATGGCACCGGCGAGAATTTGTCCCGCAGTCCAGCGGAGAGACCCTTTCGGCCGGCACGAGACCCCTGCGAGGACGTAGTAGCCGGCGAAGGAGAAGAATGCGCAGAGGCTCTCGGCGTAGGGTGCCGAGAGGAAGAGGCCCGCCGGGGACAGGATGTGAAGCAAGGCAGACAGGAATGCCAGCCGGGAGCGGGAGAAGAGCTTCAGCGTCAGCTCGTGGAGCATGAGTGCCGCAAAGAGATGCGCTGCGTGGGCGACCACGATGCTGAGAGCCGCTTCCAGGGCCCCGGTACCATCGCCATCGACGCCAAGCAACCGCGCAACCTTGACCAGACCCGACACGATAACGGGCAGGCCGGCGTTAAAGGCCCATTCCTGCTCGAAAACGTAGCCCCGTCGAGCGGACTGGGTGAAGTACAGTGCGTCCCAGCGCGTCAGGCGGGTGACGATGGAGACGTCGGACTCGTTGCGCTGGAGCATCAGCGTCGTCGAGGTATCGTATGATGGCGCCACAGCGCTGCCCAGGGCGATGGCTAGCAGAAGAGCCTTCCAGGCCACGAACGCCGTAATCAAGGTCTGGCGCGGGTGGGAGGCATGGCGGGCGAACATGGCTGGATGACTGGATGACGTCGGGCGAGGATGCCTGCCGGAAGGTTGATGGGCGGGAGATGCCGCGGACCCGGGCGCATTAAGGGACGCGTGAGGAATTGCCAAGCGGTCGGAGTGCGAGTGACGGAAAACCCCACTTCAATATGGCAAAGCAAGAAACAGAACTAGCGTAAAAGACAGAGAGAGAAACAAAGTATGAATGCCGTGGTGCCGATTGTGGATGGACCCGTGAGATCCCGCGAATTGCGTTGTTGTGAGGTTATCGGAGTTGCGTCTTGCGCCGCGCGCCGGGACGAGCGGTAGGACCCACACGGCGCCACTTGGCCAATTGGAGCGTTCGGTGAGCCGGCTCCGTCGGTGTGTTGCGCACGGACCATGTCCACCGGGAACCCTTTGGCTGTGTGCAATTTCTTTTTTTCTTCTTCTCTGTTGCTCTCCCGCCCAGCCGGACTTCGGGGCCGTTTCACTGCGTGCGGGTCTCGATCTGAAGCCGATGTGGGTGACAATGAAATTTTCTCGTCCATTTTTTTTTGAGTCCTTTTTTCTCTCCACGGTGGCAGCCCCGAAGGCCGAAGGGTTCCAAGCGTTCGTCTGAATGAGCGGAGCCGCACCTTGTGGACTTCAGACTGTGTGGAAAGCCACTCACTGACCAGTCAAGACTTGAAACTCGAGATTCAAGACTCAGTGTGCCAGTTTGCAGGGCAGGCTCCAAGGATTGTAATTAGCGGAAACCGTGAGCAGTGCCCCTCAATTCCGGCCTCCTTTCGCCCCTCTCCTGTCCATGCATTGAGGAGTCTTCCTTACAGCTCCTGCTCTCTCACCAGTCCAGCCCAGAGAGGCATTCAGAGGTCTCTGTACGCGACGGGCCAGAGTGGGCGTGGCGAAGTCCCGGGGCAGTCCCACTGAACAGGGCTCACTCAGTCCAACGTTTTACCCCCCCAAGGCTGGCGAACGGGGCTCTTACAGGAGCCTCAACCCCTGAATTTACCGCCTCCGTGCTTCCCCTGACCCCTGAGACCCCATGAAGTGCATTCCGCGCTGGTGGAAGTAAGATGAAGGCAACTCATTTTTAGATACTCATATCTCAACCACTCACACAGACTACCATGTGGCTCATTCCGAGAGAAGTCGAACCCGCACGCCAGGAGCGCGTGCACATGGGTCAGGCCACAGAAGCAAGGGATGGTGAGGCTGGACGGACACTGGAGGCACCGACTTGGGTACCGCGTCAGCTTATTCCACATTCGTTTGCGGTTGCTGACCGCCATGTTGTGTGAGTTATCCAATGCAACACCTTCGATCCATCGGGCAGAGAAATGACAGGGCGGGCCTCTGCCGGGAAGCACCCAACAGAAGACTTGAAGCTAGGGACGCAGGTGAGCCACCACTAACCAGTTCAGAGTTGGGCCTAGTCTTGCCATTCAACCAGTGAGCCAACTCCCGGTAGATCCGCTGCAGCGAAGGCGGGAGGGGATGCGCGTGAGTGGAGGAGCGGATTGGCGGCTGATCCAGATTTTCTGTCGCTCAACTTACACTAGATCAGCCCAGCTCGTCCAAGTCTGAGATGGGTCGCAGCATGAGCCATTAGCATGTGCAAATGCAAGCCTGCAGGAAATGGGAAAGGGAGAAGCAGGAGATTCAAGACCATCGCACATCGCAACTCACATGTATCATGCGAAGTGAAAGATACAGATGAGACATCTTACAAGTGTAGAGGGGCGGATGAGTGCTCGTGAATGGGAAGAAAATCCGACGAGGAAGGCCAATCTGGACCCCGGGGCTACATTACACTGGGAATCGGCGACGGAGCGGAATACACGACGTTGCCGCTCCGCCCTGGCTGGCCTTTTACATACCTATGTACAAACCGCCCTCATCCTTCCATTCGCACGGCTGCACCGAACTGGAGGTCCATCCTTGGTTCCCCCACGTCCCCACCTGGCCATCCACGTCTCTTTGGCTTCAAGGTTGAATAAGGTAAGGAAGGTCGCACTGTGACACTGTCAAGGAAGCGAAGCTTTGGGCATCTGCATCGGCATCGGCATCAGTGCCTTGTGTAAGGCACGCCGCATCGGGCAGTTCGCAACCGGAACCAGCCGTGGGCAACAGCCTAGGCTTGCTGAGAAGCAAGCAGGATACAACACGCGGCAGGCTGTTTGCTCCGTTTCACTGGGTTCCCCTGGTCATTCCGTCTGCCCCCACCCAACTTCAACGCACTGCGGACGAAGTAGGCTTCGTGATGACGAACCATCCACCCCTCCGACTGACAACGGTAGCTCTGCAACCACAGCACGGCACTCCAATGCTCCTCCGTCTGACCTTCTGCAACTTACTTTTGCCCTAAACGTTCCGGCTGAGACGACCAAGAGACGCGGCCAGTCTCCGTTTAAGCTTCGTACCCAACAAGACCCTTCCGCCGACAAAAGGTGTCACCAGACTTGACAATCGACGTCCGTTCAGCACTATGCGCAGCCACCGGATTGGCCGCTGCAGCCATCTGCCTTTTTTATTTTATCTTTTGCCTCTCACGCTCGTCCTGTGAATCGGCGCCAGTCAGCAAACACCTTATTGTTCGATAAGGTATTTGCCGACTTGGGGGACTTGTGAGGCGAATCATGCTCATGCTCATGCTGGAATCGAGTGAGATGATCCATCCGTATTGCTGGACCCCTTGCGATTGGGGGAGGAGGGGGCGGCGCCGTCAAGTGATCTCTTTGTGACGGCATTCGAGATCGCGGCTGATTGTACTTCCAACCGCCGTCGGTTGCGGAATCCAACTGACGACGACCAAAACGGCGACGGCCACAAGGCTGCCTCGCCCGCGACCTTTGGAGAAGGCAGTGAGGGAGCAGTCAGCGAGCTGAACGGACTATCGTCCGGGATCAGCACGTCCATCACCGCCCACTTGATACCTAGGTCTTCTTCCGTGCTGACATGGCTTCTCTGAGTTGCCCGGCTCGTTGTTGATTGGGGCTGGGCGACTTCCTCCGCCCCGAGCAGCTCGCCCAGACATTGACAGTGGGCGAGACACGATACGTACCTAGCACCTCACCGCCGTTGCACATCTGAAATTGTCTCGCATTGCTGTCCTGTAATTTGCCCATCTCAACGCAGGTGTCGATGTCGCATCGCATCGCACCGCCTCGCAGCGTTGCAGCGCTGCAGCGAACGAATCAATCTCCACATTGGAATCACACGCTGCCAGTCGCCATCAACTCCCGATTTTCGACATAGAGAGTCGAGACCACCAACCGCGCTTGCCAGATTGCGATTGGCCTCGTCGTATGTCTGGTCCATTTTCAAGTAGTCTATGAGGGATGGATAATGGTAGATTGCTACGACAAGAGAACCCCGATAGGCTTTCCGCGTGCCAAAACACCGAATGGATTGATATCTCGAGTCCGGTGGTCTGGCAAACCACCGACTGCCCGGGGACACTAATACAGACATCCCGCTCACCACGTCACGGCGCAAGCGCAGGCACAGCGTGTCTAGACGGGATGCATTGGACACGATTCCGACCAGGCTCGTCAGGTCCGAAGCCGACCAGGACGCGATTGGGCATCGCGAACGATTCCTGTATCTGGGTCCGATGGCGTCTGCCTCACCCCCGATCAAATCAGACGTCGCCCACAGTCGTCGAGGATGGCGCGCGAAACAAGCGCTCGAAACGAAACAATCAGACTTCCACATGTCACCGAGCTTGACTGGTCTGCTTCCGAGCAACAGCAGCCCCGGTTGCGACGTGTCACGGCTAAGGCAGCCTCGGCGCCCTCTTCAGAGTTCACCAGCCGCATTAGGTGCAGACACCTATCACTGGACGGTCTGATCTAGCAGTGCTGTCGGCTCGAGACGTCTCACGCGGAGACCACGATGGGGGGATGGCTTCAGTCTCTCCGGCTGTGATGGTGCCCGCTTCTCCCGCCGCACATTGCTTCACCACCTCATCACCGGTGCATCCCGCCACTGTCGGCAGAGACGTGTTGGCGGCGCTACCGTCGCCATCGCAGAGTTGCGTCTCACCAAAAACTCCTGTCAACGTCGGGGCAAGCCAATGGACTCGCGTCGCCAGCAAAGCTTGCGAAGCAGCCAAGACAGTGCACAACACACCACAGTGTCGACGCTGGCGAGGCTTTGCTAGGCGAACACTCTCGTGCACAACAACAAGCACAAGCGAGCGCCTGGCATCTGCACTGTGTGGCAGAGCAAAAGGGGTGGTGTGCTACCGCCTGGAGAGGCTCGAGAGGATCACAAAAGCTCTGCGGCTTGCGCAATTTGGGACGCCCAGCCCGCTGGCATCCCCTATTTTGGAGGAGGGAGGGAAGGTGAACCCTCGTACCCTGTCGAGAAGGCTTGCAAGGGATCCCCGAGTTACCCGCCCGTCCAATCCGAGTACGGTACGACCGCACACCACTCAAGGCCACGCGAGCTGCAAGCGCAGTGCGTACCTTTCCTATTTGCCTAGTGCCCGATCGGGGGATGGCACACTTTGGCTCCAGGGCTTGAGGGGCTCCAGCGATCCGGATCGCCAGTCTTGAGCATCTGACTGCTGACACCAGCACGTCTTGGAAGCCGAGTCGACCGTGGGAGGTGAAAGTGGACTGAGGACTTGTCTCACGGCGGCGCGTGCCAGGATTCGACATGTCAGTGATCTTGAACACATTGGGAGGTGGCCGACGGAGGGTGCTTGAAGAGGGGGCTTTGTTGATTCCCGCCGCGGACACCCAGCTCTGCCATCGAGCGGACCGTTCATCGTGATCGGAGCATCGCAAGGCATGTCCCTGGTGGTAAGAGTTGCCAGCACACAATTCATCTGGACGGACTCGGGTTATCCCATCCCGCGGCGGGTGGGTTGAGGGAAACGCGTAGCTGGGAAAGGAAACGGCTGAATATAGCAGCATGCCCCATGGACGTACCCAGCTCGCGGGATGGGGGACAGGACGATCTAAACATCGTTTCCGGGCACCTCCCTTCCGGCAGCCGTGTTTTACTGGGGCAACAGAACTCGGAGCGAGAACCATCGTGAGGGGTGGAGAGGGGGACAAGGTTGAGGTTCGGGCAACCACCACGATGGATGATGGTATGGGTGAACACCACAGTCAAGGCCGTCGACGGCGGCGCCCATCAAACACGACACAAACACGCACAACACGTCCGTCATTGCGTCTGTGACCCAGTGACTGCAGTCTCCCCGTCTGCACAGCGGGCCTTTTTTCTTCTTCTTTTTTTCCTTCTGCATCGACGGAGCAGCGCAACACTGCGTAGGGCGGCGCAGACCAGACGCGGACGCCCAGACGCACAGACGGCGCTGACACATGAAGAGAAGCGTGGGCTGGAGCCTTGATCTGATGTTGCCCCTCGCGCGCAGGAAGGTGACGAAGACTGCGAAGAAGCTGTGGAACAGAGCCCACCTCAAGGTTAAGGGGAGAGAGAGTCGGCGCAGGGCTTGGGCAGGGAAGCCCCGCCCGTCCAATCTGGGGGGTCCTCGCAGTTCGCCGACGAGCCGACGCAGAGACGAAGTGGAGGCTACAGCGGTACCTTGTCGCTGCTGTGGTCGCGGGGGCCTCGCATTTGAAGAGTTGAAGTTGCGAGTCGGCGGTGGACTGTGGAGGGGTTGAAGTTGTGAAGGGACGCGGCACAGGTTGGAGTGTTTCCCACCGTCACAAAGTAGTGCCATGCATTCCGCCGAAGGTGCTGGGCCTGGCTGGACGAATAGGTTATCACAGTCCTCCGACCGTAGCCAGAATCGCTCGCCCAGTCCGAGGAATCAAACGGCGGGCTAGGCCAGAGACGACCGGGGACGGCGAAGGGGACGGCGGCGGCGTGAAGGCCACTGCTGCGTGTGAGAAGGCAGCTAAATAAAGGTGCTTTAGCGCAGAGTGCGCGAGCGCGAGAAACAGGCTACGAGGTTCGCACTACCTGCGGCACGAGTGAGGCCACCTCAGTCGGCCGCTTGCTAACATTGCTAACGGAGGTGGTGTAAGTAGGTGGTCGTGACAATCCAGAGCATGATTTGTTGTTGTTGGAGGCTGGGCAAAGACTGGAGGAGGAGGAGGAGGATGAGATGGCGAGAGTCAAAAGGAGACAAGGCGCGAGCGCCCCAGAGTCGGAGGCAGTCGATGATTTCATTCCACATCGTCCCCCACCGACGAGGCCACCATCCGAGGCGGGTTTTCTTTGATGAAGTCGTCACGAGTCAACACGTCCCCATATCTCCCCATCATGAGCAGCGTCTTTTCCGTCGCCCTGGTCCAGATGGGAAGATTGCCTTGACCGACTGGCGGGCTACTTCGGCTCACAATCCACATCGACCGGGGGGCACATCGGCGTCGGCGTACCATTCCTCTCCTTCCACGATCGTTCCCCTGGATTTCCGCTTCAAGGGCCTGCGGCGGAGGCCATCGTCTTCCCGTCGGGGTACGTACCCGTCGTCGCTGCTGCGGACAGCAAGAGTAAGTACGGATGCTCTTTACCTACCTGGTTTTCTTTCCGTCCAAGCCGGGCGGAGGGAGGCCCTTCCTTCATTAACTGCCCTGCCTGCCCAGCTCATTTGCCCCCATGCCCATTAAGAACTGACACGGCAACAGCAATATACAGAGCACAGTACACCAACCATACTTGCACAGGAAACGCGCACATCGAACACACCACACATCGTGTACATATCGTGTGTGTATGTCTATACGTGTGGGTGCAGGTGCAGCAGGACACATTCCACAGCTCGGAAGTCCCCCCAAAGCGAGCAGCAACGACCGCACCGCTCTTTCATTTCCTGCCCCTTGCCTTCCTGCCTTCCTGCCCTGGGGCCATCGTCGCTTGCCCCAAACGGAGACGAACAAGGTACGTACCCGATACCTTTCTCCGTCGCCTTTTGCCCGCCAAATAAGACGTACCTCCCTCCCTCTCACCCTCACTTTCTTCCTCTCTCTCTCCGTTGGCCCAACCTCTCATTCTCGGCCTCTTGATCTCTTGCATCGCTTTTTTTTCCCTCACCCTCACCTCCTCTTCTTGTTTCCCGGCAGACTGGTTCGCCTTGTTTCTGCTCCTGAGCTAGCCCTCGTTTCCCCCCCTTCTCTCTCTCTTTCTTCGCATTCTAACTCGACCCTCGCACCCGGCAGTGTTAGAGTACCTTTCCCAAGTGTACCGGTGTACGTACCAGACGGCGACCACTGCACACCTGCACGAGTCCCAGGTTCCTGCTGCTTCTGCAACCATCACCACCAACCACCACCATAGCCCTTAAGACAAGGAATCCCTCTCTCTCGCTCCCATACGCGCACGCGCACGTCCACAGCACTCCAGTCTTCCCCCCTCACAGTGCACCCGCCCAAGAAACAGGACTGATATCATTCCTTTCCGGCTCCGTCCCTCCATCATCTCAAGCTCGAGCTCCAGGTGGCCACCACCCCGCTGCCACCACCTCCTCCACCTCGTCTCTGTCTCTCTCCTCGTCCGTCCGTGAGGTCAGGTACTCCGGCACATACAAACGGTGTACACCGTACTGTGACCAACACCGCACCCTCCCCGAGCTACCCTTCAAACTCTTGGCCTACCCTTGTTTGCCTCGACATTTAGACTTTCCATCAACTTACATCTATCTGGACCCTGGTGGCCGCCTCTTCCACCACTTCTCTTCCACTTCCTTCCAGCTTTCACCCCTTCCGACCCCTTGGGCCAGACCACAATTCACTCTCGGCACCGCTCGCCCACTACATCGCACACACACACCACGACACCCACGACAGATCACGACGTACGACTTGCAACTCGACAACACCGAAACCACGCCTCTTGTCCGTTCCAATCGTGTGGTTCGCCGTTCGAACATCGTACAACGAACTCGCTGTTGTGTGCGGTGAAGAAGACAGGACTTCTGACCTGCTCGACCCAGCCGTCGAGTCCACCGCAACACGGCAACACCGCTTCTTCTACGAATACGCGCAGCCCCTCGTTCCGCCTCGGCTCACCGTCTCATTGGACGCCCGGCGCCAAACGCTGCTTTTCCAGAGCACCCGGTAAGCAGTTCTCACACTTTCCCTTCTCCGCTCAGCCCATCCCGCGCCCGCGGACGCCCAACGCCATCAGCGCCGGCCGACTGTGTTTCTGGCGGCCACTGGCCGCTTACGAGTCACGCCCCTAAAGCCATGAAAGCCATGAAAGCCTTTCCATCTCGCAATCCCGTCAGATAAAGCATAGCTGGGCTGCCTGGGCTGAGCCTCAACGGACAAGAGTCTCAGGGCTGACACTAGATGATTTATATGTAGGACGCTCATTTCCTGCTAAATCCTGCTCCCTGGGATTGAGGTCCCCCTTTTATTCATCGCTTCCTTCTTTGTTCGTTCTTCCGCCTCACCCCAACGCCTCTGCCGCATCCGTTCAAAGTGTCGCCGTGTCGACCAAGTTCTTGTTCGTCGCCGTGGCGATCGATCCAACGTCAGGCACACTTCCGATCCGAGTGTGACGCCCTGCGCTATCAACCCAACTCGAAGAGAACGGGACTTTCAGAACCCGACCTGCATTGCAACCGCTACCCGCATTAGCAACCCCTCCGCCTGACCAGCCGCAAGTGGAGCGAGAAGGAGACCTCGCCCGATTCATACCTCACGCATACGCGGATTTCACAACCCACCCAGCCCGGTCAATTAGCCCACGCCGTACTTCTGCGTGTCACGCTGCACATCGCTTGAGAGAACGCGGGGAACGCACCCAAAAACCGCCGCGTTTCCCTCGAATTCGCTGTCGGACAAGACCATTACCATTTGATTGCGCCCATGCGTTCATCATCACCGACGTTTAATTCCAGATAATCATCATGTTTCTCCATTCGGGCGCCAGTCTGCATGGGCACGAGTATTCTAACAAGCCAACTACCAATGGCCCCCAACCTGCACGCAGACGGATCCTCCTCCGATCCTCATTAGGCGCATCACCGCTCCCGCGAACTTCCTTCTCGGCAGACGATGCCGGAACCACGACCCAGCGCATCAACCGCCGGCTGTCATTACAGGGACCCTCACCCTCACCCCGCCCAAGTGTGCGCAGAAACCGACCTGTTTCCGACCTCCTACCGCGGAAAGACCTTGTTGTGCGCTTCGAGGAAGAACCCACCGTGGTGGGCGAAGAGACGCATGGGCTCGACGGCGTCAGCGAGGATGAGGGCAGCTTGGTGTCGGAAGTGAGCGACACGAGCACCGTCATCAGGTCCAAGAGGTCGAGAAGAGCCGCGAGGCAATGCACAAATTACCTTCTGGCGTACCCGCCGCCCAAGCTTCGGACAAAGCAACGCCGATTCGTTCAGATCCGCCCGCGGCTGCTGCTTCAACTGCAACAACTGTCCAACGACAAGCGACCAATGCCGGCCATCGACGTCCTACCTTCAAGCATGATCGCCGGCACCGTCATCCTGCCCCGTCTGGCGCGAAGATTCCCTAAGATGTTCAGGGTTAAGGGACAGCTGGGCATGAACGGCCTCATTTTGGCCAAGAGCGAGGATTACGACACCCCCGCCGACGACTCGGACAGCAACGAGAAGGACCTGGACAAGAGGGACTTGGTGGCTGTCATCTCACCGGTGGCGCGCAGAGAGGGCGAAAGGAGGGACTCCTCCGACCAGACGGAGATCGTGCTGGCGGATGGATCAGTATGGACGGCCACCCAGACGAGCAACGGATCGTACGATTTTGTGCATGCCGACGAGGCGGGCCAGACGACGACGGCGAGGTGGGTTAGACGGAACGCTAGGCCGCTATCCACTGCTACCTGCACGGTCGCCCCGACACCTGCGCCGGCCTCGGAATACAAGTTCACCTTCAGCATCCTCGACCCCGAGCTTCGACGACACCCGGTCATGGCGACTTTGACGCCGACCAACCTCGAGATCCTCGACAACTACACAACTGTGTCGCAATCGTCCGGTCGCTACCCTCCTACAAGACCTTTCAGCACGGACCTCAGTGGCGACAACGAACCTTCGTCCCCTCCATCACCAGCCCTCGCAACGACGAAGCGCGAAACCCACCCCGTCGACGACGCCACGAGAATCTTGATCACGGTAACCTCGGTATGGGTGTCTCTTCGTCACGGCCAAGGCTGGGCCTCGACACCATCACCGCAGGCTTCGGCCAACTCTCGTCCTGTGCACTCACGCACCGTCAGCAGCAACAGCCTGTGCCAGACCCGAGCTTCAACCTTCCCGGTGACGTCAACGGAAATGAACCAAATCACATCCCCACCTCTGGCGCAGCAGCAGGTTATGGCCCAGCTGGCACCAGTGATGCCCAAGAGAACGTTCTCATCAGGCGCGGCTTTCATGCAGCGGCGCCAGAGCAAACTCGGAGGCGAGGCGGTCACCACCGACCACGCCACTGAGACAGACGACATGGGCGGGCTCGAGAAGGTACTCGAGCCCATGCCTATCAAGAGGAGCCTAACAAAGAGAATCCGCGATTGGGGCCACCGGTTCACTTCGCGGAAGACGGCAACTGCATAAAGACGAGGATAGGAACCAAGGAAACAGTACACAAGGAGCAGGCGCATAGACGCGGAAACAGGACCCAGAGTGGGCAAACACCCAGCAGACCATTTTTGTAGCTGTATCATTATCCACCAGCATAGGTATACCCGGAGATTCAGAATTCGATATCATTCAAAGTACTTCTTCGCATCATGACCCGTTTTGCACACATAAACCGCCGGCAGTAGTAACAGGTTGACGACCCATAGCCATCGAGATTTGGCTGCTGCCTAGACAGTTTGACTTGGCACAAGTGATGAATAACGGCACCATCTTTCCCCATCTAACCTGAAGCAGCGATCGACGTTTTGGCCAATACTGAGCACTTTGTTCACGGTATACCAAGACCGCCTAATACAAGGCGATGCGTCAGATAAGGCTGAGTGGGTGGGGGCCGGCTTTCGGAGTTGGGAAGGGAAAGAAACGGTCGCCCGGGTGCAGTGTCCCGGGAAAAATGGGGTCCGCCTGGGAAGGGGAGGGAATGCGAGTTCAGACTTCAGAGCGCGATTTGATTGATCCTAGCGGGCGATCTTCCTGAGCGATGCGCGCCATCGCTTATGATCGGCGAGGGGACCCGCTTTGAACCTCGTCGACCGTGTGGGTCCCTTTTCTTTTGTAGTCACAGCGTCAAAACACCAAAGGTCCCGAGGCGGGCGAGATGCATTCTGCTGTCAGATTGATGATTGAGACGTCGGCATCTGTTCTCGGGAGCTGGTGTGAGTGTTCAACGAGGAATCAATTGTCGAACAGTCTCGGCAATTGCTGGTACGAATGTTGTGGCGTCTCCGTCTCACTAGAAGTTCACTCTTGTGAGCTACAGTCGAGAAACACCACCACTCTCTCCAGAACTCCACCGTTCGGTCAGCTCTTTGAGCCAGATTGAGCATTTGTTAATCTTATGGCATATCTCCAGACTAAGTTTCTTGTCCATCGATAAAATGAATCGTTTTTAAGAAAAGACAAGCGCCCTTAATGGCATTCTGCACTAGTACCAATTAGAACTAGGACTAAGTGTCAGGCATCGCCATTCCTTCAATGTCAACCCCTTATTTCTCTATCCCATCCCTAACATTCAGCCTATATGAACATCCTCAACCCACCAAGCCTAGAAACTTCTTATCATATTTTAAATCCTTTCCAATATCACATTCTCTTCTGAACATCCATGATTTGCGTCTAATGAGTGAAGATGCTGTCTCGTACCGTCATCTTGGCGCAGGTCTTGGTCGCGCTCTTCAGTGTAGTGATAAGTCTAACTGTAACGGAAGGCCCTACTTATCTGGCGGTAGCACAGAAATCCCTTGCGGATAACCGGCTTGGCATATTGGCGGGTTCTGTTACCGGACGGGGAAATCTTGACACCGTCGGATCTTACACCGATGGCCCTTTCGGAATCGGTCCCGGCGCTATGCAGGCCACTGGATTAGTAAGAAATGCTGTTGCTGGGCAAACCCCAAATACGCAATACTCGAATCTCGGCGAACCCCAGACACGATGCGGGGTGCAGAACCAGGCCTGGGAAATAGCACTTATAGCATTCACCATTACTACGCCTCCTGAGGTCACAGATCTCCAAGTCAATTTTGTATTTGCCTTACAAGAACCGTTAGTCCTCCCTTCAATATGATATATCTGTCTGGTATAGTACTAATATAAGAGAGTAGTGCCAACCGAAATCCTGATAGTATGCAAATCACTTTCAATACAAACGTTGTGCAACTCTTTGACAATACACAATGGCTGTCATCCAATTCCTCCCTCATTAGTCCAACGCCTGCCGGCACCGGCATATCGCACATAAGGGCCACAGGCTTACAATCAGTCAACTACACTGTGACAAGCCAACAAACAAGATTTCAAATGTTTGTCTGTGAGGCCATAAGTGGCATCGACGATGTAGCGGTTTTTTACAACATCGTTGGCCTTACTCTACCGCAAACTACCACCACTACCACTACTACAACCACTACAACTACCACAACCACTACCACCACTACCACCACTACAACCACTACAACCCCTACAACAACTACAACTACCACAACTACCACAACTCCTACAACTACTACAACCACCACAACTCCTACAACTACTACAACCACTACAACCACCACAACTCCTACAACTACCACAACTACTACAACCCCTACAACTACTACAACCACTACAACCCCTACAACCACTACAACCACTATAACCCCTACAACCCCTACAACTACTATAACTACTACATCCCTCACAACTACTACAACTACTACAACCCCTACTACAACTACAAACACTTCCTCAGCAACATCTTCATCCAGCTCTCCTACTACAACTACAACCATTGCAACCACTTCATTAACAACATCTTTATTAAGCTCTCCTACTACTACAACCATTGCAACCACTTCTTCAACAACATCTTTATCAAGCTCTCCTACTACAACTACAACCACTTCCTCAACAACATCTTCATCCAGCTCTCCTACCACCACTACTATGGATTCCATAACACCCTCATCTAATTCAGACTTGAATTCAGGCTCTACTACTACGGCTATCTCCTCGCGATCAGCTTCAGAATCCATAACATCACTAACTCTAACATTATCATCAAACACTGGCAGTTCATTCGACATAATAAGAACTTCTGTTCCATCCATCCCGTCTTTATCTAGCTTGTCGACTGGCACATCTATTGAAATACTTACTACGTCAACGTCGCAATTTCCAACTGTTTCAAACGTCTTAAGCCAGTCTCCTAGTACTACCTCAAGCACACAGGCCGCAAGTACTACTGCGACCTTATCCTCGCCAAGTCTCCTATCTCCAACTTCAAGTAATACTCTTACTGCCTCCATATTCGCTACCAACCTCCCAGTTGTTGACAATTATGAATTCATTGGATGCTTGGGGTCACCTTCAGGATATCAATCTTTTGTTCAGGTCGGGCAGGATCCAAATATGACGCAAGAGAGATGTGTCAACCTGTCCCAGGGACGACAATACGGGGGCGTTTTTAACGAGTAAGCATGTTTACGCCGCCCTCCTTGTTTAAAGTTTATGTTTTGACATTCAGTATAGCACATGTTTTGTCTCAGACTTTCTCCAAGGGACCGCTCTTACACCTGTTGCTAACTGCAACCTACCCTGCCCTGGCAATCCTGGTCAGATATGCGGTGGACTAGCGAACGCTACTACGTTGCGCCGGCGTAGCTATCACGGTCCACAGGTTTCCCGACGCGCTGCTCCACCAACAATTCTTCTAACTTTGTTTGGTCGCGTTGAGACCCTTGGTTCTACCATGATTCCTGGCAATACTGGTCCCTCTGGCTTAACTATCAGCCCGCCCCCGTCAAGCGTTTCGCCGGGTCCACTGTCCGGCAGCTCGAGCTTGAATTCGCCCTCTTCGACAAATCCATCGAGTCTAGTCACTCTGGAGAGCTTGCCTCCAGGTTTATCATCGGTCTCTCTACCTTCAGGTGGGGTTAATACCATTACTACTACTGGGACAGACACCCAGACCAGAAGTAACACTCAACATATTACTTCTGTAGTAACTACCATCTTCTATACTACGGTATACCCAATAAATCCTACCGCTATAGTTAAAATCGAGTTTCATACCACGATATACTTTGAGGATTGCGACTGCCCTACCCAAACCACTCCATCGGTATGCATGGTTACAACTGTGGCTCAATGCGACAGGTGTGGCCTCAGAGGGGAGGACACAGTAACCCTAGTGGTTCCGTCGCTTTCCGATAGCCTTCCAAAAAGTCAGGCTTCTTTAACAAGAGATGAGTCACTATATTCTTCAGGGTTGGTTAGATCTTCACTTGCAACACAGCCTTCCTCAGCGGTTGCCCCAGCGGCTTTAAGTTCCAACCATCTAGTGGCTTCGAGTCCTACCGTTTCGCAGGCTCGAAATCCATCTAACACAGTGGCTTCAAGCGAGGAAAAGCCGGTGGGTCCCAATCCAAATAAGGCAGCGACTCAAAGCCTAAATATTTCAACCGTGGAGACTATTGTTGCTGCTATAGCACCGTCTGAGCGGCACGTCTTACATGGAGCGGAAGTCTTTAGGATTGTTGTTTGCATATTGGGATACATTCTTTTTCTAGCGTAAGACTCGTTAGCGCTAATGAACAGCAAGGAAACAGCATAAGTTTATAATAAGCCTAAATTTGAAGTTTACTGTTATTAAGCCAATATAGAGTCTAGAAGATTAAGCTTAGGGTTACCCTCCGATGCTGAGAAGGACGTCTTCTATGCTGCTCTAGATGCCGTTCTCGACTTTGACTTTTAAAAAAGCTGTGCAGGATCGAGCTCTCGTCCCGCAAACAAAGCTTCTTTCATCATTAAGCGAGGGTGAATTTCGGCGGCTTCGTAAGGCCGCCGCCGAGGATGAATCTGTTGAATCTACCTTGGCACCCATCGCTCCTGCGCTTGAAGCTGCCCTGGAGTCTGTGGAAAATGTTGCCAGGGTGGCTTCCAGTGGGTCCCCAGCTCTTGCGCGGTGGTTCACTGGCTTGAAGCCTAATGTGCGGCGCATGAAGGCGAGATGCGTTTCTGAAGGATCAGATTTTGGAAGCTGCGAGAAGATATGAAGAGCATCATGGAGAGGGCAGTGATGACCACATCAAGTCTGCCATTGATCTAATGATGTAAAGGGAGGGTACGTTGGCCAAAAAGAAATGAAAGAAACCCTGTATTGTGGAGTAATATTATGAGAGATGAGGTAAGGACATTCTCCGTTTCGCTACACAACCAGCCACAACCCCCTCTAGACTACCGGCTTCATCGTTGCTGGACATGACACGACGAGCACAACCCTTTGCTGAAGCGTCAAATTCTTATCCGACAACCTCGAATGCCAATCTAAGTCGCGTGAGAGCCTCCGAAATACTCATTCCCTAGCCGTTGCTGAGTCTCGCCTACCATCTCATGACGAAACTACACGGTCAAACAACCCCTATCTAGACGCTGTCGTGGAGGAAATGTCCGGCTGGCGCATACCGCACTCGCGCAGGACCGACAGTGCAAAAAAGGCACCATACTTTTAGGTCACCACGTCGCCAAATGAACCACATGCTTTGTGACAAACAGGGGTTCTAGCTTTACGGAGCCAGGGTTCGAAATCAACGAGCAATTGCGCAGTGCATCATGCCAGAATTCCGCAAAGGAGCGTAGGATGTGGTGATATTAACATTAACTTTTATGCAAGCTTTCTACAATAATGAGGCTTTTTTTAACTCTCATTTAAGCACAACAAAAGCTTTGAAATCCACCTCTTACTGTACTTTGAGTTTCTCTGCGGCATGGGCGTCGAGTTCCCGGCCGGCGACTCGCTTGACTTCATCCACCCGCGGCACAGGATGCAGGACGAGGCTGTGTGACGTTACGCCACAGCTTGGATGCTCATCTCGCTCTTTCCAAGCGACATCATGCCCGAGATTCTGGGGCTGAACCTGCACTACGAAGCGCCAGCCATCGCCGGGTACAAGACCAACAAGGACCTGCCCGAGTTCGGCATCTCGCCGTACTACTACGCGTTGCATATTTCCATCAACAACGCTGACTTTGAACACTCGGCCATGGTGCTAGGGAATATTGTCCGGTTCATGGAGGTTGTCCGCCAGACGGGCATGATCGACAGCCAGAGCGCGTGGGAATGCATTCAGGCTGGTTATATTTTGGGCCAGAGTCTTGATGTGGACGAGACGATTATTCATTATGAGTACAGGTTGATTGCTTTCTCCACAGGAAGACCAACCTCAGTATGAATTCCCACTGTACCAGCCGTGTGAAGATCGCGGGACGCAGTTTGGCTTCGTAGTTCGCGTCGGTCACCAAGTGGGAGAAGGTTGGCGATGACAGGTGAAGGACTAATTATTTGCTTGTCCCGCTAGCAGAATCGAAGCCCTGGGTCTACCCCGGCGATAGCAGCAAGAGCCGTCTTATGCACGAGCTAAAGGCAGAATGTTTGGCACCTTCGCTCATGACGAGGCTAAGTTACTGCGCACGTGGATCAACTCGCTGAGTCGGAAGAATGCCAACCCTGCGGATATGTACTGGCATCTTGTTGGGGGCTATGCCAACACGGGACGTTCGAGTCGCCTAAAAGCGATGTCGCGGTGACGCACCCGGTGCTTCCTCCGATGAAGATGTGGTCACCTAGCAAGGAAAATTCATTTGTCCCAAGAGCGGCACTGTACATGTTGAGGAAATTACCGGCGATCTATTGGTCCTGTGATTTGCTCATTCATGCCTGTTGGAGAACACCATTAGCTCGCTGCACCAGACGCTCTCACTACTAGTCTTCAAGGTCCTGCAGCTGCTGCGGGCTGAGAAAGAATACATGCCGAAGAAACGGGCATAGCTTGTGTGGATGGACAACCGCTTCCGAATTTCAGGCCCGATCTCGTTTCTCTTGGGCTTGAGATCACCCAGAGGAAGGGTCTGCCTGAGCCCACCTGCCTCGGCAATGTGCTGGGCTCCCCATCTGGGGAGCTGAGTAAGGCGGATAGATTCGCCGTTGTCATTTCAATTGATTCTGCAGTGGGAATCAATCGATTTGTGCAAGGGTTCCTAGGATGGGCTGTTATTCGCGAAACCGTACTTTTCCCTCGCGATGCTGCCCGACTGGAGCCATAGTGGATCCATTTTTGCTAGAAGCGCTTTAGGAGTGGCAAAAACCCACTTCCACCATGGGGAAGGCCAGCTACCATGCCTGCCAACTGTAATCCTGATAAGGCATGGACATAATGTTGAATTACGGGTTATATAGAGTTTACTGACCGCCTGGATTATGACGTGATCTGTTCCATTGTTCTTCAGTTTCGAGTGACTACGCGGTTATCTTGGATGTACCTTGTCCCGTAGCCGCCAGCTACCGTAGGGCGGTGCCCGGGTGCCATTGTGCCGAACAGCTTCGTACTAATATAAAGCAATCATTAGAAACTGTATATCAATTAAAGTACCAAGAAAAAGCAGTCACTTAAATAGATTACATCTCACTGGCGCTGGGCCGTAGTCAGTAGGAAACTAGTGTCAACAAGCCTGTTAATTGTTAAGGTTACCAGGAAGGGCACACGGCAAGCACATTCTGTAGTCGTGTGATGTTTATTCGTCCATCTTCTTAGCAAGCAAGCCTATGTCTGTTATTTTGATCCCTACACTTGAGACGATTAGCGTTCCATAGCTAGCGACAACGAGTTAAAAGCTCCCAGCCGTCCCACTAAATCAATATCAGACGTTCACTGTGAAACCCTGCATGTGGATAAATTATTTATTAATTTTGCCGTTCAGCCCTCCGCGGACGCATACAAAAGAAAAATTACCTCACTCCCATGACCAACAGTAAGTCGTGGCATTACAGCGTAGAAAACACATAAATACATTGTAATCTTTACGCTAATTGAACTTTGTTGCTCTTTAACTTTTTTGTCCTTGTATTTATTTGAGCTTTTGTAAGTCGACGTGCCTATTGAAGATCTACAATGAAGTTCAGCCTCCTATCACACTTGTTTCTCGCTACAATCTGCATTGCAGCTCCGCCTACGACTCCAGAGCCTGGCTTCATGAAATCACCCAAAGAACTGGTATGCTTAACAAGATCTTATGACAGTACTGATACTAAATGGTTTCACAGGCAGTACGCTTCCTCTTAAAATCTGATTAATCATTAGCTAAAAGTTTACTTAATTTAGCTACAGGAACTAGCCAATAGAGATTTAGGCTGCTGTTATAAGTTCTGTGTGCAGACTTACCAAGAGTAAAGCTAATATAGGGGCAGGGTTTCTTGCAGGAACTGAAGCCTCAGACTGCTTGTGCTCTTGTGATGGAGCATTCAATACAAGACCTTGCACAGCTGCTGCTTGTGGGCCGCACTGTTAAAGGTGTTAGTAAAAGAATAAGGGTTTATTTCTGTTTAGCTAAAAAGAAGCACCAGGTGCCTATAAACACACATAGACACACATAAGAGTAGTAGAATACTAGCAATACGGCCTACAAGCCATTTTGACAGGAATCGGGGATTTAACAACACTTTTCTGGGCCTAGAAAACACAGGGACGTCAGAAAAAGCCTTAATCGTGCGTTCCATCATCAGCCATAACAGAATAGGCAGTACGCCTCCCGGAGTTGGAACCACCATCAGGTTTTCCATTTCATGTACCCCGGGATCTAGATCGCCTGTCTTAGTGTCTACATCAAACCCCAAGTCGATAATCAGTTTGACGTTAGGACCCAGCATGGTCGGCTTAATGATTCCACCTTTGTTAAGTTCCGTCATGATAACTGTATTGCGCTTGCAATCGATGGTCGTTCCTTCTAATGTCGACAAGATCTTAACGTACTGAAATCGGTGCTTCAATTCTGCCTTGAATTCTGGCGTAATGATGTTGGTACCCCCAAGTATTATGATATAAAGATCAAGCATCTGGACCTTGTGGTAGGCGTCAAGCAGACGCTCCACCCCGTCGACTGCAATGTTACTGTCTTTCCCTCTTGTGCACTCCTCTATGTGCTTCTGCCTGTTTATGTTGTACATTACTTCGTGCTCGTCAAGGTGCTCCGGTACAGGCCGCTGGACCAAAATGCCATGAATGCGATTGTCTTTGTTAAGTTCCTTAATCTTATTAAGGACTTCGTTGATTGACGCGTGTGGTAGGAGCTTGTGTGATGAATAGTCAATACCAGCCTACAAACTAAGTTAACCAGTTGTCTAACGTATGGAATCTATAAGGCTCATGTTAACTGGTTGTACCTTGGCTGCAACTTCGGCTTTAATCTGGAGGTAATCTCGTGCGTCACTGCCGGTATCAAAATATATCACTGCCAGCATGGGCTTGACGCCATCTCGAAGTTGGTTATGCTTGAAACACCACCGCTCCAGATTCTCAATTATGGGTTTTCCTTTGAGAAGGCATGCCTGACTAAGGTGATTAACATTGAGTCGGGGATTGTTCTTCTCGCTGATAAGCTCTGTACCAAGCTTGTTTGAGAACATAATAAAAAGGTGGTGATAACAACAGGGAGTTTCAGTAGAGAAAGACAAAATTGGTGATATCAATATTTTCAGGTGTCAGTATAAAATAGGCGATTTATCTGCTTTTATTACTGCACAAGCATGCAAACTCAAAGTTTGGTTGTTCTTTCCATGAGCCATGTCTAATTAATGTCTTAGTTGTGCGTCAACACGCAACAACGCGGGAATGGGTAATGAAACAATCGATTACTACGGATCACATGGGGATTAGTGGTGAATACAGCCACTCTTGTAAAGTGGTTGACTTTGTGGACCTTCTACATTTTTCCTTCCCACTTCTACAGAGTTACAGAGCTAGCTACATGGGAAGGATGGAGCGCCATAGCCTCTATTGCACTTGCTTCTCGTTCTAGCATCCTGAAATAGCATAAAGATAACATCTCTGCTATTATTACTAAACCACTAAATCTTATTATTAAATTCTTTTTACATCGTTAACTATACTTTACACTCTGCACAGTATTTGGCCAGGGGTTTGACTTCAGCATTAAGTTGCTGCACCACGATGCTACAGTTAAGATACATTGTTAGATACGATTTCCTCTATGTTTTCATTACTGATCCTAAAGTCGGATGAGGCAGATGTTGGTTTTCATTTATAAATAGTAGCTAGCGTCAGGTCAGCTTGTTTGTTGCTGCCTCACTACTATTCAGCAGCTAACCGTGCATTTTTTACTATTACGATGAAAGGAGTAATCCGGTCAAAATGCATAATCTTTGAACAAGATTGAAGGTTCCTAGGCACGAGCTTTGTCCTAGTAACCATGTGCTTGTTGTGTAACACATAAATCGCCACTGGAACCTGGTGTAGTCCAGCCTTTAGATTCTGATCTTAGACTCCGTTGCATAGACAGGCATTGCAATCCTTTTTCCGTGTCGTCTTTTGAGCTTATCCATAACCCTGAGTTAGTCATAGGGATTGCTTTGTTACTTTTCTCTGACCTGCTATGTATAGCCTATTAAGGTATTGTCACCAGAAGCTCACGGTGTCGTGGCTGATGAGCGCAGCCTCATCGTGTGCTATGCGCGATAGAGTCACATGGTAGCTCACCGGGGACCTATTTCTATGAGCGCAGTCTCTCATCTATCCTTTCTCGATTCGACCACTTACATGTCTCATAATCCTATGCCTAGCTGTCCGCTCAAGGTGGTATTGATTAATCCATGCATGAGTTCATGTGCGTTATTGGAATGGGATTTGGAGTAACTAACCCTTTCATAACCTCGAACTAATAGTTATGCAAAATAAATCAAAGCCTTAGCCTTGTAGTCCGCCCTATAGTCACAATATGGGGGCCGTGATAAAGCCCTTGGACATGACTTCCTCAATTCCTTTTTTCCACACCTTTGCCATCTTAACATAGCCTCCGTCGTTCGGGTGTCTGGTATCCGCAAGATCATCCAGAGTCGGTGCGTCAAGGCTGCGCATGTCTACAATTGCGAATTTGGCGCCGGATTGCTGGAATTGTGAGGCTAGGGTGGTATATTGCTCGTTGATTTTGAGTCGACAAGCGTCTTGCTCCGGAATTTTGTTGGCAAGTATGGATGTAAGTATTACAGTTGATCCTGGGCTCTGCTGATAGATCTTGTTTATCATGATAGTAACGTTTGCTCCTGCGTCAGATACCTCGCCGCCTTTGTTGCAATTATTGGTGCCTGCATCGACCAGTACAAGATTTGGCTTGAGCATTGGCACGGCCTGGTCTGCCGATGCAGCGATTTGGTTGATTTTAAATCCCGGAGTCGCCTCAACTGCGTTATCGGTGAAGTTCCCATTTGCTTGTGTACCGACGTATGTGACATTCATGCCTTGGGTGACGAGGAGGTCTTGGAGATTCTTGCGGTAGCTATCGCCAGTAGTTGAACCTGTACCAAACGTCACTGAGGCACCCAGTGCCATAATTCTCAGTGGTACTATCGGGTCTGTCGCCTGTCTAGGTGCATTCGGAATTGCTTGCACGCTGGCTAAGCTCAGGCTCATGATAATAGAAAGCCTCATGTTGAAAAGCATTATCCAGGTCAAGACGAATGTCAGATTGGGACAGCGGAAGGAAGTAACGGACGTGAATTAGATTGCCTCTTTAGTTAAGGTCTAGTCGAAGAACAGTTGACAACATGTAGGCGCTCCAGGTTCGGACGTCGATGCCGGTCGGTGCATTTGGGCTGATGTCTGAGACTCGCACGGAACCGGATCTAGTTTCATTGCCAACAGAACTGTGTCAAGGCAACCATGTCGTTGCAGTAGACCACCAATCACTCAAATATACACATAAACAAGAAAACTGCGCGCTATAGCTGCTTGCCAGGTATTAAAAACGGAGCCAGGGTTACCACGGCGTCTAATAGTATGGAGGGGAAAAAAAGGCAATGGTGAAACCGGGCACATGTTTTGTCATTGTCGTGATACGATTGATTGATTGATTGATTTATTCCTACACGGTTATGAAGTCGCTCTTATGTCAGCAACTATGCCCGGATAGCGGGGTCCGGCAGACAGCCGAAGCGTTCAAACGTTAGTCCGAGCCGCCCCACTTCGCTAATGCAAAACATTGACCAGCTGTCCCTAAATTTCCCGCTTTGCTCTCTAACCTCTATCTACATTTGCTTAGCGGCCCTTATAGACGCTAGTTCTTACTAACGTGATCTCTGTGCTAGGCTCTGTTAAGGTCTGATGTCTTATATTCTGGTTCTGCGTACCTACAGTCTCCCCCTAATGTTTAGCTTTATCTAGGTTGTAACTTAACCCTAAATTACCTAAGGGTCTCGGTCTGTTCTATAAATCTGATGGCTTTTGCGGCTGCTTTGCGCTTGTTTAATACGGCCTGGAGATTGTGTTATCCTAGGATAGATCTGAGTTCCTAGCGGCGGAGTTGTTAATATCTACGGCATTACAGCAGGACGTGCGATACCGTTTGTCGTCCTTCCCAGCATAGGCAGTTAGCGTCTATAGCATCTAGCACTCTTCAGTTGAAGAGGAAGTCCTTAAGTCCTATCTTTTCTGTACGCATCTGCACGAGGATTAAGCTCTGTCTCTTACTTAGCCCTTTGTGAAGCTAAAGCACCTTCTTTATCAGTCTTAGTGTGTATTAGAAGGAGGTTCTGCCTTACGTTTCTATTATCCACTTTGCTTACCACATTTTGTTTACCTCTCTATGTGTCTATGTTTTAAGCATAGATCTAAGTGCGTATAGATTCTGGGGTATATTCGCCTTAGCGCCTGTTTTACTGTTTTATCTTTATCCTGTGGCTTCTTTAGCTACTGTGTTAGCATCTTTGTTACCCTAGATCTCTATGTAAGCAGGGATCTATTAGATCTCTGTGTTAAGTCCTTATTCTTAGAGTTTCTGTGTCTTATCTATGATTATTTAAAGTAAGTAAGAGCCTAACTTACCTTTTAGCCTAGCTAATAATCTAATGGCTGCTTAGTTATTAGTATAGATTAGGACTTTACTTCTGTTGTTTCCCTTCTGTCTATCTTCTCTAGCTATCTTAAGGGTAAGGATAATGCCCTATAGCTCTCTAGCGTACACCGTTAATATGGTGTTAGGCCCTATGTACGATTTTTAGGTTTTATACATAGTAGTGTATACTACTGCTGCTCCTATGTAGCCGTTAATACTGCTCCTATCTGTGTATATATATATGGCTTTAGCCTTATAATTAATGTATTTCTAGTGCTCTTTCCTAGCAGTTTCTGCAGTATCCGTAATAAACACACGCAGCCCTTACTACTACAGTAGGGTTATAAAGAAGGCAATAGTCTTCTGTTGCTATTATCGTCTTGTGTTATCGCCTTGCTTAATGTATAGTTCTTGTTTAATTGTTTACTAAGGGCTTATTTTCTTTTTCTTTCTCTCTCTCTGTCTTCTGTTATTAACGTTCTTATCTTCTCTTTATCCTATTAGGCCTAGTCTGTTAATTATGTTAATATTCTGCTTTTATATTTATTACTTTATTAGAAGGAGGTGTATTTCTACGTTAAGTGCTAGAAAGGATGTTACCCTAAAGGCACTATACATCGCCCTTACCACTCTAGCTTATAGTCTTTACATTCTGTTTAGGGTTTAGTCTATATATCCTTTGCCGCCCTAGCTAGCGTTAGACTATACTAAGCATGCGTACATTATTTATAAGATTACTACCCTTTAGTAGATATTCTGTATTTTTCTTACTTTTACTCCCTAGGTAAAGCTTTCTAGGCTGCTAATAGCTGCTATAGTCTTTAAGACTTTACGCTCTATTTTATTACTATACTATTTCTACCTAAGGGCAGTATCTATAGTTAGGCTAAGGTATTTACATATTAGCTTAGGCTTTATCTTACCTTATTTACTTTATAGTAGTATATTAATGTTAATTCTTAATCTTACTCTTATAAAGTAGATAACTTAGAACTTATTAGGCATAAAGACGAATGCATAGGTTATTACCTAACCTTCTGCTGCTTCTAACGCCTCTTAGAGCTTACGGTAGGTTTCTTCTGTTATATCTACCTATATAAGGATAGTAACATTATTAATAAATCCTGTAGTAAGTATTTCTTAGCCTTAGCTATATATTTCTAGAAGGTCTACGTTATAAAATAAGTAGAGTATAGGTAATAGTAGGGATCCTTATGGTATACTAATAGTAAGCATATATAGCTTAGACTAGTATTTATTAACGTAGATTTACGTTTATCTGTTTCCTAAGAAACTAGCGGTCTATTATACTATTACTTTATTAATCTGTCTCTTCCTAAGGTTATAGAGAAGTCTCTAGTGTAATACATTATTAAATACTCTTAATACATTAAGGAGAAGCAGGCTTACAACCTTTCCTTATCTATTATTCTAAGCTTTATATATTTTATTAATAATAAGGTGTAAGGCATACTTTATTAATCTTTATTTCCTTCTGCCTATATAGTTTTCTAGTAATAGCTTATATGTCTTAGCTATATAGCTTAGCCTTTCTGCTATAATTATATCTATAACCTTTTTAATAGTGTTTAATAAAGCTATTAGTCTATATGCTTTAGAGGTTATATAGTTATCTTTTTCTAGCTTTTATAGCATAACTATTATAGACTTCCTAAAGTATTATAGGCAGTATCTAAGCTAGAGGCTCTAGTTAAATACCTAGGCTAGGTAGAGGCTAATCTATAGCTTAGCTAGTTATAACGCTTTATTTGTAATACCGTTAGAGCTAGGTGCCTTAAGCGGTGCTGTCTTTTGTATAGCCTTATCTACTTCGTTTTTTAATATAAGTAGAAGCGTAATTTATTCTTAGTATGTTGCATTCTTAATGTCTTCTAGGTTAGCCTCTAGAGGTGTTAAAAAGAACGTTCTTCTAAAGAGTTTAGCTTTATCTTCTAGTGTAGTTACTGTTTAAGAGGTAGTAAGGTTTATAATCTCTAGCGTAATAGTTAGCATTTAATTCTGTTTAGTTTAGGCCTATTTAATAATCCTCTAGAGTGATTTTAGTAATTCTGTTGCTATTTCTACTGCCTTACAGTGTATTTTTTATAGCGTTTTCCTAATAATCTAGCCTTTCTTATTTTATACTATAAGGTATACCTTCTAGCTTTATTTAGTGTGTTCCTTATTATATTATTATTATAGTTATTTAGTTTCTATAAGAATCTCTACGTATTCCTTATTCTAGCCTGCCTTTATCTTAGGGAAACAGACTTTCGTTAGTACCTCTTTAGTAATAGCTATAGTAAGGGCTTTAGTTATCTTCTAGATGTATCTATCTAAGGCCGCTTTTATCCTTAGCCTTCTTAGTAAGAGGAGGGTCTATTTAATAGCTTTTGTAAAGATAGTTTTATCTATAGCCTTTTAGTTTCTCTTTTCTTCTTATTAATATTACGTAACTGTTAGATCTAGTAATGTTACAATAGAGAGGTAGTCTAAGTTATAGTTTACGTTATTATTTACTCTGTATCTAATAAGCCTATTAACTAACCTAACTATAAAAAGGCAGAGGTCTATTATTAAGCAGCTATCTCCTTCTATGTATATAATTATGCCTACAGGTAGTTAATTAATAAGGTTAAAATTGTTTATAAGTTCTATTAGTTCTCTTACTTTAACGTCTGGTGTTTAGATCTTACTTCCTCTCTATAGCTTATAGTATAGGTTAAAGTCCCTTACTACTATTTATTTAATATACTAGGCAGCTTCTAGCGTTTTCTGTAGTTATTATAATAGTTATATCCTGCCGTTTTCTTAGTTTTATAGGTTATATATGTTATATACAGCAATTTCTGTGTTCTAATCTATATGTAATCCTAGAGTAAGGGTGTAAAGGTCTTTGCTATGTTTCTTAAATTACTACTTAAAGTGGTCTAGCTTCTTATTTATAAAGAAGTAGACCCTTACAAGGCCTTCTTCTCTATTTAAAGGGTAGCAGAGGTAGAACTAGTCCTTTGCTAGGTAATGTATTATGGCGTTATAAGGGTTTATCTATAGCTTCTAGATAGTAAGGATGTTATAGTTATTAATCCTAGGGTTATAAAGAAGCGTAGCTATTACTACGTCTCTTAACTTTCTTACGTTATACTATAGTATTATAAATGTGTTTTATGTAATTATTTACTATTATTAATAATCTCTATAAGGTAGCTATTATTTATTATCTGTATGTTTATATCTATAGCTTTAAGCGCTTTATAGGTAAACACTATCGCTTATCTTAGCTAGAAGTTCTCTGTAGTAATAATAATTATGTTTTTATCTTATGTTTAGGTCCCTATTGGCTACTGACGTTTCTATATCTTCTTCTTTATAGGTAATCTACTACGCTCTAGGCGTATGCTCTAGCTCTAGCTTAGTTCTAGTACTAGCCTTAATGTCGTCTGGTTTGTTAGGGCCGTTCCTATGGTAGTTAGAGCCGCTGTAGCTTCTAAGTAGTACCTTAGTTATTATTTATATACCGCTTTAATTTTAGCTAGCTTCTGTATTCTGGTTAGGCACCAGCTGTGCCACGCTTTATGTTTACCGTAGCATGCCGCATACTTCTGGGGTATAGCTATGTCGCTTTTTAAGAGGCACTCTTAGGTTATATGTTCTTATACGCAGTAGCCGCATGTTATTATTACCTTACACTAGGTTCCTATGTAGCCATATGTATAACATCTAAAGCATTATCTTAGATAGCACTATCTATTATATTGTTTACATTAGAAAACCTTACCTTACTAGATAAGTCCTTTATTAATAAGTTTGTTAGCATCCTCTGCCTTAGCAAACTTAACAATAATAGATAAGGCAGACTTTATAGTAAAGGATCTAGTTAACTATCTAATATACTTAATCTCTACAGTAGAGATAAAGGCTTTATTATCCTGTAATAGTTTGTCTTAGAGTTCTATAAAGAGTTCTATATTTATTAAGCTGGTTTATATGCCGTATGCTAGAATTCTATAGGTTAGAATTTACACTATAGTACTGTTACTTATTTAGTGTTCCTAGTCCTCTGTAAATTATTATAAGGCCTCTATATCTATAGTAGTAGCTGTTTTAATACTTAGGTTACCGCTTTTTAGTTAATTTGCAGATACAGTCTTTAGTTTACAGATGTGCTTATTACTGCTCTATTTAATAGCGCAGTCTACATACGCCTTAAGGTTACAGGGGTTTATAGCTCTAATGCTAGTAATAGTAGTAGGATCTCTAATGTTTATAATAACCTTACGCAGGGTTTAAACTTAGGGTGGTCTTTAGTTCTATAGGTTATGCATACTTACTATAAGTCCTCCTTTAGTAGCTATACTAGCATAAGACTGTGCAGCGCTTCCCTAATTCATTAGTCCTAGTGCTTTAATATTTCTTACTATTTTAATAGTTAGCTTACTAGCTTTTAGTGCCTTCTTAGCAGCTGTGTTAGTATCCTTGTTAGTATTAGTATTCTTCTTAATTTTAGCTGTGTTTTACTAGATTGTAATTCTAATGCTGCTTATAGTTTAGGTGGTATTCTTATTAGCTGCCTTTATCTCTATCTGCAAATTTTCAATTGCCTAGTAGACGTAGCCAATGTCAGGGATGTTCTGTATTTTAATAATAAGTGCTAGGGCCCTAATGAACGCAGCTCTAACTCCTTAAGGCTAGATAGGTTAACCATTTGCAGTGTCAATCGACTTCAGTGCTATCTAGAGGTATATGCTTAGTTCTACGGCATGCTCTCAGTATAGCGTTAGCCAGGGCTAATCCTTAGGCCATGGGGTTGCCATAATGCCTGCGTCGCTATAGGCTTCACGACAAGCAAAAGGCTATCCAATTAACCAGTTAGATCGTGTTATAGCGCTGTTATTTGCTCCGATTTCAAAAATTTCGTTCTCGCTGTTGTAGATGTTTTTCGCAATCCATTGTCGTGATACCCTGATGTGTATCGCGCAGCCTTGTGAGATTCCTCGGGACTGGAGTAACTATTATTCCGCCCTCCGCACTAGTCCACCGCGTGGTGTGTATGTTTTTACCCTATGGTTTAGATAGTCTCACGTAGAAATCTCTAAGTTGTTTTTCTTATGTCGATTCCTACCCGAAAGGTGACTCTGTGACAGTCATTGATGCCCGTTCAGTGTAATGTTTTGATAGTAATGCTCGAACAACGGCGAGTATCGAATAGAAAGACCTTAAAATATTTTGAACATAGAATTTGCTCTTTATTGTCACTAAACTACAGATTGGCACAAGTAGGGAGTGGTGAGTTGGATTGTTGACAGCAGCTCGCCTTGGCTTTTTAGGGTTTCCCCTGCGACAAGTCTCGTCTCTGGCAACACAAGTCTGATGGCTTCAGACGGCTGTCGGTTAGGAGGTGACGAGTCCATGCACTTATCCCGCAAGGATATGTCTTCTAGCGTGCCAGGTACTGGCTTCGCACACGACTTTCCGCTTGGGTCCAAGAAGCGATTGGCTGTAACATCTCAAACTCTCAAGAAACAATCCAAGTAAGTCACCCGTGGTGACTTGTCAACTAATTATTCCCGTTGAAATAACTCAAGGATGGGATGAACTTTGGATTGCAGGATTCAGGGATGTCTCACACAACATACGAAGATAAAGGACATCGCCATGGGATTGTTCTGGTGCAGGGAGCCATCTATCAGGGCCTGCTCATAGTTGTGGGATCCCATTGCGCGCCTTGGTGCTCATCTTTGCCTTTCACAACGACCACCTCGCTAACAGAATGGATAGATAAATAAAAGTGAGGAGATCAATGATCCATGTCAATTGTGGTAGATTCTACGAAATGGCCCAGCCATAATAAAGTATGTTGACGAAAGGCCCATGGTCCCTAGCAGGAGGTTTGTGACGACGGCTGGGATAGAGACGCGGGCGGTAAAAAAAAAAAAAAAAAAACCTCCGATATCGCATGTGCTCATCTGAAGCAGAAAACACCCCAGACAACTTCTCAATTTGGCTTGGAAGTCGTAGTCGACCTACGTCTCTTCAATCGACAGCAGCTGCAGGCCACGAGTGGTCTATCCGCGAAACCCATGTTAATGATAGCAACCATGACCAGAATACTTCTCTTTGACTAAGGCAGAAGCGGCGTGCTGAATGCCAACAATACTGCACCGGAAGGGGGTCCACCGAATAATGACAGGTATCAGTTGCGCCATTTTGACCGTGATCACCAAATGGCTCGATTACGTTCAGTAGACTTGAAGACTAAGGGATTTCCCCGAGGGAAAAAGATCCATCTCTCTGCAGGAACATACCATTGACTCGACTTTCAACCTTGATTTACGTAGTATCGGAGACTCTCCGATGCGGAGAGCGCGGGGTAGACCGGCGCTACCCTGGCCACCCCGCTGACAGTCACGTAGGTTGACAATCGGCTCATGGTTGGTTGATCGCAATGCAAGACTCAGTATTGTGATTGCCAGTCACAATATAATGCGCGATCTCAACAAATTTATCCGGGCTAATGTCGAGTCATGAGTTCAAATAATGCATGTTGACTTTCTGCAGCGCGTCGTGAATAGGACCGATTAATCGAGACCCATCTCGGCCTCTGCTTCACCGGCAATGACGTCTTTCGGGTGTTGTTCCCAACAGAGAAACAAGAGAACCAAACACCGCGTGCGATGAAAATCTCTTAAAAGCTAGTAGCTTCTTATACCTCGTGTA
This sequence comes from Colletotrichum tofieldiae, assembly GCA_022836555.1. NCBI lineage: Eukaryota > Fungi > Ascomycota > Sordariomycetes > Glomerellales > Glomerellaceae > Colletotrichum > Colletotrichum tofieldiae. Next base: position 6,148,982 of record BQXV01000003.1, on the reverse strand, counting down.
GCCTGATGCCTACCAACGAATCCACAAGGACGCCTCAGCAGCACACCGATACAGCTTGCGCATTTTGGTGCGACTCGAGTCTCAGGAAACAATGAAGATCACGAACTCTTTTCTCGCCATCGCCCTTGCTGGCGGTCTAGTTTCCGCGCAAAAAAACGGTTCCGCTCCATCCGAAGTGCCCTATTATGGACGAAGTCCGCCAGTATACCCATCTCGTACGTTACTAACCCCTGATCAGTGGGATAGCCCTGGGGTACTAAATTCCACTCAGCAATGGGCAACGGTTCCAGCGATGCGAGATGGGCCGCTGCATATCGCCATGCAAGAGCACTTGTGTCACAACTGACTGTTGAGGAGAAAGCCAACATCACTCGAGGATGGAATGGCACCTGTGTTGGTAACTCAGGTGCGGTGCCTCGATTGGATATTCCAGCTCTGTGTTTTGCCGACGCACCCGATGGAATCCGTGGACAAGAATTTGTCTCTGCTTTCCCAGCCGGCATCCATATTGCTGCTACGTTCGACAAGGCTCTTCTTTACAAGTATGGGAAAGCACTTGGCGACGAGTACTACGGAAAAGGCATCAATGTTGCGCTGGGTCCTGCTGCTGGCCCTCTTGGCAGGGTCGCTCGCGGCGGTCGAAACTGGGAAGGTCTTTCTTCTGATCCATACCTGGCAGGCGTTGGTATGGGCGCAATTACACGTGGGATTCAGGATGCTGGAGTTATTGCTACCCCAAAGCACTGGCTTTTGAATGAGCAGGAGTACCGTCGCCGTGTGTCGGATCTAGGCGAAGCCATCAGTTCTAACGTTGATGACCGAACGCTCCGAGAGCTTTATGTTTGGCCTTTTATGGACTCCCTCAAAGAGGGTGCTGCATCTGTAATGTGTTCTTACCAGAGAGCCAACCACTCATATGGATGTCAGAACTCGAAACTTCTAAACGGTATTCTCAAGACCGAACTAGGATTCGAGGGGTTCGTGGTGAGCGACTGGCAAGGGCAAATGGGCGGTGTTGCATCGGCCAACGCTGGCTTGGATCTGGTCATGCCTGACGCCGGATTCTGGGGAGACAAGCTTACCGAAGCGGTCAACAACGGCTCGGTTAGTGAAAGTCGGCTCTCTGATATGGCGACAAGAATTCTGGCAGGCTACCATTTACTTCACCAGCAACACGCTTTTCCGCAACCTGCCGTCCATTCGAACTTACAGAAAGTATTCCCCGTCGACGTTCAGGATGATCACGCCACTTTGATTCGTCAGATTGGAGCGGCCGGTACTGTTCTGGTCAAGAACGTGAACAACGCACTACCCTTCAAGAGCCCAAAATTCCTTTCGATCTATGGGTACGACGCTACTGCCAAGGCGAATCCTTGGGAGAACCCTAGTCGGTACGGCGGGGGCTATGAAGTCAATTTTGGCTGGGAAACATTCAACGGAACCCTTATCACCGGAGGCGGCTCCGGTGGAAGTACCCCCCCTTACGTGGTCTCGCCCTTCCAGGCAATACAAGAACGCATTTCTGAGAACCGGGGCATTCTTCGATGGGACTTTTATTCTGAGAACCCCTCCCCACCTTATGTCAATTCGGAAGCTTGTCTTGTCTTCATCAACGCCTATGCCTCCGAAAGTTTTGACAGGTTAAGCTTGACGGACGAGTTCAGCGATAATCTTGTCCAAAATGTCGCTGCAAACTGCTCGAACACCGTAGTTGTTATCCACTCAGCAGGTAGGTGTTTTATACGGAGAATTACATTTGCATTGTTTATTCGGAGCACTAACAAAAGCAGGTATACGCACCGTGGACGCGTGGATTGATCATCCCAACGTTACTGCGGTTCTTTTCGCAGGACTTCCTGGGCAGGAAAGTGGTCACAGTCTCGTTGATGTCCTTTGGGGTGACATAAACCCTTCCGGGAAGCTGCCGTACACTGTGGCGAAGCAAGAATCAGACTACGGCAGCCACTTGAACTCAAGTGCTTCAAATGATTTCTTCCCAGACAGTGATTTTACTGAAGGGCTCTACATCGATTACCGTTACTTCGATGCGCAAAACATCACTCCTCGATATGAATTCGGCTACGGCCTCTCCTACACCACCTTCAGCTTTGCTAATTTGTCAACTGGTTTTACATCAGATGCCGACACATCGGAATTTCCTGACGCGGCCACTGCGATTGTGCAGGGCGGTCATCCATCTCTATGGGAGACAGTCGCCATTGCCAAAGTCTCTATCACCAACACAGGCAGCGTGGACGGGGCGGAAGTCGCCCAACTTTACATCGGAGTTCCGGGCAACGACAGCCCTATCAGGCAGCTTCGTGGCTTCCTACGTGTATTTCTGACTCCGGGACAGACGAAAGAGGCTGTGTTTGAGCTCACCAGGCGAGACCTTAGTGTTTGGGACGTTGAAGCTCAACAGTGGCGTTTGCGAAGAGGCACATACAGTTTTTGGGCTGGATCTTCTAGTAGGAATCTGTCGCTATACGGCAGCATTCATATTAAGTGACGTTCTGTAAGGTTTTGAGTATATATCTGAGTATGAGTAAAGAGTCTCATTCTCACATGATTGTATGGGCTGTTTCTCAATGCCTGGGAAACCCTTGCTGGATATCTAAAGCATACGTTTCTCGATAACTAGGAACAATCATCCCTAGGCAAATTTTGATTTCAACCCACAGGCCACCTGCATCCCTTGGCGCAGGTTTGGATATTTAGCGTACTTTGTTTTGGAAACGTAGCTGACTAAACCGCGCCAAGGGAATGTAGTTACGTCCCTCAAAAGAGGTTACTTTCCCCTCTTCGTCAGCAAATATGCCCTCGGCATGACCATCAATACTCCTCTGCTCACGGCTCCCCTGTTTGAAACACCATCATGGAACTGTCGCTTTCACAGACAGATCTTGACGCGAGGGCAATCTACAACTACCATCGCATGAGAATGCCTCTAAGTCCCGCCACTGCCATCTTCTGTCTGTGTAGTCTCGACAGACGCGTTGCGGCCTGTGCCGCACAGCTTTTCATCGACGGGTACGGAGAGTATCTCATCTACTCTGGTGGAGTTGGCAAGTTGACAGCAGGTCGCTTCACCGAGCCCGAGGCCGAAGTTTTCGCGGGCATTGCGAGGCAACTGGGAGTGCCGGACGACAAGATTATTGTAGAGCCGCGATCCGGTAACACGGGCGAAAATGTCCGCTTCACTCATGCTCTCCTAAAACATCGGGGACTGGAAGTGAAGAGTTTTGTGCTTGTGCAGAAGCCGTACATGGAAAGACGGACTTATGCTACGTTTCTCAAGCAATGGCCTGATGCAGCTACGGATTTTAGAGTGACAAGCCCAAAGCTGGAATTTGAGGAGTATCCAGACGCGGAGAACCCCAAGGAGCTGGTCATCAATATTATGGTTGGGGACTTGGTGAGAATCCGGGAATATTCGAAGAAGGGGTTTCAAATCGAACAGGAAATTCCCGAAGAAGTATGGGAGGCGAACCAGCGCCTCATTGCAGCCGGGTTTGACAGTCATTTGCCTTGATAATCAGATGATCAACCGTGCCTGGGCTGTCGGCTAAATATTTTCAATTGGCTATGAGATTTGGTTCGTTTTATCGAGTATTCGAGATCGTGTGAGCTAAGCTCTGCATATGTACATAGTCTGGTATTCAATGTTTACTGAAAAAGAACCAGTCGCTGTGTCTATTCCTCATCGGGAGTTATGAAGTCTTTCTTCGCCCCTTCGGCGATCAGGTCATCGGTAAGAACTCTAATGGCCAGCATTGCCATACCTTTCGCACACTTGATTGCCGCCGTGTGTGCCTCATCAGTCGCTGCTGCTGCTGCGAACTTGGGATTATGGCCCGCTACATCAGGCGATGTTGGAATGACGAATGCGCCGTGGAAACTGGGCACAAGGTGGGAAACGTTACCCATGTCAGTTGATGCATTGAATGGTTTCGCCTGGTGAATCTGGATTGTCTCTCCGATAGCCGCCATGTCTTCGACATAAACTTTGCAAAGTGTGTCGTTGGCGCGCAAATTCATATATGTTGGAGCTCTGTGGATAACATCAGAAAATTCAAGATGGGGAACTAATTATTGGTACAAATGCTTACACAATGTAGCTGATATTGCAGCCGGTTGCTGATGCGCCTGCCTCTAGACACGCTTTGACTCTTTTCAAGAGCGCATCGGCGCGGTCGATGGTTGGACTGCGGACGTTCCAGTTCAGACGAGTGTAATCCGTGATAACATTCGGGACAGTGCCTCCGACCTCAATAACACCATGAATTCTTTCGTCGGATTGAATCTGCTGCCTTAGGAGGGCGACGTTATTGTAAGCTGCCACGGCTGCATCCAGCGCATTCAGCCCTTTCCACGGCTCACCAGCTGCGTGGGCTGGCCTCCCGCGGAACTCAACCCGAAACTTGTGGCTCGCAATTAGCTTAAACCCGGCCAACCCTGAAGATCCGTTCCCACTGCCGCCCTGGTGAGCTGCAGTCGGATGGGCCATGATAGCGGCTGCTATGTCCTCAGGGGGGCTGAACGCGCCGGCGTCAATGAGCTTTGCTTTACCGCCACCACCTTCTTCCGCCGGGGTCCCCAAGATGCGCAGTCTTCCAGGAATATTGAGGCTCGATAGAGCTTGGGCAGCTCCCAGGAATGCCGCAATGGAGGATGTTGCAATGAGATTATGGCCACAAGCGTGACCAATCTCGGGGAGCGCGTCATATTCGGCACAGACGACGACTTGGCGACCACCAGAGCCAATTTCGGCCTCAAAACTTGTTTCTAGGCCATATGCATGTTTCTTGACAGCAAAGCCCTGCTTCTCGAGGTATTTCGTAATGGTTTTGTGGGCGAAGAACTCTTTATAAGCGGTCTCTGGGTTGGCATGTAGCACTTTGTTGATTTCGTTGTGAAGCGACAAGTTCAGCTCATCTAGTCTTGAGTTAACGATGCTACGGGCCGTTTCGACGTCGAAATTTCCCTGTGATGCTTCAGGCGCCTGTTTGGCGATTTGCTCATCTGCCGGAGCGGTGACTGGGATCTGGATAATGGACATGACAGGATCGTGGTTATTGTGGTGCGTTACAGCGGATGATAAAGACAACTGAGTGAATGCTCAAAAACAAGACCGCCGTTGATGATCAAGACAAATCGGGGGCTGGAGGGGGCAACACTGGCTTGATGGTTGTATGTGCATGGTTGGTACGGATATGTCTTGCCATTCATCCGAACCGCGATGGTTTGATTGTGTCATGGCATTGGTTCGGAAAGCTTCCAGTGAATAGACAGGGATTCTCCAGCTGAGGTCCATTGAATCCATCGGCAATCGGTCCTTGGACCTTGCCGACAAAGACAGCCCGCCGTTCACAGTTATAGCACTGATGCGGAGAGATAGCCGACAGTCGGCAAAATCTCTGAATATTCCGCCTCCATAAACAGCTCATCGCTGCACACCATTCTATTACTAACAGTCTAGCCTGCCATTTCCGGCGCGATTAATCACTGGATTTTATCTTTTGAATGTCCTTGTGTTGGAAAACTCCCATCATCTCCCTGCATCGGCTATTTTGGCAAGTCATGAGTCAACAGCCACATCTCTGCGCTGGTCGGTCATTGTATCCTCCACAAAACCCACTCGAAGCACGTCTTGCTCCCCCTAACTCTTGGCCTCCACTTTCTCTTTCCTAACAGAATCCTCTGCCCGCCGATAGAGCCGACGCCAACCCAGCTGGTAGACGACCACCAATGAATTCCTCGTCACCCAAAACCGACGGAGGTTCTCCTGGAAGCACAAGTGCTGCTTTAGCCGATGGTGCTGCAACTGGCTATGCTGGCGACGACGAGCGCCCGCACCTGGGCACTGTCTGGGTTGTGCATTCCGCAGACGCAGCGACAGCACGCACGGGCGAAGGCCGGAGTGGCCCGCGGTCGAGGAACGGATGTTGGACCTGTCGCACCAAGAAGGTGAAGTGCGACGAGCAGCGGCCAAACTGTCATCGCTGCTCACGTCTGCGGCTTCTCTGCGATTATGCACCCCGCATCAAGGTTACCAAGAAAGGCAAAACACGCAAAGACCAACTTGTGTCGTCCTCGTCGGCTGGAGATGGCAGACCGCTCGGCTTGCCGGCCTGGGCGCAGGCCGTCGCTCGACTCGACCAGTCCAAGTCCTTATCGCTTTTCAATCCATCGGCTCCGGCTATCGGGGCTTGCTCTATTGATCTCTTGTCGGCTGATCACGAAGCAATTCGATACTTTCGTACTTCATTTGCTAAGCTGAATCACACCAAGAATCCAGACTTTTCACTGTACTCTATTATGTTCGACATTGCCCAGACTGACTCCATGGTCATGCACGTGGTTCTGGCCCTTGGCGGACGAGAGTTGGAATTTCGGCGCAATAAGGATGCTGAAGAAGCTCGGGGTCCAAGAACTCCCATTCAGCATTACTCCTCAGCACTTCGTATGATGGCCGATACCATTGGAGGGGAGGACAATGGCCAGCTGGACCTCGATGCCGTATGTACGGCGTTGTATCTTATGCTGATGTACGAGCAAAAGTATGGTGACGGCAAATGCCAAGGTCTCTCTAATCATCTCGTGGGTGCGAGCTTGATATTGCAACACCGTTTCAGAGATATGCTACTTCAACTGCCGGCCCCATCACCCGAGGCCAACCGGAGAAGTTTAGCTTTGACGAGGAGAGGTTACGATGAAAGCGGCTCGCGTCTTTCACTTTACTCGGCGCGATTACTGGTCTGGATCGCCCTTCACGATGCAGCGGCTGCATCATACGGTCTCGGCGGCCAGCTTAACTGCGTGCTGCACAAGATCATGGGAGCATTGGATAACCGTGCAACCAGCGGCATGTCGAGCCTATTTCAACCGCTGGATTCCTTCGAAAGATTACATCGCTTCTCTAACCCACTGTATCGGAGCATGTGGGCTGATACATATCCCCAAGCAGAGCTGCTCGACGATGTTGAGAACCGCAATGTATATGCCCTACTCGGTGCTTGCGGTCAGTTGCGATTCATGATCGCCCAGCTTGCGAATCTCTTCCACGAAGACGATAGTTCATCGCAACATCAGCGCATCGCGGCTGTAGACATGGCTATCCAGCAGGTTGGCTGGAAATTTACCGAGTTGCTCGAGGTTGCGGCAGAGCTCTCTATCAGCACGGACAACTCACACCGCTTAGCAGCGAACATTCGCGGCATTGTTCCGCACTATCATGCTGTCGTCCTCGATTTCATTCGTTTGACGAGCTTTAGCGAAACCCTTATGCTGTCGGATCGCCAACGGAACGCTCTACGAGAGATAATGAACCTCGCCTTCCAAGCCTTCAAACACGAAGGAGACGAGTCTATGATTCGCATTGCTTGGCCGCTATTCATGGTCGCCCTTGAGACAGACGACCTTCTACATCGCGAGTGGGTCCTCGGCCGATTTCAGGGAATGAGTCGCTTTGGCAAAAACCTCGACCGAGCTCATGTTTTCCTTAAGGAGGTCATAGAGGTCCAGAACCGTCTAGGCAGACGGGTTGACGTGCGCGAGCGCTTCCAGTCCGGTGAAGTGGGCCTCTTCGTTATCTGAGCCTCGATCGTATCAACGGGTGTAGCTCGGCCTCTGCGCTCAAGCGGGGTATTCTCACTCGCCTGCCGTTCCCTTATGTCCAACCTGAGTGCATTTCTTGACGGCCCTACAAAGAGCTGATAGTGGAAGTTTCTCCACCTTGATAGAAATCGCAAAGTCCATAGCAACGGATGTGTGGATCGGCTATCATCTCTTCTGAGTACGCGTCGGCTATCAAGTATGCACTGTTGATCAATGTTGGTCGACGCCTTTGTCATGTTGAAATTAACACTGCTTCCGCAATCTGAGCGGCAGCATGTCTGCTGGCATATTTCAGTCTTGCTGTAGTACCAGTACTTGCTAATCAGATGGTGACCCTTCCTCAGGCATTGCCGGCCGGCTTCGGACACCCATCATCAACCTGGCTTTCCTGAATTGGCTTTCAAGCGTTGAGATACCGTCGAATGATTTATAGGCCCGCCTTGCCTCTTTTTCCCCCCTTGTCCAGACTCTTACTCAACTTCGTCTCCAAAACATCCAATTTCAGAACCTTATAATTATTCCCAAATCTGTATCATTGGTATAATTCAATATGTCAAAAAAGTCAGAAGCACCTTTTGAGAATATTGGTCAAGGCGACGAGGCATTGAAAGACATTTGTGAGGCTTACGTCTCAACACAAGGTCTGAGCCCTGAAGAAGACAAGAGAATTCTTCAAAAGATTGATTTATGGTAATTATACATTTGAATCTGAGTTAGGTACTGAGAAGTCTGCTGCTGACTTGATACTACAGTCTATTGCCTGTCATGGCCATGTCGTACCTTTTTCAATTCCTTGACAAGTCTGCGTTGAGTTACACGGCTATCATGGGTTTGCGCGACGATATGCATCTCAGTGGCTCAGAGTACTCGTGGGCTAGCAGTATCTACTACTTTGGCTACCTCGTCGCTTCCTATCCGGCAGGGGTTCTAATAGTTCATTTTCCTGTGGGCAAGATAATCGGGGTGTCAGTGTGAGTGCCTTTCTCCTCATCTTTAGGCTTCTTATGGGCACGTGACTGATTGCTTCAGTCTCGTTTGGGGTGCTATCTTAATGCTCACTTCACTTTGCTTCAACGCCGGTGGTTTGCTAGCAAACCGTATCATGCTTGGCATCGCTGAAGCTGCCATTGCGCCAGGTCTTAGTATTGTGGTCTCCATGTGGTATAAGCGCCCCGAGCAACCTCTTCGACATGGTGCCTGGTTCCTAGGCAACACAGTTGCAGGCATAGTTGGAGGCATCGTGGCGTATTCCATTGGACACATTGAGAGCATTGCTCCGTGGAAAGTACGTTGAAACTCCCGAAACACCTAAAACACATTACTCTTTACTAACTCTCGGGTTTTACAGGCTGTCTTCCTCATATTCGGAGGCATTACCACTGCATGGTCAATCGCCATCTTTTTCCTCCTGCCGGACACCCCAATCAAAGCACGATTTCTTAATGAAGCCGATCGTGTCAAGGCTGTTGAGCGTGTAGAGGAAAACTTGACAGGCATTAAGAGCGAAAAATTCAAGTGGTACCAGTGTGTCGAGGCGATGACAGACGTCAAGGCCTGGCTGCTCTTCACTATTCAGATCAGCGCTCAGATCGCTAATGGTGGGGTTCATGGATTCGGGTCCATTGTTATTAAGGGCATGGGCTTTAGCACACTCAACACTCTTCTTGTTCAAATGCTGGGCTCTGTCTTCCAGTTCGTCTTCGTTTTAGTGGCGACTGGCGGTAGCACGTACTTCCGTAACAGTCGTACCTATTGGATGGCGTGGAACCTAGCAGTTTCCATAGCGGGCGCCGCTATGGTTCGACAGATCAAGGCGGAGCTGAAGTGGGCACGCTTCATGGGCTACTGTCTGACCATCGCTTACAGCGCTAACTTCCCGGTGATTTTATCCATGTCATCAGGCAATTTTGGTGGTTTCACCAAGAAGACAACCGTTAACGCCATGGTATGTAAAGGTTAGATTTACATTTGCATCCAGCATGCTGACCAGAATAACAAGATTTTTATCGCCTATTGCGCTGGTAATATTATTGGGCCACAGTTGTTCTTTGAATGGGAGGCACCTTCGTACGGCTCTGGCTTCTTGGCTATGTTGATTTGTTACGGAGTAGGCGTCTTGACTTGCTTTATCCTTCGGTACTACCTTATTTGGGAAAACAAGCGACGAGATAACCTTGGGGATGTGCTTAATGCAGGAATCGGGGACCATGTGCCACTTAACCTGATGGATAAAACAGACAAGGAGATTCCGCAATTTCGGTACGTATACTGAAAGAGCGTAGGGTACTGTGTACATTCGAAGCGCGGTGCAGTGACAAAACAAACACTATAACCCCCAAAGCAAGTACTACAATTCAAAGGCTGCTTTATAGAGCGGCTTTAGCCATAATTCAGAAAAACCATCATGAGGTTCTAAATTACTCCAGGTCCCAGACAAGAGGCTCCTCGTCCCTCAACGCCCGCCATCGGTTTGTCGCAATCATAACATCCTCGCAACCCTTGAGTAGGAAGCCCCATTTGTCAATAAACTTCTCAGTTACCTCCCAACCATCTGGATGCCAAGGATCCGACCAAGCAATGATGCCGGGTTGGTCAGGACACGAATTACCTTTTTGGCAGCCAACAAGGTCACTGCACAATTCATGGTGATCGTAGTTCCCACGAAACCTGATTGCGTTGTCACGCATAGTTCCTGAGGGGAAAATATCGATCCAGTATTCGTGTGGCGTCGTTTTTTGAATCTTTGTAGGTAGCAATGTAGGGGGGACACTTGATGGCGACGGAAAAAGGATGATTGTACTGGGATTGGATGTACAGGAGTTTCCAAGAAGTGAAGTCAGCGAGAGAATATGGATGTTGGTGATGGTTGCCCGAAATACGTTGTAGTAAACGAGGGAAACCAAATTATCCCTGCAAAGAGGAAACCATAAGTCCGGGCTCTGGAAGTCCGAAGGCATGCACCCTGCCGCTCTCGACTTGCCAGCTTGACGGAACCACAGGCCTGGTTGGATTTGCCAACCTGGCGGCGAGGCCGTAATTGCGCTTTGCATCCTTGGCAAGCACTTGTTGTCGTAATGTGATGAGTCGATAGAAGTAGGCGTGCTTTTTGTCTCCTTTGTGAAGCTTTGTGGCCCTTCTGGAGGACTCCAGCGGACAATCTGTAGGCTGGGGGTGGAGACATGACCAAGCTTCAAAATCTCACGCGGAGATTCAGCACTTGACGCATCCCTCTGTCTTTGGCAAGCTTCAAATGCTTTGCGTTTTCCTAGTTATGGAAAGCATTAGTTCTGCACTAGCTCGAGGGGCAAAGTGATAAACGAAGTCTCATACTGTGTGCCCGCACATTGAGGCGGTTCTGTCGCTTGCGTCTTTCAGCTCTGTCGCGAAGACCGGACCAATCGTCATCCAGACACTGAACTTCAGAGGAATGAAACATTGGTACCAAGACGATACCTTTTGCTTTGGTCTCTGAAACGCGCATCGCAATCGACCAGTGAGGACAATTATGGGATATGCGAAAGAACGGTTCCAAAGTGAGCTACTTGAAGAGACATGGGTCGGACAGGTAAACAATTCAAAACCTACGAAACAAGCGGAGCATAAAAGTAGCGAAAGTCTTTATAGCGTTGAACGAACCAGGCCGATAAGAAATAATCAACATCCACCAGGTTGTCATTTACTGTACTCAGCGACTGAGGAGAATAAAGGGGTTTGGTGGCTAATTTACGATTGGAATCTGCCAGGTGGCGGCTTACGCAGCCTCAGAAAGCCCCAGTGGTGCCTAGACAGGATCAGCAGTCATTGGTGCTTGTGGCACAGCCGGGATAATGAAACGGAAGAACTATGCATAGGAAGCTACCGGATTGGTTCGGATTAGTATTGGGCTAGCTCAATCTGACAGTGAGAATGACCACCTCGGCCGGCCATTTTGAGTAAAGAACATTGTTGTTGAGCATCTGAACTTACAGAAAGAAAGATGCGAGTTCATTAAAGACGATATTTTGGCAGGGGACACAAGTTCAAAAGCATCTTGTTCGACATGGCTCTAGAAAGCTCGAGGTTCAGAACATGGTTGGCTAACACGATGTAGTCATGAATCACATGAGGCTATGCAAAGCTTCTCATGCCGAATTATGGAAGACTATTGTTTGGAGAATATGCTGCTTGCATGCTGTAGCATTATTATTGCGAACCAGTTGGGATTCTTGGTTTATGCGAAGACTGGCGTTAGAATTGGGGCGGTAATTATTGTCCCTATTCGGCTGGCCGAATTCAGGACTACACCTCAATAACAATATTGGAAACAGGTCAGCCCACGACAGCACTAGTCTCTGTCTGCTGGGAAGATACCACAAATACCTAAGCTACTGGAGCAGTGACAATTGCGTTTCCGCTTTTGCCGTTACAACATCTTCGCCCCAGAGCGTAAATCAAGCATGACCATTGCATTTAACGAGCTCCGTTGGTCACATTTAGAAATTAGCAGGTAGCAGGGTGACCCTCTTAACTTCCCCTGGACAATGTAAACAAGACGTTGCGATCTACACTAAGATGTCTTCTTTCTATTTCTTCGTAGAGGAGCGAATCTGGTTCAAGTGAGGACGCCAAAAACAAAATAAGTCAAACGAAGCTACTTCAGCACAAGGAAGAACAGAAAAGTCTAATTGTAAAGCATTTACTGTTAAGAAAGTATACTGGCGTTTGTTATGTAATTAGGGACACTAGTGAAATATAACACTTTGTTACTACATAAAGCTTCTAATCGGGTAACCTAACTGAAGAAAGTAATACATCATTTACCTATCTACTGATAAAGTTTGGTACCGGCAATCGGTAGCTCAGTCTGAGTATTCGGTGTCCCACTGATAGTGGATAAGTTTTATTCCGTTGACTGCTAGATCAGTCCGTTCTCGCCAAGGCCCAATTTTATTCCCACACTGTTCTTTTCAGAGTTTTCGTTAGGTTACAAAGTCCGAGAAAAGACTCTAATTGGCCTACCCCGCCCTTAGCGAGAATGGAGTCAGCCGGCACTCACTCGATGGGATGCGCACCATCCTATTGGCATTGAAGAAAGGGTTAAGTTTTGTTTTGTTTTTATACCACTGGTTTGAGATGCTAAGCAACAAACATCTTATGTGGCTAACCCTTGACGAACACACCGTGGGAAAGTTTGAGGTTTTGCTTCTGTTCTGGTGGAGGTATTGGTGATTGCCTCGACTTTGATGATGACGTAGTAATGAACATGACTCGGGCCGAATACAGCATTCAATCAACATCTCACCGTCATACGTGGTCGGTCCGAGGGGAGGATGACAAAGATGCGGGCGGTACAGACGAAGCTGACAAAATCGTGCGGTAGTCATCTGCCCAGACCATGCAACTTAGCCGCGCGCGCGCGATCTGCTTACTTAATATTTATGTCGTTTTCTACCAACTACCACTTCTTTCCAATGCCTAGCATCCGATTGCAATTCGCAACGGGATTCTCAGTGAACCTCGTCAATATAAAGAGAAAGTACTTGGTGGTTGCATTATGCTGTTGGAATACGCCAGCAACGGTATTGCATTAATACCCCAGACAACTCTTCCAGTGAGAACCTACAATCAGGGCACCCAAAGAGAATTTTCATAGCTTTGACTTCTTTATTAACGCAACAAGTCTCATCATATTCTGATTGTCAACCTTGCCACATTGAGTCAGCGAGCCAAGAAGGCAATACGATGGGCCGACCACCATCTAGTGGCTATTGTCACACTTGTAGGCGGAGGCGGGTGAAGTGTGGTGAGTCCTTGGTTAATGGAAACCATTTAGCAAAACGGGCCATCTTCGAGGCATACAAATGACTTACTAATCAACATTTTGTATCGCCAGACAAGCTTCGTCCCGTTTGCGAAAGATGCCTCAGTTCAGGCCATAAGTGTTTGGGGTATGAACTGCCTTTGAGAATGCAGCATTTTAGCGCTGGTACAGAGGCCAGTGGAGCTCCTCAGCTGATTCGTATTTCCAACACAACTAAAACCACACCTCTGCCGCCCGTCATGCCTCAAGAGATGCCATTGACAGCTTTCCGTGAGCAGATGGCCTTCTCGCATCTCATAGCCAATTATCGATGGGGTCCGTTCTGGAAACCTCTTCTGCGTACGTCCTTAACAGGGCCGACGCAGCCTGACGCTGTGAAAGCTGACTATATGGGAAGTTTGGCGACGGCGCTTGGCTTCATGGGTAGTAGGGTTCAAGAGCCTAAGATGCTAGCCGAAGGATATGAACTGAATGGCCGGGTGATACGGGCCTTGCAATTTGCCTTGTCGGCTGAGTCAAAGAAGGCTCTGGCCCAATGGGCATTTACAATCATCATATTGAGTATTTATCAGGTAAGTTACTTGTGCAAATGATTGATTCCTTATGGTCTATTAAAAGAAAAAGAAGTCGTTTTGCTAACATTACACAGTATGCTGTCGAGCAGGAAAACAATATCCCTCACTATTACGGAATGGCACAAATCATCGAGTGGTGCGGACCGGAGTGCTTTCAGCAAGAGCCTATGCTTACAAATTTGCGCCAAATAAGGGCTATACATGTAAGACAGTTCTTCCAAATCCGATCCTGACTCTGCAATGTTTTGGGCAATCACGTGTTGCTGATGCTAATTAGATTTCCGCAAAGGCTTGTAAATGCTTTAATCAAGATGAAGGTTCTTTTTTTGAACAAAAACGCTGGAAAACGATACCATGGTTGTATCAGCCGAAAACCTCTTACGATGAATTGATGGACAGTTTTGTTGATATTCCCGGATTAACATTCTCCATTGCATTTTCGACTGAGCCCCTTTCCAGCGAGAAAAGGATTGCAGCTGATGCCAGAGTTCTTGAAATGATCTCTGACTTGCATAACTGGAGACGATCTTGGGAAATGTCCAATCAGCACGTTGTATCAGAGGTATTGATGCCTTTAAAAGAAGACGACATTTCTATCTCTTGGGTTCGGAGTCTTCTTTCTCACCCTTTGGCCACTAATACGGCCGAGCAAGCAGCCGAGCTGCTGATTTACAATTCTGCACTTATACAACTTATGAACCTCCGGGATTTTCTTCAAACAGGGAACCGACTTCCAAGACCTTTTCCCAATGATATAGACCTGGCTGTATTGAAGAAACCAGACCAACCATTGTACACGCCAGAAGACCTAAAATATCGATGGCAGCCATCGGTGGAAGGGCTTAGGCTGATGCGACTAGCGCCAAAGCTTTTTGCGTCTAGCGAGTCGTCTGTACTTCTTTCCGCTTCGCCTTTTGGTATTATCTACAACTCCTTGCTTGGAACCGAGGGTCTTGGGCGTTTCTTTCTTTCGGGAATGACAACCCCAAATGATTACGCGTTGACGGATACAGAACTTTCAATTTTTCGCTTGTGGAGGAGGCTTACTGATTTGACTAGATAATACAGAAGCAGGAAGGTCCAGGAAAGGTCCATAGCTTTGAATTTACATTGACTAAGATCGTTTTGCATACATTGACATTATACTTTATCTGTAAAAAGAATTTTAAAACAATAAACAGGTGGAAGGTATGAGACATATCAGCCGTACCTAGCCCTATACTAAAGAAACTGATCTTTTAGGTCACAGAGCTACCTGAATCATGTTGCCTTTTATTGTAGTTTAAGTGCCAATTAGATAGGAAAGCAAAAATATGTCATGAAAATGAGTAAGATACCCCTTTATTTGGTAGCAAACAATATCAAAGGGGGGTCATTCGAAAGAAATAGCCCCCCCCCAACAATGAAAGAGACAAGACCACGCAGTCGGGGTCCCCTACCAACATCGATCATCTTACATAACGCGCCATTAAAAAAGCCACATATTGGGCTTATTCAAAATAATTAGAAATTGTGGGGAGAAGCTAAGGAATAAACAAGCCGAGCCTGGTAAGCGCAGCCAGTTTTGATTACATCATTGTCAGCACTTCGATCATTTTTTGCAGCATGACGTTTGAATAAGTAGAACCTAGTAGAGCTTGTTCCTTTGGCTTCATCAGTTGACCAGTGCTTCTGAAAAACTCAGGTCGACCAGTTAAAGAGCCCTATGTAAGTCCTTAACTCACTATTTCAGAAGTTTAACCTAGCTTTGCAACAAAATTCATGGGTGCTTCTATGTAAGTTATGGACATAACTCATACGGAATAGTCTAATGATACTAAAACAGGCCAGCCTGTTATTCCTACCTAGTCCTAGCTCTGTAAGACTTATTAGGACAGCATTAGGCCTGTAAGCCTGTAGTAATTCTATCTACTCTTTAGTATAGATAGACGCTCTCTTCTGCTTACTTATATATGCATATTCAGCTAGCCACCCTGACAAACCGTTACTTTAAATGAGAGCTCCGTTTTTAGTTATAAAACAGTAGCTGTAGAGAATTATGCTGATAGCTGGTTAAAGCTAGCGAAGAAACCGGCAGGATTGTCAGAGGCTGGGATCGTACGAAGTACTGAAGGCGACGAAAGCTACCTTTAAGAGTTAAGTGTGACTGACATTTGAATCTACCCCTCTGTAAACCTCTGCGGCTAACAAAGACCCCTTGAAATAACGCCTCGGACTAACGATGTTCTACTCTAATGGGCCCGCACCGGCATCTTTCATTCCGTCATTTTACTTACTGCAAGCCAGCGCACTACTGAGCCCAGGATCTTAACATTAGTAAACACGAGGCAACCAGTCTCCCGGAATAAGGGGACCACAAAGCCGGTGCCAATTTAGAAGTAAGTCTATTCATTTGTATAAGAAATATGAAATAATCAAATCATTGTAGCAAACAGACTATAAGAACCAATTTGTAAACATCCAACTTGATACCAGTAACAATGGCTTGTGTTCAATAGTCTTGTAAATAGCGTTAGACCAAAAGAATTCATTTTCCTTTTATAAACAAATATCTTAGTTATCAATATCCAACGAAAATTCTGGGGTCTTGTCCTTCCTCATGGGGTAAAATCTGGAGCGCAGTCTGGAATGCAGTTCTTAATCTGGCCAATGTAGCATGTTTGAGACGGCGACATGCATCAGGATTGGCTGAATATCAGTTATTAGATAAGGCACCAAGGTTACAGCACAAAGCCTTGACTGTCGATATTAACTAGCGTTATAATACAAAGGGCTTTTTTGGGTTCTTGTACTTTGAAGCTTAAGAGTTATTATAATTCCGTATGTTTGCGTAGGTTGGCATTAGGGTATGCTTTTAGGCTCCCATAGCTAAGGCGTAGACAATAAACTGTCGCAAGGTCATGGGCTTGCTTACAAAACCCGCCAGCAAGTTTCACTTGGCTTCAAACACCACCACCACTACCTAAAACAGCTTCCAAGGAAACCATAGTCATCAACCATTAGTTTTTCCACCATACCTCCACATTTCAATAAGACATCTACAAAGCCGTTAAAGGCAATACGCAGCCAAACAAGCACAAGGGCTGATACACTCTAGGTTCAAATCAAGGTATTGAGTATGACACCACCTGCGTTCTCGCCGTCCATGTCGCCCAAAACCAAATCATTATTGACTGCCACAGTTTGGAGCGCGGCCCAGAAGTCTTCAAAAACTCTTAGATCTGCAAACCCCTGGGTAACTTATGTATCCTTCACCTCGAATTCATCCCCGATGATTCGACCAAAGCAACTTGCAAGAAACTCACTAACTACCGACTTCGGAGTCCTCAATTACCATGTCAGCAATGCAGTCATTATCATCACAAAGAATACAGACCGATGCTCTGCTCTCGTCGACAGTTTCAACACCAACACCGCCAGCCCCCTCATTCTTACTAATGCTTCAGTCCCGCTGCTCCAGCAGTTAACTATTCAAACTTCATCAATATTTCCAGTGGTTGAGAAATGATTCCTGAGCGCACTACCATAGTTTTGGAATGGTGCGAGTCTTACCGAGTTCCTAAAGCTGCGATAGACATTGCTACTGCACAATTGCTGTTTGTTTTTTAGAGGTGGGGCCCTAAAGTCTGGCCATTCTCCACGGGTTACGTCCGTCTTGACTCGCCTGGCCGGAGCGAAAGACAAAGAGAATATGATCAAAAAGAGCACTACCAGCTCCGAAACTGGCGCGAGAGGCATTACTGAAATTGTGGAAGGTTAGGGAGATAATGAGGTCGGCTAGATCGTGACTCGAGGGGGTAAACAATACAATGAGTAGGGGGTCGCGCTGATTAGAGCGAGATCATTGGCCAAATTTAAATGGATTAAAATGGCAGTTACTGGTTCAGTATCGATGACATTGTCCTCAACTACATCTTGGAGCTTCCTTAGCGCAAATCAATCATCAAGGCATCTCGACCCCAGTTTCTTCTCCGCCCATGTTTGTAAAACAATCGTTCCTATGCTCTTCTTGACACTAATGTAGGGCTGTATAATTTACCAGGTAAACATGGTACAGGATGAGTGGCATCGGTTACTGCCAGACAACAATGACGATGAGAGACATGGCAGCCACTATCACCGCTAGACACCAATCCACTCTCGGCGGCCATGATGCCTACCATGCTATACATGAGCGCCACCGTGTCGTCAGCCTGACCATATGCTAAATCCGGGCGTGGGCTACTACAGTGACGTGCTTCCAAAGTACCAAACCTTGTATTTCCATTGGATGCACCCTCTCTATTATGGTAATGATATTCTTCGCGAATAGGCATGCTCTGCTCTCGCTTCGCGTTAACTACGACTAAGTGTGAAAAGTGCTTAGAAGACGGTTTGTTGAGACATACAATAGAACTAATGGTTATTTATTTGCGTGCCAGGTAATTAGACAACAGCAAGGTAGGAAAGAAATGAGGCCATGGAACAGAAACTGCAAAGAATCTGGCTATGACCTAACTTGTTCGAAGAACAAGGGCGGAGCAATTCCAAGCATAGTCGATGGGACTAATTTATATGGATGAAACTATCTGTGAAGCAGAGAGGGGCAAGCATGGAGGGAACAACAGAGAAGTGTTCCAAAAGCATGTGCCTGCGATGAGCTCTGGTTTATGCTGGGTCCACATCCTTGTAAGCTAATTATTCAATTTCACAGGCAAAGTAAATCAAAAGGATGATGATTGCGATAGCTGCCTAATATTACTGCGCTCGCGACGTCTCATTTATCTTGCACGTAGCATGTGCAGGAAGAGGGCGAATGACTGACTCACTAGGCATGACGGGTAGCAAAAGCTAGGCGGTAAAGTTGCGATCAAGGTAGAGGTTTCTCCACAGCAGAGCAAGATACTATACCTCTCCCAGAAACTTCATCATTTAGTGCTGCAAGAGGACTGGCTACTGTTACTCTCACTTTAAGGTTTTTACCGACCTCATAACAGTGACCCCTTAGAGCGCTCAGTGCTAGAACCTCAGTACAAGAGTAAAAGTTAATCTGAGTCCGTCCTATGCATGCCAAGACAAATTGACAGGGGAAGGCTGTGGCACACACACATATAGTTAAGTAGCGTCACATTGTATCAACTTGACCTTGCCCTTTTAAGTAGGTTTCGTCGAGACCTCTCCAGTATTGATGCTTGGCTTAGTCGGTCGGTATCCACACGCCTCGATTTGAGTTTTTGAAGTTGAGGCGGAGAAAGGAAGAGATCCCACAATGACGGGGGTTAATATATGGTGAGGGTGAAAAGAAGGACGTAAAGGGGCTATTTCAACAGAATGAAAACCGCCACCTGAAGGCACAAACAAGCCAAGAGAAGTGAGAAGTTGCTACTCTGGATCACTGCGCGCACATCCTCGACACATTTTTACTCTACAGCAGATAGGCGTCTTTCCTACCGACCTCAAAAATCAATCGATCTTTGCCTATGTAAGCCAAAGCTCAAGTACTCGAACAAGAGGCCACTTCGCCATCCGGTAACTTTTCTCACACAGACTCTTAGCTATAATTTTGTGGCACTGACAGTCCATGAGTGCATTCACTTCAGCAGACTAGCCCACTGTTCTCATTGCTAACCGTTAACCGTTGCCCGAAACTGATACAATTTCCGGATCTGCCCATTGAATATACTGGGTGTGGACCATATGCAGGAAAGCTCATCGTTTTCTTTTCCTTCCTGCTTCCTCCCTCCCTCCCCCCTTTCTTTCTTTGCCATTTCGATTCTTGGCTTCGCTCGCTTCGTACTTTAACAGGGACTCATGGAGCAAAATCACGAAGGTCGTCTATCAACTCTGGACGAATCGATAGCAAACCACGAGTCTAGCACAATCCAAAGAACGCGTCCGTTAGCATGTACTCCGTGTCGGCGCCGCAAGGTAAAATTCTAGTTATTTTCTGCCCGGTGGATGCTAGATGGGGTTGTCTTCCACCCTCGTGTAGGCAGGACTGGAGCTACGGCGACAGCGAGTGGGCGACCTTGGCTAACGAATAGGGTGGTTCGCCCGTCACGAACACAGGTTAGATGCGATCATAAGATGCCAATTTGCACTGTGTGTATCAGTTATGGTTCTGATTGTGTCTGGCCCGAAGGACGACGCCCTTCAGGGCGCCGTAAGAAACCGTGAGTCGACACTCGCCGCTGATGCTTTACACTCAGCCATCACTCTCAGCCTCCCTCACCGGGTAGAAGGGACACGGTTTCTTACTTTTCATGGCAAGTATTGGCGATTGGCTAACACAACCATCATAAAATCTCCCTAGAACAGACCATATAACGTTTTGGCCACGAGATTGGCACAGATGGAGAAGTTGGTGGAGGAACTCCAAACTACAAAGCTAGAACAACAGGCCAATCCAATTTCTCCACAGCAAGTCGAGAAACCAGCAAGCGTGGCAGCTCGGGCAATAATTACGTCGTCGAATGTCCACCCTATCTCATCGAAAAGGAAATCCAGCAGCGTCAGTTCATTGTTTGGCAACCCTGACGATCACATTGCGTCGCCATCAAGGGCATCTTCAAAGGCGGTAGGGCCGAATTATCCGGACGACCCTGATCAAAGCGATCATTTATTAGCAGGTAGCGATGAGAGCCCATTTTCCTCCGACCTTATTAGTCGCTACATTTCTCGAAGTTTCTAACATGTGGATTCCACATTAGGTGGCTGGTCTCTGCTCTCGCGACAAGGCTTCAGTCAAATTGATGTCCTCGTCGGGAATTCCAGGTTCAGCGATGCTCTGAGAAACCTGCAGCCCAAGGCATGTGCTCTCGCTTCACAGCCCTCCCTCGGGCACACCGAGGTAACCCATCCTTTACCTCCCAAGCATATTATCATGGAGTGCGTGAACGGTACGTATCTCTTTCGGCTTAATCAAGATCCCTCTTCTCACACAACAGACACGACACCTAGCCATGGTTTAATAGAATAACTGATCCCTTCTTATTAGATTACTTCTTAACTATGGACGCCAGTACACATTTGTTCCAAGAGAAACAAGTGCGAGCGGTGCTTCAGTCTTACTTTCAAGGCCAAACCCAGTCTGACCCTGGCTGGTGGGTGGCTGTCAACGCGATTCTCGCACACTCCCTCCGCAAGAAACGAAGTCGTGTTCAGAATAAGGGCGAATACGTCGTGTACATACAAAACGCTCTCAGAGCGATTCCCGGTGTTATAACCGGCACACCCACGCCTCTCACGATTGGGTCGCTCCTGGCAATAGTACGTTCAAAGAGCTCATGATGAGCCGCATCCACCCCAATCACGTATATAATCTGGCTAAAATTTTCGGAAGGTTCTTTACTATGGCTTCACGGCTGAAAACCATACGGCCCTCACCCTTATGAGTTTCACCGTCCAGCTTCTCATGATAGCGGGCTATCACCAACCGGAGCATAAGAACATATTTTCAGGCCTTCTCAGTCCTGAATCCTCCTCCTCTAGCACTGCTGACTTCCTCCATTGCCGCCGCCTCTTCTGGCAGGCGTACATTATTGAACGCGGGCTCATCATGCGCTCCAGGAAACTCCCGTTTATCACCGACAGCCTTCTCCTTGATCTGCCTGATGAATACCCAGACGATGGATACAACATATTCTACTATCCTAATGACGTAACGCTCAACCTTTTTCTCCATCAAGTACGGCTTGCGCAGATTCAGGGGCACGTCTCGGCCAAACTCCATCTTCGTACCGGCATAACAGCTTCAGAGCTCAAGGCTGAAATCCGCCGCCTTGATGTTGAGCTACACGAGTGGCACAGTAGCCTCCCGCCCAGTATCCGTGCTGGTAGCGTCGATGCACTACTTGAGGGGGACTACAATAGGATTGCATGCCTCACAACGCTGCATCTTACTTACTTCCAGCTCATAGTTGCAATTCACTCGACTGTCTTCCGGCTACCTGAGAATCATGACAGCTTGGAGATCGATGATATCGTGCCTAGTCTTACGTTTTGTGTAAGCGCTTCCCGGGCTGCGATCTCGTTGTTAAATTATCATCAAAGGGACCACCCATACACATTGGAAGTTCCATACGTTTATTATGATCCAGTTTGGTAGTGGAGTCTCACAGGGTCTCTAGATATCTTCTTCACCAAGTAGCATGGAGCGTAGACATTCTCTTTTTCAGTATTTTGCTGTACCAGACCTCGCCCCATGCCCGCAGCGACCTCGGCCTGATTCGAAACGTAGTATCCTGCTTCGAAAAGTACGACCCGGATCACCAGCTTGTGGTCTCATATCAAGTAACCAGAGTCATGGCCGACATCGCCACCTCTATTCTCACAAGCGCACCAACCGTA
Source organism: Colletotrichum tofieldiae (assembly GCA_022836555.1). NCBI lineage: Eukaryota > Fungi > Ascomycota > Sordariomycetes > Glomerellales > Glomerellaceae > Colletotrichum > Colletotrichum tofieldiae. The sequence continues at coordinate 6,126,662 of BQXV01000003.1, read as the reverse complement.
CCACCGCACCTGCCAGCTTCCTCGCCGGTCCCAGAAGCTCAAACGCTCAATCTTGTTCCCGATCCAAAGGAAGATTTCAGGTCCCAAGGTGCTGTCCAGAAACTCTCACTGGAAGCAAAATCCGGTGGGGGCATCAAGGCAGGCACCACCGACAGTTTGAGCTCAACCATCAATGTATCCATGTTTGATCAGGGGCAACAGCATCAGCAGCAAGGTTTTGTGGAACTCATGTCGGACCCATCGCTTCCTAACGAGGGTCAGTTCTTCTCCAGGTTGATGGGCGTAGTCGACTGGCGTCTGCGCATGGATTGCGAGTCCTTCCAGTGGCCGTTTAACGGTGTCCTTGATGGTCAGGTTTCCGGCCAGTACTAAGCTGCAGTTGAGTTTTGGTAGCAAGACCATCTTGCTGTGATGCTGTAGCACAAATCTGGTGATGAGGAGTGATGGCGATGTGTGGGGAATTTGAAGACCTTTCCAATACGCAAGAGCCCCTAGATAATTGACTAATTAACACATGATGAGTCGCATCTTCTCCAATCGTGCGCCTTGTGACCACCAATACATCAACATCACGAGTGGGTGTCCGAGGGCTTCAAAGACAACATAACCGCTGTGATGAATTGATGGGAGAATCATAACATATAAGGATCTACTCCCGAGAAACAGCGTGCGGTAAATCTAAAGCGTTCCATTGAATACGACATTATGCAGTTATCTCCACTGCCTTTAGTACACCAGAACTAACTAGTAACTCCACAAACTTATTCGAGCAGCTGGGCTTGAGGCGCTTCAGGACAACCGCATCTTCCGGCACGCAAATACTACCTCTCCGCAGGTCCTCGGCATGCTAGGAAGCCATCTTCGGGAAGAAGGGTTACCGAACCTGACCAGCATACGCAAGCTCATTCCATTGTCTTAACGAATACCCTCCTACACAACATTCAAGATGTTAGTGGCGGCCATCGGGAATCGTAAACGTTTCATACCTCTCGGAAGTAACGCCAGCGATTCCGGAGCTACTAGCCCGCCAAGTCGTCTCTTCTGTGGCGATATTCTGCATTGGTGCTAGTGCTCTTTCAGAAATCTTGCACTGCTATAGGATGTCTCAGGCCTTCCGCATTGCGTATGGTCGATCTTGTCTCATTTCTTTCACATACCTCGCAAACCATGTCCGTGTCATTCTATGGCAGCTTGAAAAGCGTGTTTAGCTAGAAAATCAGGGCTTGGGAAGTGGACCTGGACTCGCTTGGTAGCACACCTGGGCCCTTCTCTGGGCTAATTTCCCAGGGGAACGCGGCTACTTGAATGGGCTCTTCGAGAGCGTGTGAGGGCCCTCTCGCGGGCGCAGGCCCTTGTTTCTGATGTCTCCCTTCGACCGTGAATGATTAAATTCCTTATAGTGCTCCTCTCGGATGCTCCTTTCGTTCTCCAAGATCCCCGAGCGTCCTCAATCCTTCAGCCGTTCCACAGACGTTCCGCAGCCGTCGGCTTCGGTTATTTTACTTCTAATTTTTTCCATTGCGTGCATTCTGCGGCGAGATTGCTCACAAAGTACGACCACGAAGCCTTGCGGACAGTTTTCACAAACTTGTACCATCACTTACAATGGGGCCGCTCAGCTTGGTGACAACATTCCTGTTAGCACTTCCGGCAGTGCAAGCACAGGTTCCTCCCATCAATGGCTTTGGCGTGCTTTGGTTCGACGATTTCTCAGGGAAAAGTAACACTTCGCCTGACCCGAGCAAATGGATTCTCGACACTGGAACCAGCTACCCCGGCGGCCCACCAAACTGGGGCACTTGGGAGGTCCAGACGTACTCCAACAATGTCAGCAACGTCAGGGTCAATGGTGCAGGAAACCTCCAGATCACCGCCATTAAGAATCCTGCCACAGGCGCATGGACTTCTGGACGTATCGAGTCGAGAAGAGCCGATTTTGTGGCTCGTCCCAAAGGAATTCTGAGGATCCAGGCTAGCTTGAAGATCCCCAAATTGGGAGGCAACGCTGGCATTGGCTACTGGCCAGCGTTCTGGACTTTGGGTGCAGAGTATCGTGGCAACTACTGGTAAGTCTTGCTCAAGGCTAGCGGGTTTTAGCACATGGACTAACCCACATTGATAGGAACTGGCCGGCTGTTGGAGAGATCGACATCATGGAGAATGTCAACAATGTCGACCGAGCCTGGGCCGTTTTGCACTGCGGCACACAGCCCGGAGGAGCTTGTAATGAGCCGTCTGGCCTTAGTGCCAATAGCGCCTGTCCTGGAAAACCATGTGTTGGCAACTTTCACACATACGCCGTTGAGATCGATAGGACAAAGCCTGTGGAGGCCATCCGATGGTACGTCGATAATGTCCGGATTCACCAGGTCCTCCAGTCGCAAATACCAGCTGCCACATGGCAGCAAACCGTCCAAAAGCCTCATTTTGTGTTGCTTAACTTAGCCATTGGCGGTGCGTTTCCAGATGGAGTCTACGGTAAAAAGACTCCTCTTAGCACTACTCTTTCTGGGGGAACATACGAGGCAGAATATGTTGCGGTGTACCACACCAGATGAGTTATTTCTCCTTTTTCTTACTTGCTACATTTATAAAACGCTGCTATTCTATTACTTTCATAGAGGACATGATACCATGTGTCATGATTTAAGTAACTTGGTTTGTCGCTTATTTGTATGGGGGAGAGCCATCTAAACTATAATCATCTTGTTTTGTCCATAACATTCCTTCGCTTCTGTAGATGCTGTCTTAAAGTTGTTGGCTGTCAAATTTAGCTTCACGTACTGGGGCCCAACGTGTTAGGTTATTTATGCACTTATATTCCCACAATCTCTGTTTGCGACCCTCCTGTGACAACGCCAATTCTTGATTCTTTTCCTTCTCGGCTACCAAATTCAGTATGATAAGGTAATGAATGAACCAAGAATAAGAAGAATATCATTGATAGGGATGCGACCAACTAGATATATCAGATGACATCAAAACCAGGTGGCTAAGCTGTACCAATTTCCCAGTTTTGTTGGTTTGATGACAGGCGTTTTCGCCATCGATACACAGTCTGCCGACGTTTACGGGGTTCAACTCCAGGCTCAGATCCACCATTTCTGTTACATCGGTGGCTCCAGAGAACTTATTGAGAAGCAGTCAGCCATCATAGACACGGTTTTGTGCAGTATAATTGATATCTACATCATTATACACACTGTGCAAAAACCAAGCGAGACTCCAGCCGCACCGACATTTATATGACGACATTCGCAACGCAAACACGATGACTACGCGTGACAGGGGAGCCTGAGTTCAAAGTTCCAGACATTGAGGCTCTACAACGTTTGACTATTGACTAGTCAAAAGCGTACTGGTACGTAAAGCAGCGTTCACAGCAAGATCCTACATCCGCGTTCCTCGTAATAGACCTACAGCCACTCTTCCTCTCCAATATACGCCAGGCGCCTTCGTCGCCATGAAACGAACCGCTGTAGCAGCGAGCCTCAACAACGGGAGGGGGGTCGTGAAGAAGCCTAACCCTGCGGTTCCAGAGTATCACTTGACGCCGTCGGTGAGGGACCATGTCAGGGGCTGTGGTACAGAGTGAGAAGGTCAACGATAGACAGGTCGAAGATAGGTGTGAATGGGTGACTGCATTCAACTCTGGCCCTCCCCTAGCTATCGGCTGGGTATCGGGCGCCTTTATAGGTGAGCACCGGTGCCCTAGCGGCCTTTGACCGGTGCTCCTCCCTGCTCTCCGGGCCTCCTGAGACATAACTAGCCCCTTAAGCCCTCTACTCCTTCCTGGCCCGTGACAGACCAGCACGGTGGCTTAGTATGGCCCGCACCGGACGACAAGATGGAGGCATCGAGGGCTTTAATTCGCGAGTGGTACGTTCATCGCCGCAAAATTCTGAAATATAATATCATGAACACAGACTCGTACATGGATTGTGCCTCTCGTTCTAACTCTGACCAGCGTGTCGGCCAACAAGCCTACTGTCATCGTGCCAGAAAAGGACGCTGATGGCCTCACCTCGGGCGCGATCCTAGAACGTACCCTTGTCCTGCTCGGTTCTGGACTCGTCCCTCATTACCGCCTACCTCCCTTCAAAAGGGAAAAACATTCACGAGGAATCCTGCCGCTCGCAAATGACGTCTCACAGCCCGGCCTACATCTTCATTTTGGACCACGGATCTCGCGCACGTGGGCAGGCCGGGGGAACCCGGGCCGAGAACCTGGCGACTGCAGAGCTATGAGCCCTTGACAGAAGCAGACCCGGAACAAATCAGACACCTCAGGTCGAGGATATGCGGAGGCAAGGACGGATACGGCGTTGGAGCGACGATTTCTAGATAGGCCACTTGTATGTACCACCTGAGCGCCCTCTGCCCTTTTCAGGGATAGCACCGGCGTTAAATACACAAACAAACAAACAAAGACGGGCCGCATCAGGGGATCATCATCGACCACCACCACGCTCTCGAGAATGACCACCCGAGAGACGCTTCGCACGTCACGGCATGCGCCTCGCCTCCCGTAGCGACGAGCTCGCTGCTGGCATATTTCCTATGTTGAAAGCTCCACGACGGGGTTGAAGCGGCCTGTGACTGGCTCTGCGTGATGGGAACCCACGGTGACTTAGGAAATACGCTAAAATGGGAACCCACCTTTCCGGACATGAAGGCCACCTTCAAAACATACACAAAGAAGGCCCTGAACGACGCCGTATCGTTGATCAACGCCCCGCGGAGAACGGCATCGTACAATGTCCCCTCGGCCTGGGAAGCCCTCCGCGCCTCAAAGTCCCCAAAGGATCTTTTAACAAACAAATCCCTCCTCACAGCAAGGGCAGAGGTCAACGCAGAAGTAGAGCGCTGCACCCATACGCCCCCTAAGTTCTCTGCCGACAGTCGCGTTGCGGTGTTCCGCATCATACCGTCATAAAGTTAAGTCTATATCTAATAAAGAGGATTCTATATAGTTAAAGTTAATTTAAGGTGTTACAGTTAATTTCTTCTATATGTTGTATAGGTGCTGGAAAAGTGGCGTACTTACTTATGTAGCTTACTTATTTATAGACTATGTTATGCCTTACTATAACAAAAGCTATAAGCCGTTAGTGCTTATATACATTCCTGCTATATATCTAACAGAATATAAAAAGAAATAAGCCGCACGTAGTTTGTTTTTTTAAAATTTTAGGATTCCTACTTAGTATATTACGCCTTTCTCTAAAAGGTCTTTATAAAGTAAAATTAACTTATAAGTAGCATTAGGACAGAAGATTCTATACTGCCTAATAAAAGGCATCCTTTTGTAACTAAAACATACTAGAGAGTTTAGATACTAAAGTAATATTTAGGTAGAAAACTTTAGTAAAACTACTAGACTGCTTCTTAATAAGCCCTATAAATCGGTAGCCTAGTATAGCCAGTATAGCCTATTAAAGCTAACGTTACCTACAGAAGCCAGAGTAACTATATAAACCTACTGTAGTAATTTACAGTTTTAATAGTAGGTTAAAGCTATGACTAAGGGGCTGCTGCACAGAGCTTCTGCTACGCCTAGGGATTTTCGTTTATGTCGCGCCTTTTCTTACACATTAGTCAGCCCTAGTTAACAGACCTAACCTAGTCTCACCTATTTTTAGTTACTAAATTAAAGGAAATTTAATGATATCATTAAGGTAGGAATTAATAGTTTCTTTATGTGCTCACTTGTGTGCTCTACAACCTCTAGTTAAACTTAATGCGCTACAATATAATTCAGAGGCACTTAATTCTATGTGTTTAGGGTTAAGCCTTATAGATTAACACACGCCTTTTTAATTATTTCTACCTTATGTAATACCTCTTATAGATTGTGGCATTTTGTTTTACTAGTTCAGCAGTACTTTAAAGTTACCTCCAGCTGTAAGTTATTAAATTATAAATATGCTAAATACTCTAGTCATTCTCAACCTTTAAGTAATTTTAGAGTAACGCATCTTGTGGATTCGCTCAGATTGTACAGCCTAATTTAAGAGAGGTAATAATTTACCCCTTTGACTCCGGCAAGTGCCTACTTATTGTCCCGTGCATCATTTCACCGTAACGTCTTTCCTAGGGAACTTAAAACTCAGCAACACCGCCATACACCCCCTCCAGCCAACGCATAGTTCAGGTCAAGCCCAAATTATGACAGGGAAACGCAGATCTAAGAGACATGTACATGTTCTAGATTAAGCAAACTTGATTAAGCAGCAGCTATGTTAGCTTGACTTTAACAGACAAGGGGTCTTGTAAAGAATTACCGTGGAAAAGTAATCGGTCACTAGGTTCAGTTTTCTTAGACCGTGACTTCTGTGACCACCTTGGTAATTCCGTCAGGCTCTGAGAAGGGGACCACAGGCCAGTTATGAGGCTCAGCCTTGTCAGCACTGTAGACCTTAAAAATGATGTCTGGTGACGTCTCTATTGGAGCGGCTTGCACCATTGCTGCGGCAAGTGTTGCAGCAAGAAAAAGAAGGCGGGCGAATGAGGGCATGTTTAGGGTTTTTAACAATATGTTTAATGGATTAAAGCCTTTTTGCAGAGGCTGAGAAAACGATGGGGGTTATGATGCGCTTAGGTTAGGCTAACACTGGGGACCACTGAGAAGATATACACTTTATAACAAAAAAACAAAAAACAAAAAAAAGCCGGATACAGAATATGTTCGGTTCTTTTTGCCATCAAATTAGTTACCATCCTATTTTTATCGTATTTATTTAGCTAGGAGGTTCAGCTCGGTCCATTATGCAGACTGATGAGAAATCTCCTTTTCATTATCCAATAGCCTAAAGAAAACTTACTCAGCTCCACGCTGCATTTACCCACAAAAAGTGCTCACTCAGCAACACACATCGAAAGCCTCCACAGCAACTCAACTAGTCGTATGACAGCTTAATTTTGAAGGTAGGATTTTAACATGGGTTGTTTACTCCCTAGTAATTATTTGCTTTCCTAGGCGTTAGTTGTCAAGCCAAACTCGGTGATTGCTGACTCAGACCCATGACCTTGGCAGCAGTGTGGCGGCTTTGCAGGGACTAGATTCGAGAAACGATGGTTATGATCAGTCCACGGTGATGCTCAGTCAAGTGAAAAGACCGTCTTTTCCAAGGTCTAAAAGCAGAGGAGTTTTCCTCTGTTGCAGTTTCATTCAGAACGCAACTGCCAGCGAAGAAACTACAACCTCAAACAACCTCGTCAGCAATCAGGCATCTTTGTTTTCACTCGACACGACACTACACGCGTTGGCTCAAATTTACGCCGTAGAATACTGGAAAAAAGCAACATCTTAATACCTATCACCACAAATATCAAACACGAAAATGCATCTCCCAACCATTATTGCGGCTCTGGGGCCCGCCAGCCTCATCTCGGCCTACACGACCCGTTACAGCAAGAATTACTGCGAGCAAACCCGTCCCGTGGTTACAGCATTCAGCAATGCCTTGAACTATTGCTATAACATCGATGGCGCAGCTTCATTGCAGTTCACCGATGTTGGGGTCCCCAATAAATGGAAGTGCATTAGCTACAGTCAATCCGGCTGCCAAGGCTCGAGACTAGAACTGTTCGGCGGCGGTAGTACGGGCACGAGTTGCGCCAACAGCCCAATCGGTTGGGTTTACTCTTACGCGTGTGTTGAAACGTAGAGGGGAGAAATAGACAGAGACTTGGTAGATTCGGGCAGTGATATAGTGTCGTAAGCGGAAAAGGGCAGCAAATTTTAAATGCTAGAAACTAGAGAATAATACTATGTCTTGAGCTTTCATCTAAATATGTATACTAGTAACATAAATCTTAATGTGATCTGTATTTACTATAGTATACTTTAATCTTGTAGGTTAATAAGAAGTACTTATTATGCTAGTAGATTTAGAATTCTTCCTTAGTACGTAAGGTTTTTATAACGCTTATTTTTCTCTAGTACCTATACCTTATTAGATTATTATAGCTAGGTCTATAGGTATTACTAAATTTTATAAAGAAGATGTTTACTATAGTGTACACTAGGGCCTCTAGCCTTATATTATACTTATAAAACTATTATTAAAAATAATTATTATTTTAGCTTAGTATATTATTAGCTAATTACTTTTTAGCTATATAACTATAACAGCCTAGTTATACTTATGCTTAGGCATACTACTACTCTCTAAGTTTTAATTTACTTACTATTATGTTATAGTTAGATATCTAACAGTAGTGCTTTTTACTAATAAGTAGCTAAGGCTAGATACTAATAATAGTACTACTAGGTCTTATTAGCTTCTTAGCTTATTAATATCTTATTAGTTTAAAAAGTATATAGTAATTAGTTATATACTAAATAATAAAACTAGGTAAAAACAAAGAAGGCTAGAGAAGTAGATAGGTTAATACATAAACTATACTACAAGCTAAACTTTATATTATTACTAGTACACCTAAAGTAACCTAAAACCAAAGGTAACTAACTAGGGCTTTTGTAACATAAGGATTACTTCTTATAATCGTTTCTAGCCTAATTAAGGTTAGGAACGTCACAAGAAGTATCCTTATAAGCGCAGCAGCTTGCCTTTTGCTACTATTATTACTAAGTAGTAGTCGTGTGTATTAAATCTTTAGGTGTCATTTTTACATTAAAGAACTCTCTTTATTTGATTCTAGGCTTATGCATCTAGGTGTAGCACAGTCTAATTAGGTCTAGAATGTTAATATAAAGTTACTTATTTACTTATTAATAGTCTTATAAGTATGTATCTTAAGATCTTATATTTTTCTCTAGTTCTGTCTATAAAAGTTTATGATTTTTCCTTATCCTAATAATGTAATGCCCCTTCTATCTCTCTGGTTTAACAGTCAGTCCTCTTTTTATAAAGGCTGCTGCTTATTAATAACCTAATTAGGGCTATAAGACATAGGGAGAAAAGAAAAATACTAAAAGAAAACGTATAACCCTACCTCTTTCTAATAAGCATAGGTAGTATGTATAGCTATATAACAAAAGAATAATTAAGAGTTATTTATAGTAAGGTAAATTATAAAGTTAATTACTAAAAAGCTATAAAAGGTATTTTATTTAGTCTTTAGATTTAGTTTTATATTTATTATTTATTCTTAGGTTACTACTTAGGGTTAGTAATCCTTAGTATTAGATTAGTTAGGTAGAGTACTAATTCTTACTAGAGGATTAAATTAGATTACTACTAATTCTTACTAATCTATTATATAACCTTTTCTAGTTCTTTTATTTTAGATCTAGTCTATACTACTATTCTATATACATAAGTATCTACCTGCCCTGTTAGTTATCTCCAGGGCTTTACTTTAGGCTGCACTAGTAACTAACTAGATCTTAGGTTGTAACACTACTATATATATAGATACTAGATATATAAACCTCTTTACATAAGTATTTCTCGCCAGAATGACTTTATACTTTAATTCTAGATAGACTAAATACTTATACATACTATTTACAGACGCTTAAGGTTTATTACAAATTTTTACTCTAATGGGAGACAGAAAACTCCTTAATAAACATGCAGGTCGGTTGTCTAACTCGCGTTTAAAGCAAAAATGTTGAGGTACACTAAAACCCCAACTTCCCCGCCCCCGCTCGGACTTGCAGGGAAACTCGCTTCTGAAGCTGAGTCGCGTTCTTGATGCAACTTGAACTCTTTTAGCAAGATCCAGTTTGCGCGACCGGCTCAAAACGCCGGCTCAAGGATCGTCTGATTTTAATGCCGATGCCAGTCTCCAGTTATGCGGTCTACAAGGTATTCAACCTCTCGACAAAAGTCTTGTCAGCAGTGTGCCACCTCCAAGATCAAGTGCGACCGGAAAGCAGGGACATGTTCCCGGTGTCAAGAGCGGTGCTTTACTTGTGTATATCCCCAGAGCCAAGCATCTCTTCAAGCTGGACCGGAACCTACCGGGCTGCGTGACGAGGCGGATTTCGAAGTTACATGTGTCTCTGCACCCCTGGACATTAGAGACGAAAATGCGATTGCTCAATCCCGGGAGTCTCAACAGGTCGCCTTTCGTAGGCTAAGCTTCTCAGAGGCTCTCCTACTTCCTCCCACCTCTGAGAGGCTGGAAAGAACAGCAGCAGAAGGTCCTAGGGCATCAGACACATGCCGGTCGCCTTCACACCAACATCAAGCATCGACTACCAACAGCAGCATCCCTGCAGGATCTAATCCTTACCAAGCGGATGAACCGGATTTTTCCCGCCTCGAGCTCACATGCCCTATCAACGCCGATGACATCGCCAACCGATGGTTGAATAGTTTTGTTCCCTTCCCAGGCCAAAAAGCCAAAGATTACACTCCTCACATATCAGCATTTATTGATAGGATTCTGAAATCATACGCCAGCTCGTCTATTCGCGGTCACAAACTTCCTCCCTTTGTTCATTGGTCTCAACTGGGCCTAACGTCAAGCATTCCTCTTTCAGAATGCATTTCAACCCTACGAGTATGCGACAAATCAGTCGCTGAGGGTCTTAAGGCTTCGGCTGAAACACTGCAAAAAGAGATGACGAAACTGTTCGACCAACACAAAACAGCGGATGACATAACTCTTCTCGCAATCTTTCAAGCACATCTCATTTACTCCTTGGTAATCTTCTTTCAACTCGGACGAGAACACTACCCATTCCTCTCGCAAATCATGATGAACACCCAGGAACTAGCATGCGCAGCCGCCAGGAAGGGCCTGGTCTGCATGGCCGAACAAGATGGGGCGCGTCCCACATGGGAGTCTTGGATAGTGGCTGAGGCAAAACGGAGAACCCTCTTCACCATGTGTCTCTTTGACAGCGCCCTATTAACACACGATGGACTCCCAACGTATCTCGCCACAGAGTTGCGTGGGCTACTTGCGCCAGCAAGTAAATCTCTATGGGAATCGCGAAACCGATCTGAGTGGCAGATCAAGTATAATATTCACTTGACAGAGTGGCCAGAGGGAGGCCTGCGCATCGACGAACTGTGGCCAATACCAGAAGACTTGGACAAAGACGAAATCAACAGAAGACGCAGTAGGGTTGATGCATGGCTAGAGGACCTCGACGAGTTTGGGACAATGATCTATGCAGTTACCAGTGGTACACATGGTACTTGATCCTTGATGTTAATCTGTAGAGGAACTTGACAAAGGATAGACCGAGATGGTTGCAAATCCCACAACAGAGCTAGTCCTACCATACGTATCAACCCCGCCACACCTTAAATTAGACTATCGTAATTGTTTCTTCAGTGACATCTGAGAACCAGTCCCGGGTTGGGATCTCCTCAGTGCGACAAAATCCAACGCGGCGAAACTGATTCTTCTCGCCCGTTGGCTCCAGGAGCAGTCCATGCCATCGGCTTGGCTCGATCTCCCTTCTAACTACTTGGAGATAGTACAGGGGGCTTTCACTGCCGCCGTAGTCTTTGTCGAACATAGCCAAGCCTACCATTCTGCCGTTCTGATTGAGGAAGTCGATGGCCAGTTCCTTTCGATACGTCGCAAACCTCTGATAGCCAGGAGTTCCTGGATCGATACGTGGTTCGGCAGCATTTAGTTTTCCGTTGAGCTTTAGGTATCCAGACTGCAGCATTCCTCGCGGGTCAAGTCCAAGTGGTGTAGTCCGAACATCGATGATATCAATCATGACCTCCATAGCGTTCCCTGTGGGCAGCATGCTAGCAATTTCGGGCATGATGATATCCCCCTCTAAGGATGCCCAACTCCAACTTGGAGCACGGTAACCATCCGAAGGTTCGTGTAGCCACCGTATACTCCGTCGCCACAGCAAACCGTAAGCCAAGTGACTTTCCATAGCCCTGCCACGTATTGTTGTCCGGTGCATTCTTCCATAACCTTTGCAAGACCGGAGAGGGCGGGGAGCTTATCATAAGGCTTCTGTGACGAATGAGAGTGAGGTACGGAGACACAAAAGTGGAACCATAATTGCTGTGCTGCAATTGTAGCTTATATCACATCGTGACAACTTCGTAATGCCTCTGCAGCTGTAAGCTGACACCTTATCATACCAGTCCCATACGAACTCGGATTTAGGATGACGGCCTTGAGCGAAGGGGTATGACATATGAAGGCGCTCGTCCCATACTAGTTTTTGTACAGTAAAGGCATCAACAGGGACTCCATCCTCCGCTATGCGAGCTTCCCGGCACTCCCAGAGGAGTTGATCCGTGTCATAGTGTATCATCCTCGACGATAGAAGACGCTCCTGTGTTACCCAAGCACGATTATGTAGGGTACTCAGGGGAAGGTGACTAAAATCTCGGGGCCGAGGTCGGACAAAGATTGAGATTGCTTGTGAGTTCCCTGTATTTCGGAGAGTGTATTTGACCCTGACATGGTTGGAAGTGTCGCGGAGTGTGAAGCAGCCGCCGGTCGAGTCATTGGACGCTGAAGCTGCGATCGTCAGATAGGAAGATGCATATATCGTGCCCATCTTGACGTTCTCCAGTTCCCAATCTTTCTTCGAATCTTGAATAATGCAGAGCGAATCAATCCAGATGTACTGAATCCCAAGTAATCTTGTGATTAAGACCGCATCTCGGAAGCTCGGAGGCAAATTCGCTAGCGGGATTGCCTTGAGATGGTCTTCAATCGTCTCGGTCGTCGTGCAGATTACCGGATGCAAACCCCAGCAATGACTCAAAGTCATGTAACGATCAATCTCTCCACCGGTGATGACTAGACGCGGCTCCCTCTTTCCATCGAGGCCAACGTCAATGACCCTGGTAGGCAACGGACTAGGGTCTGAATGGCAGTCCTTGTGATACCTGTCACACGACATTACCCAGTCGTTCAAAAGACTGATCTGCTCATCGGGGGGCTTGATAGGCCTGCCGATTATCGCACTCTCCAAGATTGGCGTTTCCTCTCCAGGATAAAAGCTGAAGTAACAGTAGGCTCTAGGGCTGAGGCGGTCACAACGAACTTTGACCCGGAAGAGACCGCGGGGATCGTAGTTCTCGTCATGATATTGGACTCCGCGTAAGATTATGGGTGACTTGGAGTCACTCCAAGCCGCTTCTTCAACCTCAACTTGTTCGCTTTGGAGCTTCTCCGTGATAGATACGTAAAAGAGTCGACATAGGTTGCAAGATGAGATGTTGCTTTTGATGACGGCAATGGAGTCATGTAGCACAAGATCTTGAACTTCTTTCTCTTCGTCAATGAGATCGGCAAGATCTAGACGATTGCAAGCTATGCACAGTGGCATGGTGGTGGGTGAAATAGTGACAGGTCATCAAGTCTACTAACTACCAGGAGACGTCAACAAATATCAGCAGGCTCTGGGCGCCTCGTCTGATTTCCCCGCTTGCAATAGTTTCTGCACCGCCACTTGCGGGACTTACGTTACAGGGTCGACCAAAGCCAAGCCAATGAGACACAATCAGCTGCACATACATGACAAAGTGACTGCGCGTCGGTTGCTGCCGTTAGCAGCAAAATAGAAAACTCCACAAAAACGCACAAATGCCCGGTTACACGATTCCAGCAGCAGATGACACAGCCCAAGAGTAAAAAGTTGGCATGGTAAGTCAACCTACCCACTTTTCGCCCACCCCCTGTTATCGCCCACCCAAAAATCCCTCATCCTCAACACCAACCTCCCACTTCCAACTATCGCAACATTTCCAACCCTTATCCAAATAACCTCTTTTTTTCTATGTTGCTTGTTTATGGCCTAATGGTCCAATATACTGAATACGAGATTAACCAGGCCCTGGCTGCTATAACCAATGGCCAGTCTGTCCGTCAGGCATCCTGCGAATGGGGTATCCCACGATCAACACTTCGAAGTCGGATAAAAGGTACCCAACCTAGGGCAGCAGCATTTGAAGACCTCCAGAGGCTCTCTATTAGTCAGGAGGCTAAGCTGGCCAGCTGGGTGCAGATCCAGGCTGATCTTGGGCTTGCGCCAACGCATCAGCAACTTAAGGGGTTTGCCCAGCGCATCCTCCATGCCATGGGAGATACCCAACCTCTAGGAAAGAGATGGGTGAATGCCTTCATACGAAGGAACCCATCTATCAAGGTCCAGAGAAGTCGATCTATTGATTCTAGACGCGTCAATGGGGCATCTACTGAGGTTATCAGGGACTGGTTCAAGTACCTCGCGATCCCAGCGATCATGGCCATCAAACCAGCCAATAGATACAACATGGATGAGACTGGAATCCTTGAGGGCAAGGGATCTAATGGGCTGGTGCTAGGCAGGGCTGAGACAAAGTCTATACGGAAAAAGCAGCCTGGATCGCGAGCCTGGGTGTCTATCATCGAGTGTATCTCAGCTGAAGGGCGGGCACTACTGCCGCTGGTTATATATAAGGGCAAGTCAGTCCAGCAGCAGTGGTTTCCTCTAGATCTCAACCCTCTGGATGGATGGGAGTTTACAGCAACAGAGAATGGATGGACTACTGATGAGACTGCTGTTGAGTGGCTGCATAGAGTCTTCCTTCCTCAGACTGACCCTGGCCAGGCTGGCCAGGCCAGACTGCTTATCCTGGATGGGCATGGGAGTCATACAACGACAGAATTTATGTAGCAGTGCTATATTAATAACGTCCATCTGTTATTCCTGCCGCCACATACCTCCCATGTCCTCCAGCCACTTGATCAGTCAGTCTTTAGCCCAGTCAAGTCAGCCTATAGAAAGGAGCTTGGATACCTCAGCCAGTGGAATGATTCAACCATTATAGGCAAAAGGAACTTTATTTCCTGCTATCAGAAAGCACGCCTGGCTGGGCTAACAGTCCAGAATATTAAAAGTGGCTGGAAATACACTGGACTATGGCCTGTTGCTGTAGCCAAGCCTCTTATGAGCTCCCTGCTGCTGCCCAAGGCATCCAATCCACCAGCAACACCTATCCAGCGTATCCAGGGTATCCAGGATATCCAGAATACAGATGGATGGGTATCTGCTGTATCTGCGGTTGCATGGTCAACGCCTAGAAAAGCTAGGGAGCTGGATAGTCAACTGCACTTATTCAGCCAGCTGGATCAAAGCATTGCCACACAACGCCAGCTATTCAGAAAGGTCAAAAAAGGCTTCCAAGAGCAGTCCTTCCAACTGGCTACTGCCCAGCAGCAAATCCAGCATCTCCAGGCCCAAGTCAACAACAGTACAGCCAGGAAGAAAAAGGCTGTCCCAGTAAACCCTAATTCCAAGTTTGCTGACATTAGCAACATACGGCAAGGCCAGATTAACGCTGGCGACGTTGAGGTTGATACAGATGGATCCAACGCATCTGATTACCCTAGTGAGGCAGAAAGCTGTATTGTAGTGGCATCTATGCCTAGTCGATAGTTAATTGAAAAGGGTGGTTGTGTTGCGATAGCTGGGTTTTTGGGTGGGCGATAACAGGGGGTGGGCGAAAAGTGGGTAGGTTGACTTACCCAGTTCCTCAACGTATCCCTAACAATACGACCTTTGCAGCAATCACAAGATCGGAGTCAACAGTGCCCCGGAACTTAGCCCTCGTGCAAATTAATACACTACTGCATTCATTCCTTGAACCAATGTCCGAAAACCACGCTCACCTGATGTAACTTCGCAGAAGCCGTCGCACCAGATGACGCATTTTCAGCTGGGCACTGTGGCAGTTTGTGGATTAGTATGAACCGCATGAGGAATAAAACACAAATCGTCGGGATTCGAATTAAGGGCCCAGGTCATCCAACATCGTGTGGTTATGTGTAGTGTGTTTCTTTCATGTGCGTGGTAGTTTCTGTTGCCCATCAGAATATGGTACTCTTGTATTCTTCACTACGCTTTGAAAGAAGTGTTCAAAGGTGTCAGCTGGAAAGCAGGATGCAGCCCCATGTCAAGAACATGTACTAAACGTAAGATTCTGTTTGGGCTTTAGGCAGTAGGCGGCTCGCACAGTAGCCGCTCGAAAACCAGCCTCCAGTAACCCTGCGTATGATGCCAGATATTGATGGCTAACAAAACATGAATAACTCTAGGGATTCATTTTATGTCGTGCATGAGAAGCTTCACAGCTACAACGGTTCTCGGTCCAGTACTACAGATGATACTGCTGTCTGATTATCACGAATTGGGTCTCATACGCCGGGTCCAATCTACACAACACGGAGTTTCTGCATAAAAGACTTTTTCCCCACTACTACCTACTTGAACATGAACTTTCTTTGTAGTTCGGAAAACTTTTTTTTGCTATCAGAAGAACTTATTGTAACTCTGCCTGAGCAAAAGCCGGCTGATAACTACGGAAGCATACCTCTTGAGGATGGCGCAACAGTCAACTATCTGAGACAATATGTACTTCTTGCAAGAATACAAAGCGGAGTTTATGACAGTCTCCAATTACCTGCATCTTTTGCGAGATCGCGAGAAAAGTTTGCGATCATGAACCGAGATGGAGATAGAACTTAGCTGAGTCGGACAGGCCTTCGAAAGTTTCTATAGGACTGGAGATAATGTATTTGGTATGCTTGACAGTCATGAAATGTAGCTAATTTCATACGCTCGTTGCAATTCTTTCTCATATCAGGTTCTTCAACCGCCTCGGTTTTCGGAATCTCGTGACCCCTTGACATGGCTCATCCCCTGACATTGTAAAACTCATATTTCTTACTCCAGTATCGTATTATCCTGACACTTCATACTTAGATACTGATTGCATAAAGTTTCATGGAACTCTGATATGTTGTTCCTCTAAGCTGTGAACAACAAGGGTACTATTCGGGCACATCTATATGTAGGGTTAATGGAGGAGGTTGCTGGATATCATGAGAAACACGTTTGGCAACATCGTCGCGAAGTGGCTCATATTGCAATTAACATTGCCTGTGTGGTTGCTTCTCAAGCCATTGAATTCCATACAACAGCGTCGATTAGTGTGATACAATGATTCAAAGCAACCAGCATATTATCTACCTGTATTTGAAGCTTGGATGTTACGTCCTTGTCAAGCGATTCGCCGAAACGATGTTAGCTGTCGTTTTTTTTGCCGAGCAAAGTCTCCCCGCTTGACCTGGAAGTGATGTCCGAATCGGAAACAAGTGACTTGCCGTGCACTATCAAAATTGAGGTAGTAATTTGGCTACACTGTCTGCAGAAAAGTTGGCGTAGTTGTCGTCAGAACGCTACTTTCTTGGCCAAATGTCTCTGATCACTCTTTATCTTGTTCTTCATATGTTCAGCGTCTACGCATTAAACAGGACTACTTGATACATGTTAATAATGTGGCGGCCAAGCTAGCTTGAAGAACAATAGAATCACTGTATTGAAACATAGGCTAAGCCATTGGACTTTGAAAACCTCCAAATCAGGGCCGCAAAGAAGAGACACCTTGGCCGTCCCGCGCCAATATAGATTGCCGGCCGCTTTCCGGGGTTAAATGCATCGGATGCAGAAGCATCCGAGAATGGGGCGATATTGAATCAACGTCTTTTGCAAAATAGTGAAGAAGAAATCTAAGAGGCCACACCTTGGTTCAGTGCAATCTTAGGGTAACTAAATGCTTGGCTTCTGTATGCGATGCAGTAGCAAGTGTGATCAGCAAGAGAGGGGCTTGCGGCTCGACATGACCGGTCTCGTCCTCGGCGTAGATCAACGTTCGGTTCGAGCTTCAGACTTTGTGAAGCTCTTGGCCGGGCTGTGCATGTTAGAAGTTGTCTTCTAATTCTATCATCTTACCATAACAATGATCTGAAGTGGCGTCATGAATCACAAACTAAAGGATGTGTTCTCGCACCAACAATGGCTTTAGCCAAGAAAGCAACTGCTTCACGATTCATCAGCTTTGCAACATGATTATCCCTCTCCCCTGAGTCAAAGCGCGCGCGGGAGGAAAAACGAGCTTACATCCGCGTAAAGGCCGACGAGCGGCCATGACTGCGAGATGGCTGGAAACAATCGTCCCCACTAAATGTAATTGGAAGCAGGATCTTGCGGCGCGGTAGTGACAGGGAAAGATTTGGCGAGGTCGCATCAACCGCACACGTGCTCCCCTGACCTGCCATTTCAAGCTCCTGATGTGCTTCCTGCAACATGATGGAAAACTTTTCTTATTACGTTTCGTCGAATAGGATTCCAACCCCCTCCTTTTGCCTGACTCTTGGCCTGTCTCTGGTGTGAAAAATAGAAGCAAATTCCGCGCTATCTAGACTCCTAGCCTGTCATACACGGCTAAACTTTCCCCCTCACTGAGAAACTCGTCAGATCCTACCATCATCCCGCCTATTCTTTGCTCAAAAATCCCTCGTCTCACCCCTGTCTTAGCTCGGATTTCTGCCATTCTTCGACTAGTCCTCTTTTCCTTCGCTTCCTCCTTCCTGTTTGCCACGAGCTTCACACCTCAAGCTCCCCTTGATCGTCAACCACAGCTCCTATGAACCCTCTTTTAAACCGCCAAGTCTGCATTATGTGCTGTTTGTTGGATTCTGAGGCTGACCTGGATTGCGTCCCCAACGGGCCCAACGAGTCACCTCTCCACACACACACTGCACATTGCCTGGTAGTTTAAGCTTGTCGCAACGGTTCCCGGGCCCAATTTGCCTGATTTGGACTTATCAGATGCTATCAGAGATGTTTCTTGAATTGTGGCAGTGCTATCCTTACCAGGGGATGAAGCATTCTGCCCTTTGCCGCTCCGTCAGAAAGTGGAGAGCTAGGATTGACCTGAGCATAATTGCTCAAGCTCGGAGAAGTAGTCGGTGAAAGCTGCCCTCCGGACGAGTATTCATATGCTCTGGGCACCGCTCTCTCGGCTCGTCTTGCTCTTGGACTCGACAGCACTTTCTCTCTCCTACCAAACTGTACATGTCTTTTTCTTTACGATGGCTGACAATTTCCTCAGCCCCAACCCCACACATGCGGACTCCCGTTCGCGGGCTACCAGTGATGCAGACACCATTACTCCTGACGGGATGAACCCGTTCCTCACGCCGTCCGGCACTACAGCTGCCCCCAGCACTGCCGCTGCTAGCTTTGATCTTGAGGATGCAGAGTCAGCCTTGCACCCAGACCCAGGCACCGAAAATGACTTTCGCGTCGAGAAGAACCCCTTTGCATTTTCTCCCGGACAGTTGAACAAGCTGCTCAACCCCAAGTCGCTCTCCGCATTTCGAGCTCTCGGCGGCCTGCGGGGGATTTCTCGTGGAATTCAGACTGATGTGCGAAGCGGTCTCAGTGTCGACGAGACAGGTGTCAAGTCAACCGTAAGCTTCAACGAGGCTGTGGGAAACCAAATCAACAGCAAACCAGCTTCTCCCCCCCAGAGAAGCATATCCCATCCTCCGCAACACCATTTGTCGACCGGACCAGGGTCTACGGTCGCAATATTCTTCCCCCAAAGAAACCAAAATCGATTTGGAAGCTTATGTGGATTGCATTCAACGAGACTGTACTTATTCTCTTGACAGTCGCTGGAGTAATATCCTTGGCACTTGGATTATATGAAACCCTCGGCGTTGAAAGACCTGCAGGGGCACCAGCGTCCGTCGACTGGGTTGAAGGTGTTGCCATCTGCGGAGCAGTCATTATCGTCGTCCTTGTCGGTTCTCACAACGATTGGCAAAAGGAGAAGGCGTTTGTCCGATTGAACACTAAAAAGGATGATCGCCAGGTCAAGGTCATCCGATCAGGCAAGTCAGTTATGATCAACGTTAACGAGCTTCTTGTGGGAGACGTTCTCCATCTCGAACCGGGCGACATGGTACCTGCAGATGGTATCTTGATTGAGGGTCACGAAGTCAAGTGTGACGAATCCTCGGCGACAGGAGAATCCGATGTACTCAAGAAGACTGCTGGTGATCAAGTGATGAAACTGCTTGAGTCGAAGCATAGTAACCACGATGATATGGACCCGTTTATCATTTCTGGTTCAAAGGTGCTGGAGGGTAAGTCTCATGTTCCTCTGAACTGGGCTTTCGCTAACCACCCCAGGCATGGGAACATACGTTTGCACATCCGTTGGTGTCTACAGCAGTTTTGGTAAGATCATGATGTCAGTACGCTACGATATCGAGTCGACGCCTCTTCAGAAGAAGTTGGAACGACTTGCCATTGCCATTGCTAAGCTTGGCGGAGGCGCATCTGCCTTGATGTTCTTCATTCTGCTGTTTCGCTTTGTGGCCAGCCTTCCTGGAGATGACAGACTACCTGCGGACAAAGCATCGACCTTCATGGACTTGCTTGTGGTTGCCATTGCTATTATTGCCGTAGCAGTTCCTGAAGGGTTGCCGCTTGCAGTTACTCTCGCCCTGGCATTCGCGACCACAAAATTGCTGAAGGAGAACAACTTAGTCCGCGTGCTTCGAGCTTGTGAGACCATGGGTAACGCGACAACAATTTGCTCCGATAAGACTGGGACATTGGTAAGAAGCACCCATCCTGGATATCTCTGGAAACCGACCAGAAGCTGATGAGTTCCTAGACAACGAACAAGATGACCGTTGTTGCCGGTACCTTTTCTACAAGTAGTTTCACGGCTTTCGCTGAATCTGGGAACGAGAAATCTTCCGGGTCTCCTCCTCACGTGTCTGTTTGGGCTGCAAATGTACCTCAAGCAACCAGGGAACTCATTGTTCAATCTGTCGCTGTGAATTCGACAGCATTTGAGGGTCAGGAAGATGGTCAATCGACGTTCATTGGATCCAAAACCGAAACTGCCCTCCTTCAACTTGCCAAGGACCACCTAGGGCTACAGTCCCTTGCTGAGGCCCGCGCCAACGAGCAGATTGTACAGATGCTTCCATTTGATTCTGGAAGAAAATGCATGGCGGCGGTCATTAAACTTCGGGACACCTCCAAGGGTTATCGCCTTTTGGTCAAGGGCGCCTCCGAAATCTTGCTTCGGTACTGTTCATCCAAGGCTGACCTCGCGACCTTGACTGAGGGGCCTCTCGCCTCTGCGGAGCGACAGTCTCTGGACGCAACTATCAACCAATACGCCCGACGATCCCTTCGGACCATTGGATTGGTGTACAAAGACTACTCTCAATGGCCTCCCGCCAACGTACCCTCGGAAGACGGACATGTGAAGCTCGAGTCGCTGCTGGCTGCCTCTAACCTGGTGTTTCTTGGAATCGTTGGAATCCAGGACCCTGTCCGTGCTGGTGTTCCCGAAGCAGTTCGAAAGGCACAACATGCAGGGGTTACAGTCCGAATGGTTACTGGCGACAACATTGTTACGGCTCAAGCTATTGCAACAGAGTGTGGTATATTCACGGGATCTCAGGGGGTGATTATGGAGGGGCCAACTTTCCGGAAGCTTTCCGAGGACGACATGAACGCCATTCTTCCCAAATTACAGGTACTGGCTCGTTCATCGCCCGAAGACAAACGTATCCTCGTCACAAGATTGAAAGCACTTGGCGAGACAGTCGCCGTTACCGGAGACGGCACGAATGATGCTCCGGCTTTAAAGGCAGCAGATGTCGGCTTTTCTATGGGCATTTCCGGCACGGAAGTTGCGAAAGAAGCATCCGCTATCGTTCTGATGGATGACAATTTTGCTTCGATTGTGACTGCACTCAAATGGGGCCGTGCAGTCAATGACGCGGTTCAGAAATTCCTCCAGGTGGGTTCATGTTGTTGAGCCACGAATGGTCTAGACCCAGCCCTTTGGGCACTCCAATCATGGGTTTACAAAAGATGAGTTCATTGGCTGATATCAAAATGCAGTTTCAAATTACTGTGAACATCACTGCAGTTCTGTTGGCTTTCATCACAGCTATGTATGACCCTCATATGGAACCTGTGTTGAAAGCGGTTCAATTGCTCTGGGTCAACCTCATCATGGACACATTTGCGGCACTTGCGCTGGCAACGGATCCGCCAACTGAGAAGATACTCGACCGACCGCCTCAAAGAAAAGATGCTCCATTGATTACCATTAACGTGAGTAATTTTCTTCCTCCAGAGTACAGTTAATCTGACTGATGCCCTGCTTTTAGATGTGGAAAATGATCATCGGACAAGCCATTTTTCAGCTCATCATCACAATCACGCTCTATTTCGCGGGCCCTGAGATTCTGAGCTACGATAGAAACAACGAGGATCAAATGCTTCAACTCGACACTGTCATCTTCAACACGTTTGTGTGGATGCAAATCTTCAACGAATTCAATAACAGACGACTGGACAACAAATTCAATGTTCTCGAGGGCATCCATCGCAACAAATTCTTCATCTTCATCAACATTTTGATGGTCGGTTTGCAGGTCGGTATCGTATTCATAGGTGGGCGAGTGTTTGAGATTGTAGAAGGTGGACTTGACGGTACCCAATGGGCAATTTCTATCGTCGTCGCGTTTATGTCCCTTCCCTGGGGTGTTCTAGTTCGCATCTTTCCGGATATCTGGTTCGAAAAGATAGCGCGCTTCGTTGGTAAACCTTTTGTTGTGGTGTACAGGTTCCTCGCGAGAGTCTTCAGTCAGATTGGTGGGCTTCTCAAGAGAAACCCACGCGACAAGGCCACAAACGACGGAGAAGTGCCCACTACGATCATCATTGCCCCGCCCAACGAGAAAGGGAGGCAAGAATGATTCACGAATGCAGCTGAATGCAGCCGCACATTGACCTGGGGGTGGCAAGAATAGGAGCGTAGATACACGATTGATGAGTGGCTTGGTGTGTGGCGATTGTGCGACCGATATACTTGTTACCATGGACTGACTGTTGCTTTTTGAGCGGGAATCTCTCAGTTCGCTTCAAGCTTTAGAAGTCTCGTACGACCCGAATTGTCACGACTGGAGGAAAGGGACTCGAAATTGAGAAGGTTCATTCAAAAGATCGAATCACATTTTCATTTCGTCGTCAGGAGTGCCTAAGAACCCTCGACTTCCTTAGTTACCACAGAGAAGCTCCCAGCTTATATAGTCTGATCGTCGTTTCAAAAAAGCCAAGTAAACATCAGTTTTTGTTTTTCTCTATAATGTGTATCTAAACTCCTTGTTTAGGCGGTCGGTAATGTCACTGAACTCAACATCTTTGGAGTGCTCAAGCCCCCGATCTTCCACGAGTCTTTGGCGTTGCTTGTTCTCCCAGATATAGTAAGACCTCAACATTAAGGTGAAGATCATCGCCAAGCCGCATGTAACAATAATCGCAGTCTTTGCAGGAAGGTACCCAGGGGCAGATTTGGCAGTAAAGGTTAGAGGCCCAATTATGTTGCCAACACAGAAGCACATGAGGAGAGTAGCATTCATGGTGACCTGCAGGGTATCAACAATGATTCAGGGCTCTGGCTTAGTTGCTTACCTTTTTCGTGTGCCCGGCATAGTTGGCGCCAACTAAAGAGTACAAAAGAGGAAGTGTTGCACCAATGCAGTTCGTCATGTAGTTGCCGATGAGCTTGCCTGCTTTGTTGTTGTCGGGAAGAAACGCCATAAGCGCCGCGCCAACAACTCCAGGGATAAGAAGACAGATGATGTTGATGGCCCGCTGGTTAAAACGGCCTGCCATGTTTGTCGCTGCTAGA
This sequence comes from Colletotrichum tofieldiae, assembly GCA_022836555.1. NCBI lineage: Eukaryota > Fungi > Ascomycota > Sordariomycetes > Glomerellales > Glomerellaceae > Colletotrichum > Colletotrichum tofieldiae. The sequence goes on along the minus strand of BQXV01000003.1, from coordinate 6,103,185 downwards.
ATCGAAACAATACTAACAGCACCCGACGGGATGGACAACAACGCTGTTTCCTTGGAAGTATATCCGAATCCCTTGATGATAGTAGCCTGAAATGATGATACGGCACCATTGGGAACATTCGAAGAAATTGTAATGAGTGCCAGCAGATAGGTTTGTGGATCTGTGAAGCACTCGATGAACTGCGGCCACTTGAAGTGCTTGTTCTCCACGCCTGTTTGGTTCTCTCGCAGACGTTCAATGGCCCATATCTTTTCTTCCTGAGAGAGAAACCGAGCGCTCATGGGGTTATCTGGGAGAACAAGAATGACTGTGACACCAATGGCAATGGTGATCAAGCCACAGATGAGGAACATGATCTGCCAAGAAGTGAAACCGGAGCTATGGTAATGCTGAAAGCCGAAGGAGATTAAAGAACCGACGATGGTACCGCCTCCTGTGCCGAGATACCAAATACCCATGCGAGGAGGCTGCTCTTGTCGTTTGTACCACTATGGCACATTGTCAATTGACCAATCGGTACCAGCACGACACAAGGTACTTACCATAGTAGTTATCACAATCAGCGAAGGCGCAACAGCACTTTCGAAGACACCCAGAAAGACTCTCGTCACAACCAAGCCAGCCCAGTCATGACAAGCTGAAGTGGCTGCCAGGACCGCGCCCCACAAGCATACCATAACGCCAATGTACTTCGCAGTCGGGAACCTCTGCATACCCCAGGCGTGAGGGAATTCGAACGCCAAGTAGCTCACGTAGAATATCATGGCCAACTGCGAGTACTGGTCACCCGTAATATTCGTGTCGTTCTGCAAGCCCATAACATTGGCGTAGTTGATCAAAGTCTTGTCAAGGTATTGGAGGATATAGCAGGCGAACATGAGCGGCACGATACGCCAGTCAATCTTGCGCTTGAGCCTGCGCTCATTTTCAGCAGTCAATGAGCCAACATCGCCGCCGTTCCGTAGAAAATCGAGGGCCGCATCAGCGTTGTGAATGTCTTTGACTTCACCAAGCAGCACCTCGGGCTGGCTATCACCAGTGCTAGGGGCCTTTTCGACATCTATTTTCTCGTCGGAAGTCATTTCGAAGACTTTATTGAACTTGGAAAAATGAGCTGAGCTCCAAACATCGATAGCAAGGTAGACGGCTGTACCGAACGTCTTAAGTTCATATCAACTCATAGCGCATGGTCCATGTTCGTACATTAAAAGTTGTCTATGACGCATATACAGCCCCAGAACTAAAGGATGGCGTGGAAACGATGGCACGGCCCCCGGTATTCTGATTGATAAGTATGTGATGATCACCAATAACGTTGAGTTTTGGCCAATTGAATGTCGCGGTGTACCATATACCATGCCTTTGCAGGAAGGTGACTGGGGTTTTGGTTGGTCGTCGGCAGTTGTTATCTTCAAACGGAAAAGAAGAAGCCGAAGAAGTCAGTGAATTGCCTATCACGGCGGGGTTAAACATGGCTTGTAACTGATAAAGCATTGCAACATACCCATCAACTTCCACCGGTGATTTTGTTGTGTGGCAAGTGAGGGGCCCACACGGTATTCTCGGTGTCGTCTGTCAAGCATGGGACTATGCAGCCAGATAAGAGCAAGCCGATGACGGTGCAACCTACCCGATGATGATATTCGAGCTGTATCGATAAGGTGACTGGCGTTTTTGAAGCTTTTGGCGAGCATCAGTTGGGAAGAGGCTCTTCATATCATACTAACTTCGTTATTTAAGAGTTACGACCGTTATTTTCAAGTACTTCTACCTGACCAGATCAGGGGTCACGCAAAATCGAACTCTGAGCATGAAATGGTGCTGGAGGGCACAGCCAGGTCGTACAAACTCTGGGTCAGCATAGAAGCCTTTTTTGAATAGTGGGATTTAGAGGGCTCGAAATGAAGGACCAAAGAAAGAAAGGATAGCCAAACTTTGACTCTGTACTTTGTTACTTAGTTCTGGTCAAAGTCGTATCATTGAAGTGAGTAATCAATCTCTTAACTGGCAAATCTTGAAGTTTAGCACCTATAAGTGTTTACCTACAAGCTTTGGCTATCCAGAATGACGCCTACTCTGTACAACATTGTTCAATTGGATCTATGCGTTTTTTGTGTAAACCTGAAACCCTATCCAATACTTTGGTTTTATAGCAGTGTCGGCTACTGCTTTCTTGACATTGACCTGAAGCCCGAAGGCTTTGAACAGCCACTGCAGCACGGCGACAGTGCCTCCAAGGCCGCCCATGTGTTTCTCGTCAGGAAAAATACTACACAAGTTAGCAAGTGCTGGTTAAGTGGACCATGTAGGTCAACAACACCGAATTTCTTTTATTGACCCGTGCTCAAGGCATAGAAAACAGTCATCGATTGGAAATATTCCATCATCCTTTCCCTGAGATGCAGAGCAAAGCTAGGATGAATACTTAACGCAGGGGCGGAATAGTGTTTAGAAACATACGTTTACCAGGAGAAGAGGCGCACATTCGGGTGAGTCTAATGTGCCGTCTGATAGCAAAGAGAACTTCGCACTGGCTTCTCTTTTGAATCTTTCTACGTCGTCTCCATAACCAAGTTTGTGCGCAAAGGACGCAGAGGCGCTGCGAATCTTTTAGAACCAACGGGATATGTGAAGAGTGTGTGGGCTGCCCAGCTTCCACTTACCTGTGGGGGTACTCGCGGCCGTCTATGTTCTCTAACCACTCCGTGTCAAAGGCGTGATGACATGCTCCGCCATGAGAAACGACGCCCCGAGTCCGAGTCGCATGAGTGTGAGAAAGCCGGGTGGAGTAATAGGCGCCAGTAGAAATACCCCATACACAAACTTTCTGAGAATCAATGCTTTCGCTCGCTTCAATCCAGGCGAGAACACTCGACCATTGGCGGTCTGGGCTTTTTGGATCGGATGCCAGAGCCGGTGAGTCTCCTGTGCCGGGGCATTCGACACACATGTACCCAACGCCGTTTGTACGGAAGACGACCGTATAGTACATGAGTTCCGGTCGCCAAGCGTCCAGTCCGCACATAACAAGGACTAGAAGCACCGGACTGTCACTGGAAGCGCCGTCCGGCAACGTAAGCCATGCAGGTACAACTACACCTTCGCCATCAATTCCGAACGTGTGTGGGATGTGAAATTCTTGTATATGGTTGCCGCACAGTCGGTGGCCGTTCAGACAGGCCTCTTTGCTTCTGGCCCATGCCTGACGCTGAGTATCGTTACGGATAAGAGGGAAGCGTGCAATTCTCCAGACGGCACATGCGCGGAGGTAGTACTCGGCCGCTTTATCTATTTCACCGGCTTTATCGGCGGCAGCGGCTATGCTGTGGACCTTTTCCGCTTGTTCGGAAAACACTTGTGTGTAGAGTTCTACATCGAAAGGCTCCCTGAAACGTTAACTGCTGCGAGCTTAGCAATACTTTCTCTAACCCGCCTTGCAATATGATTTTTGTGATGGGCCAAGGAGTGGGATTATACGTACTTCGCAAAGCTTTTGCACCGCTGGCTCGAAATCTTTCGTCGCTGCATACAAAAACGGATATATGCCGATGTCAGCCTGTAAACTTAAAGTTAATTTCAGCAACTACATGAGGCCTCATCTCAAAGGGGCCTATCTGTATGCGAGACGTTTGCACCACGTACTAGCGGTTTCCATTTAAAAGATTTATGATGTGGAGCAACATGCTTTACTTTCTCCTTAATGGTGTAATCCTCCATGGACGGCGGTTTGTTGAAATACTATACTGATGTTGCAAAGTCTGTTTGTTGAGTGAGCTCAGGTTGCAGAGCCTTGCATTAGAAGGCAAGTCACTTTAGGGACGCAAAGAACTTTAGGAAAGACAAATGATTGCGTGGGGATGCACCCGTCTGAATATATAGCGAATGTCGAACTCTTAAGTATTTCATCGGGCGGGGCAAAATGCCATGCGGGGGACGGCAAAAACAGGCACACGCAAGAAACTATCTCGTCTTTTCAGAAAAGGATTTGGTCTCTGGAAACTCTATTTCCTATCCATCTTAGCCTTGCCAGAGATACCAGCAATAGTAAGAGTAGATACCAAACTGAGGCGATTCTCGCGTCTCGCAGCACATGGCCCCATAGGTCGAGGCGGGTAGAACTATCAAGATCTATTAGGATATCATGTCACTTTTACCCATTTCGAGTTGAGAAAGGGTACTCAATCACACTGCTTAATACTCCACCTTGGCCGAAATGGGGTCGCGTGGCACGTAATGGGATATGATAATAATATAACCCGAGCGTAGTAGACCTGGATACGCTGCTCTTTCACATAAGGCCGAAAGCCGACGACCCGGGTCCCTGAATCAAGAAGTCCTGGTAGTCGGCGACGGTGAAAAACTCGGGCCGACGCCGATCTCTGATTGAACGGGGCACAGAGACCGAACGCAACAAAGCCGAACCCGAAGTCACCAATGCCGAACGCTACCAAGCCGAAACGACTGTACGCATAGCCGCCTTATCTGTGTAGCCCAGCTACTCGCGGGTGTATCCTTTTCATCAGAGAGGCTATTTTGGCCAGTCCTCGTCAAATGGGTCGACCTCCTGCTACCCACCAGCAGCTACCCGAACCATGCAAAGCGGCACGCCCTTGACAGGTCCGAGGGCCTCACCCGACGTCTCCGGGTTTTCTCAGCCAAAGACTGCGTGTGAGCGATGTCGTCGGCAGAAGGTGAGCTGCCCGTCCGTCAGAGACGACACGACTCCGGCCGGCCCAAAAGGTGAGCCCCCTGACAACCAGTCGCAGCTCAAATGCTCCAGGGAGCTCCCGATCTGCGCACGATGCATAAAGCAATCTGCGATTTGCCGTTACCCATGACCTGCCAATCAGAAGCGACTCAGTAGCAAGAGCCGAACCCTATTGAATTCGTCTAGCCAGGCCACTGCTGCGACAGTAATGGCGGCCGAAACTGAGGCTACGTCCGAACATTCTGTGTCACCCATGCCTTCGCAAGAAGCCCGAACTTCCCTGAGGACCCCGCACGAGTCTCGTGACGTTGTTGCTGCACAACTGGTCTGCTCCATAGTACCGATATACGTCACTATCATGAACGTGCGCTGCTAACACAGGGGTTTACTGTCAGCTAGGCATTCGACTCTCCTCGTGGGCATGTCTCTACCCAGGCGAACGGTGTCGGCCCGAGACTCGACAAGGACGGGCTGCCTCCTCGCGCCATTGGCCTGGCCTTAGCGGATGTTTACTTTCAGCGCATCATGAAGGCCCAACTGCTTTTGACTACGCCGCCTTTCTCCAAGCTTACGTCACGAACAAGATTCCTGACTTTCTCTTGAAAGCGATTTTCGCCTTGGCGGCCCGGTACACTCGCTCTAGCACCTTAACCCAAGAAAGATGGAGAACTCTAACTATTTGAATCTTAGCTTCCTAAGGCCCTTTAATCAGGAGTCGACCCACTCGGCTCCGTCACTCCGACCGGTGGAGCTCCACTTTTTGACTGACTATGCTGCTGAAGGCCCGAGGTGGGCCGAACAGGCCGGCCGAGAGGTACTACCGCTCTCCGACCGGCCCTCGCTGAATGTTATTCGTGCCCTGGAGTGCCTCACCCATTACTTTTTTGCCCACGGCGAGATGAACCGTGCGGCCATCTACTGCAGTAAATTGAATATCCGCACTGCGGCACTGCGCTTTCCGTTCACCTAACCACGCTGACCCTTGTCTTTGTAGGTCTAGCGTATGAAGGCTGCACGTTCTTGAACTACGCGAATCGCTTGAATGGCTGCCCAAGCCAAGAAGCGGAAAGCCACGCGCACTGGATGAAGCGACGTTGTTTTTGGGCCTGCTGGGGCTCTATTTGTGCCTCTGGACATCCCAAGGGCTACGCGTTGCGGATTTGGGAGGAGGCAGCCTACGTGCCGTTACCCGGTTCCATCGAGAGACATGGTCGGAGGTCGGAGGATTTGTCCTGTGTAGCGGTCATGGATACTGACTGGAAATGCCGACCGGCATGCGACTACCCAGACTGCACGGGAAAAAGACGGAGCATTTCCCCAATGGCCGAAATGATGAAGATGTTTGGCATATGGTGAGCAGACAAACGCCCCCGGTCAATCCGTGGTTTCCGGCAATTAATGCAGGCATGGTAAGGCCAAAGTTCAGGACATTGTTGAACGCAAGCTTGAGGACCCAGAACATCCCGAGCTGCAGCGGTTGGCTGAAGCTGTTACACGGGCCTCCAAGTCGGAGACATTTCCTGCATACCCGAGCAAGTTTGCCAATGATGATACGAACCAAGTCAATGTGGTGGCTGTCCATTCTCTATATCACATGTGCCGAATAGTCCTCCACTCCTCCACGGTCCCACTGTTCTCTGGCAAACCGCGTCGATCTACAGAGGTCAGAGGCTCTACAGTCGGGTTGGAAAGCTGCAGATATCACCGTTCGCCACGCCATTAGCCATGCACAACTTCTGCGGGAGCACCTCAAAAGACGCGGCGATTTCACTCGCATAAATCCCGTAACCGGCTTCGCTGGTTTCATTTCTGCCTCTGTATCACTCGCTGTGCTTAAGTGCCAGGATAGGAGGAGAGGCAACGCTAATCACTTCGGGGCGCAGTTGGAATTTTTCGCCGGATGGATCCGGGATGCTATTCACGTGCTCGAGATACTCGGGGCCTTCTGGGATCGACTGCGGCCTCTGGTAAGCTGCCTGAAGAAACTTCTCCGGATATTTTGCGTCACACGGCCAAGACCACCAAGACTGACTTCGTTGGGATAGGCAAGCCAGTTGAGAATAGAAGCTCAAAGAACCTTGCATGCGGAGCACCAACTGCTCATGCGTTCGCCTTCTTCGAATCAGGGCCTCGTGAGAGATGGTTCCATGTCTCAGTCCAACTCAGTTATACCCCAATTACTTTCAAGGGCAAATAGCCCCCCGGCCCAGGAAAATACGCTTATCACGGCCCAATATGTCAATTTCTCTTCTCATCGAGAAAGCGGAGAACATTATCAGTTTTCATCCGCTGCTTCCCCTGACCAAACACTGGAAAGGGTGGCCATCGCCGAAGAATCAAGCCCCGCAGTCGACGGAACTGCTAATGCCGGACTAGCTCCCGTACACAGTGCTCTTTCGTTGGGAATTGCTTCCGGCTGTCCCGCAGATCCAACACTAGACGGCAGCAACTTTGACGCAAACTATTTGTTGGGCTCGAATTACATAGATCAAGCCTTGGCAGACTTCGTAGCAGACTTAACTGACCATAGTGATGATGGCGACTCCGGATCTCACGATTGGCTTGCTATGTTACAAGGCCATAATTTTATCTGAGACTCAGCACGTACTAGAAGAAGCCAAGATTAGCTGGTATAAGAAATCATTCTCCGCAAAATCTCTTGTTCCCTTACTAAATATGTTTTTTTAGCTAGGAGCATCTTTGTTGATAACTCGCCAAATTCAATCTTGGAGTCATCACTACCTGCTCAAGCTTCCATAACGACTTCGTCACCGTCTTCTATCCAGATCAATTTCTGACCATTCTCCAGAGGGAGCGGGTGCTTGGCGTTTTTCGTCGCCTCTTGGAGACACCCGGATCGTCCAGTGCCAGCCAGGACGCCGTCCTCACTTGCTTGTTGCTCGGTCGAAGACATTGTGCCTGTGCACAAGAGGTCCCCGCTATTCAAACCACAGCCAGCGGAGCTCTGATGGGCAACCATCTGTAAAGGAGACCAGTGAAGGTGTTTAAGCTTGCTTTGTGCAAACAATGATTTGGAATGGCGCCCTTATGTAAGATACAAGTTAGCATCGGCATTCTGTTACACTGTTGCGGAAATGATGGTTTCTGAGCCGCCATCCTGGATATATGCGTTGTCACCTGAACGGAGACATCGCGAGAATACGCCAGGAAGGAGTCTTTGGCCCACTTCCCACCCGGCAACTTTCCAGCTTCGACATCAATCACTGCACCAGCTTCTTCGAGAGCGTCCAGAGTAACAATCCACGGAGATATACTCGTCCCGCATGCTTTGCCGTTGAAGGGGCCAAGGGGCACCATCTCGTAAAATTTTATATCTCGTGCGCTCCAGTCGTTCAGTAGCACCATCCCGAAGATATGGTCGCGCGCTTGAGAAGCAGGTACAGCCTCTCCAATATCAAGAGGTTTGGCAATAAAGATCCCCATCTCAACCTCAAAGTCCATCTTCTGTGTGGGCTGGAATTTGGGACCGTCGGGGGTGGGGATATATCCCCACGGCCTGATGATTGGCACACCGCTGATAACGACGGATGAAGCGCGGCCATTGTAGGCCAATGGAATATGGTAGGAGTTGGAGGGAACTTCGTCATGGCCTGGAAAGGCCCCCATCTACAGGGAACCTTAGCCCTGCACATTGATATCGACATCTTAGGTTGCACTAGGAAAATATTCTCACCGTGTGCACATGCTCATATGCACATATGAAGTCAGTGAAGCCGCCTATAGACATAGGAAGGTGCAGCGTCACGTCATTCCGTTGTACGGCGAATGCAGACAGTGATTTCCGATCATGCCAAAGAAGCGAGTGTTCATTTCGGATCATAGCTTGAATGTCTTTACGAAACTGCGTTCTTAGCTCCCTTGGAAGAGCGGCAAATGCATTCAATGTCAACTATGCTCATATTAGCAATCTCGGCCTAAAGACTTTGATTGTTCACCTACTGCTGCTAATGCGGTTCTGAGGGCTCCTACTGAGGACTTCGTCTCAGGTAGGTAGCCAGCATTCACCAGCCCACGCAGGCCTAGGACGTAGTCACCTATAGCCACCCCTGGCCGAGCATCCTTCTGGAAATAGTTCAATCAGGATCAGTTTCTCACAAAGGTCTTTCCCTTAACGGTTACAGTAGTGGATTAATAACCATACTTTTGTCTCTGTACTAAAGATCCCAAATGGAATGTTTGTTACTGGAAAAGGGGATTCCCGAGGAACAGGGAACGGGTAGGAAAGCGGTTCTGCCATCGAGGAATTGACGGTAAATGTATCAATGTTGGGTAGTGATTCTTGTCGCTTCTGTTTGTTCTTCTTACGGTACTTGAATTGGCGACTTTGGACATTAGGTGTTAACCTTTTCCTTCATCTTGGTGAGGTCTAGGCTACTTAACTATGACGCGGAGAAGAGAACAGGGAACAGTCCCGGATAAACGGTAGATTGAATGTACAAGTGCCGCTCCGAACATTTGGCCCGATGGTATTGCCAGCTCGGCCCGAACATCTCTTCGGGTTTCAGTATTGTCGGCATTAAGCACAAGTTGAGCTTCGTCATTGAATTTCTTTCCATCATCATCATCAGGAAAGTGAGACCCCTTAACCCGCTCGCATTTAGAACAATTACTTTCTCTTAAATAGTCCCTCAACTCTTGCTAGAAACAGTCATGTGTTGGGCACCTCCCTCCTGTCGCAGAAGCGTTCTGAACATATCTGATCACGCACAACATTTGCCACCTTGTGTATTATCAACCAAACTATGGGTTTTCCATCCTTTTCGGATTTACCTGACCCGCAGCGCTTTATTACAACCCATAATGAAGATGGCCACGCTATATACTCGACAAGCCTCCCAGAAACAGTTGAACTCTGGGGCGTGAAGAACCATAAGGGCGAGCATGGCGCTTTCGGGTTTGGATATAGCTCAGAAGGGTTGCCGGTGTCTTTAGCCAATGACAAGGATCTCATGGATTTTAAAACATTGGACGCCAACCGCCAGAAGTCCTCTCTCGTCCGAAAGAACGGCACTGTCCTACGGTACGTCGACATGGCGCCTAATGGCGTTTCGCCAATGCACCGCACCTCCAGCCTAGACTTTGGCATCGTTCTCGTTGGTGAGCTAGCGTGCGACCTCGACTGTGGGGAGCGACGAACTCTTAAGCCCGGGGATGTGGCGATACAACGAGGGACGATGCACCAATGGCTTAACATAACGGACTCTTGGGCCAGGATGGTTTATGTTTTGATGGATGCTAGCGAGGTCGAGGTTGGCAACAAGAGGCTGGGCGAGGACCTAGGCGGGATGGTAGGTGTGCCTGCTTCATAATAAAGCTCACCAGAAGTGAAATTAGTCTAGGAGCCCTTTGCCTCACTTTGCTTTTGTTCAAGGCTGCATGTATGGTATGGGCTGATCAGATCCTCTGAGTAGCGTTAAAATGAGGATCCTGTATTTGATTTAGGGGCTGTGGTGTTTGTGTTATCACCGGATCGCACTTCTAAGGTGATTAAAGCCCTTCATGATTTAAATAATATTTAAGCCTGATGCTGAGATCTTCTATTGGGGTGGTCTGCTCGAAAGAGCTGCTTAGTATAGCAGTTGGATTGCAATGGTTCCGAGACACGGCCCCAAAATCTTAATATCTTAGTCAATGTGGCTCATTAAACTGGTCTATTGGTACCAGGTGAGTGTGACTATACTCATTTTACAATGCTCAGTTTATAAGCTATAACCCTTTGTCTTCAAGGTGCTTTATGACCATAAAGCTTCCTGAAGCAGAACGTTGTATCGCTTTCTGTATCCAATAATGCGACTGCTTCCACCTCAGAGTGTTAATCACAAACACAAACTTCATCCACATCCTCAAACTTTCGTGCGCCGCCGAAGTCCCCGTTTTTAGAATCAAAGCATATCAAGCAAGTTTCCACCATCGTGCGAATTTTTCTTTACGGGGCAGACAGTCTGGACCGACCTCAATCACTTCAAGCCTCAGCTTCAGCCCAAACCCCACCGCATTAAACGCAAAGACGACAAGTAACCAAACCAAGATCCTCTATTTAAGCCAAATTGCCCCTACTCTGAATCTACATTGGACAGCATGTTTTTCCTCCCCATTGCACCCACACTTCCAAGAATACCATCGCGGGTTTCTCATCATTTGGGCTACATCAAGAGATTTTGCTGCGATGGTCTGGCATCCACATCACATGGTTCTCATCCACCATCGTCTGGGAGGGTGGCCGAGTTGGTTATGGCGCCAGGTTAAGGTCAGCTTAACATCTGTTTCCTGGTGGGGCAACCCGCGCGAGTTCGAGTCTCGTCCCTCTCAAGATATTCTTTTGGTATCTGCGAATCCAGGCGTTTGCTTTTGTCTAATACTATCATTATCCAGAACTGAATTTGACGGATAGTTCGGATGATTATTATTACTTGGTCGCCTTCGTTCCTCATTCTATGCCTGGGGGTGAGTGATTGACCTCAGCCAATGGGTATACCAGAAAAGTTCGACGGCCATAGGTTCCTCCGTATGCGCAAGGCACCGGGCCAGGAGAACCGCTGGCAATTCATCTCCACGAGCCCCGAGTACCTAACCTAGCCTTCAGACCCAGACGCACGTGTGCCCCGGACGGTTCTTCGCCAGCAACGAGATGAAGATCATGCTGGCACACTTGATTATGAACCATGAGTGGTAGATCATCGGAGAGAAACCAACTGGAAGCATATCCGTCAGCCGATTCGTGCCCGACCAGAATACTGCGGTTGGATGTAGGACAAGGGTACCTGAAGTGCACCTGTGAGCTGACAACTACCGCCCTCCTGCCCAAGACCCAAGACCCAAGACCCAAGAGACTGGCGAAGAGTAAGGCACCAGCCGAGCAGAATGGAGCAAGTAACCGGGTGAACAGCCGACTACCGTGCCAAAGAAAGACAGCTAGACAGGTTAGGTTGTCTTCGCCCTGTGAAGCAGTAACTTGACCCCATTAGAAGCAAAGTTGGAGGAAATAGAGAATGAAATGCAAAAAATGAAATGCGTCAATCGCTGACGGGAATTGAGCCCGACGTGGCTAGTGTCTGTTAGTAACGATGATCAAGATGCTGGTGCGATGTTTGAACTTACGGGTCGAACCCACAACCTTGAGATTAAGAGTCTCACGCTCTACCGATTGAGCTAGCCGGGCGGATGGAAATCCAATGGCTTGGTGTGTAGGGACCCGGAAACCAGATCCAGTTCAAGGACCGCAAACGGAGCGGTCGAACACGTCCACTTTTCGCTCTTCTGCGACGCGGTGTGTCTTTTTTGAGAGGGTCATCGCTACTGCTCTACGTAGGGCTTTGTGTGGTCTTTGCTCCACGGCGGGGGCGGCGGGCATCGGAGAGGGGCCTGCAGGCCCGTGGACGGGAGGGGCCGTAGGTGGGGGCGGGATGATGCCGAAGACCGGCGCGCGCCGTCGGGGGCCTTGTTGCGCGAGTCGGGTCATCCGCCCTACACAGCAAGCTCGCGAGAACAGGAGGGGCTATCCGCAAAGAACTCGTCCTAGCTTTTGGCTGTGTTTCACGAACCAGGACGCTTACTATGTCTGACGGCCGCTGGAAACAACTCCGACCGCACGGGCTGAGCTGCTCATGATCGACATAGGTAACCCAACTGATGGGATACCCAGCTTCGAGTCCATATCATGTATGCTGTTCATCGAAGTAAGTGAGCAGCTTGAAGATCGAAACGGCTGGGGAGCAGCAGCCGAACCAAGTAGAGTTGCGAAGGCATGCCGCGCCATCGCAGTCTCAGACATGTTAGTACTAGTGTAAAATTTGGATTAGAGGGTAAAGGAGAAGCATGTTCCATCAACGAGTCAGGTACCAGATGGCATCAAACGATAGCACGGGTCGACTCTAGTCGAAAGAGAAAGTGACAATAAACTTTGACGACATAAGAAAATTCATTTTGTAGAGTATATCTTGGCTATGCACACTCTGCAGGCCTTTTCTGGGTCTGCCCTATTTTCGCCCTTCCGTTTGAACGTCATCACCCCCCAGTCATATCAGTACAGACTTTGAGTAAAAAGCAACCTTCACCGCTATTACCACGCCGTCTCCATCGGTTCAGCCCCCAACCGGCATTTAGTGTCCACCTCCCCTCGCTCTCTTCGCACCCGCGCCTCCGCCGGCCTCGGAATCGCCTCTTGGCCTCTTGTTCCCGGGCTGGAAGTCGTTGGCGCCGGGGTTCAAAGGCCCGGCACCATGGCCTCCTCTGCCGCCGCGTCCACCGCGTCCCGCCATGCCACCTCTCTCTGCGCCACCGCTTGACACCCTGTTACCGGCAGCAAACGCGCCACCACGGCCGCGTCCAGCAGCGCCACCGCGCCCAGGCAGGGGAATGCCGCTCCGTGGGGCTGGTTGACCTTGAGTCGCCGGTTGCTGTTGCGCTTGACCTTGCTGTCCTTGCTGTCCTTGCTGGCCGGTCTGGCCAGTCTGACGAGCATGCGCACCTTGGGTGCTCGAGGCAAATGGATTTTGTTGTTGCGGCTGCTGTTGCGCTTGGGCTCCTTGAGCAAAGGGGTTGGGCTGAGGTTGTGTACCGTTAGCTGCGCCAGTCGTGAACGGATTCGCCCCGGCTGCATTGGCTGTTGGCTTGTTCTCTCCGGGAGCGGGGATCTGTCGCTTCTGCGGAATGGTACTGCCCGGTGGAGGAATGCCGCTAGGAGCAGTGGCTAGCGGCGGGGCTTGGTTGGTTGATGTGTTGGGGGCAACTTGAGAATAGTTAGATCCAATGGAGATTCCCGTCTCTCCGGGGTAAGACTTACCATTCGAAACCGCACCAGCTTGAGCTGGCGGGGCAGAAGGGGCTGATATGGATGGACGGGGTGCGGCGGCGGGCTGTGCGTTGCCGGCGGGCTTCGCCGGGCTTGGCTGCGGCGCGGCGGGAGCTGGTTTGGCAACCTTGGCCTCCTCCCACACCTCTCCCACCGGTCGCTGAGGCGTTTTGACTGCAGCAGTAGACACAACTTCGATCTTGGCATTGGCGCTCTTGATTTGGTTGTCCTTCATGTTGATCTGCAGCGCTGACTTCTTTTGAGCCAGCATCTGGCCCTCCTCTCGAGCGCTCGCGATTCTTTGCTCGAACTCGGCCTTCAAGCTGGTCTCTGTCTCGTTCTTAACCTTGGCAGTTTGCTCTTCCAGCTTCTTTCTAAGATTCGAGGACATGATGCTGCGCACTGTGGGATTCGTGGAAAGGAACTTGCGGATCTCGGCGTCGGGAAGATGAGAGAGATCTGTTGAACCAGCGGGTGTGCCAGTCATTGGCGTTGTCGATGCCACTTCAGGGTCCTGCTGCTTGATAGGCGTCGCGGGTACAGCTGGCTGCTCGTCCGCAGGTTGGCTAGAAGCGGCACCTTGGTGCTCGGCCTTCCAGATAATCTTTTCTTGCTCCAGCTTGGTCCTGTATTCCTCGTCTAGCTTCTCGCGAGACTGGCGGAGTTTCTCGTTCAAGGCGTTCCTCATCTTGTCCGACCGTTCCTTGATTGTCTGTGTGATATTCTCCTCGAGCTCGTTCGCCTTGCGTTCGTACTCTGCAGCCTTGGCCTCAGCAGCAGCAATCTTCTCCTCCAAGGCCTTGCGCTCGTCGTCGGACAGACCACTCGTGCCGTTTGCAGTTGCTGCTGCGTTGTTGGTTTCCGTGAGTTCGGTTGCGCCTTGCGACTGTGACTGAGCGGCCTGTTGCGCGGCTTGCACAGCCTGGTCTCTCTCGGAGGTGACCGTCTGTAACTGCGTTCGGAGGTTTTCGAGCTCTTGCTCAGCGGTTGCCTTCTGTGCAGAAACAGCATCCAGCTGGCTTCGAATCTCGGTGAGTTGCTGCTCCAGCTGGGCGACGATTTGCGTGGAGACTGATGTCGACGCATCCGCTGGGGGCTGGGCGCCTTGGGTGCCAGCCTGTGCTGCCTGTGCATCCTGCTGGAGCTTCTGGACTTGTTGCTGGAAGCTCTGGATCTGTTGCTCAAACTCGGTGCGTTGCTGCGTCGACGTCTGCAGTCTCTGCCGTGTTGACTCCAGTTCCGTGTTCGCATTGTTGAGTTGCTGTTGGAGTTGATCCTTTTCGGCGACCACGGCATCCTTCTCGGCAACGGCCTCATTTCGCGCTGTGTTGGCGTCGTTCTTCTCGCCGGTAAGCTTTCGCGACCGTTCCTTGAACTGGTCCGTCATGCGCTGACGGGTGTTCTGCCAGTTGGCTCGCTCGGTCTCCAGTAATTGCTTAGCTTCCTCAATCTCGGCTCGCAGAGGGGCCTCGGACTCCTTGAGGGCGTCGCGTTCAGCCTGCAGATCAGTGATGGTCTGCTTAAGCTGTTCCATCTCAGCAGGATCGACACGACCGTATTTCGTAAGAATGCCCTCGGTCCGCTTCTGCCATCTGTCACGGTCCTCTTGAACTTGCTTGATTTCATCCTCCAGGAAACCCTTCTGGGTCTGTAGTTCCTCAATCTTGGCCTCAAGAGGCTGAACCTTGCCTTCCAGCTCCTCGATCTTGGCGTTCTTCTCGGAGATCTGAGCACGCGCCTGAGCAAGCTCGTTCCGAAGGGTTGCGCTGCTCTCACGGTAAAGATTGAGTTCGTTGAGCTTGTCCATCAGATCCTTGTGGGCGATGGATGCTTGACCGCTCTCAGCTTGTGAACGACGTTCCTGATCCAGCTTGAGACGGGCCTCGTCAAGCTGGGATTGAGAGTACTCCAGTTGTTGTTGCAGGCGCTTGGATTCCTGCACCTTGAGGTCGTACTGGACCTCCAGAATCTCCTTCTCGCGTCGGAGGTAGTTGTTGAGTTCGCGAAGACCATCGGCTGCGCTATCGTTGCCGCTTTCTGAACTGCCGCCGGCATCCTCAGCCGAAGTGTTGCGACCCTCCTTGAGCGCAGAGAACTGCTTCGTGATGCTTTCCAGTTGCTCGTGCAACAGCTTGTTTTGGGCATTGACGTCGTCACGACGAGTCTTGATTTCCGACATCTCTTGCTCCAGTCGCTGTCTTCTCTCCTCCCAAGAGCTCTCACTCTGAGACAGAGCAACCTTGGCAGACTCGGCTTCGGCTCTGAGAGTTGCAGATTGACTTTTGAGCTCGTTGTATTCGGTGCGCAACTGCTGGACCAGCTTGGCAGCTTCAGCGTGCTTCACGAGCTCGTGCTCGTAATCCTGTTGAGCCTTGGCGGTGATCTCAGATTGAGCACGTAGATCCTGTTGGTGGAACTTGGCAGCCTCAGCGTGGCGCTCCGTCTCTTCCTTCAACCGCTTTATTTCTTCATCCAAGATGGTCTTCTCGTCCTCGTACTTGCGGGCAACCTCAGCCTGGGAGTCGCGCAGATGGGACAACTCCTTGTTAGAGTTTGCCAGCTCGGTTGACAAGTCCTCGACGCGCTGCTCAAGCTCCTTGATCTTGGCGTCCTTGCCCGTGAGAGCAGCTTCCATTTCCTCTCTGTATTGTTCCTGAGAGGCTGTGAATTCGGACAAGGCCTCTTCATTCTGCTCGCTGAGCTGCTTGTATTGCTCAGTCTGTTCTTTGGCGTTTTCGAGTTGAGACTTGGCGATATCGAGCTCCCTTTTGAGATCCGACACCTCGTTGATGAGCTCGCGCACCTCGGCCTCATTCTCTTGATCGGTCTGAGTGGGAGGTGCCATGGTCCCGGGGCGAGGCGTAGGCCTGGGCGCAAGGCGGCCAGCCCGTTCTTCAGCATTGCGAAGCTCGATGGTAAGCTCGTCGACACGGGCTTGAAGATGGTCACGGCTGGTTTTGACGGCTACGTGCTCTTCACGGATTTGGCTAAGGCTGGTGGAGAGTTCGTCGATACGTTTCTGTGACTCGCGTGCGTCGAACTCCTTCCTGAGCTGAAGCTTCTTCCCTTCCTCCATCTCATCCGACAACTTTCGCTTCGTGCTGTTGAGCTCTTGTTCGAGTGTATCAATCTTCGACTGCGCCTTCCGTCTGTATTCGGACTCGGAAATGTCGCGCTCGTTTTGCATCGACTGCTGGCTGGCCAAGAGGTTGTTGAGTCGCGTCTTCTCCTGCATGAGGTTCTCGTTGTCTTGGTTGAGACGATCCTGAATGTCCTTCCACAATTTCTTCTCAGCCTTGAGATTCGCGGCTTCGTTGCGGACACTCTCAAGCAAGCCCTTGGCATCGATGAGCTCTTCGGCGACCTGCTGGGTTCGGATTTCGTGCTTGATGGAGTCTTCGGACAGCGACTGGTTCCGCTTCTGGAGCTCCTTGTTCTCGCTCTGAAGGGCGACGAAGTTGGAGTGAAGCATCTCGTATCGCTCCGAAGCGAGAGTGATCTGACTGGAGATCTTGGCGACCTCGCCCTGGAGGGAGTTCTTCTCGCTAGAGAGCCTGTCAATCTGCTCCCGCAATGATCGGCGGACTGATTCCTCGTCGTTCCGATATGTGTCGAACTCGACTTGCAAGGCGCGGAGGGCGGCCTGGGGCGACACACCATCACCCTCCTCGTTCTCGATGCTAGCAAGTGGTGGGCGCTGTCCGTCATCCGAACCAAGGATGGAGGTGAGTTCGCCAGCGGTGGCCTTTTGCTGGAGGAGGCGTCTGAACATGTCACGCTCGGCCTTGAAGCTTTCCATTGTCGTTCGCAAAGACTTGGTCTCGTCGATCATGTTGGCGAGTTCCTGTTGCAGACGCTCGACAGCTTGGTGATCCTCCACGGCCTGGCTCTTAGCGGCGACAGCTTCCTCGCTTTCCATTTGCTCTGCCAGCTCCCGAGTGACTCTCAAAAGCTCTTGGTTCTTGGCTTGAAGTTCTTGGATGTCCTTGAAGACAACAAACTTTTGGGTGATGAACTGGTGGGTGTCGGACATGTCGGCAAGAGCGCCCTCGGTGACCTCACCACGAGAAAGCTGCTCCAAACGGAGGGTCTCCTCGCGACTGAGCTGCCCTAGGCCCTTCTCGCGGGCGTGCATGTTGAAGACCAGCATCTGGATCTGGGTGCTGAGATCGCGAACCTGTGTGCGAAGGATCTTTGACTCCGCCTGCGCGTTTGCCAGCGCGCCTTCGGCCTTCCTTGCGTTCTTCTTCGCAGCATCGCGCTCCTCGAAGCTCGTCTGAGAGAGCTCGGACATCCTAGTGATCTCGGCTCGCAGGGTGTCGGCTTCGTTTTGGAGTTCCTCAATTTCGGGTGTCTTGGCCTCCAAAAGAGCAATCATGTTGTCGAGCTCCTCGGCGAGCTGCTGGTTGCGTCTCTTCTCTCCCGCCAGCTGCCCCTTGACCTTGTAGAGCTCATCAATGGCCTGGGTTGCGGTGATGGCCGACTTGCTTCGTGCAGAGGCCGGGGTGGCGAAAGGAGAGGCAGGTCTTCCGAGGAATGAGCCGTTCATACGCGGTGTCTGTGGTGTAGGTGTAGAGCCACGAGGGGGGCCCTGTTCCATGCGAGCATGGAGCTCGTCGACCTCACCCTCGAGCTGAGTGACTCTCTCCTCCAGAGCACGACAGGTCTCCCTCTCCCTTTCGAGCTCTTGTTGGATACGTCTGATTTCGTTTGCATGCTTTTCCTTTAGAGACTCCTTCTCACCCTCCAGAGTCTGGACGCGGGCCTTGTGGCTGTCGGCTAGTTGGTTGGTCATATCCACCACGCGCTGCTTGCTCTCGATTTCGTGCTTGTAGCTCTCCTCGCTGCGGGCAAAAGCTTCCTGCTGCTGCTGGACCTTGGTGAGAGCCTCTTCGGCCTTGGCCTGGGCGGCGTCGAGACGGTCTCGGAGCTGTTGTTCGCTTCGCTTCAGGGATTCAATGCTGGACTTGGCGTCTTCGTTTTGTCGTTGCAATTCGGCGATACGTGCTCCCTTTTCGCGGCGGTACTTGAGCGCTTCCTCGCTCTTGGTCTTGAGTTCGGCCTCAAACCAGTCACTGTTACGTCGGGCCAAGTCGAGTTGCTGCTGGAGAGATTCTTCCCGGTATTTAGCGCTGCTGACCGCGGCTTGGGCAGTCTGAACAGCCTGTTGCAGGGACGTGATCTCCTTCTGGAGCTGAACATTCTTCTGGTGCTGCTTGGCCAACTCCTCGGAAAGCTCAGAGTCGCGGGCGTTCCGTGACTCCAGGAGGGCCATATTCGCGCGGTTGGATGATTGCAAGGATTCGATTCGGTCGCGGAGGGTAGTGATCTCCGAGTCGTGGTCGGAACCACGCGACTTGAGCGACTGGAGCTCATTCTCAACCGTTTGTCGCTTCGTCTCTGTGGAAGTGAAGTCAGTAAACCTTCTCCTAGCAGGCTTGCACTCGTATTCAGTGGCGCGTTGCCAACGCACCTTCCTCCTTTAACTTTTGACGAACTTCTTCGACGTCCTTCAATGCCTTGTCGGCAGTCGCCTTGAAGGTCTGGCATCTGGACTCTGCGCTGTGGTGGGCGCTCTCGAGTTCGATGTCGACCTGGAGCTTCTGCGCATACAGTTCGTCATGCTCTCGGGCCTTCGCAATGACGGCTTCGAGGAGGCTCGCGACGAGCTCGGGGGTCGGGTCGGTCGTGGCTGTCGAAACTGTTGATTCGGACAAGCCAAGGTGGCTGGCCACATAGCCTATATCCACCGCCGCTGCCATTGTGATTGTAATTCAAGGTCTGGCTGTCGACATCGAAAGGGAGTTTCGAGATCGTTCGTAGTTGATGAGGTGTTGTTTGTTGGTTCGCGCGTCGAACACCCCACCAGTCGGGGGAGGCTGAAGCAGGAAAGAAGGGGATTTGATGGTAGAAAGGAGATGAGAAAAGTCGGACCCTCGTCTGCAGATGAAGAGTCAACCTGAATCCGCCTTTGTGGATTGAGGCGGGCGAGGTTCAAGCCGGCGACGGGAATTGGGGTGTGGATGGGGCGGTTAGCGTCAACAAGCAGATCGCAAGATTTTGGGAGAGGGCGCGACCAGGAGGATGTTTTCCAGACCAGCCAGCACAGTGCACAGTGGAACCCGACCAGCAAGGCTGGGGAAAGCTGCAACCAAGGGGGGCAGAGTCTTGTTTCAGCCAATCAGGAGGTGCATGGCTTCCAGCTGCCTGTTGCACCGACAATCAGCCGGCTGACTCATCAAGAGCTCTTGCAGCTCGATATATGGGTCCATGCTTTGGTGATGAAGTCAGAGCTCACTTACCGAGACACACCGAAGCATACCAGGCTTTTCCTCGGTCAGGGTTACGGGCACGGTGAGCCGTCGGTGAGTTTCCTAAACCCAACGCGTGACACATTCAAGGGGGAGGCTTTCACTTTCACCTTTGAACCGCAAAGCTTCCCTTCATCGCGCCTTTTCTTTTCTATGTATTTTCAAAGAGGCTGGATGAGATAGAGGCATTCGTCTGGCGGCCACACGAGATGCATTTCCACGCCATATTAAAGCCTAAATGCAGTTGGTATCCTACTCAGACTGTCTTACTGTAGCATCCAGTCTTTTACAGTTCCCAATTAAATCAGAAACGCCGGTTGTATTACCGGCGCTGCTGAGTGCCATCCATTTCAGAGTACCCCGGTGTCGGCCCTGCATGCCACCCCATCCCCTGCAGTTCCGCCCGCTGCTGTTGTTGCCCCGGTGCGTGGTACACTGGCTGTGGCCCGCTCGGCATCTGATGAATTGGCTGGCCATGGGCCTCGGCCACGGGCGAGTTTCCCTGGAATTCCGAGTATCCTTTATAAGTATGGTGTGTCTGTCCGTACTGCTGTTGACCTTGCAGCTCCAGAGACATATGCTGTCCAGGAGGCTGAAGCTGGCTGTTGCTGTTGGCCGGCATCTCGGATGGTAACCGCGTTTGGCCATGGAGTTCCGCGCCCAACGGCGGCGGGGTGAACATGCTGGTGGAGTTGGAGATGGGAGATATCGTGTCCGACCGGGGAGATCCCGTTTGGGAAACGCTCATCTGGGGACTCTTGGGCGGTAGGGTGGATAACATGGTGCCGCCTAGCTCGGGAGGCCCGGTCATCTCTGGTGGGCCGATGGTCGAGGAAATGGGGAATCTCGGCTGGGATTTCCTCCTGCGGCGGTAGATCAGGAACGCAACGAGGCCTGCAATGGACAAGGCACCGATGACAGCGACGATCCCGCCTACAATGGCAGCAACACCAGGTCCGCCAGAGCTTGTATCATTGCTATTGGGGCTGCTGCCGGCGGCACTTGAACTGGTGCTGGTGGGCTGAGGTCCCGTAGTTCCTGACCCGGTTCCAGCTTGTGCAGTTGCATACGTTTGAGCGACTGGCCTGCGTTAGCAAATCACTTGAATTTTGACAAAAACCAGGGTTTCTTACTGGATTCGGCAACCGTCGCAACCACCTCGTTCCTGGCAGCCTTACAGTAAAAGTCCAAGACAGCCAAGGCAGAAGAAACGTCCTCGGAAGCCGTAGAGGAGCAGTAGTACTTGATATCAGACGTCATCGTGCTCGTCACCAGGTTCGTGACACCATCCTTTAGGCAGATACACGATGCCAGCGCCTTGGGCCCCTCGGGGCATTGGTATCTCGTGAGCGAATACATTGCGTTGGATATGCCAGACTGTGCGCATGGGGCTAGCGAGCTGTACTGGGACAGAGCAGTCATGTAGTACGTCATGTCCCCAGGAGGCGGCGACGGCTGCGGGAAAGCAGTGGTGCCCTTGTTCATGGCGCAGTACGCATCGTAGAAAGCGAGTCCAGACGTCACATCTGCCGCGTTGGAGCAGGAGTACCTGACAAGCGACGCCACAGACCGGCTTACACGCGCCGAGTTGTCGTTCTTGGTGCAGATACATGGTGCCATGAGGCTCGCGGGCTCGGGGCAGAGCGAGGCCATCGAGCTCAAGGCATACGAGACGCCCGACTGGGCGCACGGCGCCATGTTGGTGAACTCGGCGATGTCGGTGGCGTACTTGGTGACGATGTTGGTCGTTGGCGTCGCGAAGGCCACCGTCGCATCGGGGTTGCAGTATTGGCTAAGGACTGCCGCGGCGCTGGTCTGGTCTTCGGATGCCGTAGAGCCACAGCTGTAGCTGATGGACTTTGAGAGGGACGTCGACACGGCCGCAAGGTTGTTGTTCTTTGTACAGATGCATGACTGCAAGTCGGTGGGTGCTTCACCACAAGCCGAGTAGGTTTGAGTGAATATGTTGTAAGAGAGGGCAGTCTGCGCACATGGGGCCTGGGGCCGGTCAGCATGTCAAGTATCTGGAGCCATCATCAGTTCGCTAAGACGGTAGAGAAGGGCAAATACCTACCAGCAGAGTGTATATAGCGAGATCAGTTACATACACAATACTTGCGGCTGTCGTAAGGCTGCTAAAGAGAATGGCCGTCCAAAGCTGGACCAGTGTCCGCATCATCGTGACGATCAGACGGAGTCACGACTGAAGGGATGAAAGGAATGGAATGACGACAACCGTCGAAGGGAATAAAGACAGGACGAACTTTCCAACTCGGACGGCAAGAAGAAGAGATGGGAAGAGAGACAAACTCTGCCTCGAGGGAGATTGACACGGCATGGGATGGACACGGGGTAGAGGGCAGCATATGCCAGGAGCCAAAACGCCACAGTCGACCCCGTCGACCCCTGAGCGACCAACCTACGCATCGTGAGCCGGCTGAGTAGGTGGTTTGAAGGTCAATCACCACCCTCTGCGGCACTGACCCCCCTGTCGTGATGGCGCCAAAATAGCGCAGACCCCTGGTAGCTGAAATTCCAGGCTAAAAGCTGTCTCCGGCGTGAACCTGTTCAATCCAGCTTGGAGGTGTCGTGAACAAGTGGCCCTCATCATCCCTTGTGGGATCTCATAGCTGAGGCAACTCGGTTCTTGTTCAAGAACCATGGTTCTAAACAAGAAGGGCCTATTTCTAGAGAGGCAGGCAAAAGGTTTTCATCGGGTGGGATGGACACCATGCGCGCATCGTCGACCGTTATGAATAGGGGCAACGGCCGAGTGTTCCACAAGAAGGCTCAGCTGTAGCCGCCATGGCGTCGAGCAATCAAAGACATCAGCCCAGCTAAGCCGGCCTAGCCTCGACACTCGTCGACCGGGGAGCAAACCCGACCGACGCTTACAAGAACCAAATATTGCTCTCTTTCCCCCAGGCTC
Organism: Colletotrichum tofieldiae; assembly: GCA_022836555.1. Lineage (NCBI taxonomy): Eukaryota > Fungi > Ascomycota > Sordariomycetes > Glomerellales > Glomerellaceae > Colletotrichum > Colletotrichum tofieldiae. The sequence continues at coordinate 6,080,425 of BQXV01000003.1, read as the reverse complement.
AGCGACACATCTCGAAGTGAATCTCTCAATACAGATTCAGATGCCAATGTACAATAACTGGGTGTTCTTTGGAGGGGAGGGGGGGTTCTTTTGGTGTGATCGCGAGGTCCTCGCTGTCGCGTCTTCATGTTATGCTTTCGCGACCACCTCAGACATTCGCTCAAATGACTCAGGCGCCGGCAGACGCCACAGGCCGGGCGATGCAGGCATAGCAGGCGTTCACATGCGCCGTCCAACTTGATTGGCGTGCCAGGCGATTGATTGCTTAGACAATGCTCAGGAAACGCATGGGTGTCTCACAAGGCAAACCTTTGAGTTCCTGGCAGGGCGTTTGAGCGTGAAGTTGGAACTAACATTTTCCCGTCTCGCTCGGGGCATCATCCACTCTGCCTCGTGGGCTTTTCAGTGCTGACAGGGAGGGCGGGGATCCCGCCCGTAAAGGCCCCACCAGGCAATTGCACCCGAAGCCCGGAGCGGATTCAGACATCGCTGGATGCCATGCATCATATTAGATAAGCCATTCCATCCCATCCAGCATTCAACACCGTTCCCTGACTTTCAAAAGTTACTTTGTCACTTTTGCACCCGGAGATCCAGACCGATCTCAGGAGACATCACGCGTGCAGATCCTCAGAAACTCAGAATCGGTCAAGCACGAGTTCATCCAGGTCTTGTGGCCAAGTTGGTTCATCAAACCTCCGGCATCTGTTCGACTTGGTATCAATCTATGGTATCAATCTTCCATCAAGGGACCATGCTCCATACATGTTCCATCAAATCATGCTACATCACAACCAAGCACCCTCGATTCTCCAATGGAGTGGACGCCTCCAGTCTGGCCACCCCGCCATCTACCCAGTCACCCGGCTGACCCCATTGCCCCCGTAGCCAGTCGCCAGGCCCTCTCCGAACTTTGTCAGAGTCTTGTTCATCTTGACGGACAGCCGTCTCGAGATGCTGTCACGCTTCCTCTCCCTGAACTCAAGCTCCGCTTCTCCCTGGACATCTTCGTCGTCGGACATCGCGTTGTCATCGTGCTTGGGCTCTGGCACTGCCCTGCTTCCGCAGGTGGTGCATATGACTTGGTGCGGTCGTACCAAATGCATGTCGCTCTTCCGTCGCGCGCGTGCCGTAGTGGCCATATAAGTGGAAGCGATTCTTGGCGCAGATTGCACAGCAATGGCATCGCCGTCCGTGGCCCGTCTCCTCATCGACCTTGCCCGTCGGGCAGCAATCTCCTGCTCGATCGTTGTTTTCATCGTAGTCGGCGGCTGCGTCTTCTCCTGCGTGGCCGTGGCCGTGACCAAGCTAGTGTTGACTGACGTTGCTATTTTCACCGTGGAGCTTTTGCCTGGCGTTTCGCTGGCTAGGATAACTTCGCTGGCCAGCTCCGACCAGAGTGCGTATCCTATAGCGTCGTGGATCACCGGCGCACTGACGAGCTTCCGGCACTCCTTTGAGCCTTCTGCCTTGTCCAAGAGGCCGAATTCTCTGATCTCTTCCATGGTCTGATCGCATTGGATCTTGATGTATCCTGCATGCAGCTGGTCTTCCCATCTTGCTTCGATGAAGTCTCTTAGAAACACGCGTGCTTCGGTAACAGATATCCGTCGCCTCGCAGTCTCAAGGCTTAGCCCTTCTTCCTCCTCCTCCTCCTCTTTTTTAGCCTCTTGTATCGGCTCTTGGGGACCGTCCGCTTCGTAGGGGACGTCGAAGTAGTTGCTGCCAACCAATGCCTCGTTGTTGTCATCAATGTCCTCCGTTGGTTGTTGCCGTGCCATGCTAATCGCCTCGTCTGCTGGAATAGGTCGCCCGTTAACGGACTTCCGCGGAATGATGGGCTGGTATAGCTGCTGTTCCAGGGCCGCAAAGAAGGGGCAGCTTTGCTGAGGTTACTGGCGGAAAGTAGATTCATGCTGTCTAGTCCCTGTGTCATCTTGCCCGAGGAGGCGCTTTTCGAGTTTCGTAGCATCGTTGATTGAACATCGACTATTGTTGAGTAGTATGAGGATACGTCTCCGGACCAGTTGGCCGAGGACGATGAGTGGCCCCAAGTAACCGTGGCTGTGAATCGAATCCAGGAGTCTTCGGGTTCCATGTTGGGCCACGCCCGACTTAAATTTAAGCGAAAACCGCCGCCATCGGAGCAAAAAATGCATCTTTTGAAGCTTCGCAGCTTAATAAAGGGCCGAAATTCATGACGAAGGTGGAAAGCCTCGCAAGCCACTCAAGCGTCTAGGCTGATAAGACATACGGCGTATGCATGCCGCATACGACTAAAGCCATTGTTGTCTATCTGGAGCACAAAATTCACACATTGACGACACTTTCGGAACTGCCAGAGCGGCGGTGTGGATTGTGCAGGAGTATGCCCGGTTTGCAATTTTCATCGAAGCGAAGACTGGGTATCTTCTGCTCTGCAATTTTCAGAAGACTGTATATTTGGCGCCATCATAAAAAATGTGGCAGTGACGATTACCCACCAGTTTCCTCCGCGGATGCCCATTGATTTGGTACAGGAATGGCATTTCCCCTCATTGCCGACATCCCAAACCGTGCAAGCTGACTGCCGTAAAGGAACCACTGAACAGTAGATGGCACGGACTGCTGCCGTAAGCCACGGTCTACGGTGACAAATCCTCTTAATGCATACTTGGCAACGTTCAACCTCGCGTCGTCGTTTTGGGTAGTTTGAATGAGCCGAGAAGCAAAGAGCTGGGGGTTTGAAATATCCTGCAACATTTTGCAAGTGTTTTAATGGCCTAGAGCGCTGTTTCTTAACTGTTTTAACTAGATTCAATAATTACGTCTGCCAGCTTTGTAAGTCACTTCGTACACCGATGCCTCCGAGTGGATGATTCAAAACGCGATGACAAGGCTTCTCAGCGACTATTCTTTTCCGACCTTGTTCTGAATCATATATCGCGATTTAAACTGCAATATTGCGCTGTGCGGAGATAGCAAGAGAGATGGCGCCTCTTGAGCCTTGAACCTTGAGCCTTTCGTGTGGGGAAGAACCAAGTAATGGCAGACATCTCACTAAGCTCGCATGGCTGGGAAGACATGTCACAGCTGTTGACAAACAAGATGATTCAAAGACTATCTTCCTTTCAGAGATATTAGAATGAACGACATGCCGTGTTGATATATTTGCAAGACACTCCTCAATGACGTCCCCAGGTGTTTGGCAACAAAGAGGGTTGATCATCAAAGTGCCAATGTCTCATGCTCGCCGCGTCAATGAGATGATTCGGTAGAGTTTTGCAAGAGCTGTAGCAATATAACTGATAGGATTGACATTCTGTGAAAGATCGTGGGAATAATTGGGTACCGAAGAAATATAAGAAAAGAAAAGAAAATTGAATACTCGGTTGCTGTGTGAGACTGTGCCTGCCTCAACTTTTACCTTGTTTGCACCTGCCTTCAGTCGTACTTCCCTCAGCTGGCGCCTTCTATTATTCGCCTCTCATCTCATCGTTTCGTCTCACCCTTCACCTTTTGACTTTCCCTCTCCCTCTCAACATCAGCTCTTGCGAACTTCCTCATCAACAATATTAGCCACTCGACTTTCGACTTTAACATCCCAAACATCAAATTACATCCAAACATTGCTCTATTCAACTTGCTCTTGCTTCCGATTGTCAAATTCGTCAGAAATCGGACAAAATGAGAGGATTCGATCCCATCAACGTGGCGCTGGCCTGTTGTGCTTCCATCACTGGGCTGAGGGTCTTGTTCCAAGCCGGAACTCAGCTCTTCCACTATCTCCCAGAGTTTTCCGAGTTGCCGGCCATCAGAGACAACCTGAAGGAGGTTATTGGCTTCTGGATCCTCATCCACGCTCTTCTCGCCGCCCCTTTCGTTTACATCTACATTCTCAACCCCTTCATCCGATACTTCGTCCCTTCACTCGGTTGCTCAGACGAATTCGCGACCACAATTGATAGAAAGATGGCTCGTTACAGTATAACCGGTTTCCTCCCGTACCTCAATACGGGATGCCAAGCGTCCGTAGCCATCGTTACCTATCTATGTCGAACGACGGTCAAGCTCGCGACTTCAGCTACTGGAAAGATACTCAAGAAATCGAAGGGCAAGATTGATACTGAAGCCGAAAAGTCTTCTCTCAGCATCGTTTCGAAGCTCACCGCTGAACAGCAAGCCGCCGAAGCGCGGAGATGCCGACCACCGGGCCCTGTGTGCGATTCAGCGAGATCTCAGCTCGATATCAGGCGAAGGGAGGTGAATGACTTGGCCAGGCAGCTTGGAGAGGTGGAACAGCGTGAGCTCGACGCAACAAGTGCGCTTAATGCTGAGCGAACCTCCCGCAAACTCATACAACAACGCCTAGTGCGAACCGAGCAGCAACTCTCACAGTACGGTCCAGAAGCAAGAACCGTTCAACAACTCAAATCCCTGCTGGCAGAATCCGAGAAAAAGATTGGTCAGGCCAACCTCCGCGCGAATAAGGCCGAGCGCATCCTCAAGACAGAGGTCGAGAACTCAAAGTGGATAGTCGATCGGAAGGATGCCCACGGCAGGAAACTCCGCGCCGACGTAGGAAAGGTCGCCCTGGCGGCAAAAGACAAGATTGGGGTCATGAGTGCCGAGATATCATCGCTGAAGCGGGAGTTGGATGCAGCAAGATGGAAGAATACGCCCGCCGACGTTGAAGCATTGCTCGCACAGAAAGATGAGACCATACAGTTCTTGATTGAGACGGGAGTCACCGTTGAGAAAGACCGAGATGAAAAGATGGGTTACGCGGAGACCATGTACTCTTTGATGGAGACGGAGAACCGAAATCTGCGACAGCAGTTAAGTGACTCGGCCAAGGCATTGCAAACTGCTGGCAACGAAGCTGAGGTATGTTCTCTGCGAAACGCTCTGGCGGATGCCCACAAGCGGATTCAGACGACAGAGGCGGCTCTGTTTGGCAAGCAAGCAAAAGTCGACGAGCTTGAAAGCCGGTTCAAGAAGGTCACGGATGAGTCAACGAAGGCCATGGCAAATGCCACTAGCCAAATCACCAGATTGGTCACCGAATTCTCCGCCGGACAAGAGAATCTGGTCCCTGAAAAGAGGAAGAAGGGGATTGAAGGCTTCAACTGTCAGATGAAAGAGCTAAGAAACCAGCTCACAGCGGCACATACCAACTACGCCAGCGAGATGAACCAGGCTTCAGCCATCCACACGGAACAGCAGCAGTGCATAGCCTCCCTACGCACCAACATAGACACCTCCAACAGCGAGAATACAAAACTCCGTCGAGAGGTATCGAGACTTCAGGACCTGCACAACCAGCATGCTGTCTCGGACGCCAACAGCAAAGCTTTTGAACAGCGGTTCGAAGCTTTACGGTATCAACATCAAATGGATCTCAACCAAGCGGCAAGGTTACTTGGTATGAAGGATGGTGAAATCAAACACCTTCAAGACAGCCTCACTGTTGCCCGGGCGCATATTAGTAGCCTGAGGGAAGAAGTGGCTGAGATGCAAGGATGTGTAGACGGCCACGACGAGGAACTTGACACCTTGGAGAAAAAGCTGCACTGGGCACTTACCAACGAAAAAACAGCCATTAAGCGCTTTGCCGAACTCGAAGAGAAGAGGAGAAAGGAAGCTACCGCGGATCTCTTGAAATACAACCGGCTCAAGGTCGAATACAACAAAGCCATCCGAGAGAGGGATGACCTCGCCACTGGCACCCGGGCTCATGAAGCAGAGAACCACGGCAACCAGCTCAGTATGTAAATGCAGAAAGATGTTAATTACGAGAAGATGCTGACTGTTTGCCAAGCGACGGCAGCTGACATGATGGCAGCCCGCGTGAGCATTGAGGACCCAGAAGGGCAAGTTATATCAAAAGCGGGCAAGGTCGGAAGGGAACAGAATGGCTCCAATACGAGAATTGAAACCCAGAACAATCAGACGACACCTCCGAAGCAGACACACTTGCAAACCACTGAGACTGAGAGAAAGCAGCAAAAAGCATTGGCACCGATCAATAGAGCCCAATGGTTGGAGGGCATTAACAATGGGGGCCCGGAGAAGGATGCTCAGTCCGATAATGATACGGAAATGGGTACCACGCAGACTTACAACACCACGGACACAGGGACCGATGATGAGAAGAAGAGTGAAGGGAAGGAAGATGAAGAGTTCGAAGCGGCAATGAACAAGGCCATCGATGACTCGAATCACGAGTATAACAGCCGAACGGCCGCCACATTCAAGACATCCATCCAGGCCCCCGGGGGTCAAGAATCCTTTTGCGCCACCTGGACCCCCGACAACAGCACCGGACTTCTCTACCATGTTCGGCAGCCAAGCCCCTATTTCGGCGTTTGGGCAGCAAACAGCAACAATGGCAAGCCCAGAAAAGCCTTCGACGCCGGACTCTGCGACGGAGAAGCACCTAAAGAGTGGTGTCACGTTCTGGGTGCCCAAGAGCATGTCTCTTGCCGCACGTACCAGCCAACAGCAACAGGAGCAGCGGAATATCTCCGAACAAGAGTCGTCTGGTACTCCCGCTCCGATCACAGGCCGCAGACTGAAGAGGCCAGCCACTCGGCGTCTCCCGGGTAGGGAGCAGTAGCTTCCATACTCCAGTCCGTCCCCAAATCAGTCCCACAGCCCTGCCCGGAAGTGCGAGTAGTCCCTCGAGGGTCCATGAAACTTCTGCCCTGCTCAGAGCGGATTACTACTTTTTTCGTTGCTGTATACTATGATCATGATTATGGCCGATGAGCCGAATTCATGGAGTCCGTCGAGATCGCAAGGGATGAGACTAAGGATACGGATGCGGATACGACAAGGAACTTGGCTGAAAAGGCATGACGGTAATCAAAAAGGGTTCTTGCAATCAATGGTATTATTGTATTTTGTGCATCCATATGTAACGTGACATGAGGCCTTCTTACAAGTCTTCCAGATCCAGGCCATCGACCTTGCCCAGGAAATCTCCTGTGCCACCCCGGAGCAGCTCCTCGACGTCGAGGGTGCCCGCCGTGATGTACTTTTCACTCACGCCAGCGTTAACGCGCTTCGACAACAGCTCGCGCAGCTGCGCCCTCATGGCGCCCATCTCCGCCTTGGAAATGTTCTTATCCTCCTGCTGCTTCTTCTTCCGCTGGCTACCGCGGCCGGTCCAGCTGCCCGCCTTGTCCAGCTCCTCACTGTCATACTCGACGCCAAGCTCCTCCGCCGCAGCCTTGACCCAGTCCTCGTCCTTGGTGCCCTTCTCCTTGGCCAGCGTCGCGTCCGTGAGCTTCTTGGCCAGATCCACCCTCGGCTTGAGACGGGACGCGATGCGGCGGTCGATGTCGATCGTCCTCATGAGGTACTTCTTCTTGCTCGCCTGCTCGGCGTGGACCTTGGCAGCCAATCTGCGCGTCGGGACTACTTCTTCCGGCCCGCAGAGAATGATGCTCAGACCCGTGCGCTCGGCACGCGCCGTGCGACCGGAGCGATGGACGTACATGTCCGCGGCGCGGGGCACGTGGTAGTGAATGACCTGGTCGATGCCGGGGATATCGAGACCGCGGGCGGCGACGTCGGTGGCGATGAGGACCGAGGTGGTGTTGGCCTTTGTCGCGGTGAACTTTTCGACGGAGCGGAGACGCGCCTTTTGCGGCATTTGGGAGTGCAGCGCCGTGGCGTTGAGGTTGAGGTTCTGGAGAAAGGGGGCGAGGCGGCGGACGGCGCTAATGGAGTTCGTGAAGACGAGGGTTCGGCGGTTGGGGTTGAGTAGGAGGACGGTGTAGAGGTACAGATCCTGGAACGTGTTAGTTTTGTAAGAAAACACAAAAAAGGGGGCGAGCGGTGACGTGTCTGACCTTCTCCATGGCGCCGCACTCAATGAGGCCCTCCTTCAAACCGGCCGCCATCTGCTTCGCTGGGTTGACGTCAATGAACTTGGGCTTCTCCTCGCGGAAGTTAAGCTTCTTCAGGAGGTACTCCATCGACTCCTTCTCTGACATGAGACCCCATTTGCCCTTGCCCGCCAACTTCTGCTGCAGCCCCTGGTGGAACGTTGCGGAGAAAACGAGGGTTTGCCGTGCCGAAAGATCCTTCTCATCGTCATCATCGTCGTCTTCTTCAATAACCTCGCGATCCAAGGCGTCGAGAATCTCGCCGGCCTCCTTGAAGTGTCCCTCGCTCAGCAGTCTGTCGGCCTCGTCGACCACCAGGTACCTGATCTGCCTGAATCCAGCAAGCAGCTCCCGGCTTCCGCTGATGACCTCCCACAGACGTCCTGGCGTACCAATGACGATATCCGCCTTGGCCAGTTGCCTTTGCTGCTTGAACACTGACAGACCACCCGTCACCGAGCAGACGAACGGCGCGTTGGGAAGGCCGGCGCAGAGGTTCTTGATGTGGTTGGTGATCTGATGGGCCAATTCTCTCGTCGGCGACAGTATCAGCGCAAGGGGTGTGTTCTCGGGTTTTGCGGCCTTCTCTCCGTCCGCCTTGTCCTCATACTTGTCGAGCCAGTCCTCGACGATGGGGATCGAAAACGCCAGCGTCTTACCGGAACCGGTCGACGCCTTTCCGATGACGTCGTGGCCGGCTAGGATCTCGGGTATGGTCGACGTTTGAATCTTTGTCGGCTTGGCGAATTTGAGCTTGGCGATGGCCGAGACCAGGGCAGGCGAGAGCCCGAGATCCACCCACGGGGTCATGTCGAGGTCCTCCTCGACCTCTTCGACTTTGTCCAGGGCCGTGAACACGTTGCTCTCGAGCTTGGCGTCCTCAGGCTTCGGCTGAGCCTTCTTCTGCTTCTTTTCCTTCTTCTTGCCCTGGGATTCTCCAGTCGCAGGTTCGGCGGTGCCTGTGCCGTCGGTCTTGTCTGCAGGCTTGTCGTCTCTGGACTGTTGCTCTGCCTTTGCTGCCTTCTTTTCCTTCTTGGTCTTCTTTGACTCCGCCTTGTTGTCTGTCTTGGCCTCCTCTTTCACCGGTTCGGGGTTGGCAGGGACGGGCTCAGAGTCGCTGAAGCCTTCGAACTCGTCGTCGTTGTGCTCCTTCTCGTCGCCGGAGGGGATGGCAGCGACCTGGCCTCCAGTCAGTAGCTGTAGGTCAAGAGGGAAACAATACGGATTCAAAACGTACAAACTCGATGTTGTCGCCATGCTTGACGACGTCCACTCCCTCGATGACCTCCAATCCGTAGAAACCCTCGGCGTCGTCGAACATCTCAGGCACCTCGACCTTCTTCCATGGCAATGCGCTGGCGGCGACCTTGCGCTTTTTCGAGGGCGCATTCTTTGTGTTGGCAGACTTTTGGCGCTTCTGAGGGTTCTGGCCAGCCTCGGAGGGCTGATGCTTCCTCTTGTGCTGCATCGTGGCGTGTGTGGTGGTGGTAGCAGCGTATCAAGTCGAAAAGAAAATGTCTTTGAAAAATGCCCCGCGAATCTGCACCCAAAATTTCGATGCGCAATTGCGGCCGTGTAACAGAGCTCTGCCCGTCGCTCGCTGCATTTCTCTGTGCTGCGCTCGAAAATTTCAGCGGACCCGGAAAATACTTCGGCCGGGGGATGGACCCCCGAAAGCGCCGTCGGCCGCACAGACCACACCTTAATTCAGCCCTACAGCTCCAGTCAATCGCTGCAGCAAATTTTCTTTGGCGGGCAGCGACATTCGAACCCCCCCAAAAAATCTCAGTGAACATCTCCCCTCCCCCGCCATTTCACATCGCGTAACTCGACCCCTTTCTCACCACTCATCCACCTCCGTACCCTCAACATGGGCAAATCTTCCAAGGACAAGCGCGACGCTTACTATCGTCTCGCCAAGGAGCAGGGCTGGCGTGCGCGCAGTGCTTTCAAGCTGCTGCAACTGGACGAGGGTGAGTCACTTTACCCCGCCATTTTCTGCGATGTGGGCATCCGATACTAATACGAGCCCAGAGTTCGACCTCTTCGCCAACGTCACCAGAGTTGTCGACCTGTGCGCCGCTCCCGGAAGCTGGTCGCAAGTCCTATCCCGTGTGCTCATCAAGGGGGAGAAGTTTGGCCGTTCAGCATGGCAGGACCGCGAGGCCAAGTTCCGCCAGGAGATGCTTGGTGTCTTCCCCGCCACCCCTGAATCCGACGCGTCTGAGGTCGAGGCCAAGAACCAGACAGAAGTGACCAAAGAAGAAGCTAAGCCCCGCAAAGACGTCAAGATCGTGTCCATCGACCTGCAGCCCATCAGCCCTCTCCCCGGCATCATCACCCTTCGCGCCGACATCACGCACCCCGCCACCGTGCCTCTGCTCTTGAAGGCTCTCGACCCTGACTACGATGCCAACTCCAAGAGCAAGCAAGCCACCGACCGTGTCGACCTGGTCATCAGCGACGGTGCTCCCGATGTCACCGGCCTTCACGACTTGGACATCTACGTCCAGTCGCAGCTCCTTTTCGCCGCCCTCAACCTCGCCCTCTGCGTCCTGAAGCCCGGCGGCAAATTCGTCGCCAAGATCTTCCGTGGCCGCAACGTCGATCTCCTGTACGCGCAGCTTAAAATCTTCTTCGAGACCGTCATTGTTGCCAAGCCCAGGTCGTCTCGCGCGAGCAGTGTCGAGGCCTTTATTGTGTGTATCAACTTTCAGCCCCCTGCTGGATTCCAGGCCAGCCTCGAGAACCCGCTTGGCGTGGGACACAAGCTGCCCGAGATGGTCGAAGAGCGGAGGAGTCAGCTGCCTGCCATCGCCGACGCGCTGATGCAGAACCTCGTCACGGGCAAGTGGGACACGGCGCCCACCGCATCTGCCACCCGGGGTGAAGGACAAGTCGTCGAAGTGGAGGCATACGACGAGACGGACGAGACTACGGATCACGAGAAGAACATCAGATGGATTGCGCCCTTCATAGCATGCGGCGATCTGTCGGCATTCGATTCTGATGCTTCTTACCAACTGCCCGAGGACCATGTTTCTCTTGATCCCGTTCAACCGCCAACAGCACCTCCCTACAAGCGCGCCATCGAACTGAGGAAGGCTGCCGGTGGGGCGTACGGCAAGACCTCTGTCAAAGTCTAAGCTGCTTCTACCAAAGAAAGACCAGATACATCACCCGACACCGAGCTCACTCATCGTCGTCCGTGCCAGGCGGGCCCTCGGGCATCGAAAGTCCTCGCTTCTCGAGCAGATATAGCTTTCCAGAGTTCGACTGGCCCCACTCCAGTGTCCCCAACGCCTGCTCGTACAACTTGCTTGCCTGCGGCGATGAGGTGAGGAGCAGGAAGCGTCTCAGGTCCGGCCACTCATCCAAGATTTCGTTCAGGCAATCCATCAGCCACGGTGCCAGGCCCTTGCCCTGATGCGAGGGCAGCACGTAGATGTCCGCCAGGTAGCCGATGGTGACGTAATCCGTGACGATTCGGGCGAGGCCCACGAGCTCGGGTCCCTTTTTGCCTAGCGATGGTTGGAAGAGGACTGGATCCATGACAGATGACGTACCTGCAATATCGGCGGTAGACCCGGGGAGCTTGTAGATACCAAGACAAAGCGAGTTGTCAATCATCCTACGTAGGGCATCCTCCGACACTCGCCTTGTCCACCACAGCAACTCCGAGTCCAAGGCATCATTAATGGCCTTGAGGTCGAGGAGTGACCGGTCGGTGGAGATGAGGTAGTCGTCCTTGTACCACTGCTTGGATATCTGATTCGGCATCGTAGATGAAATTGACGTGTAGTTGAAAGACGCTTTGAAACTCTGGTAGCCGCCCTGGCCCGTGAGAAATACCAAAGGCTGAGCTAAAGAGAGTGAGAGTGCGGAGGGGGATCGAGCGTTTCTGCCCTGGGAACGTCATACCGCCCGGATCAAGCCACCGTCTGAGAGTTCTAGATTGGACGTCGGTGTGAACTCAACCCGCCCCCCACGGTTGAAGGTGGGGTACACGCATCGGTAGCTCATCTGCCGTGACTTTTGCTATACCTGTCTCGGTAAGCCCAGCCGGGAGGTGGGGTGCCCTACCTCCGATGCCGATTGCGGTCGCAGGAGGCCGATCGGCTGCCGTTAAACGAGACCCGAGCCAGGTTTTGCCCAATTTCACCATCACCAAATCGACTTGTTTTAACAATTCCAACGCCTTTCATTCTTCTTCCCGCCCAAGAGCAATTTTCTTTTTGTTGGAATATATTCCATTCCTTCAGCAGTTGTTCAACCGCTACATTCTCCTCCACTACTCCTAATTATTGGCGCTTTGTCCCGCTCGCCCAGGTAATCACCCTTGATGATATTACGATGCCTCTCCGGCTTTGCAATTGTCCCAGGGTCAGCCGAGGTGCAGGAATAGAAGTTGAGGCATATCTTTGGTGATGACTTCTTCTGAAGTAGGCTGGGTATTTCTACTTCCATCTCACAAATTCTGGTCTATGTTAACCACCAGAACAACGAGACCCGCCGCCGTGATAGCACGCTGACTTGGCACTGCAGCAGCCCACCATCACCGCTCCCAACACCAGCATGATAAACGCAATTCTTGAGGACCTTCTCAAGACTCGGAAAACATCAAAACCCCCGAAGGTTTGGATCAAGAGGCAAAAGACCACCCCATCCAAGTGCCGCTGCACGAGTCCCATGAGTATGTATGGGGTTGCTACACCGCAAACTGCGTCATGATACGCGTCAACGTAAAAAAGAGCAGTGTGGTCAATTACGGGGTTCTCTATAAGAATGTAGGAATCGTTAGCCATTGGCACACGATTCATTACAAGAGAGACATCCAGACAGCCTCTGCGACAGGGCCACCGTGTGCGCGGACACGTACAAGATGACCAGCTGAGAGGCTACTGAGGCTAATCATGTGATTGGAACTCTAGCTCGACTTTTGCGCACTTGAGAGAGTGATAGACTGGTTTCCAATACAGCAGCTTGGCATAAAAGTCATTGTACTACCGAAATATTCTTCAAGATAAGGAGAAAAGTTTTGCTATCTGAGACATGGACGTCTCCAAAATACTGAAAGTTGATTTTCCTGCTTCAAAAATATCTCGTCTGCCATGATCCTAAGCTTTCAGTTGGCGTGAGCTTTACGACATACTCCAGCGCAAGAAGCAAGATATGCAAGCATACCATGCTTATAACGTTCTGCCTGGGCGAGAAGACTTACGTCAACTGCTTGGAGTTTCGGGAAACTCGAAAGTGAGAGGCGTTGGATCCGGAAGAGTATGTCTGGGCCGATGTGATGGTTAAGTCGATGGCTAGGGCGGTCCGGGTTGACCACTCATTTTGATTTGCAGTCCATTTGATTAATCGTTTATCCCTTTTCAGCAGCACGGAAACCACATCGGAAGCGGACGGGGGAGTCGAATAGTAGCAGGCCTTCCCAGTAACCTCTGGCAACACGATGGCATGTTCGATGACAGAAATGCTTTGGCAGGCTAGAGACTGGACAACACGGAGAACTGCCGCCGACATGATAAACAGAGAAAACCTTTATTCAGGCAGCATTCGATGTATCCACGGCCATTCGACCATGGAACCGTGGTAATCCGGGGTTGAAAGAAAAGTTATCTACGTGGGCACCAAGTAGCAAGGGCGAAGCACGCAACTCAACCACGACAGCACGGATAAGACGGGTTGGATAGGTATGGATCATAAACAATTCTCGGCTGATGGCTATGCGGTGCTGGTGAGAGCGCTGTAGGTCAAATAGTACAGCGAAACAAGCTAAATTCCGAGTCCGAAACCCCATTTTCATTCCTTTTTTGAAGTTGTGATTTAAGTAATTTCCCAGATGCCGTGATTACCCGCGGCGTTTTCGACGTCAACATGAGACAAGTTTACCATCCCAGTACGGCGAGGAACCATTTGGCTCTATCGATAGACCACGAGCGCCAAGTATCCTCTAGCGAGTACCATCCCAGCTTGACATCGACGGGGTACCTTTCCGGCTTGTACATCTTGAAGTTACGCTCATCGAGGGCGGTGTGACCAGTCTGCGCCGCAGGAAAGCCATTCTGTCGAGCGATTCCAGAGGCCATGTTTGCCCAGATTCGGTGGACGATGGATAGGTGGCTACCCTCGTACGACTGGAACCAAGAACTGCCAAAAATGTCAGCCAGATATGCCGGGTCGTCAGCAGGATCGAAGTCAGATGCCGGAAGCGACGGGGGAGGGCAGCTGTGGGGGCCATGTATCTCGCGGATCATTTCGCCGAGGAGCCAGAACTTGTCGCGTGGCAGGAACATGCTGGCACTTAGGGAGTGGACGTTAACGTCACGGGTATCTCCGTAGTAAAAATCGTCGGCGTTGTCTAGGTACTCGAAGTAGGAGGTATGTTGAGGACCGCGGAAGTAATTGAGGTTGCCGATCTCGATGGGAGTGTCTGGACTGCACTGGTCACAGGTAGAAGCAAGCTGAGTAGCATAGGCATGGGCCGCCGAGTTGCGGTCGCACTGCTGATTATCAGCTCCATGAGAAACAACGAGATGGATGTCGGTCTCGGTCTCTGGTTCGCTGGCACTGCGGGCTCTGATATGCAAGTCAGAATCCTGGCCGACTTGCATCTCGTCCTTGTCGTCGACATGATAGTCAGAAGAAATGTCGGGCTTGCTCAAGTTGCTGCCGTCGCTAAGAATCCACGTGATGTCCGCTGTGGGTCGAACGAGATCGGAGTGCTTGGCCATGAACGACTTGGTGTTCTGCCACAGCAACTTCGAACTATCATCAGGCTGGAAGGATATCTCGTTGACACCGTAGGCAATCCCGCGAGCTCTCATCTTGCGGAATACATCGACGTTGATGTCGCACATAAACTGGGTCTGGAAATAACTCATGTTAACCTTCGGGCAAGGGGAGGAGAAACTGAAGCCAGCTTACACCAGGCTCAACCATCCAGAACCAGTCGTAAGCCTGGAGACGCTTCTCTCGTGCAAAGAGACCAGCGAACCAGCGACGCTTGTGGTGTGCAGCTCGGACCTGGGCTGTGTCGGCGTTCACCCTCTAAGTGCGCACCAGACCAGTCTCAAAGTGAACAGGGTCAGACGAGCGTGAGATCGGCCAGTGTTGTTGAGGGATCAAGTTGTAAGTGACAGTTCCGGTAGTGGTGTTTGAGGTGGCATCCTTGAAGTCTTCGCTGAGCTCTTCAAAGCTGAAGAACACCCAATCGTAACGGTACTTGCTGTTGAATCGCTGCTCAAGTTGTGCGACTGAGGCAACCATCTGGTCCAGCTGGTCCTCGGCCACAAGTGCAACAAAAGCAGCTCTTGGCAAAGGGTCGCGAACGTAGAGAGGTCCAGAAAAGGCTGATGGAATCTGGAGAAGAACCAAGAGTATTGTGAAGATGATGCGATACCAACATGCAAAGAACGACTTGCTGCGTCTCGCCATCTTTTTGTCGGTCGCAGAGATGTATATTGGAGGGATAGGACTGCCAGTGTGTGAAGAACTTTAAAGAGATTCGGAGGGGTTGAACTTTTGCTAACGACAGACGTGAAGAGGGTCTTTGTTCAGCTGGCTTGAGACCAGGACTGGTGTTGCTTGATGAAGTCTTTATGCAGAAGGTTTGTCCAAGGGAAAGGGAAGAAGAAAATGGATGGCGGTGGTGTTCATGGGAGAGGGAAGGGAAGGCAGCCCATGATCCCGTCCAGTCCAGGGCAATAGTAGCAGCTCGCTTACCGTCTTCATCATGCTAGAGGAAGGAACGGCCTGCTGCAGCCTCCGGCCCACGTGACTTGACGATCCAGAGCCTTCACCAAGGAATGTGCGCCTTAGGCGCCCAGGTGAGCCCTGGTGAGGCCATTATCGGGGGAGCACACATTGCAGAGCACGTGACGTCACTGTTATTGCTCAAAGACTGCTCAGGGAAAGAACGGTCGCTCATGTACGGAGCATTTGTCAAGCAGATAGCTGTCTCAGATAGCTTTCTCTATCTTTCGGGGGTAGGCATAGATGCTGCATGCAGGTGTTGTAGCGGGCGGGAAAAGATATTAGGCGTATACCCAAACCAAAGGGCTCGATTCGGAAGACTTATGTAGCTGAGCTCTTGGGTGGTGAATGGCGCAAGGTTTGTCACCACTACCGCATGTTGTGCAATATCTACTGAAACATTCAGCGCTTTGCCGGCTACACTGAAAGACCATGATCTCCCTTTGAGCACTAGATGCAGGCTTAACATGCTGTCTCTGTTCGGCCGAGGTCAACTGCTGTCTGAGTTTTTGATTGTATTTCTTTTTTGAAGGGACACAAAAGGCTTGTGTGTCATGGGGGGCATTATGTGATAACAAACCATTTAGCTAGAATAGCAGATCACTTGAAGGACGGGCCACAATTACGCCCTTTTTCAATTTTGGAAAAGAAATTTCATTGAACGGCAACACATCAATGCACAACTGACAATTGAACCTTTTATAGCTTCATCTCCCACGTTTCTCCCACCTGCTTTTTCCCCCAGTTTTGATGTTCCTTGGTAACCTTCAATTGGAATCCAAATCTGGTGTACAATCGTCGCGCCGAGCCCAACAAGCTGCTAGTTGACAACACTATATGCTCATATCCTACTTCCTTTGCCATGTCGATGCAGAGCTTAATCAAGATTGTTCCTAAGCCAGATCCCCGCGCACCCTCCTCCACTAAGAAGCATCGCAGTCTTGCCTTGCTTGGTGTTTTCAGCTCTTTGACGAGCATGATGCAGCCTAGAAACTCCCCGTCTCTCTCAGCAATCCAGCACCGTTCCATGACGGGGTCGTAGTTGCAAAGGAAGTCTGACGTGATCCTGCCGACGAGTGCTTCAAAGTGTTCATTGTAGCCGAACTCTTTTGAATAAATCGCCGCATGTCGAAAAGTGATGTAACCCATGTCGCCGGCACGGTGGCCGCGGATCTCGATGTCTCCTGAGATGGAGATCTTGCTTGGCTCTTCCATGTTGACGAATTTGGCAGTTGGAGAGGCGGTCTTTGAGAGTTAATTTGATACTTAAACGTGGAGATGTGTAGGTCTGATCATAATAGTTATCTTTGTTTGAGTTAGTTGACGCAACTTATGAACGCCAAAAGGGTGCACCCATGTGGCGGTGGTGAGCTCAACCAACAGGGGACTATTGGCTGCGGGGAAATGTCAAAATCATGTCGCTTTAGGGCGCAGTGACAACAAGACTGCCAAGCCCGCATGTAAGACCGTTTGGCGACAAGAAAAATGGGTCCAAGGGTCCCAACAAGCTAAAAATCTTGGTAAAATCTTAGAGTTGCCAAGTTGGCCTCAATTGGTATCAGTATCTTCATAGTGAGTAAAGCCTTTCGTGCTGTGAGTTCACGGCGTAGATTGTTCCGAGCCGAATCTTTAGCTGGATGTTGCGAAGTTTTCATGATACCGTTTGAACTCTTGAGTCTTCTTGACGTCTCTTAGACCCAACAATAACGGTGTTGCTTAATCGTGGTCCTTGAAAGCCAGCCAGGTCAAATCGAAAAATGTGGCGTTGGTGATACTTTAGCCATCGAGGTGACAAGTTTTGTATTCCAGGATCCAATAGATCCTTCATCTTCCATGCCGCAAACTTTGAATCTGGAACATCGCCAGGAACTGTTACCTTGAAGATAACTTAACAAGACCTTGGATGAATCCGCCGACCGCTGAGCTCAGCCAGATGAACTCTCCTTCTTTGAGTTCAGAAGCCAAGATGACTCCTTCTCTGACCCCCGAGTTCTCCAAGGCCCATCTTTTCGAAACCCCAACCTTGCATCCACTGTCGCTGCTTGGAGTTACCCAACTGTCATCCCGCCAAAATTAGGCAGTCCTAAACGCCGCTCCCATCACCTGTCCGTCGTGGTTATGTAAGAGGACGTCACATTCCGCTGGTGACGTCGTCTCATCAAGTCCGACTCGTCTCCAGGCTACGTTATATGGTTCGCGATGAGTTGTCTTGTGTTTCGTGAACGGCGAGGGCGTGGTGGGTTTTGAGTCCACGTAAATCGTCATTGCCGGGACTTTTTCATCTCTGAATCTGCCCAGGGAAGATGGATACATTGGGATGGACAGACCAACAGGCCGAGGACCGGCCATTATCTGGAGTTGTCCCTCTTTCTTAAACGCGAGACGTACTATGAATCGGCGACCAGGATCCAAAGCAGCATCCGGGAAGGCGGAAATCATGTATGACCCGATCGTTTGGCCTACTGATTGCACCTGATTCTCGTCTTCCAGCTCACGCACGACCTTTGGCCAAGAGAAATCTTCAGCGGCGGCGCGGAGCCGTTCGATGCCATACTGAAGGAGCTAGCATGCCGACCAGGTGTTGGTGACTGTATTCCGAGGATCTGGTGGCAGTCCAGCAGAGTAGGCCAAAGTAGTGATGATCTCAAAGTTTGGGTCAGAAAGAACAACTTCGCTAAAGGAATCAGAACTAAAGGGTGCCATGATGAAACTGTCGTTTGACGTGTATTAGATGGGAGTACAACGGATGCCAAATCGTGAGCCAGGAATGTCTCGTATTTGTACTTTTGAATTGATACTTGACCTCCCTCTCAATACTCGGCCAGCCCTGTTTCATTCAACTACATCTGATAACAGTTGGCTGCCTAGGTCAAAAGTTCCTCAAGGTGGAGAATAGGCCAGCAGTATTGCTCCTCAATTGCTGTGCGACTAGCACTTGCAGGCAAATAATTGGTGGGATTGGTGCGCTGTGCCGCAATACGTGACCTGCCTGATATGGACCTGGGTTGCTGCCTTTTAGTAAAAATTGCAGATTTCCATGGGCAAACAGGAGGACGACTAGGCGAACTTTATCGAACATGGTCCAGCGGGTGAATAATTACATCTGAGGTATGGAGTTTCATGCTTTGATGCTTCATCATGTCAGCTGCAATTTCCTGGTCAGTTACTACTTGATCAAATCAGAGAGTAAAAGACTCATCAAGATACTTGCTGCGCGAACAAGCAATCTGAGAAGGCATGTACTGGCAGTGGGGCTAATTTCGGTAAAATTTCTATTGGATTTGATAAACAGCATGGCATCCGATATCCCAGGAATCTAGCCGTTGAAGAAGTCTTCCTTTGGGTATAAGCTGGACAGCAGGCAAGCTAGTAGAAGCAGTCTCACTTGAACCATGACGCAGAGCATTTTGGAGATCTTTATAAGTGACGAAGCGCAGTTATATAGTGGTTCGCAGCTCTGCTTGTCACCGTTTAGTGGTGTGTGCTGGACTATAAAAACTTTGAGACTCTCGTCGATACAGTCACAGAAGAGGAAACAGTCTGGGAGCAGGTGCCGCAAGAGTCCAAGAGAAAATCCTTGACATCCTTCACTCAGACCAGGCTTGCTCGCAAGACCATATGATGGCGGCAAGGTTGTCCAGAACCACAAGACATGGTCCATGGTACACAAGCCAGCTGCAGCCGAGAATGAGGTTCAGTACCTTGACCTCGAATTGGTGAGCACGGGCTGCATCAATGCTATCAGTGTGTAGAACCTCAAGGATGACAACCTAACAAGCGCCGAAAGAAACAACTTGGGAGTTGCTGGAGAGGTCATATTTGGTCGTGTAGTCTAGGCCTTCTATTCGAAAAGCCGAGTGGCCCGAGAATTATTTGAGCACCGACAGGAAGTTCAGCGAAGACATTGCTAACGGCAAATTTATCACTGGCGATAAGTAGGTGCGATACACAGACTCTTGTCGACTTTTACAAAGAAAACAAAGGCTTATAGATGATTGTCGGCCGGTTTTCACGGCGATACTTGCTCAAAACGTTATATTCTCCCAACTTGAATATCTTTAGTAAAACATGGAATGTCGCAAGCCATGAAGATCACTAATTGTAATTAGTCAAACTCATGTGAGGAAAAGAAGAAGAGGTCCGACGCCAGCATCTCGAACCCAGGGCTACGGTAGGAGTAGGTGGAGCCGGGCTAAGAGTTATTGCTAGATGGATGACCCGAAATGGAAGGTCGTTGGTGATCTGCGGAAAGGATGTCGACATGTTTATCTGCAAAATGGAGGGGGCTGGTCTCTCACAACCCCGCCTTGTATGATGAGGGACGGGTTTTAAATATCAAGTGTCTTGACCTTTGCGTTCATTGTATCATCGGTCCTGGGTCCCGGACAGTTTCACGCACTTTGCCGCCATGTTGGCCCGTCTTCTCACATCTAGTCTGGCAGCACTTGCCGGCGCCTCGCCCGTCACAGCGAGGACCGCCATCACGTCTCGAAATCTGACTCATGGCTGGGAAATTCTCCCCACTGGTAGTCAACAGCAATTCAGAGGTCTGTCACCGATATCGGACAAAATTGCGTGGGTCTCCGGGACAGGAGGCACAGTCCTACGTACCATCGACGGCGGCACTTCTTGGGAATCAGTGGGCCCGCCACTCGCGGGTGATGAGGCCGAACTGCAGTTCCGCGACATTCAGGCTTTTTCTGCAGAGAAAGCCATCATCTTGTCCATCGGCGAAGGGACAGATTCGCGCATCTACATCACCTCTGACGGCGGCAAGTCGTGGGCGCAGACTTTCGCCAACACCGAACCTGCTGCTTTTTACAATTGCGTCGACTTTGAGGACAATGAGAGGGGTATTGCAGTCAGCGACCCCGTTGACGGCAAATTCCGGCTGATCGAAACGGTTGACGGGGGTGAATCGTGGAATCTCGTAGACCCCAGCGGCATGGCGCCTGCGTTGGACGGGGAGTTTGGCTTTGCTGCCAGCGGGACTTGCATTTCCACGGCGGCGGGACGATGGTATCTGGCGTCGGGTGGTGTTGACCCAGGCAGAGTCCTCCGGAGCCCGGACGGATACCACTGGGATGCATCGGGTAGCGAGATTGGTGGCGGTGCGTCTGCCGGAGTCTTCTCCGTACGGTTCAGAGACGCATTTCGAGGCATTGCAACCGGAGGGGACTTCAACGTTGCGAATGGCTCCGCTTACACGTCAGCATGGTCCCAGGATGGCGGAGAGACCTGGACGGCGTCGGAGGTGTTTCCGGGCGGATACCGGTCAGGGGCGTCGTGGGCTCCGGGGTTGTGCGGAGTTGCCGTCGCCGTGGGTCCTTCCGGCTCCGATTTCACGCTCGACGGCGGGAGGACGTGGAAAACATTCGATACGGGCTCATTTGACAGCGTCGAGTGCCTCTCAGGTCGAGTTTGCTGGGCCTCCGGATCGCGCGGAAGAGTCGGAAAGCTTACGCTGAGGTGAGGGGGGAATGCTGGTCCTTCACGACAAGTCATGTCAGTCTTCGATAGGAACAATCTTGAGCCAGCCCTGAGGGGTTCGTCTTGCGAACATCCAACAGTGAGCAGACATGCTACAACCGCTTCTTCCAAAGCAATCTGGCCATTAAGGAGCTGGAACCAGTGAATGCGATGGTGGGGACAACCCCGATAGATCTAGCCTTTTTCAGCTTGATTCGACACACAAGAAGTGATACCCTGGAAATCCACTCCCCCCAGACATGTTCCCGCACTAACAGTGTAACACATGAATCTAGTGTGCTTCGGTTAAGGCAGCGTGCAGCCGAGAACTCCAATGGGATGGCACGTACCTGAAACAGGTCACAGCGTGCCTCGTTTGAGCGAACTCGCTTCCAATCAGCAGCTTAGGCAGAGAGCCAACATCCCACCATGCCCATTGAGGGGCTCCCCAGGGGGGGCGGTGAAGCAGTCGAGCGTTTGTAAGTTGAGGTAAATTGCAGGATGCAAACAGTCTGGCAGTGACAAACAAGCTCAGCCCAGACGCCATGCAAGCCAGTGCGTCATGACCCGGAACCCAAACCAGCATTACCACTTGTCGACTCCCCGATCGGGATATTGGAAAGCTCCGAACTTCCACAGTGCAACTCCAGCTCCCCTTAAGACCTTGCGCGCCCTGCTCTGCATTCCAGCGACGACGATGCTTGAGATCAGTAGCTAGAAGTCCCGGACTGCCTCTGTCTGCCTAGCACTCTGCTGCTGCCGTTGGTGACAATGGCTGGTAGCCTGCACGCCCAAATCACCGAGTCACTGACGCCTGGGCGCGTCTTTGGCTCGCTTTTCTTTGTCTTTGTCGGACTGCTCGTCCTCGACCACATATGGAAGCCGACGTACCCGGAAAACATCCCTGTCGTTGGCTATGGAAAGGGCACTTTCGCACGTGTCCAGAATTTTTTCTACTACGTCTTTCGCTACCGCGACTGGGTAATTGAGGGCTACCAGAAGGTTTGCACAATACCCGACCAGTGATATCTTTTGAGCGCAAGATTAACATGCATTGCGACAATGTAGTACAACAAGCAGAACCGCGCATTCATTGTCCCCGCTGCCGCAAGCCGAGCACCCGACATTATCCTCCCGCGATCCCTCACAAAGTGGTTGCTCGAGTACCCCGACTCCGTTGTCTCCGCGCACGAAGCCCACAACGATGTGCTGTACAGCGATTACAACTTCCTCGGCAAGGTCTACGCCGATGACGTCTGGCATACGCGGGTAATCCACAAGAGTCTTGCCCGTCACCTCAGCTCTTTGGTATCAGGGATCGAAGAGGAGGTTTCCGTGGCCGTGGACGAGGCATTCGGCACCGACACCGACAGTTGGAAGACTTTGAGCCTATGGGAGGCGTGGCTGACCATCGTGCCGCCGGTTACAAACCGTATGCTTGTCGGCGAGGGCACATGCCGAAACAAGGAGTTCTGCAAGGCCATGGTATCATTCGTTGACCAGGTAATTCTCAACTGCTTCGCGCTGCACATGGTGCCACAAATTATGCTCCCCATCTTCGGGCCCCTCATTACGCTGCCAAACTGGTGGCTGTGGCGCAAGGCAGCCAAACACAGCTTACCGGTAATAAGAAAGCGCCTCGATGACATGGCGAAGAAGGAAGCGGGGGATCCGGCCTACGACGGCTGGGCTGCGCCTGAAGACTTCATCACATGGGACATCCGTATGGCCAAAACCGAGAAGAACAACTTCGAGCTCGACCCCTACGTCATCTCGAAACGACTCTTGCCCATTCAGTTTGCAGCAATCCACACTACCGTGATCACCGGCCACGGCATTGTTCTCGACTTGCTGAGTTCTGATCCTGCCAAGGGGTATATCGAGGGTATCAGGGAAGAAGCAGCACGCGTGCTGAAGGAAGAGGGCGGCCGCTGGACCAAGAACGGCCTGTCGCGACTTTACCGCCTCGACAGTGCCATTCGGGAGAGCCAGAGGCTAAGCAACTTCAGTTGTACACTGATGGAACGCAAAGTCGTCGCCAAAGAGGGCATTACAAATGAACAAGAGGGCTGGCATCTACCAAAAGGCACCTTCTTGACCGTCAATTTGGAAGGCTTACACCACGACGACGAGCTCACCCCCAACGCAGGGGAATACGACGCCTTCCGTACAAGCCGACAGAGGGAAGAGTATGAAGCGAAACCGCAGTCGGAGAGAACTCTGGAGGAGGGCCTGAGATTAAAGAACCTCGGCATGGTAACGACAAGTGACGCTCATCTTCCTTTTGGTCATGGGCGACACGCATGGTAAATACATCCGCCCTGTTGAGCCTTCTCTTCACCTTGGAGCTTCCAAAACTGACTGGTCATGTCACAGCCCGGGCCGTTTCTTCGTCGCGCATGAGTTGAAGATGGTAGTAGCTAATCTCTTCCTCAACTACCATCTGAAGCCTATATCTGAACGGCCAAAACCGCAGTGGGTAGGCGTGACGGTCGTACCGCCGGTGGATGCGAGGATCGAGTTAAAGCGGAGGAAAGGCACAGTGTAGATAAGAGAATGGGGAATACGTTAATGAGTCTTGCAAATGAGTATAATACATCTGGAGATCAGGCAGGACTAGCGGCACTCAAGCTATCACAGATGATACAGCTTGCTTGTGTGTTTTGGGCTCCCGGTACTGTCACACCAATCTGTTTCGATTGAAAACATCCTTGGGTTTCTTTTTCCTTCTTCTCTGTCTTCTTTTTGCGCTGCAGGGCAAGATGACCCGGTGTTTGTACCAAGGAGGTCGAAAGTGTTTTCTGCACCCTGAGCAAACTTGATCTCTTTTCGGCCAGTCCCCACGTGGCACGTTTCCCGTCACTAAATACCCAATGCAGCACATGGTCTTCAGCTAGAATGCCGCTTTTCAAACCCCCACTCATCTCAGGGGTTTCAGGTCGGGAAAAGCCAAATATGGTCACAATACCTGTAAGGTTGGTTCGACCAACCATGGACGTGGGCTTTTTGGGGCCGACCGTAATAAATAGTGATCCCGAAGTTGCCGCGCAAGCTCAGTTAGGACTCCCCTGCGAAATTCAGTAGGGAGATGCCATCAGAGGCATACTTCATACAACCATCCTGCCACTTGCCGGCAAGAAACGCCGAAGAAGCTGCATAGCATCCGCTAGGTTGCTGCAAATGACCTATATTCAATCAAGCAATCATCCACCTCTCCCAGCAGCGCATCTAGGACAGTGGAAGCATGGCGTTGCTAAAAACAGGTTGAACTTCCCTCAGACAACAGATGGCGGACTGCACGAGTATCTAGATACCTCATCACTCAGAGAATAGTTTGAAGCGCGTAACACGCTCCCAAGTGCACTCACGTCGGTCTCGACTGCATATGACTTTCGAGCCTATGTCCAGTATAAGCCAATTGAATATTCCTACTCTGAACTTTCAAAACACTTCGGGGTAGCCCGTCATTGAATGCATTCTTCTATCACATCTGCCATGTCTCATGCGAAAACCAATTCGACGGAAGCAACACGATAACTTCTCGCCGCCTGTGCTCGCCGGAAAAGGGACCCCCGCATCGCCTTACGAGCTTATGGTACAAGGCATGTACTAGAAGGTCTGGAGCCACTCTGGGACGGATTGACATATTACCACAGTCTTATACTGGGACGTTATATTATAATAAACAATTACGTTCGCGTAGCCGCGCGTAAACGGCCCCTCCGCAAGCGTCCTGCCAAGTCGGCAAGTCAGCCTCTGGTAATGCTTGCGGTTGATATTCCTGTGGCTCCATAACGACTTGCACTGGCAATGTCAAGCCGAGCCGACAACCGCCAGCGTCCATGTTTATTTTGATGCCGTATGTTCGAGAGAGAATACAAGAGTGGAATGTTGGGGGAAAGACATGAGTTGAGGTTGGCAAATTGAAGCTGATATTCAACGAGCATGTACGTGTAACTGGACAAACGGTTTTGCGACTTTTCTCGGAAGGTTCTTGTTCTGGGAAGTCGACATGCTCTGTCCAGGGTGTGTTTAAGACAGAATCTAAGACAACTCGAGTTGACAACATGGGAGATTCACCACCGCTTCCCATGCCGGGTAGGGTTCTCATAGCCTGCGGAAAGCCCCAAGTACGTGCCAAGATCTTTACTGACTTGACTGTGATATCCGGAGGTGGCGTATTAGCCAATGAGGGGTTAAATTTGATTTGGATCTCGACAGAGGAGCTGCTCGCTCCCCGCCCACCCAAACTGAGACGCACGGCTTCCGGTTGGACTGATGTGGCGGTAATATGGCCAATACAACCCGTGAGTATGCTTTTGCGTAGAGGCCTTGTTTGTTTGAGAGCGAAGTTGAGGTCTTGTTTGCTTATGATGATCGGAGGGTCCTCGGGCGACGTTGCCAGAAGATTGATGTACTGTTCGGCTTCCATTTTCAATGACGGCAACTTGTCAGCGCCAGTTTCAGCTAGTTCTGATAACCTAGCTCTAACACAATATCGTACCGCCATATTTTTCGGAGATAAGTCATCTTTATCCCAGCCCGTCAAGGTGGATGGTAACTGCAGATGACGGCTGCGTATCGTACTCGACTCGACTTGGTGGCGGCACGAGTTCTCGGGAAGATTATGAGGAATGACAAATTGGAAGGGAACCGTGTAGCACTCTCCGGCCTTGAACGTCCTTGGTTTCGGATATACGGAATCTGGTACTGGCATATGTAGCTGAAGGAACAGATGCGTCGTGTGCGTAGTGATATAAACGTCTTCTCGTTGGATGCTGGCTTTTCCAAGCAGGTCGATTTGGATGGAGCTGAATGAAACGTCCCAACGCGGGCTGACCCTTATGTTGCCGGAGATTGTGGAGCCACAGGTGTAGACTTTAGACATATAGTGATGGTCGATAACGATGTCCATGTCCTTCGTCGACATGCCGATGAACTTGGCTGCCGACAGCATCATGCTGTCTATTGTCTTCATGCTTTGCGAAGAAGCCAATTCGTCGCGTTGGTTGGGTTGGGTTTCATTTCCTGACCCAGCCCTGCTGGGGATTTCAGGCAGCGGCCGGCAATACTGAGGTGGTTTTGCGGTTTACTTTGATGGATATCAACGGCTGAGTAAATTAGGTGGATTCTTGCAAGACAAAATTCACGCGATGACAAACCTTTACAGTTAGTAAAAAGGCTGCAAGATGGTCAAATTCTTGGTTCTCTGGGTTTTAATCGCAAGGTGCCGGCGTTGTTTTATCATGACAATGGAAATGTACTCTAGACGACGGTACACCCATCAAAAGTTCACATGCACCGCATGAGCTGACTCCTAGTAGTCTGACTATGCCGACCAGGAGCATAATTGCGGCGAATCTGGCAGGACACCGAGCAGATGACAAATGGGTTTTGACAATCAGCTCAACACAGTTGTAATAATGATGGATAGACTGGGATGGCTGCACGTACTACATAAGGCCTGTTGACGCCTTATGGCGCCTTACGGCATAAATGTAATGCGCGCCCTTGCGGACGACTGTAGATGTCATTCCGCGCCCTGTGCTAACGTAAGAGCAACCCACACGTTCTTTGCCCATCTTCCGATTTCGGCCAACCTGTTCAAGACAACAAACTCCCCCCTGCCAGAACGTATTCATCATGCTACTGACCATTCAGATCTTAGGCCCCTCAAAGCTGCCATGCCGTCCCTCTCCGGCAGAGAACTTTGCAGCACCTCTGACACTCTCCGTGCCGACCACCTGAATTCCCTGGTCAAACTCATTCTGCAGAGCGTCCTCGAAAGAAGTGGCGTTGTAAGCTGAATAATAACAGCTTGCTCTGTCCGTATTCATACAAGCTTGCGGGAAAGTCAGCAGCTGCTCGGCAATCTTAGTCGCTTCCTCCAAGCACTTTCCCTTGGGTACCACCCTATTTGCAAGGCCCATTTGCAAGGCTTCTTGTGCTGATACCCCGCGGCCGGTAAGAATCATGTCAAGAGCCCGCCCGAGTCCCACGATGGCCTGCAGCCGGACCGTGCCGCCATCAATGAGGGGCACACCAAACCGGCGGCAGAATACTCCAAAGATGGCGTCTTCCTCGGCAACACGGATATCGCCAAGAAGAGACAGCTCGAGACCGCCAGCAACGGCGTAGCCGGATACCGCGCTGATGACCGGTTTTTTAATTTGCATGCGTGACGGCCCGATGGGCCCTATGTTTCGGTCCTGGACGCGGTGGGATGCGTTGATGATTGGGCCTTTGTATCTGTCGTCTTGAGGCTCAGGCTCGTACTTGGCGACCTCATGGAGGTCAAAGCCGGCGCAGAACGTTCCGTTGGCGCCATAGAAAACACAAACTTTCTGGGTGGTATCGCCCTCGAAGGCTAAGAAGGCCTCGGTAAGTTTGCGGCCAGTGGGGCCGTCGATTGCGTTTCGTCGGTGTGCCCGGTTGATGGTGATTGTTGTGACACCTTCCGCTGTCTTGATAATTTCCACTGCATCGGGCTCTGAGTCCAGCATACTTGTTTCCTGTGTGACGGTAGATTCAATATGAGGTTCCGCATTGACTAAAAAAACATATCGACTGTATTTGCATATATGTTCAAGAGAATCAAATGCTGTCAATAGTACCAAGTATAAAGTGTCAATATATAGATGTTTTTTGGGCCTCGGTTTCCCCGTGCCCTTCCCCGCGCCTTCCCCCGCGCCTTTCCCCTTTCAACCGGAATTCGTACTACCTTTAACCCATTACAGGGCTCATTTAAGTAATATGCGAGTCACGAAATAACATTTTTGATAGCCGATGAAAGCCGACAGACGCCGATGGCAAAGGAAAGTTGTCTGCGCTCTATGGATAACGTAATGTTGAAAACCTTTGAGGTACATGCAAATGCTAACTGACTAGGTTCATGTAGAGTTTGAGCTAGCGGACTGGTCCCCTCCGCTTATCTCATATTCCAAACATTTCTATTCAATTTCACCAATTGGCCACGTAAATCGTGTTGATATTTTCAACCTTGGTCAAGCTGTATTGCTCCGCCTCAAGCTTGGTGATTTCTTCCTGCAAAGAATGGAACACTCCGGTACAGCTCAGCACTGTAACACGTGTTCACCCGCGTTCACCCGCGTTCTGTACTCGATCTGGCTGCCTCTAACCCCGTTCGCAATAGTTCTGCAAGTAGAAAAGCACCTGGCTTGGCTCAGAACGGGGATACTTGTATCTCGTGTCTATGGGGGCCTAACTTCTTTTTTGTCCATTCCCGCATCCCCGGAAATTCTTCATGGACAATGCCATAAAGCTGGGTCATGGAGAGCATGTCACAGTCACGGGGGCTTCGATAGTTGAGGATAAACTAGAACAAGGGCCTGTGTTTCACTAGCGGACAACGAGGTCAACCGTAAAGAAGAATTTCTGGTTTGGGCTCCAGATATCAATAAATTTTTCGTATCGCAGATATTTCTTGCTGTGGCCTTGACAGGCTGTGAACATGCAGCCAAGTTCCACGCCAGCTTTGTAAATCATAACGGCCCAGCCATCCATAGCCCATGTTTCGATGATGGCCCCGCTGCCAAACATGCACAATGGTCTTAGTTGATTGCTGATACAAACGAAATACAGTTGGATGTTACAATTGTTATAGGTTCAGTGCAAATTAGACTGAGTCCATCATCTTGCTTCTCATTACTCGGAGCTTAGTGCCCGGCTGTCAACTTCTCCGAAAATTCGATCTTACAATTGGCGAAAGCCGAAACTTCTAGCCGACGCTCAGGTGGTGAAGAAATAAAGTATCGGTATATCTAACACATAAGGCTCCCCGTTTTCTCCATCGCTGGAGTTTACTTTAGCAAAACACAGCATGCTTGCAGTCTTTTGTTATTCGTAGCTAAAGAAACCATTGACGCATTTGAGAGATATTATTTTAGCTTGATATTTATCTGGAGATCAAGGGCAGCTTCCTTTACTATCTGGAAACTGATACCTCGAAGAGCTTTAGAATTAGCCTCGGCCAGTTTTGATTGAAAGTCGTAGTGACAAGTGTGTCGCCATGTCCTGGGGTGAAAGACTGCTTAAGTGTTTGTCCATTGAGTCTTTATGTTGCAGCGGGCGCCCAAAAACCAATTCAATACATTGCAATCAAGACTCTGGGCTTGATTTCGCTCCTCCGTTGATGTGTTCGGAGCCAATAAAACAGTTGTTGGGTTGTCTTAAATAGAAAGCGGATATTGCAGATGAGATTGAGAAGAGAAAATAAGGAATATTCAAAGATCAAACATACATCCCTCACTCGTATCTCATTTTCCCCCGTCTTTTTGCGCAGAGATCGGAAGTTGGACTGATTCCAACTGAGCATCGTACTGGCCTAGGAGACCTGGAGATGGTGGCTGCTTGAACCAAAACATTACCCTGTCGACTTCCAGCTGAGTCCATCCTCCCAGAGGGAGGGTAAGACCGAGTAGATTCATTGACCAGAACTCATAATCAAATAAATGACTCAGAAAATTACAGTTTAGGGCAAAACTGGGCGGCCTTGGCGAAAATGTATCATCTGGCAATCAACAAAGTAGCTTGTTCAGCTCTCATCAACGCCCACTAGAATACCTCGCCTGAGATTTGTCTTGTTGTTTTCTCACCTGACTACTCTTTCTCAACTCATGCAGTTGTTCATTGAGCCTTGTATCAGTTTCAATAGTCCGTTCCCTAATGGTACGCCAAGTCTAATACAAGGACAGCGACGGATAAGTTTTTGGCAAATAGTAGATGGAAGCCACTCTATCTACACCTTCAAACGAAAACTAACTAATCCGTGAATACAGAGAATCAAGCCATGTGCATGGTAAATATAAGGGGAAGAGATGTTCAGGCTAGTTGAGGCCGTGAAACGGGCTAAGTTAGTGGCAGGTCCCTTGTTAACTTTAAGGAGTCTAATGTTGTGATTCTTTGTGATTCAGCCTTCAGCTGGCTCCCCAACGGATAATGTGACTAGTCTTTAGGCTATCAGCTGTGGCGCCTTCATTCATGGGGCCATGGTAGCTATGAATACCTTCTTGCAAACTACTTATTCTGCCAGAATCGTCTGAGTCTCTAACCGCTCGTTCCCATTCCGATAAGGTTTAAGTTCACCGATGAGGAGTTTGCTGAATTCAAAAGAGTGGGGGCGTGGCACAAATATCTCCGCGATGGCTATACAATGAAGATCCCCGCTCCTCATTTTCTCACAGTTCACGAACGTCTGACGGATTTCTGAACATTACAGAACCTACGACGATAAATCTATGCCGAAAAGCGGTTCTTTCCTTCAGGAAGAGACATGTTGCGGTCATGCCTCCAATTCGCGTTCAAAGGGAATATCCTTCCCTTCCAAGCACCCACATGGCAACCGAAATCCAAGAAAGGCAATGTTGCATTGTTACTGGCCTGCACACTGCTCACTGCAACTGTAAGGGCCTCCAGATTCCTCTCATATGGAAGCAGCTCACATTATTTGTTCACTCTCAGATGCAGGGTTATGATGGAGCGATGATGGGCAGCATGAACATCCTGCCGCAGTATACCGAGTACTTTCAGCTGTCGACTGCTACTCGCTCTCTCAACATTGCCACCAACTACGTTGGCGGCGCTCTCTCTGTCAGTACTCGTTGTCTGCTTCTTTATCTCTCGTTACCTCGACTCATATGATAACCTTGTCGATTATCGGCATGAGAGCTCCTCGAAGCTAACAAAGTTTGCAGTGTCTCTGCTGGGGCTGGGTGACAGATATGTATAGCCGGCGCTTCGGATTGTTCTGGTCGGCCATAATCACAGTCTTTGCCGCTATCCTGCAAGGGGCTTCACAGCACATCGCTATGTTTTGTGTAGCCCGAGTTCTTATCGGCTTCGGTACAACGTCTTCGGTCATCTCCGGTTCCGCCTATCTCGCCGAGACTTTACCATGGGAGCAGCGCGCATGGGGATTGGCTTTGTTCGACGACTTCTTCTATGTAGGCGCCCTAGCGGCTGCGGGCATAACATACTCGTCCTTCAGGTTCGATAACACCTGGTCCTGGCGACTACCGAGCCTTGTCCAGGGTGTCTGGGGACTGTGGTGTGTTTGCTTACTACCTTGGATGCCCG
The DNA here is from genome assembly GCA_022836555.1 of Colletotrichum tofieldiae. Lineage (NCBI taxonomy): Eukaryota > Fungi > Ascomycota > Sordariomycetes > Glomerellales > Glomerellaceae > Colletotrichum > Colletotrichum tofieldiae. The sequence continues at coordinate 6,049,226 of BQXV01000003.1, read as the reverse complement.
AGAGTCCGCGTTGGTTGATTGATCAGGGACGCCCAGAAGAAGCACTGATAGTGCTTTCCCATGTCAACTCAAACGGAAACATCAGAGACGATATTGTGCGGCTCCAATTTAGGCAAATCTGCGAAACGATCGAGTACGAGCGGGACCCGATGTCAAGCAAAGAGGCCTTCCGTAACCGAGGCGCCAGAAAGAGGCTCATCATTACTGCTACCTGCGCCTTATTCTCAATGCTCACCGGAAACATTTTTATTATGTATAACATCGGAAAAATGCTCAATAATGCTGGAGTGAGCGATGAAGGTTCACAGCTGCTTGTGGTAAGTGTTCTCGCAGATCTCATAGGGGAAGTTCTTTGAGCTAACGATGCAGAACGTGGGGCTTAATGCAGTTTCTCTATTCGTCTCGATCCTCGGAAGCTACTACACAGACAAATGGGGAACGAAAGCTGTCGCACTCACTAGCACTGCTGGAGTTACGATCGGACTGTTCATGATCGGGATTCTGACAAAGTTCTACGGAGACACAGGCTACACTCCCGGAATTTGGGCTACAGTCTCTGGCATATTTGTTTTCTCGGTTTCCTTCTCTTTCGGCTGGATTCCGATTCTCTTTCTTGTACCTGCACAGATGCTTTATTTCCGCATAAGAGCCAAGGGCATGAGCATGTTCAGTTTCATAATTTGTATTACCGGCATCGCGGGCAACTTCGCGTTCCCGGCAGCATTGAATGCTATTGGTCATTGGTTGTTCATCATCAACGGCGCGTGGAACATACTGTTTTTTGGTTTCATCTGGTGGTACTGGGTTGAAGTTAAGGGCAAAACCCTGGAGGAGATTGATGCGCTATTTGATGGAAGGAAGCATACGGATACCCCCAACATGAACGCGATAATGGCTGGAACCGAAGATGAGAGCTGGAAAAGAAATCTGGGCGAGTGGATGAGACTTAAATTTGGAGGATCTGAAGTCCTAACTACTTTGCGTGGAAGGATCAAGGCTGAGCCAATGGATCGTTAACAAGACACGGACAAAGCAGAATTGCTGATATTCAGAGAGCCACTCACTTCATAGCAGTCATATGTTATTAGTCGTTATCAGAGATAGATACCCAATGAATTCGATATTGAGCGGCGGGCACCCGCAAATTACCTCCGGGACAAGAAAAACCATGTGTCGAGACTTGAGTCAAAGCCAACAGCTATTTAACCAGCGACGGAGGTGAGCTGGAGCCTTTGTGTATGGTCGTTGCCGTACAGTGATGGCCGAAACGCCAGCCCCTGCTCCATTGCGAAGTCTCACTCCCCCAGAATGTCTCTGATATTTTGATGAAGCAGCCTTTGGTCAACTCGACCTGTCCACATCGGAAAGATCGAGCGTCGAGATAACAGCAATAATTAAGTAAGTTTAAGCCACTAAGTTACCCGGAGCTTAGCTTTGTGGATAATTTGGGCAACATTGAGAAGCTGATGAACGAAATTAAAGAAGTCAGTCCGAAACTGAATGAAAGTTGAGATTTCCTACTGTGACAAGGAGTTTGTGAAAAATTCGCGCAGGCCTTATAGCCTCTTTAAAAGAAAACACATATTGAGAACACGATGGCTTGCGTAGGTTATTGGGCAAACGCCCCTAAGCGTTTTTCGTCATCGAAGCAGGTGGTCGAACTTGAGGCCAGAGCATGACGAAGACCCACATCAATCATACTAAAGGCTTCTTACGCTCCTTGTAATTCGATAATAATGCCTTGAGAGAAAGGCGTGCATGTTTCCACCAAGATTGCTCCATAGACCCCATAATGTTGGCTTGGCAATCGAGTCTTAAGTGGCTCTTATGGGGTTCATCAAAAACTACTTGCTGAATTGCTTATTTGTTCGATTCCTGTTGTCTTGCCCGAACCACCTAGATAACAACCTTCAAAATTTTTGGAATGAGATGAACATTACCCCTTATTTTGACTTTGTTTATCTTCCAGAATACTCATTTCACGCTTAAAGTCTCGAAGCCAATCTGGGTTGTCGGCCGGTGTTTGATTCCATGGGTCGTCACTAGGGAGTATAAGGCGTATCAGCATTGAAACGCTTGCCAACTTGCAGACATGACGTTGAAGCTGAGTCGATTGCTTACTCTTCAAACGAAATCCAGCGCGCCTGATGCTGGAGTTCAGCATCAGTAGGAATGCGCCTGTTGGGATTCCGCGGCGAGGTTGTGATAGTCACGAATCGAGTTAACTCCCGGACCAGTTTCCTGTAACAATTGTCCTCGTTAACGAAGAATGTGGACGGAGCTACGGCATTGGCGACTTTGATGCCGGATCCTGGTCCGAAAGCAGTGGCATTTTGACTGCTGCTAGGCTGTGTCTGATCTGGGTTGCTTCTAGATGATTCTTTGGCGTCAATTTTGAGAATAGCTGAGTTAGATTCCAGCAACTCTTGACTCTTCGTTCCAAATTGCAGCGCACTGGAGGGTCTTGAAGTTGGAAGGTTCGCACGTTGGCGAAAAGCTGCCAACCAATGATCCGAGCCATTTATCAGACTCTTCAAAAAGTTTGCAAACGTCACCGATGGATTCGGTGAAGAGGCCTCCATACGTTCCACAATGTTGCAGGCCTCTTTTTGGAGTTCCTCGTCCGAAATCTGGGGCTCAGTCATCTTCGAGATGTCCACGTAACTTAGAAGCTGCTCTTCCAAGCCGCATGCTTCAAAGATGTTTGCTTTTCCGTTGATGCTGAGGTACGTGAATCTGGACTTTGAGTTGTCTTTCATGGGCCGTATACGTGCTTGCTGCACAATCGATTCCGATGACATGAGCAAGTCGCGCAACCAGGACTGCGTCGAAGTTGCAGGTCTCTTCGAAAACGATACCGAGTCGCACCCGAAAATAACGCAGCAGCTTTCGTAAAGCAGTTCCGCATTGGTTGGCGCTTGATCCTTTATGTTCTGGTGTTCGGCGGAGAAGTGTTCGAGCTCAAGTTTGATCAGCTCGAAGGCGTTCGGCGGCGTTTCCGGTACGCCCTGTTTTGTCGTAAATGGCCACGGCGAGTAGCGTTCCATGTGAATCATATCTATACAAGGCTCATCAGCTTCTGCCCTAGGTTACTCGAAGGAGCACTTACAAGGAGCCATTGAGTTCTCGACCATCTTGAGCACATTGTCGTCAAATCCCCAGTCTCCATGCCAATCAGCCATTGTCTTCCCATCCTTGAAGTGTTCCGCTAGGTGGTCAATGCGGTCATTCCAGGTAGTTATCGACCAGCCGCAGAAACCGCATCGAGATCGTATCACCTCGCTTTCGTATTTCCATTCTCCCATGGGCCATCGTAGGAACTTGGCATCGTGCACTAATTTCAAATGTTGCTGGAGGTGATCCTTCCGGTAGAACGTGCGATCTTCTGGCAAACGGTCTTTGCACGCTTGATAGTTGTGTTTCTCGAGGTGCTGCTTGCTAGGATTGGCTTCGCTGCAAAAGACACATACTAACTGTCCACTGGCGTCGGGCACCGTAGGTCCCGTTGGCGCACATTCCCATCGTTCAAGTGACAGGTGCAGCGACTTCTCGTGACGCTGCCAGTTGTGTTTCGTCTTGAAAGTTTCTGTGCAAAAGGTGCACTGATAGGTATTCGCAGTCTGCCAGAGTGTACCAGCGCTTTTTGATTCGGGTCGCTTGGCAAGCGCTCTGCGTCGTCTTCGCTTGACTGAAGTCTTCCCTAAGGGATCGAGCGACCTCGGTGAATTGCGGGAGTTGTGTGAGTATGCCGAGTTGGCCGAACTTCTGCTGGAATGCGATGTGCCGGCACTGCTCGCCGACGAGTGGCCGTACAAAGATATTGCGGGCACGCTGTCAGTCAAAGATCTATCGGCCAGATCGTCTCCGTCTGAGGAAAATCCCGATACGGCGTGGGCGATCGCGGACACCGACGCGGGCTCGTGTTCAGGGGGCGAGACTTGCCAACGTTGAAGAGGATTAAGGTTTTGCAAGGTCTCGGAAAATCCGGCGTCCTGCGGAATGTTTATTGGTAAAGTCCTCGCTGATGTAATAGCTGGAGATGGCGGCCGCTTTGGAGGTACTTTGAGTCGCGTCCGTCTCCGTGTGTTGGCAAGCCAGTTGGTGATCTGTTGCCTACTGAGAGCCGTTTGTCGCTGCAGCATCTCCATATCTTCAGTTGTCGGGTAAGGGTGATGATTATTGTTTGTCAGCCATGTCTTCAGGGTTCGGAGTGACTTTGACGAGAAACGAGTCCCGATTTTAGCCGGCGTCGTCGAATCTGACGGTTGGAGGGTTTGGGCGGTGAGAATTTGGTCGTGATTGAACACATGGCCCATTGAGTCGCCATCCCCCAAAGCCTCGGAGAACATGAAAACTCCCGGTTCATCATAAATCCCGTTCATGGGTTGTCTGTCGCCATAATTCATGTCATTCTCCTGGTTAGAGACGCCAAGCTCGGTGGCACAAAATCCGAATGCATCTTGACGGGATGGGTCAACGTCGAAGATACTGAGCAGATCTCGAGACTCTGTATTCGGGATTTGGTTGGCAAACCCCTCTTGTTCGATACTGAATGTTGTAATGTCGAGATGATTGTTGTCGACAAAATTAGAGGCGATCAAGTCAAGTTCGAGCGTGGCGGTGAAGTCATCAATCCCGAGAGCTTGCATGTCATTGGTTGCACCTGTGCCCTTGTCCATCGTTTTCCGAGTTGTGTAAGTGCTTGGGTGATGCAGCTCGCCAACAAAGGGGAGAACACACCTGTTACTGTTTGATTAGCATCGATAGGATAAAAGTTTACCCGAATCAACACCTTTCTTTGGTGTTTTCAAAGAAGAAACTCCACTTAAACCCATGCAGGCCAAGTCAATGAGCCGCGGGACATCATTATACCGAATACTGGTATGTCCGCCCTTGATTGATTTTTAAAGTTCTCATCAAACTCACGTTCAAGCCGCTAATGTAGGAAGTTCAATCCAAAATGTGACAACGCACACAGTACTCAACCGCCAGGGCTTACATGCAAATATGTAACTTGACACTATAATCTAATCTTGGTCGACGGACGTAATCATCTCATTACCAGGTATTTTTGAATCTTTCTGAGCGGCCAAATGTGGTTCTTTACGTCCATCAGTTGTACAAAACCCGATTACTTACTGGTCCTGCAAGATGTCTCTTGTACGGCTCGTGTGATGGAGAATCTGACCTAACAGCACGTATTGGCGGCAGATGACGACCCGTGTGATCGGAACAGCCCGGTAGAGAGCCACAGGCCGGCGACCCCTCATAGCCGCCGATCTCGGCTTTCACTGCCGGTTACCGAGTGGGTCTGGTTTCGGACCCGGCCGACCTCGGAGCAGTGCACCGTGATTCATGACCCCCTGTCGCGCCGGGTGTAATTGCATCACCAAACCCCATCAATTGGTTACGTCGAGTCCTCGGGAGCTGTCCGAGGCTGGGTATTCAGGCGTGACCTCCGGTTCTTATTTGCGGGGAAGATCCGCCCAGCAACGCCAACTTCTACTATGTAGTGTGTTCCGGGCTACTCCACGACATAGATTGTGGAGACCAGTGGACTACTCCGGCTGTTGACCTTTGGGCCAGTCACCGACGTCGGATAAGTTAGCCCAAGAGGAACGCTCCGGACCTTTTTGGCGGGGCACAAGAAGAAATGCCGTCGGTCTACGTTGTTTCTTCGCCGAAAATCTAGTCAAGCAAGCAGTGAAAAACATGAGGCTCCCAAATGAATTGCTCGCTGGCATGAGGAAACTAGGCAATTCTTCTTGTAGCTCTTACAGATCATTCTCACATGTTTCAGTTGAGCCATTGAGCCTTTTGTTCCACAGAGGCAAGCCCCCGTCATGTCCCAGGAACAGAGTGAGAAGCCAGAACCGATTGGCGGAGACCGCCCCAATTCTCCAGACTTGGCATTGACGACGTCCAACGCGGATAAAAATGTTAGCATTCTGCCGGCAATCGATGATAATGCGGGTCTCAGCCGTCATGATACCGATGCCATTTACAACAAGTTCAACCCAGCTCGGAAAAGACTTGTCACCGCTGTTGTTGCGTGTGGTGGTGTTGCCTCAACTGTATCTTCGCTGCTCCTCTTAGCCGCCATTCCTGAGATTGCAGCAGACTTGAATACAACGGGCACCATCATTAATATCAGCAATGCCATTTATATTCTTTTTATGGGCGTCAGCAATCTCTTCTGGGGTCCCATAAGCCAAGTCTACGGTCGCAAATGGGTATGTTAGAATGCATGTAACCCATATTGGCGATTGTCCTCTAACCAGGCTTCACTAGCCATGTATTATTTCAGCTTCTACATTCTTTTCTTTCTGCATAGGAACTGCACTGTCCCCAAACCTTGCCGCGTTCTTCGTCTTCCGAGTATTATCGGCCTTTACCGGGACAGCCTACCTGGTCCTTGGCTCCAGTTGCATCAGCGACATCTATAAGCCAACTGAACGAGGGACTGCTTTGGCGTGGTTCCTCAATGGCACTCTGATTGGGCAGGCTTTCGGTCCTTTCATAGGCGGTGTCATCGTCACTTTCCACAGCTGGCGGGCGCTTTTCTGGTTTCAGTCAGCCCTCGGTGGGCTCACTGCAATTCTTGCGGTGTTATTTCTACCAGAAACTAGTCACCGCCGGCGAGCAGATGAGTTGGAAGGTCTCCATCTCAAATCTCAGGTTGCGCAGGTGTGGCAGTGGGCTAACCCTTTCCGCGTACTTGCTCTCTTGCTGATTCCCAAATTACTTGTCGCAGTAAGCCTAATTCTCTACCGTTTTCCATGTTCTTGCACAGAGTCTAACTGTGTGAATGCAGGGAATTGCTGCTGCGTCTTTGGTTTGGAACATGCAGGCCCTATTGACCCCAATCCGATATGTTATCAACCCCAGGTTTGACCTCACATCACCGCTCCAATCGGGCCTATTCTTCCTCGCGCCGGGATGTGGCTTCTTCTTTGGCACATATGCTGGAGGCCGTTGGGCGGACCGTACTGTTAAGCTTTGGATCAAGAGGAGGGGCAAACGCATACCCGAGGACCGTCTCCGCAGCTCCTTTGTAGCTATGGGAGTCGTGATTCCGGTCTGCATCATCATATACGGTTGGGCTATCGAAAAAGAGAAAGGGGGCATTCCGCTTCCCGTTATCTGTATGTTTGTGCAAGGATTCGCCCAGGTCATTGCGTTTCCTAGCATAAACACGTATTGCCTGGATGTTATCAAGGGAAAGAGTGCGGAAGTAATAGGTACGTGCTTGAACCTTCGCAAAGCTTCCCGTTGTAGTGGCTGACGTTGCTCTCACGCAGCCGGAAACTACTTTTTTCGGTATGCTATCGCAGCCGTAGGTACTGCCGTATGTTTGCCGGCGATAGAGAGCATTGGAGTAGGATGGTTCAGTACAATCACTGCGATGTTCGTCCTTTTCTCTGCTGTTGCGGTTTATGTTGTGGTCACTATCGCCTCAAAAGAGGATGGCAAAGCGCAAAACGAAGAAGTCTAGAGGATCCCAACGCCACGTGCTTGTCGACTTGGCCAGATGGCTTTAGGCCATCCCATTAGACGATGGTTATTCGCATGAATTTCATCAGACTGGCTCAATACTACTTAAAATCATCGTACCGGGATTCCATATGTCCACATCTCCGGACCACAATGCCGGTATTCTTCCCTTGTATGTTCGGCGTTGAAAATCAAAGTGTCGCACCACTAACACCAGCACAGCTTTGACATCACCTGCCCGATACTGATGATGCCTGTACGTCAAGCAGAAATACCGGTTCATGAACCAGTCAGATCGTTGAACTCCAAAGCCCGAATGGAAAAAGTCAAGTATCATCGCGGCAGCGAGTGTGTGGGAGGAAGGGCAGTCCCTTCCGCTCGGTCCCCTCCTGGTAAAACCGGTGCCTAGCACAGACAGCAGGACGAGCTGAGGGCTCCTAGAGTCCGAAAGTGCGACCCCGAACTTGCTTCCTGGTGCCTTTGACTAAACAAGGGAACGTTTCAATGACTCGATTGAGCGAACCTTAATTTGATCCCAAGTTCAAAAGATGTTGGACGTCGGTAATGGCATCATCCCCTGAAACCTATGAAAACCATCGTAGTCCTGCCATCTACCTCGATGCCCCGCTCAACACTCTACCATGTCACCGGGATCGAACGGACAGCACAAACGTTATTCAGTTTCGCAATCGAGGGAGGCAGAGGAGACAACATCGCGTCGACTGACGACTACAATCGAAGCAGCTTGCCTCGCCGGCCACCTCGCCTCGAGCAAATGGCGCAGGTTCAGGGGGCAATAGGGCAAAACTTGTCGGACGCAGAGGCAATCGCGATCACATGCTTGGCAACAGCCGGCATGTACAACGTCCTCGAAATTTATGTCCTCATTTTCACGACGTTCCAACGACGATCTGGACGATACTTCTGGAGTATGCTGGTAGCGAACACCGGCATTCTACTCCACGCTTGCGGCAGCTTGGGTCGATTTTTACAACCGACGAGAACACCAATACCAGGAACGTTTGCGCACATAGGCTGGTACTGCATGGTGACCGGCCAGTCTGTTGTCCTATGGTCGCGGCTCCACCTCGTCGTCTATAATCGGTTCACCATTCGACTCGTTCTAGCAATGATCTTAGCATCATTCTTTTTCGTCCATATTCCACAGACAGTTCTCTTCGCTGGCGTATGGGCTAGCAACGAACCAGTATGGACTGAACGCTTCAGAATATTCGAAAGGGCCTCCCTGATGGTGTTCACCCTGCAGGAGACCATTACCACAGGCATTTTTGTCAAAGCGGGATTTCGAAACTTCAGGAGCCTCTTCGAGTTCAAAGCTAGAGAAGCACGAATCTTACTAAGCTACCTCATTAGTATGTTCGTTCTCGTCTTTCTTCTGGACACCGGCCTCGTCATCCTCGAGTATATGGGGCTTTTTGTTTTCCAAACGTCAAGCAAGCCCATCGTATACAGCGTCAAGTTGAAAGTGGAATTTGCGGTCTTACAAAAGCTTTTATCTTTTACAAAAATGAAATACTGCGATTGTAACCACCTGAACGAGATCCCACTAGCCAAACCGAAAACGGTCACGAACAACACCACGTTCGAAACGACATTACCCTGAGCCTCGGAAAACAAGCGCTCGAAACGATGTATTTAATAATGTGGTTCCAATGAACTCATCCACGGGGACCAAGTAACTTTATATTGGGCCAATTTGTGTTGCTTACGTACGGTAGCATTAGAAGTCTTCGTGAGTTTAAGGCCCAAGATTTTACATGTGCGGAGTGCCGTCAAGAGGGCTCAGCATTATCTCGATCCACCAACTAAGAAATATTGAACTGCTGACACTGGCAACGAAGTATCTTTTGGGAATACAACATCGAGAAACCCAGGAATTTTGAGGATCGTTTTTTGCAATGATGGGAGGATACACTGGATATGCACACAAGTTATGGCCATGAAAGCCCGGGGGGGGTGGTTAGCGCATATTCGGTGACATGTTCTTCAGTCTAGCGGAGGCAGATGCCAGAAAGTTGTAGGAGTCATCTTGGCGACGGCACAAAATTCGAAATAGTAAAGACGCCCAGGGGGAAGCATATGGTCACCAGAAATGGGACGATAGACATAATCACAGAGGAAGATCTACAGCTGCGACACAAATGGCTTAGAATATTCTCGCTGTCCACAACATGGATTAGGAGTAGACCGCATAGAAATGTATTTCTAACCTCTTGCCATCAGAGCTCATACCTAAACTCTTTGTTCTCAAGGTCGGTTAAATCCCAGAACTCATGATTCTCTTCCACTTTGTAAGCGTCCCCAAGCGCAGCCTTCTCTGCATCACGCTTCTTGTTTCTTCTATCCAGCACCCAACGCATCACAAATAAATCGACCGTAACTAGGAAGTAGATGATGCAAATCGAGATCTTGGCAGGCAGGTACCTCGGCGCATCCCGGGCTTGAAAAGTCTGGGGTGAGATGATGTTACCAACGGTATATGCGATCGTGCCAATGCATGCAACAGTGACCTTCTTGGTGGACCCGGCAACGTTGGAACTCTGGAGGCCCAGGATCGTCGTCCATCCGATCGGAATACCTCCTGAAGTGTAGTATCCGATCAAGGCGGGTACTTTTGACGTCGTCGCCATCAGGATAGCCCCAATGATGGCAGGGATGTGGCCGGCGATGCACCAGTAAAGTCGCTGTCTTGTCTTCATCGCCAACCAGGTCAGGCCGACCAGTGCGACAATCTCATATGCACCGAGTGGAGTTACAAGGAGCAACGACTCTTCGCTCGTGTAGCCCATGCCCTTTACAAGAATATTTCCAAAACTAGTCGCGGTGGAGTTGGGGATATTGGCCGCGAAGATCCAGAAGGCGTATAACCAGGTCATCGTGTCCAGGAGGGCCTCCTTGACGTGCTTCCACTTGAACTGCTGCGAGCCAATACCCTGCTCATTGTCGCGGATGCGCTCCAGATGGGTCGCCTTTTCTTCCTGGGAAAGAAATTTTGCGGAAGCGGGTGAGTCTGGCATGATGAACCAAAAGGCAACTCCGACAACAGCTGTCAAAAGGCCGAGAAACAGGAAGATGACCTGCCACCCGCGGAGAGCGGCATTGGGATCCCTTCCAACATGGACTGCCACGCCGTATGCGAAGAAACCGCCGAACATCTGAGCTGCGCCACACACCGAGAACCAGATACCGACGCGGAAGGCCTGTTCTTGTTTGGTGTACCACTGGGAGGTAAAGAGAACCCAGGCTGGGACAACAGCGGCTTCGAAGACGCCGAGAAGAAACCGACAGACGAGAAGGCCGGCATAGTTCTTGCAAGCCGCGAGGCAGGCCAGGACGAGGCCCCATAGCGTGACGTTGACTGAAGTATACTTTGCCAGAGGGAACATTTGAATAAGGCGGATTGTCGGAAACTCAAACGCAAGCTGACCAAAAAAGAAAATGGATGCGACCCAGTTGAACTGGTTGCCATGAAGCCCGGTGGATTGCTGGATGCCAGTCACACTGGCGTAGGAAATAGCCGTCTTGTCAATGTACTGCAAGAAGTACACGATGCAAATAAGAGGCATGATGTGGGTATCGATACGCCGCTTGAGTCTTTGGTTAAGTTCCGGATCGACTGTTCGGCCCAGACGTCCGGTCTCGTTGAGCAGATCGAGGGCGGCGTCGGCCCCGGTCTTTGGCTGTTTTCCTGCGACATGGTTTGGCGACTTTGCATCCGTTGGAGCTGTGGCCGACGTTGTGGATGCGGGCCTCTTGTCCGAGTCAATGGAGGTCTCTGTCGGATGCAGCTCCGTTGGCCTCTTATTGTCGATGTCAGCCATGATACCGGCCGAAACTTGGACTGTTCGGATCAACTTGTTAAAAACAATACTATTCAGTATCCAGAGGGTCCCAATGATCACAGACACAGATCCAGATGTTGATGCCGGTCCTAACAAGTGCAGGGCAAAAGCTCCATTCTTATCAATCGCATCAGCAGCATCATGGGCCCACCGTTCGAGCACACCATCAACGATGTCCAGACGCTTATGGCTGGGCAAATCCATACGCAAGGTACAAATCCTAAAACTTTTCATTGACTGAATCCACGCATCTCAGAAAAGAGACGACACCTCCACCCAAAACCGACGTATCACGGGGATCTGTCTGTCGATTTTCGTTATTAGGCCAAGCACGTCATCGTCACATCGATGGTGCGACTCTTCTAAAGTTGCCTATTTCAGCTGCTTGGCCCCACACCCTCGGCTTACTGCCGTGATGGTTCGACAAAAGTCCCAGACCATTGCCAATCAGTGAACCAAATGATGAAGTGAAAAGGGGCTTCTTGGACGTCAAAAACCGACCCAGATGTCGGGCAAAGGATTGTAAATACCTCAATCCTTGGCGAATCACCTGATGCTTTGAGAAGACTTCTTTCCGAACTAATCACTGTCAGGCCAAGTTGAAGAATTAAGTTGTTGTCTGTGTGTATGCGGCGAAGTCGCGATAAGCTCGCATGAACACCCTTCTAGCTCAAGCGGGTATCATCGGGGCTTTCCACGTGGTCCAGATATTTCCACGCTAGAAGAACATAATCCGAGGCCACTCCGTCAGCTCAATAGACTATGGCAGTGATCGGTATGTTGGATAAAACTTGGATAACGTAGGTAACTTGGATAATTAGTACTTGTTGCTTAGTAATTCCTGCCAAGTGGAAGCATAATTGCATGAAGTATCGCTGTGATCCCTGATGTTGAGGATGTTACTCACCGCCTGCCCTGTAGATAATAGGGTTCATTTCCCCTCACTTTTGACGTTGTTATTGATTGCTTCTTCCTCTTGCTAACGTCGTTATCGCGAAACTGCAATGGCGAATTGGCAAAGCGAAGAAGGACTCTCCATTAACAAAGAGGGCACTATTATTGTTGTTGCTGACGAAGACGATAGCAGCAGCGACAGCAGCAGCGACAGCGGAAGTGACAGCGGCAGCGGCAGCAAGAGAAAGCACCTACTACGGCGGTCATTAAGGCAACCAGTAAAGCAAAGGCGGTGGTTTAATGATCTTGATAATGATAAAGAAGTTGGTAAGGCAGTTAACCAAGGCAGCATTCTGCCTTCCTACGAAGAACAGACTTAGCAGTCTATTAGGAATGTTAGCTAAGCATAAAAACGGTCTTATACGCTATAGAACTTAGACCTAACTTATTGCTTCATGGAGGAGCTTGTTATCCTTTATTAGGATAAGAAACTTAACACTACTAAGGCTGCCATAAGAAGGCTAATTTTTATTAAGCTTATAACACAGATAAACGACAAGGCCTGGTTTACTAACAGCGTAACTGCTATATAGTTAGCTAATAAGTATAACGTTAAGAGAAAGAGGTATAATAACTAGGCCTCTGTTGCCTATAGGTTAGGTAATACGTATAATAAAGATAACGGCAGAGTCTTTTACAGTAATAAGGCAAAAGAGAGCTTTCTTAGTAACTACCTACAGCAAAAGTAGGTTTTTAAGAAAGAGATAGGACCGCCAGCTTTATACCAAGAGATATAGAGTACTACTGTTAGCAAGGGTAACAATATCCAGTCTATTAACAAGGTTAGCCGTAAGGTTAACTCTAGGGGCAACAGTAGTAACTAAGAGAACGTTAATAATGTTAAAGAAGACGACCTTAATCTAGGTATACAGGATCTATAGCTAAGTCAGTCTTCTTTTTTATTGCCTTAGTCCCTAACGTTATATCTTCACTTAACTCCTACTCCTTAACGTTACTAATTTATACCTATTAGTAATAACCTACAGAGGAAGAAAACATTTACTGCTGCTAAGGCTAACGCATACGTTAGCTAGTTAATACAGGACCTTAGTAATAAGTTCTCTAGCAGTAAAAGAGAGGTGTTAGTAATAAAGTTAAAAGAGAAACAGAGGGTAAGAGAGTAGCTATTACGTAAAGAAGTTAAGGTAAATAAAGCAATAGAGGACCTTATAAGGTTTTAAAGTAACCTTAACTATAAGGTTTATCTAGTTGTTTTAAATAGGTTAATAACAAAGGAGAAGAAGTTAGTAGTATTATAAGTAAGGTATTAGAACTTACTACTAAGTAATAAGTTAAAGAAGGCGTATTATATAAAAGTATATAAGCAAGAGAAAAGTTAATAGGTTAGTTAGTTATAATAAATAGTTATAATTATTTCTATCTACCTCTGCGCGCCTACTGCCTGCCACTATTGCCACATTACTGTTACTGTCTACTGCTAAATATTATCTATACCTTGCCTTATACACTACTTATTAGCCCTTTTGCCTACTTAAAATACATTAATATCCTTATCTTTAGTGTCTTTAACAACCTTTTCTTTAAGATAATAAAGTAAAAAGTTGTAGAGGCCTGTTACTACGTATATAATCTTAACTTATAAGTTAAGGTAATACTCTAGAGCTACTTAGCAAATAATCTTCTACTTCTGCTTAAGGCGACTAAAGACCTACTTAACGATAACTTAAAGGCGACTATAACAGAGGTTGTATAGCTCTTAGGCTGTTACTAGCGGTCTCTCTGCATCCCTCTATTCCTGTAAATAATAATGAGTTTTGTTATATAGAACAACAAGGCTACTTTATCTACTAAACCCTACGTTAGCTAAGAAATATTAACCTTCTAGGACTCAAAACCCTTAACTATACGCAAAATTAACCAGGCTGGCATTATAGACAGACCCTTTAGCCCTAGCAAGCATATATAAGAACCCTCTATTAAACCAGACTGCAGTAAAGACATTCTGGGCCACAGTACCCTTCTAACTTTGCTACGTTACCTAATTGTTTTTAGAGATATACGTATTAATAAGAGTGCCATTAACTACGCTAACACAGCTAGTAAAGTATTTACCTAGCTTCTTATTATTCTTAATCTCTAGCAAAAGCTCTGCTTCTCTAGCTAGTATTACGTATGCCTTATAAAGTTTAACAAGGTATAGTAATACCTTATTCTACACTATACACACTGTTAACTAACTAATCCAGAAGAAATAACTAGCGTTCCGTTATGCGCTGCTAGTTGCTAATATAAACAGACTAATAAGCACTTTCTGCTTAATTAGAAGGTTCTTTAACGACTGTAGAGGCGTGTTATTCCTAAGCCACCTCATGAGTACTTAAAACTGCCGTTAACCTATACAAAAGAGGCTAAAGAAGTAACGATTTAAGCCGCAAAGGAGCTGCTAACAGAACCGCTAGGCTGCCTTTTTTCCACCCTTATTAATAACCTCCTTTTCTGCTGCAATTTGCCTATAGTTATATAGGCAGCGGCTGACTGTAACAGCGCTAGATACTGCGACTGTTGTGAATAGTTGCGTATTTTTTATGACAGTTGTAAGTTATTAGCGGTTAGATAACGTTATCTAAGTGCTAATGATGGTCCAGAGGACCATTAGGGATTTGTATAGGCAAAGAGGGGTTATGATCCCTTTCAGGGCGGCAGAATGTCAATCTTATCCAGGTACGGGGCAAATGTAGCATAACTTTAAGTTCATGCAGAGGCGAACCCAGGACATGGAAAATGGGCCTCAAAAAGGCCTAGCGCAGCATTTATTCAGTTTTAGGGTTCATTTCTTATCCAAGTTGCGTTATCTAACTGGCATTTGAAAGTTATCCAAGTTTCCGATCAGGCCCTATGTGGGGCACAAATTGGCTGTAGAAGTGGGCCCGGTAGGCGTTTTGACCACGTTCTGAGACAGACAACTAATGAGAGCAGCTGGAATACAAGATGACTTGGTATATCACAACGCGGTGATGGGTTTTCGCCGCCGAATTCGGCACAGCTAGCTTCAACTTTTGTATGTTATAGAACAGCGTGAGGCTGTTGCCAAAGTATTCTGCCACAACTAGCCGTCTTCCGGGCCGATGTCGCTCCGGAAGATCGGTTATCCTACATTGGTTGACTTCGTATTTGATATGTATCTTCGATAGAACAAGCCACTTTCAAACTAAATGTCTTCCGCTAGGTGACCCTACTTTGTGATAATTTAGACAATAGTTTTGGTACCAATCATTAAGACCTGTCGATTGCTGTTCGAGACTGATGGATCACATATCCAAATTCTACAGCTAACAAAAACATTTCCCTCCACGTTATATCGTTCTTCGCCCTACAACGATTCGCATGTGTTTTCAACCTCTATATGTCACTGAGACATCCGCACGTCTTTTTATGTTACCTGAAATGGCTCACAAAATACATGCGGGCTTGGTTTCGTCTGTTTGCAGCTGGTTGTCCCACCCAGTTGATCAGCGGTTGGGGGGCGTAGAGTCAGCCTCGGTGTTGGCTTGCTCGTTGAATGATAAAGAGAACAGTTTTTGTTTCTTTTCAATTGGCATGTAAACGTTGTAGCATGTCTAGTACAAAATGCAGCCGATGCTGTACGACTGCACTTAGGACAATGAACAGGCGCTGGGAAGAACTATAAGCAAACCACTTAAGAACAAAGCATTGTCACACAATAAATAGTTTCAACGGACAGATAATAATGGTACTAAAAAGTAATAAGAATGAAAATAAAAGGGTAATAATCTTGAGCCATTGTTACTGATCATGTGCAAACATACTCAAGCTGATGGCTTCACTCGTAACAGGAGCACACACGGAGGGTATATGATAGCCCAGAATGACTTTGTATCTCTGTATCTACCACGGCAGCCTAATGTGTTGGAATATTGATTGGCTAGCACCTTAGACCTTGGTCACGATGTATAGCTTTGTGGTAGGGTTTCTTGACTGGTGCCTTGGAATACTTAGACCGGAGTTGCAGGCTGCCTAGGACGGTACCCTGAACAACAACACAGCCGTTCCTCGCGCAGAAACTATGACACATTGGTCTCAAGCCTAGCACGGTTGCGAGATTTTGTACGTAGAGAATTTTTTCCGAGCCTTCATGTTAGCTTAAATTAGGCGAATATTCTTTTTGCGTGGCTTCGTGATAACCATGACGAACGTTGTTAGACTGAAAAATCGACAACTTGCTGTTGCGATTTGACCGATGTCTTCGCCAGGCAGAGAAACTAGAAGCAAACGACTTGAAATGCTCACATCATTGGCCATCCAAACCGGTAGCACAGCTACTTGTTGGATGGAGGCCACTAGCTGGTCATGGGTTGCTGCCAGTAATTGCTATCCGTCTGCACGATGACAGTGCCAGCGTTGCCTCTACTGCAGGTTGAGGCATCATGGTAGCTTCATTTGACATTGCTGGCATTTAAGACATAGCCAGAAGAATCCTCGAGCTTCGTGCCCGTAAGGGCGGATTGGGTCCAAGAAACACACAAAGGGTGTTTGTTTAGCCTTGAAACGAAACTTTCCCAAGTCACACCCCAAGCCCTGTGGAATTGACAACTTGAAGCGACATTCCGCGATATGGGTAGTACATGGTCCACAAGCTGCATAGATTCCGGAATCTTGCTGTCCTCATTGGACAACTAGTTGGGTGTTGTTCTCGATCTTCCAGACATTAGTTTCATTGGAACGACAACACGCCCTATTGCGGAGCCATGTCCGGCCGGTGTGGAGTGAGTCCTCGCCGAAACTTCGGCAGATTCTCCAGTTCCGGGGCCATTGCTGGCATCTGATTAGCCGAACTATTTACCTGGAGGCTCAGCAGATGCGGGGGAACCTCAAATTGCGTGAGTCTGTCGAGGTGCAACTCACACCTTAGGTGATAGCCGTGGATTATAAAGTCTACATGATCCCCTGATCTCATGTTCGCCATCTCTTGATACAAATTGTACATCTAACACTACAATGACGCCGACGTCGATAGATATGTCTTGCCTTTGTGGCGCCGTCGCCCAGCAAGTCAAGTCGCGCCGCTCCGACTCCGAGATCAATAAGATATCTATTAGTCACAGTGTCATTGACAGGCACGCTACCGGTATTCTGTGCGTCTCATATTATCCGATTGAGGAACCTCACTTCTCCGGGTGTACTGCAGAATATACCGGCCCCGATGAGTACACGAGATACTTCTGTCGCAAGTGTGGTTGTCATGTCTTTCGACGGAAGGCGATGGGAGGCCAGGCAGTGTGGGAAGCAGCGACTGGAGTTTTAATTGGTAGCACCAACGACAACGCTGATGACGATGCGCACTACACGAAGCATACATCAGTCTCGGATACCAAAGACGGCGGCATCTCCGTATGGTTGCCTGAAATAGATGGGCGCATGCTGGATGTGGCCCAGAATACGAACCGGTCGACGGAAGGACAACCCAACTCAGCCTTGCCGCCGTTGTCACCACTTGTTCCGACAAACGCGCTGCCTTCATCTTGCACTTGCGGGACCGTGAGCTTTAACATCACCCGCCCCAACGAGCGGAGCTATCTTCCCCATTCCGGATTCCCCGACTTGCAGTACGCCGCCTGTAAGCACTCTGGAGACTTTATGAAGAATCCGGACAGGGTCAAGTGGTGGATTCGAGCCGACGGAACGAAGTATCTTGCCGGAACCTGCGCCTGCCGCTCATGCCGTCTCATCTCAGGATTTGAGATTCAGACTTGGGCTTTTGTTCCCCGTGAAAACATATTCTTCCACGTTACAGGCGCTGATGGACAACCCACCATCTTCCCCCTCGACTTCTCGATGTTACCATCTGGTGTCCTTCAGACCTATGAGTCGTCGCCGGGTGTATTGCGCGAGTTCTGCGGCACGTGCGGTGCGACGGTTTTCTGGCACGACATCTGGCGACCAGGCGTCATCGATGTCAGTGTCGGCCTACTTCATGCAGAGGAGGGCGCGAGGGCAGAAACTTGGCTTGATTGGTGGACGGAGCGCTGTAGCTTCGAGGAGGAGGCAGAAAGGGGTCGAACAGGGGAGCCCGCGCGCATTGCGAGAAAGTTGATCGATGGTCTAGAACGAGGCTTGCGCTTATGGACATAGTCAAGGTGATACACCTTGAACAGTCACACACCGCCGTGGTTATTAAATGAGAAACCAGTTGCCCACTACAATGGCCTTTAACACGGTCATAGTAATGCTGTAGCAGCCAGTACACACGGGTCATGTTCGCTTGGCAAAGATGGATGCATTTTTAGAATGGAGAATCTGGACCAAGCTGAGAATCTGCAATTCTGCTCGACCCCTGAATTTGGTACCAAGGATACCCACGTCATCCCGTATCCGTTCCATGTTTCGCAATAATTGGACCGACTTGCAATTCGGACGAAACGGGGGAAATTTCCACACTATAATAGTTGAATGAACGTGGAAACAGCGCTCCCGAGGCATTGTCCAAGGGGCTATTTCGGCACACTTCCCAGTGGCATAAGGTTTGGCGAGTGACTCGCACCTTTCGGCTTTGCCAAGCGCCCCGGGCCGGGCGGCCCCCCTCGACAAGCGGACACAGACTATGTCAAGGTCGGCTCCGTGGGGTCGGGACAGCTGATGGAGATGCGCCGGTCCTCTGGCCCAGCGGACACTGGGGGACGCCTTACACCTGCAGGATCGCCGAGTCGTTCGGGTTGCCAAGTCGAGTCCACCGCTGTCTTACGGGTTTGATAGTTCAATTAGCCCGATTGGTTGGTCTGCCGTGAGCTGGCTCGGATTCTTCGAGCATCGGCAATCCTTCCGAAGCTGGCGGCCTGTTGCTGCGCCTTGAATATCGGCGCACCAACGAGTCCTAGACTCAAAGCATTGTCCAGTCGTAAGATTGACACTCACGCCGAGATACAGGAATACAGGAATTAGGTGAGAAATCTGTTGACCGAGGAGTAAGAATATCGTACCACTTGTTGCCTCCAAGCCATTATTGCAAGTTGTCCAAGAAAGGGCAAAGACTCGCTGACATACTAAGCCTCTTCAATTGGTAGCCGAAAATAGACAAGAGCATCTCACGCTTATGCAGTGTGATGACCTTGGCATGCACTGCTCAACTTAGCTCACTGATTTCACATGACGTGGCGTGAGAAATGCAAGACCAGTACCAACCGCACTATAAAGCCTCAGGCAAGATCAACAGCCTGCATCATACAAGCGGGAACATATCTTCTGGACGCTTGAGGGCGTAGGCTATTGGGAGCAAGCAGGGCCACGGGGGCTCTCTTTGTGTCTTGCTTTTTGAGGCTTTCTTTGCTGGTGGCGGCTCAGCGGCTGACGGCTTATTCTGACGCGGAAATAGCAAGTGAGATTGCAGTTGGCCAACAACAGGCAACGCATATTGCATGTGTAGAGCGAGGACCGGTAGCACTTCGCCTGCCGCAGAATGGTCAACTGACATAACTGCGGCTTCATCGCAAGCTTACTGCGAGAGCCTGAACTGTGGGGAAAACTACACAAAATCTTGTGCACTGTGTACCGGCAGGGAGGAGCCGAACAAGAAAACGATGAAGTCAATCTGCCTGTCTGTCAATTGCATCGCAATCATCCAGATGGGGCTAACAGGAAGTTCCACGCCCAAAGAGGATCTCTGGGCATCCCATCTTAGCCTGCGGGAGAAATGCGATTGGAAACATCGCCAACAAAGAGTAACCGCCTGGCTGCTCCTCGACCGTATCAGTGCAACCTCCACGACGTTGCCCAACAAAATACTTTGCCGAGTGACAAATCCGAGACCATCCAGAGCTCATAGCGAGCAATGGAATCCCTATTCCCTTTTGACTCTGTATGCAACGCCACGGGCTATTATAACGAGAACGAGGGTGGCCGATCACATGAACTTCCGCTTTGTCTCTCAACAGGAAGGTCGTTCGCCCTCGGAAACGCGATGGGAAAGTCAATGGAAGCCGACTGGTAACCTGGACGGGGGAGACTTACCCAGTAAAATTGCCAATCCAGCGAGGTGCACCAGTCTGTAAAATCGACATGGATTTTAAGCATTCTTCAGTCTAAGAGTCAATGTCCCTTATTAAGGTTTACTTTGTGAGCACAGCACCCAATCGTAAGTGGCTCAAAAGGGGACAGGATAAACTAAGCGGTAGAATCAATGCTTCGTCATGTGATTTTGCGAGGGGTATGAATTGAGTCTCATTTAGATTTCTCAGTGCCTAATTCCCCAATCTGCCCTCGATATGATGCTGCAAACTCTAAGTCGCTTTGCTCCCCGACTAGGACTTGGCCTCTTCCATTGCTGAAGCGGCCAACCCGTTGCAGTGTCCCACGGGGGCGGCCGCGCGCCGCCGCGCGGACCCGCGGCGGACAAAACAGGGCAATGTTCCCGGGCACCAAATACCCCTTGCATTCAACGTGCTTGGTCAGGGCCAGTGGTGTATGTTCGCGGGCAGGGATGAAGAAGTGATTCCAAAGACATGACATCGTTAGCGCCGAATGTCATCCATCTCAGCCACTCCCAGCATCAGCTTTCCTTTGTTTGTTCCTCCTTGCAACTTGCAAGATAGGTCGCGTCCCCCTAGGTTTCCCTTCCCGGGGGGGAGGGCTGCATGTGATGAGATGCAACCCCGCCAAGATACTTGGCAGAATGACTAATGTGGCTGTACCCAGGGACGAATCCCCCTCCCGGGCGCAGCCGGGGTTGCAGGATTTCGGCCGACAGCTGTTAGCTCTCAGCTTCCTATTAGGGATGGTGGTGGGAGTGGTGTTGGTGGCTGGCCCGACCGTTAGTTGGTGATTTTGGCTGCAGCTTGCATGCTGGCTGACCTGGGCTGCCTGCCCGCCCGCCCGCCCGCGGGTGTGGGAAGGATGTGCCACAGAACGGATATGTGTGCCGGTATGTATGTGTGTGTGTGTGTGTGTGTCTACCGTGTGGATGGTGTGCCAGTCAAAGCACTTGAAGGCCGCCACGGAAGGCCGGCGGGGGTCCAGATCCTCTCCTCCCAGTCCCAACGCCATGTTTCCATCCGCAGAGAGAAAATAGGGCTGAGTCAATGCACGATTGATGAAAGCTTCCTTCGTCCCATGTGTTGACGACTTGCGCCGGCGAAAAATCCCCCGTGCCATTCTAGCCGGGCAGTGACAGGAGGTTCTGGCTCTAGCTCTGGCTCTAGACTGTCTTTGGCAGAGTCTGGCAGGGTTCTCTGCTGCCACGGGTAGCTGACGGAGTATCAATTCCCCCGTGCCGCGCGGGTTGCACAGTTTGCAGTCCGTAGCGTGGGGAGCGCTGCGGTGTAATGATCCGACTTGCTGCTGTTCGGGCTGTTGACGGCGAAGTTTATTAGATTCAAAGTGGCTCCCACAGCTTGGAAACCGTCGTTGCACAATTGGTCGCAAGGGAGTCGGTTACTCACTGTATGGTTGCTACTACCTTACCCTTCCAGTCGCTTGGCTCCGGCCCGCATCCAGTTGTCGATGTCTTGCAAGGTGCCAACCGCTGCTCAGCTCCCCGGATTTCTTAGCTTATGCCTGTTATGGATCATGTCTTAACTCATCATCCCGGTTGATGACTGCGTACCCTGGTGCTCCCACCCCATGTTGCCCCCATACAAGTTGCTGTAGGTTTCACCGAGATAGACATCGCTTAGGGACAATTGCCCGCCCAAAAGTGTGAAAAGCGGGCCACGACACCAGGCCCATCTCCGTATACTCACGCCCATCCTAATCAAAGGAGATTTGGTCTTGAGCGCTTATTCTGGATCGCACACCTTGCTTGTGGATTCGGTTGTGTTTGTTGGCGGAAACTTGGCGCAATCCCGAAGCCACTGCCGTTGTAGGAAGCTTATTGCCAAGGCCTCCATCAGCGTGATCTTGGGAATCGGGGCTTGTACTATAGTACGTAGTACAGGGCACTGCATACGTGCTAGGATGGCCATTGCATCCTTGGTATTGTATTGTTACTAATCGTGGAGTTATGGAAGCAAATTATTTCCACGTGAGTTGTCGGGTCGTTTGTTCGCGAGTCGGGCTCACAGCCGGTGCAATACATATGTCTCCGGGTTCGTCCCATCTTCAAGGACACGGATTGCACTCTCCAGGAACAACTCATCCTCGCCATTTGAGTCTCCCCGGTTGCACTGTCATTTCCTTCTTACGAAACCTCCTTTCCTAAATCGCCCACCATGCACGCCAAATTGTCGGGCTGCCTTTTGGCAGCCTCTGCTCTCTTGCCTGCAGTCGCAGCTCAGGGCTGCCCCTTCGCGAAACGCGATGGCTCCGTTAGCAGCGAGCTTCCCAAGAGAGAGACTGCCGAGGGCTTCGGTCGATGCTCTACCATCAGCAACCAGGCCGGCGGCGGCACCCGTAGCCACGACTGGTGGCCTTGCCAGCTTAGACTCGATGTTCTCCGCCAATTCCAGCCTACAACCAACCCGTACGGAAACGACTTCGATTACACCGAGGCTTTCAGCTCTCTGGACTGTAAGTGTTGATAGCGATTCGATCAAAAGATGGCTACTAACACAAGACAGACGATGCGCTCAAGAAGGACTTGCACGCTCTGATGACCGAGTCCCAGGAGTGGTGGCCGGCCGACTTTGGCCACTACGGAGGTCTCTTCATCCGCATGGCCTGGCATAGCGCCGGCACTTATCGCGCCATTGACGGCCGAGGTGGCGGTGGAATGGTGAGCCGTTTATTCTTTGCTCTTTCTCCCCTCCCTCTCTTATTTTTCCCTCTTTGCTTGGCTTGGTTCTAGCTTCTTTTCTGTGGTCCCCTGCTCTCCGAGCGCATTTCCCTGGCTGCTTGCTTGCTTGCCACCTGTCCTAGCGCTTTGCTTTTCCCTCACAACCTGGCACATTTGGTCTTCTCTCTACGCTGTCCTATTGGTCTCGCCTGCGAAGATCAACTGGCTAGCCGGAAGTTTTTGCCCTATCCCGCGAGGAAGCCAAGAGGTGCTAAGGCATCTCCTTACTCCACACGCACCGTCATCGAAATATGGACCCTGCGTGTTTGCACCTTATCACTTCTCTGCATCACTTTGATTCTTTAAGGGTTGGCGTTTACTAATATTGGTCACTTGCAGGGCCAGCAACGGTTCGCTCCACTCAACAGCTGGCCAGACAACCAGAACCTCGACAAGGCTCGCCGCCTGCTCTGTAAGCTAGCCCCTCAAGCCCACCATACGGACTGCATCATCGGCTCACTCGCCACATCCACTCTGCGGGTGGCTGGATGGTGACCGTCGTCGATGGTGTGGACCCTTGTAAGAGAGAGAAAGGCATGTGCTGACCCACGTTGTTCTGCAGGGCCTATCAAGCAGAAGTATGGCAACAAGATCTCGTGGGCGGACCTGATGCTC
The DNA here is from genome assembly GCA_022836555.1 of Colletotrichum tofieldiae. NCBI lineage: Eukaryota > Fungi > Ascomycota > Sordariomycetes > Glomerellales > Glomerellaceae > Colletotrichum > Colletotrichum tofieldiae. The sequence continues at coordinate 6,025,559 of BQXV01000003.1, read as the reverse complement.
CTGACGGGCAACGTCGCCCTCGAGTCCATGGGCTTCACGCCTCTGGGCTTCGCCGCTGGCCGCCCCGACACTTGGCAGGCCGACGAGTCCATCTACTGGGGTGGAGAGACGACCTTTGTGCCCCAGGGCAACGATGTCCGCTACAACGGCAGCACCGACATCAACGAGCGCGCCGACAAGCTTGAGAAGCCCCTGGGCGCTACCCACATGGGCCTCATCTACGTCAATCCCGAGGGCCCCGACGCCAGCTCCGACCCCGCCGCTTCGGCCAAGGATATCCGCGTTGCCTTCGATCGCATGGGAATGAACGATGAGGAGACTGTCGCCCTGATCGCTGGTGGACATGCTTTCGGCAAGACGCACGGCGCCGTTTCCGGTGGTGAGTGCACAGCATATCCGGACGGGGTCGGATGGAGTTTGAGCAAGCAGAATCGCTCCGGCTCTCAGCCCCCCCTGTCTTTCACCGCTACTTTGGAAGGACATGCAGACTAATGCGTACTTTTCCAGACAACATCGGACCCGCGCCTGAGGCCGCTGACATTGGCGAGATGGGTCTTGGATGGCACAACAGCGTTGGCGACGGCAACGGCGTCAACCAGATGACCAGTGGTCTGGAGGTCATTTGGACCAAGACCCCTACCAAGTAAGTGATTGTGATGAACTATTTCCGATTGCATCTTTCACCCTGCGCATGGCTGGTGGCCCCGCCCACTCTCTCGCCTTTGAGGCCTTTTTCTCATATGCTCTACTTGCCTATGAGAGAAGGTCGCAAAAACAGAGCATTGAGGCGACAGATCAGAAAAAGCTATTTATATCGATTGGGTGATTATGCGGTGATACAGCGACGCTAACCCTTGTACCTGCAGATGGAGCAACGGCTACTTGGAGTCTCTTCTGCACAACAAATGGACCCTGGTCACCAGTCCTGCGGGAGCTCACCAATGGGAGGCCGTCAACGGCACTCTCGACTACCCTGACCCCTTTGATTCCACCAAGTTCCGCAAGGCGACTATGCTCACCAGCGACTTGGCTCTGATCAACGACCCATCCTACCTCAACATCACCACCCGCTGGCTGGACCACCCCGATGAGCTCGCCGATGCATTTGCCAAGGCCTGGTTCAAGCTCCTCCACCGCGACCTGGGCCCTGTCTCTCGTTATCTCGGTCCCGAGATCCCCAAGGAGACATTTGGCTGGCAGGACCCCCTTCCCGCGAGGGAGGGTGAGCTGATCAGCGATGCCGACGTCGCCAAGCTCAAGTCTGACATCCTCGCCGCCCCCGGTCTTGACGTTTCCAAGCTCGCTTCCGTCGCATGGGCCTCTGCCTCGACCTTCCGTGCTTCCGACAAGCGCGGCGGTGCCAACGGTGCACGCATCGCTCTCGAGCCCCAGGTCAACTGGGTTTCGAACAACCCCACGCAGCTCGCCGAGGTTCTCGACGCCCTGAAGAAGGTCCAGACCAGCTTCAACTCCGGCGCCAAGAAGGTTTCCCTCTCTGACTTGATCGTTCTTGGCGGTACCGCCGCCGTCGAGAAGGCCGCCAAGGACGCCGGTGTCACCATCTCCGTTCCCTTCGCCCCTGGCCGTGTCGACGCCACCCAGGAGCAGACCGATGTCCGCGCTTTCAGCTACCTCGAGCCCCAGGCCGATGGTTTCCGCAACTACGGCCGTGGCACCGCTCGCGCCCGCACCGAGCAGATTCTCGTCGACAAGGCCGCCCAGCTTACCCTTACCGCCCCTGAGCTGACCGTCCTCGTTGGTGGTCTGCGTGCCCTCGGCGCCGTCTACGATGGGTCCAACACTGGTGTCCTTACCGAGAAGAAGGGTCAGCTCACCAACGACTACTTCAAGAACCTCCTCGACATCTCCACCACTTGGACCAAGAGCGGCACCGATGGCGAGCTGTGGAAGGGTGTTGACCGCAAGACCAAGGCCGAGAAGTGGACCGCTACTCGCGCCGACCTTGTCTTCGGCTCCCACGCCGAGCTTCGGGCCATCTCTGAGGTGTACGCCAGCTCCGACGCTAATGAGAAGTTTGTTCGCGACTTCGCTGCTGCTTGGACCAAGGTCATGAACCTCGACCGCTTCGACCTGAAGAAGTACTAAGCCGATGTGTTTGGTTTGGGGGAAACTTGGTTCTGATAGACCTTCCTGTATATAGTTTAAATACCTTTTAATATTTCATTGGTTCCCCTTTTTCATTGATTCCCCAGAGCTCTTTTTGATGAGCTAATACAGCTGACTTTTCACTTTCCTGATATTTGCCACGAATTTCTAAATAGCTGCGTCCTCGATGCGACGTCCTTGCCCTGATGTTTGAACCTCGGTGTTTTTCGAAACATAAATTGTCCTTGACACCCGATCGATTTCGAGAAAAAATATAGAACCGCCCTTGTCGCGAAGCCTTAAAGTGATTCTTTCAGTGATGTTTACTAGAAATCTTTATACGTTCGCCCTCGATGCCGATCCCCCAGTAGACTCGCAATTTGTCTGGTCTCTTTCACAAGTTTTCTAAACTGATGCTTCCAGACGTTTCAGGCAAAAACATCAGTGGAAGCGAAGTGGCTGCAAGCACTGGCAGATACATTTTCAACAAGGGACCGGGATCGCGAGCATAGTTCACCAGGACTGGGGTACAGTGGACAGAACCGATCAAATTTGTTATATACATTTCAGGTCTCAAGCCTCCGGAGTCCCTGGAGGAGAGATAGTTCCAGCTACAATTCCATAGGCTCCAGATAGAAAGAGACTAATTCAAAAATGGGTTCTAGTCATATGCCTAGCTTTGGCCTCCGAATGAGAGAAAGAAAATGAGACCCAAGCTTTCACTTAAAATTCATCAGAGCTGAGCTGATGTCTCAGTGTGCAGAAGGCTGACTTGTCGTGCCCGGGCTGGAAGCTGTTAAATTGTTCCCAATTCTTGTTATCTTCTACATATTCGACGATGCTTAGGACTATGAAATTGACGAGAAGCACCCACCCAAGGTTGTAAGATTCATGGCAAGGAGTTTTCTCGAATCAATCGAACAATCGCCTAAGTTTATACACAGTGATGAGAACAAAATGACACCAGACCAAGCAAAAGGACAGGCGATGAAAGCTTTTCGTCGCTTCAACTTGGTACCGACCCAGAGCAGATATTTATCGTAATTGGTTCTTAGAAAGAATTCAATCCACACCACCCGACCGTGCAGTTCTAATCGTCTCCTGTTGCTGCCCCGGGCTTTGTTGGCTTCGGCTTAATGAATAACGCCGCGAATAGCATACAGCCGGAGACAGCAGTGAAGAAAGCCCACATTACGCGCAATGCAGATATATAGTTTCCTTTATCTGTAGCAGGTGCTGTGACCGTCTCGTGGCCGGAATGTAGGTCGCCGCCGGTCAACCCACCTCCGCCGAGGTTATGCTGCAACAGGACCGTGCCGATGACAATGGACATGGAAGAAAACAGAGATCGCAGGAAGCTGAACGCTGACATCGCGGCGGCCATATCCCTCTGATGGGTATGGGTTTGGATGGATATCATGGGGCTTTGAAAAAGCACGCCTGCCCCGAATCCGGTGATCATCTGAAAGACGATGATTTTGGCCCATTGAGTATCTGTTTGGAAATTGATGAACAAACCATTCCCAAGTGTCATCATTGATGAGCCAAAGAAAATCGGGATGATGTAGTTTCCCGTCCGCCTGGTGAAGAGTCCACCGAGCATTGTCATCATTGTCAGCGGTATTAACAGCGCAAAAATGGTGACGCCGGCGATGATGGGCCTAAAGCCGAGAACGACCTGAAAGTAGAGCGGTAGGAAGTAGTCGTACGATATAAAAACGAAGCTGTGTAGACAAGAAAGGGCAAAGGAGGCAATGTTGGTAGCTTTCTTGAATATTCGAAAGGGAATGACGGGGTTACGGGCAAAACAGGCCTCCCAACAGACGAACAGCGCCAAAATGATGACGCCAAATAGAACGAGGCAGATCACTTGCGCAGAGTCCCATGGCATTACGCCCCCGGCACCGGTTTCGAGGCCATAGAGGAAGCAAATTGTGCCGCCGATAATGAGGGCAAACCCTATCCAGTCTAGTTCTCTGAGACCAGTTATAAAAGCTTCTTTCGGCGTCTCAACTTTCAAGGTGAAGAATAAGACCAACAGGGCCACACCATCAAATGGAAGGTTGATGAAGACTGTAGCATATCAGTTCTGGTTGCCAGTTGATCGAGGGAATGCAGTCTACTCACAACACCATCTCCAACCAATAGTTTGGGTGAAGACACCACCCAAGACCGGTCCGACTGCACTTGCAACTCCCCAGACGATACCAGTCATACCATAGTACTTGGCACGATCCTCCAGCTTGAAGATGTCTCCAATCAAGATCGTGACAAGCACTAATGAGCCTCCTCCCCCCAAGCCCTGAACAGTCCGTCCAGCGATGAGAACTTTGATCGTCTTCGCAAGTGCAGCAATGAGACTTCCCACCATGAAAATTGCTGCTGCGACCATGATCGTTGATTTCCGGCCAAATATGTCTGACATCTTGGCCCATACCGGAGTAGAAGCTGTGCTTGAGAGAGTGTAGGCACTGCCCACCCATGCGTACTCGGAAGCCGTGGCATGGAGAGTCGAGGTAATCGTAGGCAAGGCCGTGGCAATAATCGTGACGTCTAGTGCGCCGAGGAGGAGGGTCATGCAGAGAGCGAACATGACAGCGCGCCTACGTATGGGGCTCATATCAGGTGGTCTGTAGGATACATCTGTTGAGATGGGCTCGAGCTGCCTGAGGGCTTCGCCATCCTGAGCTGCAATCTTTTGATTCCCTTGTTCTTTCTCGTCCGATTTTCTTGCAGAGGTGTTACCCATGGTCGAATTTGAGGGCAAAGTCCTCTAAGTGCAAGAAGACATGCAAGGTGAAGTTTTCATTCTCACTCGAACCTCCTCTTTTCATCATACGAACACAGTGTTAAAACACCGGAACCCGGGCGGGAGCGACACCGGTTTGAGTGCCGAAATTGTCTTCGGCGAGATGATGGACTGTGCTCCACATTCGGGCGCCCTCGGCTCGGTTCGGTTCGGGAAGCTGGGAAGGGGTTATCCTGATGTCACTAATATTTATTCCGTCAACCCATTCGGTTACATCTGTTTTCACAGTCAGCTTCTTACGATTGAAGGTCTCACACTTTAAACGTTTGAGCGCTTAACATTATCGATTGTTCTGAGACTAGGGAGGAGGGAGATAGATTTCTCGATCGATGGGAAAGGATTGAATGACTTCTTCATCGAGACAGAGTGACTTGCACACAACTCGGTTTGCTGCCTCAAAGAATTATGGTTTGGCTAGTCAAAGTGGATTGCCAATGCGGAAGGATTCAACTTACATGATTCTTTCTGCGGGAGACCGTACACAACTTTGGACCTTTTTCAAGTTGGTACAGAACGTACTATGCGGGCGTTAGCCTCTTGTGGTACGACATGATTTTGCGACAAAACTGCATGAAATTGGCCAACGAGATAGGAACACTATGTCCAACATACTTGGTATGATGGCAAACTCACTTTTGATCGACATAGGGGCAAAATCAGGTAAAAGAAGTCCCCACACCTAAGAAGCTGATGCTTTCGATGGCACCTAGCAACAATTTGATCATGCTAATAGGCAAATCTCGCAAGTACAAGTAGGAGCCCTAACTACCACCTGGGCCACATCACATCTTCAATCATCAACTCTTCACTTATCGGTCCATCTCTCTCAACAAAGGCTATCAACCAATCATCATGAAGTTCTTTACTACCGCTATTATTGCCGTTCTATCGGCCTCGACTTTCATTGCTGCAGTCCCTGCTGCCATTGAGGAGGACGTGGTTGCGTTTCGCCCGGGGATCTGGAGCGTTTCATTGAGCTTTCTGAGGGCCGCAACATCGAGAAGCGGCAGGGCGTTAGCTACAACCCTTGTATTAACGGCCGCAGGTTCTGCTACATGCGTGGACTCCCCGTTTGTAACAACTGCCAAATATTGCCACCCTTGAGTAGGTCCAGTCACCATGCTGCATTATGGAACGATGATTAATTCTGCTTAGAAACAAGCCTATTTGCCACACGTAAGGACTATGCAAGAGTTTGAAAGATACTCACCAATGTTAAACGATGGTAATATGAGCATAGGTCGAATATGCACGGATACCAGTCATTAAGTAGCCCCCCAATCTAATATCACTTTTGGGACGCGTGTTGGATGAATATTACTGAAAATGATTTCAGCCTCTTGTCACTAGTAACGTGAGGCTTTACATTATCTTTGAAATGTTGGCTTTTGACTTGCCTCTCGCCGACTTGGAGCAGCCGGTATTTTGATGCAAATGGAAACAAATTTCTTAGAGCAGAACCTACCCAGCTCTTGAGACACCACCATCAGAAACCCAGAGTCGGGGGGAAACTTCTTCATCATCCAGAGTCCATGAACATCTGATGCTTTCCACTCCAGTCTACCAGGTCGTCCGAGGTGACGTTTCAGAAGTATTCACTACACACCTGGCTAAGCTGAAAATGTGATTGTTGAAGAGGCCACAAGGTAAGACAAAAGCGATACCGGTGGCTCATAAATGTCATCTCTTTGAAATCTGAACGCAGCAATATGCTACTTGGAAATACTCCAAATCTGAGTTATTTAGCAGTTGTATGCAAAGAATTATGGAGATGAAACATGGTTTGTCTATCCTTGAGCACCATTACTACTGATATTGACCGAGGTGTCTTTTATTATTCTGCATTGCTGACTGTGTAAAAGTTTCCTGGAAACATGCCTGATGTTAGGTAGGCTATGTATGTACATACGTACGGTAGTGGACCAAAGATACTCTGTATTTGTGGCTATCTTTCTGAGTCTAAGATGAAGGAGAGCGGAAGGATCTGGACACTTATACGTACGGTGCTTGAAAACTTTACTCTCCTAATGTTATGCCGTGCTCTTGACCTGACTCATACCACGTCTGAATAACCTCACTTATCCATCGGGTATTTACGTACGGCCATTGCCAGATGCTATTCCAACACTTGACTTTATTTTGTTATGTTGTTCATTGCTTTGTTGACCTGTTCTCATAAGCGCACAGTGGCTTGGCCTTGCTAGTTCTCGAGATACTACATCAACGGTTACCACCCAACTATGAAACCTCATCTCAGAACATATCTTATCGTGCTGCCAGCATCTGGACTTATATTCCTATAGTTGCAGACTGCATCGTTGAAATGGGGTGGGGGCCGGGCAGGTATTGCTAATAATGAGCAAATGTGTGCTTACAAGTTGTTCATGATTAGAGTCAACTTGAAATCGTCGTTAACAAACCAACTACACTTTTGCCCAGCCCCAAGCCACGAATTTGGCGACGAAGCTAGAAAGTAGTACGGAATTCCAACAATTGCATCGGTTACGCTATTGACGAAAATCAGGTTACGAAGCAGATCCCTCCTTTCTAGAGACTAACATGGTGCTTACGTCCCATAGTCGAGCTTTGTCGAATAGGGAGCTTGTGGAGACAAGATTTGGAAACCACACTATTCAACAAGAAGGTATAAACTGCCTGTCCTAAACCCCTCTAAAATGATCATTGGCGGGAATGTACGAACTCGTGCAGGAGACTTGAAATCGTCAGCCGGTTTTAGGCGGAAAACGATGGACAATGCGATCCTTAAGTGGGTCGGTCAACCGCAAGCTGTTGAATTGCTAAAACAGTCAAGGCTCTCGCTAAATTGGGCTTCAATGCATTCGGATAAAACTGACATTTCCTAAGGCAGATCGTTTTGGCATATCCATTTCAACGAATGTAAGGCAGCATTGCTTCTATTGATAGTTAGAATCATGGTGACAAAGCGATATCGTGAACGAAACAGGCATTTTAAGTTGGCGGCAGGGCCGCGGATATGAGCCAGAAAACAATGCAACAAGGATGGCCAAATCTCCGTCATCCAGATTGGCTCCATTCTACGAGAATGAGAATGGGCCGTCGGCCACGCTAGGCAGTGGAGTGTTTAGATTCTCGGTCCGGCGTAGAATCATCCGCGTAATACCCAAGACTTTTTACTCTTCAGTAGGATTCTTGACTAATAAAACAAACACGTGCAGGTGGGGTACCTTCCATGCTGACCCGAACTTTAAGACCAAGCTGACTCAATTCCAATTTTTCCACTAACAACTTTGGCGTTGTCTCAACATTACCACTTGGCGAGCTGCTGCGAATATTCAGCCTGCATCACCCATCAATAAGTGACGCCTGCATGTGAGGACAGGCGAGTATTTGCTCCTACAGCAACTGGCTTCAGTAGTCTAACTTTGTTTCAGTCTCAAATGTCTCAAACTACTGTGAACACGTCTACCATGCAATTGAGGAGCGTTAACGGACAAACGTCCTCTGCGACATCCACAGTACTGTATGAGGATGAACGTGAACGCTCAAGATCCAGAGACAATTCCAGTTATGTGGAACATGTTGCATCCAGTGTCAACGACTTGACCTTTCCTGAGGGTGGCTGGCAAGCTTGGCTAGTGGTCTTTGGATCTTTTTGCGCCATGCTTTCCGTCTTTGGCCTCATCAACTCCGCTGCGGTGTTTGAGTCATACTTTTCCGAGAATCAACTTGCCGACCATTCGCCCTCAGAGATTGGTTGGATCTTCAGTCTCTACCTTTTTATAGTCTTCTTCGTCGGCATACAAGTTGGTCCTCTGTTCGACCAGTATGGCCCTCGTGGACTCATTGCCGTTGGCGGCCTGTGCATGTCGGCAAGTCTTTTGCTCTTGAGCCTATGCAAGGGTTTGTCAAATCCGTTAAGTGTCTCGGTAATCGATTGAGTTAACTTATGGCCACAGAGTACTATCAGATCCTCCTTGCATACTCCATTCTAGGCGGTTTAGCTGGCGCATTGCTGAACTCTCCTTCTTACGGTGCTATTGCGCACTTTTTTGACTTACGACGAGGTTTCGCCACCGGGGTCGCGGCGACTGCCGGCTCCATCGGAGGCATTGTCTATCCCATTATCCTCCAAAGTCTCTTCCCGACTCTTGGTTTCGGCCCCACTGCCCGGATTCTGGGATTCATCCTCCTTGGACTGACCGTACCTGCGACTCTTTTCACCCGGTCTCGACTTCCTAGGAAAAATGGCCCTGCTTCAATTTGGCCTGACTTTACGGTCTTTCGTGATCTCAAGTTTACGCTTTCAGCCATTGGGATTTTTTTCATGGAATGGGGTCTTTTCGTTCCCATCACCTACATCATCTCATACGCTGCAACACTACCCGACAGCAACGTTCATTCCTACACCATTCTCTCCATACTCAATGCAGGATCAGCCGTTGGTCGATTCCTTCCTGGACTCGCCGCTGACAAGTACGGGAGGTTTAACATTATCCTCATTACAATCGCCTTGTGCTTTATCTCCGTTTTCGGACTTTGGCTGCCCTCGGGAAACTCTGAATCCATGCTTCTGGCATTCGTTGCCATATTTGGGTTCGCCAGCGGTAGTAACTTGGGACTGGTTCCGGTGTGTCTTGGTCAACTTTGCGATGCAAGGGAATATGGACGTTTCCTGTCGACGGCGATGATGATGGCCAGTTTTGGAACGCTGAGCAGCTTACCCATTGCCGGTGCCATATTAGAGGCAAACAAAAATGGGCAAAACTGGGAGGGCTTGATTATTTTCTCCGGTACCTCCTATGTTCTAGCGTTCCTTTGCTATGCTGCAGTCCGGGTGCGAGCGGTGGGTTGGACACTGTCAGCAAGATTCTGAGCATCAAATTTGTTAGACTAGACTGTTCAAGAAGAAGCAACTACTTATAAAAATAACAACAACATATGGCATGTCACCCAAAAAGCTTACACCTTATCTCGTCGCTGCGCTTTTAGTATCTTACTTACAAGAACTTCAACGAAGTACTCACAAAAAAAAAGCTCAATCACTCCCAAAAAAATACGACCTAAATACTGCTAGTCATCCAAGCTGAACCGCTGAAGCGAGCCCGTGCCCCTGACAGCCTGGATCATGATACCTATCATTGCGACCGAAATTTGCCACAGATGATTGGAACGTTGACCTCTCCACCAGCTATCAGCTTCCTCACACGGCTATATGGTACCCGAGACTTACGCAGCATTGATACCACTGGCAACGCACCACAAAATACTACACGTGAATGGAGATGAGCCAACGTCTGCGGCAACGACAATATGCCCGCAAAGCTCATAGTTGAGGTGATACCTTGGCAGATGAACAATCCCTATATCTTGCTACTCGAAGCCCAGCAAGCGTAAAAGTTACGCTGACGGATACTCCGAGAGGTCATCCTGAACCAACCTCTCAAGCTCCGGGTAGAGTTAAAGATGCATGGCCCACAGCGGAAGTGGGCACGGACAACTCGAAAGCAAGAAAGAGAATTGCCAAAGACACTAGCCCAGCCTTGAGTGAAGTCAGGCCACAATGGTAGTCTATTGTTGAAGACGATGCAATCGAAGAAGCTTAAATGCACCGAAGATATACCGGTGTTTCCATGCTTCTCAATCGGGCATGGGTGCTGCTTGGTCCTGTCGCGACTTTGCTGAATTAGAGTTTATGACCCTATTACCCAAGTTTAGCCGGCTGTTTTCTCATCCAGAATGGCCACGTACCGGGAAGTCTAATTCTGTCTGGCTATTCATGGGATAACAGAACGGCAAGTCAAAATCAGGCCATTTCAGCTTCATTTGACTTTATGTCAGCTCTGACAAAGGTGCTCGGTTGGCATTTCTCGGGTCTTCGGAACGGCGAGTAATTCCTCACCACTCGTATTGTTTACTCCTACAAACGCATTCCTAATCTGAAATGTAGTGCAAATGCAGTCGCTCTGGTTCGTCATCGTTCGTTGACGAATAACATGTAAATACACGCAATCCGAAAGCTTGGTAGCTCAGGTGCCATCACCTGTAACGAGCGGATCGAAATCCGAATCTTATGTGGCTTACCTTGCAAACTCTTATTTTATCTGTCGACCATGATACGCCGAGGTTGGGAAGTAGACCTGGGAAAAACTGCCTGTATTCAAAAATCCGGCATTTATCCGTGAGAATTTTACGACACCGACGGATCAGTTCTATCGTCCGAAATTGTCAAGGGAGCCATCGACGAATAATGAATACTTTTGAAACATGTACTGTTTGTTGGTCCACTTAGCGACAATATTTTGTAGACTAGGTTGGCTTTCCATAGATAGCTGGTATGTGCTGAGTTGTTGAGTAGATCCTAGAAACAGCCGCGGGCGTACTGCAACATGTGCTAGTGTGTGCTTCCAAGAGCAACAAAGGACCTGAAAACCGACAACGGTGGGAAACAGTGCTATCATGGTTTATCTAGAAGACTGCAGAGAAACTTGGCATCAACTATTGTCATGATGGCATATAGGTCGTGGTTGTAGCCGTGCAACTGCGGTTCCACCTTCGCTCACAACTATCAATCTAAAACACGCTCGCTTAAGGTTCAATAGCGTTCTTCACAGACGCGAGTGTCGTTACATGAAGAGCAAGTATATAGGCAAGTCTTTGCTTGGTCCTTAGACAAGGATTATGGGCCATGAAGAAGATGGCTACACTTCTTTATGGTGTCTCAAGTGTCCAAGTCAATGTAAATGGCCCGAACGTCACCGGTGGGGAGGTAGCGCAAGAACATCGGGAACAGATCGAATGGTAGGTTTAAATATTTAACACCGCCGTATCAGAAGATAACTGCGACAACATCGACAGAATATTTGCTTTACCGTCGCTCTATTTACACATCTTCCAACCAAACTTCTTCAATGCCATCGCCGATGAAGACAGTTACTGGCGATACCAGTGGAAAAGTATACAAACGCCGACCTGGTGCTTGTCAGACTTGCAAAGTGAGGAAACGAAAATGTAAGTTAATAGAAGAGAAGTTGAACTTGGAACAATTGTTAACCAATTGCTTCATCTCTGCAGGTAATGGAGGGAGACCAAGTTGTGAAAAGTGCCTGGTTTGCACTACCTACATGAATTGAAAGAAAATGCTGCTCACCATTCCAAGTCTACAGCATCTCTTTGTTTCTACAAAACGCCGAAAAAGAGGGGGAGGCCAACTCAGAGTAACTTTAAATCCCGTCAATTTCTCACTTGGGATCCGACTAAAGTCTTCTCAGGCCATGATCTAAGCTCCAAGACAGCCCACTCCATTCATCAAACCAATTTCAACCAACAGCATCTTGCAGGTCGGCCGTCGTCGACTCCAGCAAGTCAACCACACTCCTTTGGATCGGTTTCGCCCCTGTTCTCGGGATCTGGAAGTGAAAAGTGTTTGAACCATAGGATGTTGGCTCCCACAGTGTCAATGAGGTCGCCCTTCAACGACAAGTGGAGAATTCTCACGGGCAGCCAGTTCAACATATTAGAAGGCGTAGTCACTCAAAACACCGTGCCCATCACCACCCCTGGGTCTTCAGAGTATGCGTATGACTAGAGCAATCAGCTTGTGAAAAACGGACTAATGGGTGATCGTAGGATATCATATCACGGCATTTTGGTACCCATGGATTGGAATAACCAAGTCATGCCGGCACGCAGTGACCCAGCCAAGACCCTCATTTTTGATCTTCCAGAAGGCTAAAGTCAATGTAAGCCTCTTCCTCTTAAGCTTTCCGTTTCACCAGCCTTATCGTTGTCAGCTACCCTTCTCATGCGTACCCTCGATAGCCGAAATTGTGAAAAAGTCGCTATTGAAACGCCAGCACAATACAATATCAGATAATCTCGGGCAAAATCTCATCAACGTAGTCAACGAGTGTGCAACTACCTAATGTGTCAAATGCACCAACGACAATTGTAACGAGAGACCAAAGCCTGATTTAGAAATACAAACAGAAATTTCCAAAGATAAAGTGCTATCATGTTGAGAGATTAGTTGGGTCTATAGTTCAGAGTTGACAAGCTGACTTCTGTTGACAGCATTACTTGCCTTCAAGGTCTAATGCTTCACGCTATGTGAAAACGCAATGATGCAAATAGAGAAGTTGTACGAAGCAAGTCCATTGTCCCAGACGTTCAAGCTAAGATAATTGTGTACTCCCGTACGATAACCCCGTCGTTTCTGGCTTTAATAGAGCTTACCAAGCACATTTGTAATTTAAATTACTGTAGACAGCCTGTGCGAGTGGAAGTCGTCGACAGTTGCCCACCTCTGCTAAGGCCAGTTCAAGAAACGGGCAACTCCAAGCGCCTGCACACCTGTTCCAATTGTTTACCAGCTCCTCTGCGGGGTAACGGTAGCACCGTGTGACACGTCAACAGTGCCACATGACTGCGATACACTCCGCCTGCGTGTCTCAGTGGCTTATTTCAGTCGGTCGAATGGGGCCCGATGGTCGGCTTTTCACCATAGTAATACAAAAAAGCACTTATTGTCAGCATTGCTGCCAAATACGTTAATGAGATACAATATTCCCACAGATCCTCAATTCACAAGCCAGGAATCCAGGCCTCTAACGTATCACTAGTGTCGAAGTTTCCACCCTTCCACATCACAAAGCTTCCGTCATTGAAACTAAGTTGTTCAGTACTACGCGAAATGACAGGGAACGCCAATAAACTCGCCGCGCCTTTCAGCGTATCTGGCAAAACCGCCATTATCACTGGTGCTGGTTCTGGTATGGGTCTTTACTTTAATTTTCACCTTGATCAAAGTTCCTACAGAGCTAATCCTCGCAAGGTATCAATCTCTGCTTTGCCGAGCTTCTTCTTGCTCGCGGCTGCAATGTCGTCATTGCCGATATTTCTCTAAGGCCTGAAGCAGAGGCTCTTGTCTTGAAACATCAAAACGCTGACACCAAGCCCCGCGCGGTCTTCGTCGAGACTGACGTACGTTCATGGCCGGCGCTTTCCAACATGTTCAACGTGGCCGTCATCGAATTTGGCGGCTTCGACGTATTCTGCCCTGGGGCTGGCGTGTACGAACCGCACTGGTCAAACTTCTGGCATCCACCAGGATCGCCAGAGAGCAAGGACAGCATAGAGGGCGGACGATATGCTCTGCTCGATATCAACCTTACACACCCCATCCGTTCAACGCAATTGGCAATTTCTTATTGGCTTCATCCAAAAGTGGCCACCAAGGCTTCCTCCATCCCCACCAGAGAGGCTTCTCCCGATAACCCCAAGCGAATTGTTCACATCTCATCCGTCGCGGGCCAGGTGCCGAATTTCAACGCTCCATTGTACGCAGCCTCCAAGTTCGCCATTACCGGCTTCGTGCGGAGTCTGGCTCGATTGGAAGAAACTGATGGAATCCGCGTCAATGCCGTTGCTCCAGCTGTTGTCCGTACACCGCTCTGGACTGAGAATCCAGAGAAGCTTATCAATTTGGACGCAAGTCAAGATGGTTGGGTCACTCCCCAAGAGGTGGCACAGGCCATGTTACGGTGTATTGAGGAAGATGCCCTCGTTGGGGGTTCTATTCTAGAGGTTGGAAAGAATCGTACGCGTGTGGTCCAAGCGTTCAACGATTCTGGCCCAGATAGAGACCCCAAGAATGGCTTGATAGCCAGGAACGTATCCAAGGGAACAGAAATGATATTTTCTTGGTTGAAGGATGCAACTAAGTGGGCTGTTGGTAGAGACTAGGACTGTCTACTCAAGATGTGTCTTCCCTTGGGTGAGGATTTTCGCATATCCCTCTTTGCGTAAAGACTCTACTACTGTACATCCATATATCATCACACACACACACACACTCTCTCTCTCTCTCTCTCTCATTCTGCAGAAGCTAGCTGCCCCAGGCGCCCTTTGCCCTTTTCAGGGACGTACCAGGCGTTAAATAGAACAACAACAACAACACCTGTACATCCATCTCACATTTTCCATCTTTTTCTTTGAATGGGTTTCATTCGCCATCAGACAGATTGTGGTGTAATCTAGCTCGAGCCGAAATATATCTCTCTTGTTATCTCTTTTGTTTGAAATTTTGAGCAGCGGCTTCTGTTGGTTTAATGTTTGCCAAGACCGAATGATGGTTTCAACGGCTAAGCACAGTGTGTAGATAAGTCCATCTTTATCTCCTAGTTTAGTTCCGTTAAAAGGTAAGAACACTTCTAGCGTTGTTCAATGCTGAGAATAATTGGTTCCCAATTTCTAGGATATGGTTGTTTCTGTAGGTAATACAAAGTCTGATGTTTAATAGTGTCTAGCCTTGCAGATGTCATGTGGTGACCTTGACGTGTCCCTATGAGCCATGTTTTTTGAAGTGAAACCCTCTTCCATAATCTAGGCAGGCCCGAAAATAGTATGAACTTCAGGCATAAAACTGTTGCTTTATTCACCTCTTTATGAGGTAATCCATTGGAGCATTTGTGCGAAAGCCTAAGATTTCTTTCTCTGTCTCCCCTATTATTTTTAGACAAGTATGTGAAGTTCTGTGCAATTATTATTACTTGTATGCACAATATCCTTATCGTGACCTCACATGGCAACGTTGGAACTTTGACAGGAATGGAAAAGCTCTCGGGCTTATCTGCCATCTACCAACAGTTCGTTATGGCTTCGTCCGGGGAGAGCCTGTGCATGCGTCCTTTTCTTTAAAACCTGGTTGAACATTTCATCCGTGTTATGCTTGGTCGCCATTACATGAATTGTTGCCATGCTGCCGCACTGGAAGAAACGAAGCTCAAGAGGGGCTATGGCAGCCGCAGAATGAGTGGCAGATATCAGGAATGCGGGGCTCTCAGAAGCCTCAGTCTAGTCAGAATTCCAATAGTTCTACCGGGAACTCGGTATTATCGGAGGCGTATGTCAAAACCCGGAGCTCATTTGGGGGGCCAAGTAACTGTCTGCCGGTGGATAAGGTGGCGCAACTGAAGGTCGGTAATTCCATTGACATCACTGGGTTCCTATTTGTCCGGTTCAATTGCGCCTCGTGGCCTTTTTTATATATCTCAACTTGGAAAGCACTACTTAAATTGTACATAAATCTTTTCATAGTCAACATTGTACATATTTTTCCGTTTCGGCTTGCTTTGCAGCTCGCAGGGACCCGTAAGTAATTGCGCCAAGTGAAGACATATTGGACCGAGAAAGATACCCATTGGAACTTTAAAACTGGTATCCTGGTCCTTGCTTAAATGAACAATTGATCCGAAGAAGCCGAACGCAGTTGAACCCGCATAGATCCGTAGCCAAAGCGGCCCCCAATGAAATCACACAGGTATACTATGATGTAAGGCACACTAAAACCACAGTGTAATCGCAGTGTGAATCATGTCTGATGCTGAACACACAAATGGATTTCTCAAAAGCACAATGCTATGGAATCCCCGATGCCTTCACCTTCCCACCACTCAGTGTCTCAGTCTATCGCTACATCAGAGTTCTCCAAGACTCTTTTTCTTACGCTCCATAGCAAATGGCGCTAGGAATTATGGACAGCAATAGGTTTTACAGCATACCCTACAGCATGTGCCCACGCGATAATACAAACAGTAGTGTTACGGCCGTAGACGGGTGGCAGGTAACCGATGAAGGGGTTGACAAGCAGAAATATAGAAAAGTACCAAGCAGACAAATAGATCATGAAGTAAGCACAGATCCTGAGAACAACATGTTCTTTCCAAAAGAGACTTCTGTCTACCCGCCTACGAGTCAAGAAGTCCCAATATGGAAGGTCGATAAATAGATAAAGTTTAATATACTGTGCTCGTAGAAAAGCCCGTAAGATGTTTTAAACTAACCCCAAGTTGTTGACGGCAATGGGAAATACGAAATTTGTTTTCTAGAATTATCAATGAAATAAGTGCCGCCAAGCCTAAAGCCGGTGCGGGTCTTTGGCAATCTCAGGCAATTTACTTATAAGATGAAAGGCCCTGAAGTCCCAGCGCAATACCTTGCATCAATCACAAAAGTGAGAGGCCTGGGACGCCGCCACGAGTCAGTATCTTCAGCCTGAGGTCTATCGCACTTGATAAGTACTTTGTTTGACGATATCCCGATGACCTCTGCCAATAGATACTGCTGTACCTTCCGCAACACATTATTGTACATGAAAGGTTACGAGCCATCATGAAGTCTCTCTTTAAGCAAGTTGCCTCAGTGGCTTGCCTCCCATGGTTGGCAACTGCCGCTTTTAATGGAGCATTGGTCGTTGAGTTTGACGGGTCTGTGCAACTGGTAAGAAAAGTTTTTGATGACCACAGTGATGCAAACAGCGATTAACACCACAACAGACCTCCGAGACCCTGATCGGCCAGACGCAGATCTCTCTGGCCGAATCTGGTCTGGACTGCACAGCCAGTTCGCGATACTACTTCACCCACCCACTCTTTAAGGGTGCATCTTTCAACATCAACTGCAAGAACGATGGAGTAACGCAGAAGTCTGTAGTAATGAATGTGCAGTCCATCGACGGTATTTTGAAAGCATGGCCAGTAACCTTCACTCAGCCAGCGATACAAAATATCAGAATACCCAGTATCTCGGACGGCGGAGAAACTAGTAGAGGCTTTGGAAAATACCAACGCGACCTGTCCCGACGATCCCCTGCTCACATTAGAGACGAGGATTTAGTCGATACTTTCTCGACGCACATCGATACAGGAGTTTCGAAGTTACATGCAACGAACGTGACGGGCTCTGGGATTCGTGTTGCGGTTATTGACAGCGGTTTCGATGTCGATGCTTCGGGCTTGAGCAAGACCAAAATTACCTATGCGCATGATTTGACGGACGATGATAACGATGTTCGAGACGACTGTTCTATTCATGGCACGCATGTGTTGGGTATTGTAGGTGCCAAGGGTAATGAAGCCAAGTACGGAGTCACTGGCGTAGCGCCTGACGCAACTTATGAAGTTTACCGCATTCAAGCTTGCGAGGAGCAGGGCGCTTCTGTTGACATGCTCATCAATGCTTTTCTTGAGGCAGCAGACCGAGGAGTCGATATTCCCACTTGCTCGTACGGAGGTGGATTGGGTTTCCCTGAAGGTCAGTCTATCACAGAAAAGGATTATGAAGATACAACCTAACGGCTCTCGAGACCCATGGTCCGCTGTAGCCACACGTCTGTTTGAGAATGGCACCTTCATCTCCCTTCCAACTGGTAATGGTGGTCCCGGAATTTTCAGTGGTGGTAGCCCCGGTAGTGCTGATGCTATTACCTCCGTCGGATCTGCTGACAACTCTGTCACTCCCTATTACACGTGGGAGGGTAACTGGACTGCTGGAGAGGATGCTGGTCCTCTTCGATTCATCCCTGGCACTCCTTTCGACTTTCCTCCCAACAAGAAGTTGACTGTGTGGACATCAAACACGCCAATTTCTAGGGAATGTCAGCTACTTCCCGATAACACCACTCTCCCAGCCAATTTGTCCAATGTCATTTTTCTCTCCCAGTACAACCAGTGCTGGAAGGCACCGAACGGCACTACTATCTCTCTCACTCAAGAGTTTGGCATTCCATATGCCTTATACTACAGCAGTAGCAACTTCACTGTTTCAGAGGGTCCTCTTTTCATTGAGGTTACTCGGGATCGTAGTCTGAAGGGTGCTGCCACGGTCGACTTTGCCACAGCTAGTCAGTTGTTGCGAGCCAAGCAGCAGCATGGCTCTGTTGAAGTCTTCCTCGCTAATGATGTTGCTGTTGCTAATGAAGACCTTACCTACAAAGCCAACAATCGTTCTGGTCTTCTCAGCTCAAGCTTCACCAGCTGGGGACCCTCGCTCCGTGCTAGTTCTATGCCCCTGTTCTTAGCCCCTGGAGGTAACATTCTGAGCACTTTCCCTGAGAAACTAGGAGGCTGGGGTGTTATTGGTGGTATGTACAAACTTGAGAATGAGTTCTTGCTTATGTTCTGACACAATGAAACTAGGTACTAGTATGGCAACACCATTCGCTGCCGGCGTCGCTGCGCTTGTCAAGCAGCAGCATCCGGATTACACCCCTGAAGAGATTCAAGCCGTGATCGCAACTACCGCGCGTCCCGTCAAATGGAACGACTCAAAAGGCAAGACAGAAGACTTCTTGGCACCAACCTTCCAACAAGGGGGTGGCCTGGTGGACGCATGGAACGCCGTCCACTCAACAACCTTGCTCAGCACTGCCTCCTTATCCTTCAACGACACGACCAACCGCCCGGAAAAGCTTACCTTTAGCATTAAGAACACCGATAAATTCCCCACTACTTATCATTTGAGTCATGTTGGTGCCAGTTCTGGTTATGTTCTTGAGAAAGCAGATTGGTACAATCTGACGAAGGCGCAAGCATATCCTGTATACGCTGATGTCAGTATCACGCCTTCAACTGTCACTGTTGAGCCTGGCAAATCCGCCATTGTCTCAGTTTCCATCATTAGAGAGCCTTCTCTGCCTAACGCTGCCGCCCTCGTTTCGCATTTCGGCGGCTATGTCGCGATAGAAGCAGAAGGGTCGGTCGATGTCAACAAGCTTTCGCTACCCTACACCGGCTTTGGAGCTCCCCTCAGTACTCTGCGAATCATTAACAGGGCTGATTCTTATCAATCAGTTTGGAACTTAACCGGCAGCACTCCCTCAAAGATGGAGGAGGGTCGAGTATTTACTTGCACTCTGAACACCACTGCAGATGTGCCCGCAACTTTCCCCGATAACATTTACCCTGGTGTTGAGATTGTTCTCTTTATGCAAACCCGGGATATGAGCATTAGCATAATGGACGCCAACTCTGGAAAAGAGATCGTGAAAAGTTACCAGAGCACGCCGGTGGATACTTGGGGTCCCGGTTCAACATGGTACTGGGACGGCTCTGACGGCGATAAGGCTTTTGTTCCGGCTGGGACATATATCTGGCATGTCAAAGCTTTGAAGTTGAATGGGCATCCAGAGAAGAAGGAGGACTGGGACATATACGAGACAGGCAAATGGGTGCTAAAATATGCTTCGAACAGTACACTGTTTACGTCGAACTCAACCTCGTTTGCATAAGTAGCGATTTGGAATAAGATAGTTCTTCCCATCAAAGGCTTAAACATGTGATTGGCGTCCGGCATGATAAACAGGTTTGATCAACCTGGGGTGCTGCGATTCAGTTCATTGACTACGCCAAACCACGATGTGTATTAATACCACCAGCTGGCCCGTTCTAGCCCTTCAGGCTTCTCCTAAAAACACATACATTTGTTTTTGTAAATAGAACTGCATTTTTCTGATGAGTGTTAGATTGTGTGCTTCGGCCTCACTAGATGATTGTCATCCCTCAGCAGGTAGTTTAAACCTGGCTCTTGAGAATCTACTGGTACTCAAGAGGCTTCATGTTGATGTAAGACCAATTCTATCAGTTTCAAGCAAGATATTCAGGCCATATCCTGTTTCTCCATTTACATTTGGGGAGGCGGCAGTCTTTCTAATCGGCTGTTCAAGGCGATATCGTAAGGCAATGAATCTCGAAGAAATAGTGAGATCTAGCCGAAACAAATTATGCATTGAAATATGGAACAATGCTATGAGCTTGAACTTTCCTCCCTCTAACTGGGTGATCTCATATGAACTAAGGGGAATATCTTGGGGTATATAAGTTCGATATGCCTGCGGACGCAAAGATCACAAGGGTTAGCACATGTCGCGGTCCACCAGAGGTCCTCGCTAAGTTACCGCTTGCAAATGCGAAAAGTGAACCAGAAAAAATAGGATTGTCTGGACATTTGGTAGGGATGTATGTCGAAATCCATTCATTGTGCACTGAGAGCTTCACTGTTGGTTCTCAGCAGCGATGATGGAAATGCAACTACTCTTCATGCTAGACACCGAAATTGCCTCAAACTGCAATTTATTGAACCCAGGTGACGTTGTATTACTGGGTTGATTTCAAACGCTCTGAGTCCGGAGAAAGACAGGGGAGGGGACAGGGGAATGTCCCGGCTTTGGAAGTCAAGGAGCTGAGCACAGTGAAGTGCAACGCGTACGTAGAAGCGCTTTCTCTTATATGCTATGCTAGCTCGATCCACGCTTGTAAGGACATGAACGTTGGAATGACTTCGCGGAGACGACGCATCCAATGAAAGATGGCCCTAGCACGATAAATGGCCCAACCACAACACATATAGGTAAAGTTATCTAAAACTGATAGTGAGAGGTGCTTGCTGGCTTGATTTAGCCCGCCAATGCAACGCGGTGTGGGTCGTGAGCGTGGACTTTTGTACAGCCGGAAACTTCCTAACCCCTTACATCTTGATGTCAACAACGCACAGACAGCCCATCCATCACTGACTCAAGAAAGTTAGTGCTTGCAGCTCATCTCAATTTACTTTTACTTTTATGGACCATATAGACTCTATTTTACTTTTGTCACTCAGATTGGAACTCTACATCAGACGAGCTTTCATGAGGTAATTCAAAGGCCGGGCCCGAAGACTCTTGGTTGTTAGCTTTACTTCCGGATCAATTCGACAGGTCTGAGGACAAAAGTAGGTCTGAATACAAAAGTGGATCCGAAGTTGTCACTACCGCAATTATAGCTTACATATTTGCAGTAACTGGATGAACCGTGACAAGGCCAGTCTTTTTCTTTCAACATGGGGTCTGAAGGCAACTTTGCTCACGTCAGCGCAATATTTGTAGTGGCTGGACAGCATATATGACACATTCATTCTGGCAGCTATTACAGATCTGACAGATGGAATGGACTGCGGTGTGCTGGGCTAGTTGGATGGCGGCGTCGCTCCGCACTGCTCCGCGACGGTGAAGCAGAGCACGAATGACAATGGAGCAGAACAGCGAGCGCAGAGATACAAAACGAAGATAGCAGCGACGCAGAACAATCAAGCAGCGTAACTAAATGGACAATAAGTGAAACAGATAAGCACCAGAAATAGCAGGTAAAGCTATCAGTAGGTATACATGGTTGACTTCTCTTATGGTGGAAATCGGTCTGAAGCACGGTTATATCTTTCATGGAAACGTGTAATAATATTACGTGTCAGTAGTTGAAGATTATGAAATTCACAATGGCATATCACGATAATGCCCAGGATTGACCGTGAGATAATTGAGGTTGGCATCATATATCTGGCGGCATGCTCTTGCGTTGAGTCAGGCTCTTTTCTCTCCACGTCTGGATACAAAACTCTCAGACAAGTTTGTTGATACAGTGAGATCCTTGAGATGGTAGGCAACGTCACGGAGCTTCTAGAATGAGTTGTTGATGAATGTCATACTATTTGTTGATCATATCTTCCCAACTCTTAGACTAAGGGTAGCAGTAGGACTAAAAAGAAGTAAGGGTCCATGATCGTTACAACACTTCGAGCTTAACATGACCCGCGGAGTAGGGAACGGAGAATCTTAGTTGAAAGACGTTTTGATTTGATCAGTGCAGATCTTTTTTTTAAATCACGTATCGAAACTTTCTCAAGGTATGTTCTTAGCTCTATAAATTTCGATTTCAGCGAAGTCTCTCGAACAATACAATTTAGCCAGGAACCGATGGCTAAAATAATAGTAGAATATTATGTCAAGCCAACCGCATAAGGTCACAAACCATTCATCTTAACGACACGTTCCGCGTCTTTAGAACCATCTTGTGGTGCAGCCTGAGAAGTTGTTTTGTATAAATCCGGTTTTGGCCACATCACCAGCTCATTTTCCAACTGTAGACGACGCGCAATGCTGGACAGGCTAAGAAACCTTTTAATTTTGGTACTCGTATCGACAATAAATTGACAGACAGAAACGGAGTTAAACGTCCTTCGGAGATATAAGAAGTAAAAAAGCTATGAAGAAGAAGAATACGAATTTAACCGAGCCTCAACATCCTGTGTCTGATACTCTCTCATTGCATCACCCGTACTCCTTGGTCTGAACAGAATGGCTACAATAACAGTGTATTGGAATCCTTCGCTGGAAATATCGTTAATCACCTTGTCTATATGCAAACGTCCGGTTTAGGGATCGAATACGGATGATCAAGCAAGGACTTCACCACCGGTCAGACACGGCCCCGCCCAAAGAGTTTCGCGTTCGAAACTGTTGACGTCGCGAACTGGTAGTTACCACGATATCCAGGGGCGTGAGGACTGGGACGATGATGAGTTCCTTCATGGGTGGAAGCACGGCGACTGTACTGGGATGTGTGTTAGTGCTCATATGAGATGTTTTGGAGAATAAGGAGACTATGGTCTGGACGGTTGATAAGAAGCTAACTAAAACTTCTTCGTGTGTTATTGACCAAAGAGGCACCGGGAGAGGTTCATGGGAAGAGAAGGCGTTGTTCAGCTGAGCGAAGAGTGCTCTATCACAACAGAAGGGAACATTTTGCCATGCGGGAAGGACTTGGAGACCTCTTCTTTCTAATTGCAGGAAGAAAGACCATACCTTTGTACTATGATGGCTTTGTATGGAGAGCCCTTAGCATTCTCGTTTATAGTCTTATATAGGTCAACTTCAGGGCATGCTATGAATTCAGGCACAAGGCAGTGCACCTGGATTAGGGGGACTTCCGCCTACTTGTATGAGGCGAGAGAGAATAGTGGAAGTAAAATTGAAATAATTCCAGCGACTCATTCCCCACTGGGAACTGGCTGCGGGTCTCCGACTTTCTTCGACACAGACATGGTATACTCACGGGCGTAAGATCGCATTTGTCGACAAATACACCGGCGTCCCCTCCACTACATCCGCAAATCCGCCCACGCGCTCACTCCTTGTTCAACCAGAAACATCCGAACAGATCCACTAGACTGGGCCCTACCGAGCAATGTGCTGCTGCCCCTATCGCCGTAGCGTGTGTCGGCCGATGAGACGATCTGAGCGAGGATGGACGTGGGAGGCGAGTGTGGAGGGGTCGGGGAGGGGGGGCCCAAGTGATGGAGGCGAATCCAAATCTTGAGAACAATAGGCGAGTATTGAATAGATGACCGAGAGACAATTGAAAAGTAAAAGTGTAGCATTGAAAGGGAGTGGGACATACTGGTAGAATGTATACGGAGTCATTGTTGTTATCCCGAGTAGAGTCATCGCCCATGTCGATGCTGATTATTCCTACGACTTTGGAAACTCTTCCAAGGGGTAGCACAAGCATCGTGATCCTCAAGGATCAATGACAGTCTCCATTGGTAGATGTCCCTCTAGAATCCACCACTAAAGGTGCCTAGATGACTGAAAACAGCACATGAAAGGAAGATGGTTGACATAAAACACCAAAACACAGGCTGCTAGATATCATCTCCACGGGAGGCAGCAACGGCACCCAACAACCTGTAATGGAGCCAGGCTTTGCTTGCTCCATGTACATCGCTCGCATGGGACGAGATATGCCAAACCGTGCCGAGATCCACCCCACCACCGACTGGTGGATGACTTCAGGGCCATGTTTGTATTCGTATCTTCCGGGTCCAGAGTCCTCAGCGTCTGAGAAAGTCATCGCGGCTCGAAAAAGGGAGGGCACGCAAAACACCGGTGGCAAGATGTGTGGTCGTTCGTGTCGAATGCCTACACCCGCGTAGCAGAACATAACCTAGGATTGTGTTACCAAGTGATTCCTTGAAGGATGTCGTCAAAGGGTTCCCAAGAGAGTCGTTTCGGAAAACCGATCGTGTTCGTTGAACTGCGTTGCTTTGAACAGCAACCCTACACACGGAGAAAACGTCAGCCCATTATTCCAAGAAAACGCGAGGTTGGCAAAATAGACGACACGAACGATTTCCGACTCCTAAACGTCTCATAAACCCAAGGGGGTTGTCCGAATGCAGGCAGTGGGTAGTTCCGGCTGTTCCGTATCAGCAGACCAAAATCCAAGAGCGCTTTCCCATCAAGAAACAGGAATGCATGCCCTTTCTGGCGTGGCCAAACTCAGTGACCCCGGGTCCGAGCATGGCATAAAGGAAAAAGCCCTACAGCCTGCCATGAGTTTGCTCCCTGATGAAAATCTTTTCCAAAGGCGTGAAGACGATTTCTTGATGCTCTCGCAATGATCGAGTCGCGACTGTGTGCTTGCAGAAAGCAATCGAATAGACTATCATCCACGGCAAATTCCGTAACGTCGAGCCCCTCCCAAATCCATCCCCCCTGTGGCCCTGCCTCCCCAGAGAAGAGCCGCCACAAGACGGTCGTCTAGAAAGCTACCAGTCTTAAACCGACATGTTCGTCGGTAGTTCAGACGGAGTGCTCGTGCGTGTCATTTATATTCGGAAGCATATCGTAAACGTGAACTTCGGCTGCGAACTCGGGGTCGACTCTCCGTCGGTTCGAAGACGCAAACTGCCCCTTCAAAACTTGGCCTTGGTCTCAAGTCTCCCATTTTTTACAATCTTACTCTCTGATCATGTTCTAGCCCCATCGCTCCGCCGAATACTGTTATCATGTCTGTATCGCCTGAATCGGATCGCGTGGAGGTCGGTCTCGTTCCCGTTCGCTCTCGGTTTCCCAAGTCTAGGTGTTACACTCCGTCGATTGAAGAGTTTCTCGTCCGAAATTTCGTCCAAAACTTCTCGCTCGCAGGCTTGCTGCAGAATCGTGGTCGAGGTTACTGGAGCCAATGTAATGTTGAATGATCTGAGTGTGATCGAGGTTCTTGGAGGATGGCAGATCGAATTCGCACGTTGTTCTTGTTTGTCGATAACCATAAGGCGAGTACGTGCCGGGGTCACTTTGAACGCTCAATCTGCAACAGAAAGCCAGGAGTGCTGAGTGAGGGACTCCTGATCATATGTATACTTCTGGCTCTCAACTGCCTCACTGAGCATGGCCACAACCAAAACCACCGGTTCTTCAAATCCCCATTTGCGTTTGTTCCTCACTGTCCAACATGTGAACATGTCTGGCACATTCCTCCCGGCTGCTCAACCACCCAGGGTTAGCATGAACGAATAACTAGCCTTAAGCTTCCCTTGGCCCACGGTAGCGAACGACACTCGACCAAGAACCCAAGGCCAAGCGCCCACAGGTTTGTGATTCCTGACAGAACCAAGAGCCAGCAACTGCATTTCTACGGCTCCAGCAAGACGGCCCTCGGCATCTGGTCCTCACAGTAGCCGACTTGCTCAGAGCATGTCCCACGCAAATGTGTGAAGCTTTCCTGGTTGTTTCAGCGGGCATCGTGCACAACAATCCCGGTCTCTGCGTCCTCGAAGGATGTGATCGGAGCAGAATAACTGCCTCAGCGCCCTCTACTGCTACCAGGACCCATCTGTGCTCCTTGGAGGGTCTTCGATCAGACTCGTCGTCCGTGTCTTTTCTATTTCCATCTGATGATTTGGCCGCTGCTTTCCGTCTGTACGTCTTCACTGCACCGCAAACGTCACAGCTAAAGAGGATTTTCATCTACCACCTGCTTTCGGAGGAGGGGCACAGAGTTACCTAGACCGTCAGCATTCGCCCCTAGCGAACATGGTCTCCCCCGGGAAAGGCAAATGATCTAGACAAAATTCGAAACTTCCTGCATAATGACGGCCAACACGGTCGAACGGAAGCATAGTCTGTCGACAAACACACACACACACACACACACACACACACACACACACACTCGAGCAATACTATCTAAAGTAGTCGACGGAACATTCTGACGAGGCGGCAGCACGTCACAAAGTTATGCAAAACAAAGAGATGTGCCCGTGATAACTCAGCAGTGAAGGCTCTTTTGCCACTCGTCTAGCCAGCGAACGGGCGAATGCGCGTTGCCAGTTTGTCGGGGCCGTAACCTTCCGACCTCTGACGGATTCGATCAGTGATCGTTCCAGGTTCTCGTCCGTTCAAACCCGCGATCGTCAGCATACACAAGCTCCCAGTGAAGATCGACCGCGTACCGACGCTGTGACTCGAGGGGTATGACGGTCTGACCACTGGACAAAATCCTGCTTCCCCGCATGTTGTAAAGTAATGGCCTTGCACTTTTCAGTAGACCGCCTACGACGCTTTGTGAAGTCTGCTGAGACGAAAGAACCACAACGAAGCGAGCCCGGCACCTTGCCTTGGTCGAGTTGAGTATTAATCTCCACCGGAGCCCAGAAAAGGGCAATGCTCGCTTCTTGACTACGGGCGCAGCAGCATCGGAGCTCTGTGATTGCTGGCACCCTAGTGACGCGTTGGGCCACCGACTCTCTCGGCACGATGTAACCGCGGTTTGACGAACCGCCGCGAGAATGCAACAGTCCCTCCCAGAGTGGAATGGTTGCCTTGGCTGGCAGGCCGAGGGATGATGCGTCTCGTTCCACCAGCGACTGGCAATGGCGTAGTTTGTGCAAAGGGCCATAATTTTTGTTTCTGGTTTGTCAACTCAAATGAGCCAAACGAACATTGAAACGAAACAATTAAATCTCCGAGTCCCATCGGCGGTATTTGACAAAGATGGAGGGGGGAATGGACAAGGAAGTTCGGAGGCACCTTAGCTTGCAGTGTAAAATTGTCCGACCAGGGCGAAGGACACCGTCAAATCATCTTTCACCTGCGGAAGCGAGGGAAGCAGTACACAGGAGAATGTGGATGAAGATGGTGTGCTGGGCGGAGCACCGGTGAGTGAAGCATCATGTCAGGATGCCTGAATCTGAGATCAAGAGGATGCACACGACGAGGGACGTGGTTCGCTGTGATGCAGTACCCGGCATTCTCTCTTGAAAGCCGGACACGAAAAACAAGGAAGGCCAAGGGGCATCCGGCGATATTGGTTGCGTTGTTCAACGGTCGTCCAGGATAGCCTTGGTAACTGCGGATATTGGCAGCATTGGCTGAACAGGGCATCCATCCATCAGCCGGCCGGGCCAACTGCTGGCGAACCGCGTCCCGCCCGACGTCCCGACGTCAAAGCAAGGATGGTACTTTGACGGGGGCCAAGTGGTCTTCGGTTCGACGTGCCTTGCCTTGAAGGTAAGAGGGAGGGGAAGCTCGGGAGTAGTGCCAAAAAGGCGAGAGCAATTTCAAGGCGGCATGTAGGAGCCGGCCGTGAGATTGATGTGGTTGATGGTTGCGGCGAGCACACGATCGAACATCATGCATGTGCAGTATGCGCGCTTGACACTGGTCGGCCGACCCAGGGGACCTCGGGTTCTCCGGTGGTTGCAGCGGCGGCCGCAGAAGGTAATTTGATATACTTCCCCACGTAAGGTTGCGTCTCGTACCATTTGGCAAGGAGATCAAAGGCGAGTGCATCTTGCGCAGGATGGCCAGCCCTGAACGAGATGAGAGGCTGGTAGAGCCATGCATTTCGTTGGGCGCTGAGTGACGGTGTCGGCTCTGAGTGGTGTGTGCACGACATCGCCTGCTTGGCCATCTGCACTCCGCATTGCATGCAAGTTTGGTTCAACCGCCCATTTGGACGTTCTGGCACACTGTCGACATCTGCCCGGGCGACGCGTCGAGGCAAGGGGCTCCGACGCAGGTTAACCGGGTGCTGATCTCTGAGTGCTATCAGCTTTAGAGCAGATCTCTGTTTGCGCAGGAAGTTCTTCCGTGGCGTTGCGTGAAGTTGGGAAATTGGCATTCGCATCGCAAGACCAAAATAGCCAAAACAAGAGTGTGAATCGCAAGAACTTGAGCATGCAAGACGGGGCGCGCATTAAAACAACGGTCACAGGGGTGGGCGGGTCAGGAGTCTCGAACGATGTTGTGGCTTGGATTTCGGAGATTCGACCCATTGGCGACAGCATCCGCAAGTGAGCAGCTTGGGTGAAGGAGGTGAGCACTGAGCAGGAGACCTGGAATCTGGCCAATCTTCGCGCAGGCTCAGTCTCTTTCCTTGGTCTTCTCCGAACCGAAGAACTCTGGCAGATAATTTCGCATGGCCCAGTCTTCATTTCCCCATCTTGCCTATGAGCTGGTACGTAGTAGGGAAGCTCACACCAGATATCCGAGGGATAGTCGTCTTTGTCCAGGGCGAGACTCTAGAAACGGTAGAACGCCCGGCAATGCCCCAAGCTATCCGTTGGGTTTTTGTCACAGTCGGAAGATTTGTCGGAAGCACTGGACCGACGACCATGCATTCAGCGTTGGCGAACCGCCACTGAATGTCTGACGTGCCATTGGGGGTTGCACCACCGGGCGACAGGCACCAGGATCTTCTCAGTGGACCCTGTGACACCCATCCAATGTCCCTGATTAACAGGGCAAATTGACCCTTCTTTAGCGTTACTCTGCGATTCGTGAAATGGACCCCCAGAGGCCAGCCGTCGAATCGCCTGGGCGGAACCTTCGAAACGAGATTGAGTTTGCCAGGAAGCCCTGCCTTGTACAACGAATCACGACCCTACGTCGTCTGCATACTGAATACATAGATGAGCTGGCAACACTCGTCGCTATGTAGCTGTCGCTCAGCCAAAGTCTCAGACTGAGTAAAGCCAGGGTTTTCCATAACGCATAGTCGTCCGAATAAGGTTGGGCCATTGGCTGCTGCAGACCTCTCTGGTCGACCCAAGATACGACCCGGATGTTCTTGCGGGTTTTCGTTTGCCAGTGGTTGGTTTTGTCCTGGTTTGCTACTCAGTCGATGCGTCAAACAATCAATCGCGGCCCCGTTTGCAAATGTCGGCTGGCCCCCTCCGTTAGCCATCCATTAGTATTTCGAACAGATTCTGCGTTGCCAACCGTATCGCTCCAGCGCCAACCTAAATGACCCGGCATCGGCGGAGCCATATCTCATTCGAGCCATCGGTACGAGCCCAAGGTACTCTTACGCCGTCCAGGTCTAAGGCATCGGATGACCATTGTGAGGATATATGAGTCGGACTCGGGTCCCAATGGCACGAGGGGCCTCAAAATCGTGTCAAGTGAACGTCTTCACAGGACTGATTGGAAGGGCCGCTAGAGATTGGCAATCTCATGACGTCCAATTTGGTAATCCTTCCGCAAAGGCAGTCAATCCTAACGGCTGCGCTGGTGAGCCACGACTAGAGTCGGTGTCTGGCGGCATTGCGGGTACATGTACCAGTTGACGACAATAAAGACATGAGGTATCGGGAACGTAAACCCACCGGCAGCTCGACTCACGTTCTCGGCGCCAGGCGTTGCATTACGCCATATCGTTCCGAATTGAGGTTCTGCGAGGCAGGACACTTGTTCGTTCGAGCACAGTCTACGCCACGCAGAGCTGTCAGCAGCGCAAGCCAAGTCGTCATTCAGATCCGTGTGTAGAAAACATCTGCTTTAGTGCACCCGCCCGTTTGCGCAATGGGCTGCGGGTGGTGGGTGGCTTGAAATGAGACTGTGGGTCAGAAATGCGCGGGCAAGACGAAAAAGACACACTGGAGGTCTGTGAGCAGGTGACTGGCGATTCAAGTGCCTGTATCCCTACCCGCCAGGGTGAGGGGCCCTTTGGATGAACTTTGGCCAGGTTTTGCGGTGCGTGCAAGGACAAGACTGACGGCGGGTAAATGCGAAATCAGGCCCAAACGCTACGGCTGTCAGCGATGCATAAAGAATGATCCGTTGGCGGAACGAAGACGGAGCAAACAAAACGGTGCCACGCGCTTGGAGTCATAGATTGGCTTCATAACAGCACAGTAATGGAGCGTCATTGCTGCACAGCATCGTCGTTACCTGTAGGACTTAGATGATGGAGAGCCGTTCAACTATCCCACCAAGATAAGATCTAGGGAAGCCGACGATGGATCCTAGGATCCGGTCGTAGAGCTTTGTGCTGCGCCTGTTGATGGAGGCATAATGACAGAATTGGTATGACGTATCCGTACGTGCTGGGGGAATTTCTCGAACTCTTGGCGCGACCCGGCTCGAAAGTGAGCCATACAGTCCCATCAGCAAATTGACAGGCTTTTGTGGACTTTTGGATGGATACGGGGTCAATGCCGTGTGCGGCACGACGTAGCGGAAGGCGTTGGCGCCAGCATTGGTTGCAGAAATGGCTGTTCGATAGGCGCCTTGCGACAAATATCTTCCATCTCGTAGTGAGAAGCTGAAACGAGCATGTGAAGGGGTTAGGCTTGGAGAGTCCGGCGCAAGGGCATACGAGACGAAGGCGCGGCCGCTCTGCTCACATTCCAGGCTTGATGGTGGAGTGAGGAGGGGATTTAGGCTCAAGTGCACGCCACGATGGTGTCATACCCACAGAGTCGTTGTCCGCCGCTGTCTACTCCGTCTCACGTCATGGTGAAGAGTGTCCGCAGAACGTTCTTACCCGATGGCCTTCTAATGCGAAAGAGGCCTGATTGGAAATTCTGAGCGGCGGAGGAATGCGAAGTTCTGGGGCCGGTCAGCCTCAGCATTCCTTTCTGGGTATGGTGTGCCGCAGAGACGCTTCTTCCAGGGTCGAGAACAGCTGCAGGGGCGTTTCACATTATTCCAGAAAGATTGCCGATGAAGTCGTCGTCAAGGTTTCGCAAAGAAAGGCACAGGTGGAAACCTGGGGGATGATGCCATCCCGCCTGCTGTGGAGGAGGGCATGCAGGGGATCTCCGGTATGGAATAGAGTTGGGCGTAAGTGTCCATCTTCTGAAGATGACCCCGGGATGATTTTCAGGCGAAGACGAAACGTTAGCCCACATCGCAACGGGCTTGGAGGCCGCAGCAGCCTTGTCGTGCAGCCGGAAGCACGGAGCGGAAGCAGTGCAGCGCCTCCTCCTCCTCCTCCTCCTCCTCGGACTTTGGTGCGGCGCGATCCTGTTTGGGATGGTGCTAAAGGGAGACGATGGGTGGGCGACTGACAGGGCCCTTGAGTGGGCAGAAACACGGGAGGAGTCCCCGAGGCAGCACAGCCTTGCGGCTCCCGTTTGAAGGGGTGCATGTCAGATGCGAGTGGATGTTGACTGGTTGGGAAACTCCCTTTGTCGTGCCGTGAAGCCCTGCTAAATGATTCTCACCTCCATCATTCGATGTTGGATACTGAAGGGGAGGCTTGCATGGACAACAACCGGGTCTCCCGCGCTCTCGTGCCAAGAAGGCGGGATCTCCGCCGCGCCGACAGCCATCACACCATGCATCGATGATCAAGGGGGTAGATGTTGGTAGCGTGCAAAAGCAGAAGTCCATGCCGGCGGCTGAACAGGTGGGAGAAAAGAAATCTAGATTCCTGCAGAGAGGGCGGGAGTGGTGATGACGGGAGGCAAGGCCCCAATCAAGAGCAGTCGAGGAAGTCGAGAGCGGGCGCCGCTTCGGTCATGAGCACGGAGGCATCTCCCGAACGGAGCGTGTCGGATATTGCCGCAATGCGCATCAAAACGAGTTCGTTGCCAACCAGCTTCGTTTGGCAGTCGAGAGCTGCGTTCTGGTGGTTCCAACGGGCGTCAGTCCGCAGGGCGTCGCGGTAAACGGGGCGTGTTGGGGTGGGCCGTGGCGGACGGCGGACGACTGGCCTGCCCCAGCGAGGTCGTACAGGAAACCCAATAGTGGAGGTTGGAGCGGAGGATGGCGCCGTGTCGGGAGCGACTGACGGGCAATGCCATTGTGCCACTTCGAACGTTTGCATGGAGGAATGGGATTGTTGACGAGCGCCTTTCGTCATGTAAGAGTGCGATGGAACGGGATGGGGGGCGTGGGCGGGAAGGAGCGACACAGGCCGAAGGGCAGAATGAACCAACGAGACTGGGCGGGACTGCGGCTGGACGGAGGAGGTACGTAGCTGGTCTCGGGGCGGTACGTACCTTCCTCGGCCGAACGTGACTGCCATCCTTGGTGTTTCTTCCCACGCCAACCGTGTTCTCCTGTTCTGTGTTACACAAAGCCGTGAGGGACAGACAGCGCAGTCGGCAGTCGAGGCTAGAGGAGGCCACCGCCCAGGCTGGGAAGGAGCATCGCGTCGACAGGCAATGGAAAGGAGCCATTCCAATGCCGAGTCAACGACCTGGCTGGGACACGGGCGGGCACCGGGAGATGAACAAGGAAACAATGGAGATATTTCTCTTTATGGACGTGACACGCTGGACCTGTCAACGGCGGGCGGGTGACGCCTCGACCGCAGCCGGTGGGAGACAAGGAGGAAGCAAGTAAGGGACGTGGAAAGCGCGGGCGACTGTTTTTTTCTTCCTTCCCCCTCCCCCCCGGCATTGCGCACTGTGCTGTGACACTCGCCCGGCATGTCCAAACACCGTGTCAATAGTAGGGGGTTGCTGTGTTCGAGGGAGAATAAAGCACAAAAAAAGGAAAGTAGGAAGGAGCCAGCAGCAATGACTCCTCCATCTGGTAGAGGGGAAGGAGCTCGGGCCACGCCATGCCATGGACGCTTTGGGGCAGAGCAGAACAACGAGAGGACACGAGACCCGTCGACACACATCCGGGAGCGGGCATCTCCTCCGTCCATCTCCGTAAGGCCCCTTCCGGGTTGCGACAGCTTGCCTTGCCTGCCTTGCCTGCCTTGGACAGAGTAGGAAACATCATGGAGAAGAGCAAGGTGTCTCTCTTCGCCGGTTGGGCCATTCGGCGGATACCCTGCGACGGATGGATACGTACCACTGTAGTGTAAGGCGAGGATGGCTGGCAACCTTGTCTCCGTCTAGTGCAAATCAACTCGAGGGGACAGGAGGTCAGAGCCCAGAGCCAGGATCACTGACAGCTGTCAGATGAGCCACTCTCGGAACCTCGAGACCCTCGAAACGCCGCCGGGAAGCCGTTCCTGCCATGGGCGAGATCTCAACGCAGGCCGGCAGGGTCCCAGGCCGACGTGAGGCACGGACGATCTGTAAGGTAAGTAGAGGGACGGGGCCTGGCCCTTTGCAGGAACTCACCTTACACAGTATGCTGCGGTGTACTGTAGGTACTTCACGGCCCTTACCCCGTGCCCCGACTGCAACCCCGTGTGGAGTTGCTCGGAGTTGGCCGAGCCGGGGCGCATATTAAAGAATCACTCACATGTGCGCAACTGCGGCCAAGGCCCTTGGTAGATCCATTTGGATTACAGGTCGAAGCAATCAGGAGTCAATCTTTCCTCCCTCGAGCGAGTCGGCGAGTCTACGCCATCAACGAATCGTCCAAGCTTGTGTCTCAGAAGCTTCCATTCATGCCTTGATGCCTGCCCTGACTGCTTCTTTTTCGCCGCGCACAGACGCGCAAGTGGAGCTGTGGACTTCCGGACCGGGCACGGCACCGGGGTGGAGGTCAGGGGAGCAGGGATCAGGGATCTCAAGGGTTAGGGTCTCCGTCAGGGTGGGAGGGTATGTGACTGATTGTCTTGTCATCATCCTCTGCCTGCTTGTTTGCTTGCCATGGGGGGTAGGGGGAGGAGCAGGAGAAGAAGAAGAAGAACAAGAGGGTGGGGGGATGGGAGCAGAACAGTGAATGAATGAGCGAGGGGCATATGCCATATCGACACCGATATAGACGATACCGGATGTGCGCGAGCGCGAGCGCGAGGGGAGAGAGGTGGGTTGAGGATGGAAGAGAGATGATGAGCGGTGGGGGGGCAAGGGCAAACAGGCAGGGGACGTGGATGGCCGAGCTTCCTGCTCTCCGCCAGAGAAGGCCAAAGCACAGTGACTTGCAGGAGCATCAATCGGCCTGACAGTCGAAAGGGGAAAGATGTGAACCTCTCGGTCTGTCGATTGCGCCAGAGGAAGGGGACAAAACTGGGGGCGCTGCTTGCCATGGTGCAATATGTTTCCGTATAGCAGAACGGACGAAGAAATGGATTTAAAAATATTCCTTACTCGTGCGCCAAAACCCCGACGGTGAAACTCAGAGTGAGAATAAAAGGAAATGGAAAAGGCCAGAGGCCAAGGGGTGGAGTCAGCGTTGGATCCATTTTTGCCAAAATGCCACAACAGCTAATGCCAGATGCCAGATGACATTGGCTTTACTTTGCACAAGGCAGGAAAAAGAGCAGGGTAGCTCGCTCGAGGTAGAGCATTCGAGCAGATGCAAGGCAAATCAACAACGCGACGCAACGCAGAGACGATGTCTGTATGCAGGCCCTGCCATCCGGAAGGCCAGACCTTGCCTCAACACCCCATCCCACCCTTGCACTGCGCTCTCTCTCTCTCTCTCTCTCTGCCTTGGCCCGCGCATGCCCCTCGTTACTTCACCTGCCTTAGCTCATCTTGGCTCGAGATCAGGCAAGAGAAGACAAGACGACGACGAGCACGACGAGGACGGACGCAGGCACCACGGCAGGCGAGTGTAGGTACCTTTGCACAGCACAATGCGCGTGGCGGTACCTTCTCGGACACATGGAGCCCACACCACACGCTGCCTGCTGCGTCGAGGCAGGAGCAGCGAGCACACAGCAGCACACAACACGCAGCAGACGGAGGACCGGTTTTCCCAATGTGGAAATTTTCCTGTCTCTTCCCTTCTCCTGCCGCACTTTCCTCCTCCTCTGCCTCCTTCTCGAGTGCTGCCGCGACCGTTGCCACGCCTCCCCTTACCTCATCAGACCTGCCGTGCCTGCCTGCCTGCCTGCCTGCCGCTTCTTGCCTTGGAGAAACGGCAAGAAGTATTTGTGTACATGCGGCGTCCGACGGCGGGACCTGGCGACGACGGGATCGCTCCCCGCAGGAGCGGGCCAAGTACCGCCTACCTGATCCCTACGTACCTACCACTTCCTCTCTGTGCATGCAGCCACATCGTTCGTCTCAATCAACCGCCCAACACTGAGCCGCTCCATGGCAGTCACTTCTCTCCAAGGTACCTACTTCCCTTTCCATTCTCTTCGCGGGAAGTAACCGACCATCGCGCCGCGATCCATCCGAACGCGCGCTTTCCTGACCTACCTTGCCCCTACCGCACTCTCCTCTACATCGCATTACATTGAATCAACATCAAGCACTGTCGGTCAGAAATGCAGCGGTGACATAACAAACTTCCAGATGAACGATTCTCCCACACGCATTGCCCTGTGCCCCCATCGTCCGTCCTCCTTCCATCCCCAGTCCTCCACCACCACATGCGGCCGGTGTCCACCTCACTTCATCTTCTCCTGCTTAGCACCTCTCTCTCCCCCCCCTCTCTTCTCTCTCATACCACGCTTCGAGCATCGCGTTTGGCCCTCCCTTCCTTCTCCCAGCTCAAGACCCCCTGCTGTATATATCGCAGCGGTCACGCTTTCGGCCTTGTCGTCCCTGACATAACCTTACACGGGATCCACTTCGACAACCCCCGAACACTGGGGAGGGAGGTCGTCGAGGCCCTCTTCGAGTGCTCCTGTCAAAAGTACCATCCGACCACGAACCAAGAAGGCCATCCGTCTTCTGCCGTACCTTGCTTCACCTTGCCAGCCTTTGGGGCCCGTCTACTTGTCAGCCATCGCCTGTTCTTGCCATCATAATCACCAACGCATGAATGCACGGAGCAATTGTGTGTGCCGCCACAGGTTGACCGCCCGTCCCCTTGGGACGAAGCTTTCCGTCCAAGCTCTCATCCGGCGTGAACGACAAGAGCCCTTGGGATACAGACTGGAATTTGGTGGCCGAGTTCCACACGGCATAGATGCCTCGACTGTCAACTCTGTGTTGAGCACCAAAGGGCATCCGGGCCACCATCAACGTCAACACCAACGCCAACGACTCAGCACAGGACGCCCCGCGTCTGTCTTCGCCAGTCCGCGCCCCAGTCCGTTTCAACTTGGCTTCGTTGACCGCCCCCAACCCACGTCGCTTGACAGGTCGGTCGCTTCTTGCCGAAGGCTGCCAACTGACCCCCGACCAGACCAGGGATGACACCTCCGCCAAGCGAAAAGACTCGAACTTCTGAAGCACAGACCAGAGCAACACAGGGATTCCGTCGTCCCTCTTCGTCCTCTCATCTGGCCCACCGGGAGAGACTCCTCCCTCCAGAGAGCAACCAGGGCCTGGGCCACGCCCACTCGAGTATTTGGCATCTTGCATCCTGATACATCAAAACGTCCTTGCGAAGCCCAGCATAACCCACAACAAAACAATAAGCCACTATCGACTGGTTGTCTTCTCCGAGCATCCCCTCCCTTGTCGTCCCGAACCTTGTCCATAGCGCAGTGAAGAGCTGTCCCTTTCTCGGTATAGCCCTTCCGGCGTCGAGACATGGGCCTGTGGTTTCTTTGTGCATCGTCATCACCATTTGCATCACGGTTGAATTCCCCGATAATCTGAAGCCCCTCCAAAGGGGTACACGGGTACAACACCACCTTATCCTACCTTGCCACGCTCCCTTACCGGGTGATGTACCTGCGCCCCTCTTCTCCTCTCGCCCCTCCATCCTAGAGGCAGGCATCTGGCAAGCTCAAGTCGACTCGTCGTGGCAGGGTACACGCACCAAGTAGCTTCTCTGCTCTCCTCTGCTCCGGGCACACCACCCCAGAACCCTCATTGCTTGCCTGACCTTTCTTTTCTTAGCACCCCTCGAAGCATCTCGCCCACTTCCCTCTCCCCAACCGTCTCCATCATTCACACGCCCCCTTCATGCGACTGAGCCCCTGAGGCGCCTTTTCTCCTTAAGGTGCTCCACGCGCCTTGCGTTTGGACGACAGTCCGACTGCCAACACCACCCAAGAAGCTGCCATATATCAAGATCACCACTGCATCAACAATTATCTCCCCCATTAACCATCAGCCATCCATCCCAACTAGTTCAAGCCGACCTTCCTCCTTGCCCATTCATTCATCGTCGCAAACTCGTCATTCACGCTCACACCCTTTGGTACGGTGACCCCGTGAGGAAAGTCATTTTGGCGGCGCCCTGATCAAGGCATCCGGAGCGTGAACTCCTCTACACGCACGCCATATCGTGCTCCCGTTTCGAAGGCCAAGTCGTGTTCCTTGACGCTGCCAGATCTGGCACACGTTGGTATTGGTATTGGTATTGGTATTCAGGTACCGTTGCAAGTCTGGGCCGAGAGGTGGTGGCCACTCATTCCACAGGTAGGAATAACCCTACCTATACCACACCCCGTGCCAGTCATACGCTGTGCATGTGGGTATGCAGAAGCAAAAGTCTTCGTTGCTGACCATTCAGGGACTAGAAAAGATTCGCCCTCAGCAATACTGACTGGCGCTACCACTGCCATTGCACCCAGTACCGCTCTCGCTGCCCCTCCGCACAGGAACAGCCCGATCCGCCTCCCCTGTTGCTGTTTTGTGTCCCACTCGGAAAGATCTACGCCTGGTACTTCCGGTTTCCATCGCGTGGCAGGGGTCTTACTGTCAACCTCTTCGTCGCATTAAATCTCCTCCTCCCACCAGTCACACTTCTTTCATCACTCTCAGTCTTCGTCTGATAAAGACATCCGATATACCGCCCCCGACCATCGACACCTCGACGAACTTCGCCTTCCCATACACTCTACGTTCAGGCTTCAGTATTCTTTGGTACACAAGCCATCTATCGGTCAGCACCGGTATTGTCGAGTTCACGGTCTCGTTGCCGCCTTCAGACCTTGTCAACGACAAAGGCTCACGGCAGAGCTGAATAGGCCTCGCCACACTCTTCTTTGGCCCCGAAATCAGGATACGGCTAGTCGAGTTCGAGGGCACCACACGTCGTCCGAGGCTTCTCTGGCACTCGAAAGACCACTCGCCGGCCTTGGGTGGAGAAGTCTGGCAGCCCGAGCAAATCACCTGCAATTTTGCAGCGTCAGATTTTTGATCGTCCAACACGACATCAAACTTTATCAGTTGTTTTCTCCGATACTTTGGTCGGCTACTTAACCAGCCTCCAGTCGCACCCAGCCAGCTATAAATGCTAGTCACTAGATAGCATTCCCTTTCCACGGTTCTACAAATCTCGGCATCCTAGACAACATACCCAGACGCCTTCCAAGACCAAACACATCGATGTCTTTCTCACACCATCAGAATGCGGGATTGCTCGCGACGCAGCAGCGGTAGGTGTTTCGAACACGCGAGCAGGCCACTGTTGAGGCCGGCGCTAACGAGTAACAGTCTCCCAACTAACCACGGCGGCATCACTCTGTCTGTCGTTCAAGGACCAACGAACGCAAAAGTAGCCACCGGAAAAGAAAAGGGTCCGTGTTCATCCAGATTACCTATTTGCAATGTAAGCTGACATTTGCCAGTAGACCGCAAACCGATCGATCCGCCCCCCATTGTCAGGCTCGACGTTCAACCGAGGAATTTCGACCGGGGCTTTTACGGCAACCCTGACAACTGCCTCTTCAGTGTGTCTTGAATCCTTGCAGAAGCACGTGGCGCGTGTGCTAACCAAATCACAGATCCGTTCTGGATTCTGTACGTCTACTTGATCAACGCCGAACGGGACAGTAAGCAAGACCCCGAGATGTCCAGAAAGGCACTGGTTGGCACGACTTGTTCCTCGTTACACAAGTTCAAGGACCCCAACAGCCATGATGCAGGCTATTTTGTGTTCGGCGACCTCTCGGTCAAGTTCGAAGGGTGCTTCAGACTGCAGTTCGTCTTGTACGAGATGCGAAGAACTGAAGCTGTCTTGTGCACGACTGCCATTTCGGAGGCTTTCCAAGTGCACACCCAAAGAACATTTCCCGGGATGGCTGAGTCCACCTACCTGACGCGCCATCTCAGCGATCAAGGGTGCCGACTGCGTCTTCGAAAGGATTCCCGCCAGGCCACAAACCGAAAGCGGCAACTCACATACAGCCTTGAAGCGGATCGTGCCCGTACGAGCGGCCCATCGCCCAAGCGCCAACGTGCTGACGGATCTGCCGAGGCGATCCATGATGGACTCCAGGCCCAGACAGCGTTGCAGTCCACACCAGCGGCCGGCGGTGGATACGTGGGAGGGTTCGCCCAGCAGCAGTACCAGAGTCCGTACCAGGGCGCCAGGCAGCTGAACAGCAACAGGCAGCTGAACAGAAACAGACCCCCTCCTCCACCCATGTCCATGACGCCGGCCTACACGACAACTTCCGTTCTCACGAACTACACGACAGCTCCCGTCGGATCGAACTACACGGCAGCCCCCATGGGGTCGACGATGGCGGCCGCATCCATGGGGGCACAGTCAATGGCTCCATGGCCGGCTACACCGTCATCTGGTCTGTCAGGCGCCGCTTCATTGCCCTCGGCTTCACCCACTCAGAGCCCTCCTGACATGGTCCATCCCACTTCTTATTACCGTCTCGATTCATCGCTTATTTTCCCCGGGGACACCACGGCATATGAGGGGGAGGACGCATTGCCGGACGAGATATTCACGAGAGACTACCCGAAGGATAGCTTCTGGGCCATGATGGAAGAGCGGAGAAGATCCGGCCACGGCACAGGCAATATCGGCGCCTAGGAAGCCCTGTGCCGAGACCAAGGTTGTAACAATGACCGGAGCGGATGAGTCAGGTGGTCACGACCACACGGCTAGAGATTTCGGCGGATTCGACTCAGGTACACGAGAAGTAAAATGCGCAAGTTTGTGGTGGCATCGAGCAGCACACCATCTGATTGGTGTTGCTTCAGCCAAAATTGGCGTTGGTGGTTTCAAAGCTTCGGCAAAGGATATACCCTTGGGGTCTTTTCACGGGGAAATACACGGCAGCACACCGGCGCAGTGGGAGTATGGAGGCAAACGCGAGGTTGAGATACCTAGCATAGTTAGATACAACAGTGCTAATGACAAGCTTTTTGTTTTGTATTTTCCCTTTGTAACAGATTTGAGCAATGCTTGGATCTATCACCTCGCAGTACTAGTCGAAGCTGTGATATAGGCAAGACCCTTTGGACACGCTGTGGGCGAGTTACGGGTTGTGACTTGAGGGGGCGGCATAAGCAGCGTGGGAGCGGTCGCCGGACGGCACGGTCCTCGGCCTGGACCCTGCATCGCGACTGCGGTCAGTATTTGACCGTCCCCACACCGATGCTACTCGAAACAAGATGGAAGGCTTGGCCAAGCTACGTAAGGGCTGGGGAGTGAAGAGGTGAGGGAGAAGCGACATGGGGGAGCGGGGCGTTGGAGGGGGTGAAATGCTAGGAAGGGGCTCCAACTGTCAAATGCGTCTCGAGCGTTCGGAACATGCCGCAGAGTTTTCGGAGCGTTCGGCGAGGGGAAGGGGGGTGAACATGGGGGCGATGTGCTGGTTTGCAGGCGTGCAAGATGCGGCACCCGGATGCCAACAAAAAAAAAAAAGACCAAAAAGAATTATGAAAAAAAACCTAAAAAAAGACTAAATTTCCGGCATTGAGGACATCGCGGTGAGCTAGCTGCTGTCCGGTGGGTGATAATCAGGTTTGCTGACAGACGGGCTCACTGGGGATGGAGGAGAACGCAGGGATGGAAGCTTCTTTTCTTGGTTCCAGCGCAGACCAGGCTTGGGGGGCCCTGAAAATGGGGATTCCGAACGGATCCGTACGGGCATGTCTACGGCCGTTAGTCGTGGGGGTCGGTGGCATTCCTCGGGGAGAGCTGAGCGGCGCCGCGCGAGTGAGCGATGCTGAGGACTCCCTTCGCGAGGAGAGACTATTTTCGGCCCCACGTCAAAGCAGGACACGGAGGGCGCAAAGCTCCAGTTTAGATTGGCATGGCGCGTGGCTCATGCGGTCGTCCCTGGAGGCGAGGGCCTCTCTTGCAGCAGTTGTGCGGCCAACGGCACGTAAAGGGAAACCAAGTCTGTCTTTTTTTTGTTTTCTCTCGTTGTCCTGTTTTCTTCCCCTCCCGAGATGCCCCCTCCCAACTTCCAGCCACCGTCATTTGGCGCGGGCGTCTTTTGCCTTTACATGCGACGGAGTATTGCACCATGTGAGACACGCGAGCCTCCTCCGTGACGGGAGCCCTGGGCCAAAGTCTATCAGTAGTGCCGGCTGAGCGCAAGAGGGTCTCAGGGAGGGCGAAAGGGCGTGGTGAGACATGGAGAAAGTCCCCAAGGACCCGGGGGTTCGGTCCGACCCCAGCGAGCCAGGCCGTTTTTGTCTGATATTTGGCCGTTAGTGCCCAACTCTCTCCTCCTCCACATTGCAGCGGGGAGACGTTCCTCGCGCCAGACCCCTTCCTGGCCTTCTGGGAGAGCTCCCTCCCTCGCGTGCTGCTTCCCCTTGATGGAAAGTTCCATGGTTTCTAGCTGAGACTATGGGAATGCCGCCCCGCCCCCTGCGGGAGCGTCATGGTATCCCCAGGAGGAGCACCTGGTCAATGGACAGGTGATGGAACTGCCCCCTTTCGCTGCCACCGTCGTGCGGCTTTTTTTTTTTTTTTTTTTTTTTTTTTTTTTTTTTACCTGCTTTCAAGATCAACCATGCCAGGGGCAACGTCTGTATTGACTCGTTGGACTGCCGTTTGTGGCGTATCAGCTGCAAGCGGCTCCCATTCCGGCAAGGCGACTGGGGCTGAACTCTGGCAAGGTCCCCCCCCCATATGCCGAGATGAACAACTTCCATTCCAGGCGTGACAGGCGGCCCCCCGTTCACGGTCCTGCAGGGAGGACGAGGGGGGCAGGACACGCGACGATAT
Organism: Colletotrichum tofieldiae; assembly: GCA_022836555.1. Classification (NCBI taxonomy): domain Eukaryota; kingdom Fungi; phylum Ascomycota; class Sordariomycetes; order Glomerellales; family Glomerellaceae; genus Colletotrichum; species Colletotrichum tofieldiae. The sequence continues at coordinate 5,983,314 of BQXV01000003.1, read as the reverse complement.
TTCCTGCTTGTCATGCATTATTAAGTTCAGACGGCGTCTGGATTTCCGAAGCTTGTTCCTGACGCCGGAACTTTGCGGGGTACAGCCAGGCATCCATCCGGCTTCTCACGCCTTGGTTTGGATTCCAAGCCTCGCCCCCCCGTGGCCGCTCGAGTCTTTCGCTGATTGGGCGGCAACGGCCCGAACAGGGCCACGTCTGCTGGCGTGCGCCGACGTGAGGCCAAAGTTTCCATGAGACTACAGGGCATGCTATTGAGACGAGCGGGGGCCGAGTGGCGGGCGTCCTGGACCGTGTATATGGGTGTGATCCGAAAAGCGCGGCGTACCGCCACGCTGAAGAATCCCGAAGCCACCCCACACGGAATGTGGCACGGCGTTTCTTTTTCGGCCTCCACGACGCCAACGTCTGCGAGAACAGAAAAGAAGGAATTAAAGTTTGGATGGTGGCGGACGCCGGCGCCCTTGGCCTGAAATTAAGGTGCGGTTTGACAGTTTGACAGGCCGCGGGGTCCCTGTTAGCGCGCGGGTGCGTTGCCCTGTAGGGGGAAGACTGCGTAATGAACCTGGGACCGCAGCAGCGGCGTTGGCGAACGCATCTTGGCGCATCGCACTCGACTCACTCGACTCACTCACTCACTCACTCACTCACCCCCCTCCACACCACACCAGCCATTCACTCACCACACGGCCTCTACATTGTGCATTTTACTGACCCCGATATCCATCACAGCCTCACGACCCCCAACGTCCTCCTTGCTCCTCTCAACAGATTTCAAATTTTAAATTTTTTTTCATTTTTCCACACCTTGGCTTTTACACGTGTCGTGGCCCGCCAGCTCGTTAGCAGACGCACAGCCTCAACCCGCTCTCACCCCTTCATTTCTCACCCGTTCCGTCTCAGTCTCTCCCGTCGTCAGCTTCCTAACCCAGCCCGTGATCCGCGGCTCCGTCCCGGCCCGGTGGGCGCAGGCTGACCATCTTGACGGCGGGGGAGGGGGCTATGGCGATCAAGCAGCTACGCCGCGCACGGCGTCAAACGCTGGCTACCCTCCTTAGGGCTGGCGAGTTCATGCGGCTCTTGTTCGATCCGACTGACATATTGCTGACCACCCTTCTGCTTGCCCGTCCCCGTCAGGTCCCCCCTTTAGACTCCGGGCTCCAGACTCCGGACCGGCTCTTGGTCCATGCGCGCGATCCCTCGCGCCCCCGGCCCTGCGGAGGATCTCGGCGATCAGGCAAGACCCCCTGCGGAACATCGCAATGCCGCCTTTCTCTTTCCGTGTCAATCGTGTCGACTTCCGAGTCTGGACCCGATGGGTACCCTAAGCCCCCGCATCCGATCGTGGCTGTTGTTCACGCCGCGGCTCGTCGCTGTCTGATCCTGCAGCCCGCACGAACGCCCCGCGAACGGATGGACCTTACGCAGGCACGGCAGGCCATGACGTGCGTTTCGTCCGCGACGCTTTGGTCATGTGCGATGCGAGATCCGGACGATCACACACGGGTGTCTCGCTGGGGCGCGTTTGGGGCTCGGTCTCCAAGGCGAGTCTGCCGCGCGTCTGTTGTGTCACTATGCGGAGCCTGAAGAACTCTTTCGCGTCCGTCCGAGGGCTGAGTTGAGTTGTCGGCGCGATGCGCATTGAGCTGGGCTGAATGTGTGTTCAGCGAGGTGATTTCGAACTTGGCCTTGGCCAAGACCGCCGGCCCCGCCCCCTCCCCCCAGCTGCCGGCGACGGGCGGCTGGAATTGAATCCCACAACAAAAGCTGCCAAGGTTGCAATCCCGATCTCGGCCACACCGTTGCTCATATGCGTCAGGTCGTCTTGCTGCAGACATCGCAGAGTGTGTCTTGGATCAAAGGGAACGAGACGCTGTCGCCGGCGATCGCAAGACGATGTCTCGTCAACAAACGTCACTGCCGTGCCGAATCTGCTCATCCAGCTGCTTTCCTTGCGGGCGAACTCACGAATTGTTTCCTTGTAGGGCGACGCGCCGATAAAAGTCGTCACCAGTACCGTCGCCATATGCTATTGGTAAATGGCCGATGGGCATCGCCGTGTCCTCCTCTCAACCACAACTCGCTGGGAAGTTTCCAGCGGTCTCGACGGCATCACTGCTCGTATCGAAATGCGACCAACTGTATCTAGACACTTCGTGAGGCAAACATAATCGACCGGGTCGGGACTAAGACTTCCACACTCATGCACAGGCTTGTGCTTTGGAGTGTCCAAGGCACTCACCTCCTCCGCGCGGGCTTTCTCGTGACATGCGTTGTCTACAGGTCCGACTCAAGTGACACGTTATTTGATGTTCCAAGTGAGTCATTGTCGCACCAAGCCGCTGAGCTGAAGACTACGTACCACAAAGCCAACATCGCGGGCCGCAATTAGCGCCACATACCCGCCGTCACTTGTCTCTATTTGAAATGGGGGGGGGGAAGCAGTTGTCATCGGATGAGATCCATGACGTCTTCAGTCGCAGCCAAACCACTGCAGGGGCCTGTCGGACGATCAGACGCGCAGAGGCCACCTGACACAAGCATGCAATAAGCTATAGCCCGGTGACTAATCTTATGCATACCTACGATGGGTTGGGTATCTTGCTCGCAGGGCTGCTATTTCTATCGCGGCATTGAAGACTTTTCTGCTCCGGGTGCTACTGGCTCCGGGCCTCGGACTCTAAAGAGCGTCGTATCGGCCAAGGGACAAAGTCGTGGTGGACAGTGTTAATTCTACTGTCGTTGGAAAATTCAGAGACAGTCGAGAGGCACGTGAAAACCGGTAGTACTTGATGGCATGAGAGTTTCTCATCGTTCTCGAGTACGGCAACGGCAGCGTTGGGTGTCGTTCACTGTCCAGGTCACGGAGTGCTGCCAGCGGATCCGGTCCCAGTCCGGATCGGCCCGGTCCCTCGGCCCCACCTCACAGGACCGTCGCCGACAGTCGACAAGAGATACACACAAAAAACCACATGACGGATATTCTGCATACAGCACGAATCGAAAACTCGGCACGGGTCGCACCAAACGCGACCCTTCGGAGATGGGCTCGCGCTAGGAAAGGTAGTGCTTGCTACTCCGGCCACCCTCCACGGACGAATCGCCAGATTGGTGATTGATCGGTTGATGCGCACATCCTCAATCGGGCTCCTGCGATGCCTATTCCAATGAGAGGAGGCTTGAAGAGGCAGTGAGAACCGCGAGCCGGCAGCCGGTGGGATGCATGCATTCCATGGCAAGGGCGATGCATGCTCCGGACCCTCCATCTTTGCCGTCATCCAAGGGAGCTTGGGTGCTCCTCGATCTCGTCCCATCTTTGGTCGTCCAAACACCGGATGACACTTTGTAGCCGCATCCTGGGCGGATGTGACGGTTTCAAAATCTCCGACTGCAAAGCCGGAGACATCCAGACGAGAAAGAGGTCCCGCATCGCCGGAATCATGGTAATGCTTGTTGTTTCGGGCGTCGACGTGATGTGCCCTCCGACCACTCCCCCCACACCACCGAAACCGCGAACGACCTCGGCCTTGCGTCAGCGGGAGTTCCTTCTGGCGGGCCCGACGCCTTGGTCACCGTGCCTTTGGCTCTTGAAGTTCCCGCTCTGGGCCCGAACATCGCGGGACGCTGGTCCAAGTCGGCGTGCTCCGAGCCTCCTCGGGCTTCTGAACAACCCGATCCACATGCGCTCGCCCGCGCACCAGTAACCCCAGCCGCGTCTCTCAGACATTCGCACCCTCGCGTCATGCATGCATTCTTTTTTTCCTCTTCCACCGGCAGGCACAACGCGACCTTGGCTGCCCAAGGTGTGCGCGCTGGGTGATCGACCTGTCGCCATCTTCCGATGCAGACCTGGCATGGGTCTGCCCGCCTCCCCGGAGAGCCAACGCACCAGGTCCCGCGGCGCAAGTACTGGTACAAGCGCAGCCCGACAAGCCAGGTCTCGAGTACTTGGGCGCAAATTAAGTACGCTCGCTGCCAACAGACCCGGCACAGCCGTCGGTGCCTCGTGCATACTGTAACCGAGAGGCGGTTGCACCTACTTTTGCTTTAGCGAGATGCAGAAATAAGCATAAGCTATCACTTTGTCTCACACTCGACCAAAGCCGCTAGCCTGGCCCCCCTCGTCCCAACAGCGTCTTTCTGAGGAATTGATTCACCGTGGCTTCCACACCGGGAGTGGTCGCATAGGCTTACGAGAATTCTTCCCCGACGCCAACGTCCATATGGCTGCACGCGGACCCCAACTGGTCAACCAGGTAATTGACAATCGACAGTCGGCATGGAGAGCGGCCCAAACCGGCCTAGGAGCGGCGCAACCCTCCAATCCGGGCTGCCACGACCACCGTGTTCCCAGTCCATCCCAGCGCGCTAGGTTCCATAATAGGACGATGGTCGAGTGGCCTTGCCGTTTTTGTTTCTATATTCACCGCAATTATACTGCCTCTCATCATCTGGAACTATCTGTCTCTACCTGTCATCGTGTGTTGGCAGTGGGCCTTTTCTCGAGAATTCGAGTCTCGACCCCTCACTGGCACCCCCGCCCGCCCACTTTCCATTTACCCCGAACCAGAGTTAGGCCGCCCTTTGCGTGCGTGTGTGGAAGCGAGACGTGATGGCCGGGATGACATGGGGGGCGCAGGAGACCGGGGGTCAGCCGGAATCGCGACTCCGAAGCTTGAAACAATGCTCTGAGGAGGGCCGATTCCCAACGGGCCCTGCGGCGCGTCGGATACCTCTGCCTTGATCTCCATACAAGCGGGTTGCGAGGGAGACTCTGAGGGAAGCACGGCTTGTTCGATATTGATGACTCCCGGCAGGCCGTGTAAAGCAGGAGTCAGATGCACCTTGCGATTAGGCTTCGAGATTTGACCGCAGGATGGAGAACGGCTCATTTCGGTGCTACTCGTAGCACCGTTCCTATCACTGGCATGCATCGCGCGGGATATTTGTCAAGGCCCCCTCTACGCGGGTCATTCAGGTATCGGAGAGCTTGGCCACCAACAGGTCGGGTTCGCTTTCATCGCGTCGTCTCATTTCTCATTGACCTCCCCCCCGGGTTTATCGGTTCTCCCCCCCGCGGGCACAGTTTGCCTGCCGCCCGTCGCAACCGCCCGCAGGCGCACGCGTCGACGTGGATGGGCTAGTCTAGACCTGGCGCCACACTGCACGTTTTCCGGGACGCTGCACTGCACAAAGTCGGTGGATTCGGCCGGGACTTCAGGACCTTCAACCCCCCCTTGTAGCATCTTGGATGAAATTCGATACCTCGCCTGGCATGCCGGTTGTTGACATGGCATGTTTTCGTCACGGCGATGCGACGGGGGTTATACTCATCCCGCCCACGAGGGGCTGCATGCAACCAAGCCCACCAAACACTTCTGACGGATTTGGCATGCAACGCTCTGTAATGTCCGTTCGATATTGCTGTCATCTTGCCCCTTGTGGACATGGAATGGCTTTGGCAGCTAACGCAGGTGCACCTTCGCAACCACGGAGCCAGACCTTCAGATGGCGATGATGTCTTTTGATGGTTGGTTTAAAGTAGACCCCCTTGCCTAGCTGAACTGGACCGCCAAGATGGTGCTTTTCCGAGGGCTGCTTTACATTCGAGTAAGGATCATCTTCCCGTCGTCCGGATCGCTTCTCCGTGGCGTTGGTGATCAGCAGGCACAGGATTGCGCCAACACCCAAACCCCAAACCAACCCATTTGCCTCACTGACTCCCGCCACTCTGTCCGGCTGCCATTCTTGGCACTCGCCGCTCTTAAACTACACGTGCAAGGCGAGCCTCAGCAATGCACCAAGTACCTGAGATTGCTGTGTGCCCAAGCAACACCCATATGCTAGCTAATGCATAAATGCTCAAGCAATATGTATGTATATGCAAGGCACTGATACAGACAACATAGGAAATCTGCATAATTGCGAACTCCTCCAATTACACACTTCCATATTGCTCGTTTACTTCATAACCCCCTTTGCTATTGGTCAGCAGTCTGGAAGTTAAGAGGGAAGCAACGTGAAAGACATGGTACGGCAGTTTAGACTAGTTCTTGATGCGAGAGCTGTCCAACCTAAACAACGTCTTCGCTGCTATAGCCTCGATTGCTAAGCTGACACAAGGCATGGGCTCCAGACACCTTGTTGAACTGTGGGAAACCGACGTCGTCAGTGCAGGACGTGTTGATTTGGGATGGACACAGGTAGTAAGCATACAGATTTGGGAGATCAGACCCTGCGATAGGACTACACATGGCGTTCTTTGCAAACTCAAAGTTAGAAATAAAGCAATGAACGAAAGCTTTAGAGACCATGGTGACTGACAGCGATCGGTGCGAGCATGGGAGGGCTTCAACCTACATAGGCGCCTTCGAGAAAGTCCCGGCTCACCAGGCGAACGGCTCCTCTTCCAAAGTCGGCACGCGAGCGTTCGGGTACGCCGGCCTCACGGGGCAGACGGGTATGGCGGTCGAGTTCTGCACCGTGTACTGCATCACCGAGAGCGCGTCCCTGACGGTGGCACAATGCACCCAGTACTGCCTCGGGCAGATGGGAACGAACCACTTCGCCGTCGAGTTTGGACGGGAGTGCTGGTGCAGCAACTACCTACTCTGTACCTTAATTCTATCAAGCTCGCGATGATGCTTGAAAAGCGTCCCAAGAGAGAAAGTGGGGGCATGCTTAGATCTTTAGAAAGGTGTCCGCCTGCATGGCCCTTGTCTTCCATCCGCTGTGCTCGTCAGAGTACTTGACCTCCAGAATCAAACCTCCTTCATCGTACGTACCCTATCCCTCTCCCCTCTCAGCTCCCTACAGCACAACTTGACAACACAGGCGCCATGTCTTTGCTCATTTGCCAGACGCGAACCGTCACGCTGATATGCCAATTCGGGCAGCGGAGCAAGCCGACGCAGGCAACTCGAGGAAGCGTTTGCGGTCTCGCAGATGCATCCATGCGGATGGGTGGCAGCACTCGAGGGTAAACAACTCCAACATGATCTCGGCCGAGAGTTCACGCGTCTCTGCGTCGTCCTAGGCATCAGGTTCCATGCGAATGTCTGCTTCGGCCCAACCATCCTCCGCAGGTCGCTGCTGCTCTTCACGCGTGCCCTGAACGCGAGAGCCATCATGAGCAATCGAGTCCCAGATATAGATCCGATCGACACGAAGGTATGCCATACTGCATCTGGTTTCCCGGCCTTTCCTTGGAAGACTCCTTCAGAGAGCTCATCCGGCGCCTTTCCGTCATGGCGTACCAGGCCCCGCGCGCCTGTGCTGTCGCCGGACACTTAGAGCTCTACAAGGAGCTTGCCGTCCAACTCCCGCTCGATGTTTCTATCGCCGAGGAAGCCCGCGAGAACGGCAATCATGCCATCTTCAATCTGATCATGGAGGCGCCTTGTCGGTACAGAGTCTTTGGCGATTACAACCGTACCATGAACACCACGGCACCGAAGCCCGCTTTTTTGAATGGCGACCCCGCGATTCGACCGTACCTGCTGGAGACTCAGGTATTTGAATATCAAATTGGTCGCATTGATGACCAAAAAGGAGATTCCGAGCCAGACGATGATGAGTTGGATCCCTGGAACCTCAGCCCTCGACGTGGCTTCATACAGACTCGCTTCAACATCGCTGAGCACATGAACATAAATCTTGACGGGAACGGTGGCATGCCGGGTTTAAGAACCCCAGCAGTCCCAAATTCTGATGAAGAGGCACTGAAGATTCTCTGTCAGCCGCTTCCAGTCGACCCGACCACCTGCCTGCCATAAAGACTTGCTCATTCTCATGGCAGCATACAACGGCGACATCCATAGGTACCATCGACTGCGACGACTTAGACTTCTTGACCACGAGATTGGATGGATTGTACGCGGAATACGTATGGCCAACCCTTGGAAGAAGAGGTTTTTCACAGCTTTTGACATTTTTTTGCGTATCATAACACGCTTTTTGCGCAATGGTGGAAAAGCCAGCCAATTCCCCAGGGCAGTGAATCGCCCGTTCACAAAGCCATATCGGTGCGATTAAGCATGAACAACGACCTGTCATAAATTCCTGAGTAATGTATAGCCTTCCCAATTCATTTATCACTAAAAGTGGGACATTGAGCTGCTCAGCTCATGTCCCTGAGCAACCTGCCAACTCCCCTTGAGGCGAGCCTGAGTTAAGACAGCAACGACACTAACCGAGTTCGGCTGTCCAACAACCTCACCCAATCGGTGAGACAACTAGGCAAGGGATTCGGCCTTTGGATGATCTGAGGAACAGGGATACGGTCGGCACAGTGCCGGTGGCTTGCAGGGTTGGATATGAGGATTGCTCTACGAGAGGGGTAACGACTGCCCTCGCCAACGTGAATAATTGTGTGGAATGCGCCGCACTCATCCCCAAACAACCACCCAATGACGTTGAAGAGGAACTGCAACAATTCTCTTCTCCACATTGAATGCTACTTCCATCATCATCACCATCGTGTCGAATTCGTACGACACCCTTTCCATCTCCTAAGCGTAAAGCTTGGCATTTCAGAACGGTCCAGGGCCCATTTTAGGATCCATCTCCATGATTGATACCAAACTCCTGTTGAAACCCTTGATGCGCCTGGACTGGTGATCTGGTTGAGTGTTCCACTGATATTCTGTTTCACTAACCTCGTGAAACAACACTTTGGGGGTTGTGAAAGACATTCTTTGGATCCCACATAGCCTTAATCTCTTGAAGAGCGGGAAGGTTGGCTCCCCAGTACGACCGCTGTGCATCCCTCAGCTCCGGGTCTGCAAAACCTGGATACGTTCCGGACGACCTAGGTGCAGCATTCAGCAGCGCCCTGTGGAAGTTGTTAAGGAGATCCTTAACTTCCTTTGAAGCATTCGCCGAGTACGACTGGTAAAGCATAAGCTTGTCGCGATGAGCATATGCTGTGCCGGCTGTGGGTACCTCTGAAATGGCACCACCGACGGCTTGGAACTTGATAGACCATGTGTCAGTGGCCTTTCGCTGTTTCTCGAGAATATTGAACACGGCGGCAATGTCCGCTTTGGAAAAGAAGTCTTGGCGGCTGAAGCCAAGGCTCTTGGAGTGAAGCTTGGTAGCCTTGTTCGGGATGTGAAGGGACTCTTTCGAGTCAAAATATTCAAGAGAGCTGTCCCAACTCTCTTGACGGAAGGTCTTTGAGCCACCCTCGGGTAGTCGATTGAGGATGCCCGACTCGCGAAGCTCTGCCTCCTTGCCATACCATGCTGACATAATACGGACAACCTGAGGGGCCAGGACGATCTCAGTACTGAAGCGATGGTCGAGGGAAGGATCAGCGACGACTGCCTGCCAGTCATGGAAGACGTTGACCATCTCCTCAAGGCCATTGTACACAAACTCTTGGCTTAAGTGCAGCACAGCTGGCGGTGCCGGATGGGTTTTCATCACAAACTCGGTGACGATACCGAATCCGGAGCCAGCTCCTCTCATGGCCTTTGGTTTCGGATTAGTATGATTGCAAGTTGATGGATTTCTTGTGCTCACATACGAAAAACAAATCAGAATTCTCATTGTTGCTGGCCCGAACAATCGTTCCATTGGCCGTGACAACTTCCATCTCCTCAACATTATCGAGGGTCGTGCCCCACATACGGGACATTGGCCCCAGGCCGCCCTGTGTACGATTGTAAATACCGACTAGACCATTGCACATAGATTTGTGACTTACCACAGTAGCATGACCACCGATACCGATACCCAGGCACATACCGTGAGGCACGGCTCGTTGGTGGGCTCGGAGGGACTCGTCGATCTGGCGCAGCCTTGTGCCACCGCCAATACGAACATTGTGAATAGCGCCTGAAGCCTCGACGTGGGCGTACTGAAAATACTCCAGGTCAACTGATACAGCGCCATTTTGGCCACCAAAACCTAAGCACATATGCCATCAGTATCATAGACCCAAACAAACGGACAGTTCATCAGTTGCTCAATGGTAAAATCTCACCGTGGTTCCTGATCAAGAGGTTAGAGCCAGAAATTCATTGCATTTAATTGTGGAGAGACTCACGCAAGGCTGTGTCCTCCAGCTTTAGCTTGGATTTTGGCACCGTGCTTCAAAGCGCATTTGACGACACTCGCGACCTCTCCAGCGTTTTTGGGGCGGACAATGGCAGTTGGAATAGAGGTCTGATCGAGGTTGAAAGGACGCACCCAAGAACTTGATTCTATTTCATTTGAATGAGGTGTAAACTGCACGCAGTCTGACCTGCTAGCACAGATGTCGTTCAAGCATTGCTCGATCGTAGATGCTGGCTTGGTGTTGGAACCGGGGCCAAGGAAGTACTGCGCTGTGAGACCAGCAAGTATGGTGGTAGCAGCCACGGACCATGAATTTCGCCTAATGGACTTGGTGTTACGAAGATTGGGAAGGTTTTGTTGGAAAGTTGAAGTCATGTTGGGATTTAATAATGCAAGGCCTAAGTGATATGGTGGGAATCTTAACAACTTGGTTTGGCATCCACCAGTGATGCAGAAGATGACAATTTAAATGTCCTAAAGAGAATGGAGCTATCCCTACCGTATTGATATGGGCTTCTATGTCCATCAAGAAGCATGTGATCATGCTCACGAGAGTAGCCTGAAACGGAGGACGTCTCCCGGAAACGGCCCCACATCGGTGATCGGTCTCATCCCGAATGATATCTTGCTGGTCTTTGACTAGCCTGGCCTGAGTCGGACGCTATAGAAGCATAATTTACAAATTTCTAGATAACCATGGTACCGTAAATTCATAATCCAGCAACCAGTAAAAGACGTGGGCTATCGGCCGCAAGGCGATGCTTATAACGGTGTCCGAGACACACTCCACTTAGCATAGTTTAGCTCCATGCCGGCCTTGCTAATCACGGGACTAGCTTAGAAGGCGAGTAGGGGGTAGTTGCCGGCACCTGCAAAATGCAAAGCCACTGGCAATGTTTTACTTGACGGTTGTTCTACGTTAGAGTTGTCTCAGGCACCATCGTTAACACTTCGATCTTCGATCTCACTAGCTCCCGGCACTGATGAAAACACCAACGTTCTCGTTTCCAATTGTCACTAAAACAAGACATGGCTTAAAGTTTGTTCATTATACTTTAGTTGGTAGACAAATGTCTTTGGTTCAACGCATGACTGTCTCAAGACGAGATAAGATGACGTCAGTGTTAGAAACAGAAAAGCTAAGAAATGTATCACGTAGGAAGAGATGGAATCGATTTCATGTAAGAGCAAATTTTGGAAAGTTAGGAGTGTTTTAGGACCTTGAGCTTTCACCATCTCTCCATCAGCATTTCCTTTTTTCAATAGGTTCTGTGCACAAATAATTTTGGCTCCTATGGTTTCTGCTTTAGTTGTTGACGTGATGGAATCCAGAATGGTTACAGATGAATGAAGAGGAAGGATGATGAGTAGATAAGCTGTCATTTCTTTTTGGAATTCCCTGTCATTCGCTTGCTGTTTGGCCAGTAGCGACAAGAGCCAAGACTAGAATTGGTAGAAGACAGCAGGCCGACAGCTAACATGCGCATGTACCTCTTGGTCACCACTCACATAACATCGAGTCACTCTTTAGATAATTCGTAGCTGTCTCTCAACTGATTACCTGTCGGCATATCCCACCATATATTCCTAAAGAATTTCCGCTTCCTCTGCGAACGGTGCGGGTATTGATATGTTGCTTCAGTGCAGTAAGAGCTGCTGTACAATTTCGATAACAAGTGATCAGATGATAAACGCTGTTCCAAGTTTTTTAATGAAATGAAGTTCAAAACTGTCATGTTTACTTGCTGCTCCAGTTTTACCTGTAATAAGTTATGGTAATCTGAACTTTGCGAACTCGGCACTGCTTTCAACTTGAATGCAATAACTGATATGCATGCAAGTGGCCAATTAGGACGAGCTAATCAGTTGGCCCTTACGGAAAAGGGAAAAGTTCTAAATCAAGTTAACCGCTCGTTGTCGTTTTCTTGGAAAGGTACAAGTTAGAAACAGAAACTCAAAGTTACCCTTCACCAGCAAGTTGACCAAATTGACACCCTAGACTAGTTGCGAGATGGGAAAACATCGACCAAAAGCACTTTTTAGCGACTGCATTCGTCCTTCCCTGTATTTTTGCGTTGATTCCGGTGGGTGACGAAGTCAAGACAAGAGTCTTAGCATCAAACATTGTTGGGCGGATCTGTATGCTGATTTACCGGATAGCAGGTCAAGCGTACCAGGGGACAGAAGCTTTGAACGTCCGATGACCTAGATCTCAGCTCAGCAGCTGGAGGTATTTTTGGCCATCCAAGAAGTATCACGTGAACAAAGCTAGATGTGTTATGCTTAGGGGCCAGGAATGATTGAAAAGAACTGAACATTATCATCTAGACATTATCTTGTCGCGGTGCTTCCGATGAAACCCTTCTTGGTTGCACTCTCCGGTACTAACATCGCAGTATCAGCTTCTGGATCATTCCTCCCTTTTTTTGTCCCTAGATCCAAGAACCCGGGGTCCGTTCCGCCATGGAACCGCACCCACAATCGTCCCGACTCCTGCTGAATCCGATTGAGCTCTGGCGCCCCGCGTCCATGCTCCCCGAAGAATGACATATTCCTTGCCAGTCTTTCGTTGTCTTTGGGCCCACCGCGGTCTCTAGATCCACCAATGCCCGTCTCCGCCGTCGCTCCTGGCGTCTTGGGGCCCATCGTATTGTGTAGGCCGAAGAAGAGCAGTGGAAGCACACTGCCCTTCCAGACTGGCTGCTCGGGGTCGGAGTAATTCTTGACAATAACCCAGCCTAACAAAAGCGCGCAGATGACGACCAGAACGATAGGGAGCGCAATGTACTTTTGATCAAAGTAGGTGCATGTAGTGCTTGTCCAGACTGTACCTAGGGCCTCGGCGCCCCGGTCACGGAGTGCGTCGGGCCCTCGCAAAACGTCCGGGCCGAGCCCCGTCATGCGTAATTTGTTGGTTACAGCCCAGGCGAAGCTGTCGATGGCGTCCGTCACGCTGGACACCGTCGCGTTCATGTCGGCCCACAGCGGCGTTAACCACCAGGCGCTATAGCAGTTGATATGGCCACTCTGCATGTTGTCGTATCTGCACGATCCGCTCAACAGGTCCCCGCTGAGGAAGTTGGACAGCGCCTCAAAGAACGTGCCGTCCATTTTGTAAAGGCACGCGTTGGGCGCGCTGCTGAAGTTGTCGCCGGGCCCCGGGCTGCTGCCCGCCAAGCTGACATTAGCCCACGTGCGCCCCGGGACGTGTAGGGCCTGGCTCTGGTTGTCGGTGTTGTACCAGGTGCCGTCGTCGAGCACGCACGGGTTCTGAACGGCTGTGTAGTTGCCAAAGCCCGAGAACCGATACGAGGTTCCCGAAGCCATCTGTTCGGCGGGATTGAGCACCGCCGTGGTGGTACGGACAAGTCTCTCTGTCAGCACATTATCCTCGTACCGGGCATTGTACTCCTTTAAGCAGGGATATAATATGCACGAGGCAGCAATGTAGTCTCCGAGGCCGTCGAAGTAGCTATTATCAGATTGCGACATGCGGTGCGGACAGTGCAGCTTGGGTATCCCGGTTGAGTTGTCCGATGTGCAGGGTGACTTCGTCACCATGAGCGCGCTGAAGTTGGCGAGCGAGACTGTGGCCGCCGTAGCAAAGTCATTGCTGAAGAGTTCAGTGTAAGCGCTCAGATTGCTGTAGCCCATCCACATATAGTTCCCTCCAAGGATGTTGATGAAGGCACCGTCGTCTGGCAATGTCAGGTTGTCTCCGACCCCGGGCGGGCTGACGAAGCTCGTGGTGTCGATGCAACTGCTGCACATGCCGATGCTCCCGTGCGTAACGCCCGTGCCCCAGTCGGGCCACGTGCAATTCCCGCTGGAGCAAGCGACTTGAACGTTGCTATCTTGGCTAGCCGGGTCCGTTATGCCTTTGATCATGGCGCTCTTCATGTCTACCTCGAGCTCATACAACCCAGCGCCCACCCGGTAGTAGGATGACGACCCGGGCACGTAGTGAGCGGCAGGAATGGCGGACCGCGCATGCTCCTGGAGCATGGAGCAGGTCTCCGTGCGGACGGCCTGTTGCGTGACGGGGCCTACGGTCAGACTGGCGATTGTCACCATCGCGGCGCCGATGGCGAGGAGGCCGGCGGACGTGAATCCTAGATTCCACATCACCACCATCAGGAGTTTGATGGATCCGAGGACGGACCGACTTGCCGCATCGAAATCCTGGAGGTGCTGCAAAGGGCGGGTTTGCTCGGCGAACCACGTCCACTTGACCTGGCCGATGATTTCAGCCACGGCTGCAACAATGGCAGCCCGTAGGAACGTCGAGAGAAGGGCGATGGCGGAATTAAGATTGATCTCGAAAGGCCATTCTGGCATGTAATGGCCATCATAGTACGCGAGGAGAGCAATAATAGCGGCGAGAAGACAGAATGCTACAAAGACCGTGAGGATCTCAAGACCCCAATAACCAAGAACGTATCGGATGCGACTTTGGCCTGGGCCTGGCCCCGGACTCACGGAAGTTTGACTCTGAGATGAAAAGCCATCCGTTGGCGGGTGTGGGGGTGGAGGCTGTTTGTCATCGTCCGTGTCTACAAACGGCCACCGAACGTTCGAAGAGGTATGTTGTTTTGAGCCATTGTCCGGCATATGTCGCTGTTGCTGTTCGAGCTTGGGCGGTGTAGACTGGTCTTCGAGCTCCCAGCTCCGGTGTAACTGCGACGCTGCCATGTCTCGAAGGCACACAGGGGCTTAAGAGTGTTTACGTACGTTTGTCGTCGACTGGACCATTGGAGTTCTAAGTTGAGGCGCATAGAGCACGTTCAGCACCAAGGAAGGACAAATCTGGATTTCAATTTTATTTTTCTCCTGAATGAGCTTATGCTTATTGAAAAGCCAGTTCATTGTTCAAGCTTTGAAAGAAGGTTGATCCCTAACAACCGAAATTAGCTGCTCCATGGGGTCATTCCTGGTATACAGACGTGTCAGCCTCAAACTCCACAAATAATGATAATCCAATAAGAAACATCGTCGCTATTGTTTCATCTCCAAGTGTATCCACAAGAACCAGGCAGGCCTGCTAGGCCTGACTCGGGGAGTTTCCTACAACGAGGCTGATTAGGTGATTATCCATCTTAACATACGCTTGGCGTCGCCGCGGATACATAACAATGAGCTTTCGCCGTAGAGGGGTATGTCTTTGCAAAACATTGTTGATAAACTCGCCAAACCCGATATACTCATTCTCGCGCAAGACAGACGATATCTGCTCACCTCATGTCCTAGGAGTTGGGTACCAAGTACCAACGGGTGTGTCGGGGAATTGTGGCCCACGATGTGCGGACCAGATCGACGGCATACATCATATGTCCACCATCATCTGTCCACCAACTCACCTCCTGTCGATGATTCAGGGACGCAGCTCTGACTTCGTTGTCACTAGACATAGTCGGCTTACCTGTATATCACCCTATGACCTCCATTCTTCTGGCTTGTTCGGCCATCGCTCGCATACAGGGGGATGCATGCTCTACCTTTTATCACTTTCAAGACTGAGATGATACGCATGGTGAACATGATGATAATCATTGAAATAACTAAGAATGCAATGGCATCTCGAAATGTGTATGTGTGCGGCATCAGTGAAATCCCTTCAGAGGTCATCAAACACGAGACACAAATGGTGTCTTCCAGTACCCAGGGAAGTACGTTGGCAGCTTCGTAGCAATCCACCTCACAATGGCCGCATTCGTCTCCTCCGGCTTCTCCAGCGCGACCCAGTGCCCCGCCTCGATGCTCACCTCGGTGAGATCCTCGCACAACTCTCGCATGGGCTCACTCAGCCTCGAGAGCGCCGTGTCGCAGACGCTGTCCCAGCGTGCCTCGATAAACAGGACCGGGTAGCGAAGCCGACCCCCGTTGGGCGCCTTCTCACTGTAGGCTTTATTGGCCTTAGAATTACGGTAGTAATCGTTGGGGCCCTCAAAGCCATTCCGCTCAAATTCGGCTACCATGCGGTCGAAGGCAGGCTTATCATTCTTGAGCAGCGTCGTCTCAAACGGCAAGTCTGGTGCGGCGGGGGCGCCGCCAAACCAACCGCCTAGCTTCCGCACCGAGCTGGTGAACGCGGGCTTGCCATAGCTCTCGGAACTGCCGCCTTGATAGAGCATCTTGATGGTGTTGGGCACATTGTCCTGCAGCTGCGCGGCACTGGTTTCGGGCTGCTCGTTGTGAAAAGCCTGGTAATCCCACTGCGCGAGGGGATATTTGTCCTCTGGGTACAGCTCGCGGTTGGAGAGACTGACAAGATTCTCCAGGTCGATTGCGATGTACGGGACGGCCATGCAGCACACTCCGACGCACTTCTCCGGCTGTTGGGAGGCGAACGCCCAGACAAGGCCCGCGCCCCAATCGTGACCGATCCAGATGGCCTTGTCGCGACCGAGATGGGCAAGCAGCGCCAGCATGTCCGACACATGATGCTCCAGAGTGTAGGCACTGCGTCCCTTTGGCACACTAGAGCGTCCGTAGCCTCGGGTGTCCGGTGCAATGACCCGGAAGCCCAGAGATGCGAGAGCCAGGAGCTGTGGTTTCCATGTCTCGCCGTTTGCGGGCCAGCCGTGAATAAAGATAACGAGTGGTCCTCCAGAAGGGCCAGCAGACCAGTAGAAGGTGGTCTTATCGCCACTGTGGGTGAATTGGTTTTCGTTGAGAATCGGCGGAGCCATCTTTGGTAATGAAGTCTCTTCCAGTATTGTTCGAGGCTAAGATATCACTGATTGGTTTCGGGTTTGTTCAGCAAGCCGCCGGAGATTGAGAATGTTGTTTGTGCTGATGTGTTAATTTATGTAGTTGATAAAGCATCACGTTGACCCCGCGGAACGCGGAGTCTGCCCCGTATTGTGTCGGAGTAAGCTGAGTAAGCGACAGTGCGTGCGAGGGTCTTGAGCATGACAAACCAAAACAATCCGCCTGTTTTCTTCTGGCACAGCACCAAATGAAGTCCCACAAAGGCGGAAGAAATTTTAGCAAAAATCCCAAAGCTTAATGTGTCTATTCGGATCCTTTTTGACTTATTTAATACATGGTTTTAGTAACTTGGGGTTGCTTAAAGCAGCCAACTCGGCTGAGGGCTCTTGAAAATCCGACGGATTTTCGGTTACCCGAGGGCCGAGCTTCTCCTCATTCACTCATAAGCATCACGGAATGTACGGATGGGAACAGTTCACACTACATACGGGCATGCATTCGATTGGAGCCACTCCGCAGTTCCCTTGCACTCTCCATATCTAAAAACGGGGCAAGACGGGGATCGCGATCAGATTGTTTTGTGCATTTGACCGTTTATAAAGCTCACACTACTAGACATGCATCTAGGCCCTGTGTCATGTCATCCAATTCGCACTGAGCTGACACACCAGAACCCACGCCTCTCGGGATCCGAGAAAACAAGTCTGGGTTGAGTGCTAGCATACTCGATTTAAAGCACATACTTGAACAGGGGGGACCTGTCTCCCATGTTGAACAATTCCTCCTCGGTATACTTGGCCTTCGCCTCGTCGGCTATCCTGGCCTTACGTGCGTTTGCCACCTTGTAACTCCACTCAAGCAAGATGGCCACAATCAGCCCAGAGCCACCAAATGCCAAGCTGAGACCGAACCCAGTGTGGTACTTCGGCTTCTCGCTTTCCAGATACATAAAGCTTCCCACGATGCCGCCGACATTGCCGACGCAATTCATAAGCGCGATTCCAATGGCCCTTCGGGAGGCCGGGGCGATGTTGTTGGCGTTCCAAGAAGCGGCAGCCGCTTGGATGGGGTAGATGCCAATGACAGCGAGAACAACAGAAAAATAGGCCACTCCCTTCTTCGCCTCAAGCTCTCCGTTCAAGGATAGAATGATGGAATACCCAACTGCGACGATGCCAAGGGGAGTAACTAGGAACGGCATTCGCCAGAAGAAGCGGTCGGAGACTTTGGCGAATGATATAGCAGATATAGCGGCAGCGACGTATGGAGGTGCGGAAAGAAGCTGGGCCTGGGTATTGGCGAAGCCCATGGCTTTGGTGATGGTTGGAAGTGTGAACTTGATGCCATAGGACAGAGCCGACTGGCACAACAGGAAGTAGGCCTGCACGTAAATCCTCCAGTTGGTGAGGTTCATCTTGAGATCTCTCCAGTTGACGCGGCCACCGGCTCCACTTTCTTCACGAGATCCGCCTCCCTGCTTGATGAAAATTGACAGCTCCAGGTATCGGATCTCTTCAGGCTCGAGCCACCGTTTCGAAAGACCCGGAGTGTCAACGAGCAAGAAGAAGCAGGCTGCACCGATGGCAATTGTCGCAAGACCTTCTAGCAAGAATATCCAGCGCCAACCCTCGAGTCCTGCTACGCCATCCATCTCAGCAATGGCCGCGGCTAGGAGACCTGAGAAGGCACCAGACAAGGCGCTTGCGCAGTAGAAGTATGAGATGCGAGTCGACAGATCTTTCGGCTCGTACCAGAAAGAAGTAAGATAAATTGCACCGGGGAAGAATCCAGCCCTGTGATTTCATAGGTCAGCGAATAGAACATTGATGATTGTGACTAGGAAGCTACGTTGTTTCGGAAACTCACTCAAACGTTCCGAGAAGCACGCGGGTAACCATTAAGCCTGCAAAGTTCTGCACTAATCCTGTGCAGGTCATGACAATGCCCCATGCGAGGGTGAGGCCACCGAGGTAGGTGGAAGGGCGTTTGAATTTCTTCAGTATGATGTTGCTGGGCACTTCGAATAGGACATAGGGAATGAAGACTGTGTCGCTGCATGTCAGCCTTGTTTCTGTAGCTTCCAGAGTGTCACGGGTAGGAGGCGTGTGTTGAGGCAATTACTTACAGATGGACAAGACGGTGTTGTACTGCACACCCGACATGCCCAAATCCTCTACCATGCCTTCGATCTTGGCATTGCCAATGTTGGCACGATCAATGTGGCAAATCAGGTAAAGAAGAGCCAGCATTGGAATCAACCGGATGTCAACCTAGCTAAAACGTCAGTCACTACCACTCTTTCGACGCAATCCGTCTGTTCTTACTTTGTGGAAGACTTTCTTCCGCTTGTCGGCCGGATAGTTGTTGTAGAAGTCGGCATCCTCACGGCTCAGACCAAACACGCGAAAGCCATTTACATCGATGGCTTCGGGCACCTTTTCAAGATGGGCTTCTGTAGACGGGCGATGGTCGAGGATCTCAGCCTCGTTTTTGTTGAGAGAGCGCCTTGCGGAAGCCATCGGGGCGTCGAGGTCTTTGAGATTCGAGATGACGACCGAAAAGGGAGCAGTAAAGCCTGGTGCTTATGACAGAGGCGAAAGGAGAAGGGGCCTTTGATTTTGAGTTCTGAGAGACTACTATTGAAATACTCATGGACAAGAATCTGCTCAGAATATATCTAGCCTTCGTAACCCATACCGCGGAGAAGGTTGGGACTACTCCATGGCCCTGGCCCGCCGCTACCCCAGAGAACCCCAGACTTTGGAATCGTGGGGTGCGGGGAAATGGTTCGTTAATTAGTCGGATATAGGGTCCGACACGGATTAGGGATCATATGGCAACCTTATCCGTGAGTAGTATCCGTGAAGTCCGCCGCACTTAATTGTCATCGTTACATCGCATCGCATGAAGACCTTCAAGCTCCCTGATCAGATCGTATCCGTGGTAAAGATGACTGACGTTCATAGGGTGGAATCCATCCTTGATAGGTCATCACACCATTGAGAATGGCGCGATAGCCGGGCATGGGTGAAGGATATGTCCAAATACTACATGCCCTTCATTTCCGTCCTCGTCGATCAAGAATAAAGGTCTTCGTTGCCCACTTGCCGAACGTGTACCGAACAGATGGGCTACGACATGAGGTTGTTAGGTCTGCAAAATGAATAATATTGAAGGTGCCCAGGTAACTTAACGGTAAGGTCCAGAACGTCTTAGTTGGCCGTCAGTTACATCAGAGATTGTAGAATATATCGGCTAATATGATTATGGGGAAGTTTTATCTTTCCTTTACGCAACACCAAGTACTCCTCACACAGCGATCACTTCCTTTAGAGATCACGGGCGGATATGCGGAAACGCTCTGTCGGTTGCACAATAGTATGATGACCCCGCAGACGGAGGGGTCCAGGTAAGTCGGTAGATGTCTTGCCAATCAAGACATCGGATAAGCTTGGCCTGCATTAGGCACTATTGTATGCTACACAAAACCTTGGCAAAGTTCAATATTTATCTCCATCCTCATCAAGCGCTTATGTACGGGAGAGAGCCATGGATCAAAGCGTATGCTTACGAACGAAAATTGAAATCAGTCACCCGATATCTTGTTGAGAGGCTGAAGCCAGCGTGGCGAAGACCAACTTTCGACCGACTCGCCGCCGCCGCCGCCGCCGTCGCATCTTTTTCCACTAGTCGTGCCAAGGATCACTCAGATTCAAGTGACAATTGAATACAAATAAGCGCAATGAGGAATGGCTTATTTCTTCGACTGATACCTAGCCGATGTCAATCCAATTCAGGCGCTCACAAATTATGTTTACATCTATCACAGCTAAGCTACGCACGACTTTGGCATCTCAAGAATACAGTGCCAAATATGCGTCCAGTTCAAGACCTACCCCTTGGGGTTTTTATCGTGGACCACAATCCTAAAACCAATCCGCCTTTGGTTGCCCATGATCCAACTCGCCTTTTTTAAAGATCGCTGAGGTCGTCTTATGCGTCCAAGTTCGTGTCTCTATCAGTGCACTATTAATCAGTGATCGTTTGAAAACAGAAACTCGCCCTATTTGAGTAGATCAAAGTGCATGCAAGCCCTGGCAAAGAAATCGTTATTAGTCGCTGCATTTTACAACATGTCATCAATTCATCGAGACTCTCACGATGAGTCATTGTCGAGAACAGCGTGCCTTGGATAGAGAAGCATTAGAGGACGAAGAGCATAGGCTGTGAGGGCTAGTCCAGCTATCGGAATGCACCAGACACCGTGTACCAGCGCGACCTCCTCTTCAATTGAAAGAGTAAGGAAGATTTAAAAGAACGACGGAGGACTGGAGAGCCTCAGCGGTAGTTACAGAGACGAGAGTATTGGTTTGGAGGCTGACTTTCTAGCTTTGTGTGTAGCTGCGTTTAAGCTTGGTCCTGCTTCGTGAGCCGCATGTAGCTGAAAGCTTTGGTTACGCAGGCGTTTGGCAGCAAAAAAGACCAGAAAAAAATTATTTTACCTAACGTTTCGTAGTCAGAGCCTTAACTGCTTCGAAATGGCTTGCAAAAGATTGCACGCTGTCCTCGGTGGGCTACCCAGACCACGGACTCGACGTTTGTGAAATTACAATGGGCGAGACCCGGCCGCCGCCGGCACAGTATCTCTCATTCTAGTAGATTCGGAATACATTGTTCATTCTCCCTCTTTTGAAAGATATTAACAGTAAGCAAATGTAGGATCAGCGGCAATTACTAGTTACTCAAGGCCGCCAGATGAATATGCCTCAGATCTACTGTCATGGAATTGAAAGAACTAACAATTCTACCGAAAGAATGCCACCGAATACATTAAGGTAGTCTTTACGTCTCCTTCCAAAATCTTGAACCTCTCAATCTTCAACATCTCCAGTCACTGTCAATACTGATATCTGCTCCCGAAATATGAGACGACTCGTCATTCAGCAAGAACGCAATCAACTGCGCAACTTCTTTTGGGGTTCCATCTCGATGCATGGCAATGTCAGAATAATAGGGATGACCCTTCTGGGCAGGAATGCCAAGTCTGTTTATATCTGTCTGGATTATAGGTGTGAGAATGTGACCAATAAGATAGCCTGTTAGTAGACGCAGGAGAGGCGACACCGGAACTTGAGCAACGTACGGACAGATTGCGTTGACACTCGTATGTCTCTGAGCCCAACTTACTTGGCTGTAGTGCTAGTGAGGCCCAATACTCCAGGTTTGGAGGCTGTGTAGGACGCTTTTTTCGTCTGCCCGTAGACACTGCAACTGAGGAGGCTGTCCCGACGGACCTGTTGTCGGACATGGCTTTGAGCTTTGCCCTAGGTAATGCATGAGACCATTCAGGTTCACACTCAAAATTCAAGGTCGTTATCTGAGACGCTCTTTTGCCCGAGCAACTTAAGAATAACACTAGTGGTCTGCCACGTGCCCTCCCCGCAACCCATTCTGTCAAGCATCACCGCCGACACGTTAGCGGCGAGACCCTGTGCCATGTCCTGATAGGCGCACCGGGCTGGCTGCACGTCCGTCTCGAATACCGGGCACTGGTCACCCGTGTCCCAGGTTTTGAGCACCTCGGTCACGCGCACCACCACCGTCGTCGTGTTCTCCCTGCCCTCGGGGCACGCGTCCACCGTGGCCGCAACGTCTGGGCTCTGCCCCTCGGGCGCAGTGCTGAAGACTATATGGCGCGTAGAGGCACCGTTAATCCAGCTGCCTCAGCCCTCGCCCCAGTCGTCGAGCAGCGGATCGCCCGAGTTGTTGGCGAAGCAGCGGTTCGCGAGCGTAGTGCCCCAGCGGACCGCGAATCGGTCTGTCGTGCCGTTGGTAATATTGATCGTGGGATAATACAAGAAGTGTCTCCCCGGCGCCGAACCGACCGCGTCGGGGAAGCCGACGCTGTTGAGACGAAGGGCTACGTGCTGCCAATCGGCGCACCCCCTCGAGCTGTTGTTTTGCCAGGCGTCCAGGCTGAGGACGGTCAGGTCGAGGAATAAGTCGAACGGCCAGATGGCGTCGAGGTTTTGAATGCCCAGAACTATGGGGGACAATTGTGTAGGCGCGTATGTTTCATTGCGCGGGAAGAGGAGATCGACCTGGAGGTTGGCCGGCAGCTTTCGACCCGCGCCAGCGACGACGCCCTGCGCCAGCACAGCGAGGGAGAATAGGTGGACTAAGGCGAGAAGAGATGGGAGCACCCGCATGATGTGTATTTGTGCGGCTTGATAGCTACGTTGTGGCCTGTCTGGTGCCACAGCGTCGGCCCGCTCGTCAAGCTGTGTAGTTACTATATATTGTTAAGGCCTGAGGGAGAAACTTCCGCCAAAATGTCTTGTTGCCTTGTGCCGAGCCAGACGCTATGTCTCGTTCCAACGTTTCTCGGCGCTTGGCGCTTGGCTTCTCGGCTCAGGTGACAACAAGAGCTGGCCAGCGGCTATTGTGCGGACTTTTAACACGAGACCCCTGAATCTCGTGAACTGCGTCAGCCTCCTTTATCTATTACCTACCACGAGAGCCCATCAACAAGAGGACGATAGGTACTAAGAAAGGCATCAATGGCAGAGCAACCAAGTCATCGTGACGCTAACAATAAAGTTAAGCTTTTGTAATTGCCATAATGACGCTTAATGTATCGTCGCATCCCAGCCTTCTGAACCTGACTCTTGACCTGCGGACAACCTGAAGAAGTGCGAAGCAAGGGCAGGAAAGTCTCTTGGCGTTGGAATCCTCCCTGCGTATACCTTAGCCTGCAGGAAGCCCTTGGCACTCGACTTCTCCATAGGGATCCCCGTCACAGAGAGAAGCGACCCATCCGGGTGTGAAACGTCTCGGCCAACGACTTCTACGCCAGTCCAGTCGGGGCCCGTCCTCGGGCGGAACCAAGGAAATTGCCCCTATCGTATCTTAGACGTCGGCCGGTTATCGACCGGTTGTAAAGACGGGATCAGCGGCCTGTTCTCAAGGTACTTTGTTAAGCGCCTGCAGGGCTACCTCTGTAACGTCAGAAGCCGGGCCACGAGCCTCATCATCCTCTTCGCCACCGGGACCAACATTACCATCGGCATTTACGTCGGAGCCAACCTACTTCAATCTAGCGTGGCTAGAATCTTCTTTAACTGTTTCATCACCATTTTCTCTAGACCCGGCATTGCCGACAACAAAGCCGCCCTAATCCATGCATACAACGGCCGCAGGGGCAACCAAACATTCGGCTTCATCACTATTTCATCCCTTGATTTCACCACGGTCCACAACGCCATCGCCTGGTGGCCCGCTAGCTATAGTGTCGACACGTCCTTGTACCCGTAAATCTTTTAGGCCGACCCGGAGCCTATCGATGTGGTCGAGCCCAACACGGCCCTAACACTCTCTCGCAGCCTAAGCAACTCAACCGACAGGAGTAACGAGACATTGCCAGCGGTCCGGGACCTACTGCACACCCAGGCCACCTGCCGTACCATCGAGTTCATGAGCAGCGACAGCATAACCGTCGTAGACCTGTACAAGTTCAACCACGGTTCAATCCTATGCTCAACCCTGATATCGGGCTAGCTAATCTGCTGCTTAATCGGGACGTTGCCAAAACCGCCAACGCCGCAGCCCAAACCAAACGGCTTATGCCGGACCGGAAGGTAAACAATGGCGACGACTGCGGTAGGCTAGTGACGCAGTTCTACCAGCATGCCATCAAGGCCAGCCTATACGCAACGCTACAGCCTGGCCAGTATGTCTGCTACGCCAGGCAAGATCCCCGACCTACAACCTAAGGAAAATACAGACAGGTTCTATTTTGTCTAAAAATCTAGGGTGGTGACTTCTAGGCCAAAGTCATTACCTTCCAGCGCTCGTGTTCTTCTAGTGAATATATGGAAACCATTTTAGATGACCGCATGTTATCACTTCCCTTTCTTGTTTCCCGGTGGCGTCAATTCTTATGAAAGAGATGCCCAAATATTTTCACAACTTCTGGATACGCTTATGGTCATTGGAAGGTGCGCCAGGGACTGCAGATTAGACACGGCGTCGTGTGACAACTAGCATAAGTGGGTTTATTTGGGGCATCAGCAGCCGGGTGAGCAGGTTGGATTCCTTCAGTAGGACAGCAATGGGTTAGGTGAGTTCAAGTCCAAGATGAGTGTTTCATAACTGTTTAGAGGATATAGTGCACATGGACATTCCGAACAGCGAGTTGTGAATTAAGGTGGTTTGCGTTTCTGAAGACAAGATGAGGGGCATCAATAAACCGAGTACAGAATCGAACAAGGATTATCACTCTAAAATTAAGGCAAATGCCACAAAGTCGATAGTTTCCTATTTGCTATTTCTTCGTGCTTATTTCTTTTTGAGAAAACTATAATTACTATTTACATCATGAGCTATATACGCATGCAACCATCTACAGTTGATATAGCAGGGAACTACTAGTTTCCTAGAATTATATACTGGTCAACAGCGCCCGCTAAAACCTTTCTTAACTATTCTCTCTCATTGTTCAATTCCAACATCTGTTTCAATGAAGCCAAGCATGAGTCTAGGTTGGTTGCGGTCGGCTTCCTGATTGTGGAACGACTTAATGCACTTTCAATTGTTTTCACAACTAGTAAGTTAACCAAGCTCAGAAATCAACATCGACTATGCTTATTAAGACGCTATAATCCAGTTCTTCAGCATCTCGCTTCATGCCGTTGCCTAGTCTCCTACCCTCGGTAATGGGCTAATATGCGGCCAACGGGAACTTACCAACGGAATTTGCTAATTATCCGGAACGCCGTACCCTGCCGCCATGGAATTCGTGGTCAACCCCGCAACGGGGCTGGAAGACCGTTGAGTCAGAGCGGCCAAGATGTCCACAGCAATGCGATCTACGATAACTAACACACAGATGCCGACTACCCCTTTGTGGGGCACAAAGTCCCAATGCCGTTGGCGGCATTCGGCAGTCCAGGCAGCGATTACTAACTGGAGCCCATTTGGGCAGCAATCAAGCGGTCAGCTAATTCACCAGAAAACCCAGGATGTCGTTGTTATGTTGAGAACTCCTAAACACTGCCAATGGCTTGAGAAACAAACTTCCATGCCCATTGGCTGGCGAATCCAATGGACCTGCCGGCCATCTAGAACCTAAGAATCTGACGTTTAAGGCTGAGGCGCAGGGATCATACATGCAGATGCGCCCCTTTCTGTGCGGATCAACGGAACCGATTGAGGAGTACGGGTATTGGCCGTCGGCGAATTGGACTTTGGCCGTACACTAGCACTAACACTTCACTCAACCACTCATCCGAACCCTCTTTGACACACTCCTTACTCTAAGACTATATAACACAAACCTAAGCTACTACTGCTAAACACTAACCCTAACCACTGACCGCAAGCTTTTCCTCTCTTTTTACTACATCTAAAGGGCGTTCTGATCTCTAAACTTATCATCTTTTTTTAGAAACCCGTGAGGTGGTGATTTTGTTTGGGGGGGGGGGGGGGGGATGTTAGTGCATATTTATGGAGCAAAAAGCTTCGACATTTTCTTTTATGGGTCATTTTTCTAGAAAGGGGTAGATACGGCCAGATACCAATTCGCAATACCCGCACTCACGATTGAGGGTTGCTGTCGAACCCAACAAGTGTTGTTGACCGAATTGTGTGCCAAATACAAAAAGTCTAGCTTGTCTCGTGAGAAATGGCGTAGACAAACCAAGTTTTCATCGTCAGCCTTCCAATGCCCTTTTTCTCGCTTCGACGGTTTCTTCTTGGTTGGCAATTTCGACTTGCTTACTCACTTGGGTTTCTCACTCATCGTCTATCCCAATTTCGGCAATTGACGGACATCATACCTTTCCATTGAGACATGTTACTAAGGGCTGCTTTCATCAGAGCCCAGTTCTATAAAGACCTCCATCGATATTCTTGACATAACCCTCCCCTTGGCTCATCTCACCTTCGAAGGTGAGATGAGGGCCCGTGCTCTTGCATGAAGTCTGACTCGTCCCAAGGCCACCAGCTATTTTAGGTCTGGTTAATCTCCCCCCTCATGAGTCCCAGCGAAACTGAGAGAAGGAAACCCACATAACACTGCGTTAGCGCAAACCTTGCCAGCATTGTCTTGCTATCTTCAAGCAAAGAGAGACGCGGCGAACTCCGCAATTACATCATCGTCCAATAAGACAAAACAATCGCCCACCCGCCGGCCTGTGGAAAACTCAACTTTCAGCCGTCTCAACCCCATTCCGTACGGAATGTTCGACCGAACCACGAGACGAAATAATCAAGTAACCACACCAGCCGCTCGGGGACCGATGAGTAAATAAACAACAATGGCATCCGAGGAACAGAGGCCGGACGCCGAAGACCAGTATGAGGAATCTCCAGAGCCTCAGCCGGAGGGCGTCCCGGCGCGGTCCGCGACAACCGCTACGGCCGCCAGTAACGCGTCGAAGAAACCGGCACCGAAGCCAAATCTCATGGTCAAGTTGGGCCTCGATGCGCCAACGATTATCATAATGTTCAAGGGCTCGTTACCGCCCCTTATCGGCATCGCCATCTACCAATCAACACCTGTCGCACAATACTTCACAACACTAGGCTACCTTGTGCCCATCATTTCTGTCCTTGCTCTTGCTATTCTGCCGAGGGGAAAGTATCTTCAAAATCTTGTCCTCAATGTTACCGGAATCCTCATCGGCGGCGGCATCTCGATGTTGGCTCTGTGGTCCGGTGTCCAGGCCAGGCGCAACACAGCCTCAGCCGAAGAGTTGGCCACTGGACTACCCGTTTACAACTCGAGTCAATCGGCTGTCTGCGGCGTCTGGCTCTTCTTCAATATCTGGATTTCCAATACGCTGAGAGCGAAGTACCCGGCGATGAACCTTCCCGTCATGATTTACTCCATTTTCATGAACGTTGCCTGCACGTTCGGCCCGCTGATGGTAACAACCGCCTCGGCCGAGTCGTTCGTGAGGCGACTCCTCGTCGCGATGCTCTGCGCTATGGGCATTGCCACAGGGGTATCACTTTTTGTTTTCCCTGTCTCCAGCCGAAAGGTTGTGAGTGGCGAGTTCAAGGGGGCAATTGGACTTGTTCGCAAATCGATCAGGCTGCAGCTGAATTACCTGCAGACGCTGTCGAGTCCAGATATGCTAGAGCGCCACCAGACGAAGAGCAGCAACGTGTTCAAGAAGAACAAGAACAAAGGACCGGAGCTAACCAAGGAGGCGAAAGCGGCAGGCGAGCTGAAGGCCACGGCTTTGGCGATCTCAGCTCTGTTCGGGAAGATGCACGGCGATATTTTGTTTGCAAAGCGGGACATCGCGTATGGGAAGTTGAACTCCAAGGATATTGGCGAAATTTACAATCGCCTGCGAAGTATCATGATCCCTCTGAACGGGATCAGCACCATCGTCGATATATTTCGCCGCGCATCCGAAAAACATGGATGGGGTGTCGACGATGGTAGCGGAGGAGATTCCGACATTGAGAAGACCCTCGAAAAAAAGGTCTGGAATGAGATCATGCAGCAGCTGCGCGAGCCATTCGAGATTCTCACCGAAGCAATGGACCAGGGACTTGATCACGTTGCCATCGTCCTCGAACTTGTTCCGAGACCGAAGAAGGCCAAGGCTGCCGACGTCGAAATGGAAGCCGGAGCAAAGGCCAGCGCGAAGCCAGGTGAAGTTGGGTTTGCAGAGGTACTTGCCGAGAGAGTGCAGGACTTCAACGACAAGAAGGGCGAAATGCTCAGGACCTGGTTGAGGGAGAGACAGCTTGCGACCGAGCTGGAGCGCCGGGATCTGAACCTAAAGAGATTGGAGACGAGAATGAAGGAGCGTGACCAGACTCAGCTTTATGTGATGCTGTACATGGAGAAGCTCATGCTTGCCCTCGGCGAGGCGGTGCAGGATCTGGTCATGTTCGCCGACTCCAAGGTTGCCGACGGCACGATGGCTCGGAAGCGCCTTATCGTGCCCTCTCAGAAACGACTCAAAAAGTGGTTCAAGGGCATTTGCAGCACCGAAGACGCGTCTCCTGAACAGACTCCCGACATTGCAGAGATGGGAGCCAATGTGGTGTACGCTGGTGACGGATATAACAAGAAGAAAGACCCTGAGCATCTTCCTGCCCGCACCGCATGGCAACATTTCGGCAATTACGTGCGAAGGTTCTCAGGCTTCGTCGGATCTGGCGAGTCGCTGTTTGGCTTCCGGGTCGCCATCGCCACCATGACTATTGGTATTATGGCTTTCCTTCAAAGCACACAAACGTTTTTCAACGAGCAACGACTTGTCTGGGCGATGATCATGATCGCCATCGGGATGACCATCACGGCAGGCCAGTCTATTTTCGGGTTTGTGTGCCGTGTCGGCGGAACATGCGTGGCTGTCATCTTCTCTTATATTATTTGGTACATTGTCGTCGAGCGGACTGCTGGAGTCATCGTCTTTCTCTGGCTGTTCATTTTCGTCGAACAGTACTTCGTTTTGAAGTATCCTCGCTTCATGCCTGTCTGGCTCATCACCATCATTACCCAGGTCCTCATCATCGGCTATGAGCTGCAGGTCCAGAAGATTGGTGAAGCAGCGGCCGCTGCGACCGGACAACCGTACTATCCGACATACCTTCTGGCGCCCTATCGCCTTGCCTGTGTTGCTGCTGGCTGCGCCGTTGCCTTTATCTGGACGATTTTCCCCGCACCCATGACTGACCGCCGATGGCTTCGACGCGATCTGAGTGCCTCGCTGTACCTTCTCGCCAACTACTTCAGCGTCGTCACCGAAACAATCAAGGCGACCATGGAAGAGACCCATGGTGATATTAAGAAACCCGGCACGCCCGCTCACAAGATGGAAAAGGAGAGACGCCGCATTTTGGGCAAGCTTTTACTCCTGCTCCCTAGTCTGGACAGCCACGCTCATTGGCAGAAATGGGAGCCTGATATCGGCGGCAAATTCCCGCGAGCAACCTACGAGGACATCATCAGACGTTCCACCAGTATCATGCGATACCTGACGCTGATTGCCTACACCATCACGTGGAAACCCCGTGACAGACCGTCGACGCCCACGTCAGACAGCGATCGACAATGGTTACGTGCCTTGAACCAAGTTCTCGCCGGTATTGAGCCAACACAACATACAATCCTATCCACGCTTACGCTATTGTCCAACTCTCTGCTGTCGGGCCAGTCTCTCCCCCCTTTCATGCAACTCCCTCGTCCCAATGAACTCACCCGGAAGCTCCTTCACCTTCGCGGACCGGAACCGGAGCAAGGTGTTCAACGACGTGGAAGCGAATTGGAGCACAGACTCGTGACAGTACACACCAGCACCGGCTCCGAGGTTCGTTCGTCGGCGCGGAAACCCAGTATTGTCGATTCGCCGGCGAGCGATACTTCGACAATAGCGGGCATGTCCGAGCTGACAGAGATGGTGAGCCCGCTCGGCAGCGGAAGCATCCTGGATGTGAGGAATGTGGAGCAGCATGGATACACCGAGTTTGCCGTGTTACAAGTCTGCAGCTCGCTTGTATGTGATGATTTGGAAGGCTTAGTGCGCTCTATTAGTAGCTTGGTTGGTGTTGTAGACTTCAGTTTCAGAGTCAATCCGAGTGACGCGACCTTGTCGAGTACCGAAGAGGAAGATACTAGAGGTAAGGGCAAGAGAGATTGATACCCAGGAGGACAGCTAATGGTACATGAATTCAATCAAATTAAAAAAGATTTGAGCTCCCGGAGCGAGATCTAGTAACTACTCCCTACAGTATGGACATGATGCTAGGCTCCATGGCACTTAGATATCTCGTTGTACTGAATCAGTTGATTTAGCCTTATTGGCTGCAATTAATGACTTCTGTAGCACACATAGCTTTGTCATTGTCTTCATATGGAAACAATCATCATGCTTGTTTCTGAAGGATGTTCACCAAGCTTGATGCCTACAGATTACGTTCCTAAACTAGTTGAGCCTACTGTTTGCAAGGCCATGATAGCCTAGTAATGAAATGAAAAACTAACCACATAAACTTGCAGTTGCTTGTGTCACAAAGCAATAGTCATCAGAGCGATGTTTCACTTGCACACGATTGAAGGAGTGAAGATAATGGCCAAGACCAATAAATTAAACCATGATCAGACCAGCACCCAACTAAACAACTTTACAAAGAAAATACAGGCAATGTGCTCCGTCGATCATTCTCAGCAGTCGTCCGCAGGGCTGGACGCTCCACTGCGACTGGCCATTCTGTGGCTGCCGCCCTTGTAAGACCGTGTCGTAGTGATAGTCTTACTTCCAGAACGCTGACTCATCTCGTGCATTTGCGCACTCATCCTCTCCTCGAGCCTTTCCAACTCGCGACACTTTTCCTCGAACCTGGCGACAGCCTCATCACGCTCGCGATCTGCCGAGTTGCGAGCCGTAATTGCTGTCTCCTTCTGCTCCCTTGCCTCGCGAAGCATAGTGCGCATAGCTGAGATTTCGTATTCGTAGCTGGAGCTGCCCTCCTCGATCTCAGTGATGCTTTCGTAGACGTCCTCGTACTTACGTTCCCAGTCGTGGCACTTTTCCTTGAGGGTGCCGCACTGGCCGTTTAGGTCGTCGACCTCGATCCTGAGGTCAGCGACGAGAGATTGGTGGGCATGGATCTCCATCTCGAGCTTCTCGACCTGGCTCTTAGCAAGTCCATAGTCTAGCTCAAGACGCTCAATACGCTCAGTCTTGGTGTGGACTTCTTCTTGTGTCTTCTTGAGCAGAGATTCAGTGTGGCTAAGAGTTTCCTGAATCAAGAGAAGCTGGCGATGGTTATCGTCAGCACGACTGGTGGCACGCTCGCCCTCCTCTTGGATGCGTTTCTTCTCGATGATAAGAACACGAAGCTCTTCAGACTTCTTAGAGATGGTCTCTCGAAGCTCAGACTGTGTGATCTCAATGCGGGAAATCTCTTCGCGAACCGAGATGATCTCTCGCTCAGAGTGCTCCCACTTCAGCTTCCACTTGCCGCAACGATCCTCGGCGTCTTCGCATCGGCCGTGCTCCTCCTCAATCTCGCGCTTGAGTCTCTCGATATGTTGCTCAAGTTCCTCCTTTTCATGTCTGATATTGGTGACAGCCTCTTCCTTCTCGGTCTTGACGCGTGTGACAGTCTCGTGGAGCTCCTTGAGCTCATGCTTTCTCTTCTCATAGAGCTCCTCAAGCTCCTTGTACTTGCGTTTGATCTCGTCGTGCCTGTGCTCAACCTTGCGCAAACTATCCTCAAGTTCGCCCTCCTTATGAAGTAGCTCATGTTTCTCCTTCTTGAGCATTGTGTTACTTTGCTTATACTGCACAAGCTCCTTGTTGGTGGACTCGAAGTGGCTGCTCACTTCCTCATGGCGGGACTGCAAGTCGGTGTATCTGAGATCAAGGGCTTCGCGCTCCCCGCGCAGCTTGCCGTACCTGTCGTCAAGATCGGCACGAGCGGCCTCGGTGGCGACGAGAGTCAGACGCATTTGCTCCGATGTCTTTTTTAGTTCCTCATGCTCCTTGCGGATATATGTGAGACTATCCTTAGACTCAGCAATCTCATGGCGAAGGGTCTTGCACTCAGTGTCGCGTTCGGCCAACTTTAACTTGAAGTCGGAAGCACTGTTTATAGCAGCGGTAAGCTCGAAACGGACCTTCACGAGCTCCTGCTTGCGCTCTTCCTGGTCGTGATTGTGGTGACTGTGCTCCTTTTCCTTCTGCTCGATGACTTCGGTCAACTCTTCGTAACGCTCGCACATACGGTCCATCTCAGCATAGGCTGCCTCTCTTTCAGCAATTATCTTGCTCCAGACTTCTCTGAGAGAGAGACTGCGTCTCGACATGCTAGCCATGAGTTCCGTGAGAGCGAAGAACTCGCCCTCGGCTTGGGATGTGAGCTCTTTCGAAATTTCAGAACGGTGAGCAGACGAAAACCCCCGGCGCTCCATGATGTACGGCTCACTCGACGACGGGTAGTGTATGCGCTCCGGACAGAACCGGTGGGACTAGGGGCGCGCGTGGAGTAAGGCCTGTCGGACGGATATTGGTTCAGATCCGGGCGAGGTAGACGACGTGGCCGACTCCGATCAGTTAGAGTGAGTCCAGACAGCTCATTGGCCAACAGATCGGACTCGCCAGCAATGTCTGCCGACTCGCCATCAATGCGGTTGTCCAAATGGTTGTGAGGGTGCCCGGCGGGGTGACTGTGGGTGGTAGCCATATTGTCAGAGTGTCCAAAGTAAGAGGCAAGAGTAGAATTCAAAGATTTGTATATGACCTCGGCCGTAAATTGAGGGTCAGACTATCAAATGAGAAGTTGAGTGATGTGCTCATGTGCTGGAAGAGAATTCGGAGGTGTCGCATCGTGTTCTTATTCTTTCTGTCGACACGCTATGGTTCCATGAAATCAAACATCGCTGTTACCAGATCATCGTCGTCTACAAAATAAACCGGGTCGGATCTGCGCAATCTCGTTCTTGAGACAGAGCTGGATAGCAGCTGTCGTCCCAAAGCAGCCCTTCTTAGGTCCAGAAACGCCCCATTCCGGGTCCCAAAAAAAGGCAAAACTTTGAGTATCACGGCTCGGAACGCTGATAACGTCGCAATCACAAACAATGTATAGCTTCTTGATCTACAAAGCTAGTAGAGACCTGTCTGTTGAGAGAACGTCGGCTTTGCCGGCATCTGCGTGCAACATCATGCTTGCATCCCTGATGTCGTAGCTGAGCCAGCCACCAAGATCGCGAGAAGGACTATCCGATTTCCCGAGAGGGGTCGGGCACACTTGATTGGTTTACGGATGATGATCTTAAATGCCGGATGATTTCTTGGCAAGGAATCTGAATCTTGGAGTCAGATTTCCCCAAGAGCAACTTGAGACATACTCCAAGCGGAATGGTGTGTAGAATGAAAGGACTATATAAGCAACATATCGCCTTCGCACCTAACGGGATCATCGTCATAGAACCGCAAATGGTTAAAAGACATCTTACGCTAGTTTTAGATCCTGGGGTTCGGTCGTTGGACGTTCTGAATCTTCTCTGCAATGGACTCAAAAGAGACCCGTTGGACACCCAATCACCCGTCAGACGGAAACACATGGTATGACATCACTCGAATTGCTTAGGATTCGGGTATGCTGGGGTCAATAGTCGCGTTCCAACTGAGACTTGGCTGCGTTCAGCTATTAGACCCAGTCGCCTGTATAAGACATCTCTGCTACACCGAGCGGGGTATGATTGAGAAAAGACATTCTCCTCATCTATTCTTTCCAGAGGCACATGGGATTAACATGCGTGAAGTGAATCGCGTCCAAAGGTGCAATTCTGTCTCATTCCAGCTGTGCAAGTACTTCAGTTAATGATGCCTTTGTGGATGGGTTATTGTGGTATGAGGGCTTGTGATATATTTATCTTAGATTTGGCAATTCAACTGACGCGAATGTCTCAATAATCATGCACTTATCTACCAGACAGAGCCCCCAATGTTTTGCTATTGCAGAGGTACAATCAGACCACGAGAAGGACAACTCCAGACAACAGTACCCCCATTGCAGACCCTGAAAGTCATGCGTCGAGTGTGATCAAGTACCGCCGCGGCGGAACGTAAAGCACAAAGCAGGCAATCGAATTAGTACCAAATCGTTGCTGAAAAAGACATGAACGAAACCTTGACCCAGGAAAAGGGCCTCCATGCGCCCCTTTCCCCGATTGCAGACCCAAGACCATGGCATCCCCCGTATCACACACGATCGCCGGTGAACAATGGCCCTGAAGTGACTCACTTCTTCTCAGTCGATGGCTTAGAGACATCGATCCCCAGCAGAGCGCCACCGATTTGGAAGCCAAACTTGTCCGGGCCAAAGTTCCACTTTTTACCAGAATTGCTGCCCGAACGGCTCCCTTCTGTGGACACTGGAGACGCAGCACGCTTGGCATTTTCGGTGCTGCCGCCCTCCAATACCCTCAGCCCCCGCGGCTCAAAGAAGGCTACATTCCAACTTGTGAGAACTTCTCTCATTCGCCCAAGCTGGATTTCATAGTCCATTGTTTGGGTATCTCCGGCGCGTGTCGGCTCTTGGCCCTTGAGGTCCACCGGAGCAGCCACGGCTTTCTGGGAGCCGGCGACGCCGACGAGGTTGGCGGTAAAGGCGGCCCAGTCTTCATGACTGACATCTCGGCTCAACCAAAGATTCGAGGGTTCGGGGAACGGGAAAGCAATTGGGGAAGCCCCAGGAACCAGATTAATGTAATGGGCTTCTGATGAGGACGGAGGAGGAAAGAATGGAACGCGAGTGACCGGGTTAGGATAAGGAGTTGTTGCCTCTGCGTAAGGGGGAGGTGGGTTGTCTTGATGTTCATCTGCCATGATTGTCTATGATAAATTCTAAACTCTTATGTCTGAATTGCTATAATCAAGCTGGTCAAGATAATGAAACAGGAATGGGATATGGTCCTTTTGTCGGGTGCGACCTCCAGTGTTGTACTCAGAGCTTGGCACGGGGACCTGAAGCTTTATGTACAGACCAGCAGCCGTGATCAGGTCTAGACCCCTCAATGGAATGACCTCACAGTGCACCACTGCCTTTTTTTGTTACCGACCTTCCTAATTCCGTTAGCCGTTGAATGGGCCACATCAGCTCATACTGCGGCGCAGCAGTTGGGTGTTTTTCGACATCACGCCCTTCAAGTTGTCACCTCGCCCATATTTAAGGATTCTTCCACGAATGAAGCATGAGTCTAAGTGTACTTAGTTCACAGGTGTTTACAGCTTATCAGATAACCGAACCCTGCAGCAGGAAGGCCATGAGACCTTTCGAAGCTTGGCATGGATCTCTTGAAGATTCGAGCCTCCAAAACGCTGTTCAGAATGCCAAACTACCATGGAGCGTTCCAGGCCCCCGGAGAAATGGGTGCTGGTTTGGTTGATGGGAAAAGGGTTCTTATCAGCCGCTCAAACTCTGCAAGTAAAGGAAAGGAACCAACATACGCAGGTGATTGGTGGAAACTCCCCAACTTGCTTGAAGCCTGGGCAAATGGAACTTCTGGCACAGGAATTCAGAGAGACTATTCCTTTCGCGTGCTGTCCATTAGTGAACTGTTTCTGGTGAGAAGGATACAAGCAAAATCACTGCAGAGCTTCCTCATTTTTGACTGGATTTCTTATGGTTGTGGTTATGTGTACCTCCCACCCAGTCCCATTCTTCTTTGTCATTCTAATCCGCGTTGACCACTCAGTACATCGTGTACTTCCATTATATTGATGAATGCACCTCTAACCTGCCCATCTGAGTGTAAAACTAGGTCGTGTCCAACAGCGAATAGCCAACGCCCGTGACTGCACGATTCTTACGGTGAAGCTCCTCATGCTGGACTTGTTTGGTTGAAGTTTTCTTCGCCAGGAGTGTTGAGCGACGCCGCGATAGCCAGCTTTAGCAATCCATACAGATAAACCCACAAAAAAGCCATCCATATCTTCCAGCCCAAACATGGTAGTAAATTACTTGGTTCGGCATTATAGGCTGTTTGCATCCCTTTACCCTCACCGCAGCGAATGCCGTTAACCACGATTTCCCATGATCAGGTTCGACCATCTTCCTATACTGCAAACTTCCATCGGATCGTTGTTTCTCTGTGTGCACACAACGCAGAGGACTGGACAAAGCTCTTGTCCCCTACAACTTCTGCGTGTTGGCCTGTGACAGCTTCGGCGTCTCAGCAATCTGAAGATGAGTGTAGCAATGATCTCGTGGACGGCTATCGATTCTTGAAATTAATTCGGGCAATGCCGTCGTGATTATATTGATTATTCTTAAAAACAGCTGCACCTATTGTTAAAGGGATGTTGATGGAGCCAAAGAACCTCTTGCTGTGCGTTGGTGGTGGAGCATGTGCACAGTAGACATTACGTGAGATACGAAAACTGATGTGATGCGACAGTCCACTGGCTCTATCAAATTTTTATAGAATCAAATCTAAACTCTTTCAACTGGCAAGAAAGAAATGGAATCTTTTATCGTCAATGAGATTTGTGGCTTTGCATTTAATTGCTGTCCTCACAAATCACGATCCCAAGACGGTGCAATAAAATAACTTGGTTTGCCCGAAGCCAGTAATCCTGACTACATCCCAACCCAATGAATCTATCCTCAAGATATCCTTTACGAGTGTACCATTCCAAGAAGTAAACATCAACCCGGCCTCATTTGCTTCATAGCCTCAAAACATGCCAAAATAGCGGTCAGGGATAGCGCGGCACTGGCGATTCCATCCTGCTTTTTGAATTACTACTCGTATGATCGTGTGTTTGTTCCGTTTTGTGCCTTGGGATGCACCTCTCAAATTTGATCTAGAAGTTCATCTGAGTCCATCTGAAAGGAAGGGAAATTGGCGAAATGTTTAGATATTTAGGCACTGGAGATTCGATATTTCCGAGATGCCGGACAGTGTAGAGACGCCTCGGCAGTTCAAGGCTACCAGAGTCAACATTACATGTGGAGATGATGGCTGTCAATCACTTTGAGGTTTGACTGGTGTATGGTATGAGGGTGCACGTCGCGTCTATCATGAACCTCAAAATACGCAGTAAAGCTGCCTGGTTGCCTGCGTCTGCACCTCGACCAAGAATCCAATGACAAAGGAGACCCGGAGGAATAGCTCCTTGAAACCGACAGCATCCTTGCGGTTTCTCGTTGTCTCCTGTTGTCTTGAGACAGGTTCCGGTGACCGTCCAGTGGCTGGTAGGTGGTATGACGTACACCGCCGAGATACCGGGAACCAGTGTGTGGATTGAACAGAGACCGATCATTGGCTGGCAGGTGATGCAAGTTCGCCAGAAGCCGTGTTGGTAGGACTGTAAGCTCACATCAACCAATCCTCTCATAATCTCTCCTCCTGGAGCACTCGGCAGCCGCAGGTTGACGTGGCAGCCGAGAGGGAACAAGTTGTGCGCGTAGAGCACGGCCCAGAGGCCCTGCAATCTCATTCCCGCCCCTGAGGGACGTCAAAAGGTCTCACATGTAACCCGCCCAGATCACCGATGAACGGATGGTCCGTCGCGCCTATCTCAGGCACAGGCGAATCCCCAACAGGCCCCTGCGAACGTGGCTGCGGGCAATGACATCAACATCTCTCTTCCTGCAGGGTTTCTCATCTGTCCCCCCTTGCATCGAACTCAAGTGTGGCTGTCGTCCCTTGACGGATGATCCCACTCACCAACCTGGAGGATCTGCACTAGCAGCCAATCGGTCTGGTGCATCGCGGTCACATCAAACGGAGCGCGGCGATGGCAGGGAATGTTTTTATATCCTTACACTGACGACTTGCTTGCGTACGCATTCGTTTGCTCCGAGCTCTCACGAACCGGATCTACAGGTACCCTGAAGTGAATCCCATTTCACGCCGACGACTTTTTAGAGCCGTGATTTCTCTTACCAACTCTGGGCTTCGTTCCTTTTCTTAAATTTGTTGATACCCAGGAAGCACAAGCGAGAGCAAATCGACATGCCGGACTTACCCACGATAACCCTCGACACGACCCTCGCCGACCTCTACCGCCGCGCATGCCCCAAGAACGCCGACAAGCGCATCGCCCAGGTCCTCTGCGGCATCAACTCCTGTTCTCCGCTCAGCGCAAAGGTCCCTCGCAACGCCAAGTATCTCTACCAAGACACTCCCTTTAACACCGTGCCACACGATGAATCCTCCAGCAAGCCCGGCGACAAGGAGCAACAACAGCAGCTTGCCGTGAAGTATCTTTCGCTAATCCCCCAACGCGACGCATTCATCAGTGGCGACACGGCCGTTGTGCTCTTCAACATTGACGAGACGGAGAAGCAAAAAGCACATGACAAGCGCGAGGCCGAAAGGACGATTTCGGTCCTCACCAAGAAGCAGCGCCCCGATCTCATCTTCTGCCTCGGGCCGTCAGAGATCCCCGTCAGGGAAGCAGGTATCGACCTCATCGCATACAAACTCGTCCTCGACGGCCTCGAAGATTACAATCTCATCGTCCCGCCCGAAACGCATTGGTTCCTCAACTCCAAAGCTGCGCTTGCGCGATCCGGTCTTCCCACGCCAAAGTCGAAGATTGTCGAGCTCGATGGCCTCGCGGATGAAGCGCGGTTATGTTGCACACTCTGTAACGGCAACACCGCCGAGTTTGTTATCCCGCGGGCATGCACAGGGTCCCGGGGCAAGTGGTTCGAAAAGCAGAGGGACAAAATCTTCGCCGAGCTGGCTTCGCACCCCCTGCCGTTTGTGTTGAAGAACCAGCAGACTTTTGGGGGCGCGGGCACCTACATCATCAGCACCGAGGAAGAGCGCGAAACCGTTGTCAGGGATTTCCGGGATGGCATTTTACGGAAGCTGCTTTCTTCGGTGACCGAGTCGAACGTTCATCTCCGGCCGGCGGCTCTGATTCTCTCCGACCTTGTGGAGAATCCTATCGGCGACTATGGTTTGACTTTCTTTGTTACCGATGATGGTAGCGACCCAATCTTCCTCGCAGCTTCGGAGCAGATGACGGATGATGACAAAGCCTGGATCGGGAGCACGATTAATTACGGACGCCAGGACGAGCTCAAGAAGAAGTTCGGCCCCTTGGTCAAGAAGACTGCCACCTGGTTAAGAAGTCATGGCTACGTGGGACCCGCAGGGGCCGACGTCTTGGAGACAGCAACCTCAAAGGACTTGAAGCCGGCGACAAATGGCTACAAGACGAACGGCCATAAGTCGAAGGATCATCCGGCAAATGGCCACGCCGACTCCGAGGAAGACTTTTCTCATTTCCACATCGTCGATCTCAACATCAGAACTTCCGGTTCGCTCTGTCTGCCACTCCTGAGACACCATTTCACCAGCCGCGGGCTGATGAGCGGGTCTTCCTTCTCCATAAGCTGCAAGAAGAGTCGCGACGATTTCATCAATTTATTCAGTGATGACTTTGAAACCGGCAGGATGTGTGTAGTCAGCTGGTACGAAGACCCTGACACGGGTGTCAGTCTGGCTGATGTGGCCGTTGGGGCAGAGGATGACCGAGGGTTGAGGAAGGCGATGCAGCGAGTGAGAGACGCGACTGACCAAGTCACTTTCTGATTCCTGGGCTAGTCCATATACCATAGAATATACATTTAGAAAAACCTAGTGAAGACAACATTA
Source organism: Colletotrichum tofieldiae (assembly GCA_022836555.1). Classification (NCBI taxonomy): domain Eukaryota; kingdom Fungi; phylum Ascomycota; class Sordariomycetes; order Glomerellales; family Glomerellaceae; genus Colletotrichum; species Colletotrichum tofieldiae. The sequence goes on along the minus strand of BQXV01000003.1, from coordinate 5,943,394 downwards.
AAGGACCTTTCTATGTTCCCCACGCCCTCCCTGGTTCTGTTTTGCTGGGGCGTGTATAGACAGGAGAAAGCCTCGAGCATCATTGATCTTTCTATATCCATACAGCCTCCTTGATCGAAGGATCTTGAAGGGACCTGAGGATACACGTTGGCAAGCACTCTGCAGGCCTGTCCCTGAAGTCACGACACGGTTGATAAGTCGTTGCTCGAGGGTAGTGTGGCATCAATCGATGACGGCGCCAACAGGACAGGCTTTTGGCATGTTCATCGCATATGGTGCAGAAACAGGGTCCGCGACACCCAAGCACAATCATAGAATATGATTCACGAGCAGAAAGCTCCGACTAGCATCACCACATCCCAGACCTCAGCGGACTGCGCGAAAGACAAACCTCCCTCGCCGTGCCCCTTGAAGCATCCCGGGCTTGGTACGTACGCCGACTCCGAACCTCCCCGACAACCACACCGGATCAACCCTTTTGCTTTCCATCAAAAAAAGTATCAGTAGGTATACTATACAACGGTTGCTTCATTAATACAGAAGACACCCCCTCGCGAGTCGAGGGTAGCCCTTGCCGTCAAACGCTTATGATTCAATCTCCATCGCTCCATCGCTCTCCAAGTTAAGGTCGAGTACGCGAGCGTACTGGATTGTAAGTCGTTGAAGTTCGCGGAATTTACCTGTCGAGTTGTCTTAGTGAATAGTCTTCGCCAGAAGCCATCAGAGAAGAAATTACCGAGAATCATCACGACGCCCTTCAAGAGCTCCTTGCGATCCCAGCCGCAGATCTCCTCCTCTTGACTGAACCATCCCCGACCGCCATCGTTTGCTTTTTCATCCTTATCCTTAAGGATGCCGCCAAGCAGACTGTTAAGCAGTTCTTCAACCTTTCCACGATGACCCTCGGCACCAAGCCGCTTGGCGTACATGAACAGGTAGAGGCGGAACTCGTCCCTCGCGTCCAGATGCAGCGCAGCAGCGATTCGGTTCTCGAGATGGGCAATGCTGACAGTTGACTCGAAGCCTTCGAAGCCGTCCTTGGACAGCAGTAGCTTGACTATGCGCTGCAGGGTGTAAGCTCGGCCCTTAAGCAAGAACTCGTTGGTGGTGTGGCGCTCGAGGTAGGGAATGATGCCAGCGGAAACGTTGGCGGTGTTCTCGTCCTTGGGCTTCGCCGGGGTGACCGGTCCCACGGCAGTCGACTGTAAAGCGCTGATCGAGGAGTCGTTGCTGTTCCAGTACTGAGACCCGACGGCCCACCAGGCTTCGCTGACGCGCTGCCACGTGAACATGTCGCGGGTGTAGTAGTATCCGTCTCCGTTGGTCAGCGTCACTACTATGTGGCCCGTTGAGTTGAGCTGTGCTGATGTGATGCCGGGGCCTGGCGTTGTGGTATTGAGGTTCAGCGTCGTCGTCGCAAGTTCGAGAACCGGACCCAAGGACACTGGTGGGTGCAGTGCTGCTTGTCTTTGGAGGTCCCAGACATGGCACAAGCCGACCGCATTGATACAGAGTAGGTAACTATTCCGACACTCCAGAATCACGGGCTGGGATTCCATGATAATTGGGTTCATCAGACGTCGGCCAGCGGGCGTCCAGGTGTAAATGCTGCCATCTTCACATGCTGCTGCCCAGAACTGCTTGTTGCCTGTGACGAGGATGACGGCCCTTGGTAGATAGTCTTGCCAGAGCAGCGTCCCACGCTTGGTAGCGGAGATGGACGAAGGATCTCTAATCTGTACCGGGTTCCGGGCTTCGAGAATGATATTCTCCGGCACCTTTGAAGCCTCGTCTGTGCTGCTTTCGGGAAGCAACACCCCCCGTTCCAGCGGCCGCAGAATATGAGATCTTACCTTTGGCACAGCAAGGCGGATTTGCGCAAAGGCGATGGATGGGTTGAGGACCGCAGGTCGAAGATACTCTGGTGTCGGGACCACGCCATGAGCAGCGGGCACGACGGAGGCTTGTTCGACTCCATCAACGCCATTGAGGACAACCGGAGTAGGATCAGTTGCCTGGCGCTTCGACGCGTGGTCATCTTCCTCCTCACCCTCAACGACTGGAGCCTTGCGCTTGTTCCCAAGTAGCATAGCAGCGACGCCGCCCTTGGGGAGTCCTTCAAACGGCCTTTCAAGGTCCAAAACCGTCTGCGGAGCTTCGTTCTGAGCCGCCTTCGCCGTTGATGTTGCTCCAACTAGCTGGGTTTGAGGCAGAGAGGACTGGCCGGTACCCGACGATGAGACCAAAAGCGGCGCGACGCGCTTCCTGCCGTCTTTGCCGACCGTCACTCGAGACTTAAGTTCCTTGACTCGTTCGGCAGACTTGTCCCCATTTTCTTCTACCGGCTTGTCCTTTTCTTTGTCCTTCTCAGGCTCAACGTTGCCGTTCGTAGCCTTGGGGGTAGATGTACCCGTTCCGTTGCCGGCTGATTTCGTCCCGTTGGTAGCAGGCGCTGGTCCCTTTGAAGAGCTCGCGTCGCCCATGAGGGCACCCATCCTGGACTCGGCAGCACGGGACTCGCCAGCTTTACTTTGGTTTTCCAGGTTAAGACCTTCGATATCCTCAGCAATACCCATGCCCTTCCGTGACGCGCCATACTTTTGCAACGCCTTATCATTCTCGTCCGCGTTTGCAACCCAACCCAGCTCTCCATGGTCAAACTTGATGCCCAAGAGCGAGCCATCCAAACTCGATGCGAAAATGGTAGTCCCGTCGGGTGACCAAGCCAAGTCAGAAATGGATTTGCTGGCGACGTCTTGGAGAATAACTACTGGGCGCGAAGTGTTCGTGTTCCAAATACTTAGAGTCTTGTCTTGACCGGCAGAGGCAATGACGGTGACAAGCGCGTTGTCCACAGGCTGGTCCGCCGGGTTCTCGGTATGAAAGAGTCGCGGAGAAAACATGCAAACCTCGGTAGGCCCCTCGTGGCCGATCAAGTTGATTTCGCTATCCCATCGCGTGCGCTCGATGATAGCGACAGAGCTCACAGGACCATTAACGGCGTTTGGCGCAGCGATATGATTGCCGTCGGGAGACCAGGAACACCTGCGAAAGTACGTGGTCAACGGGGAGCTCTTGAAGGGGGCGCTGATCGTCGTCTCCAGCACAAAGTTGTTAACCATGTCATGTTGTGTCGCGTTCGGTGCGGGAGGTGTGAATCGGAAGATCTTGATCGTTCGGTCGTCGCTTGCGGTCGCGAAAAACTTGTTGGCAGGGTCAAAGGTAATGCCCTTGACGTGACTGGAGTGGACGGTGATGGTCTTAAGCTTCTCGAAGCTGTGACCCGACCAGACCACAATCTTGGAGTCCAGGCCAACGGATACCAATATTGAGGAGTCGTAGGACCAGGCAAGGTCTTGAACGTCGTTCTCGTGTCCGACAAGTCGCTTGTAGGTCTTCCAGTTCTCGACCGGTGGGGGCTCGGCACCAAGTCCTGTCCCAACGTGTTAGCAACGGGCATGTCGAGCGCAACTTGTTCTGGCAGGGCGCATTACCAAAAGAAGCCACGGGGGGGCTCTTGTCGAGGTGGTAGACGCAGATGAGCTTGTCGTCGGCACCCGACGCAAGGTATCGGCCGTTGGGAGAGAAGCGAACGGAGTGGATGGTGCCGAGATGATGGCTCATGTGGCAGAGCTGTCGCGGCTTGCCATCTGCCTCTCCATTGGCGTCGCCGTAGATGGCCTCGGTAGACCACACTCGTACATGGCCGTCGCCGCCGGCCGTCGCGAGTCGCTTGCCGTCGGAGGACACATGGCAGCTATAGACTTCGAAATCCTTCTGCTCGCCGCTATGGCTCAGCCATGTTGGCTTAATGACGCGCATCGCGGATGGCCTGGGGTCATTTAGACCGGGTCGGCGGCCGGGAAGAAAGAAACGCAAGTACCGTCTCGATGGGGTGTTCTTGAAGCTCTTGGCGGTCGGTAGGCGTTGCGATTGATGCGGTATGCGGTTATAGTGGTAGCACCGGCGGGAATTGGGATAACGTGATGACCCAAACGCAGCGGGAAGAAATCGGGGGTTGATTGAATTCCAAGAAAACGCGTTTTGCGGAGCCCGGACGCCTCGCAATGCGCGTTCCAAGCTTCAGGCGCTGCTTGCGCTAAATGGGCGGCCAATTGGCACTGCAACTGATCACAGCAACCCACCTGCCCTGTCCACGTCGTCGTCCAAGCTGCCGCACGGGCAAACCAGTGCTTTCGTCGGACAGGAAAAACCGGCATCCGTCCCTTATCGATTGCTGAGCTCATGGCTGAGGTAATCAGCTCACGGCACTTCCAGGCTCATGTGGAGTCCGGACTGCAATGCCGGTATTCTTTGGTGGGGACACCGGCCGAGCCCGGGTCGGGGCAGTCTCCTGCAAGCAAGTCGGACGGAAGTTGGCCCCTCGGTTACCCACAATTCATTGATAATTAGCCCAAATCGGCCACATAATTTATCCTCACTTCCATCATCAGGGTGCAGGCCGCTGGAAACAGACCACACAGCCATTTCTCAACCTGGGGTAAGCTGACAAACTGTTCTTCCGTGCTCATTTCATCAGCGGTAACGTTATTAGGCGAGGCGGCGATGCATGTGTGCCAACTGTTGCAAAACTGCCCGAAAGCGTGCCGTGGAATTGTCCGTGGTGACTATCAAAAACATCTATAAAGAAGATGAGCAGACATGATGGCTATTGAGCTCCTTTTCGAATTAAGCATTACAAACAAATCGTCCTTCCACGGAGACATTTTTTTTACTCAACCTTCTCAGCTTGCACAAACCAAAATGGCCTGCCCCGCCAAAAAAACACTCGTCGTCTTGGGCGCTACTGGAAACCAAGGTGGTTCTGTCGTTCGGACTTTTCTCAGCGACCCGTCTCTCATGACTGAATGGCATGTTCGGGGTCTCACTCGCAACACCTCTTCCATCCCCGCTATTGAGCTGTCGAGACTGGGTGCTGAGATGGTCTCCGCATCACTCGACTCGGTCACGGAACTTAAGGCCGCTTTTGAAAATGCCACTGCCATCTTCGCAGTCACCGACTTCTGGAGCGCCATTGAAACTGATCGGATCGCCAAGAGAGTCCGGGACGAAGGCATCAATCTTGCGGTTGCTACACAGGAGCTCGAAGAAGCCTGGGGTCGAAACCTCGCTCAAGCGGCGGCGGAGGCACAGAGTCTCGAGCGCTTTATCTTCAGTAGTCTACCACCTGTCTTTGAGCTCAGCCAAGGAAATCTGAAGCACGTTCATCACTTCGACGGCAAGGCCAACATCGTCAAGCATATCCAGCAGGAACACCCTGCGCTGTGGGCGAAGACACCCCAGATCTTGGTTGGGTTTTACAACTCAAACATCCTACACGGATCATACTTCGGGCCCACCTTTAACCGAGAAACAGGGAAACCCGAGTTTGAAGGGCCCGTGGACGTCGATACCTCGATACCGTTCATTGATCCTGTTGTCAGCACTGGACCTTTTGTGAAGGTCTTACTTCTCAACGAGCCCGTCGGGACTATCTTGGGGGCCTTTGACGAAATGAAGTCTCTACGAGACTGCATCGAAGTGCTCGACGAGTTAACAGGACAGAGGTTCGTCTACGTACAGAAGACTGTTGATGAGCTGGCGGCCGTATCGCCATTGGGCCGTGAAGCTCCCGAAAGCTGGCTGTGGCTTACCGAGTACGGCCTCTTCGGTGAAAAGGCGGCTGGGTGGAAGGAGTCTATCAAGTTGCCGACTGATCTCAGTGTTGAGATACAAACCCCGAGTGTTGACGAATGGCTGAAGCAACAGGATTGGACCATGGCTTTCTTGGCTGTGTGATACGGTTTCATGTTGGTCGTTGCATACCCCGTATCCGAGTTGTCGTTGTTTTCTTTCCATTCCTATGGAAATTATCTTCATTGAGCGTCCACTCACTTTCAGCTACCAAGCATCCACGTATTACCTCTTTATGTTCCAGGCAGCAAATGACTTCAATCAGAGACTTTGATTGCGGAGCGTGATGATAATAGGTTGACAGTACGTGGTTACTCCAGGCCCATGACATTAATACATCCAGAGACCAGGGCCAAGCGCTATCTATTGACACCGTATCGTGAATCTTGATATTTCAGTGCAAGTTAATCCAACATCGCGTGGACAAGGTGGACGAAAGGTTTGCAAATGCACCCTCGCGGCCAACGCCGACACTCAAAAACCCCGTGATTGTTATCTCAGAAGCCACTCATATCCAAGCGAAGCATCTTGTCTAAACTGTCTTGCCTATTTAAGCATCAACGCCGATGCGGGCCTGACAACCCGTGGTTGGAAACCACCAAATGCAAGCTTGCAACAAGGTGCCCATTTCTCCGGGCGTTTCCGACGACGTGCGAACTTCGATGTGCCTTGAATGAATCAGCTGTCAAGCATCGGGTGAACGGCACGAACCCTGGTAGACAAGGTCAGGCCCATCGGCCGAAAAGTTAGTAAGGTTCTGTCGCTGCCCTGCATCATTTCCCTTGATTCCGTTGCGGTCAGAAATTTGGAAGAGACCGGAGGCTAATAATTCTGTCCTAAAAGACCTGTTTTTGAGCAAGCCTGTCAAGTATCTTCAGCGTCTCCCATTTGAACACTTCGCGAGGAAGATATACAACGCCGAAAAAGACCCCGAGAGGAAAGATGACAGGTTGAGTCTCCGCTGGCCCAATGATATGATTACCTCTGCAGATCTCCCGGCGATGGGATGAACGCACTTCGGCTGAGCTGTAACCCCATGGAGAAGGTAACAAGGCAGCCTGTAAAGCTTCGCTGCAGGCGCTTGACCAGATATGCAGCTTCCCTCTACGACACTCGGACACATTGGCAGAGCAGCAAACCCCGTGGGCAGAATGATAGGAATAGCCCGAACGTTTCAAACGCACAACATGCTAAGCCCTTTTCGACAGCTGGTTAGGGAACTGGTGGATCGGAGGTGGCCGCAGGGACCAGGCGGTGCGCTCCAATGCGGGGATTTCAGATGGCGTGTGGGACGGGAGACACGGGAAAGACTTCCTCACGCGGCTTGGGACGCTTCTTGAGTTCTCTCGTCAGGGGTTGGGGTTGCAATGCCGTCGGTAGATGCGCCTGACTAGCGCACGACATCCATGTCGCAACACCGCTCAGCGGCCTTGTTACTCGTTAGATGCTACCGCGTAACTTGGGTCAGAAGCGTTAACAGTCGTTAGCAAATGCTAATTAGCTGGGAGGGTGGGACTTGTGTGAACTGGCGGAGAGGACGGGTTCCCGTGGCTTTTTATTTTCCAGCCAACCACAGCCGCGTTCCTGGCCATGCGCGATAAGATCATTACAAACACCTTCCACATTGAGGACCGGCGATCGACAAGTGGGCACGGCGATGCTGACACCGCTGCCCTTGGGATTTGTCGCTCGCTTGGCCGTCGATTGTCGTTGCATTGCACCGGGGACCGGTCCTCACGATGGGAAAGTCTATTGTCGGTTCCGCGAACGTGTATAAAGACAATGCGATGTCCGCGGTGAATCCAAGCTTGATATTGCTCCTCAGGCCCAATCATCCAGTCTCGTCTCTCAGCCAAGTTCTCTCTCCTCAACCGCACCGCTCTTCATCCAACGTAGCCCAAGATGCAGCTCTCTCTCGTCCTCGTTTCCCTGTTCGCTCTTGCGGCCCAGGCCGCCCCCACGGAGCCCATCCAAAAGCGTGCCACGACCTGCGGAAGCACATACTACAGCACCGCCCAGGTCAACGCCGCCTCCAACGCCGCATGCAACCACGTCAAGGCCGGCACCGTCGCCGGAAGCTCCACCTACCCCCACCGCTACAACAACTACGAGGGCTTCAACTTCGACGTCAGCGGCCCGTGGTACGAGTTTCCTATCAGGACCAGCGGCGTCTACACCGGAGGTAAGTTAACTGCGACTTCGTGCGAGCCTGACTATAACATGTCGTGCTACGCGCGTCCTACGAGAGTCAGGTGGTAATTGAACTACGATTGACTGGTGTTCCCAGGCTCCCCCGGTGCTGATCGCGTCGTCATCAATGCTTCTTGCGGCCAGGCTGGCCAGATCACCCACACTGGTGCTAGCGGCAACGCCTTTGTTGGTTGCACTGGTACCTCTTAAGGAATATAGTCCATGGTGATGCTGAGGAGATCTGGAAGGAGCTGTTTATGGATAATGAGAAAACAATGATGATATTTGCAAGCGGTTGTTTCGGCTTTTTCGGTTTCATGGCCCAAGCATTTGCCTCCACTGGGACGTTGCCGAAAGAACTCCTTGCTTCTTGAGTCTAGCAGATTTTGGCTGATCTGCTAAACTTGAAAATAGCCTAACCAGTCATGATCCGAGGAATTGAGAAACTGAAAATGAATTCCTGAACGGTCTCGCCCGTAAATGTGATATTCAGGAGGTCCTTGGTCTGAGGGCCGGCTTATGTATGGTGCTCAACGACTTCTGTGCGTCAGTAGGGTAGCCTGGGGAAGCCTGTCGACATGCATGGAACAGAAGGATACTATGAAAATCAACAGAAGAGGATGGGAAACAAGGACTCGATTCGCGTTTTCTTCCTTCTCTTCTTCTTTACTTCAACTGTGACGGCACTTGTGTCTCAAACGTGATTTGGATCCAGGACAAGTTACTTTGCCCCAAGTCCTGGGGCCAATACGCTAGATAACGCACAAACACACAAAGCTAATCATCAGTATCACGAGGAACTCCAGTAAGAACAAAGCTTGAGGTTTCCTAGAAGTAATATGACGATGTATTATGTGTTTCCCAATCACAGGCACTGTCACATAAATGTGACCATTGCGCTACAGTCGAACGACCTTGCACTATGCTGACAAGTCCAAGGAAGCAAAAATACGTCGAAGAATTGCTAGATGTATGAAAAAAACGTACTCTCGAGTTTTGTGTTATCTGAATCTCTACGGTAGACCCAGAGCTCAGCGTTTTCCAGCACCTACGTTCTTGTGGTAAGGAGGTACCCCATACTGTGTTTCTTGACTCGTCAATCGTTTCTATCGGACAAAGAATGGAACAATAGGTCCGCAAATTGAAAGCGGGGTGATCCTGGCAAAAACGTAACTTGCGCCCGGTTTCTATGGGACATTATGTATGTGGCGTTGGCATTTGTCGCTAAAATAGACGACCAAGCATGTTCAAGTATTATGCCAATGCAATGAATCCTTTGGAAGTACGGGTCTTTGATTGGGTGAGAACACCTTGGCGCCAGGACCCAAGTCACAGCAAACAGCCCGACAAAGGACATAAGAAGGGCAGCAAAACTTGTCTGAAATTCAAAGTGAGAAAGAAAACTATCTTTTGCGGCCTCGCTATCTGCTATCAAGGTTTCGCGTACAGCCGATAACAGCCACGATGTCGTCCGTCGGGAAAGCACCCCTGAACTTGGTCCTTGGGGCCCAAAGCGTAAGTATACCGTTCACGTTGAAGTATTAACCACTCCATTGCGCCTCCACATGAATCTCAAATTGAATGATTGTAGGTAGGGGATACATCCATTGACCCTATGGCACGTTTCTACATCCCTGAGGAAGTGAATGGTTTCCTCGACATCTTCTTGCAGCGCGGGTACAATCACCTCGACACCTCGCGCATGTATTCACCTAATGCCCCCGGAAGTTCTGAGGCAAGGCTTGGAGCGTCTGCTGCTGGAGAGAGATTTATCATCGATACCAAAGTAATGTCATGGGAGTTCAAGCACACCAAGGAAAACGTGCTGAAGGAGATCGACGCCTCGCTTGAGGCTTTAAAAATCAGCCAGATTCACACAGAGTATCTTCATATACCCGACCGGACGACGCCATTTGAGGACGCGTGCGAAGGCATGAACCAAGCGATCAAGGATGGAAAGATCAAGCAATGGGGTTTGTCCAACTATACCGCCAATGAAGTCAAGCAATTCATCGACATCTGTGAGAAGCACGGGTTTGTCAAGCCCAGCGTCTACCAAGGCCCCTACAACCCCATCATGCGAGGCGGCGAAAAGGAGCTATTCCCGGTTTTGCGCGAGAATGGGATAGTCTTTAACGCATACAGTCCTGCTGCATCTGGATTCTTCGCTGGGAAATACAAGAATGTTGAGTCAGGTGGGCGGTTTGATGAATCGGTGAGCAAGGCCTGTGTATTCACAAAGCCTTCTATTTTGTTAACTGGTTTTGCACCGTGCTACAGTTACCCGCAGGTGCGGCGTGGTCTATGATCTACAAAAAGCCGTCTATCGTGGCTGCAACCGAAGAGGCGGTTGCCATTGCATCCCGCCACGGGATTGGCGGCCACGCAGCTGCGCTCCGGTGGACGGTTTATCACGGTACTCTGAGCAAAGAGCATGGTGATTCTGTCATAGTTGGCGCTTCTACTTTGGAGCAGCTTGAGTCCAACTTGGATATCATTGAGCAGGGTCCTCTTCCTAACGAGGTTGTGTCAGCTCTAGAAGCAGTACATGAGAAGATTGGATCCGAGGTTTCGTACCATATGTAAAAATAAAATAAAAGCCCCAATGTAGATTCATAGTCTTTCTAATTTCTTTCATCACGAACAGGGTGTGTAATTTCTTGCACGGTCTCCTGCGACAGACATCAGAACAGCTAGAGAACGCCTATCGAGTGAAGGAATTGAATATTCACAAATCGGATGCTGGACAACCATCGGCCCCAGCCTCCGGATAGCCTCGAAATGTGCGATGGCTAAAGTCTCTAGATGAAGGTTCCTGAGTTAATCTATGGTTTTTAGCCACTGCTCTAAGCCATAGTCTGGAGACTACACGTCACTCAAATAAAGTAAATCTTGAGGCCTTGGTTGGAGTGATCTATGGACGGATTTCGCTTAACTGCAAAGAAGACTCCGAGAACAAATCAAACTTGATCAATGCCCAAGATATGCTAAGATATCACCGACTTATTTAGCAGCGGTGCCAAATGCGAATCCATGGGGCTTTCCGCAAAATCCTACATCTTCAATATCTGTTTCTGCTTCAGATCCTTATTGTAGAAGTGGCGTATAACAAGAACAGTCGCTGCTGCAGCGGCTCCAAAACCTGCCGTAATGTAGTTACCAGTGACGATGTATGGCTGAAGGTTGGCTGGAAACGTGAAAATCGGAACCCAAGCGGTGAATATATAAGCGAAAGCATTCATCTGGAATGCAAGAATCGGTCAGCATTCGAATGGCCCCAAATGACCGCGAAGAAAAGTCCTGGAAGTACTGACCAATGCAGACACGTACGCCCTCTTTTCAGGATCGTGTCGGTTAGTCTCGTTCACCCACGTCCAAGTAAGGCCGGCGCATGTTCCAGAGAGAGCAGTGAGATCTATGCGGAGTGGAGGTTGTCAGTACTCCCAATTGTCCATGATCCATGACAGCCTGTACAAACTTACAGTACAAAGTCCAACGTGTTGCAATGTTTGGTGGATGAACCGGCGTAGCGGCTAGGGCGACCGGGAAGATGATGGCCATGATGCTAGCAAACAACATACCAGGCCATCTCGCCGAGCCTGGCAAGCTATCTGAAACCCAAGAGTTGATGAGGGTACACACGATGGAGATGATGTTGATCTGAATACAATGAGCTGAGTTTAGTCACCTACAATCATAATCACTCTTAACTTACACCAAGAGGAATAATGTTAATCTCGGCCACAGAGAATACGGCCGGCTTTCCTGGCACATTGTAACTCTTGACCCAAAAAATCACTTTGAAGAATTAGCTGGCTGATGCCTGAACACAAATAAGAGTTTGGTTTGGTATGGACTTACTAGATCCTCCGGACTGGCCCACCTGCGTGAGGAATGCGAAGAACAGGGGAACTGTGGCCGTCAGAGCTGAACATAATGAGTGACGATCCTATGATACTCACACAAATATACGTGCCATGTCGTGTGCCAGCGTCGAATGTCTTTCCATTTGAAGAGACCAGTAAAGGGCTTACTCTCTGTCGGCATTCTGGCGCGGGCCAACTCAACTTCTTTTTCTGTAAAAATCCTGAACCAAGCAACATTGGAATGGGTTAGTCGTGTCGGAACAGGGGAGTATTTGGGGATGCTAACCAGTTGGCTTTCGCTCGAGAGGGCAGCTGGGGCATCGCAAATGCAGTCCAAATCGCGCAAGGAAGTGAGATGCAGCCACAGACGCTATTCTTGGTCAGCAACAGCTTGAATAGACTGCCATTGTCGGAGTCACTGACATGTACATCCATCGCCATCCGGCCAAGCCGTTGGCCCCATCAAGCCCCGCATGTACAGCCGCCATGAGGAAGCCAGAAAATAGGGGGCCAACAGAAGTGAAGATTTGAATCAAGGTATTGCGCCGAGCCAGCTCGTGGGGCTTGTAGTAGCTTGAGCACACATACATAACGGCCGGAAAGTGACCAGCTTCAAACAGGCCAACGCTGTTACACGGTTAGACGTTGGGAAACGAAAAGGCAGAGGACCACAGGGGAAAAAAAAACGAAGGCGCACAAGAAGCGGAAGACATAGAGCTGGTTGACATCTTTGACACCAGCGGTCGCGAAGGTAAACACAGTCCAAGCGAACTCGAGAAACGCTATGTAAAGCGGGGCATGGACCTATGTGCACCACTCAGCAAAAAAAGTAGCAAATGTTTAACAATGGTCCGTCAATGACTTACTCGGGTAAGAAGTAGGTTGGAAGGAACCTGCCCAAACACATATGCTGCACTCCAAATGGCGTTGGCGTAGTTGAGTTCCTTTCCGTAAAGCGAGAGGTCTTCTTTCATACCGCTATCTTCAAATCGTCTTAGTAGGGTAATCGCTATTTTGGTGTAAGTTAATTCCAAATTACTCACTAAAGGCGTTCGTAATGTTGACTTGGTCAAGGTAACGACACATCACTCCCAGAGCAGATGATGAAATAAGCGTCAAGTCGAGTTTCGTGAGGAATCGCGCTTCGTCTTTCGGAACGTCGAGGGCTTGATAGGTTAGACACGGATTGGATCTTCACATCTCTGCTGCAAACCTACTCGACCAGAAAAATGATCTCCAAGTTCTTTTTGGCTCCGTGTACGCTGAGTCGTCTGCACCAACATGATACTGTCCGTTGACCCCCACGTGTACGGCAGCATCCTTTTCGCCAAAGACCGGGTCATCGTTTGGCCGCTTTTCATGAGTTTGTGACATGATTGCTATTGTTGCGCTGAGAAGTTTGGAAAATGCAAAAACATCTTACTATTTGCAAGCCGGGTGTCAGGGCCTTATCTACGTCCTCCCAACCCATTTCTCTCATCCTTATCAAGACATACAATCGTAAATTGAGCTATGGCTGCTGTCGCCTTCGGCGGGTCGCATGGCGACATGCCCACTTACTCCAAGGCTGGTGTTTACACTAGTCATGCTGAACGCCTTTACCACATGGGAGCGTTCGGTCCCGGAGGGAGACCAATCGGTGAGGAGAGCTGTAGCTGCTCCGAAGACGACTTGTGAGTCTTTATGGCTAGCTAGCGATGTCGGGTGCATGGGTACATAGTTGACGACATGGAAAGCTGGCGACTGGCAATTGAGGTGACCAATGACACCACAAGCCGACGTGCATACGATGGCGTGCTTGGCTGTGTCGGTCAAATTCCGCTTCTGTGTGTCACACTAGATTTGTCTTCAGTAGACAAGCTACTTACCCAGGACACTGCTGACGGTGCCTGGATTTGCCATGCACCATGTCTGTTCCCCAGACTGGAAGAGTGCCGCCGTTCAGCCGGGGTGGGGCACTCCATGTGGAAGCGGCGTAGCCGACAAATAGAGTAGGCAGAGCCGGACATGGGGGTTGTTGATTTTATGTAGGTAAGCAGTTTCTTGAAACTACAGGGAATAAGAAACAAGTCTATGACAATGATATGGGTACAGTTTTAGCCCAGAATAACGGGCTACAATGACTTGAAAACCCGTTCAGAAGTCGAGAGTTGCGCCAAGCTGCAAGTCTGGACGCGTTTATCTCGTCTCATTGTACGGAGGACAGGAAGAAGACTATAATAGCAAAGCATGGCACGAAGAACAAGTGAAAGATGAGAGTTTCGCTCTGATATGATGATTTACTCTGAATTATGAACAACTTAGTACATCATTATAACCTCCCAGAAAGGAATATTTTCAATAGTGACGAACTACATAATTGACAGTATCAACCGCTTCTTGGTGACAACGCAAACTTGCATCAATTTACTCAAGTCTCATAATAAAACCAGTTTCCAACTAAGCTATGTCCTAGTGCCTTCACTGTGGTTAGGATCTAGCGAGGAGTAGATCTCGCAGATTTTAAGACCAAGTACCATTCGCCGGTCCGAAATATCCCACCGAGGGCATCTCTAACCAGGGTAGGCCCAGCCCGTCCGCCGTGTTTTGCCAAACAGTGTTGCCCCACCAATCAGGGAACTGAGCATTTGGGCCTAGAGATATGGAAGTCAATCATCGATTGCGCTGGAAGATTTGTCTTGTTTAACTTACCATAAGTCACTGCAAAGAAAATGACGATGCCGCTGATAGCAAGGCCTGTATCCAATGCTGCAGCCAGGACGTAGTTGTATTTGCTCCACCAAGCATAGAACTTTCGATAGATGATCTTGTTGAAGACCAAGTTCACGATGTACCACGAGGAGTAGTTGATACCAGTGGCCGGGGGGACGTTGTACGTTCCCACGAAAATGAGCGGCCAATTGATCTTGCGAACGAAGTCTGACCGGGTCTTTTTGAAAACAAAGTACGTAATGGGTGGCAAGATGAGGCCAATCCAGAAGAAGTGCAACAAACCGGAATAAATAGCACCAACGGAGTATAGACGTGCAGGGCCGACGAGCCCCCAGATGACCGAGGAGGAGAATACTGTGCGACCGTTGGGACAAGAAAAACCGTTAGGTTGGTCCTCTGTGCAGATGCCGTCGACATTGCCCAGCATCCATAGCGTTACGCCGGTTTGAGTCAAGGCTCCAAGAATAGTAGCTAGACCCTGCGCGAAGAAAAGCGTGGTAGGCGGTATTTTCAAGTAGTGACCGAGCTTCATGTCGGCTGCAAAATACAGACCTTGGCCGACAACATCTGTACTCAGGATCTTGAACAGAATGTTGGCGATGGGCTTGCCCTGGAACAAATATCCCCCAATGAACTCGGAGAGGACGTTCAGCTGGTTAGCATCGACGTTCGTAACACCTTGAATCATACCACAGGGAACCATATAAACAGCTGGAATGATAAAAGCGAGGATGACTCCCCACCACGGCAATCCAGTTTCGTAACCCTGCGCAGTGCCGACGCTCATGCCGAAAACAACGGCTAGAATGACAACCCACCACCACCATTTGACGGTTTTGTAGGATTTCATCAGGCGTGCATGGATATCGAGCTTGAGTGTACCCCTCATGGCATGCTTAATTTCGTCGAAGTGGAAGAAATAGACATGCGACAAGACACTGTGATTCTGTAAGAAAAACGGTTCATTGCTTGCCATGGAAGATAATTACCTCGTGATGGACGCAAAGGACAATCCATAGACGAAGGCGAACGTTGCAGGCAGATACGGAGGCGAGTACGTGGCGTATTTCGCTTGGTCGAACTCGTTGTTTGTAAGAACCTTCGACACGTCGTACAGAGATCCGAACCGGTCGTAAACGTCCGCCGTGCAGAATGGCATGTATGACGTGAACCAGGTGTTGGAGTAGTAAATCGCCGGGGTGATGATCCAAAAGAAGAATGCGAAGCCGAAGAAGACGTTCAGGGCAGCCCAATGAGGACTTAAAAGAGGGTTCGTGTTGTACGCGATCATTGACCAGTCAAACGTCAGAGGGAAGAGGCCCATGCCCGTGACCATGCCAAAAACCTGGTTGACAGCCAGATTGTTGGGCGCAATCCAACAAATCCAGGTGAAATAGCTGAGGCCCGTCCAGATGAGGCCAGGAAACCAATACCACACAAACGCACATCCGCCCACAATCATGAAGAATTTGATACGGGTGATTCGCCATCCATCAGCAATTGCATTGGCTCTCGAGTGAAGCGAGCTGAGGAGGGCAACGTTACTAAGCACACCCGGCCAGATCATGCTCGCAGGCTTGACGAGCCAAGGGATGGCGAGACCGGCAACGGCGTATCCGCTGAGCTGACAGCACAGCACGACCAAAACCGAGAACCCAGGTGGAATGCTAAAGCCGTATAGTCTTGCGGCTTGGATAAGGTTTGTCGCATCGGCGGAACCGAAACCGAACGAGACGTTCGACATAATGGTGACAAGAGCATGTTCTTTGATGTTGAAATGGTGATCGGGGTTGAACCGGCTGATGGGCAGAATCTTGGCGAGCGCGACGCCAATCGGAAATGCAAGCAGCTCGGCGACGAGGGATACGATGTGCACGCCGGGGTAACGCAGCGAGAAGAATTGATTGACACCTGCACCGAGAAAGACGAAGACCTTGCTAAAATTAGCTGGCGAGATCACTATCATGCAAATGGCCGGAGTGCATACAATACCAAGAAACCAGGCTCGAAACGTGTTGATCGGAATCGCTGTATCGTCTGTTTCGGGCACGACCGCTCTCACTTGTGGGAAAGGAGAAGTGTCGGCGTCGTAATCCCCCTCACCCTCCTCTTCTAGAACACGTCCCATATCGACCTCCAACTCAGCGAGATGTCCATTCTCGAGTTCGACATCTTGGCCGTGGATATTGTGCGCCGTCTTGAGTTTGTCGTGAGTTGCTGACTTCTCAAAGTCGACGTACTCGGGCGGCGTGTGGCTGATATCGGCTGCCATGTTGGTTGAGTTTGGCAATGGCGCAGAAACAAGCAACGGCTATAGTAGCCAAGACAGTAGCGCCCGGCGCGGCAATGTCATTCTTATGAAGGGCTGCACCAATTGGGCCCGATGTAATGGACGCGTAACATGGTCTTGTTCCTTATCAATTGCTTGTGGCATCATGTGAGCTTTGATAAAGAGCTGATCGGACTCTTACAAAAGGTCCTTGGAGATAAAGAGCATGTCACCCATCGCGAACCCCAATTATACCCTGCAGACACCAACCTCGGCCGGCAATCCACGGCATTGGCCAATTGAGTGTCTTGGCGTTATCTTGGTTTGCTCTGCGGTTGCGGGGATTCAGCGTCTGGTTCGGACAAGCGATCAGGGATCATTCTTTAGCGATCGGATCTGGCACGGCGGATGATGGAGGACTCGGAAAACTACGATAAGTTTGCCGTACTTCCGAGCTCGCAGTTCCCGCACGATAAGACACCAGCACCCCCAAGAAGTTGGCGCGAGACGCTATCAAGCTAATCTTACGTGCGTTAAAGGCAAAAGTCATATTTGTTTATTTTGTGACTGTGTCACATCGCTGACTACCGAGTGGGTTTTACAATGACGCGTCCAGCGCTTCACTCAACGCAGCCAACCACACCTTTCCCTATACTTGGTTGACTGACTTGATCGCGAAGTGATTAGTCGACTATTGGCTAGTTGGGGAGCTGTTCTGTGCGAAGCACTGGATGTGTTATGTGTCATGTGTCATAGGCTTCACCAATGATTGAATGCTTTCAAGCAGAAGGAACTGAAGGACAACGCTTTGCAGAGACGACATAAATACCAAGTAAGGTTCCTTGCGTGATTTCGTTGAACATATTTCCAGTTTAAAGAGGGTTCCAAATTGTATTTCTTCCTAGACATAGCCATACAATTCATCATTGAAGTTAGAGGTTGCGGAGAGTGTGCCGGAGTCCGGTTTGCTGACTAAAAAGGGTGATCTAGTAGTCATGAATGTGTTAGAGCGCTAGGGCATCGATCTGTTCCTTCGCAGTTCTTGGACCATATGTGATGGCTGCCGAAAAACTACTGGGAAAGTTGTGGACCTCTCACGTCATGATGCAGTCGGGGGATGACGAAACAAAATAACAAGCTAGAGAAGACAATCCCAACGAAAAGTAAGGAGATGTAGGCAAGGTAAAGTGATGTTAGGAGGGGTTTGGTAGATCGCCGGTAATATCCTCCCAACTCAATAGCACTTTGCTGCAAATGCTGCACGCAGGAGTTGCCCGTTTTGGATTCAAGTTCTCTGTACCTGTAAATGGAAGTTTGTCGCATTTGCCTAACTGACCACAAAAAAGCCCCCCAAAAGCTTTCAATCTTGTTGGGAAGTCATTTAAACCTGTATCAGTAGTACACTGGAGGGTAGTGTTAATTCGTGGTTAAAGGTTCAAATGTCTCTGGTCATGTTGCCATTACCTGCCTACTATTTTCTATGTTGCTACATTTATCAATGTAGCTGCTGTGTCAATGCGCATCGTTGTCATCAATTTTGGTCTTGCTAGATTGTTCCACATACGACAGGCAGATTGGGAGAGATTATTGAGTACATCTGGAAAACAGTTCTGTTCGCTAACTACCTGCTGACTTTGCAGAACCCGAGAGGAGCTGAAGTTCCGTGCATAGCTTGGTGCACAAGGGCTTGAATAGACGCTTGCCTATTCATTTTCGCCAAAATTAGAAAGGTCAGCTGATTCTCGGTCACGTCTTATGATCGCTTCCGAGTAACCAATGGCCCACGATGACTCTTCCACGGTCGCCTTGGGCGCTAAAACTTCCTGCAAAAATAACTAGCACAATCACGTTGAGGCCCCAAACCGCCACAGATGTGACTCGTTCAGGGTTGTCCCAGTCTTGGCAGGGATGTGTTGTAAGAAAGGGGAGGAAGATTTCCCCGCTTACCAGTCCTGTCACTCCGCATAATTCAAAATATCAAGGGTTACTGTACCCGACACCACACCAACGAATGACAAACGAAGCTAACGTTCAGCTCGTCGGGATCCCTAGTTCTGCTGAGTCTTTAAATAAGAAAAACCTCTCATTAGTCTAGTCGTCCCATCATGAACGACCAATAGACTTTGGAGATGTACTTGTCGCTTCCGATACTGTGATTGTGTGCTTGCTTACGAGGCGTTCTTGGCAAGTAGGGGAGAAACATGAGCTTAAAACTAAGGTCGTTGGGATTTGGATATTTAGGACCTGCTTTGTTGGCGTTCGTGGCGCACAAAACCACCTTTCTTCCTCTCCTGTTTTGCTCTTTGGTGTTCTTCATGCAACAATTGTGGTGGCAATAAGGTGACACTGTTTTGCTCTAAGCCGCCATCATCTCTCAAAATGATCGAGCTCACTGTCGGATATGTAGCTGGTTTTATTGCTGCAGCAATCGTTGTCGGTAAGTTTTGTGCAGTTGCCATCAGTCTGTCTGGAAGACAGATTCTGATTCAGTAAAACAGCTCAAATATGGTGCCCTACGGCCATTGCACTGGTTCTCGCGGGACTGCTTCGTGATACTGAGACTGCTGCCACATGGTGAGTAAAAGTCACCGGCCTTCTTATGTGCACAGCTAAACATTTCCAAGGAATATTGCCAGTCGCGTAATACAACGAACGTGGTGGCCCACGATCCTCCAGTCAGACACAGTCCTCACCCATGGCGCCCGACTCCAGGTCACGCTCATCTCCTGGTCCGTCCCTGTCATTGCCGTACTCATCGCTATCACCGGAGTTGTGACGCCGTTGGGGCTCTACGAGAAGCTTGATACACTGGATACCAAGATCGGATCGTTTGCCTACATCAAGGATGTTGGATCTTTCGGTGCCGGCACCTCTGAGAGAGGAATCCATGACTTCTCTCGGGCTTGCTCCTGGGGTCATGGATTCACCGCCGGTCCAGCCCCTTGTCCTTACTCTGGTAACAGTGTCATTGTTACAGGAGGGAACGGAACGTTCAATTTCTCCATGCCAGGTGGCTACAGTTCCAAGATCGCACCCATCGTCCGGGAAATCTTCTCCAGCGGGACCAAAGGCCGAACGACAGTCTCCAACTTTTTCGACATTGAGTGGAGGCAGATAACATCACGGCCCGACAGAATCGTTGACAACGGGACCGAGGTAGCGGTCGGTGCCTACCGCCAGCTTGAAAGCCACATTATGGACCCAAGCATCAAAGTCATTGAAGGGCTCATCGTGGATGCCAAGAACGGCGGAATTGGTCTGAGAAACCACACTGTGCCCACGAACGTCGAGCAGGGTGCCAGCTGGTTCGAAGATATCCTGTTCATTGAGCCGATTGCTAGCTGCGTGAATACCAACCTGACACTCGACTTCGAGATCACAATGAATAACACCATCAGCACAGTAGGTATCGACAAACTAAGGCTGACCGATCGCGGAGGCTTCGTCGCTATCAACCAGACTTACCCCACATATGACCACGACAACGCGCAGGCGAACCCAGACTTGCGTGCACGAGCATACAAGGCAGCGTTCCTCAACAACGCGTGGACAATGATGTACTTCAATGTCACAACCGGCAATAACGCGAGTGAGGCCGCAAGGCGTGGTCGTATCTCAACTCTGAGCTGGGCAAGGAATTTCCGCTAGGCGAGCAATCCCTGACAAACTATCGGGCTCTAGGGTTCAGTTCCAAGTATGGAAGCTACCTTGATTTGACGGGAAGCTCTTTCAATAAGAACAAGGCGGCAAACTGGTCGAACCCATTCAAAGTCACGAGCACCGACTTCCAAGGAGCCAACATCATTTGCTCAGGGGCTGGCGCTAGAGACTTTGCCAACATCTCAAACATATACGTTGGTTGTGGGTTGCTACGAGGAGCCCCTCAAAGGGTAGATGGTGGCGTTGCTACTGCGCTGTTTGAGAACCACAGCAAGTGGTCATCCTCTTTGCATTCATGCGCAGCAGCGGTTCGCGCGGTTGTGAAGACAGTCGGCTTTTCAGTCAATGGCACGGATGGTCTCGACAGCCTAAAGGTCACTTCTATCAACCAAAAGAACTACGCAAATGTAGATGATGCGCCCCTCTGGGCCTTGGAAGATTCTGGCCTGTCGATGGACGGAATCAGCGCTGTATGGGGTATCATCTCACCCGAGTATGCAACCCGTCCCAATATTTCCACTGTTAGGCAACCTGTCTTCCACCTGCCCGGATACTCCGATTCAATCGGAGGAGCTGCACTTGGAGGTCCCAATGGTATCATGAGGTACAACATACCGGGAAGTGACTTTGCCTCTGACGTTATGGAGACGTTATTCGGGGGATCGACGTCCGATGGAGGGGCCATGGGCAGCAGCTGGCCGTTTGATCTGGCGGGTGCGGCCAACATGCCTGTGTTCAAGAGATGGCAAGCAGTATCCAATGATTCAGAGCGTGTTTCTGAAGTCATCAAACTCGTATGGACTGATGTTGCAGCTTCAGCTGTAGTTGGTACCAAAGGCGTATTAGGCTCGGTCAACAATGGTGCCGCTGAGGAGGCGGTCACGATCACCATTCAGCCAGTGGGGAAGCGTATCAAATTCTGCTGGGTTTTCGGAATACCGGCTTTTGTGCTGTTGCTGGTGATGTCAAGTATTGCCGTCGTCCTGGTCTTGTCAGCCGTCCTCAAATCCTCAACTATCGCCGTTCTCCGACACCGTTTGCAGCAGCTGACTGTCGGCCGGGTTCTCACGACGTTTCTTTACCCCGAGCACAGTAACTTGATCATGTCAAGCAAGGACTGGAGTAGGTTGAATGGTGATAAGGCAGTGGATCTAGGTGAAGTGCCACAGCGAAGTTTGGTTTCTGAAAACCCAGTCCAGGCTTCTCATTACCCACCAGAAACAGCCACAGAGGAATTGAAGGCCGGATTGATGGCTGGAGACAGGAAGCCCGTGTATTGACAGTCAGCCCATCTTTGAGAGGCAAAGCGAGCACTCGGTTTACGAATGAAAAAATGAATCATAGTAGCAAATTTGAGGTGATTGACTGCTCAATATGTATGAGCTAGTAATATGTCTTTTGCCATATCCATGGATAGAATTGTGTTGCTTCCTTTATGCTGATTTTCAAAGCTGGTAAACCAACTTGGTCCCAGAAATGACACCATCTCGGTACAACTGGAACCCCTTCTCAACCCCGTCAAGGCCTTTCGGAATGACCTGTGGGCTATTGGGCTTCAACTTTTCCCCCGCAACCCAGCTGGGAAGTTTTTCAAAGAATTCGGTGCCGAGCTGATGATCACTCTCGTTGGCCTATCCGGATGTCAGTAGTCCCCCGAGTAAACATGGACCTGTAAAACTCACCAGCCACTTAAACGTTCCGTACTGATGATCCTTCAGAAATGCAGTCCAGACCAAAACATCTGTCACTTTGGTCTGTTTGGTAACGTCTTCGGTGTTTGCCTTTCCAGGACGCACGGTGCAAAGACTTCCACCGCTCTCGTCAATAGCCTTGGAGGCTTGAGCAGAGGATGTATTGCCCCCTATAGTATCAAAGACGTACTTCAGGCCAGGCACGGCCTGTTTGATGCAGTCAACTACGTGATCGTCGCGGTAGTTGAAGACATGTTTTGCTCCAAGAGACTTGACCAGATCAAAGTGGCGAGGACTGCATGTTGTGATTACGTTGAAGCCGTTGATTGCCGCAATCTGAATTGCGTATAAGCCGACGCTAGCTATTGAAGTCGTCAGTTTCGTCTTCTTTCACGATGCAAGATACGATGTAACGCACAACTGCCACCCCAAATCAAGACGGAGATGTCTGATCCGCTGTCTCGCGGGATGTTAAGGCAATTTTTGGAGAACAGCGCAAGCCAAGCAGTCATGGAGGCCAGTGGGAGTGTGACAGCTTCTTCCAGGGAGATGTTCTTGGGGACACGGAAGCTGATGTTGTCATCAGCGAGGGAGTACTCGCTATAGCTCCCGAGGCCTTTGACTTCACCTATCAATCGGTCAGATAACCTTCGTGCCTCTGTGGTATCTGCGGACCTACCTCCCCAAATGAGCCCCGCGACCGTATCTCCCTTTGCGAGTTTGTGGCATTGGTCACCAGTCTTCTCCACTGTACCAACAAAATCGCAGCCGAGGACGGCGTCTGCACCAAATGCGTTGCTGTCAAGAGATTGAACTGCAACAAGTTGTCAGTTCAAACATGAAGCTCGATAATTTGCGAAGTGTAACACAACGTACTGTCCGTCGGGTTCTGCGCAACATGTGAAACCTTCACTAAAGCCTGGTTGGGGGCTGGCTCAGGCACAGGGATCAATTTTTTGACCATCGATGGTGAACCCCCGCTTGGGGTCTCAGTCACCAGAGCTTGCATCTGTTGTCCACCCATTTGCGGTCGTGTGGTAGAGGTGATAATAAAGATAATAAGAAGATCAAAGTTTTGCTTGTTGACTATTGACTTTACTTGTTGTTCTCCGTCATGGAGAAACGAACATAATAAGTACTTATGCTTGTAATGCCGTTACTAATCAAATCGACGTCATCGACAACCCCGATTCCCATCAATGATGTTGGGGGGCTCTGTGGTTGGCTGCGGGTGGTGAACTTGAAAAATAGCACACATCAGACTGGGCCACGGACGCGAAGGTCCATCACGAAGCACCCGAAAGGGAGAGACAAAGGGCCGTGAAAGTGAAAGCGTAGGCATCAGAGAAGTGGAAACATTCGAAAGGAAAGTAGAAGCGCAAGCGCGCACGATGGGGCATGTGGGACCACTAATTATAAATTTGCCGCATTGAGAGCCCTTTTTTGCGTCGATTTAATTCATCTGCACTAGAGTTATCGAAACTTGCTTCGTGTACGTGATCAAGAACTTCATCTTCACTCGAGCCCCCAGACAGCTGACCTCATTTACTTCGCGTTGTCTTATCTTCGCCCCACACACGAAGAATCCGATCAATGTGCTTATATTAAGAAAGAAATATAAGCCGACACCCTGTTGTCGGAACCCCGTTCAGGGAAACAGGAAACCCTCGGACTCTCCCATGCTCTTGTCCTTGTGTATCGGCTAATTCGCTTCCGGCAAACCGCATAATTAAGAAGCACTTGTAACAATCGGCCCTGTGGCCGAGATAACCGCTCCAATGGCGCTCTTCCGCGCGTTTCTCAACAATCTTCTATAATCCTCGCTTTGCGCCAAGGAGCTAACCAAGACCTCCTCAAACGCATCCCAGGGCTGGCCAGTCCTTAAAATCTTGATCGTCCCTGTCTGGCCCGACGAATGCAACTCAGCCGTAGACAGCACATTTCCTTCCGCGTCTCATAGTCTTCACGATGCCTGATTCTTCATGCTCGTCGTCATCTATTCAACACGACCTAGGCCTCCGCTCGCCTCAAAATGACCGTTTAGTGCGCGGTACAAGATCTCGATGTCGTGCGATGGAAACTTCATCTTAGCTTTTTGTATCGTCCAAACGATGGCGTGCCGGGTTAAGCCCCCAACCTCGAAATCAATTTGAATTCTGGGCTCGATAGGAACATGCCGGTGACGCGTTTGATTTCAGACCATGGCTGAGTTTGGCCCGCGGGCGTCAACCCAGAGGTCCTCAACGAAAACTGGCCTGTTTTCGAGTCTCAAGGCGTTTAAGACATGATACTCTCGAGGGGCTCAAATAATGAACAGAAGTTGGAATGAAGTACGGTTTTACGAGCCGTGTTTGAGGGCTTGACTGCACAGATGTCTGCGTGTTTTCATCCTGTTTAAGTAGGGCGAGTCTGGTATCTCGCGAAACCCATGATCTCCCTTTCCAACCTTTGATGAATAGTAACCAAGAGGGTAAACGAATACAGGACATTGTCAGAGTTTTCCCGCTATTCGGTGACTTGCAAAGCTTCATTTCGATCTCAAAAACCCCGATGGAGATAATGTTTGCGAGAAAAGCCCTATCGATCACCCGCTGGGGTTATGACTCTACCTGTTGCAGGCAACAGCCTTTTGAGTCGGAGACTGTTGAGGAGAGCTGGACATAGGTCGGCGGTGAGTAGTTAATAATGATTTGTACCCAGCATCGCCAGAGTAGAAGTAAGCGCACAGGCTAATATCGAGAGATGTCTAACCTGAAAGCCCTTGATTTGATGGATTAGAATGTCATGACCGCCCTGAGACTCTTTCTGTTGACCTTGTATATTGGTGCACAGAAGCTTTGTTCACACCTAGAGTGGACCATCTCGGGGAATATAGAATATTGGTCTAGAGATTTGGTGATGAAGTATTAACTACCTCACAAGCCTTAGATCATGATTAATTGTGACTGTGCAGAAGGATATCAATTCTTTGCTCGTGAGCAACTTCACGCAAATTCGGCGGTGTTTTCCTGACTTACACTCACTATGTCTCAAGCCCGGCACAGGCCACTTCCCAACGGCATTTGACAGAATAGTCATAAACAACCCGCGACCATCCAGACAACCCTTATCTATGTACCTATCACCGAACGCTGCCGTGGAAGCCCGCCTTCGGGCCTGCCTGTCAGAGACGAAACTCCTTGGCCTTCGACTGAGGCTTATGGAATTCGCTATACGAATCCATGGCGGGTTCTCCATCTCGGTCCCCACGTTCTTGCGCCAGGCGCTGTAGATAAGTCGCCAGAATACTTCCCTAGGCTATGGAAAATATTGGGCATTGTTGATATAGCACAGTTCGATGGCCACATTAATCGGTCGAGAGATGAACACTTCGTACGATCCACCTTGCTGGGATGGAAGAGCTTGAACGCTGCTTCCTTGGCCGCTTTCCAGGGAACCTTTCCAGAGAGCTAAAGAGGTTTATTGCTGTCAATGCACTTCTCCAATCCAGTGACGAACTGCCGCCGCCGCCTTTTGCAGAAGCTGTGTACCATCAATCCCTCGGAGCCTAACCCATAAATGACTGTCTGTGCAAGGCGTCAGAGTCGTTCCAGCTATTGAAGAAGAATTTCGGTACTGCTAATGACTGCAGAATTCTCTTGGGAGTCGTTTCACCGGATGTGCCAGTTAACAATGTTGCGGACTGAAGTACATGCAATTCGACAGGGTGTATATAATTCTACGACTTATGAACATGGTGATGAGGACTATGCTACCATGCTGAGAAATCCATACCTCTTCTAGGTCTAGAAAGAGGTATGTCGGACTAGTTGGGAGTCTGGACCACATTGAGGAGACTTACGACAGACTCTGTCGAGTTAACAAGGCTGTGAGAGACGTTGGATTTATTCATGGTACTTTGGTAAGAGACAGAGATGGGAAGACGGGTTCAATAAACTTTTGAGTTAGATCTGGGTCTAGATAGGGTTATGCTAGCTAATACATAGGCGTCTGCCAACATAGCCCGAGGTGAATAGCCCCCCACATACTTCTGCAGCCATTCGGCTGCAAAGTTTCGCGATCTCAGAAATGCCGATTGAAGAAGTGTTTATACATCGTGTGACATCCAGCATGTGTAAAGTGTTCCTAACCGGCTTGTTTTCACTTGCTATTGGACTTTTATGGCCATTGTGATGATTTGTGGTTTTGTACCGGCACATGTCTTCGCCATGGATTATCGGATTTGTTGAGGGAAGTAGTACGAGGGCTGGTTGATGCGGTCCTGACAGGAATCAGGGGACGATGTATCAACCACTTGCCTTGGAAGTTAAGCGGTGCGCCATTGACGAATCATAGAGAGGACCGGCGATCGCTCAGTCTTCAGGAGAGATATCAGAAAAAACTGGCAGTTAACGTATAACTTAGGCGGTGAATATTTTGTCTCACACGGAAACTTCAAGCAGTAGTTATAGCTGACAGGACAAGAAAGCCATGCCTTTACCTTCCATCTTGACTTTGTCTCTTTTATCTTCGGCCACTCACGGCCACCTGTAGCAGAGGGTGTTGACAAATGACATGGAAACCCATCCATAGCAAATATAAAACATATAAAACAATTTAAAACTCGAGCAGAGCAGCTGCCCAGCCTTACTGGTAATGTTGCTTTCTCTGCTCCAAGTCGGTCCCAACGTCCCAAACTCGGCCATCAGTTGTATCTTCACTGGCAAAATCCCGTCCCAAGCCCAACCCGTTATGGAAGGACAATCCGTCGGAATCGATGCTATCCAATCGTCTTGGCACGGGACATCCTCTTCTGCCAGACCACCCTTGTGAATGTAACATTGAGTTGCGAAGATAAATTCAGTCACCTAACCATTTTAGACCTCGTCTTGGCATTATATCCCTCATGTCAAGTCTTGGCAAAGAACGAAAACTGTAGCCATCCGCATTACCAATTTCTGCACAGCCGGTCTTGGCACCACCAAAACACTGATTCGTTCAACCATCGTAATGTAGAGGCCTCCCTTCCAATGTTAGTTCAAACTCAAAGTAGCGCATCGTGTTGCTGTATAAGTAGCTCTGCAAACATTCTCCTCCCCACAGAGCTGCCCCCCCCCCTTCCATTGCTGGCCTTGTTGTTCTACGGTTTGTTGCTACCGATTTTATAAGCACAGGTAATCCTGATATCAATCCTGTCCTGGGCAACATTTCCTTCCTACCCCCGTTTTGACTTCGAAATGGCCTTCCAGCACTGCGGTAGGGCTTTCGATTCGACGGCATATTCGACTTTACGATTGATTCGTGAAATTTCAGCCGTGTGTCTCGCGACGCAGCCGGCGTAGGGCCGATGTGATCTATCATGTTCCGTTACCTCTTACGGTCCTAACGGGTGCACCCATTTTCAGCGCACCACAAGTGTAAGGCGCGGTCTGATGATACAATTCATTAATTGCTACAATACTAATGAGGGTATGAGTAGTCTATAAGATAAGAGAATATACTATTTTTATGAACGCAACTCCGAAGAGTTCAGCACCGGATGCCCAGACCATAGACCCTGGGCGAGCCATGAGATAAGCCAAGATCCTTCAGCGAAAACCGTCATCTCAGTTGCCCATGCCCCAGCGAGGAGCGTTGACAATGATGCCCGCTATGCAACCAGAGATGATACCAGCCGTGGGGAGGGTAATAATCCAGCCCATGTAGATCCAGGCAACCATGCGCCAGTTGATGGAGCGCCAGGTACCGGAGCAAAGACCGACACCGACAGTGGCACCGGTGATGCACTGCGTAGTAGAGACGGGAAGCTCTGTTTGAAGGTTAGTGATGTTTCAAAAGCAGCGGTTGGGGAAAAACTTACTAAGACGCGTGGCCAGGATGATCGTGCAAGCAGCACCCAACTCCATGGAGAACCCACGAGCAGGAGAATGAAGAGTCAAACGGTTACCGAGGTTGCGCATGATGTTGTAGCCGTAAGTCCAGATACCGAGAGCAATACCAACACCACCGAAGCAGAGAATCCAGATGGGGACTTCGGACTTGCTGCCGGAGAGAACACCGGTGTTCCAGATCTGGAAGATGGTGGCGTAGGGGCCGATGGCGTTGGCAACGTCGTTGGCGCCGTGGGTGAAAGAAGCAGTGCAGGCGGTCATGACTTGCATGAAGGAGTAGAGGAACTCGGCCTTGTTGTCGTAGTGCTGAACGCGGGCGTGCATCTCCTCCAAATCTCCGGTAAGCACACTCTCCTTCTTCTGCATGTTGATGATGTCCTGGTCGACACCGGACAGGAAAACCTTCTTGACCATCCAGAAGAGGACGGCACCGTTGTGCCAGGGTCCCTCGGGGCGGGGGCCGACGATAGGCTTGTGAACGTAGTCGTTGTTACGGGGAGCCACGGTCGCGGAGTCGGCGGAGTCCTGGACAACCTTCTTCTCGCCATCGGCGGAGCCCGACTCAATGTCGTTGCTGTGAGTCTGGGCAACAACACCGCCACGGGCGGCTTCAAGTTCCTCCTTGGTCATGTGACCGGCGTAGAAGTCACGGATGCCACCGTTCATACCCTCAGGCTGCATGGGGGCTCGGGGCGGCGGAGCAGGAGAGGGCCGAGGAAGATGTGGTACCAGCGCAGTTGCCAGTCATCCTTGACGACCATGCGGTACAGCCAAGGGACGAAGAAGATGGTGATGAGCAGAGCCCAAGCAGCACCAACACCAATAATCATACCGGCGGTCTCGGCATCGTTGAAGGTGACCTTGATGGAACCACCCTTCCAGACGATCAACATGGTCAGAAGAGAGGCCGTGATTCCGAAGTAAACGGGCACAAGAGCAAGACCCTTCATAACAGGGTTCTTGCGCAACATGACACCGTACTTTGTGATCGAGAAGATGATCGCGGCAAAAGCTCCAGAGATACCGGGAGCGATGATCCAGGCGAGGAAGACGGAGACGACACCGGAGTCGATGCTGCCGCTAGAAGAAACCCAGTGAATGTTGTCAGCACCAATGAGCGCGACACCCATGCCGATGACACCACCCATGATGGAGTGGGTAGTAGAAACTGGGAGACCGATTTTCGTGCAGATGGTGAGATAAATGGCAGAGGCGGTAACAGCGCAGCACATGCCAAGCATAAGGAGAGCCGGGTCATTCTCGAAGAGGTCGATATCCACAATCTGAGGTGATGCGAGTCAGTGGATTGTCGGTTTGCGACATGTTTGGGAACATAGACTCACCTTGGTACGAATAGTGTCTGCAACGCGAGCACCAACACCAACGGAACCGGCAAACTCGAGAATGGAACCTAGGGACATGGCTTGGATGTAGGAGATGGATCGAGACGAGACCGAAGTGGCCCAGGAGTTGGCGACATCGTTGGCACCTATGGACATACAAAATTAGCCCTCCATGGTCTTGAGGATGCAGAGGTTGGGGCTATAGGCGCATACCAATGTTCCACGCGTCAAGAAACGCGAAGATGGTACCGATGGCAAAGATGTAATCATACTGATGAAGAGCCATCTTGTCGGTGTTTGGCGCAAGGACGCGGAAACTGATCTTCTCCAGGGAGTTCGACACTGATTGAATGAAAGTATCGGACTGAGTAGCGCAAGTGCTTCAAGTCTGTGTAGACCAAAGGAAGGGGGAGAAGAGATCAAAGACCCTGTTTTTTGGCGCGGAAGGCAAGGCCGGGTAGGGGATGGCGTTCGAGAAGTCGACATGGAAACAGGAAAAAAGAACTCGGGAAGACGGAAAGGATATATACCAGATGGAGGGACGATCAAGACCGAACGACGGCCCACTCAGAGGCACCCTCCAAGATGCACATGTTCCGCCCTCCTTCCTACAGATGTGGTCGGGATGCAGGGTGTGATTCTCGGGCGGCGCAGGCGACGTGGGTAGGCCAGCAGCGGCGACAGACCAACATCAGCAAAGACAAGGCAAGACAATGACAAGGGGAAGCGCACTGGATTCTGCAAAGCGCAAATACGCCTGGCAAGGAGTTGCCACATCCATCATCTGCATGTGCGGCGGACCCATCGCTGGACCTCGATCAAATTTTACACGGGTGCATCCCTAGTGTACCTTGATTCTGGCGTAGCCGTTCGAGGTACGTTTGTCCCTTTTGGGCCAGGTCGACAGAAATCTTAGACGACGTTGATGGTTGTTCAAGACCGCCCAACTCAGCCATTCGACGAGACACGGTGAACGAGAAAGCTGGAGAAGAGCCATCGTAATCCGGCAGTTTGGATGATCTTGTCGTCGACTGGACTTGGGCACCAGCTTCACTCCCATGACGAGCTCTCTGGTCGGGCTGAAGATTGAAGTTTCAATTTGCATACCTCGACTGGGCAACATATTGCGGCACGGCGCATGGGATTGGGGGCGTTCTCGGTGGGAAAAAACGGCTACCCAGGTCGACTAGCTGAGAATCAAGCTGCCTTGGACTTGCATGGGACGGGAGGAAATGGGTAGCGGAGGCCGAGACGCATGAGTGTGGGCTGCAGCAAGACACGGTCTGGTATCCCCCACGTGCGGTTGATGGACTGGCGTGCTTGGTGAAGGTCGCATTGCCTGAGCCAGGCAGCTCAGCTCGTCGCCGGGGACATTGGTACGGCCATGGTGGAAACGTGGTGGAGAGGGGCGAACAGCTCGTGCTCCGCGAGATTTGCCAACGGGCCAATGGCTAGGAAAAGAGCCGGAAGTTCGACTTAGACTTTTTTCACGCCGAGCCTCCAAGAGTGGACTTCGGGAGCGCCCAACCATGAAGGAGGGAGGGCTTGACGGGAGGTGGACGACAACGACACGACGACGTTGCGAGAAACACCAACCGGCGCACCACACTCGAAGTCGGCGAGGACGGAGTGGAAGACGGGAACCTACAGGCGACAGCGCGCCATTCCCAAAACAGCGACCGAGATCCACTCGGAAATGGGGCCCCAAGCGACTTGGCGCTTGAGCGCGCCAAGACACACGCTACCAGGAAGCGCCAAGCGCTCTACTGTCAGGAAGAATGTGCACTCTCAGGGTAAGTGCGGCCCCGCTTCCGTCCTCCGCGACTGCCGAATCACGACCTCCGATTCCACCACGTGTTGGTTCCCGTCTCCTCGTGTGGATTTCCCCGGCCGCAGCCCCGGACATTCTCTCCCTCGACATCGCAACTGAGTCGCCAACACGCTCGCCCCAAACCTCCCCAAATGGCTCGAATTCCTATAAATCATGCTCCCTCCGCCAAGCAGCCAAGCAGCCAAGAGCTCCAATGCCTCCAACATCGCTCCGCCGGCTCGACTAAACATCGAATGTCAGCGCCAGTTTCCGACCACGCCCCGTCCCTCCTCGTCTCGACTCCTTCGTCTGCCTGCTGAGCTTCGCCTTATTCGTCCTTCGCCCGAACCTCACCCGGGACCTCCATCCAATACTTCCCCGATCCAGCTAGATCCCCGGTTTCCTCTCACTTGAGCTCCTCCGCCACTCACGTCCGCCCATTTCCTCCCTCGCGCCGAATTCGGTCAATCAACCGATTTCTCTCTCGCATGAACGACAAAAGCCTGACGACTTTTACGAGCCATGCTTCGCCCGTGCCTCGTGTACCCAGACTGACACTTGGGATGACTGGGCCCCTCCGTGGTATTACCGGATCGTCGTTGTGGGCCATGTCCCATCACCCCGGTGTTGGCTGCCACATCCACCAAGAAACCCAAGCAACCCAAGCAACTACCAAGCCGATTTGACCCTTTCCTGTCGACGAATCACATTCCCGCCCCGAAGCCCGTGTTCTGCTTTGGCAACCCAAAACTGCCAGAAAACGCTTGTCAGGCTGTGCGCTCTCGGGTCAGTGGATCTTGGTCTTGCCAACGCCAGCGTCGCCCGAATGCTTCACATGCGTTCTTAACCAGCAGTTGTTATCGCTTATGGTGACGAATTGCCGACGATCAGATTCGATCCGATGCTGGCCAGACAAACACGCCGTTCCCGGGGTCTATGGGCCTATCTGAAGAATTTTTGACATCACGTTACCGCAGTCAAGCAAACATGTCGCTTCGTCAGGTCCTTTTGCTCAGACAAGCCGCATACATCACGAAACGTTATCTAAGGCAGCCTTTACTAACCCCACAAGTTTTTCTCAGTGGCGCAATACTTTTCATTGCTCGGTGGCTAGCCGCCCGGTCTGATATCCGAAAAGCAAGATTTCGACAAATCCAATACTTGTTCGAGAGCAGCCATGTTCGTACCACATTTTCCACATGTTTCTTTACGCCTTGGGGCCTTCAAGCCTGTCATATTGACAGTCACATCTTTCTGCCAATGGCGGCGACAGCTGCCATCTTTTGATCATGATTGGTAGTCCACCATCCCACCATTGTACACTTCGGTGTCCAGCACGGCTAGGCCGTCTTGAGTGCAGTCTCGGCTTTTCCTTTCGGTGTAACCACTCATTGCGGTTGAATACTGACCGAAGGATTCGAAATCTCACGACCGTGTCGTTTGCCGCACGTGCGCTCAGTATGAACTTTGAGATGCCAGACTTACCCCCTATGTAGCATTTCTCTGGGATGGTACATGTCTTAGACACGGACAAACTAACGAGTATATTGTCGTTGGTAAAGACAAGGTTATAGGCTCTGACTGTTAGGGTCTATCTAGAACATCATCCTTCTCTTTACTAGTTCTCCGCCGGCAAACCGTTTCTCTTGTTTCTGCTCACGATCTGAGCACTTTCCCTCTTATCTTAACTCGCACCCCGAACTATTTGGGGGAATGGCAAGAAATCAAGGACCTCTTTGGCTGCCACATATGGCTGTAATCCTACATGGTCTAAACTGTGCTGTCTCAACCGCGAGCTGCCTTGTTCCTGGATCAGGTCAGGGGGTCGACTGAAGACAAGGGTTCAGACGAACATGTGTACCGAATCAACGGTCCACCCCATACTGGAGGATGCAGCCTGACGTGGCGCCCCCGTCACTTTCTTTTCATGAGGTTGTCTGAGCGCCTTGCGGGTCCTCAGTAATATTGGTCTTCTCTGGGCTTGAACGATTCATCGGCGGTTCTGGTGATGCGGTTATCCCTCAAATCTCGGCAGGAGTCCATGTAGCTATTCTAGGCCCTTGGCGAGCTAAAGCTCTTTTGCAGGGAACCATGTTTTGTAATGGCGAATGAACACCAACAGTGGAAGTTCTGGAGCTCCAGACACTTGGCGTTGAGTGCAGATTCTCATCCTCGCCATCGCCCGAGAACTCACTACTTCTGGCTGGCAACCCATTCGGTGGCAAAAGCTACATTGGTCATTTCATGAGCATCTAGATTCCGCATATGGATGATGCAGCTATGATTCGCCTCATGCCTTCAGAAAGGTCGATCCCTGAGGAAGATCCAGCGGTGACTCCGGCTGAGTATTGACTTGGGTGTCACTCTATGCATCTGCAGTGCCACTGTGCTCCCCGACGCGGCATGCGGAACCAAATGCATTCTCCTTGCCGATAATGCCGAGCTAAATGTCTTTGGTCCACTTTGCATCCGCCAAGCGTCGCTTGCCTTCTGGAATTCCAGTATGGGCTGCAGGATGCAACCGTAGCTGCTTCCATGGTTGAGGGGCGTGGAGTGTCGTTGGACCCCTATCGTTTCTCTTTGCCCTCGCAGGGGAGAGACATTCATGCCTTCAGCACCCCCTCAGTCGGTAAGTATCTATGCATGATGACCACTGTCTGAATTACTCCAAGAGCTTTACCTTTCCGCCTTGAGCAGGTTTTACACCACTAGTATCCGACATTGCTTTTCACGTCTGTAAGCTTTGTATGGTAGTTCTCCAGTTCTTCGACATTTTTTGCCGGCGATTGACAACATAAGCTCGGGATGGGTCTTTATTTTCTTTGATTCCACCTTTGCTCTCTATGTTCCCATCGAAATTCATTATCTGACGCCTGAAGGCACCAAGAAAGACTTTAAGCAGATACTCAGAGTTTGGAGGAAGTAATTGGACAAGAATGAATGAAGTGATGGTGATGGATGCGCATTAGTCTTCAAACCATGACGGATTTTGTGTCACCACCCGTGCCTTGGACGAACTATAAGATGCAGCGCCGACGGTAAGAACTACCATTTTGAAAGCAATCTTTATCCTGCCCCGAGTTCTTCTCCGTTCACATGGTAACCTTACGACACAAGGAGAGAAGAAAAACTAACTTTCATGTGTAAGATGGACGAGGTTGACTGACCAGCTGATCCAAGACCACGAAGAAAGCGAAGTAGGAGTGTGTCCGTAAAACCAGTTCATTCAACTGCTTATTCTCCCAGTCAAGTACCTTGGGGATGAGAGTCTGAAGGAAGTAACTTTTGTTGTCGTGAGAGGGAAACAGCTGAGAGAGGTATTGGGAGAGGCACAACTTTTTGGCAGTGAAATCACTAAAGACATCATTACTCTTCCAGAGAAATTGGATTTTGTCAATATTAGAAGTCGTTAATACTATGAAACGGACCAGGTTCTCCATTTGGTAGGCTACCTAGACTTGACAATACAAAACGACCGGTATACCCCTGGTCTAGTAACACCTCTCAGATAGTCACGGCTATTCTTTGATGATTATGTTGCGACACGGATTGGGTTCTCTAAGCGCCATCTTGCGTACCCGCATTATGATATAAGTGAACTCTATAAGAGTACTGATATTAAACTAAATCAGAGTTCGATTCCGAAGGACAATTCAAACTTTGTTACCACTGCGGCTCGCTGATCTTTTCAACTAGTTTGTGACTGGGGAATATTAGGAGCAAACCCACTTATGTCTAGAGTGGTAGGAAAAAGGAGCAAGCCAGAACGTTATAGTAGTAGGCACAACCCAAGAAGCGCAGTATTAAAATAAGATAACTAAGGAGCGCCTATCAGATCTCAGGTTGCCCTGTTTGCGTGTATCCAAGACGACAGTATCTGATTTTCTTCGAGAGGAGATTTCACATTCTCCCTCTACACAGAGTCATGGGTCGTAGTATCCCCATGGTTTGTAACCCACTGGACTTTATTTTACTTTCACTTTATTTGAGGATCACGGTTCTATGGAAAAAGGACTTGGAAAGGTGTGGTTTTATATAGGAAATCTCGATACGACAGGGAATAGGTGAGATAGGTATATATACCCATAAGAAGGGATAAGCGACATGGGACACACTGAAGACACTTCGGCCCAGGCGGTATCTGTTACAAAAACTTAGCAATCTGCTCGCTTGTTGAGGACACTTTGACTCAACTGGCTTGGCAGGCGGCGAGAAAGGCCATCGAACCTACCGGACCCTCAAGCCAACATAGCTGGACCCAGTCAAAATAAAGACGGCTCATGCAGTTGCACGGTTACAATCCGTAAAGATTGAGTGGTTCGCATTATAACGGGCTTATTGTCTTAATACCAGCCAGTTTTCACCGACTTTGCCAGGATGAGGCTTGGACAATGGGTGGGTACGGCCAATTCGGGGCTGTGCGTCCCCGGATATCGGTAATATCGGGCCCAACTAGATCGGCAACGTTAAGTCTGAAGGTTCCGAGTGTGATGTGGTTGCTGTATACTTGCCGGTTGAAGAACTAAATAAATACGACCACGGAAGCTTCAAGAATATAGAAATCTGAATTCCACATTACACACCACTAGGTCTATTTTGGGGATTCTTTCACACACGAACAAAATTTATCCATATGATAAAAAACAATACACATACAAGTTGTCGGTTATAATGCAGTTTGTCACACTCGCTGTTGCTGCGCTGGCTTTCGCCATGCCAATCTCTGTAAGCACGATTATCCAATGTTGCCTTGCGAAGATATGGTTCTAGGGACTAAAAAAGCACAGGCTGGTGTTTGCGCGGCGTTTGGTGTCTGTTCCCAGAACGGCGGTGTTCACGACTGCACATCTGGTAGCTGTATTGGAAAAGTTGGAAGCTCTTGCACTGTTTCTCTTGCGGGGCCTGTTCTATGCCCTAATTAGAATTTGAAGCTACCTGTGATATCGGCGAGTCAAGAGCCGTGACTTGTTTTCACATGCTGATTTCACGCTTGTTAAAAAATGCAAACCTAGTCACTTGTATAAAAGAGCGAAGCCGTATTCAACTCGTTTGGCACGCAACAAAGCCCCTAGTAGTTTAGCCATCTTGATTCGACACGCTGCACTCTTCTACAAGCCCTCTTATCTTTCACATTGAATTAGGTAACTTGTAATCATTACACAGATCCGACAACTAGCCAAGCAATCTCTTCAGGCTCTCCGCAAGTGCTTCCTCGCCTTCATCCCATCCGGGCTCCACTTTATCCCCAAAGCTGGATCCATAGTGGTTGTTCTCGTCTAAAAGAGCTACTGTAGCAAGAGCCTCATATGCCCCAGAGTTCAGCCTGTTTTCAACACCCTTTTCTGTATCATTCTGCCACATGGCATGTGCCTTGTCTGAGAGTCCTTCGAAAGGTACATCGACCACTTTCCAACCTGTCAACCCAATTTTATCAACAATCGCAATGAGCTGATTGGTTGAGACGGTGTGGCTGGCGAAATATGCTGGTCGGTTGCGATAGCGCTCAGGATCGCTCAAAACAGCGACCAGTGCCTCACCGTTGAGGGCGTGACGACTCATGCTGTACTTCTGGTTTCCTGAGCCATAACGGGTGATGGTACGTTTCTCCTTATCGATCCAGAATATGCCCTTTTCTATGGCCCAATCGTACCAAGGGCCAGAAACGATGGCCGTCCACATGAGCTTTCCCTGAGACTCAGCAACGACCCGTTCAAGCTCTTGCTGAGCAGCCAGTTTCGGGTTGAAAATGAGGATCTCCTTCGCACTGGGGTGAAACGTGTTGCCACTGAAGTCAGGTGTGATGATGTGACTCACTCCTGCAGCAACTACGGCTTTTAGGATATGAGTCTGATGAATTGCTGCAGCGGGATTGAAGGCTTCGACAACAACATCGTGATTCTTGAATGCGGCTGTGAGGGCCGCGACATCGGCGTAGTCTGCTCTTTTTATGTTCACACCTGGAAAGCTTGCGCCTTTGCTCTCAGGGCGGGTGATGCACGTCACCTCGAAGTTGGCTTTTACTAGAGCTGGCACAAGGGCTTCCCCCAAAGCACCGGTTGCCTGAAGGGAGAGTTAGCGAGCTAATCATGACGTATGGAAACTAAGGTGATGTCTTACACCAAGAATAGCAACTCTTTTGACTGAAATCATTCTGCCTGCGGAGATCAAGCTGACTGGCAAGAAGCATAAACTCTCAAATTCCTCGAGCTGTGCTTTTGCAGCCTTTTATAGCATGCCATTAGAGAGCAGCTAGTTTATGCATGACGCAATTTTCCTATGTACACGCTTATGGTTTCTCAACGATTTGTTTCCTTATGATAACGTTATGCGTTTATCACATGTAAGCAGCACTTCCGGGGTGATTTGATGACACTCAATGCAACATTACTGATGACTGTGCGACGGATCCGGGGAGTAACGTTATCGGGCTTTCACCATGGTATATAATCCAGAGAGTTGAGCCACATGAAATAAAGAAAGTGACATCTTTTTAGGGATAAATTGACTGCAATGGGCAGCTTATCATCTGCTGCGTTCAAGATCAGAGTAGTTAGGGAGCAGCAGGTAGATTTTCAATGAGCTTTGCCTGCTGCGCCGTTTTTTTAAGGATTGGGAGATTAGGGATAATTATTTGTTACCACCACTATGTCGTTGTACGGGAGAGTGTGTTATCATCTCATCAACTGCTCCTGACATCAATACTCTAAGAACGGCCCATCTCAATACCCAT
This sequence comes from Colletotrichum tofieldiae, assembly GCA_022836555.1. Classification (NCBI taxonomy): domain Eukaryota; kingdom Fungi; phylum Ascomycota; class Sordariomycetes; order Glomerellales; family Glomerellaceae; genus Colletotrichum; species Colletotrichum tofieldiae. The sequence goes on along the minus strand of BQXV01000003.1, from coordinate 5,905,559 downwards.
CACTTTAACTCCAAAAATGACGGCTGCATATTTTATGACTGGGTTCAAATTTCTGGACGGTGGAATGACCGCTCTATAGCGGTTTTTGGCGTCAACAGTCGATGTAATATTGGGTGTCTTCATATTCTGGGCCTTTTCTGATTCTTCTTTTGCGAATTCGTTTTGAATTTGCGCATTCCATCAAGCGGTGTTTGTTTTTTATTGGGATGACAATGGGTACAAAATGCACTTGTAATGAAGCATTTGCTAGGATAAAGGACACACTATTTGTGATTACGCCAAGGTATTATTAAACGCCTCAACGACGTAGATATCGTGGAAGCGTTGTTTACTTTCACCTGGTGCCAGCTGTCGATCAGTCCTGAATGGGAGTTGTGTAAGTTTGAATGTCTGCCGTCACTCCCGGCCGACAACTGGGATCAGGCTCAAATGACTAGGGAAAGTCATTGTTGAACTCTGGCGTAAGGCGCAAAGCAAATTGTGTGTGGGGGTAAGGATGAAAAATTAAGCATGAACGTTTGAGCTCGACTTGCCAGAGCCAAGACGGGACAAAGGGGCACGGGAGACATAGAACCTCAAGAATCCCTGAGAGACTAAATAGTATCTATTACGTGATATCCCGGTGCCTGGCTTCAGATGAGTAGAGGGAAAGTAAGGGGTATCTTAGAGTTGATTGCTTGGATTGCCGACATGACTCTTTCGCATTGCGAGGTTACAAAGCTTTTTCTCATAATCTTGAAGAATTCATCGGGCTTTAATTGTAATGCCAGGTTATGACGGACGGAACTACCAGATAATGTCGAGAAAGCACCACAAAGCCCAATAGCTTTGTCAGCCCTGATTCTATCCGCCCATAGTTGGATTCTAGCAGTAATCTAACAAAGGTGTCATACAAAAATATGTCGCGATGCCTGGAATCCTTTAAACCCTCCGTATACTTCAACTCTGCTGTTCTCTTCTCAGACTGTTCCCAAGCTCATGCGATCGTTGAGAATCCTAGTGGAGAACCTCGCCAATCAAAAAGATAGGTTGTTTGTTGGAGAAGTTTGCGACGTCTCCCGTGATTTCTCCGACCTCAGGACCGCCAAACGCAGCTTTTATCTGGTCTAAGCTATCCCAGGTCACTACGGAGCCAAAGGCGTACAAAGGCGCAGAGCCGTCAAGGCCGCCTTGAAACTTAGTGACCGTCCAGGACCCAGAGCCATACTTTCCCCATAGTTTTTCGATTAGGGGCATGTGCGTTTTGACGTAGTATTCAATGTCGTACTTGGCATCCGGCTCGTTGGGGAAGACGACGGTTACTGTGATAGGCATTTTGACGTGATTGAGGGCCACTGGGGGAACAAAAAATAGTTGGTTACAAAAGATTCGTCAATAGTTGCAAAATGAGGAGGCAGATGTTTTTGTACAACACAAGACAAGAGATTGATGTATTTATACATGGGCAGTGGCTTCGGGGCTATCTCAACCCTCGGAATTAAGACTCGACGTTGCTCCACTCACGCCAATTCCCCCTCTGCACATTACTCAGTCACGCAACATACAATAGCATTGTTACATACGAAGATCGGAGAGGCCGATCAGGGCTAACAGATAACTGAAGGGCGGTGTTCCCGGCCCTCGCTTCGTGAATCATTACTCAGAGCTGTGAGAAGTGGCCTGATGTCCAAGAATAAAGGTCGAGAGTTACCCGCCGACGATCTGGCATGGCAGGCAGAAAGCCAGCTACCACATTTTCATCTTCGTTGGCTGTTTAGAGCACTGACTTGTCTGATTCTTCACTCTTCCTTCCTCAGAATGTCTATCCAACCCAAGCTTCTCGTCGTCTTGACATCGCAAGATAACCTCCCCACTCGAAAAAACACCAAGACAGGATGGTACCTCCCCGAATTCGTTCATCCATACAATGCTCTCGCTCCATTCGTGGAAATTGTCGTCGCTTCTCCCAAGGGCGGCGAGGCACCCCTTGACCCATTTTCAGTGGCGGATAGCCAGGACGACAAAGAATCCATGAAGTTTTTCAACGAAAAGCAGTCCCTTTGGAAGAACACGGCAAAGCTTTCGACGTTTCTCGGTAAATCGTCCGAGTTTGCTGGTGTCTTCTACGTTGGTGGACATGGACGTTAGTCACATCCATTCGATCATGATGTATTAATGTGATTGCGGCCAAGCTAACAGTGGTTCTCCAGCAATGTTTGACCTCGCTGTGGATGAAGTTTCCCAGGCTCTTATTCGAGAGTTTTACGAATCTGGCAAGATCGTGTCGGCTGTTTGCCATGGCCCCGGTGCCCTCGTCAATACTAAGCTTTCTGACGGGGAGTACCTAGTCAAAGGTCAGGAAGTCACCGGATTCTCGAATGCTGAGGAGGATGCGTATCAGTTCACGGATGCTATGCCTTCCTCCTCGAGAATGAGCTGAAGAATCATGGGGGCAACTATGTCAAGGCGAACGAGCTTTTTGGTGTCAAGGTGGCTGTGAGTGGCAAGGGTGGTCGCTTGATCACGGGACAGAATCCTCCCAGCGCCGGGGTGATTGGAAATGTGTTGTTGGAGGCTATTAGGAAGCTTTAGATAACGACGGTATGTTTGCCTATTATTGAAACCGAAACCGAAAAGCTCAAAGAAACCGGGTTCATGAGTGTGTTGGCCTGCAATGTGCCTTAATTAAGGAACGTTTTAGGATTGATTCGACGAGTCGCAGTCTTGATGCTTCGAACTATAGTTTACCTTCCCCCTTTCTTATTCCCATCAGCCTGCAGTTGCTTACTGGTGAGTGGTCAGTCATGTTCATAATGTGCACCCCTGACCCCATAAATTTTGAGTTTCGAGAGCGGAACGCTAGCCCAGTCAGGCATGGCGGAATTATCACATTGCGACCGCTTATTCAGGACCTAGATTCAGCATGGTTGCAATGTAAGACAACTGATCCAATCAAGACATAGCACATTTTCGTTTGGTCAACGATATCAATAATAGGTAAATTTGTTCGGTTGCAAACATAGTTGAACCCAAGGCAGTTATTCATCTGCCAAACTCTTCCGTCAGGCTCCCTCATGTACTACTCGGGCATCAGATCCTTAAAACAACTTCTTAGTTGACAAGGTGAGGACATCTTGCGGGCTGTTAGCACTGACGCGGGTGCCCTTGATGTCAGTTTGATCTAAAATCTTTTCGTACAAGGGCGCGAAGCTTTCAGAGGTCGTGATATGGTAGCCGTTCCAGTTCTGGTTACCGCCCTCTACTTCAACCTGAACGCGATAGGCAAGGTAGACCTCGTTGAAGCGGACATTTGTCTTTCCAGTCTGCCGAGCAGCCGCAATGGCGAAGCTGAACAATGCACCTTGTGTCACGGCTGGAGCCACGCGCTCGCCCCAATAGCCCTGGGCGCCGGTGCATAATGTCCAGGTGCTGTTTGCGAAGCCCTGCTCAAGCAAGTACGGAACAGTGGCGCGGTAGACATCTGCGAATGGGCGTGGTTAGTCGAAGTCTTCTTGCCCCGTCAAGAAACCTCTCTTCTCCTTTGGTATCACTCACAGATGTAGGCTTCGAAGTTTACCTTCAAGACTTCACGTAACGCATCGGCCTCAAGTTCGAGGATTGGCGTGTCCCAATAAATGCCTCCAGCTAGATGCTGAGTTAGCTTAATTTAGAGCACAGAAGTGTTGCTTCATCCGTCCATACGTGGCAGTATGAGGGATTCACTTACAGGATGCCCATACATGTTGAAAGCTGGGTAGCTTTCCGGCACGGACTTGATCGATGAGGCTCTGGAGCGATTCTTCTGAAGTAGGATCTGCCTGTACAATCGTGATTCCGTCACGGGTGCCTGCATACTTGTATATCTTCTCTGCATTTGCCTCATTGCGGACGACAGCAATGACTTGGCGGTTTGAGCGGAGAGCGGCAATGATAGCAGACACACCCATGTTGCCAGAGGCACCGAACACAAGGACCGTCTCCGTCATGATTATTATCCCGTTAGTTGATTGTTGTTTGAAGATAAACTGTTACTTTTTGAAGCGTTGACAACTTCTTTCTAAACCTTTTGTGAGAGATATGGAAACCAGTCACTATTTATCTTTTTGCAATGCGCACCAGAAGCCATCATCGTTGGTTTGCTCCTCGGGTTTGCAGCTATACCGAGCGTAACTGCGCGCAAACCAGCTTCTGTCACCAGCAACTATTGGTAATCGCATCGTGGAATCAAGGTCCGTCGGCCCCGGCCGGCCTGAACACACAAGGTCAGGCCGAGTGCGACGACATGCCACTGACCCTTGCACATTGAACAGGCCAGCGGTGGATTTAGGGCTATCCCGGAAAAGGTTAATGGCGACGAGTGTACCCGTTCACGCAATCCAAATTGGATTAACAATCGTTCAAAAAGGACCCACACGTCTGTCAAGCGGGATTGGTTGGTTTCAAGGTTGGCTCAGCACGCATATTTGTCCGGATACCACCACCACATAATTTCGGTCTTTTCTCATTCAGAAAACGTCCGTTGTTCATCCGCGATTGGCGTGGGGGGGGCCTTTGAAGACCACATAACTTGTCTTTTCGAGCCGATTCCTCAGCAGACAAACTCGCTGCACTGGAGATCGCCGTTTGGACGTCGGAGTGCTCTGCGGCTTAGTAAAACAGCAAGACAGCGCAAACTATCCAATTTACTGCTATGCACGGATGACTGGTGTGCCACCCCGACGTGAGCCCCCTTGTTCTCTGTGTCATCACCCTGGTTCTTTCGGCTGCAACTCCGCGAGCAAGAAACCGCTGCAGTGACGTACACCAACACTGCCAGCCTTTAATCATGATGGAGTCTCCCCTCGCGCTCTCGAAGGTTGCGGGAAGGTCAAAAATAAATCTCGGGTCCGTCCGATAACTAACCCCCAACACTATACAACATCAGGCTAGCTCTAGAGCTGAAATATGCGCATACGCAACATTTAACAGCCTTCAAGCCATCACGTTTTTGAACACATTCTGCGTGTTGAGTTTAGTGTCTTGTTATGGCCACGATTAGATTCAAGGCATTGCATTGGTGTAAGCATGGTCAAGGAAGACGAGAGCAACTATGTAACTCCTTATTCTAGATAAGTTTTACATTCACCAAGTACCTACTTGGGAAGTCTAATCCAGGCGGCGGCAGCTGGGGTCTAACGCCTGGCGACTGGAAATGTGGCACTGACCATGTTTCCGAGTATTTAAAGGAGAGTTAACGCACATTGATGGTGCTATAAGTACCGCTGACAGCTCATCCCCCCCAGACACTCGGGCACAGGGCATTTTGGGCTGTTCATCTTGCCTGCGATGGTCAATCACGGCAGACCCTCAAAATCTTGTCTTCCTTGCAGGAAAAGGAAGCTTCGGGTAGAGTTTCCTTCATTCACCTTTACAACAGCGAATAGTTGAACGGGACAAATAAGTTCCTAAAACTAATGGTCTGTGGGCTCAATGTAGTGCGACTTAGGATCCGGAGGATGCGGTCAATGCCGCAGAGCCAAGCTGACTTGTCACGGTTATCGCGACATTGGCAAAGTGACATTTCGCGATGAAACCGACAAGATAAGATTCAAGTTTGCCGGTCTGTCGGCTGCTGGGAGTCCTCGACGGAGTTTGCCCCAGCTCACTTGGGAGGACTTGTCCCGCAACGCCTTTCTCTCCCTCTACGTTGCCGGTCTCAGTCACACTTTTACCGCCCTCCCCTCACTGATGGCCGAGTCTCCTAGCGATGGATACTTACGCACCAGCGTCGACGCAGCTAGTTTGGCCTTTATGTCCTTTCATCTAAACCGCTCCGATCTGTTATGCCTCGCCAAACAGCGATACGGGAGCGCCATCCGAAACACACGATTGGCACTGAACAGCCTGCAGCACCACAACAGCGATCATGTTATCCAATCAGTGCTCCTGCTTGATTTGTACGAGAAGATGGCTAATCGCGACGAGCATCACTTTTCGTCGTGGAGGAGCCATGCTCAGGGTGCTTTGCACATGATTGAAGCACGCGCGAGCACCGACTTCTCCAATCCGAACACATGTCAGCTTGCAGTCACTGCCGCCGTAGCCATCATGATTAGTTGCGGAGTTGCCCGTGTCCCGGTGCCGGCCACTCTGGCAGTTGTCCGTGGAGACCTGGACAAATACGTACGAAACGCCAAATGGACCTTTACTGAGCTTGTTCTGGACGTAGTAAACCTACGCGCCGACATGCAAAAAACCGGTCCTGGCCTGGTCAACCCAAATGTCGCGCTTCGGCGTGCGAAGACATTGGACCAGCGAATGGCTTCTATGGAGGAGAGGCTCGAGAATTATGGAAAGCGTCACCGGACTTACATCACTGCGAATAACCCTTTGGTCTTTGGCCGCTACTACGACATTTACCCAAGCCACTATGCGACTCAGAAAAGTAATGCAGTCCGTATGATGCGTCTGGAGATGCTGAACATCGTACAAAACTTGGTGAAGAGTGAAAACCAGGACATTCACAAATCGTTGGCGACCGTGGTTGAAGGATTGGCACGGTGCATTTGTGCAACCGTGCCTCAGTTCCTACTCCCGCAAGCCAGAACCGAAAACGAGCCGATCTTGTCGCCGCTTCAAAGGCTTCATTGTTGTACGACACTAACACCCCTCTATGTCTCCTTCTGGAGCACCAAGGATGATCACATGAAAGATTGGATACTAGGGGTTCTCAAGCATATGACTGATTTCGGGATCTGTCTGGCTGGATATGTCTCCCAGATACTGAAGTCAGGAGAATACGTAGACTACTGGACGGTTTATGCGACAGTTGGGAGCTATGCCATAGGTGCTTGACCCTAGGAGACTCATGTCAAGGAGAAAGGTATATGCACCAGCCTGCTAGTCAAAACAGTTGTAGGAGCGTAGAGTACCAAGCATGGCTAAGGGATGAATCTGGCCATCAAAACAGGTCATTCTCATTATCGCCTACATCTAACCCTCACAACGGAGTAATGTCAGAAGCGAGGAAGCCTTAAAATGAGTAGAAATTAAAGAGTAGCACAAGCCCAAAATCAAATCAACTAAACGTGTGAAGATAGCGGTGATTGATGTAATCAAGTGCCTGGTCAGACCTATACGTGTGGTCTCCAAAGAAGTAAGGAATCGTGGGATATTTAGCTTCCGTCACAAATCCTAACTGCTCTCGGGCAGTGGTGCTGTCTGAGAGGCTAACGATGCTAATTACTCACAGCGTCTCAGTAAGACACGTCGAGCAAAGACCGTATATTTCGCTCTGTATTTTCTTGGCTCTGCTCCAGCAAATGCAATCAAAGCAAGAACTGAAATGGCAGCGGAAAAAGATACATCACAGCCTTACGCGGTAGTTACTTCACCTTCAATGGATTTTACGGGCCAATTTGACCCGGCTTGGCTTCATACGCATAGTTGGCGGGACTGTGCCAATGACTCGGCGGAGGTACCCCGTAAGACCGGCCCCTTCAAGTTCGTCAGTTCGCACCTCGGACGAAATGAGCCGCCCGAACTCTAGGCTCAGGATTCCGGAACGCTAGCCCAAGATGGCTAGTGTATGACTGCAGCCAACCGGCCAAGGTTTCCCTGGCTCACCAATATCATTCATTGGTCATGTAAACACAACAAGCCTCGCGTCTCATACGAGACCCGAAGATCCGAAGCATTTGAATACAACATCTGTCTAGATAGTGGACCACAGGAAAAAAAAAGCTTTACAGACAATTATATAAAAAGCTGATGCTTGTTCGAAATCGCTGGTTTGAACATGAGGTATCCAACATACAGCTGTTACATCTTTGAACACAACAACATATTTAATAGACAGCATGCCTTTTCCATACAAGACAGCCCTCATAACTGGCGCCACATCTGGCATAGGCCACGCACTGGCAGAGCGCCTCATCGAGAATGATGTGTTTGTCGTTGCAGTTGGTCGTCGCACAGACCGTCTGGAACAGTTACTCTCCAAATATGGTCAATCGAAAGTTGCGGTAGAAGCCCATGATGTCTCCGACCTTGACGGCATGGAGGGATGGATCAAAAAGTACGTTTGGATTCCACTGCAAGTTTTTGAGACACAGTGTTATTTTGCAGCCAATCTCAGCATGTAATTTTGAAGATGCTACGAACCATGCTGACCGTGCTAATATACAGAATGACCACGACATACCCGGCTGTCGACTGCGTCATTTTGAATGCCGGAGTTCAGAACAGCTTCAATTTCACGCCCGACCTTCTGAAGACAGCAAACCAGGAATTGGCAACTAACTACCTTTCTCCATTGCACGCCATTACTCATTTTCTGCCTCATCTCAAATCTCTCTCCACACCAAGTTCGATAGTTCTCGTCACGTCTGGCCTAGCCCTCGTCCCGATGCCTCGATGCGCGAACTACTGCGCAAGCAAAGCCGCCCTGCGCTCTGTGGCTTGGAGTCTGCGCGCCCAGCTGGCCGACGATCCAGATTCCGGAAGCATCAGGGTCATTGAAGTTGTACCACCTGCCGTTCAGACAGAGCTTCACACACGTCAAGCCGATTTGGTAAAGGCAGGGCATGCTAACATCGGCATCCCATTGGAGCAGTTTATCGATGAAACGTGGGCTGAGCTAGAGAAAGGTGAAGCAGAAGAGATCATTGTTGGGCCGGCCAAACATTATGCCCGAGGCGAGGTGGAGCGGAAAAAAGCGTTTGATGGATTACTTGCGGCTCTGAAGGGGCAGTAAACAAGAAGACACACGTACGGCTGTCTATCGATCTGTTGTAGCAAGGGGTGAATGTTGCACGAGCCCGACAGCCTGTTGACGTTCGGGTTTGTCTTGTCAACTGTCAATGTATCCAAATTACCATGGAGCACTCAATTCTCGCTTCTTCTGACAGATAATTTGCCTTCTCAGGACTGAGACTTAGCAGGTTGAATTACCGAGTTAACATTTCTTGATTACGACAGTAATCTCAAATCTCCATGTATTTGGCTTCTTATTCGCAATGCCCTTCAGCATCGTTAGCCAAGTGTTTAAGTATAAAGTCCGCCTCTCAATACGGCTTCTAGACCACCAAATTATATCATCGATGCAGCATGTATCTATATTCTTGCTCCGACCAAGATTTGTAAGTTGATGTCCGGCTATACTTCGCCCCATCTGCATGGAAGTCTATTTGTGCTCTACCTCCACTTTTTCCTTTTCCAAAGAGCTCGACCTTTTCTCTGGATCATTGCCGATTCCGGCTTTCATAGCCTTGGACATCTCCTTTGCAACCTTAACAGGATTGCTGCCCGATGTGAAGAACTCATCGATCTCCTCCAATCTAAAATTGCTGGTTTCGGGGTAAAAGAAGTAAATGACGGGGACAAAAACGAAGTTAGTGACCACGAAGATCAGATACGCCTTCCACTGCAGGCGGTTGATTATGACCGGGGTGATCATGACGACGAAAAAGTTCCATAACCAGTTGGAGCTGATGCCCACAGCAGTACCGCGAGTTCGAGCGTGGAGTGGCAGGATTTCTGGCACAACGACCCAGGGGACGCAGTTCATACCCATACCGAAAATAAGGTTGTATCTGTGTCTCTAGTCAGTTCTCAGTTGGTGATGATCATTACAAGTAGCCACTCACAGAAAGAAAAAGGCCACTGATGCCGAAGCGCATGCTTGACCATTTGCAAGCCCCACTCGGGACAACAAGATCGAAATCATGAGCATACAGACGCCAAGTCCAGCACTTCCCCACATCATAGTCTTGCGGCGACCCATACGATCTAACGCGAGAGCTGGCAATATGGAACCGAACATAAACATCATCTGAACGCATCCCCCGATGATCTGGGCCATGTGCGCCGTCATACCAACATTCTGCACCAGAACCGAGGGGATGTAGTAAACAACCAGATTGATTCCTCCGATCTGGTTCATGAACTGTGCACCCCATGCCAATAGAACACGGTGGCCAGTCCTCAGGCGATCATTCTTGAAGATGCTGATCCAAGAGTATGATTTCTTCTCTGCAACCTCCAGCTCGATGGCGTGGTGTATTGCTTGAACCTCAGTTCGGATGTACTCATCAGTGGGCTCTTTGTCAAAAACGTTACAAAGGACCTGAACTGCCTCCTGCTCGCGTCCATGCTTGAAAAGCCACCGCGGAGACTCAGGAAGGACGAATACCAAGGCGACGACGACAAGAGCGAAGACGATTTGGAAGGCGAGTGGAAGACGCCATGCAATTGGACCGCCGACGTATGACATGCCGAAGTCAAACCAGTAAGCAAAAACAATCCCAACGCCCACGAAAAGTGTCTCGGCAGAGACTAGTCGGCCTCGATACTTTCGGTCACAAAGTTCAGATTGGTACCTGCGAAGACATGTATGAGAGATCATTGGAGACTTGCGACGTGGGCTTTACGTACATCGGAACAGTCGAGGTCTTCATACCGGTGCCGAAGCCCGTCACTATGCGCCCAATTACTAAGTGAGGGACGGTGTATGCTGTTGCTTGCAACGTGGCACCGATTATAACGAACCCCATGGCGCTCCAGATCGTTTTGCGACGTCCGAGTTTCTCGCCAAAAATGAAATTAACTAGAACGAGATATCAGCATCAATCCCAATCTGTTGGGGTGGAGATGAGGTTTGACTCACGAACACAACCGAAGAGACATCCCAAGTTATAACACGACACAATGATACCAATTTCCGAGTCGGACGGGTGGTCGAACTGATCCAACCAGTCCTGCATCTGGAGAATACCCCCAAACACCTACTGAAGTGTTAGCCGGGTTATCCACCCAGACATGTTCCTGAGAAAACTGACCCCCTGATCATAGCCGAAGAGCACGAATGCAATCAAACAGCATATTGTTATACCGAACTGAAGGCTCTTGCCTCGGCCGAGACTCAAAAGCATGATGTCGAGTTGGATATCGTAGGTGGTGCGAAGTTCTGGCAGACTAATGATGTCAGAAGGTCCAAGTTTATCGATCCAAGTGTATCTGTAAAATTCCTCGCAGAGAGGTAGACATCGAGTCCCTTGGGTACTTGTAATTCCGACCAAGAGCTTCCCCAGATTCAAAATGCAGGTGGCTAGATCGCAATCTGGGGTCTGGGGTCGAAAATTGGGTCTCGCGACGTTGGAGCTGTCAATCAATGCGGGGAAAGACGAAACAGGTAAGCACAACCCCCGAACCAAGATTGAACTAACCTTTGAAGCAAGGTGAAACTATTCAAACTCGCAAGCAGCCTTGAAGAAAACCAGACAGCTTGAATGACCGAGTAAAAGACTGGGGTTGCGGTATGTGACAACCGTCTTCTTATACTAATGCAAGCGCAAGCGCAACCGACGCCGTTTGACTCGCAAGACGGACGAGCGGGGAAATAGGTTGGTCAACTTCATGGGACGGGATATGCAGGGTAACGTTAAGCACATGGTGAGCGCGTGATCCGCATGATGTTCCCTCTCTTACACTTCTGGCTGTGGACCGCCACTGTGTTGAAAGCGCTTAATTGCACCTGCTTGGGCCCGCTACCTGGGGGTGCTCCAGCATGACTACCGGCCTTGACGGGGTCGATATGCAATCATTCGATGCTGCTCAGGCACGATGACGTCCTGGCATTGGACACGCATGGTGGAAACCAAGCGCTGATTACAGTCAGCCCACATTGATTCCAACGTTACTGGTATCTGGTTCTTTTCCGTCCGATGTGGTTGGCTAATGGCAACGGTTGGTCCTGTTGTTTGTCCTCCCGCGATACATGCGCGCCAATCATTGGCGTGTTTCTGTGGCATATTAAATCTGCAACTTCAGCACGGAAAACCCGACATGCGCGTCAAATTCGGGTCATCTGAAGCCACTCTCATCCATTAGAGGCCCCTAAAACCTTCAAAGGAGGGTTTTACGCCAATTACGACCCTCTGACCGCGGGTAAAATACCGAAAGGACGGGGGCGCCAACGCTATGGTCCGACGTACAACGATTACCGAAGTTTCGAGATTAATGTCAAGAGGATGACTGTAAATTATCGGCTATTTTTTTTTCAAACCTTGATTATTACATAACATCAAGAAAATTGTTTTCGGGATTTCTTTTGGTTTTCAACTAGAGGCGGTCTCTTGAATCACATATGATGCCAGGGAAACCGGGGCCCAATCGTCAGTCTAAAACGGTGCACACAGTGGAAAAAAGCTCCCTGAGCCTCGAGATTAATTAGTGGAATAGGAGAACAAGCACTAAAAATAGTTTCTGCTTCTGGTGAACTATGATTCATACCTCATTGCCCATCTTCCAGCTTGTTGAGTCCGGAACAAACAGTGCAAAGCAACTGCCGAGCTGGTGGCTCCGACGACCTCCCCCTCTGGCCCCACAGCACGGGCCGCCCCGACCGGCCCGCCTCGGACAGTACTTAGTCCGCCCCTTTTCGAGTGAAGTCCGACAGTCAGCGATCATTTTGTACCAGGTATCAGGACGAGAACAACAAGTCGAAATCGTTGTGGAAGAAACGCGATGGCGCTACATATGAGAAACATAGGGCACCGCATGATCCTCGGTTCTTTGGGAAGGAGACACGAAGGCACGATGCTCAATCTTGATTCCGTCTGTATCTCGATCAGCGTAATCTGAATGCGTTTTCGGCTCTCTTATTGCTATTTTTGATGTCTCAAACAGACGTCATCTGCGACACCACCTAAACTAAACTTGGTCGTGGCTTCCATCTAATGAATCGAAGGAGCCGAAAGAAGATACAATTTCTAACCGAAACCATAACTCTCAATTAACCAACCATTATCGACGCTTGACAGTGCCAATTCAAACCAAAGAACACAGCCGCTGCCCAGCTACCATCCGACGGCCAGTGTAGCACTCCCTCCGGAATGGAGATCGCTCTGCACCCCTGGCCAATATAGGGAGCGTCGTGGGATCGTCGGCATGTGAAAGAAAAGCATGGTAAGAAAATACACTCAGATGATCCTTCTTTATTTCCTTTCGAAGTTATTGCTCCTACGGAGCATCAACGCTCGCTGAAGGGTAACCCATCGCAACACGATGGCAATAAGATCCTGCTCACGGTAAGCTTCTGCTTTGTCGGGGTGATGATCAATATGTAAAGCGGGTTCAATCTTGAGTTTCAGCGCTGAAAACGCAGGAATGGTTTGGAAACAGACACCAGAAGTCCTTCTCCCGCAAATCCATCTCATCGTCTAAGACATAGCGAAATCCGCCAACGATGATCATTCAGCCCTAGCTTTCCGTTATGCCATTTTCAGGAGCTATGTCTTAAACAATCGAACAGTTGTCTCAATACAGGTCTCTCGGCGGAATCACGAGCCAGGAGCATTTCCTTATTATCTGGCAGTTGCGTCTCCTGATAAAGGCACAATCCTTCAGTACCCGGGATTCATCTCTTCAGTATCCGATCTTTGACGACTTGATATCATGGCTAACGCATCGACTGATGGCCCAGCATGGGTGTCCCAAATCCAGCTGCCCGTTCCTCAACTTGGCAGCACGCAGCAGTACGCAGACTGCGCTCATCGAACAAGCAAGACTACGAACAATAAACGAATAATTGTCTGCTGTGACGGAACATGGAACAACTCGTGAGTTCCAGGACGCTTGAGGCGGTTTCTTGCATTGTTGAGGTACTAAGCTCCACTTGTCACAGGAACAAGAAGGGAAGCATTGCGACTAACGTTGCCCGCCTCTCTGCTGCAATCGCTCATAAGTGCTGTACCGGCATGCCACAAATTGTGTACTACCACCGAGGAGCTGGCACTGAGGAATCCAAGGTTGCACAGTACCTCGGAGGTGTCTTTGGAAAGGGAGTCGTCCAGGTAATTGTTTACTCCTCTACGATGTTATCGTTCCGTTCCAAAAGCGTTTTCTGACAATGAATCCGTGGTTAGGACGTCGCGGACACCTACCGCTTCATCTGCGACAACTACAACCCCGGCGATGAAATTTTTATTGTTGGCTTCTCCCGAGGGGCTTTCACTGCTCGATCGGTTTCGGGAATGCTCTGCAATCTCGGTCTCCTGAATCGCGTGGGACTGTCACAGTTTGGAGCAATCTTCCATGACTACCAAAATTTCATCAACTGGAAGCCAAGCACAAAGTTTAACAAGAAGGACCACCTGGTGGGTTTTACGCTCTCTAACTTTGAGCGTCTTGAGAAATTCCGACTAGCCAAGGAGGACCGAACGGGGCGAAGCAGCCTTGCAGCCATGGAGGAAGCACTTGATAAGGAGAAGAACACTTTCTTCGAGATTATGAAGAACTGCAAAGGAGAGACGACCCAAAAAAGGCTTCGAGCCATGGCGCAAAAATATCAAGACAGGCTTGAGAAGGTAAGTACTGCAGCAACATGTCCTTCCGTTTTGGGTTTCCCAAGTCAACTCTGACCAAAGTCATAGCATGAAATGATTTTGTGTGAGAGGAAGTCACAGGTTCGAGATGGCCAGAGAATGGACTGCTTCGTCCCGACGGAGGTCAAGGTCAAGGCAGTAGGTCAGTACAATATCTAACAAAAGAAGTTGGTTCGGGTGAACGATTCATAAGCTAATTCGTTATTTTAATCAAGGTGTATGGGACACTGTCGGGAGCCTCGGCTGGCCCAAGATGCCTTGGGAGAAAATTCGGAAAGACCGCAGCGCGGATGAGGTATGGGATTGACCTCGAGATGCTGCCGCCGCTTCTCTTTGACAGGGAGAAGTACTGACAATGGCTAGCTTCGTTTCGCAAGCCTTGACGTCCATCCCAAAGTCGAACACGCTTTTCATGCACTTGCACTAGACGAGTGGAGGACTGCTTTTAAACCGACCTTGTGGGGAATGAGAGACAACGACAGCAAAACTCATCTTCGCCAAGTTTGGTTCCCTGGTAGCCACAGCAACGTTGGCGGGGGATTTGACGACCAACAAATCGCAACAATCGCCCTGGCCTGTATGTCTACTCCTCTTTGCTGACAAAAAACTTTTCATTGCTGCTATTGAGCCAAAGGCTAACTTGAAGATGGTGCAGGGATGGCTGATCAGCTCACCTCGATTGGTGTTGAGTTCAGCACCCCTGAGATGAAGCGTATTTTTTACACGCTTGAACCTGGAGTCAAAGCGCGTGACTGGGCGTTGGGGCGGATCTCTAACCCTGGAGCCACCACGTCTATTCCAGACCGGGCGTATAACGCCTTTTGGTACCCCTGGCAGAAACTCAAGGGTGAGAACACCATCCTTGGTACTCGTACGCCCGGCAAGTACAAGGAAGATGATGGAAAGTTGCTCATCAAGGACCCTAATGAGCTCATCCACCCGTCAGTCCGTATTCGATACCTCTACGACGGGTTGAGCCTTGATGACAAGGGTGAGTGGGATTGTGCAGCTTTAACAAAGAACGGGTACAAGCTTCAGAAGAGTGCAAAACCCCCCCAGCTCGAGGATCCTTACCCCAAGAACCCCATTGCGTCTACGTATGAGACTCTCAGTGGAAAGGTCTCGTCGGTCCACGGTGGTCACACAGTGGACATTGAGTCTCACAAAGACCACACGCTCGTAGTCCACCAGATGCCCTTCGAAGCCGACCTCTATCCCCTTGAACAAACCAATAACAGCTGGTTCTGGACTCAAGGTACTACGGATGGTAAAAGGACCCTCCCCGAGGAGCGCATCGGCATGTGGGAGCGTTTGTTTATCCATATTAACCACCAGATGGTTCAAAGACAGAGGGAGGAGAAAACGGCGAGGGAGGCGTTAAACGTCAGCAAGCCTCAGAGGCGGACGTTGAGACAGCGGTTATCCGACAGGGTTAATTCCGTCAAAGCTGCGGCTGGTCGAACACTCAGCCGCACTATTGGCAAACTTCTTGGCTCGTCAGCAAAGCACAAGCCTGTGGATTACCCCGCGAAGTTTGGGTACCATGATTTCGTTTCTTGGCAGCGTGGCGATGTGACGAAGCCGCGACGAAGAAACCGAAGAGAGAACACTGGGGTTGGGGCTTAATGGATAGTATCTGCTGCATGTTTTGTTGCTTGATATCGCTTGAAGGTTGTGAAGTAACTTTGAAGTCTACCTAATACATCTTGATTTGTCGTTTTGACACCGATGCCAATCATCGAACGTTCTCACGTGTCTATGCTGTTCTTCTATTCAGAACCTCTTCACATCAATGTGCGATGTTCTGTTTCGGGAATGGAAATCCCACTGACGGGACCAGATTCCACAATATCCCAAGTCATTTACATTTGACGCTCTACCAAACTGAACGTGGTAACTGGCCTGGGGGTCTTGCAGCAGCTGCTCTGAGAAGGGTCTGGTTTGTTTCTTCTCGACTTTCGGAATTTACCAGCCGGCATACACACCTGAACCGCCCCGTAGTATCTGAACATGGTTTAGGAGGCCATAGCCATGTGTAAGTGAGCCCTAACTTATTGTTGAGAGCAGTCACTACTTAAACCAAGGTTTCTTGAGAAATACCCGTTCAGCAGAAATCAAATGACGGACCAGTTTATTCAAATGAAAATCAAGAGATACGTTTGAAATAGCCGTATGCATTCGAACTAAATTAAGGAGCGATATCTGTCCTCTTACAGCTTTCTGTAAAGATAGTCATCAGAAGAAGCAAAAAGGCACGGTTGAATCACATCACTGGCTGGGGCCGTATGTCGATGCCCAAGCATCGTAGCCAGGGGAGAGCATCAGCTGCTGCATATGCCGTCGTCGGATACCCACATTGCCCCCGTCAAAAATTGGAAGGACCATTGCGTTGTTGAGAAGCTCTGCAAAAGGCTGGTCTGTGTCGTAGGCGGTCCTGCGAATTCGTGTCAGCCGTACTGTTATAGCCAACATCATGATGTAAAGCAAGGGATTGTAAGCTTACACCCCAACTGCGTTGATGGCATCCGTCACAGCCTTGACAGCAGCATCACTGCAATATACTTTGGCTGCTAGCGCCAATTCGCGGCGGGCGTTGTAGTCGCCTGGTCCATTTTCCAAAGCATGGGCTGCTTTCCACGTCAATGCCCGACATGCCTCCGTTTGCATCTTGATACCAGAGAGTAGGTCAGCAACAGCCTGCCGTTCCAACAGAGGAACCTTGCCTCCCCGGCAATCATCCTTGGCGAAGGAGAGGGCAGCGTCAAAGGCGGCACGCATCAATCCCACGGCCATGGCACCGACGAGCACGGCACTGCAATCAAAGGAACCTGAAGCAATTGCTGCACCCTCCCCAGGTGAGCAGAGAACATTCTTTGCCGGCACGCGGACATTGGTGTATCGGATGTGAGGCCCGGAAGTAGAGGTGTGCCCAGGAGTCGAAACATGGCGCAAGACTTGGAAGCTCCCCTCGCCACTACGGTCGAGATCCGCGCGGGTTACCAAGATGATCATGACACTGTCTTCAGGGTTCGCGTCAGGCTTGGGTGTGGTAGACACGTCGCGGCAGACCACACAGGCTAGATCCGCGCCCCGGAAATCCCACCCTGCGCTGTTTGTCGCCCAGATCTTCTCTCCGTTGATAATCCACTCGTCTCCCTCGCGGTACGCTGTTGTGCCGAGCCCCGGCGCGCCCTGTTCTAAATAGTTTGCTACGCCGCCTGGCTCGCTGAACACAAGTGAAGCGAGGGGCGCTCTCTGACTGTTGAGAAATGGCTCAAGAAACTCGCGATGTTCTGGCTTCTGGGTGAGGTTCAGAGGAGTCAGGCCCAACCCGGTCGCAAATATGGTGAGGGAAGTGCTCGGTTCAACCGCGTCTGTTAGGAAAAAGTGTCAATGAGGAGTCACTTTGAACGCGGCTTCATTGACAGATCCACCACGTTGTGTCCTAGCAATGTTTGCAAGTTTATCTCACTACTCCTGCCGGATCGTGCAAGAAGCAATTCATGTGTTGCGGAATCTCTTACAGCATTCTTCGACCAAGATGGCAGCCTCTACCAGTGAACCGCTGGCCCCACCCAGAGTTGTCGAAACCTGTCCTTTGATCATTCCGCCCTCTACTGCTGTCTTGTAGATCGGCTGAGTAGCTTGGAATCGCTTGTACTGTTCCTCGTGCACAATATATTCAGCACGCGCAGGTCTGAGCACATGATGCGCAAACTCGGCGGCAACTTTGCGAACTTGCGCTTCTGTGGGACTGAGGTTGAAGTCGATAGGCATAGTGCTTGGGTATCTTGGTTTACCAGTGTTGCTTGCGAGAGAAGGAGTGATGCAGTACTGGAAAGACATAGATAGGTGCTGCTGCTGTATAAATTGACAACAATGGAGCATCGGCTTTAGAGTTCAGTAATATTTCCCACGTAACACGTAATTACTTTTATCTTACCTCTTGGGGGCCCTCTTAGACCACCAGTCCATGTGCCTGCCTCATGTTGAGCTCCAGTGATACGGATCTCACGTCAGACTGCTAGTTGTTCCAAGCTTGGCGGATAACCTTTTGCATGTCAGCTTGGCTAGTTCGAGCAGAGAGAATTCTGTGCGTATTTATCCTTATCAAGGCATGATTGGACAAGCCCAATAGTCTGCCTGAAGTCCATTGTGGTTGGCATCAACCTGGCGGGGTCCTGTTACACTGACGTGGGCCTGACTTGGAGCAGCAAATCCCTCAGACCCGGTTCGGGCAGGACAACCAACGCCCAAGTCCAGTGTGGGTGGGGGGCTCAATTTTCCGAGCCGTTGCGCATGTGCCAGCTATTTTCCATGTTTTAGCCAGCTACAACGACGCCAGTGACCAAGAGGCAGAAGTGGATGCCCTTGGCAATCCGGATCGAGCACCGCCGCTTCTGAGCACCGCCAATTCGAATGTCATCGCCCTGTCTGTCGAAAACATGAATTGTCAAAATTCGAAGCCGTTCATGATTTGCAAGTCAGTGGTGGCGGAAGAAACGAGGCGATACTTTGAGGACCAGCATCCCAGCAATCATCCCCAATGCCGGCTTCGGCCGGCCACACCACCCCACCATCTCCGTGCTACGGGGAAGTATTCGGCAGAAAACGCCTAACACGCTTTCAATTTGCAGATACGCATCTGCTCCACCCAGACTTTTGTTCGCGCGCTCCATCATGTCATCAATCCACCCATCCGTATGTATCTTAACCTTGCTTCCCCTGCCGACGGGAGCTACTTGGCCCTGTTGCACCGCGGCCCTCCGCGGTTTGTATGTTGGGTCGGTTCCTTGAGGTAGGGGTTCACACGTGCGGCATCCATGGCCGGTCAGCGTCCGCTCCCGGTGATCTTGGCTTCATCAATGGGTACTGCCACTTGTCCTTTCGCTAGAATCATCGCTGTCGGGCAATCACAACGCCAGCAACAGACTAGGGCGAACGCCAGCTTGATTATAACTTCGACCCAGCATAGGTCTCTGCAGGCAACTGATTTGCACCATACGTCTCACCATGGCTGGTTGTAAGTCTGAAGGTCGGCTTTCACGTCAGCTCCGCCCTCCCTCTTGCCGTCCCAGCGACCAACGTTGTTGTCCCGCTTTTCCGGTTATGTCCATCATCTTCCGCGATGCTTCCGGTTACCCTCGGCGAAAACACGGCCTGGAAAAAGCACTGGCAGCCCTAATGACAAGTTTGCACTGGAGCATCACGATCACGGCAAGGCTGCTTGAGGCGGTAAAGTATCTATGCAACTAAGTACATTCTTGGTATGTTTAAACAGTCTATGATGAAACGTACAGTCTATGATGAAACCCACAGTCTATAATGTTTGTATAATGTCGCGATACCCTCATGTGTATCGCGGAGCCTCGTGAGATTGCTCCGGTGACGGAATAACCATTATTCCGGAACCCCGGACCGGTCCACCACGATAGAAGCGTATTTATACGCTGTGACCCAAGCGGTCTCACACGTAGAAATTCAAGCCGTTTTCTTATGTCGATTCCCACCCGAAAGGTGACTCTGCGACATATAATGAGCTTGACCCACTCTAACAGTCAACGAGAACCATGATGCAAAACACTAAACCATAGCTTAGAAAGAAGAAAGAAGACAGAAGCAAACCACTGGTATAAAAGACTACCTAACTCGTCTCAACACGCCTCTTTCCAGACCCTCTGTTACAGGTTGACAGGGTCGGGTGGAAAGTTTTGGCGGAAACTTCTAGTAGGGCGATAGTGTATCGGAAGGCTCTGAAGGATCGATATCCTCTTCCCAGCCACCAACGTGGGCCAAGGTTTCCTCTTCGTCGGCATCAACAAGTGAAGTATCCGGTATCAGGGATTCGGCTAGATCGGTCGATTCGCCTACTTGATTGCCGAATTGCGAAGATTCTGTTAATTTCACGAGTAATTAACACTCCGGTGTAAGGCTATAGTACAAGGGGTGAGGACAACTTGCCATAAGGCGTCCCTGGACCAGAGAGTAAATGGCCCCAATCCGAAAACGGAAAATCCGAATACCATGCTCCGGAGCCTTCTGAAGGCGGTTTTGGGTTGTATTGTATGGGAGTTTGATTAAGTGGTGGCTCAGTACCCTGCGACGAGCCGGCAGACGGCACGTTGGCGCTGATGTTGAAGGCATCCAGAAACATCTCGCTGGCTTCGGCTCTTGTTGGCCGGAAGTCCGCCTCAGACTCGACCTGGCCACTTTGAACAGCCATCTGAGCTCGGGCATCCCAAACAGCCCCGAATATGATGTTGGTTTGATGTCGGCGAACATTTTCGTAGACTTCAACCCGGTCAGCGTGATGCATTGCGAGGTTTGTTCAACTTGGCCACAACGTTGGGCTCGAGAGACTTACCCAGAGATTCCGGCACAAAGCCAACCGAACCAAAAAGAATCCCCCATATTCTCTGAAGGATGTCTTCTCGTTTCTTCGACGCCTCTGAAGGGGTCCTCGGTCGTTTCCTGTTGGCCTGTTTGCATTCGTGCTCGATGCGTTCCCACTGCTCGGCAGACATGAGCAGATGGGGGGAAGACGAGGAGCCACCCCTCTGAGTGGGCCGGTGTTTCCGAGACATGTGTTGCCTGTGAGAAATTAGACTTGACTGGCCCCTTATGAGTGGGTTTGGACTGAACCCTACTTCAAGTAGCTGAATTCGGTGAAAACTGTGTGGCAAGCCTTAGGGACATGGAGCGAATCTCTAAGAAAGTAAGGACAAAGCCAACACTTTCCCGGTCCATCATTCCCCTTGGGCTGTTTTTTTCCGGGGCCATCGCCAGAACCGTCTTGATTGTTGTTGTCTTCATCATCTGGAGCACTTCTCTTGAGGCATGGTGCGGTCAAAGTCGATTGCCACTCGGACGGCAGAGATGAAGCACCATACACTCCTGCGCAACTACGTGATGTTGTACTGGGTGCGGGGTCTCCATAGTCGGTAACTTCAATAGCAGTGGTAGCTGATGATAGAAACTCGGTGCCAGGCCATGCTTCAATTTCATGGTTGATGTTATGACGCTCCAAAGTCGGTATGGACTCGTGGTGGAGAAATCTGAGCCGTAAGGTCCGTTGTGCTTGGAGGGGCAGCTTCCGAATGACGGATATAAGAACATCCCTATAGTCTGGGTTGGTGGCAAGAACCCTGCGAACCGAGCCGACGATAGTATCGGTGCCATTGCTGGTGTGGCTGCTTCGACGTGTAGGTCTCTCCTCCAACAAGGGCGACTTCGGCCGGGCTTCCCCTATGTGATCGGTGCAAAGCCTGTCTACTGTCAACGTCCAACATCATCAAAACAAAACGAACGATTCATGCCAACTTACTCGTCAGCCCATTGCCCACCCGATTGAGTCTCAGGGATCTTGTTGTAGAGCTTCAGTTCAGACATGCCGGCACTATGAAAGATGGGCAGCGAAAGGATCAGCGTTTTGATGACGGCTCTGAGACGACGGGACTCTTATACGTGGCCGGATTCTTGTTCCAATGTGCCACAGAACTGTGGCGATAATCCCTGGAAGTTGTGGCATAGATTTAAACCGCCGAATAACGTCGAGCTACTCGGCTTTTGGCAAGTTAGAGGGCCAGTGAACAATGAAATGGGGGACTCTTGGCTTCCGGGGCTTCCCCACTGAACATCCCAAGCGAGGCTTCGTGCCGCGTCCCAAGTGCTGAGCGGCGGCATACCAGTGGGTGACGTGCGGTCCACGAGGCTGAGTGGACAGGTTTTCAGGGGGTCGCTGGTCAATTGTTAGCGTCGTAGGGGTTTGGTTTGGTTTTCCAAGGAGTCTCAGTAAGACGCCGACGCAGGTGCCTGCGGGGAGCCCGTTGCTTTTTCCTTGACCTCCACGAATCTACAGCACGGCAGCACCGATTGCGCCCACCTGTACGTTGGATGTCAACCGATGAAGTGCTGCAGAATCCAACCCCCGCTATACTAGAAAGGTCGATTGCGCCAGTCGTTGGTTGCAGCCTGGCGAAGGTAAGGGAGGAGGAAATGGCCCGGGGCCGTTCTGATTCGGCCAATCGATGACAGGGCCATGGACCGGGCAACGCCGGTCGACAAAACCAGATAAGAGATCTTGTAACTGCATAATTGCATAAGCGATTGGTGGCTGTTTTGGGCTCAACCTCTCTGATGTAGGTGGCTCATGTGGGAGAGCCTGATGTACCTTCTTCTCGACCACGTATGTTCTCCAAGGCGGTTTTGCGTTCGTTCATCCCCCCTTCTCTGATACAGTATGTCTCGTGAACTCCGGCATGTCAGCCTCTTTGTGCCGCCTGGCTCCGTAGGGTCGCTACCATGCTGTCAGAAGGATCACCACTTGGCTACAACCAGCACTAGAACAGACGGACGACCTTGCATTGGTCACACAGCGCAGGTCCCAGAGAAGGAACTGGCTGGGCTGCCAGGCGTCTTCTTCTCTCATTCGTCACCGACTCTATAAGCCCCACTGGAGAGCTCGACGGCGGCCTTGGCCAGCAATGGCCGATACAAGGCGACCCCAACCGCGATGTCCCTTATCTTTCCGCACAAAGGTGGTGAGAGTCCTCGATGACGATGCCTTCGCTCCTCGTTATCGCACGCCTTCTGCCTCGGGACGGGTTGCCCTCTTTCTCAATTGGCGGTCCTGTTTCGATTGATCCTCTGGCCAAGGCCGAGCTCGCCAAGCGTACTAGCGAGTGACTCACTGCGCCTCCTCCCTCAGCCCAAGCCAACAGTCTCAAAATGCTGCCCCCAAGCAAGATCGTAAGGGGGCCATTAAGCCAATCCCATATCGAATGAAGCCTTCGTTAGAACAAAGACTACAGAGAGCCTGATCTGGGGTCACGTCAAGTACAACCGCGAGGAGTTTATTCATTTCTATGTAGGTAAACATGACCAAAGAAAGCAATGCACAAGGGCATCTCTAATCCGGGGGCACCCATGTCTAGTTCCCGATACGGCCGAGAACACAGCGAAGGCTCATCCGGGGCCGGCTCTTCCTGTGCACGCGCTGGAAGCGTCCGGAGGCTGAGGACAAGACTAATATGGGCTCATCATAGTGATAATTCCGCCATTGCTCCCCCCGTCATCTTCAAACTGGATGCATTGACCCGTCAAGTCCCCACCAACGCCCGTCAGATTTTCATCCTGTGTGCCGTTGCAAGTGGCTTCTGATTGTAGGATTCGCTGTCCGGTTTGTGGTTCCGGTGCAGTACCAGTTGCCGGCGGGGCGAGCCGGGCAGGCCGCAAGACGAGGCCGGTGCTTTTGGACCCCATCACTCGTCGGAAAATGTCATGCAGTTCAGTCGAGGAGAAGGGATGATTGCCTCGGACCAGAATTTCCTGGTCCACGATGGGACGAAAGGTTTGGTATAGTGCATCCTTTGCAACTGGCGTTTATAATCAGAAACCAATGCCCGAAAAGGAAGGAGCACCGAGTCTCGACTTACACGGTGAGACCGACGGATAGAGGCTGTCAGGGAAGAGGTTTGTCCATATCTTCTCAAAGTCTTGACGTCGAATTTCGGAGCGAGCCTCCAGGTCTTGCGGCCTCGACTGGCCAGTTTCGTGTACAATCTTGGCGATGTGCAACCACGACTGGTGCGATATTCGAAGGTACCCTTTGGTCTTCAACTCTCGCGAGGTACACGATTCAGCGAGGACGGCTTCGGGGGCATGCCTTCGCAAGTAATCTCGGTCTTCGTCGTGGACGTGCGCCCTCCACATGTGCTGTCTGGAGCAACCTGGGGTCAGTGACGGGCTGCTGTTATCGCCTATCTCCTTACCCACCAGATCAAGGCCACTTACTTCCAGTCACACAGACGCCTGAAGGACTTTGGGTACTGGCACGCAACAGGGGCGTCGCAACCATACGCCAGGAAGAACAGACAGACGAGAGGCTCGCCTTTTGTCTCTTCTCTAGCGCGGCCTCCAGCGGCAATTAGCTGCCGTTCGCCATGGCCGACGCCATCGTCCCCGCCATTAGCTCCCCTCGGTTGGGTCCGAGGCCTCTTGGTCCCCCGTCCGGCGCCGGACGACTGGACTGCACCCGGGACCGGCGGCAGCACTTCAAGGGATGGCCTACTGTAGACGATGCTCGATGGGTTCACGGTATTGGGGACGCCACCGCCGTGGCCTTCTTGGCCGACGCTGTCGATCGAAATCCTCGTGCCTCTCAGTGCATCCCAATCGCTGAGAATGCTGGGGTTTTGTGGTTCGGTGCGCGAAGCATTGCTCGGAAAAGACTCAGAGAAGTGGTCGGACGTCGAATAGTCCAAGCTAGCGGGGTCGCTTTGGCTCAAAGTCCCGAGAGAACTTTCGCGACAGTTCTCAAGGACTGTGTTGGAAGCCGCATCGAGCTCGCTCCCAGGTATCTGGCTCGAAGAGCCGGGTGGGTCGAAGGACGATGCGTCCTGCTGGGATCAGCCATGTCAGTATAGGCGCAACGGGATCGACTTTGGGTCGATGGCATGGCCTACCAAGTTAGTGTTGCACGCCTTCTGTCCGATAGCAATACGTGCGTTCTGTGTGGGCTCCCCGGTGACACGAAATCTTTCTCCGAGATCGTTTTCAAAGACTTGAGAAGACTAAGAGGCAAAAATCAGCCTTTGCAAGTGCCAACGCGGCGCTCCGTCCCGAATATATAGATGATTTCTATAGCAGTGGGGAGATCCTGCATGCTTGCCTTCTACGGATGCGTGCGGGGGAATCAAGGGAGGGATGGACGCAAGGAGCACGCAGCCTGTGGCATCACACCTCTGGCGACCTGAATGCGTACGTCTTACTTACCATCACTCTTGTTGGTCAGCCTGACTGGCTAGCTGAGATTCTGTGGTCTGGCAAAGTGAAGTTGGGTTTTTGCTGGATGCGGCTGTCTTAGTAAAGGTATCACTTGAGGAAGTCTGATGAGAGAGAAATCAGCCGTCTACCAAGAGGGGTGAATGGCGAGAGGCACCACAACATCGTTCCAGCTAGGTGAGGGGCCGCCTGATCCTTTGCTAGTAACTTTTTTTCCACAGCGGTGGACTCTTTCCAGTAGTGGTCCTTGGCACCCCATGCCAGTACACCTTCGTACTCCAAGACGTCTTCTTCTTTATCGTTCGGGAGTTCTCATCAACACGTTTCAACTGATGTTGATTCAGGATGCAGCATGCTGTTTAGATGTAGTGGCTCGTGGCTCTGAGTTGTTGATTCTCAACACGATGAATGCGGGCAGGCTCCAGGTTGAGTGCCACAGGCGGATGCGGAACCCCACGATATCTGTCTCGCCCGCAGAGAGCAAGTGTTCGTCGAGGTAACACAGAACGATGCGGCTGTGCGCAGCCTCAGCCACTGTTTCTCTCTCAACTCATCGGTTGCATCACTGCTGCTTTGTATACATAGCCTCAGTTTGCAGGCAGCCTCGTCAGTATTATTCCTATCCCACAACCCTCTTTCTTGTGGCTGTGCATTTCGTTCTACGTCATTGGAACTTCTCATACGCATGAGAAGTCTCCATCAGCTATCCCGGGGAGCCTCAGGCCATAATCTTAGCCACTTCAGAAGCGTAAGTACAATTTGGTGGACATGCAGGCTGATGGTTGCTGACGTCAAGGGTCATCGACAGACCTACCACCGACCAATCTTCCAATTTTGAGAGAAAGGATTCCCCATGGCAGGAGTCTGCTGTTCCTGCCTTCGGAAAGCGGCGAATATGTCCCTCCGATCGACTCGTTATACACGTGACGGTAGAAACACCATCAGCGATCCCTGTGGTGTAACCTTTCTTCAATGCTGCGGGAGGGCACTGCTGCTATCCGTATAGCTTCTAGAAGAAAGAGCTGGCAGATATCTATCTTCAACGTCGTTCTCAAGCTCACCTCGAAGCAGCATGGCGGTTTTAGCGAGTGCGACTTGCCCGCGGCACCGTGAAGTGCTTCAACCCTGCCTGACGTCTGACACCATGGTCTATGACCTAGCGCACAGGTCCATACCTGCGGTCTTCTACTAAATCCCCAAGGTCACGATTGTGTACAAGTATCATTTGGCCCACAACCGTGGATCAATTTGCCCGCCGGTGGGTAGAAATCTCAACAGCATAGGCTCCCATATCCAAACATAAAACCCCTCGATCATGCACTCCAGTCCTTTCCCGCCCATCTTTCCCGCCCATCTTACCAGGCTGACCATATCAAAGTCTTCAGTTCTAAACATTCTCGCTTTCGAAATCTCGTCCAAATCCATCAACATGGCGGCTCAGTCTTGTCTCCTTCTCGTCGAGACCTCCACGAGAGGTTCCCCTACGGCATTTGTCATCGCTATCCCCGATGACGGCAGCGCTCAAACCGTCATTAAGAACATAAGAGATACCCTTCTAGAGAATGTCAGCAAGCCTAAGCGCTTCTTCAAAAGATACTTCCTTTTTCAGAGGCCAACAGTGTCGGTAGCGACCCTACGCCCAGTAAGTCACTTCCTCAACACAATTCAAGGCTGACATGCCCCGCCCACTTCTTCTTTCTTTTTTAACCCTAATTGCAACGGAGTCTGACACATCATATAACAGATAACCGTCAGTAGCCTTGCGGCTCTGCCCACTTGCAGGGCGCTGGTACAGAATGCTGCCCAGGACCAAGCCCTCACCGAGGCCATAGACGATCCCGATTCGATGGACTGGACTTTCTATAACAACATGTTCGCCCTGTATGAGGACGTATTCGTGGACATCAACCATCAGGGCGGCCGCGTTATCCTACCCAGGCAGGCTTTGCTTGTCCGCCATGACATGTCCTTGACAGCGAAGCGGGTCTTTGGAGGCCTTGCCTCGATCGCCGGTGGCTTGGTTGTGCTCGCAATTAAACTTGCTGAGAACAATTAAAAGTCATTAAAGGACCTGTGAAAGTTGCTGGAACTCCATGGGTGGGATAATTACTTATCGTGGACTCTGATACTGGGCTTGGTTCATATGTTCCGTTTGTTTTAACTGATAATGCTTGGAAGAATGCGTAGAGTGGAAAGGAGGGAATACAGTACAAACATAGACGGGTGTTTAGCAAGGGGCGGCAAGTGATGTTAATTGATTACTCTGTTTAAACAAATATTTGTGTAACAACCTTGCCATTGCACAAAAGATCCGCAAGCTTGTGCCGTCGGTTACAGATGAAGTTTTAAGCTAAACTTGGCAGCAATGCAAGACAAAGTGGTGACATTGAACCCAACCATTTGCCAGTCTCCACTGGACAAACCACCAACACCGCCTCGACGAGTCATGAGCGCAAAGGTGAAACCTATTCTTCTCTATAACTCTGTGGCCGTCACAGCCACATACCTTAAGGGAAGATCGGCAATTAGAGCTTCGATTTCTTGTCTCTATGCACTAAAACCATCCTCTTGTAAGCTGTTTCAATTCTGACTCTCCGTTCTAGCAATCAGGGCTACATGCTGAGCACGCCTCCACCGTGCAGGCCTTACAACTCACTCAAGATCAGACACCAAGCCATTCGACATGGGAGCTCACTTCGTCCGGAGTTTAATGTGATGGTTTTCTACAGCTGAAAAACAGATCGGGTTGGATTAAAATGAAATCAATCACATTGTGGATCGGCAGAAGACGCAGGCATTGTATTCTGGCTTGACTGAATTGAAAGAAGTCCTATGTGAATGTAAAGTGCTAGAAAGAACTTGGATAATCTTGAATACCTAGAACTTTGTCAAAGAGTTGAAGAACATTTGGTCAATGAACAACGTTGATCGAGATCTTGTAGACTTGTTTTGTCAACGAGAGAAAAAAAACTAGTTCGAATCTTTAAGCTTACGGTACTAAATGCCAAGAACAGAAAAGCGAACAAATCTGTAGGATTAGACCCGCTGTAAAAGCAGAGATCCATCCATATTAAATAGTTTCGTCAGGATCCCCACATGAGGTCAACTCATACCCCTGTGGGAGCTACAGCAGAAACCAAATAATGGTGTTAATAACAGCGCTATATCTAACCACAACAGAGATAATCGAGGGAAGCGCTTGCCTTCGGTCTTTAGGCTCTTATCAAAAAAGAAAAAGGGAGAAAGAAAGAAAGAAAAGGTCATTTCAATGTGAGACGCAAAATCTGATTTCGATACACGGAGCTAGTTTGACATTGACGTTGTGACTTACGCTCCAGACATAGTAGAACTGTAGTTAAGAGCAGCTTCTCAATGATTATCCAAGCATCACTGCCAGCTTCCACTATGCTACATTGCGCGGTTCAAGTTCGAAGGCTGATATGCAAATGAAATGGTTCTGTGGACGCGTGGGACCAATGTTGGTCATGGTTTGAGGCAAAAGCAGCCGCAGCGAGACGGCTGGTTGTGTGTGATGGATTGCAAGTCATACGAACTTTAGTGAGCTTCCAGAATCACATTTGCTTGACGCCAGTCTACGACACGTTTCAGGGTTTTTGGTCAAAGGTATGAATATACAACCACATCCTATCAAATGAATCCATGGCCAACCACCCAGAGCTTCGATTCCATCCATTTCAGGCATATCATGAAGAGCCTGTCGGTATTACTGACAGAACATCGCCAGAAAGAAGACTGAGGGCCTCTCCCGCCTCGCTTACTCGAGACAGCGGCATCGGTCTTGGTCTGCTTGGCAGAGCAAGAGGCGTGAGGGAGGTGCTTAATCCAAATGTATGTGAGGAGCAAAGTAGTAGTAGTAGTATTATTATTGTTTTACGCCGAGGAGTCCAGTCTACTGGAAAAGGGCGACGAGCAAAGGGACTGCTGGAAAGAAAAAGACAACTGAGTAAACTCTTTTTTAAACTCAGCCTTTGCAGATATAATATTTGAAACTACTTGCAGGTCGGTTTCTTAATGAGATATTTTGCTTAAACTTAATTCCTGTTTCGTTTGAAGATGAAATAAACTGTTGGCAAGAAGTGGACAGTGGTCTGAAGTTTATTTTGGCAGAAATCCGAACTGAAATTGGCTGCTTGGCAAAAGATTACATTTAATTCCGCATGTTGAATCGGCTTATTACTTTGAAACTACTCGCAAACTGAGACAGACATTCAGAACATAATATCAAGGAGCAGATATTCCCCTCGCTGCTCGCTGGGCGGAAACTGATGGCTGCCTAGGGAAGTTTCTCTCAACTCTTATTACGGTGCCAATAAGAGGAGAGACAACCGCTCATGGCCTCTTGACTGAGGTACCCAACATACCATTCCGGATCAGTTTGTGGTGATTAGAGGTTAAGGCCGTCGTAGGCGTCAATTGACAGAGCGATAGATCCACTGAGCTTCTTAGCCTCATCCTGGAGATCATCCGCTCTGCTCTGCACGTTGTTGATGAGGCCCAAGGCGATCGTCTATCGGGAATATTCTGTTTAGCCATAGAAACACTAAGCGGGAAAGTTGGTTCTCGAGTTAAACTTACGTCAACAACGCCCTCAATCTGTCTCAAGATAGCCGCAACGGGCTGGCCGATGATGGGAACAGTGTTGAACAAGCCAGCTTTGCCAATGAGAATATTGAGAAGCACCTGGTGTACACGGACAAATTCGCGGAACGCCTCAAAGATGAGATCGGATTGGCGACCGGCAGGAACCGGAGCCATTCCCTGCATTTCTGCGATGGCAGCAGTTGCAGTGGTCACAATATCAGCGAAACCCACAATGATTGGCTGTATCATTGGAAAGTATTAGCATCAAGATCAAGCGCGCCGGGCGATGTCGGGAAGCTGGATAATATCAGGGGTGCAGAACTCGCTCACCGGGAAGGGACCGAGTCCAACGACAAGCAAAGGACCGTTGATGACATTAATGCTCTGAGCAGGAGCCTGAAGGGCCTGAGACTTAGTGGTGACCGCACGAATGTTGTCAACAACCTTCGCAGGCGTGATCTGAGAAAGCACGCCACTGCTATAGACAGCAAGTGCAGCGACTGCGTACTTGATCGTGGAGAACTGCATGTTGCCGGTATTTGGAGAAGAGATGTTGATTTTAGGGGAAACCTGAGGGAAGTATAGTTGGAATGAGTTTGAAAGATGAGAAGATGGCGGTTGGTGTTGTGATGATGGATATGTTTCCGGGCGAGGAGCTGCTTCTTATACTTGAATTATGACTCTGGATTTAATAGTAAAACCTCGGCTCAAAGAGTGTCAAGATCTATTTTCTCGCTCGTCTAGCCGAGATTTTGACGCGTTCGCGTCTAAGCGACGTCGGAGGCTTCGTGCCAGCTCTGAATTTCATATGCCTCAATCAAGAGATGCCAAGATCTTTGATCAGAAAAGATCGGCTAGCCCTTAGCCCGTCCAAAGACACTGAAATTTCTTTTCCTCCCCAAAAGTGTGAAAGTAGCTGTTCAGTTACTCCTCCGGTGGAGGGAATATCACCTGAAGGATAGGCCTCAGCCCCGGTTGTCAAGAAGGTTAGGGCACGATACCCTTGAGATCTAAGACAAGTTTTACCTTAGATCAAGAATATTGTTTCCCAAATAAGTAATCCCTTGGCCTCTCCCTGCCGGATTCTTGGTAGTGGAGAATGCAAGACAAGCCTGCTGATGTCTAACGAAAGGTCAAATGCCTGGGTTGACATTTCGAAAGCTTGAAGCCTATACACTAAGCTCAGGGATCGACTTGGCTATCCCTGAATAACATTGAACAAGCTACGCTTGGTTTCACTGTGGATTCCAATGCTCTTTTGGGTCACAGCCCTGTCAGTTGCTCTGCTTTGGCTCTAGTCGGCGGCTAGCTAGCGCGGCTGGCACCAGGAGTAGAGACAGTATGACGTTATGACCGGGAGGGCCAACTGCACGTCTCCCAATAGCTGAAGCAAGTCAATTCTCAGCTTGATCATTTTACGCCGTTACATTGGCAGCGGCTTTTGGCGGAGATCTAACTAGATCCCGTCGAAACGAACTTGACTAGTGCACGGGATAGGCCGAACCCGAGGAGGGTTACAAATCAACGGCCTCTCAGGGTCTACCTAACCCTGCTGCTCTAAAATCCGAAATTTGGTCTTAAGAACCTTCATATAGTAATGGTATTTACCAAGTCCACATGGTTGCACATTTCTACGCTCGTCATTTGTTCATAGTCTGGCGCTTGATCGGACTCCAAAGCTTTATGGTCTCCATGGGATGAAAATTTTCAGGCATTTCCCAGCTGAAACATGTATTTCTTGTCTTAGAATTTATTTCTGCTTTGAGCTACCTGCTTCTCCCGGTGGAACGGATGTCTTAGATGAGCATTGTTGGTTGCGGTTATACCCGAGCTGCGGGTCTTTGAGAGGAGCTAGGTAGAACCCAACGCCAGGTCGCTGGCGCTGACGCTTTGTGGGGCAAATGGCGATCCCTTCGATGATCAGACATATCTCGGTAACGGCGTCTCTTGCAGGACCTCGGCACGGCTACGACGTGGGTGGAATTATACTGCAATCTAGCAACTGGAGACCGCATCAGGAATGGGGAAAAACATTACACTAGACGATTGAGTCTCGGTGAATCAACTAGACGAATCTCGCATTACTTACCTCCGCGGCCGTAGTAGAGCGGTTGACAGCGCAGCTGTTGCCAAGAGAGCTGGTACATAACGGGATTCGTTATCTCCGAAATTATGCAATCCAAATCCCTTGCTGTAATTTCTTCTCTCAAGGGTGATGTACTACCATCGGCGCATTTAACATCGTGGGCGTCCCTCGGACTGCCGGGTACGTGTATTTACTTTCCTGGCCTATTGCCGAAAGTTTCACCTAGTACTACACACTATACCGATGCAATCGAGTCCTGCCACAAGTTTGCAAAATCCTGATTGTTATCACTCTAATGGCAAATAACTAGATCTGTCAAGGGAAAGATAGCATTGTCTAAATAAAACATATTACATTGATTGGACTGACTATTTGAAGATATCACGAAGCAATCCCTGCTTAGGGGGCAATTCATGGGTTGAAAGTGGCTTGTTTTTCTATATAGGTATTCTGGCGCGAAGCGTTTCTTATATGCTGGCTTGCTCCGGAATCCACAAGCGACCTCGCGTGGGAAGGCGGTGTCGCGTGGCAATATCAACAGTCGCTCTTGTAAGCTACCTGTGTGACAGAAGACCAAGTCATACCTAATTAATTGAGGCGGGGGCCTCCACCGCGTCTCTTGCCCGTCACTTTCAAGTCCATTTTATGTCAGGTAAGGGGCCCGGCTCGTTCCATCACAAACAATCCAAAGCTCTCAAAGCAAATTGCATCATTCCCATTTAACCGAGAAGAGTTCGACCGTCTGCTGACGGACTACTACGAGTTCTGTAACCGCGTATTCTGGAAGGCCACCGTGAGACAGGCCCCGCCAGAAGGTTGGAATTCCATCACCCATGAGTCTCTGGCTGGCCTCATGAAGAACGATACGGTGATCGATCTCCTTCGCCACCTCCTCTACGTGGACTACAGCGAAGGGGACCGTTACTTCATGCCCATCATACTGGATGAAACCCCTATTACCGACTACCGCCGTAAGGATTCACAAAATTATACAAGTGACGGCAAAATCGAGGGCTACGTTGAGCCCTTTGACGGCGGCAACCCGCCCATCCCATTCCCATGTGCCTGTATTGCTACCTGCAAAGGCCGGAACGGTTACTACGTTGTTATCGACACCGATGACGGCTACGTCTACTGGGGCGACCCGAACGGGCAGCACGACGAGCCCCCGACGGAGCTTAACGACATCCTAAAGCAGTATGAGGGCGATAAGACCAACTATTGGCGTGACTGTGGCGTTAATGTGTACACCCCAGCCGACTTCTTCGCTCTCTGCAAGCAACGCTTTCGGGAGATGCACTGGATCGGCCTCGGCTAGTGGCAGTTGAGCGCTCAGAGGATGCCCGTCGACTGGGATGACATTGACGAGGGCCACTTGGACCTGGTCGAAAAGATGAAGGCAGCGGGATGGCCCGGCGATGGCGAGGGCGGCGGCTGGGACCGAGCTAAGTTTGAGAAGGAAGTCTTCGACGACGATTAAGTGAGATGGGCTTTATTAATAACGTCCCACATGCCAGATTTTCCGACTACTTCCGGCAGACGAGAACGAAAAGGCCGGGACGATGTGGAGGCGATTCTGCGCAACTTATGACGAGTACAAAACCAAGACAAATGGCTTAGAGATGGTGCCCGAACCACCACTGACAAAAGGTTTGAGAAAAGAGTTGACAAAGAAACAACGACTAAGATAATGAGCACTCAATAGCAGCCCTTAGTAGGCTGCTAGTTAATATACTTGTGCTAACTTACGTCTTGTAGCATACATCACCAGTGTGGGAGTCAAAGTTCTCAACGCTGTCTTTGAGATCAAACACTGGGATCACACGAAGATTACCTCTTTCAGGGACGACGGTCTCTGGGATAACCCTCGCTGGCCGAGCGCACTGCTCCCGAACGATTCTGGTTTTGTCCTTCTCACGGATGATCGCTGGTACGTCAACAACGTCAATGCCCAGGCCAGCACCGCTCTATACAATGTCCCCCTTCCTCAAGCCCTAACCCAGGGTATGACGAAGTCAAGGGCGATATATGGCCGTCCACTCATTGCTGTCCGCTCGGTTGACGGCCTCGAGAAAATTGATGGCCCTAGTCCGGATTTAGAGGCATACGAAGTGCCGGTTGCCAAGTATGGGGAGTTATTTGTGAAGAGAGAAGCCTTTATGGACGGAATGGCGTCGAAAACGAGGAGATATTGACCAGTGACAATGTAGATTAGAGCGAGATGGACCTGTCGGAGCTGAGATATCTGCCTTCCCTATCTTTACCTCTCACAGCCGAGGCCGTTCCATCTGCCACGTTAATCTTGGACCAATCTGAGGAGGAAGAGGGGGCTAAGCCAGAACCAGCTGTCATGGATGGTCTTGCAAAGCCTACGAATAGGCTGTCTTGAGTCCCTTTGCTGTTCATGTCTTGTGCCAGACCCAGAAGCCTTGGAATACTCTTTCTTACAAATATTTAAAATAGGCGCATCCATACTTGACGAGAGTTATGGTTGTTATTGCGAGAAACTTTGCATAGGAAGGACGGAAAGTCCGTCATGAAATCAATCACTATCTCTACAATATCTAGTATGCCTCGCGACTTTAATCAAGCTTTGAAACACCGACTAGTAGAAAGTTGAAGTACGGCAAGGGGTAGCTGGCGGCAAAAGCGTGCTAGTGGCCTTGGTCGCTTCCACCCATTTTTCCTACAAACATTGACTCAATCTTTACTGCTCATCATCCTTTTGCGAATGATAATTGACATGGAAAAAGACCACTTGGGTTTGCCGCTCCACCTCGACTGACCAAGTATACAGCGTCTCCGTGATATTTCTCGCGTTGGCCGGTTTCTTCGTAGACAGGCTTAAAATTAAATTCCCGTGCCGTCAAGGCACATACCATCTTGATCTCAGCCAGTGCCATTTCTTGCCCAATACAACTTCTCGGTCCACGCTCAAATGGACGCCACCCGTTCGTCGGCGGCTGCAAAGGGTCGTCTTTGTCAAGTTTTAGCCATCGCTCGGGGATGAACTCGTCGGGGCGCAC
Organism: Colletotrichum tofieldiae; assembly: GCA_022836555.1. Taxonomy (NCBI): domain Eukaryota; kingdom Fungi; phylum Ascomycota; class Sordariomycetes; order Glomerellales; family Glomerellaceae; genus Colletotrichum; species Colletotrichum tofieldiae. The sequence goes on along the minus strand of BQXV01000003.1, from coordinate 5,870,721 downwards.
ACAGTATTGTGGATTGTGATGAATGGCGTAGTGGCTCACAAAGATATTGCATCTTTCTGTTGGCAATATCAGGCTCGATGTAGCTGTATTGGGCTCCTTGTGGTACACGGGCTTTTCATCGATCATCAAGTGAAAATCGCGGTTGCCCATTCTTGTGGTAGCCCCAGGTGGGTATATCCGGAGAGCTTCCTTGATAACCGCAGTAGTATACGAAAGCTGGTTCAAGAGCTTCGGTTGCGACGATATGAGCCTCTGAACTGCGGTAATATCCGGGCCGAAAACGTCATCGTGCTCGGCTCGAACCCGCGCGAGTACATCAGGATGCTGTGAGAGTAAACTGATCATGAAAACAATCGATGAACCAGTAGTGTCATAGCCCGCCAGCATCATGAACTTGATCTGCGAGCGTATGACATGTGGAAGTACTTGAGCATAGTCCTTATTTTGTGGCAGGTTGGCGGTATCGAGGACAGAGACAGAACTGGTCTGTCTCTTCTCTGGAGATTTTGTATTCTCTGACAACACTTTGTCGATATATGAATCCATTCTCCATGTATTGTAACGATGGACTAGGGGTCTGATGAAGTTACAATCCTTCAAAGGAGAAGTACCGCGATAATGCAGCCAGCTCAGTTGTGATGTCATCGCAGCAGCAAAATCATTGTAACTGGTCTGGCAGTGGAGGTTGTGGTCCATGATGGCCTTGCTGGAGAGGTCCATGGTAAGGTCTAGCGCCATAGGACTCAATAAAACAGTCTCGTTCTTCCCGGCTGACTGGCGGAGGCGATCGCAGAAGATGCTAGCAATCTCTACCAGGCCTGGTACCAACGCCGCGATGTTTGAGACACGGAAACCGGGACTGAAGACATTGTGCCAGAACTTCCATTCGTCACCTTCCATGGTGTCCAAGTCGTAACCGCCGGTGAGGGGCTTGAGGACCTTATGTTGACCTGGTTCTTTTGGAAGGGATTGCCCTTGTGTAATCTGGCGAGCACCGTCCGGAGACAGAACAATAAGCATGGGTTTGATAAAAGGCCACTGGTCCAAGTAGAAGGCCTGATCAAGCTGTGGGTATCTTAGGCGGATTTCGTGTCCAATGACAGCTGATGGCATAATGTCCGGTGGCAGCTCTCTCATGATATCAGCGACGAGTTTGAGGTGGCCCCAAATGGGATGGTGAGGGGGCATTGGTAGCCCGCGACGCTGCAGTAACCTGAAGAAGCTGCGTGCTCTGTAAAGAGCGAAGGCAGCATAAGCGAATGTAAGAGCGAGACCAGCGGCGATTAACTGCCATGTTTCTAGAGCGTTGCGTAGTCCCATGTTCACGAATGTGTTTGGCAAAATGGTTGAAATTGATTGCATTGATACGGAAGTAAAGAAAATTGAAAACGATTTTCGTGACGGTAGAGAAACGGCATTTAACTGAATGATTCAAGAGGGGCTTGGAACACAGACTTCGAGGCTAGTCCGCACCTAGAAATGCCGAAAGCCGCAATCCTATGATGCGGTTGAATCCTTGAAACGGCGCATGAAGATTAGGTAATCCGTCGGCGAAGGTTCAGCTCGTCTTATCGACTCAAGGTGGGAGGGGGAAGATGAAGCTTTTGGGTAGTAAGCCTATTGGTTTCAAAATGAAGAAAGCTCGTATTCGGCAATCAATCAAGCGCTCGGTTTCTCTTAACCTCGATAATTCCGTGGTCACAAGTTCCTAGTTAGAAGCTTTCGTAGTTGAAGATTAAGGGTATACATACACGAGGTATGTACAAGACAATTTTTCGTGAAGTTGACGTAGAAGTGGAACTACAATTGCGGTGCAACAATTATGACTTGTCAGGCATACTGACCTCACGACACAATTAAGTTGACTCTTGATTTTCATGGTTGAGAATACAGTGGTCCAAAATGTCTGTTGTATATGTTGACAGTCGGAATTTCTCTGACGTCAATCTACCGATTTCTTACGTTGGGATTGATCATTATTTCTTTGCGCAACCCACCGAAGCACACTGCAGGTAAAATCATCATCACAGTCACCATCCCATCTCAAATTAACAATTAGAAAAGTAAGATGTAAGTAGCACCATAATGCTGGGTAACTCCAAAGATACTTGATGAAATTGTTGTACAATGGTACTTTGTGGCAAGTTTCAAAATTGCCTCCAGTGATATCATGGGAAGTGGGACAAACCAAAATGCCAACAACTGTTGTAAGATGGTTACAGTTAATAGCTTCTACTCTGCTTGACAACTTGTCCTTTGTTATTTCTTCATATTCTAATTTGCCAGCTAAGACATTCTCTCCGGCAACTTAATCCATCCATGGACAGGCACAGCACCAAGCCTAAGCTCCAAGACCCTCCAAGAGCCAAGAGGCAGAGTTCGTTGGTTCCCAGTGCACCGACAGCAATATTCGTTATCCTGGACACTAACAAAGATCTTGGGCGCTGACGCTGCCGCGCGTGTGCCAAGGTGTGGGGAAATTGCGTCCTTTCACGCGTCCACTGATGGCTCTGGTGAGCCAAGATACTTGGTGTGTGGTGGATGAACAGACCGAAGCCGGAAAGCCGAGAACCACCAACCTTGTAGAACTGAGGCTCTTGGCTCATGACTTAGCCATTCATGTGATCCAATAAAATCCGAGGGAATTCATGGTGGACAGCGTCGTTGGCTTGAACGCCTCGAGGGTTTCTGGAAGGTCCTTATCTTGGACAAGACGTCCAAGAAGCTTGGCTGGCATGGTCGCGTGCCCCGGCGCCCGGCGCCCGGGGATGACCGGCTTTCCTCACCCAACTTTCTCTGTCGTCACAGAGATGTTTGCTAACTGATCGCCGCACTGATAACCTTTAGCTCGCTATTGAAGATCATTTCAGGTCCTGTCCCCAGCCATTTGGGCCTAGGTTCAATACTGATCTGGGCTTGGTACACACCTCATCACTCATATAAGTCTAGGCCGACCCCAGCATGGCAGTCGGTCTGTCTGATCTCCTACCCCGACCGTCTTCAAATTCATTCCACTAGGATATTTCCTTGTGAGATTTTCCCTTCAAATTGCCAAGCTTTTGAGATGCAACCACGTACCTCTGTTGCTACGCGTCACTAAAGCACCCATTCACAACACTGACAGGGTCTATCATCTGGCCACTAGCAGACTATAACTGCTCATGCTTTCAACTGACTCTGTCTCTCATATTTAATCCCAATTTTGGGCAATAACCACAATCATGGCCAACATTGGTAGGAAGATTTACTATCTGCTGGCACCCTCCGCCGAGAAGGGCGATGATGGCCGTGATGTATGGGGTTCTCGAACATCCTTCATCTTCGCGGCTATGGGCGGTGCTGTTGGCCTAGGCAATCTCCTTCGTTTTCCTTCCATTGTCTTCAACAACCACGGACTACAGTTCTTCATACCATATCTCATCTCTCTGGCCTGCCTGGCCATCCCGACGCTACTTCTCGAGATCAGTATAGGCCAGGCCTATCGCAGTGGCTGTGTTCTTGCCTGGCACCATGCTCATAAGCGGGCAAAAGGCGTGGGCTTCGGCGTCGTCTATATCGGCTACGCTATCGTCATCTACTACGTGCCCATCATTGCATGGATCATGACGTACTTTCGGCACTCATTTGCTAGTCCTCTACCATGGACTGGCCGCAATGAGGAGTTCTTTTATGGGACCGTCCTTCAAGATGTCCCGGGTGTTGAGGGCAACTTGACAGCTGACGGCAGTGCCGTTCAAGACTATACCTATTACCCTGGAATGGGAATGGTCACTGAAACGACTTTGTGGAATTTGTTCACCTGGTTTGGTAAGCCGCTCAATGCCAATTCAATGTGGGATCTGCTTGCTGACTTTTCATGTTTCTTTAGTTGTATGGCTTTGCATGTTCAAGGGCATCGGTCTTACGGGACGCGTGGTGTACTTTACGATGGCCATGCCCCTAATCCTCATGATAGTCCTCATTGGCCGCGGCTGCTCTCTTCCCAACGCAATTGACGGCATCCGCATTTACTGGACCGAATGGCACGGAGAAAAGCTTGCCTCGGGCACTATTTGGCAGGAAGCATGTGGTCAGGTGTTTTTCAGTACCGGCATTGGAATGGGGTAAGTGATTATCAAAGGCTCGACACTCAGATTTCCAAAAGCAAGATCACTGACTCGCTCGGCGTTCAGATACTACACCAGCTATGCCTCATACAACTCAAAGTATTCCAATGCCGTTCAGGACGCCCTGATTATCTGCATCTCGAACTCTCTGATCGAAATCATTGGCTCCATGTCCGTCTTCGGCGTTGTCGGCTACCTTGGCATGCATCCGGACACCAGCGACAGACTAAACACTTTCGTCGTTGGTTTCCTAACATATCCCGAAGCCATATCCGAGATGCCGGGTGCCAACTTCTGGGGCGTTCTTTTCTTTGCGACCCTCTTTATTCTAGGTCTTGGTTCTGCGTTCGCCCTGCTTGAGACGTTGGTCACCATGGTTTGCGACACTGACTGGGGCAAAAAGTATTCCCGTCCGTGGGTCTCTACTGTTATTGTTCTCGCTTCATTCCTGATATCTCTGCCCTTCTGCACTGAATTCGGGTATACCCTCGTCGATGCGGCCGACACCTGGATCAATTACCTGGCGTTGTTCTGGATCGTCTGGTGCGAAGCTGTGTGTGCCACCACGCTCTACCGCTACCGCGACGTCATTGATCAGTGCGGAGTTCTGTCTTGGTGCTTGTATAACGTGTTTGGTTACATCGGAGGCATGTTCATTGGCCTCGTTGTGGCTCATTCAGTCTCTGCTGAAGCCGGTGCCGGTGTTGGCTTCGGCATGTTCATCGTCGGAACTGTTTCTTCGGTGCTACTCGCCTCCGACCCCACGGCCTACTGCCCAGACTTCTTTTGCAGGAACTCCATCATGCGACGTTTCTGGTATTTGACTTCCTATTCGGTATGTGCTCACTTCTTATCTCTTAGCAATGATTCATGTCACTCATTGGTTCGTCAGGGCAACCAACTGCGCCGCGATCTAAACGCCACAATCTCCACAAGCGGGCAGTGGAAGATCCCCGCCATCTGGGCCTTTGTGCTGAAGTACAACACGGCGCCGATTGTCGCCATCATCTTCTCCTTTGCATACCCGAACTTTTATGCTGACAAGCGCTGGGATCCTCTCCATATCGCTGGCTTTACTTTCATGCATATCGTTCTTGTCAGCTCACTCGTTGGCCTTGTCATGCCACGCTGGTTCAACGTGTTGGTCCCCGAACACAAGAAAACCGAAGGCGATTACCCCACCATGCCGGGCACGATCTTCTCAAGAGCGAATGCAGCCGGCACGCTAGATATCGATGGCGTGTCGCAGACATCGGAGGACGTTGCAATTGAGGCACGTGGACCGAGTGCTGAGGAGACCTGGACACAGGACAGAAACTCATCACAGGAAAAAGTTGCGGATAAGCGCCAGCAAGATGTAATGTAACTGGAGCAATCACTATGCTAGAATAGATATCGAACACTATAAGTAACAGTACATGATTCACCCATTGCACCAATATTGAATGGACGAAAGCAGTTGTGTCAAGGCGAAGGGAATATGCATCAGCCCGCTGGCCGAAGTGTGTATCCCATCGACTACAGACTTACTCTATGTTTTCCATGGGCGAAGTTGAGCCAATAAGTCAAAGGCTTACAAAGCTATCTCATCTATCAAATAAAAAACTTGGTTGTCTATACCACTACCCAGATGCAATTATCGGCTTTAGTACCAGTTCTGCACTGCGTCTGTTTTTATAATTCCATAATAATGCAATCAATCCTCCTCAACAATCAGTCCTTCATCAAAAACTCTATTCGCTTCTATTCAATTTATTGAATCCTGGCGGTTTCGGCATACGTGAGCATGGCCAAGCCCCATTGAACCAGTCGGCATTCCAGGCATGCTCCCTTCCAAAGAAATGCCTGGTATGCACGCTAGAGAAGCCTGGTGGGATGACTTTTCCAGTCCATTTGATCCGTGGCGAACAATACCGGCATACTCGCTCATGACGTAGAACTATTCAACTTGTTAGAACAATGGGTGAGTCCAAAGCCCCGCGCGGAGGGGAAATTGCAAGACAGTGGTGATGATGTGTCCGTGTTGGGACATAGACTTCATTGGTTTTGGATACATATCTTGACGAGTGGTTGGAACTGACACAGAAGACAACCTGAATATAGCGAAACTTCTTGGGAGATGGTAGGAAATACTCTCACTATCTTACAAGTCAAGAGCGAGAAGGATATCAAGGACGTCCAGTGGTTCTATCCCGTGTCCAAGACCCAGCTGGGCTTTCCACACCTCGGTCCCAAAGACCTGTTGGCTATCAAGGCCTCGACAGATAAGTTACTATCAGCCGAGACCAAGATACCCATCCTGTTTAACAACGCCAGGCTGCAGACGTTGGACCCAGACGCGGGCTCAACAGCGCCTGACTATCAGAAGCACCTAGGCTTGTAGGGCCATCCCTGTTCACGCAGCCGTTGACGGCTCTGCTGGCGTCGATAACACGAACGGAGGAGCCGCGATGAAGCATGCGCGTGGTGTGGGTCTCATCGGCGGGCACGGAGCTGGCGGGCGACAAGGACACGAGGCTCGACGTGGGCAACAACCTCGATTACCGCGCGGCGTTCAAGCCCCGCCTCGGGCCCATCACATGACCAAAAGTCGATGGGTCAGAAAAGGGGTTCCTCGATCCTTACACACACGCATTACATTGAGACATTTCCGCCGTCGTGGCTTTCTTTCGTGTACTCTGTACAACCATGGTGAAACTACGTCGTCTCCTCGTCAACTGCTGCAATAGGTTGAAAATTGAGAGGTCGGCGGCCAGTCGATACGGGCTCTCCGCAGCTGCACCCCTGCAAGCCAAGACCCCAATGCCGAAAGAGGATGGTGGTTTGTACACCGATGGACCGAACGAATGAGCATCAGGGTCTCGAGAGGAGGAGATCGTCGGCGGTATCACCTGTTATTGACCTTAAAAGACCCCGAACGGCACCCTCTGCAAGACGTCAAACCTGTTCTCTCCTTCACCGCTCAGAACTCGCGATAGCCTCATCTCTGACAACGAATCGCTGACTCGCGAGCCATCACAATGAAGTTCACTAGCCAACTCTCGGCCATCGTACTGGTGTAAGACCCCGTCAATCGCGCTGACCGCGTGTACCGCTAACAGTTCCAGCGCGGCACCCATTGCTGCCCAGACTACGTCGGATCTGTATTCGTTGCTCCCAATCGACTTGACAGCATCGGTTACCCTCCCGGTTGAGACAGACGGCACGGGTTCGGGCTGCCCGACCGTTACGGAGGTAGCGGAAAGATGCGCCACTTGCCCGGTGCCGCAGTGCCTCACGATATTGACTCTGACGCAGTCCTGCGGCTGTCCTACCCCGGCGCCAACGGAGTACCTTTCACTGTCGTGTAGAGATGTCTGTGGTCGCATCGGCTGCAGCACCAGCTACACGGTCATCCCCGGAGAGGAGTCATGCGATGGTAGCGGGGGTGGAACGGCCACGGCCCCGGCCACGGAGGGAGTATCAACATTGTCGGTGACCGAATCGGCGACTGTGACGGCGGCACCTACCGAGGGGACCGTGACGGGAACTGATTCATCAACCGGGACGGGATCTGGTGCTGCGTCCTCGGCGGCGTCTAGTTCCGCGACGCCGAACGCGGCGAGGAGGTTGGGTGTGCCTTTCAAGTTTTGGTAGATAGTATCTGGCGCTGCAAGATGGCCCCAGGGCTGATTGTGGGAATTGAGGCATCAGTGATCCTGACGAAGAAGAACTCATGGGCTGCTCCTCAGCTCCTTATCATAATATTGCACTCGTGACTGAACGTGAAATCCGGGCTGTGCTCAAGTCGCCGCCCATGCATCGGGCGTCCACGACTCCGGACTAAAGTCTGGCCAGTAAAGCCCTTGAGCACCGTCATTATATATCGAGGCATCGATGAACTGCAAGTCGAGGATCGGCTGGGCCAAGAGCTCCTGTAGCGAAGGTTCGTTGAGTGCCATGCCGGCCGTCGTGTTCTGCGCCTGGAAAGGCTGGCCGAGGGTCACGGCATCGGCGAAAGTGGACGCGGCGTAAGGCATTACCGCAGACGTGTCTCCTGCGGCGGCGTATCCTCCACGACGGGCCTGGGCCGCAGCCATGGTTCTCTTCATGGCGTCGATGTGCTGGCAGAACTCCTCGGCTGCGAAGTTGCCGTTGTCCTTCAGCTGCGCGAGAAACTGAGCGGCTTCCTCAAACTGCTCCCTGTCGTTGTGGCTTTCCTTTCCATTCAGGAGGCTGGAGGCGGCGAGAACTGTGGCCGCGGAGAAGAGGTACTGTGTATAAAAGTAGTCAAACGTGGCAAACGAGCCATCGATCCAGCATTCCGTAAGAAGCCGGCATGAATGGCGTGCACAGCGAATGCATGTTTCCGCCAACGTCATGGCGGTTGCCGGAATTTGAGGTTCAGGGGTGCCTGGCGTGCCCCAAGATGCTACATGCGTACGAAGGACGTGAAGTAGAATAGGACGGGTTGTGCTCACAGCACACTGTGGCTGGATTTAGCAGTTGTTTCCTGGTGGGTTGGTGTTGTTGACTTACCTGATTGAAGTTGAGGTGCAAGGAGATTGGCTTTGGTGTACGTTCTGTCGTGGGCTTGAAGTCGATATGAAGCTGGGGCGGGAGTTCCTCAGACCAGCCACGAAGCTCCTTGAGTGCCTCTTGAACTCTGTGTGATAATGAGGTTTGCTGGTCTCGTCTTCGGTAGATGGATGGAACGACGCGGCCCAGCAGGCGGGCGAGCTTCACACTAGCAACAGAATAAGAGGCGTCTGCAAAATCATCTGCCACGCTCTCATCTACTGCTGGGTTAGATGGAAGATCAACCTCAATGTCAATGTCCTGCACAGCGACGGGATGGCTGAGCTTCGCTGCCCACATCCGGTCGAAAATGTATGCCGTCCACCATACCCTGACCCTATGCTCGCGAGCAGCAGCATCCCTGAGCTGTGACTCGGGGACATTTAGATGAAGACCCATCACAACGGCGAGTCTAGTCGCTGAGCCGGCAAAGGTGTATGCAGTATGTCGTCGGTTCAGTGCAAGCGAGTAGAACGACTGCCCAGTGTCAGCGAGGTTCCGAGATGAGAGAGACATCACAATCTTACGAGCAGTAGTCTCAACTCGACGACGTCGATCCTTGGCCTTTCACTAACAATACGAAGAACCCTTGTGGCTCGTGCAAAGTAGCCCATGCCCGGGAAGTGCTTCTCCGAAGTGGCTGAACGAGTGGAGTACATGGCCCCGATGGCGAACAGCGCCCAGAGCTTGCTTTTGAGAAGAGAATCACTCTCGGCCGGGTTCTGCAGGGTCTGCTCCAAGGCATCCAAGATAAGACTCTTGCGGATGATGTGATAGCAACGGCTGACGTATCGCAGGGCGACCCCGACGAGAAGGCGCGCCCTCGCCGGGCTGGGCCACGGACAATCGGTGTCGGACAGCGCAAGTAACCTCTCATCGGTTGCGTAGTTGACCCGCGGGATGTGGCTGTGTTCGGCTGTCGAAATGGCCTGGCGGAAGCGGGTAGCGAACGCGGCGTCTGATGCCTCACCGATTAGAATCGGGGTATGCGGAATGTTCATTTCGAAGAACCAGGGACGCTCGTCAAGCGAGGGTGGTGGTATGGCAACGGCATTGTCTGTCGGCTCCTTCGCCGGCACCACCGTGATTTCTGGGAGAAGGGCCTCCGGGCGGGCTTGTGTGTCAGCATTGCTACTATTCTTCAGCCGCTGGTTCTCAGCGATGAGTTCGTCGATGTATCTGATTGTGAGTTCATTAGCGGTTGGCCTCTGGCATGTTGAGGCAACAGGCGGGATGTACCGTTGGCTGACTTTGACCATGCGGTTCCTTCGAGGATACGTGCATTCTGCGCCCTTGCTCGCCTGGCGGCAATTGTCGCAGGGCTGTCCGCCAGAGCATCTAACCTTTCGGGAATGACATCTGCAGCATCTTGCGCGGAGAGATGTCAATGTTAATCACCAAAGCCTCTTCGGACGAGAGAAAGGGTAAGACATGACCCACGCGGTTGGTTTGGTTCTGGGACGACTCGCGCTGCCCGACGATATTGGAGCGAACCTCAATGGGGCTCTGTCTTCCGCACTAGATGCATCTGCTTCTGAAACCATAATGGGCAATCAGGATACCAGATCGGGATGTAAGTCTTCGTTACTGAGGTCCGATTGTTCGGGAAGATGGTACCAGATGCCGAGGAACGTCGTAGCTATTTGACCGCGCCCGCTGATTCACAGGACCCTAGAGAATGCGACGTGGATTCCAGGAGGGTTTCCGGCGTACTGGTGACATCAGCACCAATTGAGCAGTGCTTCTTTGTTGCCGAGGCGAGACATTGTGAGTGAGAAGCTTCGGCCGGACCGAGATAGTTCGGCATATATTGTGCGCTATGCCGATGAAATTTGGTCACTTCCCCACATTATCGGCAATATGTTAATTTTCGCCGAGTGTGTGCATCAAAATCCGACCCCACAACCCGTCAGGGGTCCTAGCCAACTTCCCAAGTCGGCGTCTTGCCCAGTTGCCGACTCGTCCATCGAGTTGAGGTCGTATATCAGTCGCAATTCCGTGACACAGCCGGACCGGTCTCAACCAAGGCGCCATGCATGGCCCACTTAACGAAACATTTGAGTCACAGGAGAGGATTGGAAAAATGGAACAATATTCGCCTGCCGAAGGACGCCTCCGAACGGCGGAGCTCCCGCGTGCTATATACACTCGGGGCGCTCCCGGCTGCGGTCCCATTTGACAATGTCTCGGTATAGCAATCAGATTTTTTTTCTTTTCTCGTCGATAAAAGTGCGCTTCAAGATGGGTGCCCCGAGTACCGAAACCCCGGACGACATGCCTCCCGTCACGGTTCCCCAACTAAGCTCCGATCCGCTCTCCGGCCCCGTCCCGGCCGCTTCCGCCCCTCCTCGGCCCGCTGCCATCGACGATGCGGTGATGGAAATGCCCACATGGAGGAAGTGGGTTACCCTATCTGTCGTCTGCTGGATGGCTCTGCCCGTCACATTCTCCGGGAGCTCGATCTTGTCGGCAACGAACGAAGTCGCGGCCGACTTCAACACCTCAACGCATGCCATTACCACGGCCAATGCCGGTGTACTTATCGCCATGGCCATGTCGGCGCTGATTTGGCTGCCGACCAGTAACATCCTCGGCCGAAGGACGACGTATCTGGTTGCCAACACTCTGCTGACCCTGTGCTCCATTGGTTCGGCATTGTCTAACAACTTTGCCTGTTTCACGGCGATCTGGGTCATTGGGGGAACGACAGGCCCATTCTTCCTCGTCGCAGGGCAGACCATCTTGGCCGACATTTTTGATCCGGTGAGTTGGGTCTTGGAGTGAGAGTTGGTGAGATGTGTCTGACAACTTTGAAAGACAACTCGCGGGACCGCTGTCGGTTTCTTCTTGGGCAGCTGCGTCGCGGCAAACACAATAGGCAAGTAGGAATTCGAGACCTGAACGTGCATCTCTTTAACATCGGCTTAGCTCCCCTAACGGGCGCCGTGATTGTGAACTTCACCAGCTGGCGGGTCATCTACGGGGTCCAGGCTGGAATGGCGTTCCTCGGCCTGATCATGGCCTTCTTCTTCGTTCCGAGAGCCAGCGAGCTGGCCAAGCATCAGATCGCAGAAAAGGCGCCTGTCCACTCCCTGGGTGAACTTGCACATGCTTTCAACCCGATGGGGGTTTTTCGCCAGTACAAGTACCCCAATGTCCTTGCCGCCGTACGTTACGTTGCCCTCTTCGTTGTTCACCTCATCTGCTTCTTACACCCGTATGCTAATCTCACGTACAGAACTTTGCATGTGGACTGCTGGGCTTCAACCAGTACGGCCTGCTCAGCTCCATCAGACGCGTCATCAACCCGCGCTTCGATCTTTCTTCCCCACTCATTAGTGGTCTGTTTTACCTGGCTCCGGGTGCGGGCTTCTTGATGGGTAGTACTATAGGCGGTAGAGTCTCCGATCACACTGTCAAACGATACATCCGCAAGCGCAACGGTCTCAGACTCCCACAAGACAGGTTGAAGAGCAGCTTACCAGCCATCTTTCTTGTTCTGCCTGCTGGCACGTTGATTTTCGGTTGGAGCCTCCAAAAGGAAGTTGGTGGGATGGCGTTGCCCATCATCAGCTCCTTCTTCCAGGGCCTCGGGCTCATGTGGTCTTTTAGCGGCTTGAATACATACTCTGCCGGTAGGTCTTCCCTTCTCGTTATACACACCCCGCTTGCCGTACTGATCACTATGTCCACCGCAACAGAGGCCCTTCCTGAACGCAGAACAGCCGTCATCAGCGGCAAGTATGTCGTTCAGTATAGTTTCGGAGCTGGTAGTATCGGTGGTCTTGTGCCGATGATTGATGCCATTGGTGTAGGATGGTCGTTTACGATAAGTAAGCAATTCACCTTGCCTCCGTTTCTCTCAAAAGTAACATGTGTTGACTGTTATGTTCCAGCTGCTATATCGGCCTTGTTGGCCGGCGTTTTGGTGCTGATGATCTCCAAGTTTGCATCCAGAGCTCAGGACTGGGTTGAGAAGAACAACAGCGACGATTCCGATGAATGATTCTGCATGATTGGCGTTGTGTCGCGAATGGAAAATTTGGCATCACTAGAAAAGCATTGAGCGTGGCGTTTACGGATTTTCCAATTTCGAACCATAGCGCTTTGGCTCTTGTTCCCTATAGAAGAAAGGATTCTGCTTTGATTAATGCTCAGTCCTCGCGTTCCAAGAAAAGGATTGTGTATGTTCCCTTTCTCGCAGCCAGAGCTCTGATGATGATGCCCTTGCCAAAATGCTCGTGTCGCATCATATCTTACCCAACTACAAAGGGATCCCAACACATCTCAAAAGCTGATATTAGCCAATGGTTTGAACGGAAGGGTGTATCGATGTTCTTCTGCGAGTTACGCCACCTCTGTGGCAGGTTGTGTTTGTTCTGGACGGTCTTGACGAAATCCCTACTGCAGAGACGGAAGGTGTCTAGTCATTTCATACGGCAACCGACAGAAATGCATCTACTACTTTGCTGCTCTTTCTGGCCCACTTCATCTAGCAAGAGCTTGGCAACAACAACAGTTGGGATCGAAGCCAACACCTCCACGCCACTGAGCAGGCCGACAGACCGGACGATTCCAACAAGTTCATATCAACTGAAGCAGAGCGGTGGAAAACGATTCAGTCAGTTCCAACAGATCTTGGAAACCCCATCACTCGTCAACTCTCCAAACGGTCCTAGGGCATGTTTCTCTGGCTCTCGCTGCAGAAGCAGGCCATACGTCCTGGACAGACTGAAGAACTTCGGCCCGCGGCCGAGATTGTCAAGAATATGGGAAACCTCCCTGCCAGTCTTCCAGAAGCGTTTGGCTATGCCCTCCCAAGGGTGGATCCAAGATATTTGAGATTGCCGCGGCGGTGACTGCGTCACTGCCAATGAATGAATTACGCGTGGCTTTCAACCTCAGTCCCGGGCGAGGTTGCATGGAGCCCTTCCACACTCATCGACCGAGGGCGTTCCCCGACTACCAGCTTCAGCGGCAGTCTCTTGAGCATTGGTGAGGGGGATTCCGCGTCAGGTTCACTCGTCATAGTGTTTGACTCTACCTCGTCAGCAACCCAGCTCCTCGGGTAACAGCACCCTCTCAATTCAAGGTGCTCGCCGCTGAGCAAGTTGTGGTCACAATTACCATCACGTCTCTCAAATATACCAAATTCAAGGCCCAGCTCCCTACATTCCAGCAAGCTGGTTTCTTGTTCGTACCTGGCGTTACTACACTATCAGTGAGCCAACGCACTAGGCTATCTCAGAAGAGGTTCACAATTTTGTCTAGAGGAAAGAATGCCAGCGCATCAGCGATGGATCTTAGGCGTCTGATTTTCGAATTGCGAGCCTTCAGGGACGAATCGAAAGACAAAAGTGATTTAACCCTGCCTTTTGCAATGTTCCAACCTGGAAGTGAATAATAATCGGTTTTCAGATCCGGGGACAGCAAACGACCTGCTCGAAACCGTCATCCTCTCCGCTGCTCCAAAGCTTCTGGGATGCGTCAAGCCGGGAACACGTTGGGTTGGGCGAGAGGGATTATCGAGTTCCTGAAACACAGCCTCCCACACATCGACACAGGTTTGGAAAATGGGTTAACTCCTGGAATACAGCCCTTGGATGCAATACGATGGGCAGTCGAGCGTTTGCAAACAAGCTGCTCAGGGGTCGTCGGGTGCTCATGCGTCGTGGGGTTCGTCGTGGAGTTTATCAGATCACTAGCGGATGGAGTTATTCCCTCCCACAAAGCATCCAACGCAATAAACACAGCAGCAGGTACGTGCACATTGGCCCCATGTGTATGGTTTGCATATCGGCGAATGAACTTCGAGTTTGCGTGATTGAGGTTAGAGTTGAGTTCTGAGCAGACTTCACAGCCAGAGGGGGGAGAGTTACGCATACATCGATTTCGGCACGGTAGATGTGAGATGGCCTATTCATCAGAAGCAATCGCACATGACGGCGTCGTCGTGATGGAGGCTTATGTCAGCCAACCTTATCTGGATGGATCAATAAGGCCCATCTCCCCCCTGTCGCCGCCGTTGGGGTTGACCGGGGCTCGCATGAAAGCCTCCGGTTAAGGAACGAGGGTGAGTCGGGACGAATCCAGAGTTCATTCACCGTGTCGACGGGACCTGGCGCGGGCGACACGGAGGACCCTGCGGGGGTGCGGCCGAGAGGCGCTAAACTTGGGGCGATCCGACTCGAAAAAGGCTGGACGGGGGTGCTTGGCGTGAGGGTTGAGACGACGCATCACACAGCGCCTTGGGGTTGTCTTGTGATGCTGACCAGGGCGTGCTGGCTGTGTTTGTGCGTGGCGGGAGTACATATGACAGGGCCGGGGTTGGAATGGCGGGAGTGCTTCGTTGGCTAGACGTGTGGAAGGGTGTTGGCAGGCGACGATGATCCGTGGGACCCAGAACGAGTGAGTACACCGAATACGATGGTATAGCTAATGGCGAGGAAGAGGAAGTGGTCCGGAGAATGATGTTGCGATTGAAATAAAATAAAAACTAGAAAAAAACCTGACCAATCTCATCGCTCCTACTTTGCCAGAAAAAGGCGCCGCAGAAGTGTGAGTTTCGAACGAGGGAGGCGCCAATGAACATGAAAGCAGCACGACCTCCTTCCGCCACTGGACACCCGACGCCTTAGCCTTAGCCTCCGTGTCTCACACGAAAGGAGCGGCGGTGACGTAGTGGCGGAGGTTGTCTCGTCTCCTCCTGAGAAGGAGCGTGGGACAAGCTTGCAGAAGGCGGGGATGATTAGGTAATTGGATCCCCGCCACTAGCGTTTGATTGGCCACGGCGGCCAGCCTTGACGGCACTCTGTACAGGCTTTGGCGGCAGCAGCATCTTTATTTTATGTTTGAACTATTTCGAATTCAGTTTTTACTCTACTTATAGTACACTACTCCATGCCCGCTGGCGCATCGCCGCACACGAAAGACACACAACCGAGTGCCCTTGGTGGTGACCAGCGGCAGAGTACGTACAGGGCAGAGTAGCATCCTGGTAGCAGCAGCACCTAGTGGCAGCCCAGCCAAGCCCAGCAGAGAAACGAGAGACACGGGACGGCAACAGGTCAGCGGCGTGTCGCCAGTGTCTCTCTGTCTCCGCCCGTTCCACAAATGTCCCCGTCACCGTCGACGTCGACGGCCGTGTCCTTCCGCCCGCCGTGCCCCTCCCCTCCCCTCCCCTCCCCCTGCTGCCCAAGGCCAGCCGGTCTGCCTGGTGTGTGCGTCTCCTCGCCGCTGTCTATCAGTTGGGCTTGTTGGGCATTTAGTCGCCTCTTCCCTGTCAACGTCCCCTTTTTTTCCCTTCCTTCTCTTGCATGCCCTGCAGCATTTCCCCACTCCTCGTCCTGGTCTTCCCGATTCTCCATCGGCGTCTCTGCTGCGTCTGCATCTTTCTTTGCCTGCCACTCTGACCTTGGACCCGACTCAGACTCGTCGACTCCTCCAAAGCCTCGCATTCCTCCCTTCGCCGCCCCCAAGGACCAGCCCCCGGACAATTCTGCATCGCTTCGCTAGTTCTTCGCCCGACGAATCACCACCGCCCCCTCCCCCGGCACGGAATCAACTCCTCTGCCACCGCAGCACCTCCTGCTTGTTCCCGGCCCCCCGACAGAGGCGAACTGCAAATAGCCAACCGGGAGACGAAAGCCACTGGCACCAGAGAAGCAACGCACCGCAACGCAACGGCCCTGTCGCTCGGTCCGTCGCCGTCACCGCATGCGCCCACCCACGTCCACGCCCACGCACCTCGACCCGAGAGTGGAATTAAGGAATCTCGCACCCATGTCATGGTGATGCCACATGTTGCGACCCATCCATGTCAATTTCTTTCCACCCGTCTGCAACAAGCCCGCAACTCTTCCCCCTTCGCTGATCTGACCTGCGCGACCGACACTTCGTTCGCCTTGCGGAGACGGACACACGCTCGAGACACATACTGCATCCTCGCTGGGCCACCGCTGCTCTGCAGACAGACGTACCCAACGCGACGCCGCACACACCGCAACCTAGACCGCAAACATCACAACACACCACGAACGGCCGACAAACCAACGGGCCTGTATCACTCTGATCCAATAGGCAGAGACTCTCGACACCGAAACCGCTTTTCGACGACAGCCTCCTTCTACCAGCCACCTGCCGAGCGTACCTCCCCGGTGTTCTCCTCCTAGCAACCGACACCAATTTAGACACCCCATCTGCCCGCCTTCCGCTTTCCCGAACAACGGTCCTTTTCGATTCGACACCCCCGACTACGCCCGCTGCCTCGACGGCCTCTCTGGCGTCGACGATCCCGAACCACCCATACGAAGCGGCCTTTGACGAAACGGCGCCGACCGTCGCCATCTCCCCGCTTGGCTGCGACCAAAGCATGTGCCGATGGATCCCCCAGACCCCTTACCGTTGCGCATAACGCGAAGCGCCTCCTCGTCCTCGTCCCTCCACTTCAAGCCTCGCGACCGGAAACTCCATCTGCTGGTCGCCGCCAACGGCCCCCGCGACATATCATGGGCCCAGACACTCGTCGTCCGCCTCTCCAAGAGTTCGGCCATTGAGATGCGCGCCATTGTCGACGACGCCGTGCCCCGCCTCAGCCAGACCGTCATCACCATGCAGAACCGTTCCATGGCCATGCCGCTGGGGCCCTCGCGTGCCGGCTCCGAGGCCGACGTTGACGACATCGAGTTCTACCGCCAGCAGGCATTTGAGCTGGTCGAGTGGGCCGACCTCCTCGTGCTGGCTCCCATCGATGCCGACACCATGGCCAAGATGATGGTGGGGATCGCCGACACCTTCCTCCTCGAGGTGCTTCGGGGCTGGGACACGGCCAAGAAGATACTGCTCGTCCCCGGGATGAGCACGCACATGTGGGAGAACCCGGCCACAAAGAGGCAGCTCAACAAGATCAACAGCAAGTGGCCGTGGATCCGGGCCATGCCGCCCATCCTGTGGCACTACGACAACTCCCACAAGAACCCGAAGCGGATCGTCAACTGGAACGGCTTCAACGATGTGTTGGGCATCATCAAGAACCAGGCCGACCTGCTCGGCCTGGGCCGGGACGTCGACGTCGTCACGCACCTCGGCTACCTCGCGTCAGGCGACCCGCGAGTCTACTCGAACCTGCCGCCCGAGATCTGGACCATCATTCTGGACTACGCCGGCGACTGGGAACTCGCGCAGGCCTTGGGCATTTTCACCAACCTGCCCATGCCGCATCCCTGGAAGCTGCAGCCCAGGGACCCCAACGACCCGCTCAAGGTCTACGAGCACGAGCTGGAGTGGCTTGTTCTCACCTGCGACTCGACCTCCATCTGCAAAAAGCTGCTCCAGTCCCCGCCCGCTTTCCACGAACTTCCCGCCCTCGTCATCAAACTCCTGATCCGCTTCTCTCTCACCGAGGTGCTCGCCTGGATGGAAGCCAACCGGCCCGACCTGTTCCAGGCCTTTGACGGCAAGGTCCTTGCGACCAAGGCATCGGCCTACTTTGGCCGCCCCGACGTTCTCGACCACTGGAAAGAGAGTCGCTACTTCCGCGGCCGTCACCAGCAGTGCTACGATGCCGAGGCCCTCGACGGCGCGTCCAAGAACGGGTTCATCCAGGTTCTCGACTGGTGGTGGCGCCGTTCCGGCTTGCCTCTCCGGTTCACCGAGGCCGCTCTCGAGCAGGCCAGTGGCAAGGGCCACCTCCTCGTGCTCGAATGGTGGCGTGACGCCGCCGCCCAGGACGACACCATTGTCTTGAGACCCGGCAAGTCGCTGTTGTGGGCCGCTCAGCATGGCCAGGTGGATGTCATCCGCTGGTGGGTGGCGTCCGGCATCCCCGTTGCCCACGGGGACGGCGTGGCCAAGATTGCGTCGCGATGGGGCCAGGTTGGCGTTCTCGAGCTCTGGCGGAAGCTCAAGGGCGACGACAAGCTTGCGTTTGACGGCGAGGTGCTTGTCCAGCCGACGATCCACCAGCACATTGGAGTGCTGGAATGGTGGCGCAAGTTCGCGTACGGCGAGCTCGAGGGCATGGAGGGACGCAAGCACCGCGTCGAGTACAGAACGTGCGACATCGAAGAAGCGTTGGAGGACAGCATCGGCGACCAGGAGCCGGTACGCAGGTGGTGGGCCAGCAACGGTCTCAACCTGGGCCTCCGCAACGTCGAATGGATGAGGCCCAGGTATCTGTAGGATTATCACGAAACATGTACTGGCGTAGGCAGCATTGCTTGGTAGCACACTACACATGGCGCCGGGTCACTTTTTTTTTTTTTTTTTTGCATCATAACAGGCACGAAAAGTAAGGCGTTTGGAGATGTGGACATTTTTTTCGGCGTTGGGCAGCGTGTCTGAGTTATGGAACCTACGCATTCAGATTATAAGGTGATCAATGACAATTCATACTGGACTTGCTTCCCATGATGCGTTTGGTGTTTTGGGTCCATTATTCCTGCTTTTGAGCTGCCCATGAACTCCGATTTCTGCTCTCAGACGACCAGCGGCGCCGCTGCGAGCAGTCCCATCACAAGCGCCGCACCCTCGACATTCCTCCCAACTCGCCCCGCACCCGACCCGGCAGTGGTCGTCGGCGCCGCCAGTCCAGTCGTCCGCACGACGCTGGTCGTAGCCGCCGTCGTCGGCGTCCGGGCAGTGGTGGTCGAGGTCGAAGTCGGCTCCTCGTCTTCCTCCGTCGTCGTCGTCGGCTCGGGCAAGTCCTTCAGCGTCTTGGTGGTCAAGAGGGGCGCCGTGGTCGACAGCAGCCCGGACGTCGCAGTCCGGTCGTCGTCCCCGCCGCCGTCGCCGCCGCCGCTTCCGGGGTTCCGGCACTTCCTGTTCGCGGCGCACGTCTGCCCCGTGAAGCAGTAGTACGTTTCGCAGCACACCTCGCCGGCCGGCATGCACCCCGTGCCGCACGGCGCCTTTCCCGTGCCGCATTGGCTGCCTCCCCCGGAACCGCCGCCGCCGCCGCTCGTGTTGCACTTCTTGTTCGCGGCGCACGTCTCCCCGGCATCGCAGTAGTACGACGAGCAGCACACCTGCCCCGCGGGCATACACCCGCTGCCGCAGATCACCTTGCCAGCGTCGCACTGTCCGCCGCCGCCGCCGCCGCCGGAGGACTTGGCGCAGAACCCGTCCGCGGTGCACGTCTCCCCCGGGTCGCAGTAGCCGCCGGACGGGCAGCACACGCCGCCCGTCGGGATGCAGAACCCGTTGCAGAGCACCTTGCCGGCGGAGCACCCCTGCGGCGCGCCCGTGCAGGTCTTGCCGTTCTGGCAGCAGCCGCCCGAGACGCAGTACTTGCCGGCTTCGCAGTAGCCGCCCGTGCCGGTGGCGCAGCAGGACCCCGTGGAGGGGATGCACTTCCCGTCGCACGTCTTCTCGGCGGAGGAGCAGGACGAGGCCGCGGCGCCGAATGAGAGAAGGAGGGAGCCGGCGCCGGGGAGGAGCGGGTCGGGGAGCGCTGGGAAGGGCTTCGCGGCTTCGAGGTTCAGGGGTTTCTGGGGGGTGTCGGCGGCGAGGGTTAGGGTGAAGGGGATAAGCCCTGTGAAGGCGACGAGTATGGTGGAGGTCAACATCGTGGACAACACGTTTTTGGTGGTGAAGGGAGTTGGGAGGGGAGGATGAGTGAGCCGTGGAGGCACGGGGCGATGTGGAATGGGTGTGATGTATATGTAGTTCGAGCAGATAAAGGAGACATGCGTGCCCTTTACATTGTGGGTTCATCAACGTTGGCAACCATGCTATCGAGGACCGCGTCGAGTCCGAAGTCACTTGACAAAGACGGCTTCAACGTCGAAAACGCCTCTGGCGTACAAGAGCGACGGTCAATGGAGCAGAGCTGGAAACAAGCATCGGGCCCCTGCCCCTGTCTCCCCTTGTCAAAGTCATTGTTTGCCCGGCCAGGGAAGGGGCTGGAGATGACAGCGGCGTTCGTCTGCGTACGGCACCGTCCCTGCGTAGGGGCTAACGCAGGGAGGTCTGGCTCTTTGTTGATTCGCGAGGTGGGTGGGTTCTGGGTCGACAGGCTGGACAGGTACACGTGGGAGTGAAAGAGGGCTGGGCTGGGATGGTGATGAGAGAGAGGGAAGAGCGGCTGAGGTTAGTGACGCAGGATCCGGCCTCGCTTGTGGCCCATCTTGAAGTTCCTTTTCCACTTGGTGGCACTTGGTGGGATTGTCGGGACTAGATCAGGCGTTTTTGTTTGGCGACGGGTGACGAAGGCCTAGCTATGTGGTATACTCTATGAGAATGAGGGCTTCTCCGGCGCCCGGCGACGGGCTGCGGTTGGCTGTGCAAGCGGTACCGTTCCGGAGAGAGGTAGGCAGGTGTGTAGAAGATGTTGACTTCGAACCGCATCGATTGTGAACCTGACGGCCCAAGAATCGCTGCTGTCCTCGAATCTGCCTGCCCCTTCCCGCCATTCCTTTCAGCCCAGGCTAACGGCTCTAGCTCGTCGATCTCTGGTTATTAGCGCGAGCGAGCAAGCGAGCTTCAAAGCCTGGGCGGTCACTGGACGAACCAGCGGAGCGTTCAATTTCTTATTTCGACTCGGCCACGAAAACAATATTGGGCAAGGCGAGCATCATGTCGGTTGGCCTGGAGATACCAACGGGCAACA
Organism: Colletotrichum tofieldiae; assembly: GCA_022836555.1. NCBI lineage: Eukaryota > Fungi > Ascomycota > Sordariomycetes > Glomerellales > Glomerellaceae > Colletotrichum > Colletotrichum tofieldiae. The sequence goes on along the minus strand of BQXV01000003.1, from coordinate 5,849,451 downwards.
AGGCAGGCAGTCTCACGATGCCTTGGGTCGAATGCCAGACGTACGCTCCTAACGGCCACCGGCGCGGTGCGGCTGGAACACGTCGTCGAATGGGGTGGATGGGCTTCATGCAAGGCGTTCGCTAGTTTCACATGGACCCTGTTCGTGGCTTGAGGTTGATCTTGGGCTGATGGCGATGCATGCGCGCATCCCTTTCCTTGCGGAATTCGGTTGGGCAGAGCCGGTCACTCGAAAGCGCGAGATGCTTGGTGTCCAGCGCAAGAAGACAAATTCTGCCTTGCAGTGGCCTTGCTCGAGTCATCCGTCCCTGGATGCGCTGTCATGTGTTGTCCGCATAGAGAAGACACGCCGCTGTCTTCGCTGGCCCCTCGGCCCGGGCTGAGATCCACGCTGCATGCCGGTGACGGGATTGGCTTGATGGCTTGCGTTGTATGCGAGACAGGGCAGGCGGGGTATCCTGGTGAGGCGAATTCCCGCAGTGACCGCAGTGCCACGGCGGCGGCCTTGGGAAGCGTGGGAACTCGTGTCTTGGATCAAGGGGCTTGAGGCGGGTGGTGACACTGCAGATGGGAGACGGGAATCGTGTTCAGCTGGAAGTTGAGGCGGATGTGTCTGAGTGGAGATGGGATGATGGACCCAGCAGCTTAAGTGCTTAGGTAAGAACCTTCTCTTCGTGAGAAAAGTAAAGGTTCCCACATTTTACCGACTCGGTTCGCGCACTTTGTGAACGTTTTGCCGCAGACTAGGAAACCCAGGACGAGAGACTTGATGCCAGTGTAGCCTTGAAAAGCTCAGGGGCGAAAAAAGACAAAAGATTCGACGTTGGCCTGATTCGAACAGACGCTCCCGAAGGAACAAGATTTCTAGTCTTGCGCATTAGACCACTCTGCCACAACGCCGGTGTAACCCGGAGTCCGCTTCAAGGCGGGGGATATGGACTTGTGCGCGAACTCTAGCCCATGTCCTGGAACACAAAGCTGGGTGCGGTGTTAGGTTAGACTCCACAAAGCGTCCACAACAACGAGTGTCCAGACCGCGACCTCTTTACGCTAGATACTGACTCGGAGCGCGACCGTCTCGGGCGACGCAACACTGCGGTGAAGCTCATCTACGCATGGTTCGCCGGCTCTTCAACGCAAGCCAAGCGTGGCCCCTTGCGGCTCACGGCCGGTACCATACTTAATCATTGGTCAAGTGTCGTCGCCTGATGAGATGCGGGGTTGTTAATCAGTTGTCTCGTAGGGCCCTTAGACCTTATCGTGTCGTCTATGGTTTCTTGGCCGAATCAGACCATCTCGGACAACGAATGCGAGGTGTTTGGATGCTGGCGCCAAGATGATCAAGAGTTCTAGAGTCGTTGCGATAGCGCTTTAGAATAAGAGACGCGACAAAATGACACCGGGTCGAGTCTGCCTTGAACCCGGTGTCGATCAGACGACCAGGGTTGCCTCCTGTGTGGGAAGGGGAAGTCCAGCCGATATGGTATTTGGGGGCTGGAACCCAAACGCCTGCCCGTCGTGCGCTGGTTTTGTTATGTCTTTCTGAAAACGGTGAGATGATCGATAATGATTCAGCAACTGCGTGCTCACAAAACTTTGAGATCGAACTGTCTTCTCTTAGCCTCTCTCATGTTTGTAGTTGTACTCTCTTAAGCAAGTCCTTCTGCCACACTGCAGACCTGCACAAATAGACGACGAGAGAACTAGCATCTCAAGCGATCTGCCATGGAGACGAGAGGGGACCGAATCTTTCAATCATGATTCTATAGCTATCCTCCGAGTGTGTGCTGATCCCCAGGCTTCTACATTTTGGCTGTGTCGTAGTGTTGTTCAACTTTCCACCAAGACGACGAGTGGAAACCATTTTTAGAAGTGCAATTCGACCCGGCTCTAGAAGCTTGGCAACGAGCCTCCTGGCTCATCCCTGGGACGTCACGATACGCTATATGAGGGTATGATGTTTCTTGGCGGCCACTTCACGTGGCCGGGTCAACAGTCCTGGGTTCGACAAGGAACCTCATGCAACCTTACGCGTCGAACCGAGAGATTGAAAGAGCTGATGAGCTCAAATCCGTCGCTCATAGCCCGAGGCATTTTGAAGACAGAGGTGTTCCTGGTAAATCGTACTTCCCATCTGAAGATATACGAGCGGGAACATGTCCCAAATTTACATCATGAGAAATGGTGTGTCTTTGGCGTAGTGCGTCTCTCCCTCGTCTTCACACTTGTCCCCTGTCAATGACGATGCACTAACCAGCCCTACCCCAGACAACTCGAAACGACTTTCCTGTCTGACAATTTGACGTGCAGTGTTTCGCCAAAACCTGCCACAATCTTCTTCGTATTAATAGAACACATTAGCCTCATCTCCAATAGTAGCCTCCATTGCACGAACTCCACGAATGTGTGCCAAGTTCTCAATGTCTGGTCAAGGCTTAAGAGGGGTTATTCTTGGCCAAACATGGCCTCACCTGTGCCTATTCTTTGCCTCGACGAGACAAAGCTGTCACATTATGGTGTCTTCTTGCTCGAGGTTAAGATGAGGAAGGTAGAAAGAAGGCCGAATGTTAAATAGTACTTTGAGTCCCGCTCAACGAATTCCATTGTCATGTGTATGCTGTGCTCCAGCCATTGCTAAGGCTTCATTTCAGTACAGTATTTCATGGGCAGGCCCATCGATTACCATAATTACTCAGTCCCTAATTAAGGCTTACCGAGCCGTGGCCGACTTTCGACAAGATGGTGGCCCCATCTTCCCGTTTAACCCATCTCCTTACTTTCAAAGCCTTCATACTTGCGTTCCTCTTCTGTTACATAACCATCCTTGCCAACGCACAAGACGATGATGAGCCAACCTCGTCGCCAGCCCAACAGAGTGCACCATTCGTGGACCAAAGTACTGGCCTCCAGATGGAGCGCTTCTTTGGCGCCCGCACTCAATTCGGGTTTGCCATGGCCCTACCAGAAGAGCCTTCGTCATCTTTCATCGGCCAACTCTCGTTCCCGCTGGTCGACGGTGCGGGCTGGGGAGCTATGGGCCTCACCGGCGACATGGAAGGCAATTTCTTCCTCGCAGCCTGGCCAGACGGCCAAGGCGGCGTCATGGCGACTTTTCGGCAGGGCACAAACGAGGAAAACCCGCCGGAAGTGACGGGGAACTTTGCCATCAGACCCATTGCGGAGGGCGTCTTCGTTAACGACAGTTCTCTCACTTACACCTTCCTCTGCGAGAACTGCCTTGACGCAACGCCGGGGCTGGGACCTGAGGCTACGGGCGCCAACGCAGTCATGGGTTGGGCGTTGTCGGAACAGGCCGTTAGAAACCCAGCAAACCCCGGAGCGAACCTGGGGTTCCACGAGCGAGGGTTTGGTCCCTTTACCGCGCGACTTGGGAGTGCAAGGTCTGCTGGGTTCGAAGCCGTGGCTGCAACTGCCGGCGAACGAGTTGCTAGTTCCGAAAGGGCGGTTACTGTGACACCAAATGCGTTTCGAGGAGAGGGAGGCGATGATGACGGAGATGAAGGAGACGGAGGCAGTGGAAGAGGTGACGATGGCGATAATGACTGAGAGGCACATTCACATCTTGTCATGAAGCTGGGGACGCTTCGTGTGGCGTTTCCAAGCTGTGGCCGCCACATATGTGGCTGCCAGACGCACAGACCTCTTTACATAAGTATTTCTAGCCAGAATCGCTTTATACTTTAATTCTAGGTAGATTAACTACTTAAACATGCTTTTTACAAACGCTTAAGGTTTATTATAGTTATAAGCCTAGCTTTTTATACAAAATAGCCTCTAGATATTATGTTTAAATCTAGTGTTTATAATTTCTCTCTCTCTCTTACTTAGACTTCTTTTAAGCCTTCTATTATAAAACGCAATATTATTAAAATCAGAAGCTTAACTAATTTTAATAAGTCTATTAAGCTTATTACTAAGTAAGACTAGCCTAAGTAGTATATTACCCTTAAGTATTATTCTTATAGTAAGAAAGTATAAAACTTTATTAACCTAAATAGTACTTTTAATATATAAATTACTAATAAACTATACTATAAAATGTTTAATAAATAGCTAGAGAAGTATAATATAAACTAAAGTCTTTCTTAATAAGTAACTCTTAGTACTCTAAATATTATAACTTTCTACTTAATTAAGACTAGTTAGTAAAAAGATATTAATAGTTATACTAATAAGAAATATATATATAAGGTAATTAAGGCCTAAGTATAATTAATAATTAATTTAGTATTATTAAGTTTAGTCTAAATAAAACTTTTAGATAAATAAGATAAAATAAAATTAGCTAAAAACCTTATTATAATAAGTAAAAAGGATATATTACTTAGAGCTTTTGTTTAGGTTTTTAAGTAGTATTATGCTTTAAATAACTTTATAACTTTAATAGCTATTTAAAAAAAGTACTTAGTAGTTCTTATAAAGGCTAATACTAACGTAAATACTACTATATAGTATATAGACTAGTAAAAATACTACCTTTAAAAAAAGTAGTATAAGATTATAAAGGTTTAAAAAGATATAACTATAAAATTGTTTTTTAAAGCTGTTTTAAACTAACTTACGCCTTTATAAAAAAAAAAGTATATAACGCTTTTATTTTAAATAAGATAATTAGAAAGAAAAACTTTTTACTAAGTAAGTATAAGGTAATTTTTATTACACTTTACTATAAAGATAATGTTACTAAAGAAAAAGAGAAAACAGCAGAGGTCTATATAACACTTTCTAACTACTTAGATAGAAATAATAACTCTTATTTAAGTAAGATAAAGGATTACTTATATAGTATCTTTATAACTTACTCTTTAATAAAGTATGCCTATCTTAAACTTACTATATAAAAAGTTTTATACTAGTAAAATTTAAAGTAAACCTTAGAAAAAGTAAAGTAAATATAAGAATGCTTAAAAAAGGCTAAATAGTAGTTACTTATATATTCTCTTATTAATAAGAGATAAATAGAATAACTTAGCAAAAGGTCTTAAAGATAGGGTCTACCTTAGAAGCTAAGTAAAAAAAAAGGAGGATCTAGGTTAATCTATCTACTTAATTACGTTATTATTAACTTCTTCTTTCTAGATAAAAAGTTTTAAGTAGGAAACACCTTATATAGGATCTTCTTTTATAGCTTTAATAGCTTATATACTCTTTTTAAAAGTACTATTTTTAATAACTATAAAGTAACTTATTTAGTTAATAATATCTTTCTTTTTAACCTTAATTTAGTAGTAAACACTAGACTAAATAAATATATTAAAGTAAGATCTACCTCCTTTTTAGTAACTAAGAAGAAACCTACACTATAAAGGGAATTCTAAATAGCTTAAAGAGATAATGTAACCTTATTCTTAAGAATGTCTACTATATTAAAAACTTCTATATAAATATTGTTTTAAAAGTATGTCTCTAAAACATAGGTATATAGTATTATAGTTATAACTACACTCTTTATAATAGGTTAGTTAATAAGAATAAGGTGGTTTTCTATTTTAAACATAAGTTTAATTTAGTCTTTCTTTAATATAACTTTTGTTTTTTATACCTTTTTTTATATAGTAGTACTAAAGTGTTTTCTATCTTAAAGATATCTTTTTACTAACTTAGGCTGTCTTATAATACTTAAGAAGATAAAATAAATAATGTTATAATATAGTATCTTTATTCTAGGTATCTTAGACCTAATGTACTTTAATAACTTATTTCTAACGCTAGAAGTATAAGAATTTAAGCCTCTTCTTACTTAGAATGTAAATAATGCGTAATAACTTATGCTTTATAAGTTCTCTCTAGATAGACGTTAGAGGTAAAAGTAATTTAACCTTATTATTAAATTACATAGGACCTCTTTAACTACCTAACTAGTTTTAATAATGTAAAATAGATACTTATTATTAAGGATAAGTTTTTAGGTTACCTATTTATTTTCTTATAAGTCTAAAAGACCTTAATAAAGATTTTTAAAGTACTTTGCCTATTTAAATAGTAAACATAAAGGTAAAAAAGGCTAGTAATTTATAAGATAAGATAAGACGTTAAGTATGCTATTATTATAATCTAAGGCTATACTACTTATAAACTTTAGACTAAAGAACTTAGTATTAACGTAAAGCTATTTCTACTTTATACTAAAGAACTAGTTAAAGAGAGTAAGAGGGCTAGCTAGAAAGTTATTACTAAAGTAATTAAGATAATAATAATAGTAAACTTACTAACTAATTTATAGTCTAAAGTAGTAATAGTAGCTATATATATTATTAGTATTAGTTTATAAAAACATAATAATTAGAAATCCTTAGTTAAAGTAAAAAAAGCATAGTATTACTAGTACTTTAGGTAGTATATACTATCTTAGATATTAAGTCTAACCTAGGATATATATTTATACTAAGGCTAGCTTTATATATATAGATACTATACTTATTATCTTAAGCATAAAAGAGAAAAAGGTATTAAGAAAAGGCTTTTTAAAGTAGTTTTCTAAAGGCATATTAGGTATTTAGTAAGTTATATATTAAATATATATAACTTATATAGGATTTAGGTTCTATTCTTTTGTTAGGTCTTTATTACCTAGAATGTAACCTTTAATAAGATAAAATTCTACTTACTAGATAATTTATAAATAGTAATACTATAGAAAATTATATAAGAGATTATTAAACTTAAAGTTCTATTTATAAATTTAAATACAGTCTTTAAAGTACTAGAAGTATTAGATCTAATAGATCTCTTAATAAAGACCTCTCTAGATATAATAGTTAAAATAAAAGAAGAGAGCTAAAATAACTAACTTATAAAAACTAAAGTGTAACATAAGTTTACAAAAGAAAGCCTTTTTATACTAAAATTTATGCCTAGGCTAGAATTATTAATAAAAACTGCTTTCTTAAATAGAGATATAGTAGAAACGCAATCTTAGTTAGATACCTAGCTAGAAGAAAAAGCTAAGGATACTACTGTAGGCATAGCTAGTAAAGCTAGCTAATCCCTAATTAAAAAGGAGGTTAAAGATATAATTTATATATAAACTAATAGTCCTATAGAAGACTACAGAATTATTAGTAAAGCAGACTTACTAGACTTAACATATAAAGTAGAAAGGCTATCTTACTTTAATAAGATAAGGAGTATAGGCTGCTTATTAGAAAGAGGTAGAGTTATACGTTTTCTTTTAGTATTTTTCTTTTCTATCTATATCTTATAGACCTAATTAGGTTATTAATAAGTAGCAGCCTTTATAAAAAAGGGACTAACTATTAGACTAAAGAGAGGTAGGCAGGTATGTATAGACAGTATTAACATAGAAAAACACTAAACTTTATAGACAGATTTAAAGCAGAATATAAGATCTTTAGATACATATTTATAAGACTATTAATAAGTAAATAAGTAACATTATTTTATTATTCTAGACCTAATTAGACCTTACTATATCTAGATACGTAAGTCTAAAATTAAATAGAGAAAGTTCTTTTATATAGAAAATAATACCTAGAGATTTAATATATATAACTACTACTTAGTAATAATAGTAACAAAAGGCAAGCTGCTATACTTATAAGGATACTTTTTATAACTTTTCTAGCCCTAATTAGGCTAGAAACTATTATAAAAAGTAATCCTTATGTTATAAAAAGCCCTAGTTAGTTACCTTTAGTTTTAGGTTACTTTAGGTATACTAGTAATAATATAAAGTTTAGCTTATAGTATGGTTTATATATTAACCTATTTACTTCTCTAGCCTTCTTAGTTCTTACCTAGTTTTATTATCCTAAGCAGTATCTGCTTAGAGAGTAAAAGGCTATACCTAACTAGTAAAAATAAGCAGGAGAGCAAAAGTATTACTACCTAAGACTTTAACAAAGGAATAAAGATTGCCTTACTAAAAGAAAAAAAGTATATAAAACTTCTTTCTTTATACTAATAACGCAAACTAACTTAGATATAACATCCTAAATAGATCTAGGCTAGCTTATAATACTATTATCTAAATAGATTAATTATAAACTAATCTCTATTTTATAAATACTAAGTAAGATAACTTCTTTATAACTTTTATACCTAATTAGTAAAAAGCTATAAATAAAGTAGATTATAGGTATATTACTTTTTATACTATAGTAATAAGAGTAGTATAAGGTGTAACATATACTAAACTAAACCCTAAACTAAAAGAAAAATACGTTATATTAGAACTTTTAGACTCTCTAAAACGCTATAGTAATATTATAAAACTACTAGAAAATCTATAAATTCTTTTCTACCTAGTATATATAGCTAAAATTAATAAGCTAAGTAAAAAGGGTATTTAAAGGGTTATTAACGCTTTAAAGCTTATATTTAAGCCTCTACTACTAAAATAGGTGTTTATATATAAGCTAGATATAAATAGCTTTTTTATATACTATAAGGTAAGAATCTATATATAAGGTAATCTCTAGCTAGAGAACCTCTTACTATAAACCTACGCAGTAATACTTATAGTAAGAACTTTCTAAGTAGTAATAGTAATTATAGCTTAATTTAATCTTAATATTAAATAATTAGATATAGTTAATGCGTTTTTAAATACTAAACTAAATAGAGAAATAATTAATTACTACTTTTTAAACAGTTTTAAAATCCTTAGAAAGTATGTTTAGCTAACCTATGCCTTCTATAGGCTATATAATACACCTTTACTTTAGTATAAGGAATTCTTAACTAAACTAAAATTGCTTAGGCTATAACCTACTAATAAGGATCTATACCTCTTTACTAATATAAAGTAAAAAGTCTTTATAATTTTCTATATAGATAACATACTTATTTTATATTACTAAAATAATAATGTAATAAGAAAGTTAATTATTAACTTTCTTAAGAAGATATATAAAATAAAAGATTAAGGTAAAGCAGAATACTATCTAGGTATCTAAGTTATTAAAGACTACTATTAGAAAAAGCTCTTTTTAGTCTATAATTTATATATTAAGAAGGTTATAAAGTAATTTAACCTTATTAATAAGATATCTTTAGTAACCTTATTACTAACTATTAACTTAAAGAGAAACCTTAGATAAGTAATAAAAAAGTAGGTATAAGAATACTAAATAAAAATTAGCTTAATCTTATTTATAGTAATTATAATTTAACCTAATGTAGCCTTTACCTATTTACTTTTCTTATGCTTTTTTATAAACCTATTAAAGCAGCATATTACTACTTTAAATTAAGTAATTTATTACCTTTATTTAATATGTTACCTTACAATTTACTTTAGTAATATAAGAGGTAGAATAGTACTTATAATAGTAATAAATACTTTATTTATAAATAACAAAGACTTAAGAAAGTCTTCTTAAGGGTATATCTTCTTACTTTTTAAAGGCATAATCTAGTAAAAAGCTATATAATAAGTAATAGTTACTACTTTAATAACAGAGGCTAAACTTCTAAGCTTAGAATACATAGCTAAGAAGGTAATAGTACTTAAATAACTATTTTAAGACTTTACCCTCTTAGTTAGAGATATATAAAAGATTTATTATAATAATTAATAAATAATTAGACTTATTATATAATAAGGAGAGTGCTTAGTAACTTATCTATAATACATTAATATATAAAACATATAGCTTAAATAGGAATTCTTAAAAAAAAGCTTTAACATAGTATATATTATAATAAACAATATACTAGTAGACAGACTAATAAAAAACCTCTTATATACTAAGTTTAAATACTTCTAATTACTAATTAACCTTACTAACGTATAAATATATATGTTAAATAAAGAAAAGTAAGTAATAAAAGAAAGAAGCAAAAGTTAAGTTTTAAAAGTAAGTCTATCTAGAAAGGTCTATCTTAGCTAGAAATCTATTAGCTAAACGCTAGGTATTACTTCTATTTTATCCTAAAATAGTAAAGTAAAAGATTAATCTTTATAATCTATCTAATTTTCTATTTTATTATAAAGAAATAAAAACTATATTCTACCTAATCTTTATCTTACTTCTTAAAAAATTACTTAATAATAGACTTCTTAAATAAGTTAAGTAGTATATTAAAAGTAGTAGCTATTTTAGAATTTATACTATAACTAGCTAAAAATAGTATATAAAGTGTAGTATAGTTAGAAGTAATAACTAGACCTAGGTCTTTAGTAGTATATAAACTAGAAGCTGCCTAAAAAGGGCCGTTATTAAAGTATTTAATTAGACTAAAGGGTATAGTAAGGGCAGTTTTAAATAAAGAAATACTAGTATTAACTATGCTAGTATACTTAAGCTTACTTTTTTAAACTATCTACTTATTCTTAAATATATTAAGCGCTTCTTAGACCTTAGAACTTATAAACTTAAGTCTTTACTAACTAGTTAGTAATAAATAAAGTAAAAATTAATATAAAATAAACTTATAAATAGCTTTATATTCTTAGTATAAGTTATGTTAATAAAGGTCTAAACATCCTTAATTATGCTATCTAAAATAGGAAAACACTAGGATTTATTTTTTTTATAGTATTAATAAGTAGTTTTCTTTTTACTCTTAATATATTCTCTTTAGAAACTATTATAGAAAACGCTTTTTAGGTAGTTAACGTAAGGCTAATCTTAGTAAGTATTAGTCTTAAGAATTAGCTTTTTACTAGTACTAATCTTTTATATTTTATAAGGCTTTTAAGAACTAAATAGAGCGCTAGTTACTTTACGCTTTCTTTTATTATTTTTAACTAAAGTATTATTAAAATCTAAAAGAAGAGAATCTAATTTATCCTTATTATCTTAACTAGTAATCTTAATATCTAAATCTTTAGAGATAGATTCTGTATTATTCTTATTATCTAAGTTATTTTTACCTTTAGTATGCTATTCTCTTAGCTTCTCTTTTTAAGCCTCTTTAATATAACAGAAATTATTTAGGTACTTAGCCTTTATCTTATTATTAATACATAAGCTAATTTTGCCTTAAGTTATATCTAGGTCTATATTAAAAAGTTAGTTATAAATTAGGAAAAAGATAAAAAAGAACTTATAAGACACCTTATGCTTAGTAAATATATTATTCTAAATATATTTTACTTTTATAGCATAATTAACTTTTATAAAAAACTTTATAGCCTTAGCCTAGTCCTTTTTTAAACTATAAGGCAGAATATCTAGATTAGGTTCCTCTTTATCCTTATTATCTAAAGTAGAATTTAATTTAGTAGTAATATTAAATAAGTTAGGATTTACTTTAAAAACGTTAGATAAGCTAGAATTTAGTCTAAGTATAACGTTAGATAAACTAGTATCTCTAAAGAAAGCTAGTTTACCTAAAGCTAGATAGTTTACTAAATCTTAAGCTTTAGCTATACTTACTTTAAAAAGTTAATTACTAAAAGTAAACTTACTAAAACTTTAGCTACCTTAGGTAGCTAAAGTAAACTAATTTTTAGGTTATAGTAAATTATAAATAAAGAAGATTTAGTAATTATAGTTAAAATTAGTTAGATTATACTTTTAAAAAAGTATGTATTCTTTCTTAGGTAATAAATTCTTAATAATCTTAATTACTTCTAGATATTTTTATTATACTACTAAATTAGCTATATTCTATCTAAAAAATAATTAATTAGTATAATACTACCTAAAAAGTAGGTATATTAACTAGAGAAAAAATATAACTTACCTTATTATTATTTATATAAGTTAATAAGAAGAAAAGTTAATTTATTAGGAATTTAAGCTTATTAAATAAGGCTAGTATCTAAGAAGTTCTTACTATATTAAGTTATTTATACCTACTTACTAAATAACTAAAAAAAAGAGCCTTAGTAAAAGAATTTAAAACAAAAGGTAGCTAAAAAAAACCTTTTACTATAGTAATACTATTCCCTTTATATTTTATTTATTAAAACTATTTTAACTAATAAGGTAATTATTAAAAGATAATTACTTTGTTTTTCCTCTTTATAAACTTTCTAGATTCTAGTTATAAAGGTACCCTGTAACTAAGGAAGTATGTTATAAAGCTAGGGATACTTTGTGTAGCGTTTCTAAGCTGTAGCTACTACATATGTGGCTACTAGACGCACAGACCTCTTTACATAAGTATTTCTAGCTAGAATCGCTTCATACTTTAATTCTAGGTAGATTAACTACTTAAACATGCTTTTTACAGACGCTTAAGGTTTATCACACATCTAAAATAAAAAGCGGACGTCTTCTCATTCGTTAGTTAAAGTTACCTATGCAACTGCGTGTGATGCTTGACCACGGTACTCTTGCAGCAGACCCAGGACAGTGAAAACTCAACAGCGCGGCTACATCTGATCTTACATGGCCATCCGTCACTTAGATTCATTTCAAGAGTTCTGTTTCGAGTGATCCTCGCGCGCCGCTTCCTGATCCACCCGAACTTCAACTTCAATTTGCTTGTGAATTCTCAAAACCCTGTTGTCAGTATCATCTAGTTCCTTTTCGTCTTTCTTAACTCTGACACCACGCTCAGCGCGGCTTTCGGTGGCATTGATTGCCCTTCCATTTTGGACCTTGCACCCGCTGCACCCAGTGCCAGCCCACACTCCAGGTTCCGTCTTTATTCCACCACCAGCCCCTGTCTTCGACCGGCCGTCCTTTGCGTAGCTGTGGAGCCTTTTTCGGAACCTGAATTCCTTGGAAACGATGCGGACGAGAGGTTGGAGGGCGGGGAATGGGGCGACCCAGAGGCCGACATGTGCTTCCAAAGCAGTCCAGGATCCAATAGTCGACATGTTGAACGTTCTGCAGACGGAAATGAAAGTATTAGCTCAAGCTAGAGTTTATGTTTGAGTGGTGCCGTATCCTGTCCCGACTTACGGATCGGCCAAGAACATAAATGACTTCATCATGGCAAGGCGGATGCAACCGGCGACTATGACAAAGATTCCTGTGCCAAATACTACGATGACATAGAAAGTTCGCTGGGATAGGAGCATATTGGTGCACACGACCCAAATCGGGAGGCCCATCAGAGCAAGATCAAGGCTAAGGCCGATGACTTGATGGGTCACCATCATGGCATCATCTGCTTCAGGCGGTACGCAATCTAGCCCGGGGAGAAATCTCGGTTTCCATATATCTCTAGACACACTTTGTTAGCAAGTTTCCTCAGTTGTTATTATGCTTGTCGAAGTATGGCGCCCGGAGGCTTACGTTATAGGCCTGCACTCGGTAAGTCGATAGAAGAAACATACAGTCGTCTGAGCCACGACGAAGAAGCCTGTGATGTAAACGAGCATCAGATAGTTCTCTAAAAGCGGTTGTTAGTTGCCAACCATGCCCAGACAGGAGCACCCATGCATACTATCTTGACTCAGGCGGGGCAGAAAGGTGACGATTGACAGCCTCATCATCCCAGTGGCCATGAAGTAGATTAGAGTTTGTGTGGTTAGAGACTAGGAGAGCTGTTTGTCAGATCACCAGATCACCCATGGTGAAACTAGCCCCTTACCTCATACCATATCGCCAGAAAGGGCCTGGGAACATAACCGATGTGGGCTCCGCTACCATACTGCACAACTATATTGTCTGGGGATCAGACATCCGCAAGACAACGCAGAGAGCTTGGCTTACGCCTTATATCCATGGCGGATAGTGCGATCAAAAGGCCCTTTAATTTGGCTGTTAGTCTTATGTCTCAGAAGGGTCAATGGCTAGAGCGACGAACAAAGGCCAAGAACGCTAGTAGGTCGTCAATGCCCAAGGCTTTGGACACGCACGTTCTGATGTATAAACGAAGACCAATTATCACCGTGGTGCAAATGATTAGCGCCGTGTTTAGGTGCAGCGTTCTGTCGCCGATGTATCCGGGCGAGTCCATAAAGTGGACACCGCTGTAGGTTTCATTCTCGGCCATGATATCCATACTTGGAAACCATGGAGAGGCAAAGAAGAAGGATCGAAAATAGATGACGGGCGGGAAAAAGCCAGCACATAGCCAATTCTGTCATGTGTTGGGACAGAATGGCAAACTCGCGGGAGGGTAGGGGGGAGATAGGAGACATATAGCTTTTCCGTCTCATGTTGGATCATGAAAAGTATGCCACATGACAAAGCACATCATACGATTGGGCACTCCAGATAAACCTTCCCTCAACAGTCATTTTATCTGCGAGGCGGCCATACATTGACAAGGAACTTGTAGCATTGCAGGATCTTCCAGCATATCAATGTTTGTACGTCAAGGTATTTGGCTGCAGGCAGCCAAGAACGAGATCGAAATCTTGTGGTCAATTAATCTGTAGGACGCCGATATACTGTTCACTAGCAATCAACTCTTCTTCTACTTTGACCATGGCGCACTGGCCGGCACCTGGAACGACTAGCAGCGCACAGGTAAACCTAGCTACCGCCCAACTCGGATTCGTTTCAGTCTCGAGTCCTTTCTGATGCCTCGACGACTTGTTTAAATCATGATTCCTGGCATTGGCTTGTCATGAGGGTCAGATGCACGTGACATTGAAAGTGATCCCTTTGGATTACCAGGTCTGTCCCAACAAACGCTCAACATTCCATGCGATTGTAACCACTTTGGCCAGCAAGCTGGTGCACACACCGTTTGCCTCGACATTTGAGACTTGATGTTGAATCGCGTGGGTTCATTAATGATCTTGAATGATGCATGGCGTGTTCTTCCTTAGTTCATCCCTTTCGTGGTCTTAACTGGTTCGTGTTGCAGGCCAATACTTGCATGGCTGTCCGCCCTATTCGTCAGAAAGGGGCTTGCTTCATGCCGCGCTAGTTGTCAACAAAATTTTAATCGTACTATCAAGGTTGCGGAGCAGATGCAGCAGCTAGTTGAGGACTTAGCCAGCATTTCAGAGGAAGCTTTGTGCCCAGCGTCGAAGTCTAGCTGGAAGACGACCTTCAGAACGTCACAACTAACGTTTCGACACACATAAAAAGCGAAGTCGTCAAGATAATACTAGCATGTAACCATCATGAAGTTGAACTTACATCCCCCGAATCACCAAAGCTAGTACTTCAGTTTGCCAGTTGTAACGACTGACTTGGCTACCCGCAGATCTACGAGCTCCTGCAAGTTGGTGTTTTTCGCCTACCCGGTCATTTCTTCATCCCGTGCAGCTTTGAGAGCGCTGTGGCTGAGTTCAGGTAATCACCAGTCTTATCAGTGTCACCGAGGAATTCAGCAAGGCCAATATACAGTGCCTTGTCGAAGAGGGCATACAGAGAGCAAAGGACATTGCGCATGCAGCCAAAGTAGCTGGAAAAGAGGCAAAGAGGTATTTTATGTGAGGTGAGGCCATTTCGAGAGTCTAAATCCCACTAATGACTGCTATATACATGTGGAATATTTTTGCGTGCTCATATAACGGGCTGTTCTGTACTTTGTGGATATTCGCCTGCAAGTTAATTAAATACCTGGTCAAACGCGGAGTCTGATCTCCTGTTTATTTGCGAACAGCGTGCCAACTTGAGCCTATCAATGGAACTGGTTTGTATGCATCAGCCAACCACAAACTCTAGAATCCCAAGACTTCCACTACCCGATTTCCACGGCAACAAAAGGCAGAATAGAGGCAAATCTCTTAGTAGCACAGTAGAGAATGTTGACTGAAATAAAGCGAGAAACAGAATCCATGTAGAAGAGCTGGAAAGAGATAGAGGGCATGAACCCCCGTTGCTCCTCTTCCCGTCTCTAAGCTCGCACCTCCCAGCCTTCCAAGTTGCCACGTGCCCAGTCGTCAACGGCTCTCTCATAATCCAGTGTGCCAGTAGCCCAACCTGCCTTGGGCCTCTGTGCGATCTGATTTTTGGATGGGTCTTTGTAGTCTGTCATGTAACTGGGGGTACAGAATGGCACCACTGAAAACCATGCGCTGTACCTCTGAATGGCTTCGGTATAGTTCAGCTCTGCCTCTCTGCTAACTTCCACCACGAGTCTATTGACATTTGAAGTCTTTTCAGTCGCCTTCTTTATGATATGCGCCGCCGTCTTTGCAGCGATGGTCAGTGGATACGTCGTGTTGGCCGAGCCAGTGGCGCCTTTGGCCGTCCAGAAAAAGAAATTGGGGAAGTCGTGGGTAGCAAGGCCGAAAAATGTGGCAAAGTCCTCTGAATTCCACTTCGCCGTTAGCTCACGACCACTGCGGCCCCTGGTTGGCATGCCCAAGACTTGGGATGGATCTCCATTGACGCCCGTCGTGGTCGCAAAGCCTGTAGCCAGTACCAAAACGTCGACCTCATATTCCTCGGTTGATTCGTCCTTGCCAACCAGAATGCCACGTTCGGTGTAACCTGAGATACCCTGGCCATTCGTATCGACGAGTGTGACGTTTGGTCGATTGAACGTCTTCAAATAGTCCTGATGGAACGTCGGGCGTTTACACCATATAGGATACCAGGGCTTCAGCTGCTCGGCTATAATCGGATCTTTCACCTCATACTCAATGTGTCTGCGAAGCTCGGAAGCTCGCTCCACGTCATTCTCTAGCATGCGGCGCAGATGTTGTTCCGTATTTTCGGGGGTCACCTCTTTTGCGCGTGGGCTACCAATGAGTCCGGAGAACGTGCGACTACGACTCCAGCCATCATGGACGAGATCGTCGCCGGTATCCACCAGTGGGTCGTCATTGAGAAAGCGGCTGAAGTTTCTCATCCTATTGTACTGCCAACCGGGTCCAGTGCAGACCTTTTCCCAAGCTTCGGGTGTTGTCTGAGCTTGTTCTCGAGGTCCACAGTAAGACGGGGTGCGCTGGAAGACGTAGAGATGCTTGGCCCACTTGGCCAGCTCTGGGACAACCCCAACCGCGGTGGCTCCTGTGCCTATGATTCCCACTCTCTTGTCCCGCAGGTTCGCCATATCTGGCAGCGAGGGGGAACCGCCAGTATAGTCATAGTTCCAACGAGCAGTGTGGAAGATTTCCCGGTTCTCCATGAATGTCTCAAGCCCAGGAGCATCAGGAGCACTAGGGGAGTAAAAGATGCCACCAGCGGGCATGATGAATTGAGCACGAACGACGAGTTCGCCGCTCAAGTCCCGGTGTTTCGGCCCAAGGTCACGCTGAAGCTTGACGACCCAGCGGTTCTCCGTATCGTCCCAGTCGGCGCTCTTTGCTTTGGTGCAAAACATTCCCTGGATGCCAAACTTTTCAGCAATGAATTCGATGTTCTGCCGAATCTCTTCCCCACTGGAATAACGCTGCTTCGGGATGAATCCTGTTTCCTCGAGCAGTGGAAGATAGCAGTACCCTTCGACATCACAGGTCAGGCCTGGATACCGGTTCCAGTACCAGGTGCCCCCAAAACCGCCGGCCTCATCCACAATGACGATGTCGGATGGCGAGAACCCGGCGGCTATCAGATGATAGGCGAACAGGATTCCGCAATGGCCGCCGAGGATCAAGAATCGGATCTCAGACCCGTCTGTGAGTAGCGGGGGGCTAGCCGCAAGTGTTTCATAGTTAACCCAAGGATCTCGGTTCAAATTGTCGAAAAGGGTGCTGCTTCTGAATTTAACTCGGGCTCCTTGCTGGTTTGACAGTACATTGAAGCGCTTGTCGCGTTCCGATTCGTATTTTTCCTTCGTGGATTCGAGAATAGACATCTTTGAGAACAGTTTTTAGGACTCAACAGTTGCCAAGCGCGGTGTCAATATCGTCGCAGTGGGAAATCAGAAGGCTATGTTTTACTGTGAAAAGAGGTGTTTGGTTTGGTACGTTCTCCCGATCAACTAAGGTTCTTGTATCTTTGAAAATATTTGTACTTGATCCCGAATCGAGATCAAAGAGAGGATATATAGAGTTAATAGTAAAAAGGTCTTGCCGTCCGGGTTCAATTTACATAATTTCCAAATCCACATGAAAAGCCGACACTAACGTGAAGTCTTTGAAAGTCCGAAAATGACATGTAGTGTGTTGTGACCTCGGGTTTTCGTTGCTAACCAGCCAATCAAGCAGCGCGAAGTCCCGACATATACCCACATCACCAAAAGCCGATGGGTACGAAATGGCATTCTGCGCCAGTCCCAAGCTTTAGCATGGCAGTTAATTCCGGCACCTGTATCATATAGATATGAACTGCCTTTATGAAAAGTTGACAGGTTTCAGTTCACTCGCTGTACTCCCTTAGCCTGGAGGCAACCAGATCGTTCTGGTAGTGCTCTGTCCAACCACCAGCGCGATTCTTCAGTTCGTTGTTTACTACCCCTCAAAGGCAAGGTTCTGGCGTGACAATTGACCTACGTAGTAAAACACAGCCGTAAGCAGCAAGGAAGACCAGACTGTTATGACTAACATTAACAAAATGAAAAAGGAGAAAACTTAGCTGTAATAATACTCCAACCCTGGTCTCTCTCACAAAGGTAGATTCATAAACCCCCCAGGGTGATTAACAACAATAATAAACGAGCTGCCTTCGGCTCCGCCCTATCCTTTTTTTTCCCCTCTTCTTGTTTTCTCCGAAGACAAATAAATTTTTGACTGAAGAAAATCTGACTAGGTTCGTCCCACTTCCTTCTAAACTGATCTTGGTACGCGATGCCTCCTCTACTCATGCATCTGACTAACTGAGAATAGTGCGCTCTGTAAAAGTGAAAGTTGCAAATTTTCTAAGCTCAGCATCACCAGTCGATGCCGAGGAAGTCTTGAAAATATCGGCATTTTGAAATCGGTAATAGAACTTTTGTTTTTTTTGTTTTTTTTACTTTTATTTTTGGTTGTTCTTTTTGAGTCTTAGACCCCGTACCTTGATTTGTAAATGTTCTGCATATTCGGAGCTGACAGTGTACGGCGGACTTACAAATATGCTTCGGATGCTTCGGCTGCCAATAGGGGTGATAGGAGGGGAAAGGCCCAGTGTACCAAAACCTTGTATGCTTTGTTGCTGCATACCACGTTCTCATTGGATAGCTAGCCGAAGTCCTGCAAGAGGAAATCGTCTTTCTAAACTGAAGACACCAACTGTTTTGAGACTTGGCCATCAGAGAACATAAGTCAACCTACCCACATTTCGGCCACCCCCCCATTTCGGCCGGGGTTTTACACCAAAAGTGCTCTTTTTCACTATAGCTATAACTACGTCCTAGTATATATTATAAATCTAGAAAAAGTATTAATATTATAAAATTAGTTAAATTTAGTATCTATAGTCTTTTTAATCTACTTACTTTACTATTTATAACATACTTTCTACTTAAAGTTAGAAGATCTAAAATGTTAAGGTTATAGTATATCTTACTAGGCTTTCTTAATAGTTAGAACTAAAGCTATAAAACTATATATAAAGCTATAATAGCTATAAAACTTATATAACTAGATTAATTAACTTATAAAGCTTATATTTTATAGCTATTGTAGTTAATAATAGTATTATGTATGTAATTATACTAAAAAGAATAAGTTTACTACTAAAACTTTACTAGTAAACTTTTATATATACGTATTACTTAGTATATATAGTACTACTTAGAGGTTTAAAGTTATATATAGTTATTATATACTTTAAACTAACTATACATAAGGTTTTATATATATATAACTAGTACTTAAGAAGTTATACCTATAATACTATCTGTTAAGAATTACTAGTAAAATGCATATAAGTACTAACACTTTACTATTTTCTTATACTTAGGTATATAACTATAGGAAAACTTAGTATTACGTAATAAAAGGCTCTGTATAGTGGCTTTATATAAATTTATACTATATATAATTTCTATAGATTTATTATATATACTAGGACCTAGTTATAGCTGTAGTGAAAAAGAGCACTTTTGGTGTAAAACCCCGGCCGAAATGGGGGGGTGGCCGAAATGTGGGTAGGTTGACTTATACATTCTAACCATTCATTGAGCCGCACTCCAAACGAAGCAACACTTCACATTTAAGCATGCCAAACTTTCGGCGTAAGTCTTGCCAACAGTGCAGGTCTTCAAAGCTTTCTTGTGATCGTAAACAGCCACGATGCTCCCGATGTGAGCGTCGCAAGTCCCCATGCCGCTACTCTACAGTATCGGGATTTCCACGCACAGCGATTAGCAAACCCCAAACTGCTCCCACCCCGACCTATCAGACAGTGCCACAGGACGAACTTGAGTTTTTTCCCGTTGGGGCGTCCTCAGAGGGTGCCGATTTTGTGTCAACGAGTTTCTCCGACATGCTGGGGTTGAACCATAGCGAGGCGGCTGACATATGCGGGAACGATGTTTTTAGCGGAGATGCCAGAAGCCTGGAATGGCACACTGAAACCTGCGATCTTAACGAGCACGCCCTCTTGTCCTGCCACGGTCTTCCCAGCAACTCAATATTTCCAGCGGCATGCCCGCTGTCAGAGGATAACGGCGACATGGACAGTGAAATCTCAAGAAGGTCAATCTTTAAGGAATCTTCAGTCGTGGACGACTGTTTTCTTTCCCCACGCAAATCAAGAACAGCGGAGGCCTCTTTGACATCCAAGATCATGCTAGGAACCGTTCAGACCTACCCTGAAATGCTAGCCGACGGCATGAGCTTGCCGCCGTTCATAAACCCGCCATGCTGCGATGACGAGTTACGATGCCGAGATGCCGGGTCTCATCAGTGTCTTCCGGAAGCCTTGGCTATATGCGCCAGTATCGTGCGAAGTTCACGCTCCGATAACCCCGAAAGCAGAGCGTTTTTATGGCGCACTATCCACACTGAGCAACAGAGACTTTTCCGCGAGGTATGTAGCATCCAGGAGAAGGGGGAAGGGCCATCTACTATAGTCATCATAGCTGATCACTAGAAAGCACGAGTCTTACACCAAGGAAACTCTCTTGGCTGCTGTACAAGCCACTGGACTATATACTATTTTATTCGCCAGAGAGGCTGTCTCCATCCCAGCCCATTACCTCAGATCTATCATTATCACCATAGGGGTAAGCCTTTACACACGTCACATTGTGTTTGCGTAATACTGACCTGCAAGGCGAACCTTGACAGACAATGACCTATTCATTGCAGCGCTTTATTGAACCGAATGACATCATGCATGCATATGAGATCCCGAGCCGACGTGAATGGATCAGTAATGAAAGCAGCAAAAGGTGAGACGCATCCATTTCATCCGTGTTCAGCAACAGGCCTCATTCGATTGATCTTTATGTATAGGACGACAAGCTTCCTCTACGTGACTAGTCTGCTCATCAACATGGTTGTCACGTCATCTTATGAGGGCGACGATTATGCGTTGAAAAGAAATCAGTTGCCATGCACCCGCAGTCTTTGGTCGGCGAAAACAACCATGGATTGGCAGCGGCAATACACACTCCAGGCCTTGAAACGACGAAGCAGCGGTCCTCTCAAGATGGCCCACCTGCTAGAGTACCCTAAGCAGGTCGGCGACGAGCCTTCGAACAAACGGTGGATGACGGACTTGGAAACGTGGTGCTTAGATCATGACGAATTCGGCACGTTAATCTGGTCGGCTATAAAATTAGACCCTCTAGGCATCGATCGATTGTAATGCAAGCTTAAGGTACAGATAAGAAATACTACTCAAGTTAACTGTCTTGGCCAATTCGACATCTAAAGCTCATATCTCATTTTCCGCCCCCAATGGAATAACCTGGCGAGGTTTACAAGCACAATTTACCTTTAATTTAATAATCCTTCTATGGAGCTGTTCTACAGTGTGCTGTGCTATTATTAGTACCTCACAAAGAGCAATCAGCCCAAATTTGGCCCTGAGGTGTGGTAGTTCGATCGCGGAGTAATAATTTCCATATCCAATAAATAACCTAGGAAATGGCATTTTACAAGATCATACTTTCCCTAGCAAGTTGAGCTCGCATACAACTCTTCTGATAAGAAACTGTGCCTCTGGATGTCTGTTTGCATAATGTTACGTAGTATCTTTTCCAAGTAGTTTGTCCGTTGAAGACGGAGAATCACTATTGACAGTTTCTTGAATCATCTACATACGAATCCTTCCTTATTTCATATCCCATAGTCATTCTTAGCTTCTCGCTTTCTCTACCAGGAACTCATAATGATTCACCAAGCCGACGCGTTTCGGGGAATTGAGAGTACCGTTCGGGATGGGCCTCAATGAAACCTAAGGTTGGCCTGGCCCGGACGAATTGCAAGATGACGATCGCAATCTGTGTCATTCGTCGGAATGCAGCGTAGACGCCAAAATGCCGGCCAATCGCCCGAGAAACGGCAAACAATTACATGGATCCCGACGTTATTCAAATGGCAGCAGAAGCATATGCCGAGTCAGGCATTGCCCGTTCCACCGTTTCCGTGACACACGATGCAGCTCTCCATCTTCAATCTGCACACTAACAGTACTAGAGTGCGCCAATTGAGGGTCCGTAGCTCAGCCTGGTAGAGAAAGTTGCGACGCATCCTTGTTAAGCAGCTCGTAATGAAACGTTCTCGTGGAAAAGTTAGCCATCTTTGCTTTAAAAAGGTTACAATTCCGCGTCTGACCTGGTTGAAAGACTGGTAAATCTACTTGGCGGAAGGCCACTTGTCTCTAGCATAAACTAAGTCAGGGCACATGTGATTGATCGGTTGGTCGTCGCGACTAACGAGTAACGGACTACAATGTCCGCAATGTCCGTCTCGTATCACTTCTAACGAGACTACTGTGTAGTAGCTTGTTTTTACATTAAGTTCCCGTTATATAATGTAAACAGCATCATTTCTGCCGTGATTTCATTTTTTGAGGTTCGCAGTGGCGATTTACAAAATCAGCCCCCACTAAACGTTCCCAGGAGTAAACTACGGACTTCGACCTCTGCTCAGGGAGAACAAAATTACCATTAGGGATGAGACCCAGAGGGTAATCACATGGGATTGTTTGGTAGACGTCAGCCACCCACTTTCTGGCACCCCCCACATTCTGGCACCCCAAAAATCCCTCACCATCATGATGCCCATCCAACTTCCAACCAACACAACTTTTCCCATTTTTATCCAAACAACCCTATCTTTTCAGCATCACTTTATTAGCGTCTAATGGCCAGATACTCTGAATATGAGCTTAATCAGGCGTTGCATGCCATTATCCTTAGTCAATCTATCAAGCAGGCAGCCCTGGAATGGGGGATACCTTAATTAACACTTCAGAATCGCATAAAGGAGGCCCAGACCAGACTTCAAGCATTTTCTGACCTCCAGAGACTATCTTAAAGCCAGGAAGATAAGCTGGCTGAATGGGTGCGAATCCAGGCTGCTCTTGGACTTGCCCTAACCCATCAGCAGGTCAGGGAATTTGCTAAGCGTATCCTGCGTCTTAATAGGGATATCCAGCCACTTAGAAAGAACTAGATAGATAGCTTTAAATAAAGAAACCTATCTATTGCAACCTAGAGAAGTTAAGCAATTAATTCTAGACGCGTTAATAAAGCCTTAGCTAACATTCTGAAGGACTGGTTTAGATATCTAGAGATCCCTTAGATTAAGAGCATTAAGCCAGCTAACAGATACAATATAGATAAGACTGGTATCCTTAAGGGCAAGGGATCTAATAGGCTAGTGCTAGGATTATCTAAAACAAAGTTAGTTTAAAAGAAGCAGTCTGGATTAAGGGCATAGGTATCTATTATTAAGTGTATCTTAGCTAAGGGACAGGTACTGCTGCTACTAGTTATATATAAGGGTAAGTCAGTCTAGCAGCAGTAGTTTTCTTTAGATCTTAGCCTTTATAATAAATAGGAGTTTATAGTAACAGAGAATGGCTAGATAACTAATAAGACTGCTGTTAAGTAGCTAAAAAGGGTCTTTATTCTTTAGACTGCCTCTAGTTAGCTAGAGGCCAGACTGCTAATCCTAGATAGGCATAGAAGTCATAAGACAACAGACTTTATGTAGATATACTATATTAATAACATCTATCTGTTGTTTCTGCTGCTACATACATCTTACGTCCTTTAGCCTCTAGATTAGTTAGTCTTTAGGCTGCTAAAAGCAGCCTATAGAAAGGAGCTAGGCATACTCCTTCTATATAATAATACTACTGTTGTTAGTAAAAGGAACTTTATAGACTGCTACCAGAAGGCATGTCTAGCTGCTGTAACAGAGAAGAACGTTAATAGTGGCTAGAGATAGATTAGACTATGGCCTGTATTAATAGCTAAGCCTATAATAAGCAAGCTGCTGCTAGCACTAGCTACGCTAGTTAGAAAGACTATCTAGACTAGTTAGGCTAGTATTCAGGCTGGCTAGGATACTAATGGATAGGATTCTATTAGATCTGCTGTTGCATAGTCTATGCCTAAGAAGGCTACAGATCTATCTGCCTAGCTTAGATTATTCAGTCAGCTTAGGCCTGACAGTCAAGATGTTAGCACATAACGTCTACTATTTAGAAAGGTCTAAAAGGGGTTTTCTGAGCAGGCCTATCAGCTGGCAGTCGCCTAGCAGCAAATCCAGCATCTACAGAAGAGGGTTAATGATGGGACAAAGAGGAAGAAGAAGAAGGTCAAAGTGGACCCTAATACGAAGTTTGCGACGATCACAGACATCCGGCAGTCTCAAATAGATGCTGGCGAAGCTGTAATTAATCCAGGCGAATCCAGCGTATCTAATTGCCCTAGTCAGCCAGAGGACTGTATCGTAGTTGGTGGTGGGCAGGATCAATAGTTGATTGAAATCAATAGTATGGGTTGCGATGGTTGTTTCTGTTGGGGTGCCAGAATGTGGGGGGTGCCAGAAAGTGGGTGGCTGACGTTAGTTGATAACAGCTTCATTACTTTGGCTTACTTGAGTGACGGCTTGCAAAATTCAATCTGATGCCAGGGTTGTCAATGATCCTGCCGACTTCTTACGCCCATCCAGACTATTTCACCATCTTGACATCAAATTCCGGTGCCGCTTCTCCTCGCAAATGCAAGTTCATCCACCGCAACAAGTAGTGCACAGAAAGCCCTGGGTGGCGCGCATCATGGCTTCGAAATATCGCATACCCAGCACCCTCAAACTCGATGAAGGCCGTCGGAACCCGTAGGTGTTTGAGCAGCCTAAACATCATCTCACCACCCACGGAGGCAGGCGTGCGAACGTCTCGGGACCCGGCCATGAAGAGCGCTGGAGTTTTTATATTGGAACCATACGCGATAGGTGACAGCTTCCTGTCTTTGGGGTCCAGTTAGGGCTGCGCCGTCGGATCCTTAGTATCTGGTTGATCACCCAAGAACCAGTCATGCTGAAAGTCTGCAATGTCATTTATACTGACAGCTGCACCGAAACGATCAGTATGAGTTATTGCCCAGTCGGTTAGAGTCCCGCCAGCGGAGGCCCCAGAGATGCCAAGTTCTTTTGCGTCAACGTAGGGGCGATCCAGCAGATAGTCGATGCCAGCCATGATGTCGTCATACTCCGGGCCCGGCCATCCATCCGCGAGCGCGCTGGCGAAAGCTTGGCCGTACGACATACTCCCTCGGTGGTTTGGGTAAAAACCCAAATATCCTGCGGCTGCAATAGCCTATATGTCACTATTGAAGGCACTGCTCTACCAGGCGTAAAAGAGATATTCATCAACTTTTTGGGGGTTTCGTTGTTCTTGAAATCGATAATCCAGATGGACGAAGCTTTGATAGGCTCCGGTCTGGAACGAAAGTCGGCCCTAGCGGATATCGTAATTCCATCGGAGAGCGGCTCAGTATCCAAGGTCACAGACAGCACGGCTATTCTCTCCCCGGATGAAGCCCAGAGAAAGTCTTCAACGCCACCGGGTAGAGAGGTCAACACTTGTGGTTCGGCACGTCCTGATACGTGATATAGCTGAGCCAGATCATTTTTCGACTGGATGAAGGCGATGGTATCGCTGTTGGAAGGAGACCACCTCGGGCAGCTGATTTCCAAGTGATCCGAATGTGCGAGGAAAGGCTCCACTGTCTTGAGTTCAACATCAAGCAGCCAGAATGACTCTTCCCGCCTATCTCCAGCCTCACTGAGGTTGCTGCGGCTGAAAATGGCTTGTGTGCCGTCTGGTGACACGACCAAACTGTCGAGGGATACGGCTCTGCTTATATCATCCGTCCGCACGTTCCGGCGGTCGGAATTAAGCATAGGCTTTTAGGACGGAGTTTTAGTTGCTAAAGTGCAACCATGCCTTCGAAGGCACTGTGAGACGGCTATGAGGTGGAAATGCACCAGAAACCCTCGATACGGCATAGAAATAACTGACTGTTAGGACTTGTAACTCGCGCTCTATTACCCGAAACATGATATGAAGGGAAAGTGTGACCTTTTCAGAGATTTTCCACAAAAGAAAAGCCGCTTTACTGCCGTCAACTCCTATGAAAGCGCCGTAAGGCGTTTGTGTACTTTCTCGTCAGACAGTTGACGCGTGAGTTAGCCCTTAAAAGACACGCGTACGCGATGATCACTCTCAAGCTTGGCCTTCGCCTGTTCGCACATTCATCTTCGTACCAAGCTCGTCCATCTCAAGGCCAAACTGGTTGCATGTTAATCGAGATGAGAGGGCTGTTTGCCCCATCAAACGGGTATTAACCGGGTCATAAACGAACTGCACATCCCCTGGAGCCAAGCTAGGCTCTTTGTGCAGGGTCCGGCTGCAGGAACCTCGTCACCTACCTGTTTTCGACGCCACTCGCTAATTAAGGCACAATCCCCGGAATATGGACCTCTGGCTGCATCAGTCCCTTTAATGCAACCTTCACGTTGCAGTCGAGTACTCGAGATCTCTATATGGTAGCTTTTACCATCTTTGGTTGTGAAATTTTGTTCCTATGCTTAATTTCAGGGAACTATCAGTTCTATCAGGTTGAAGTCAAATCCCAGCTGCGCTTCGATGTTCTCAGTCCCTCACAGCCGTTTATCTGAGGTAACGCTCGCTCTTCTGCCCACCGCATCGAAGAGTGCGAAATTTCGGTGAGCAGGGTTCTTGGGAAGCTCTCTGGGCAGGGCAAGGGCCGACAACCATTAAAATGCAGGCATTAGGGGCGGGTCTCTATGGAATCTTTACACGTCATACGACTGAGCCGTTTCCCAGCAATCAACACGAGGACAGTATGATAGCATGCGACTGCTATTTCCGCAGGCGCGGTCCCACCGACTTGCATTTGATGGCTCTTTCAGAATCTCGACCGAGAAACCTAGCTACTTCGAGCATCGACGTACGGGAATGCGCTACTAGGATGCATCGGAACACAGCAGACGCAACTCTCCAATTCCTTCTACAGCCAGAGTCCGATGGCCTGCACTAACAGGTTTCATCTGTCGACGTTGAAAGCTGGTTATTTCTGGTGTTTCCGAGATTGTGATGCCTCGCATGCTCAACAATAAGACGGTGCATGTCCTATTCAATGGTCGGTTCAGTTAACCACTAGTACCTGGAGAAGAGGAATACCGGCTGTTACAAGACACCTCTCGATAGAAAAAATCCCGGCACCTTTCTTTGGAGCAGGACTAGATCATATGAGTGCCATCGAGTGCTTGATGTCACTGCCCTCAGAGGGCGATGACACATGGCCAGGTGCAAGGAACTAATATGACGACCTCCAGCGCATGCAGACTTACGTGACGGAGCAATTAAGATTCAACATGAATCAATCACCATCTTTCTTTGCCTCTTTGCGTCGAGTTGCGAAACAAATGTACATACAAGGGAATCTTCTGATACTGGAACATCGGCCTCGGTCACATTGCGGAAGGTTTCTTTCCATCTTTGACAGCACCTACTTATTCAGAGGCAATGGCCCTTTCTTCGAGGACACCATTGACGACAAGGAGTTTCTCGTCAAGATATCGACTGAGAATCCGAGCAGGACTGGGATAAATGCGTCCGAAAGGATCCATTTGCGAACCTTGACTCCCCATGCGCCATATGGGAACGCACTTGAAAGTTGGCGGGGCAGTTGGCGAGGTATGAGTCAACTCTTTCGACCGAACAACTCAGTCCTGATTATGTTTTGGTCAACTAACCTTGTGTTTTTCAACCAGAATGCCCACACATACTCTTCCTTCTGAGACCCACTCTGTTACTTCGTCCACGTCGCACTGGTCAAGCCATGAAACGATTGCCAGCACAGAGATAAGCTTTTCTGCCAGCAAACTTAGCTTCGTTTTGGATTTGCGTTCCTTCGATTAAACTACTAGTAAGCATCGATTACCATGCTGAGCGTGAAAACAGGCGATGGTCATATACTGGTCCGCGCGCAAGATTGCCATCAGCAGCTCCGACCCTATGTTGGTCTACCAGTTCTTCTCGTTCAACTTTTACAGTAACGTTCCCTACGAGACCATTAGGGTGCCGTACCCTGTGAGCTATCTCAACTCCGGGAAGAACATGCCAATCTGCGGCGCGTTGGATACTCACGGAGGGCCATTCTGTTACGAGTACAAGTAATCATGAACTAGCCCAGGCCTTACATGTAAGTTGCGAGAGCGTCCGTAGCTTCTAGCATTTGCATACAAGTAACACGAAGCCATTGCAAAGTAAAAATTTCATTGCAAGTAAGAATGATTTGGGGTTATACGTGTGTCAAAATTGAGTTGACCTGTGATGAAGGGTATGCGCTCAAGCATTATCCGTGGTGTGAGGAGGCCTTGGCATTTGAGTTCGTTGACAAAGAACAAACTCAGCCACTGTGTTAATGTCTCCGGATAAAGTTTGATACCGAACTAGCGACAAACGCATCTCCGTTCCTCTTAGCTTAAAAGTCGAGCCCACCGCAACCGGTTGCTTTGATATTGAGTTTCCCAATGAAGTTCCCACACGAAAGCGAGAGAGGAGGATTTACGGGAACGGCAACATTTCGACGGGCGGGAAGATTGGGTCACACGCAGTATTGCGGCTGGAAGCATTGCTACACCAGGTCGATCAGATAGAACAATACGAGATGGCAGTACCAGCATCAAGAGGGCGCATTTCGAAAAATAAAGCAATAATCTTTTTAATCACGTCATGGAGATATTTGTCTCCGCAAATGACTACGGGAAGGTGAAGAAACAAGACGGTCCTGTGACTCCTGGTCGTTTGATATCTTTTTTAGCCCCTCAGAAAACAGTGACTTCTCGCTCGGTTTCGATACAAGCCTCATCGATTCAACCTCTGTCTTTGTCGACCTCGCTAGGCTCAAGGTTTCAGTGTACCACCGGGCGTTGGAATCGTTGCCGAGGGCCTTGGAGGGTTTTCGCGGTGAAAAATCGCGAAGCTCGGCAGTGGCCTCCTCGTTTTGGAGGGTGCTGAACCGGCGAATCTCCGAAGTAATCTCGACTTCTTTCGTGATGAAGATCTGCCCAATGTTCTTCTGAAGGGTAGGCCAAAAGACTGGAAGCGAGGCACAAATAGTGGCGAGATTGATTTCGACGGCGGCGAGTACGATAGGAGTGCAGCCATACCAGCTGGGGTCG
This sequence comes from Colletotrichum tofieldiae, assembly GCA_022836555.1. Classification (NCBI taxonomy): domain Eukaryota; kingdom Fungi; phylum Ascomycota; class Sordariomycetes; order Glomerellales; family Glomerellaceae; genus Colletotrichum; species Colletotrichum tofieldiae. The sequence continues at coordinate 5,820,111 of BQXV01000003.1, read as the reverse complement.
AGGGTCGGATGTGTTCCGGCTCTACTATTTGTAATGCCAATGAGCCGGAATATCCCAAGCACGTTCACACTAGCGAGTCAGCAAGTTAGAGGATGCTGAAAAAGGAGGAAGTCTGGGTCTGGAAAACTTACAGCACACCCATGGCGAACAGACCAAACAGGCTCATCCGAGATTTCGTCCGAAGACCGGCCTTCAAGAACAGAGGGATGGGTATCGCAAATACAATAAGATCCAACGCCACGTTAATTCCTACGTGGCTTTCGAAGCTGCGGGCGAAGACGATCGGGTCACGCGAGCCAAAGGCCCATCGTGCCTCCGTCAAGGAGAAGAAGTCCCAGAAAGCCGATACAGGAACACACGGGACCCAGGCGAGGAAGGAGTACGCGAAACCCCAAACGGACGTGAAGGTGATGAAGAAAATCGTTATGTATCGTGACTTGGTGCCGCGCTCGAACATGCGTAGGTACTGGAAGAGTAAAGCCAGCTTGATGAGGGCAGTGGCCATGGGGTATGCGCCGTTGCACACGTAAAATGCTTTGATGAAATCTTGCATGCCATCGATTCCGAGCAAAATAAAGTGTTTTCCCAGTCCATACTCCGTAGCTTCATCGAAAAGATCAGCACCAGTGGTAGATGAGCGAAGAACAGGATGCATACCAGTGCAGGTCGCAGCAGACAAAAGCAAACTTGTGAGCTGCATTGAAAACGTTAAAACATCGACACCCATGGCTGGTTGACCGAGTTTTACCTACCAAAGACAATACAACAAAGTAATCATCCCATCCCGGACACCGAATAACAAAGTAACGAACATAAAGTCGGTAGACACCGCATATCCATGCAAGAATCTAATGGAGAATGTTAGGAGGAGCACGTCATCATTTATGATGTAGAGAAAATGCGTTAATTACCAGAAAAGATATAACCATGCCCAGGACCGCCGGTTGCTTGTTGAGAGCCGGCTCGGCGTCACTCAGGTTGTCGGCCTTGCCGAGCAAGTCAACTATGTTGACCATTGGCACCCAGAATTTTCGAGATCGAAGCCGTTGCCGTTCGCATAGTTCGGGGCACTTTCTTGCCGCGAGTCCGCGTGCCGGTTGCAAGGGAGTATTTTCGCTTCGAACGTCTCGGTGTCGTCGACCCAGAAGGAGTTGGCGGGACCACGTTCGGAACAACGTTGTAAGAGCGAGTGCCTGGACGAGGGAACAGATGGAGGGGGAACCGGGGGCATGATAAATGGACTCAAGCCGAACAAACAAAGCCGTCTGATCTGAGATGAACCCGACTGGGGGGCGTTTGAGTAGCTCCAGGAAGCCAGAAAGTGGTGTGCGCCACGGCCTGCAGGGTCGATGTTCGGCTCCTAAGAGAGGAAGCCGTCAGCACCGGGGCCCCCCTGCACACGTGGGACTGCCACTCCGAAAGCGGTTGGAACATGCTAGTTTAGCATCTTTTCCCTCACTGGGCGAACTTGTTTCACTTGACGCAGAAAGGCACTGGCCTTAAGCACGGACTAAGATGGTCGAGATCGCTTGGTGTTGGTGTGCATTGAGAGAGGGTGGTGGACAGACTCAAGGTTCAAAGGTTATTGACTCGCGACAGGCAAGACAGGTAAAGTGTGGTTGTTTGTAACACTCTTGCCACGTCAAAGATGAACTCTCACTCTCAATCCGTCTGTCGCGGACACCCTGGATTGCGACTGGGATTCGACCTTGCATCAGTCAATTCCCCAACTTTTCCAACTGATGAGGAACTGAGGAACTCCACAAGCCGAGCAGCCGATCAGAGTGCGAAGCGGAGAAGAGGAAACACATTGGCTAATCAAAATAACCCAGGCCATACGTAATTCTCGAACCAGCCAGGGTTGCTTCTTCGAGCATATTTCGTGGCGGCATCGTTGGGAATTTTCTTTTTCTTCCTTGCTGCAACCCGTTTTCTTCTCTTGCTTCTCTGCAGCGCTCTGGAGACCTGAGCGTGCATGGTGCAGATACACGAGGACGATTCTGGCATGACACGCATTTCCCCCTCAGCCTTTCCCTCTCGCATTTCCTCTCGGAGTCGTATTCCTCGGCTTCACAAATGCACACATCAGAAATCACAAGGACCGTGCCCACGGATTCCTTGGCCTCATCTCGGGAACCGAATGCAACGTGATTTCGCAACACACCAGCGTCGAGGACAAGAACCGTCCTTCCCTTCCTGGCAGCTGTGAGTTGGATAAATGTCTGGGGAAACACCGGAGGGAAACACTGATGGGACGAACAAGACACCCGCCGCGTTCGTGCGTCGGCTCCCCTGCCGCCTCCCTCCCTTTCCGAACGAGGGGAATTGGCGAATCAGCAGCTTGCCATCAGGCCAGTTGGCCTAGGAGGGTTCGCTCAGACAGCCAGCCAACGAGCCGCGGCGTCGGACTGTCCAGGGCCAAGGACGAGCCGGGGTCTCCCCTCTGAGCCCATCCGTCAGGATCTACGGCTACGACTCGAGGTGGAGACAGCCCAGTGACAACTCGTTCCGTCCCAAGGCCCAAGAGGTCTTCATCGTATCCGGGTCTCCCATCTTTATTCCCATAATCGCCCCCAACTTTCTTTTCTTTCATCGCTGGGAATGTGGCCTTGGCGCTCATCACGCAACAAGACAAGCTTCCACGGATGAGACACATGAGGGGCCGCTGTTGATCGACGCCCACTCAGAAGATCTGGCCAGGGCTTTGGCCGCCGGAAGAAGCAAATCGTACTGTGTAGTTATCTGGCAATCTGGCAATCTGGCTAGCACCAACTCGGCCCGGGGGTTATCGGTAAACGGGCGGACAGAGACTGTCAGTTCAGCAAGATATGCGATGGTTCCAGCTGACCTGCAAATGCATTTCAGACAAGCCGACCTGCCCCGATGTCGTCTGGAATCAGCGTAAGCATATCTGGCCAGTGGCTTCGTTGCGCTGCGGCAGCGGCCCAGCCACAACCTCCATTTCGGTATTCTGTCGAGCAAGCCACAGCAGCACCGTTGAAGCCCATCCAGTTGACACGGGCCGAAGTTCACAAAGTGGCATCATACTGAGTCAGAACAGCTCAGTCCCCCCCTTTTTTTCGAGGTGTCGAAGACCAGAACATAGATTCATCGCCATTATTTCCCTGAGCTTCGACATGGCGAATGCTGCGATTCTATACACCGGGAACGCTACATGACGTCGCCGACGGCTGTAGATTTAGAGGAAGCCAAAATGGATGGGTTTCAGATCCGATGACATTCTCCAAGCAACTCATTTGATCCTTGAATTGGTTTTGGGGAGCGATCCAGATTGCCGGACTGATTGGTGTCTTGTAACCTTATTTTCCACTCAGGGCAAGCGGACAGAGTCTGCACTGCCCAATCTCAGAAAGTGCCAACGGTGCTTTAGGTCAGTCCTCGGCGGCTTTAGTAATCTTGACGAAAGTTCATCACCAGGAGTTCCACAAAGGGGACCCGTCCGTTGGGGCAAGGTTTCTACAGAATGCTCTTCAAGGGTCCGTCCTCGAGAACTTCCGGTCTAATTCGAACCTAGCGAAACAAGTATCAAAGCTGACCGACGGCGTTTCATCGAGGATCACGGTTCGATGGAAGGAAAGTTGAATACGGTCACCAGTTGTCACGTCTCAAGATGTTCTGATTACATGGCAACGGAGTCGTCGGCAGCAAGCCACACGGTCAGTGCTCTGCATCGCGGGCTGCCGCTGCCACGCGACTGTACTGCGTCGTATCATTCTCACCACTAACTAGAGCATTATGGTATTCCCCTTTGCCATATTGTGGGTTCAATGCTGTGGATCGCCGGTGGGCGCTGGCCAAAGCGCTATCGAGGTTCCGAGAAGAATCCGGTCTGGTTCGTTGTTGTAGCGTTGGGGGCCGAAAAGCAGCGGCTTGGTTGACCAAGTAAGCTAGGCGCCTCTGCGGCCGAAAGATTCGGGCTTCTATTATTGCGAGGAGGAATCATGTGGCCAGCCGGAAGACTTTCTCGGTCGGTGGTCCCGCCGCAATCAATCAAGTCGCGGACGGGAAGCCCGCATTGGGAATCGGCCAAGAGCATTGCGCTGTTATGATCCCCAATGTCTTGGTAGCACAACGCTAATGGCTTTGTTTACCTATGCACCACTTGCGAGGCGGCGGCGTTCGGAGGGCTCTGGTCCGCATCTCTTGGGCTGTCAATACCACGTGAGAGGCAGACGGCGATGGCGTCGCAAACTAATCTGGGTTCGAACAGGCGCTGGTAACACTGATTGAGTAACGCTAGCAATAGCCATTGCAATAGCCTGATGCTCAGTGCAACATCCGACTCTACCAGTCGGTTATGTCCCAATGAAAGGGGAGTGGCGTGAACATCGTTAGCAGAATATTTGGAGCGGAAGACCCCTTACGGTACGGGACTTAGGAAGACAGAAAATGGAACTTATCGACTACATAACCCCCCTCCTGGTGTTGACAGAAGATTAGGCTCAAGTTTCAGGCCTCTTATCCTCCAGCAAATTTCTTTTCTTGAGGTTCATGCTGCGGTGGAACTTTGAAACTCTGGACGGTGAGTTGTTGTCTGTCAATAGACTATTCTCAAAGTCATCCTTAACATGCAAGGATCATTTAAACAAGATCTGGCTGTTTGAGCTCCACTTCGACTCGGCCCGCAGCCGACAAGGCAGGCGACTCATTTCTGTCCAAGGTGCATCCTTCCAGCACCAACAACACCAATCCACCAAGTCCCCATCAACCCCCCACACGCCTCAGTCCTTACTTCAACAACTTTCCGCCATCAGCGTGGAGCATTGTTCCAGTTACGAGGTAGTTCCTCATCAGCGACAGGTAGGTCTCAGCCAAGTCCTCTAGGTCCGAGATTCTGTTCAGCAGTGACGTGCTTCTGAACATGTCCCCTACAACCTCGGGGTTGGCCTTGAGATCTCCAAACGTCAGATTCTCAAACGCAAAAGCCATGACTTACGTCTGCGTTGCTCCGGGTAAGACAAGGTTGATCCTCACGGGAGCCATGTCAACTGCAAGCCCTCTCGCCAACGCATATTTGGCGTCGGGTTACGGTTCCGTGAGGCGCTTGAAGGTTTCGTCGGCTCTCTCCCGACTTCAGCTTGCGACAACGACGCGCTCGCCAAATTCGATGCTGGCTTCAGCGACGGCGACGCCAATGCCTGAAGCTCCGCCCACGATAAGAACGAACCCGACCCCCCCCCCCCGGGGGGGGCTTGTTGATATACTTGCGTGCCATTGTAAGCGTTAGGCGATTGATGATGGATGACTGGTAGGGGAAGTCTGGAAGATACTGAAGATATTAGTTGTTCGAATCCCAAGTAAACTTGTTGAATACAGACTTTGACTTGGTTTCATATTCCTCAATTTGTATGTTCAGCGTCGCCATATTCGCTCCCTCCGCTAGCCCACAAACGCCAAAACCTCTCGGCTTCACCCTCCGTCGTGCAAGTTTGGTCTATCATCCAGTCAAATATGTGCATTTAACCCCGCAAAAGAGCTTTGTCCAACAGAATCTTGTTTTCCAAATGTTCTCGGGGACCGTTTGAGACGTCATTGGTATCGCGAATCTGTAAGTAATCGAGTATCTGCATGTCGAACCCTCTAACACGGGTATCTCACCCAGATTGCGTGCAGATGAGGGTTCACCTCTTGGACCCTCAGACACGAGAACTAAATTTGTAGGCCGAACAGTAATGGTAAAGTCCCAGTGTATGGGCTAACTTCTGTTAGTATTTCGCGATCCATGATGATGATTATTTCTCTGTAAACCTCTACGCTCACATTTGTCATTTTAGGCGTTGATATATCCCCTAGCTTGCTGCAGCGCATGAAATCAGGTGGCGCCGGGATGAGGCCCGAGATCTCAAGTTTTACTTGCATGTAAATAGGTCTTTGGGCGACGATACAGGGAGGCTTGATTATTGCGCACGTTATTTTTGCTACTAGGTGGAAACCTCAACACTCAACAGGATTTTCATATCCAGGTTGGTCTGGTACAAAATCCCGGCGGATTCAGCCAGCAGATGATGCACCAACCTTGTTGAAATCGAGCGTTCACATAGTTACGTCTCGAGTGGCGAGAACCTTGGTTCGCAGTATGACGAACACCGAATGGTCTCGCTATACCCAATTGTACACAAACTGTCAATGGCCACGAGGTCATTACCAGTTTCGTGGTCTTGTCCTTCCATGTGATATTAAATAGGACCACTCGATCCTGCCCTGCGATGACTCTTCAGAAATAAAATTAATCAGGTATCCGACTCGGCAAATGAAGATAAAACATGGTACCTCGTGATCCCCTGTTCGCCTTAACTCTAAAACGTGGACGAAATATGAAATGGTCCGCCAACTACTCTGCAATCAGCCCTACCAAAGAAGGACTGAATTTTAACCTGGCCTCGAAAACTACGACCCGAAACGCATGGAGTTATTCTCCGTTAGGATAATCTGTCTCTTGAACTACTTTTTGCTTTCATTGATGTTAGTCGACTCCAAAGAAAACCAGTTTGTTCGTGATCCATCTAACACTCCACGATGTCCTCTACAAACTCCGTCTTCCTTTATGGAAACTGGAGGCGACCAAGCATGATCTACGTCCTCCTTCATGGCAGCCCCGACCCACCTCGAGCCATCACGAAGAGATATCATTATCGACAAGCTACTCTCTGCGACGATCCCCGACAGCCTCCTACTTCCGGTCGCCGAGGAGCGAGCATGGACGGGGTCTACGTCACTGGGCTGACGGGGGCGGAAATTGGAACGATGGACGGCTTCCTTGCCGCCGACGGATGCAACCGACACGAAGTCATGGTTCAAATCATCTGCTGTTCTGGACACGACCATATGAAGAAGGCGTTTGTTTGGTTTCCATCGAGGCCGCTCAACGAAAACCTCCATTCATGGAACGCAGGCCCCTATTCAAGGCCCAACGGTGGCGCCAACAGAACCGCGCATGGTGTCAATCCAGGAGCTTCTCAAGGACATGCCAACTCAACACTCAGCGGAGCTGCCGATGCTGCTTAGATTTCGACAAGAACGCAAACACAACTTGGTACCACAGTAGCTCGGGATGGGACGCACGTTCGCTATCCTTGGAGAAATGATTTGGCGTTCGAACAGTTCGATTTGGTGGTATTCTATCGGTCTGGCAGCAGGGACGTTTCTGTCCGAGAAATTCCGGGTGCGTCTAGACAAATCATCGTTATTTGTATAGAGGTAGAGAGGGTTTGGAAATCCTGACAGTCGTTCCGAAGTGGTAAACAACCAAAGCTAGTACATAGCGTCAAAAGAAGACTGGAAGTCCTGACTCGAAGAAAAGTTCTCTGCTAGTGAAGCCAAGAAATCGGAAAGGCCAACACACATTCCTGTGATTGGGCCTTCACGACATGGCTAATTCGGTCTATCAGCAAAGATCCGCCTGTCTAGTGCAACCCCCGCTGCTGGCCCCTCTCAAGGCGCCATTGAGCATACAAGGAGCAAATAGGTGGTCTAGACAGCGATATGGGCGGGTTCTGCTACGCTGACATGCTACGGTAATTCCATCTGATTCCAGTGAAGATCGCCATCTTGGCTCAACGACCCTGGAGAGGGGCCAGGGAGCGCAATCTTCAGTGCAACGTCGGGAATCCCCCGCAAACGAGCAGGCTCAATGGAGAATTTTAACGTGGCAATATTTCTCATAAGAATGGAACAGAGGACCCGGCCAGGTTTTCTCCGGAATTGGGATGAATAGGTACCGCATACGTGGTACATCATTTGCTATTACTCTAGACAGACCATGGCGCACCGAATCTCAACGCTCCTCCTCTACGCCGTGGCGGCCTCAACCGGTGTCGCAGCAGCAGCTCGTTGCAAAGTCTACCCCGGCGATGCGGCCTGGCCCTCCGACGAAGAATGGTCGTTGCTCAACGAACGCGTTGACAACCGTCTCCTAAAACCGCGTCCACAAGCGGCGGCATGCTATAATGGCCCCGAATACGATGCGACTGCCTGCGCCATGATGTCGTCCAACTGGACCAACTCGTACATCCACCTTGATGACCCCATCGAGATGTTCTCGCCTGTCTACCAAGGTTTAACATGTCTGCCACCCAACATCTATGACTCGAAGAACTGCACGATGGGCGGCTTCCCTTTGTATGTCATCAACGCGACTTCGCCGAAGCATGTGCAGGAGGGCGTCAAGTTTGCCAAGGAGAAAGGCGTGAGACTTGTGGTGAAGAACACGGGACATGACTTCTCAGGCAAGTCGGGTGGCGGGGAGTCCTTGAGCATCTGGACCCATTACTTGAAGGATATCGAGTACATTGAGGGGGTCAACGATGAAATCGAGGGATACTCTGGGCCCGCCTTCAGGTGTGGCGCCGGAGTCCAAGCTTTTGAGATCTACAAGGTGGCTTCAGAATACAACAAGGTGGTTGTCGGTGGCGAAGGACAGGTACGTTCGCAAACAGGTACTCAGTTTAATGACTTCAAGACTAACATTCCTTACAGACAGTGGGGGTCATGGGAGGTTACATCCAAGGCGGCGGCCATAGTCCTCTTAGTTCTATTTACGGCACAGGCGCAGACCAAGCCCTCGCCTTCGAAGTTGTCACAGCCGATGGCGAGTTCGTCACAGCAGACCACACGCAAAACTCAGATCTGTTTTGGGCCCTTCGCGGAGGCGGTGGCTCAACTTTTGGTGTCGCGACCTCGGTCACAGTCAAGGCTTTCCCAGACGTCACTACCACCGCGTCGGCTTTCAAGTTCTCGACAGCAGACGGTATCTCCAACGAGACCTTTTGGGCTGGCGTGCGAAGCTACTTCGACTCCTTCATCCACAATGCCGATAACGGTACGTACGCATATTTTGTGTTGCTCCACAACAACCCGAGTCCTGGAAACTTTCTCTTCCAGATGACACCTTTCTTCGCGCCGAATAAAACGGCCGGGGAAGTCGATGCCTTATTGCGTCCATGGTTCACCGAGCTTCGGAACCTCGGGATCAATTTTGATCCCAACATCACGCAGTATGACAGTTTTTACCCTGCCTGGAAAGATTCTTTTCCCCTGGAAGTGGTCGAAAAGGTAAACGTGCAGAGCGGTTCCCGTCTTTTTCCACGCAAAAACTTTGAAGACGAGGAGCTGAAGCAAGCCACCTTCGACGTCATCCGCACATCGCTCGAGACAAATCATGTCTTTGTCGGATTCAACATTAAGGCAACCTGTCCAGATTACCCGGATAACGCAGTCAACCCCGCTTGGCGCGAAAACATCCTCTTCGGGATCCAGTCTGTCAGATGGTCAGCCAACGCGACGGCAGAGCAGATCTTGGAGGCGCGCAAGGGGTTCACATTTGGAGACATGCAACGATGGCGTGACGTGTCTCCAGGCGCGGGCTCGTACCTTGCTGAGTCTGACAGAATGGAACCGAACTTTCAGCAATCGTTTTACGGAGATAGCAAGTACCCGCGACTGTTGGAGTTGAAGCGTAAATGGGACCCCGAGGATGTTTTCTACGCCGCTACCGCTGTCGGCAGTGAGTTTTGGACGATTATAACAGCAGACGGACTTCCTCACGAGAATGGCAAACTGTGCCGCATTGGGGAGTAAAGGTGCAGGTACTAATAAATCTGGGATTGATGTGGCGCCCCTTATCGCAAGTTTGAATGTGATTTCATTTGCGTTTCTAGGGTCCATGGATGATTCTCCATGGCGCAATATTAAACTTTAACCGTTTACACCGTTGATATTAGACAACTGACTTCTGCAATTTACAAAGCTTGCAAATGGCATTACGGAGATAGGTGCTGTTTTTAGTTACTTATGGCCCTCTCATGCCACCAAGTGGCCACACTATTGTTCAATCACTTCACAACTTAACCCATCATTGAAGCAAATGTTCTAAGAATACACAGCAGCTCAAAGCTAGCGCTTGTTTCTACCACAGCAATAAACCATGGCGTTCGTGCAAAGCATGGAAACAATGAATCCCATGGATGTTCCATGGGAAGAGGCATGGAACTGGACAAATGATGACTTCGACAACTACACCGGATACTATTCGTACAGCAACTATGGCGACATGGGCTACATGGAAGCTCTGTATACCTTCTTTATCTGGGAGACCTGGATATCGATCAAGAAGATGGCATCTAAGAATCTTCTTTACCCAGCCTTCCTCTACACCCTCAGCGTAGCTTGTATCGCCATCGCAATCAACGCCAGGGAGCGCTACCGAGCAGCCTGGGTTACTGCATCCATTGCTATTGGGGCCGCCATCGTCCAGTATATCAGCAAGACGGACTTTGTATACGTGATCAAGGATACCATGGTCAGACTCGTCATCATTCACAACTTGGGTTCTGTCGTCATGATTCTGTGGGAGAAGTTCTGTCTCACCGAGGAGCAGAAAAGGCTACCCTGGGGACAACGGGCAATCGCCACCTACAAGATCATGTGGAACTCGCGATTTGTCAACACCTCCCGACCTGCTCCTGTCTTCCACTTGTTGAAGGCGGACGAGGAGCGGCAAAAGGCTGTTCTTTGCGCTACTATCGAAAAGGACGAGGCGGAGGAGCTCAACAATAACATCGCTCCTGCTGAGCAAGCTGACCACCAAAACGAAATCTTCCCTTACACCGGAAAGGCCTGGAATGCCGCGCGACAAGTCAGCCATCGTACCTGGGGATGTATAAGCTGGCCTGTGGCCCGTCTCTGGAATTGGTTCAGCCCTAGGACTCGCTGGATCGTAAAGACAACCGGTATAGTCACAGCTGTCTGGGTTTCAGATCGCGTGATCGATCAAATCGCTCAGGTAGTCATTGTCTTCGACTGGGATGATGTTGAGCTTCACAAAATCTATTTCTTCCGCCGCCTCCACGAAGTCACCTCCCGCGAGATCGTTATCCGCTGCTTCTTCGCCTTCCAAGCAGTTTGGAGCGCCTACGCATTCTACACCATGATTCATTCCACCATTGCCATCTTCTTTGTGGCCCTCCGTATTGACGAGCCCGAGGAATGGCCCCCTGTTTTCGGCGACATTCGTCAGGCCTGGAACCTCCGCCGCTTTTGGAGCAAGTATTGGGACCGACTTATTTACCGCGCCGTCAATGGCCTTGGCGAGATGTTCATGACTGTCATTGGCCTGGGACCGCGCCCATTCCGTGGGAAGAAGCGTTGGCTACTTAACGGGCTCGTTTTTGCCATCAGCGGTATCTTCCACGCACTCACTGACTACTTTTCCGGCATCCACTGCAGCTACATGTGGGAACTCTGGTGGTGGAACATGAACTTTGTAGGAATCGTTGGTGAGACGGCATTGCTGTACTCCATTCAAACCTGCTTCCCTCGGTTATACTACAAGATGAGCGGCAAGACTGGGAAGGCCGTTGGATTTCTTTGGGTCTTCGCATGGCTGTTCTGGGCCTCTCCCAAGAATCAATTCACTGCCATGCATTGCCTGCCTGAAAACCGTTAAAGAAGCGAAGTGCAGTCTTGAATGGGGGACAAAAGGAACGCATGGCTGGAATCGGATCTTACATTGATTATTGCATAGGAATTAGACGAGGAGCTGAACCGTTGTTGATTACTGCCGTGCTTGGTGTTTGGCTGAATGTTAATAGCCATTGCAATACAAAACATAATCATCAGATGTATTTTCATCGTCACCGGTCACTGTTGATTGATTAACAATCTCGCAGGAACAGAACTGACTTTGGCCGAAATAGTCAGCAGAGCAAATTTTGTCTTTTATCGCCATGAATTTGCCCTCTGCCCTCTACATTTCTCTCAGGCAAGAAGGAAGAAGTTGTAAGGGAGATGGAGAAGAAGTTATAGTGGGATAACCAAATAGTAAGGAATTATCCAACTGCTTAGATGTCAGACAGATCTATTTTGAAGCATTCATAACATTCATGGCCCATCAGACAATGCGGTTTCCCAATTCCTTCAATTTCGGCCTCACTAGCAAACCTGATATTATTACCGAACCAAGTTCAAAGTTGCTAGCTGCGCTTGTATGGCCGCCAGCAATTGCGCTAAGCTGGCGCTACCTCACAAGTCACTTCCCTCACAATGGGGCCAACCACCGGAAGGGCCTCTATCTGGGGCATCTTGGCTTGTATCATCAGGTATTGTACTCTGTAAATAAATAAGTTAAAGCTAAGTAGTACAGAAGAACCTGGGACGGTGGTCTTCGTCGTAATACTTCTTCCACTTAGAGGGCTGGTTGATCGTTTTGTCTTTTGCAGCAGTACCTCAACCCCGTTCAGGAAGTTTCCTTACCCCAATCGCCAACCCCTTCTACAACTCACTAGTTTACTCCTCGCGCAAGCTTCCATTCATGTGTGCCAACCCCCCGCTCTAGCCATCCTGCAAAAGTGACCATTTTGGATGCAGGCTACAGGCCAAAATACCATCACGTGTGAAATTTCTCGAGTTATAAGTCGTAGAATGCCGACCGTCGCTGTTCTTGCAGGTCTAAGGCTCTTGGGACGCCGGTAGCTGCATGTGAGATACCCCGCCTCGAATGGCCAAATTCCGGACTGGCTTCTACAAGTTCTTCTTGTTCACCCAGCCATAAACACTGAGTCACACTTCGGCATTTTTATCGTTCGAACCCCTCATTGTCTGGTGTTCATCTTAACCCACCACTACACCGTCAGGTCAACCCTATTTCCTGCCATCGACAAACACATGAAGTGAAACACATTACCCTTCGCTCTCAACGACTAGATATAGATCGTCCCCCCAAAAATGGCCAGGAATTTGAGCACCTTGCCAGCATATTTGACCCGTCTGTTCAGCCTCGCAGGCAGGACAGCCGTCGTCACGGGTGGCAGCTCAGGCATAGGCAAAGAAATTGCACTCGCCCTTGGCCAGAGCGGTGCAAAAGTCATACTCATCGCGCGCCGAGCGAAACCCCTAACATCAACTATTGAACAACTCACCCAACTCGGTGTCCCTGCGACTTCAATAACAGCAGACCTGTCAAATCTTGCAGACCTCAACCACGCCAGTGCTCGCATCAAATCCGCCCACGGCGTGCCCGATATCTTAGTCAACGCAGCCGGAATATCCCATCGTCCACCTCTGTCACGAATAACGCAAGGAGACTGGGACTACACCATCGCAGCAAACCTTACAGCGCCATTCGCGCTGGGCCAGGCGTTCGGGCCAGGGATGGCTGAGCGCGGAAGCGGTCGCATAATCAACATTGTCAGCCAACAATCATTTCGCGCCTTCGATAACAGCGGCGCTTACGGTGCTGCAAAAGGCGGTTTGGTATCTCTGACGCGCTCTCAGGCCGAGGCATGGTCGCGAAGCGGGGTTCTGTGCAACGCTATCGCACCGGGGCTCGTGGAGGCGCCGATGACGGAAGAGGTGCTCGCCGATGCGGAAAAGGCGGAAGCGCATGCGGCACGTACTATGATCGGAAGGAACGGGTTGGTGGAGGACTTTGCCGGGGTTGCAGTATGGTTGGCGAGCAACGCGAGTGCCGCAGTCACCGGGCAAACGATCTTCGTTGACGGGGGATACTCGGCTACTTAACAGAGCCATCATTCATCTGGAGATGCATTCAAAGCGTTTGGTTTTGGTTCGCTGGTTACTGCTGCATGGTAAGATGTGAGTAAGAGCGCTGATGGATAGGGTTTTTTTTTTCACTCGTTGAGAACTAGGCGTTGAAGGCGTTATGTCTCTAGGCAATAAATTCTTGACACGTATCAACAGGCAATGTTAAACCCTAGTGTTGCGATGCAAGTCATCGCCGTAACTATCGGGGTTAATGGGATATCTCCGATCGCCGGAGCATCCCCGGGTAATCCTTGCGGCCCAGATTATCCTTAGATAATCTCAGGCCTACCCACAGGCTTACCTTCTTCCCTTTCTAACAACTAGTAACTTACAATAGTTACTTTTCTTCTTTATACATAATTAATATCTTTACCCTTACTATTTATTAACTACTACCTAATATATATAGTTAACTATATTACTTACCTATAATACTATTATAGTAACTACTACTATAATTAACTTTAGATTAGTAAGATATTATTAGAAAAGGTAATAACTACTAACAGGCTAAGAATGTAACTAAAAGTAGCTATTATTATACTACTTACTAAGACTATTACTTCTTTATAAAGGTATCTTAGCTACTTTTAAGAAAACTTATTAAGTTACCTTAGCCTAAAAGTATAAGACCTTAGAAGTTACATTTATTATGTAAAAACCTTTTCTAACTTTTTTTACTTTATTATAATAAAAGTTTTTATAATTATAAAAAACCTCTTAATTTATATACTAGTAAGCTAAGATATCTAACTACTATTACTAACTATAATATTACTAGTTAATTTTCTTTATATATATTTCTTATTATATTACTAATTAGTACTTTATAATATTATTACTATTATAACTTTAGCTTTATACTACTTTTATAAATAAGAAGTTACCTAAAGGTTACTTTACTTTTTTATAAAGTAACCTTCTAACTAGCCTTTTAAGTAGTTAAGTTATAGAGAGTATATAAGAAGCTATATCTTCTTCTCTTTTTTAACCTTTTATTATATCTAACTTTCTTTCTTTTTAACTACTTTCTTAATTAACTTAATAAGTACCTCTAAGTCTACATAAAAGGCCTAATTTAATAAGTAATAAGTATATATATATATAAGGCTACTTTAATAAGTAACCCTTTTTTTTATTTCTCCCCTAAGTTATTATTTATACTACTAGTAGTAATCTTTTTAATAAATATATACGCCTTCTAGTGTTATAACCTAAAAGAAACTACCTCTATAGCTTAAAGTAATAAGAAGGACTAACAGACTAATAGGCCTAGAAGGCTATTAGTATAAACAGGTTAAACCTAGAATAAAAGAACTATAAAACAGGTTACATAAGGTATAGCTAATAAGAAGAATAATTACTTATAAGTAGGTAATTACTTTAAATAATTACTGTTTAGATAAGGTAAGTAAGAACTATAATTACCTTAGGTAAAGTAATTACCTTAGTTAGTAACCTATATATAGAAAGGCCTTAAGTCTGCTTAAGTTCTAACTTTTATAGCTTTTTAGTAATTAACTTATAATACTTTTTCTAAATACCTTTTAAATCTTAATAGCCTTTATAATTTACCTTACTATAGGTAACTCTTAATTATCTTTTTATTATAAAGCTATATAAGCTACTTATACTATCTAATATATAACTAATTACTATATACTTCTTAGTAAGATACTAATAAGCTAGTAAGCTAATAAGACTTAGTAGTACTATTATTAATATTTAGCCTTAGCTACTTATTAGTAAAAAACACTACTATTAAATATCTAACTATAATACTTTAATTACTTCTATTTAATAAGTTAACCTTATAATACTATTAATAGTAAAACCTTAAATAATAGTTTCTAACACTCTTATTTTTACTTTATCTTTCTCTAAAGCTAAAGATAAGATAGCTATACTTACTAAACCTTAGAATCTTAATAAAAAGATAAAGAATGCTAAGTTCTTTAGTAAAAAGAAAGATAATAATAAAAAGCTAGCTAAATAGCTTTAACATACTAATAAAGATATTACTAATATATAAGCCTTATTTAATAAAAACGTAGCTACTATAAAGCAGCTTTAGGCCTAAGCCTAACGTACTTAGGCTCTTAAAAAGGAAGTTTATGTCTTTTAAGGTGCTACTAGAATTATTTAGACTTCTCTAGATAAAAAAGAAAAGTTAAAACTTAACTCTCTTACTACTTTTAATAAAACCTTAGGATAACTTAAGAGTTACTTAATCTAGGTTAGAACTTATTAAGAGTTCTACTTAAAGAACTTTAGAACTAAAACTAAAAGGATTATTTATACTTTAATATTCCTCTATAGATAAGCCTTTACTTAGTTTAAACCTTATATAAAAGATATACTTAATAATAAATTATTAAAGTATTATAAGACTAAAACTTAAGATATCTTTAGTAGTTTCTATAGATATAAGTAAGCTTTTAAGTTACTTTTCTAAGACTTAGATAAAAGGTAATAAGCTAAGTAAGACCTAGCTACCTTAAAATAAACTAAATTTATAACTTACTATACTATAGAATTCTAAAAAATCTATATATAACTTAACTATACTAATAATACTTAGATTTTTATATTTTACTAAAGACTAAAGAATAAAGTTAAAAATAAACTATTTAAGATAGATTAACTAGATAATTTCTTATAGTATACTAAACTTACTATTTAAATTAATATATAACTTTATAAGTAATAAAAATAAAAAAAAGTAAGTAACCTTTAAACTTTAGTAAGAAATACTAATAATACTTTTAAAAAGGTAACTAGTACTAATTTACTACTTCTAAGTTTTAAAAAAAAACCTATATAAGACCTCTAACCTTTTATAAATAATACATTAGACCTATAGATATTAGTATAGCTAGTAAATAAGAATAATAACTACTATATAACCTTAAGTTTATTAAGTACTATAACTATAATAAGCTAGAGTATATAGCTAGAAACTATAGATAACTAAAATAACTTTAGAATAAGCTAGTCTCTAAAAAACCTAAGTATACTAATATTATATAAAAGAAAGTCTTATATAAATAACTTACCTAGACTACCTACTATAATAATAACTATCCTACTTACTAAGATAGAAAGAATTAAGTAGGATAGTATTTTAAGGTACTAAAAAACAAAACTATAGCTATTTTCTAGAAAACTATAAAAATAATAAATTAGAAATCTATATAGTAAGAAACCTTAAACCTATATAATATTACCTATATATTTAACTAGATCCTAATTAAAAACTAGTTACTTATAAAAAAAGAAACCTATAACGTAAAAAGGCTAATTTATAAGTACCTCTTATAAGAAAACATAATACTAGCTAACACTTTTTATAATACAGACTTTTAAAATATAGTATAATATAGCCTAAAGTTCTAAGGACCTTTAATAATCTAGTAATATAATTAAAAAGTTATTTAGAAAGTTTAATAAGTATGTTACTAAGCTATTAACTAGTTACTATAGTAACTATACCTAATAAGGACTTTATATATTAGTTTTACCTAACTAAAGCAGTAGATTAATACTTAAGATAATACCTAGAAGCTTTACTATTTAGTATAATAAATAAAAGAAGAGTAAGAAAACCTAGAAAAGTATAAAAAAACCCTTATAAAGCTAATAAAAATAGTAATAGTAGGTTATAAATAGGCATAAAGACCTAGGTACCTACTACTATAACTATTAATTAGAGAATAAACCTTAAAAGATACTATTAAGGTGTATATAGAGTAGATAAGCTTAAAAAATAAAGAATTACTAAATAAATTTATTTTTCTTAGTAAGCTATAAAGATAAGCAGTAAAATAACTTAAGAATATACCTAGAAGTAGTCTAAGCGTTATTATAAAACCTACTAGTAGTAAAGTATAATAATAATAATAAAAACTATTTTCCTTATTAATTAAATAAGATAATAGTAAAGTACCTTATAACTTAGATAAACTACTAGCTAGTTAGTATTATATAGATTACTTAGACATAATACCTAACTTTTAACCTAAAGTTTATAAGAATAGTAATAACTAGTATGCCTACTTTTATAAGATAAAAAAAGTAAGTATTAATAACTAACTTATAAGACCCATTTTAGAAAACGTATAGTTTAAAGACTATAAATATCTAGATTATACTTACCTACTTTATAAGTAAGTATTTTAAGCAGACTATAATTATAATAACTACTTTTACTATATACATAAGAAAAATAACTATACCTTTTACCTAAGAAGATAAGGTTAGATCTATATTCTAGATATCTATCTATAAGTAGAAGTTAGAACCTAAGAAATTAAGAAATATAACGCTTTCTAGCTATATTTCTAACTATACCTTAGATACCTAATGCCTTATGTTAATAAGATTACTAAGCACTAGTTAGATTATTTATTTAATAAATATAAACTTTATTATAAAGAAAAAGTAAGAATGTAGAAAACTTAGATTAAAGAGGTATTTAAACCTATAACTACTTTATATAGAAAAAAAAAGACCTTTATAAAAAAGACTAAACTAATAGTTAAAAAACTAAGGATACTAACTAAAGAGAGATACTTAGTAGTAATAAAATATAAGTCTTTATATATAATAACTAAAGAAGATAACGTATACCTCTTCTTAGAAGTCCTAATTAATAAATAGCCTACTTAAGTTATAATAGATAGTAGTATATAAATAAATTTAATATTACTTTAGATTATAAATTAATAAAATATTTTATAGTAAATTAAAGAAGTCTTTTATAACCTTTAAAATATAAAAAGAGAAATAGTTAAGTAGAATAGAGATATTATTAATAAGAAGACTATATAACTTTCTATAGTTACCTATAGCTATTAAGAATAACTAATTTTTAATATTATAAAGATAGAATACTTAAATATAATCCTTAGAATTCTATAGTTATAAAAAAATAACCTAAATATAGATTAAAAGACTAGCTATCTTTAATAAAGAGATTTAACTATAAAGTAGCATTATATATAGTAACTTCTAAGTAAATCTAAGTAACAAAAGTATGTTACCTATATTAGAAAAATTAAACCTATAACGTAGTTCACAAGTGAATGAATCACACAAGTGAGTGAATCACTTTTCTAGACTTTGTACAACCTACCTTTCCCTTTAATTTTCTCCACCTACAACTATGGTACGACATTCAAACGAAAGCGATTTAGTCCTAGCGCTTAATGCGCTCAAATCAAACCCAAAATTAAGCGTGCGAAAGGCTGCATCTCACTATAATGTGTCATTCTCTACCCTCCAGCGACGAAAACACGGCCAACCTGCCAGACGCGACATCCGACCACCCTGCCAGAATTTAACCTCGTACGAAGAGGAGACTATTGTGCAATACATTATTGACCTGGATTCGCGAGCATTTTCGCCACGCCTTAGTGCTGTTCGAGAAATGGCCGATCGACTGCTTCGCGACCGCGGCGCGCGACGCGTCGGAACAAACTGGGCCTCAAACTTCGTACGACGACGACCTGAGCTCCAGACGCGTTTTAATCGAAGAATCGACTATCAGAGAGTCCTCTGCGAAGATCCGGACGCGTATCGCGCGTGGTTTTCCCTCGTACGAAACACAATTGCGAAGTACGGGATAGACGATACCGATATCTATAACTTTGATGAGACTGGGTTTGCGATGGGCAAGATGTCCTCTGAAATGGTTGTTACAGCCTCTGAACGACGTGGCAAGCCAAGAGGAGCACAACAAGGGAATCAGGAATGGGTTACAGTAATCCAGGGCATTGGGTCGTGCGGCTATTCTATCCCGCCGTACATCATCTTTGCAGGCAAGGTCCATCTTGACTCCTGGACGTGCGACAGCCCCCTCCCACCCGACTGGGTAATTACACTTACAGAAAATGGTTGGACGACAAATAAGAAAGGCCTAGAATGGGTACAGCACTTTGATTTCCATACAAGGAGTCGTACGAAGGGTGCTTACCGCCTCCTCATCCTTGATGGCCACGAAAGCCACCATTCTGTCGATTTTGAGCTATACTGCAAAGAGCAGAACATTATTACGCTCTGTATGCCCCCTCATTCATCGCACAAGCTCCAGCCTCTTGATGTTGGGTGCTTTAGTCCCTTAAAACGGGCGTACGGCCAAGAAATCGAGGTCCTTATGCGGGTGCACATTACGCATATTGCAAAGGAAGACTTCCTCCCAGCCTTTTATAAGGCGTACGACAAGGCAATGACAACATCAAACATTCAAGCAGGCTTTAGAGCAACTGGCCTTGTCCCGTACGATCCGGAATATGTGATTTCACAGCTAGATGTAAAGCTTCGTACGCCATCACCTCCAGGTTCTTCTGCTGGCTTACCAGCAGCTTGGGTCCCAAAGACGCCAAACAACCCAATTGAGTTTGATTCACATTCTGATTTTATTACAAATCGCATCGTACGACATCAGAATAGCTCTCCAACGTCAATTATTGGGTATATGCAGCAGCTGAAGAAAGGAATTATGGTGGTAGCCCATAACCAGGTTTTGATGCAGGCACAAATGACTGAGTATCAAGAGGCAAATGAGCGTATGAGCCGCCGTCGCCGTACGAAAAAAAAACAGCTTCAGAAAGGTGGAACACTTACAATCAATCAGGCAAAAGATATAAAGTCTCAAATTGATGTAACAGAGCAGTTACAGGTAGAAACAGGTCAAAGTAGTGGTCGTGCGAGGAGGACAGAAACGCGCGCGCGACGATGTGGCATCTGCGGAGAGACTGGACATAATGCTCGCACATGTCAGAAAGTTGAATCTACCTCTGAAGAAGAGGATTCTAAATAGTTTGAATTAAATTAAGGCGTTATGGTCAATTTCTCTTACACTTTGTCGTACGGGTGCTAGAAAAGTGATTCACTCACTTGTGTGATTCATTCACTTGTGAACTACGTTATAAGATAAATAATTTAAGAACTTTAAAAAGAATTAGTAAGAAAAAGAATAACTCTTCCTTATTTCTAAAGAATACTATAAGTATTAAAAACTATTTACTAAAAAACTAAAGACAGGCTTACTAAAACATAGCTTATATATTTATAAGATACTACTTAAAAAAGAAGTATACCTAAAGTTTTATAAGATATATAGACTTAATAAGATAAAGTAAGAAGTACTAAATAAATACCTTACTAAGAACCTTAAGAAAGGTTATATCTAACTATTAATATCTTTAGTAAGATATTTAATCTTATTTATACTAAAGAAAAATAGTAAGTTATAACTTTACGTTAATTACTAATAACTTAATAACATTATAATTAAGAACTACTACTTTTTACCTTTTATTTTAGAACTATAAGACTAACTATATAAAGTAAAATAGTTTATAGCTTTAGATCTTAAAGGCACCTATAACCTTATTTAAATAAAAAATAGTAAAAAATAAAAAATATACTTTAGAATATAAAAAGGTAACTTTAAGTACCTTATTATACCTTTTAGACTTACTAATATACTTACTACTTTCTAAATAATAATTAACTATATACTATAAGAATTCTTAGATATATTTATAGTTATCTACCTTAATAATATACTTATTTACTTTTATAACCTTAAAAAACATAAGAAGTATATTTATAAAGTACTTTAAAAGCTATAAAAAGCTAAACTTTTAGTAAAACCTAAGAAAAGCGTATTCTATAGCTAATAAGTTAACTTCTTAGGATTTACTATTATACTTAGTAAAATAAAAATAAAAATAAAAAGATTATAGTAGTAAAAGACTAGCTAAGACTCTAGAGTGTTAAGAATATTTAATTATTCTTTAGATTTATTAACTTTTATTAATAATTTCTTAAAAGATACTTAGATAAAATTAACCTCTTTATTAAGCTTATAAAAATAAAATACCTTTTTTAAATAAACAAAAGAATAAAAATAAGCTTTTAAGAATATTAAGTAATAAGTCTTCTTAAAACTAGTTTTAGTTATTTTAGACCTTAGAAAACTTTTTAAACTTAAAACTAACGCTTTAGACTACGTTATTAGTAAATAACTTAGGTAATAAGATAATAATAAAAAGCTACACCTTTATATATTCTTTTCTTAAAAGCTTAGCAGACCTAAGCTTAACTACTAAATTTATAATAAAGAACTTATAATAATTATTAAAGTATTTAAAAAATAAAAACCTTAACTATCTAGAACTAAGTATAAAGTTAAGGTTTATACTAACTATAAAAACCTAGCCTACTTTACTACTTTAAAAGTCTTAAATAAAAGATAAATTTAATAGTCTAAATTTCTTTCTAAATTTAACTTCTAAATTATCTAACGTACATGCATAGTAAGTGGCCTATTATAGCAAGTGGCCTACCTCTACCTACCCTCTAGCCATTTATATAAGTCAATTAAGCAGCATCGTACGAAATTAATTAAAACTACTTATCATCCTCTTCTTCAGAGGTCTCCCATACTACCTGACATGTTTGTACGTTATATCCAGTCTTTCCGCAATTGCCACATCGCCGACCGCGCAATTCACCCCCCTCCGTACGAGCCCCCTCCTGACGTATATTTTCGCCTCTAGCATTAACAACCCCCTTCTTTACCCAGATTGCCTCTGCTTCAGCTGCATTAAGGGACCCTCCAAGACGCAGTTGGGTTTTTTTAGCCCTCTAACGCTTGCTTAGTATCTCATTTGCCGTACGAAGCCCACGGCACTCAGCTTTAACAAGAGCTAGTTTGTGTGCTAACTTGCTAATACCTTTGGCCTGTAAGTTAACTACTTTGTACAAATAGGTTAGTAAGCTATATTAATAACTAGTAATCCTTTTCTTAAGTGATGCAGAGCTTCGTACGGCGTCATGTGCTGTAGTTGGTGTCTTTAGGTCCCAGGAGCCCTGGCTGCTTGGGCGTAAGTTGGATGGTGTTGGCGTCTTTGGCTTAAAATCCAGGCGGGAAATAACTACTTCTGGGTTAAAAGGGATAAGGCCAGCCTGTCTAAAGCCAGCTCGTACGTTTTCTTTACCTATTGAAGTAAAAAAGGCTGCCTTAAAGGCAGGAAAGAAGTCGTCCTTAGTAATGTGCGTAATCTGCATCTGCATTATTTTCTTAATTTCCTTACCGTACGACGCCTTTAGCGGACTAAAACAGCTAACATTAAGAGGCTAGAGCTTGTGTAATAAATAGGGAGGCATGTAAAGAGCAATAATGCTGTGTTCCTTGCAGTAATTGTCAAACTTAGTAGACTTATGGCTGTTGTGGCCATTAAGGATTAGGAGCCGCTTAACACCCTTTGTATAAGACTTTGTACACTTTTCAAAATGCTGTAGCTAATCTAGGCCAATCTCGTTTGTAGTCCATCCATTTTCGCTAGGGTGGATGCGCCATTAGGGTGGGAATTAGCCATTGGTATACCATGAGAGGAGGTGATATTTGCCCTTGACGATGACGTACGGAGGCAGCGCCCAGCCATCTGCACATACGCCCTGAATGACAGAAACCTATTTGTGATTGCCAGGCTGCTTCATACAAGGCCTTCTACGGCGATCGGAGGTTGTAATAACCTTTGCGTGCAACAGCATTCCCATTAAGAAGCCCGTCTCATTAAAATTGTAGATATCGTCATTATGAATTCCGTACTTTGCGATTATGTTTCGTATGAGGGCAAACCAGGCCTGCACAATTATAGAATCCTTAGCTAACGCCCTCTGATAGTTAATTCCACGTCGAAAACGCATCTTTAGTTATGGTTAGCGTCGTACAAAGTTCTCTGCCTATTAGGGTCTAACACGCGTCGCGTCGCGTTTGTTAAGAAGGTAATTAGCCATATCTCGTACGTTATTAAGTCGCAGTAGAAATCCTTAATTAATTAGGTTAATAACTTGTTTAAGAATTACTGTTTCTTCTAGCTTAGTTATCTTTATTAATTTTGTATAAGTCTTGTAGTATAGTAATTATCTAGCGCGTTAGTATTAAAGTGTTATTCTTAGGACGTTATAGATAGAGGCTGCTTTTTATATAGATAGATTTAGGTCTTTTTTAATAGCTTTAATTATAAGGATAATATGACTTTTGTTTAAAGAAGAACTTATTATTATATGTAGAGAAATGTTAATATAAAGTTAAAGTTTAAGGAGAAAGAAAGAAGTAGGCTACTTACTATAATAGGCTACTTACTATGTATGTACGTTATATTAAAAAAATAAAAAACAGTAAAGCTAATATATTAAGCTAATAACTAGACTATAAGGTCTTAGTACTAAATAAAACACTAGTTATCTTAAAGTAAGATAATAAAGATAACCTTATGCTAGTATAAAAGCTTATTATAATTAGTATCTATATTAATACTAGTATAACTAGTAAAATAATATATAACTAGATTAAAGAAATTTATAGTACTTATATATATAGATACTAAGGTGTTATAAAAATATTTAAGTAAATTTAATAACATTATAATAAATAAGTTATATAATAAAAAGTAGCTATAGTTATTAAGGACTATAAGATATATAAAAAAAGTAAAAATAGTCTTTATAAGCTATATAGGTAAATATAACTACTACTAGTGTTACTAAAGGCATAGTATTTAATCTCTTTAGACTTTATTATTAAATTACTAAAGTTAAAAGAACTACTTATAAAAATAAACTATAATAGTATTCTAGTTATAGTAAACTAACTTATAAAGTATGCTTACTTTATCTCCTACTTAGAGTTAAGTATAGTAGAAGACCTTATATATACGTTTTTAAAATACATTATTAGTAACTATAGATTACTAATAAAAATTATATTAAATAGAGATAAGTTATTTATATCTAAGTTTTAGAAATCTTTACTTTTATAACTTAAAGCTAATTATAAGCTATTAACTACATTTTACTTATAAATAAATAGACAGACTAAATAAATTAACTAAATACTAAAACAGTATCTATAATACTATATTAACTATAATTAAGATAATTAGGTATTACTACTACTAATAGCCTAATTTACTATTAAAGGTATAGGTATTTACTACCTCTTTATACCTTTATGTTATAGTTAGATATCTAATAGTAGTGTTTTCTGCTAATAGGTAGCTAAGGCTTTAATACTTAATAACGGTGTCTTAGTCTTATTAGCTTATTAGTTATCTTGTTAGTCTGTTAGGTAAACGGTAATTAATTATATACTTTGTAGGGGGGGTAGCTTGTATAGCTTTATAACTAATAGATAGTTAAGAGTTACTTATGGTAGGGTAAATTATAAAGTTAATTACTAAAGAGCTATAGAAGGAAATCTATTTACTAGGAATAAATATCCTTATATCTTATAATCTTATTTCTAGGACTAACTTACTTAGAGTTACTTCTTATGATAGACTAATCTTTAGTATGTTAGTCCTTAGCGTAAGACTGCTTATTAAATATTAGTCCCTTTTTATCTTTATGTAACCTTTTGTAGTTCTTCTATTCCTAAGGAGTTATCTATCTAACCCTACTTTTTATCTATACTAATGCCTTATCTTTTTCTTACTTATCTAGTAAGGCTGTTATTACCTATAACTTATTAGGTTGTAACATTAGGTCTTCTCTCTAAAGATCTTAACCTTAAGACCTACATAAGTAGGTTGTATTTCCTAGGTTAAAAAGTCTTTAAGTTTTGCGTCCTTATTTTCTTATAATGCTAACAACATGTTAGGCTGCATAGAAAAATCTAAGTTATAAAGAACTAAGATTAAAGATTATAAGTGCTATAACCTTTTAGCGTATATTAAATCTTATTTAATTAAACTAGATATGCCTTATACTTATTGTTTCTATATAAAGGTTATATGTTACTTTAGTAAGGGTTCTTCTTATTATTATTTATATATTAAGCAGAAGAAGCCTTATAATAGCGTTTTAGTAGCTTTTACTTATAAGTTCTTCTTTTTTACTAGTAGTTACGCTTTTACTAATTTTTCTATAGTTTAATACTTAAACGTATAGCAGAAGGAATAAGATAAAAAGAAAGAAAAGGCTAGTAAAAAGCTTCTTACTCTTTATGCTTAGTTTGCCTAGCTTTAGTTATAAATAGCTAAGGCGGTAAGTTACTTATTACAGATTTATATAATTTATAAGAAGGTTTATAAAAGGCAGCAGGAAATGTTTTATTAGAGGATATAAGAGCTAGATAAGGAGGATAGGTTAATTCTAGCTTTAGATTTTTATAAGTCCTAGGTTATAAGTAACCTACAGGCTCTAGGGGTTCTTAATAATGCTAACTAAGGTTCTTTTAGGCTTAGCAAGGGTTTTACTAACTTAGGCCTACTAGTCTAGAGGTTAGGTTTAGCTAAGAGTTATAATAGTCCTACATAAGTTACTAAGAGTGCTAGAGGTTTTTAACAGGCTTCTATAAGTTATTCTTATATCTATAATTTTTCTATTTAATAAGATATTGTTTTTCTCTGTTTTTATCTTGTTTATTAATAATGCGTTTAACTTTGTATTCTAGTTTAGGTAATTTTATAATAATGTAGTTATTAGTATTTAATTCTTATAGTACTAGCTTTAGTAGCATAATATAAAAGACTAAATATATTTTTATTATGTTTAGTAGTTTAAGTTTAAAGTTAATATCTAAGTTTTTCTTAATAATTTTAAAAGGTCTAAGTTTTTTATAGTCTAACTTATTACTTAGCCTTTTTGTTTTAATGTTTTGTTATAAGAGATATACGCTATCTCTCTTTTTAAAGGATAGTCCTGTTATTTTTAACGTGTTAGCATATTTTTTTATTTATGTCCTAATAAGTTCTAAGTCTTTAGTAACATTCTCTTAGATTTTCTGTAATTTATTAAAGTTAGTTATAGCTTTTAGTGCTTATAGTTCTTGTTAAGGCTCTCTGTATGCTGTAGGCTTAAATCTGTAGTTTAAGTAGAATAAGGAGTTTAAAGTGCTTTCTCTAATAGCACTATTGTAAGCAAATTAGGCTATTAGTAATAGTAATACCTAATTATCTTAGTTATAATTAATATAGTATTATAGATACTGTTTAAGTATCTAGTTAATTTGTTTAGTCTATCTATTGGTTTGTAAGTAAAATGTAGTTAATAGCTTGTAATTAGCTTTAAGTTATAAAATTAGTAATTTCTAAAACTTAGATATAAACAGCTTGTTTCTATTTAACATAATTTCTTTTAGTAATCTATAGTTACTAATAATGTATTTTAAGAATGTATACATAAGGTCTTCTGCTATACTTAACTCTAAGTAAAGGATAAAGTAAGCTTACTTTATAAGTTAGTCTACTATAACTAGGATGCTGTTATAGTCTGTTTTTATAAGTAGTTTCTCTAACTTTAGTAGTTTAATAATAAAGTCTAAAGAGATTAAATACTATACTTCTGGTAGTATTAGTAGTAGTTATATTTACCTATATAGCTTATAAGGACTATTCTTACTTTTCTTATATATTTTATAGTCCTTAATTACTAAAGCTACTTCTTATTACGTAACTTACTTATTATAATGTTGTTAAATTTACTTAAACGTCTTTATACCACCCTGGTGTCTATATGCGCAAGCGCTATAAATTTCTCTAATCTAGTTATATATTATTCTGCTAGTTATACTAGTATTAACACAGGTGCTAATTATAATAAGCTTCTGTGCTAGCATAAGGTTACCTTTATTATCTTACTTTAAGATAACTAGTGTTTTATTTAGTACTAGGACTTTATAGTCTAGTTATTAGCTTAGTATATTAGCTTTACTATTTTCTGTTTCTTTAATATAGATAATTTAGAAATTAAATTTAGAAAGAAATTTAGACTATTAAATCTGTTATTTATTAAGGACTTTTAAAGTAGTAAAGTAGGCTAGGTTCTTATAGTTAGTATAAACCTTAACTTTATGCTTAGTTCTAGATAGTTAAGGTTTTTATTCTTTAAATACTTTAATAATTATTATAAGTTCTTTATTATAGATCTAGTAGTTAAGTTTAGGTTTACTAAGTTTTTAAGAGAAGAATGCATAAGGGTGTAGCTTTTTATTATTATCTTATTATCTAAGTTATCTACTAATAGCGTAGTCTAAAGCGTTAGTCTTAAGTTTAAAGGGTTTTCTAGGGTCTAGAATAACTAAAACTAGTTTTAAGAGGACTTATTACTTAATGTCCTTAAAGGCTTTTTCTTATTCTTCTGTCTATTTAAAAGGAGTGTTTTTTTATGTAAGCTTAATAAAGAGGTTAATTTTACCTAAATATCTCTTAAGGAATTATTAGTAAAAGTTAATAAATCTAAGGAATAACTAAATATCCTTAACATTCTAAGGTTATAGCTAGTCTTTTACTACTGTAATCTTTCTATTTTTTATTCTAATTTTATTAGGCGTAATAGTAAATCCTAAGAAGTTAACTTATTAGCTGTAAAATACGCTTTTCTTAGGTTCTACTAGGAGTTTAGCTTTTTATAGTTTCTAAAGTACTTTATAAACGTGCTCCTTATGTTCCTTAAGGTTGTAAAAGTAGATAAGTATATTGTTAAGGTAGATAACTATAAATATATCTAAGAATTCTTATAGTATGTAGTTAATTATTATCTAGAAAGTGGTAGGTGCGTTAGTAAGTCTAAAAGGTATAATAAGGTACTTAAAGTTACCCTTTTGTATCCTAAAGTAAGTTTTTTATTTTTTACTATCTTTTATTTAGATAAGGTTGTAGGCACCTTTAAGATCTAAGGCTGTAAACTATTTTGCTTTATATAGTTAGTCTTATAGTTCTAAAATAAGGGGTAGAGAATAGTAGTTCTTAATTATAATATTATTAAGTTGTTAGTAGTTAACGTAGAGTTATAATTTGCTATTCTTCTTTAGTATAAATAGGATTAGATATCTTGCTAAAGATATTAATAGTTAGATATAACCTTTCTTAAGGTTCTTAGTAAGGTACTTATCTAGTGCTTCTTACTTTGTTTTATTAAGTCTATATATCTTATAGAACTTTAGGTATGCTTCTTCTTTAAGCAGTATCTTATGATTATATAAGCTGTGTTCTAGCAGGCCTGTTTTTAGGTTTTTAGTAAACAGTCTCTAATACTTACGGTATTCTTAAGGAATAGGGGAGAGTCTTTCTTCTTTTTACTAATTTTCTTTAAAGTTTTTAAATTATTTATCTTATGTAGGTTTAATTCTTCTAATATAGGTAACATACTTCTGTTGTTTAGATTTACTTAGGGGTTACTATATATAACGCTGCCTTATAGTTAAATCTCTTTATTAAAGATAGCTAGTCTTTTAATCTATATCTAGGTTATTCTTTTATAGCTATAGGATTCTAAGGATTATATTTAAGTATCCTATCTTTATAATATTAAAGATTAGTTATTCTTAATAGCTATAGGTAACTATAGGGAGTTATACAGTCTCCTTATTAATAGTGCCTTTACTATACTTAACTGTTTCTCTTTTTATATTTTAGAGGTTATAAGAGACTTCCTTAATTTACTATAAGATATTTTGTTAATTTACTATCTATAGTAATATTAGATTTACTTATGTGCTACTGTCTACTATAACTTAAGTAGGCTATCTGTTAATTAGGATTTCTAAGAAGAGGTATGCGTTATCTTTCTTAGTTACTACGCATAAAGACTTATGTTCTATTGCTGCTAGGTGTCCCTTTTTAGTTAGTATCCTTAGTTTTTTAACTGTTAGTTTAGTCCTTTATAAGAAGGTCTCTTTTCTTTCTTTTGTAGCGTAGTTACAGGTTTAGATACTTTCTTAATCTAAGTTCTCTACGTTCTTACCTTACCTTTATAATAAAGTTTACATTTATTAAATAAGCAGTCTGACTAGTGTTTAGTAATCTTATTAACATAAGGCATAGGGTATTCAGGGTATAGTTAGAGATATAGCTAGGGGGCGTTATATTCCTTAATTTCCTAAGTTCTAACTTCTAATTATAGATAGACGTCTAAAATAAGGATCTAACCTTATCTTCTTAGGTAGAAGGTGTAGTTACTTTTCTTATGCGCATAGTAGAAGTAGTTATTATAGATACAGTCTACCTAAAACACTTATCTATAGATTAGGTAAGTATAATTAAGATATTTGTGGTCTTTAAACTATGCGTTCTCTAGGAATAGTTTCTTAGGTTAGTAGTTAATAATAGCTTCTTTTGTTCTATAGAAGCATGCATATTAGTTATTACTATTCTTACAGACTTTAGGTTAAAAGTTAGGTACTACGTCTAAGTAATCTACATAGCGTTAACTAGCTAGTGGTTTATCTAAGTTATAAGGTGCTTCTCTATTATCTTATTTAATTAGTAAGAGAAGCAGTTCTTCTTTTTATTATTA
The DNA here is from genome assembly GCA_022836555.1 of Colletotrichum tofieldiae. Classification (NCBI taxonomy): domain Eukaryota; kingdom Fungi; phylum Ascomycota; class Sordariomycetes; order Glomerellales; family Glomerellaceae; genus Colletotrichum; species Colletotrichum tofieldiae. The sequence goes on along the minus strand of BQXV01000003.1, from coordinate 5,790,240 downwards.
TACTTTGCTACTAGGGGTTTCTGTAGTAATGCTTAGGCTGCCTCTAGGTATATCCCTAAGTTATTCTGCTACTTATCTTTATAGTTTGCTAAGAGGGATAAATTTATCTAGTAATTCTTTATTCTCTAAGCTAGTATATCCTATGTATATTTTAATAGTGTCTTATAAGGTTTATTCTCTAATTAATAGTTATAGTAGTAGGTATCTAGGTCTTTACGCCTATTTATATTCTACTGTAACTATCTTAGTAGGTTTCTAGAGGTACTCTGTAGGGTCCTTTTTTTTAAGTTTTTTTCTTTCTTTCTTAATCTGCTGCTTAAGCTAGTAGAGTTCTTTTAAGTTTCCCTAGGCCTTAATACGTTATTTTAGCTAGAGTAGAAAAGCGTATAACGTCTTTATTATGTATAGTCTTTCTTATAGCTAGTTAATTACTAAGTTGCATCCTAGTTAGAGTTTTCTAATATACCTTTAGTTATATATTTTAATTATTAATAGTCCTTAGATTCTAGGTCTATATTATACTTAGTATAAGTACTTAGCATTATAGGGTACGTTAGTTAGTATAATAACTTCTTATTATAGGTGTTTATTAACTATTCTCTTTAGTTTGCAGACTTCTTTTAGCATAAGCTGTTAGCTTAGCCTTAGGACTTAGTTATATGTATTTATAATATTATTAATTATTAGTACTTACTAGTTAGATTTATAAGTTATCTCTCTTATGTCTTTCTAGGATATAGCTACAGTCTTATTTCTTAGTGCCTTAGGGTACTATCCTACTTATTTCTTTCTATCTTAGTAAGTAAGATAATTATTATTATAGTAGGTAGTCTAGGTAAGTTACTTATATAGAATTTTTCTTTATATAATACTAGCATGCTTAGATTCTTTAGGGACTAGTTTATTCTAAAGTTGTTTTAGTTATCTATAGTCTCTAGCTATATATCCTAGCTTATTATAGTTATAGTACTTAATAGACTTAGGGTTACGTAGTAGTTATTATCTCTATTTACTAGCTATGCTAACATCTATAGGTCTAGTGTGTTATTTATAAGAGGTTAGTAGTCTTATGTAGGTTTCTTTTTAGAACTTAGGAGTAGTAAACTAGTGCTAGTTACCTTTTTAGGAGTACTATTAGTATTTCTTACTAAAGTTTAGAGGTTACTTACTTTCTTCTTTTTCTTTTTATTATTTATAAAGTTATATGTTAATTTAAATAGTAAGTTTAGCATACTATAAGAAATTATTTAGTTAATCTATCTTAGATAGCTTATCTTTAACCTTATTCTTTAGTCCTTAGTAAAACATAAAGATTTAAGTATTATTAGTATAGTTAAGTTATATATAGATTCTTTAGAACTCTGTAGCATAATAAGTTATAGATTTAGTCTATTTTAAGGTAGCTAGATCTTACTTAGCTTATTACTTTTTATCTAGGTCTTAGAAAAGTAATTTTAAGGCTTACTTATATCCTTAGAAGCTACTAAATATATCTTAAGTTTTAGTCCTATAGTATTCTAGTGTTTTATTATTAAGTACGTCTTCTATATAGGGTTTAAACTATTAGAGGGCTTATCTATAGAGGAATATTAACGTATAAATAATTTGCTTAGTTTTAGTTCTAAAATTCTTTAAGTAGAATTTCTAATAGGTCTTAATCTAGATTAGATAGCCCTTAAGTTATCTTAGGGTTCTATTGAAAGTGGTAGGAGAGTTAAGCTTTAACTTCTCTTGTCTATCTATAGGAGTCTGGATAATTCTGGCGGCGCCTTAGAGGGTGTAAACTTCCTTCTTAAGGGCCTAAGTGCGGCAGGCTTAGGCCTGGAGCTGCTTTATGGCTGCTGCGTTTTTGTTAAATAAGGCTTACATATTGGCAATATCCTTGTTAGCACGTTTAAGTTACTTAGCTAGCTTCTTATTACTGTCTTCCTTCTTGCTAGAGGACTTAGCGCCCTTTATTTCTTTGTTAAGGTTCTAGGGTTTAGTAGTTATAGCCTTACCTTTGTTTTTAGAAGAAGATAAAGTAGGAGTAGAAGTATTAGAGGCTATTGTTTAGGTTTTTTACTATTAGTAGTATTATAAGGTTAACTTACTAAACAGAAGTAATTAAAGTGTTATAGTTAGATATCTAATAGTAGTATTTTCTGCTAATAGGTAGCTAAGGCTTTAATACTTAATAACGGTATCTTAGTCTTATTAGCTTGTTAGTTATCTTGTTAGTCTGTTAGGTAGATAGTAATTAATTATATACTTTATAAGAAGGGTAGCTTATATAGCTTTATAACTAATAGATAGTTAAGAGTTACTTATAGTAAGGTGAATTATAAAGTTAATTACTAAAGAGCTATAGAAGAAAATCTATCTACTAAGAATAAATATCCTTATATCTTATAATCTTGTTTCTAAGACTAACTTACTTAAAGTTACTTTTTATAATAAACTAATTCTTAGTATGTTAGTCCTTAGTATAAGACTGCTTATTAAATGTTAGTCCCTTCTTATCTTTATGTAACCTTCTGTAGTTCTTTTGTTCCTAAGGAGTTATCTATCTAACCCTGCTTCTTATCTATACTAGTGCCTTATCTTCTTCCTGCTTATCTAGTAAGGCTGTTATTACCTATAACTTATTAGGTTGTAACACTGCTTTATAATAGCAGTATATATGTAGTTAAAGCGCTTTATAATTATCTACAGTATTTACTTATATGTATTAATTAGTTTTTTACTAAGCTCTTATTATCTACATAAATTACACTTAAAGCTAATTTACTCCTTCTGCATTAAAGCCTTAAAGATAATTTACTTATTTATAACTAAAACTTTCTCTTTATCTTATGCTAGAGCTAATTCCTACTTCTTAAGGTATAAAAGAAAGAAGACGGTGTCAGAATAATTAACTCTAAGACACTGCTGCTAAAGGTAAAGGCAGTTACATATTAACTTAATTACGTTAACCTACCGATCTTAACTTTGCTATATATAAGCCAGGTTAGCCATACTTGTTAGCATAGAGAGATAATTAGCCTTAAGCTTTATCTTTCTTATCTCTATTACCTAAACCTCTAGCTTCTTAGCCTTCTCTAACTACCCTTACATCTAGTATATATATACTAGTAAAGTTATACTGGTAAGCGTGTTAGGATGTTTATTACTAAACACCCTTTTTCTTATCTTTATTACCTACACCTATAGCTCTGCCGCCTCCTTCTACCGCCTATAGTGCCAGTTTTTTAATACTAAGTTATCCATACTAATAAGTATATTAGGATATCTATTGCTAAGTACCCTTTTTCTTATCTTTATTACCTATACGTCTAGCTCTTCTGCCTCCTTTTACTACTATTAATTCTAGTATATTGTTACTAGGTTAGCTATACTAGTAAGTATGTCAGAATGTTTATTACTAAGTACCCTTTTTCTTATCTCTATTACCTATCTTTATAGCTTTTCTGCCTTCCCCTACTGCTCTTAGTTCTATAATATTGTTACTAGCATAACTATACTAGTAAGCATGTAAGAATGTATATTACTAAGCATCCTTTTTCTTATCTTTATTACCTATACCTCTAGCTCTTCTGCTTCTTACCACCGCTCTTAGTTCCAGTATATTACTGCCAGGTTAGCTATACTAGTAAGTATAGCAGGGTGTTCATTCTTAAGCACCCTTTTTCTTATCTCTATTACCTATACCTCTATCTCTTCTGCCTCCTTCTACTGCCCTTAGTTTCAGTATATTAATACTAGGTTAGCTATGCTAGTAAGCGTTAAAAGGTATTTCTAACCTAGACTTCTTATTTAAATAGCTATAGCTTCTATTACAAACGCCTTAGCTCTAGAATATTTACCTAGTATAATAAAGTACTAGGACATATTTATTAGTAACTTACTTCATTTTAATTAATTACTTTCTTCTAACGGCGCTTTATGTAGTAGTAGCTCTACATAAGGCATTAATATTTAATACTACTCTTACGTTTTAAAGACACCTAATAGAAAGTGTTATAAGGCAGACTAGAGGAAAAGTCTCTTCTATTGCTTTAGGTAACTAAATTTTAAAATCTACACCTTTATACAAAATTATACTAGTAGGTGTATCTTATAAAACTCTAATGTAGCTATTATTAAGATAAGAAAGTAGTTATAAAGCATATATAAGTTATCTTTAAAATCCCTATTGTTATTATCATTATATTTATTATTATCGTTATCACCCTTATCTTTATCTATAAAGCAGCTATTGTAGTTATGTAGTATGTACTTAGGGATGTTTTATGTATAAAAGTAGCTTATTAGCAAAAGAAGATTAGCTACCTATAGCTACTCCTATTTAATCTACTTAAACAACATCTACTATATTATAACAATAAAGTTAGACACTTTGTTATATTGTTATATATCCCCTCTATTACTATAAAAAAGAGTGCCTTTACTTTTTTTACTCTTTTTAAATTTATCTAGATATAACTAAATAGTTACTTAAGGGCTTTATCTGTAGATATATGCTGCTACTTAGTTTACAGTAAGTAGGATGTAGTTAAGGGTGTAAATTAGGCGTAGTACAACGGCCTTATTAATATGTAGGCCTAGCTTCTTCTAAAGGAAAAGTAATGCCTATGCTTTATCTATTATTAGGACTCTTAAAATCATACTGCTATTACCTATTAACCTTTCTACAGCATCCCAGCTGCACAATATAAATAGGATCTTCCTATTTTTTAATTTTAGTAGATATAACACTATTAGCATTAATACATTATTTTACTTATCTATCTTAGAGAATAGTATCTTAATATTATCTATATTATCTATAATTATTAGCCACAGGCTTATGTCCTTTCTCTATAGCTAGTTACAGACTAGCGCTAGAATATTAACGCCTAACTTATAACAATAAGAAAGCGCTAAGGCATCTGCTATAAAGCAGTAGAATTCTTTAAATATTACTTTTATACTACTATAGACCTAGAAGATGCTAGTTTTAGATAAGGCGGCATAGACTTAGTAAGCAGACTAGATAGCTATCTAGGACTTACTGTTAATTTATAAGTATAGGTCTTTTATAGTAGTTAGTAAAACATACCTAAATCTACCTAATCCTACTAAAGTAAAGCAATTTTTAGGCCTAGTATACTAATTTTAGATCTATATCTATATGTTAGGTTAGTTAACAAAATCAGGGTCAGAAGGAAACAGTATAACAAAATAAGGTTTACAGGCAACAGACAGATCCTTAGTTTTACTAAGTTTAAGCTTTTATACACCTAGCTAGACTTTAAAAAGAATATCTTAAACTATTTAGAGTTAGATAATACTAAACAAACTAAAGTATTTAATACTTACTAAAATTAAGTACTTTATGCATAGGTTTCTTAGCCTTAACACTATTTAGCGCAATTTAGTACAAAAGATCCTTAGTATACGCTGCTGCTATTATTACTATAAAGCCTTACTACTCCTTATTCTTATGTAAGTTAGAGTAGTTACAGACTCCCTAGATAACTAAGCACAGAAAGTAGTTTATTAGGCCAGCGGCCTCTATCTTAAAGCAGAGAACGTCTCTCTCTGCCACTAACATATCCTAAACACACGCGTTCCTTATTAGCTAGTTCCTACTAGTAATTAAGCTATAGTAAATAGCAGGATTATTATCCTCTTTATCTTATTTATGCCAAGCTATAAGGCAGGCAGCATTATCACCACACTTAACATTATAGCCGTAGGGTAAGCTTAAAGGGTGTATAATATTACGCTTATACAATCTATTGCTTACTAGGTTAGGTTATATATACTTCTTCTGCTTCTTAATCTTCTTTAGTTTTATATTTATATTGTTAGTAAGCCGGTAGCCCTTTATCTTATATGTTGCCTTAAGCATAGCAAGAGCCGTTTGTAATAGCGCTAGTAGCTAGTTTAAGAACCTAGTCTCTTAGAACTTATAATTCTAGATAGTTTTACTAAAGTTATACTAGAAGACGCCGCCCTTTCTGTTACATAGGCTACTAACAACAACATCACTAAGTTAAATATTATGCTTCTAGCTAGGCATGCTACCTCTAATGCTAACCATTAGCCTAATGCGTACGTTTAAAAAGCTATAGAGCATGTCTCTAGCTACTACCGCTACTAAGACAGTGCTATATTAGCCATTAGGCAAGGTGGTAACAACAACATTATAACTGCCAATCTTACCTAGAACGTAGCTGTTGTTATTATGTTAGGCAACTTATTATAGGCCTATATATTCCTTATTAAGAAAAGCCTAGGCTATAACAAACTTAGCCATAATAGCGTAGATCTAGCTAACAGTATAGGCTTAAGGGTTAGACATAGCTAGATTATGTATAGTAATTAAAAATAGGCAGATGCTTAAGTAAGGTAGGTAATAAAGATAGAAAGAAAAAGGCGTTAGAGTAAGATGGATAGATAGATATAGCAGATATGCCTCTCCTCTTGTTTATTAGACATAAGATTAGGCTAGCGCTAGTTACACCTGCATATAACTAAGGTTCTTAGGGTATGCAGCTAGTTAGACCAGAAGATTAGCTAAGAGCTTATGGTTACTTAGTTACTACCTCTTAAATAAATCATAAGAACTAATTAGGGTACCCCTTTAATATATAGGCCTGCAGCAGTATATGTTAGCATAGGTATAGCGAGGTTGTTAATTAGTAAGTTAAGAGTGATTACCTACCTAGGTAGGGGTTAAAGCAGGTTTTAAGTAGGTGATATATATTTAGGAATTAGGTAAATTCTAGGGCAGGCCAGCTTTTGCCCTATGCGTTAATATTACGCCTTAAACCCTTAGCCGTTTATCCCGTTAGTTTTCTAATAATTAGATTAAGCTTGTTTTAATAAATTGTATAAAGGTAGGGTTATAACAGCGCATAAAATAGCCTTAATAGCTAGGCTTTTATTAATAAGCATAGGACCTACAGAGAGAGAACGCTATACAATATTAAGTTATAGCGCTATAGTAATACTATAGCTAACACTAAAGCGTTGTTACTAACTATAGTAAGAAGTAAGAAGAAAGGGAAATAGGACAAAGGCTAAGTAAGTAAAGACAGACGCTTAATAGCTTTTAGACAGGCTAGGCCTCTAACAGCTTACTAGTAAGCTAGTTTAAACAGGATCTAGTTCTAGCTCTATTTAATTCTAGCTTTATTAGTAACTAGTCCTAAAGTACCTAATTACTATAAAAGTAATCTGCTAAGCTAAGTAGGCTACAGCTTTATACTACTACTACTAACAATATTAACTAGAATATTTTGTAAAACCTATTACGCCTTTTACTATATTCTATATCTAGTAGTAAATAGATAAATAATATAGGTATACTAAGAGCTAATTACTACTTCTAGAAAGCGCGTTATTAGTAATACAATAGATAAATTAATAAATGTCTCTAGTTATAAAGAGAAGCTAGTAACAGCTGTAACAAAAGGCTTATCAGCTTAAGTCACTAGAAGCCGTTTTACATTAGGCTAAGTTATTCTGCACAAGAGTTATCCTATGTAATTAGCCTATAGATCTATAAGTAGCTATAATATAGTAATAACTATAGACATTAAGCCCTATAGCTAAATTTAAACGTAACTGCACCTTAGGTAATAATTAGCGTGGTATTATGCGTAAGTCTTAACTAATCCCTAACCCTTGTAATTATCGTTATGTTTATATAACAGAGAAAATTGTAAGCTGTTCGTTAGCTATCATAACCTCCTACTTTGCTAATTTAGATACTAGTTAAAAAACCAGGCTTATGTAACTAAGACAGAAGATGTTAAGTACCTCTATCTCTATTATAACTAAGACTTAGCACCGCCTGTACTAGCGTTAGTAGTAAAAAGATTGTTAAATACCCTACTTAGATAATTAACATATATAGCACGCTAATCCCCTTAGTTACCTACTTTACGTTCTACTTTACTATAGCTAAAGATTAAACAACATATTTAGTAAATCCCCCTAAACCTTAATAATAATACTATCTTAAATCCTAATATTAACCTTACTAATAGATAACCTAGCTATACAGACTATTCTAGCTAAGGTTAGAGTTTATTCTAAAAAAGTATCTAGACTATAGACCCTGCCACAGTAAGATATTTCGTTATTAACAAACGGCTTATGCTATTAAACAGATATTAAGCTGTACTTTAGTATAATAAGCTATACTACAGCAGCTTATCTATTACTATTATCTACAGAGCTAACTATTATAGTTAAATATCTAACAGTAGTGTTTTCTACTAACAGGTAGCTAAGGCTAGATACTAATAATAGTACTACTAGGTCTTATTAGCTTACTAGCTTATTAGTATCTTACTAAGGAGTATGTAGTAATTAGTTATATACTAGGTAGACGTAGGTAGCTTATATAGCTTTATAACAGAAGGATAATTAAGAGTTACCTATAGTAAGGTAAATTATAAAGGCTATTAAGGTCTAAAAGGTATTTAAAGAAAGTATTATAAGTTAATTACTAAAAAGCTATAGAAGTTAGGACTTAAGTAGACTTAAGGCCTTTCTATATATAGGTTGCTAACTAAGGTAATTACCTTACCTAAGGTAATTATAGTTCTTACTTACTTTATTTAAATAGTAATTATTTAAAGTAATTACTTACTTATAAGTAATTATTCTTCTTATTAGCTATATATTATGTAACTTATTTTATAATTCTTTTATTTTAGGTCTAACCTACTTATACTAACAGTCTTCTAGGCTTATTAGTTTATTAGTCTTTCTTATTACTTTAAGCTATAGAGATAGTTCTTTTTAGGTTATAATATTAGGTCTTTCTTTTAAAGTCTAAGTCCTATAGACTGTATTATAAGTAGGTAGTATCTTTCTAGGTTAAAGAATGTTAAGTTTCTACTTTCTTTAATAATGCTAACACTATGTTTAGTTACATAAGTAAATAAAAAGCTTTTAGTTTTTAAAACTAATTATTAAGTTATTATTATTAAGATTTAGTAACTTTTATTAAACTCTTTAGTTATAATATAATACCTTATACTTTTTATTATAGTTATAGCTTTTACTATTATATAATTAAGTAATTATTAAAATATAAAAAGTATATTTATTATAGTAAGATGTATAATACTTTAGGTATTACTTTTATTTTTTATAAGTATTATAGTTTTCTTTTTTAAAGCATACTAACATCTTTCTTTTTAGTATTAAGAATTATTTTAAAGTCTAGGTATCTAAAAAATAAAGAAAAGGCTACTAAAAAGCTTCTTAGTACTTACTATAACGCCTTACGTTAGGCTTAAGTAGATCTAAATAAATTATTAGCTTACTTAAAGTAGCTTTATTATTAAAAGCGTTAGCTTATAACTAAGGGGTTAGAGATAACTTATCTTAGCCTTTAGTCTTTAGATAAGTTAGAAAAGGCTAAAAAGGCTAAGTCTAAGGTAGTAATCTCTATATAATTTTATAGTAGTATAAATATTATTAATTAGAGTGTAGTATTTAGTAATATTATTATAAAAAATTTAAAAAGTTTATTTATTAGTATAAGACCTAGGTTAAATAAAAATGTTTTACTAGCTTATAATAGTGTTAAAAGTTTATAATAGGTTTTTATAAGTTATCTTTATATCTATAGTCTTACTATTTTATAAAGTACTATTTTTCTTTATTTTTTATTTTTTTATTAGTAATCCTTTTAACTTTATATTTTAGTTTATATATATTAATAATAATATAGTTATTTATATTTACTCTTTATAATACTAGCTTTAGTAGTATAATATAAAAGACTAAGTAAACTTTTATTATATTTAGTAAGTTAAGTTTAAAGTTAATATCTAAGATCTTCTTAATAATTTTAAAAGGTCTAAGTTTTTTATAGTTTAACTTATTACTTAGCCTTTTTAATTTAATGTTTTATTATAAAAGATATATACTATCTCTCTTTTTAAAGAATAGTCCTGTTATTCTTAAAGTGCTAGTATATTTTTTTATTTATATTTTAATAAATTCTAAGTCTTTAGTAACATTTTTCTAGATTTTCTATAGTTTATTAAAGTTAGCTATAGCTTTTAATACTTATAGTCCTTATTAAGGTTCTTTGTATACTGTAGGCTTAAATCTATAATTTAGGTAGAATAAGGAGTTTAAAGTGCTTTTTTTAATAGTACTATTATAAGTAAATATTATATAATAGTAAGAGGTAAAAGGTATCTTAGATAATAAGTTTCTAAGTACCCTATAGATACCTCTAGAGATAAAGACTCTTTATAAGATAGATAGAGAGATAGGCTTATAAAAGTAGTAATATAAGCCTATAGAAGTAGCTATAGTATTTTTATAAAAAGAGAATATAAAGATAATAATAAGGGCTCTTTAGAGTAAAGATAGTATATAGTTAGATTGTTATCTACTTACTTACTTAAAGAGTGTATCTAGATATAAAGATATCTAGGTCTTTATATAGACCTATCTAGCTTATTAGAATATTTTAGACTATATAAGCTATTACGTAACTACTTAGAAATTAACCTAACTTATTAATAAGTAGATAAACTTAACCTGTAAATAGTAACCTAATTATATAATAGACTTAAGGCTTAAAACTAATCTTACCTTTAAGGTTATCTTATAGATCCTTCTAGTGCTTCTATAATTAGGTACTTACGTAATTACTATATATAATAATCTACTAGTTTAGTAAATTATAATAGTATATAGGTTACTTACGTAATCTACTATAATAGCAGAAATACTAAGTAATAAAGTATTATAACCTAATAAGTTATAGGTAATAACAGCCTTACTAGATAAGCAGAAAGAAGATAAGGCACTAGTATAAATAAGAAGTAGGGTTAGATAGATAACTTCTTAGGAATAAAAGAACTACAGAAGGTTACGTAAAGATAAGAAGGGACTAACATTTAATAAGCAGTCTTATACTAAGGACTAATATGCTAAGGATTAGTCTATTACAAGAAGTAACTTTAAGTAAGTTAGTCTTAGAAACAAGATTATAAGATATAAGGATATTTATTCCTAGTAGATAGATTTCCTTTTATAGCTCTTTAGTAATTAACTTTATAATTTACCTTACTATAAGTAACTCTTAACTATTTATTAGTTATAAAGCTATATAAGCTACCCCTCTTATAAAGTATATAATTAATTACTATCTACCTAACAGACTAATAAGATAACTAATAAGCTAATAAGACTAAGATACCGTTATTAAGTATTAAAGCTTTAGCTACTTGTTAGTAAAAAATACTACTGTTAGATATCTAACTATAATACTTTAATTACTCTTGTTTAGTAAGTTAACCTTATAATACTACTAATAGTAAAAAACTTAAACAATAGCCTCTAACACTCTTACTCCTACTTTATCTTCTTCTGGAAATAAGGGTAAGGCTATAACTACTAAACCCTAGAACCTTAATAAAGAAATAAAGGGCGCTAAGTCTTTTAGTAAGAAGGAAGATAGTAATAAGAAGCTAGCTAAGTAACTTAAACATGCTAATAAGGATATTACTAATATGTAAGCCTTATTTAATAAAAACGCAGCAGCCATAGAGCAGCTTTAGGCCTAAGCCTGCCGCACTTAGGCCCTTAAGAAGGAAGTTTGCACCCTCTAAGGCGCCGCCAGAATTATCTAGACTCCTATAGATAGACAAGAGAAGTTAAAGCTTAACTCTCCTACCACTTTTAATAAAACCTCAGGATAACTTAAGGGCTATCTAATCTAGATTAAGACCTATTAGGAATTCTACTTAAAGAATTTTAGAACTAAAACTAAGTAAATTATTTATGTGTTAACATTCCTCTGTAGATAAGCCCTCTAATGGTTTAAACCCTACATAGAAGACGTGCTTAATAATAAAACGCTAGAATACTATAGAACTAAAACTTAAGACATATTTAGTAGCTTCTAAGGATATAAGTAAGCCTTAAAATTACTTTTCTAAGACCTAGATAAGAAATAATAAGCTAAGTAAGATCTAGCTACCTTAAAATAGACTAAATCTATAACTTATTATGCTATAAAGTTCTAAAGAATCTGTATATAACTTAACTATACTAATAACACTTAAATCTTTATGTTCTACTAAGGACTAAAGGATAAGGTTAAAGATAAGCTATCTAAGATAGATTAACTAGATAATTTCTTATAGTATGCTAAACTTACTATTTAAATTAACATATAACTTTATAAATAACAAAAAAAAAAAGAAAAAAGTAAGTAACCCTTAAACTTTAGTAAGAAATACTAATAGTACTTCTAAAAAGGTAACTAGCACTAGTTTACTACTCCTAAGTTCTAAAAAGAACCTATATAGGACTACTAACCTTTTATAAATAACATACTAAACCTATAGATATTAGTATAGCTAGTAAATAGAGATAATAACTACTATGTAACCCTAAGTCTATTAAGTACTATAACTATAATAAGCTAGGATATATAGCTAGAGACTGTAGATAACTAAAATAACTTTAGAATAAACTAGTCTCTAAAGAATCTAAGTACACTAGTATTATATAAAGAGAAATTCTATATAAGTAACTTACCTAGACTACCTACTATAATAATAATTATCTTACTTACTAAGATAGAAAAAAATAAGCAGGATAGTACCCTAAGGTACTAAGAAATAAGACTGTAGCTATATCCTAGAAGGACATAAGAGAGATAACTTATAAATCTAACTAGTAAGCGCTAATAGTTAATAATGTTATAAACGTATATAACTAAGTCTTAAGGCTAAGCTAATAGCTTACGCTAGAAGAAGTCTACAAACTAAGGAGAATAGTTAATAAATACCTATAATAAGGAGTTATTATACTAACTAATGTACCTTATAATGCTAAGTACTTATACTAAGTATAATACAGACCTAGAATCTAAGGACTATTAATAATTAAAATGCATAACTAAAGGTGCATTAGAAAACTCTAACTAGGATGTAACTTAGTAATTAACTAGCTATAAGAAAGACTATACATAATAAAGACGTTATACACTCTTTTACTCTAGCTAGAATAACGTATTAAGGCCTAGAGAAACTTAAAAGAACTTTACTAGCTTAAGTAGTAGATTAAGAAAGAAAGAAAAGAACTTAAAGAAGAGGACCTTATAAAGTACCTTTAGAAACCTACTAAGATAGTTACAGTAGAATATAAATAGGCGTAAAGACCTAAATACCTACTACTATAACTATTAATTAGAGAATAAACCTTATAAGACACTATTAAAATATACGTAGGATACACTAGCTTAGAGAATAAAGAATTACTAGATAAATTTATCCCTTTTAGCAAACTATAAAGATAAGTAGCAGAATAACTTAGGGATATGCCTAGAGGCAGCCTAAGCGTTACTATAGAAACCCCTAGTAGTAAAGTATAACGATAGAAAGAGGAACTACTTTTCTTACTAATTAAATAAGATAACAAAGAAGCACCTTATGACTTAGATAAACTACTAGCTAGTTAATGCTATGTAGATTACTTAGATATAGTACCTAACTTTTAACCTAAAGTTTGTAAAAATAGTAATAACTAATATGTATACTTCTATAAGATAAAAGAAGCTATTATTAACTACTAACCTAAGAAACTATTTCTAGAGAATACATAGTTTAAAGACTATAAATATCTTAATTATACTTACTTACTTTATAGATAAGTGTTTTAGGCAGACTGTATTTATAATAACTACTTTTACTACGTACATAAGAAAAGTAACTACACCTTCTACCTAAGAAGATAAGGTTAGATCCCTATTCTAGACGTCTATCTATAATTAGAAGTTAGAACTTAGGAAATTAAGGAATATAACGCCTTCTAGCTGTATCTCTAACTATGCCCTAGACACCCTATGCCTTATGTTAATAAGATTACTAAACACTAGTTAGACTGCTTATTTAATAAATATAAACTTTATTATAAAGGTAAGGTAAGAACGTAGAGAACTTAGATTAAGGAAGTATCTAAACCTATAACTATACTATAAGGAAAAGGAAAGAGACTTTTCTGTAAAGAACTAAACTAATAGTTAAAAAACTAGGGATACTAACTAAAGAGGGATATCTAGCGGTAACAAAACATAAGTCCCTATGCGCAGTAACTAAAGAAGATAACGCACACCTCTTCTTAGAAATCCTAATTAACAGACAGCCTACTTAAGTTATAGTAGACAGTAGTATATAAGTAAATCTGATATTACTATAGATAATAAATTAACAAAATATCTTATAGTAAATTAAGGAAGTCTCTTACAACCTCTAAAACATAGAAAGAGAAATAGTTAAGTATAGTAGAGGCACTATTAATAAGGAGACTATATAACTCCCTATAGTTACCTATAACGTAGTTTATAAGTAAATAAATTACATAAGTAAGTAAATTACTTTTCTAGTACCTATATAATAAAGTGTAAGAGAAATTAACTATAACGCCTTAATTTAATTTAAACTATTTAGAATCCTCTTCTTTAGAGGTAGATTTAACTTTCTAATATATGTAAGCATTATGTCTAGTCTCTCTACAGATGCCACATTGTTATACGCGCGTTTCTATCCTTCTTATATAACTACTACTTTAACCTGTTTCTACCTATAACTACTCTATTACATTAATTTAAGACTTTATATCTTTTGCCTAATTAATTATAAGTATTCTACCTTTCTAAAGCTGTTTTTTTTTTATATAGTAACAGCAGCTTATATACTTATTTACCTCTTAATACTTAGTTATTTATGCCTATATTAAAACCTAGTTATAGGCTACCACTATAATTTCTTTCTTTAGCTACTATATATACCTAATAATTAACGTTAGAGAGCTATTCTAATGTTATATAATGCAATTTATAATAAAATTAAAATGTAAATTAAACTTAATTAGGTTGTTTAGCGTCTTTAGGACCTAAGCTGCTAGTAAGCTAGCAGAAGAACCTAGAGGTAATAGCGTACAAAGCTTTATATCTAGCTATAAAATTATATATTCTAGATTATACAGAATAAGGCTAGTTGCTCTAAAGCCTGCTTAAATGTTTAATGTTGTTATTACTTTGTCGTACGCCTTATAAAAGGCTAGGAGGAAGTCTTCCTTTATAATATGCGTAATATGCACCTACATAAGGACCTTAATTTCTTAGCTGTACGCCCGTTTTAAGGGACTAAAGCACCTAACATTAAGAGGCTAGAGCTTATGTAATAAATAAGGGGGTATATAGAGCGTAATAATGTTCTGCTCTTTACAGTATAGCTTAAAATTAACAGAATGGTGGCTTTTGTGGCTATTAAGGATAAGGAGGTAGTAAGCACCCTTTGTATAACTTCTTATATAGAAATTAAAGTGCTATACCTATTCTAGGCCTTTCTTATTTATTATCTAACCATTTTTTATAAGTGTAATTACCTAGTTAGGTAGGAGGAGGCTGTTATACGTCTAGAAGTTAAGATAGACCTTACCTGTAAAGATAATGTATGGCAGGATAGAATAGCTGCATAACCTAATGCCCTAGATTACTGTAACCTATTCCTAATTCCCTTGTTATACTCCTCTTAGCTTACTACATCGTTTAGAGGCTGTAATAACTATTTTAGAGAACATCTTACCTATTACAAACCTAGTCTTATTAAAGTTATAGATATTAGTATTATCTATCCTGTACTTTATAATTATGTTTTATATAAGGGAAAACCATGCGTAATACATATCTAGATCTTTACAGAGGACTCTCTAATAGTCAATTCTTTAATTAAAACGCGTCTAGAGCTTAGGTCGTCGTCGTACGAAGTTTAAGGCCTAGTTTGTTCTAACGCGTCACGCGCTGCAGTCGCAAAGCAGTCAATTAGCTATTTCTTAAACAGCACTAAGGCGTAGCAAAAATGCTTACAAATCTAGGTTAATAATGTATTACATAATAGTCTCCTCTTTATACAAGGTTAAATTCTGGCAGGGTGGTTAAATGTTACGTCTAGCAGGTTAGCTGTGTTTTTATTACTAGAGGGTAGAGAATAACACATTATAGTAAGATACAGCCTTTTGTACGCTTAATTTTAGGTTTAATTTAAGCGCATTAAGCGCTAGGACTAAATTGCTTTTGTTTAAATGTTATACCATAGTTATAGGTAGAGAAAATTAAAGAGAAAGGTAGGTTGTATAAAGTCTAGAAAAGTAATTTACTTACTTATGTAATTTATTTACTTATAAACTACGTTAGCTATTAAGAATAACTAATCTTTAATATTATAAAGATAGGATACTTAAATGTAATCCTTAGAATCCTATAGCTACAAAAGAATAACCTAGATATAGATTAGAAGACTAGCTATCTCTAATAAAGAGATTTAACTATAAGGTAGCGTTACATATAGTAACCTCTAAGTAAATCTATATAACAGAAGTACGTTACCTACATTAGAAGAATTAAACCTACATAAGATAAACGATTTAAGAACTTTAAAGAAAATTAGTAAGAAGAAGAAAGACTCTCCCTTATTCCTTAAGAATACTGTAAGTATTAGAGACTGTTTACTAAAAAACTAGAAACAGGCCTGCTAGAACACAGCTTATATAATTATAAGATACTGCTTAAAGAAGGAGTATACCTAAAGTTCTATAAGATATATAGACTTAATAAAACAGAGTAAGAAGCACTAGATAAGTACCTTACTAAGAACCTTAAGAAAGGTTATATCTAACTATTAATATTTCTAGCAGGATATCTAATCCTGTTTATACTAAAGAAGAATAGTAAATTATAACTCTACGTTAACTACTAACAACTTAATAACATTATAATTAAGAACTACTATCCTCTACTTCTTATTTTAGAACTATAAGACTAACTATATAAAGCAAAATGGTTTATAGCCCTAGATCTTAAAGGTGCCTATAACCTTATCTAAATAAAAGATAGTAAAGAATAAAAAACATACTTTAGAATACAAAAGAGTAACTTTAAGTACTTTTTTATGCCTTTTAGACTTACTAACGTACCTGCTACTTTTTAGATAATAATTAACTACATACTATAAGAATTCTTAGATATATTTATAGTTATCTACCTTAACAATATACTTATCTACTTTTATAACCTTAAGAAACATAAGAAGTATGTTTATAAAGTACTTTAGAAGCTATAAGAAGCTAAACTTCTAGTAAAACCTAAGAAAAGCGTATTCTATAGCTAATAAGTTAACTTCTTAGGATTTACTATTACGCCTAGTAAAATCAGAATAAAAAACAGAAAGATTGTAGTAGTAAAAGACTAGCTATAACCCTAGAATGTTAAGGACATTTAGTTATTCCTTAGATTTATTAACTTTTACTAATAATTCCTTAAGGGATATTTAGGTAAAATTAACCTCCTTATTAAGCTTACATAAAAAGACACTTCTTTTAAATAAACAGAAGAATAAGAAAAAGCCTTTAAGGACATTAAGTAATAAGTCCTCTTAGAACTAGTTTTAGTTATCTTAGACCCTAGAAAACCCTTTAAACTTAAGACTAACGCTTTAGACTACGCTATTAGTAAATAACTTAGATAATAAGATAACAACAGAAAGCTACACCTTTATGCATTCTTCTCTTAAAAACTTAGTAAACCTAAACTTAACTACTAAATCTATAATAAAGAACTTATAGTAATTATTAAAGTATTTAAAGAATAAAAACCTTAACTATCTAGAACTAAGCATAAAGTTAAGGTTTATACTGACTATAAGAACCTAGCCTACTTTACTACTTTAAAAGTTCTTAATAAACAATAGATTTAATAGTCTAAATTTCTCTCTAAATTTAATTTCTAAATTATCTATATTAAAAGAATAGAAAATAGTAAAGCTAATATACTAAGCTAATAACTAGACTATAAAGTCCTAGTACTAGATAAAATACTAGTTATCTTAAAGTAAGATAACAAAGGTAACCTTATACTAGTATAAAAGCTTATTATAATTAGCACCTGTGTTAATACTAGCATAACTAGCAGAATGATATATAACTAGATTAGAGAAATTTATAGCGCTTACATATATAGACACTAGGGTGTTATAAAGACGTTTAAGTAAATTTAATAATATTATAATAAGTAAGTTACATAATAAGAAGTAGCTTTAGTAATTAAGGACTACAAAATATGTAAGAAAAGTAAGAATAGTTTTTATAAGCTATATAGGTAAATATAACTACTACTAGTGTTACTAGAAGTATAGTATTTAATCTCTTTAGACTTTATTATTAAACTACTAAAGTTAGAGAAACTACTTATAAAAACACACTATAACAGTATCCTAGTTATAGTAGACTAACTTACAAAGTATGCTTACTTTATCTCCTACTTAGAGTTACGTATAGCAGAAGACCTTATGTATACATTCTTAAAATATATTGTTAGTAACTACAGATTACTAAAAGAAATTATGTTAGATAAAGACAAGCTGTTTATATCTAAGTTTTAGAAATTACTAATTTTGTAACTTAAAGCTAATTACAAGCTATTAACTACATTTTACCTATAAACTAATAGACAGACTAAACAAATTAACTAGATACTTAAATAGTATTTACAATGCTATGTTAATTATAACTAAGATAATTAGGTATTACTGTTACTAATAGCCTAATTTGCCTATAATAGTGCTATTAGAGAAAGCACTTTAAACTCCTTATTCTATCTAAACTACAGATTTAAGCCTACAGCATATAGAGAGCCCTAATAAGGACTATAAGTACTAAAAGCTATAACTAACTTTAATAAATTATAGGAAATCTAAGAGAATATTACTAAAGACTTAGAACTTATTAGGACATAAATAAAGAAATATACTAACACGTTAAGGATAACGGGACCATTCTTTAAAGAGGGAGATAGCGTATATCTCTTATAATAAAATATTAAAATAAAAAGGCTAAGTAATAAGTTAGACTATAAAAAACTTAGACCTTTTAAAATTATTAAGAAAATCTTAGATGTTAACTTTAAACTTAAACTACTAGACATAATAAAAATATATCTAGTCTTTTATATTATGCTACTAAAGCTAGTACTATAAGAATTAAACACTAATAACTGCATTATTATAAAATTACCTAAACCAGAATATAAAGTTAAACACATTATTAATAAATAAGATAAGAATAAAGAAAAACAATATCTTATTAAATAGAAAAATTACAGACATAAGAATAACTTATAAAAGCCTGTTAAAAACCTCTAGCACTCTTAGTAACTTATATAGGACTATTATAACTCTTAGCTAAACCTAACCCTTAGACTAGTAGGCCTAAGTTAGTAAAACCCTTACTAAGCCTAAAAGAACCTTAGTTAGCATTATTAGGAACCCCTAGAGCCTGTAGGTTACTTATAACCTAGGACTTATAAGAATCTAAAGCTAGAATTAACCTATCCTCCTTATCTAGCTCTTACATTTTCTAATAAAATGTTTCCTGCTGCCTTTTGTAAACCTTCTTATAAATTATATAAATCTATAATAAGTAACTTACTACCTTAGCTATTTATAACTAAAGCTAGGTAAACTAAGTATAAAAAGTAAGAAGCTTCTTACTAGCCTTCTCTTCCTTTTTATCTTATTCTTTCTATTATATGTTTAAGCGTTAAACTATAGAAAAATTAGTAAAAGCGTAACTACTAGTAAAAAAGAAGAACTTATAAGTAAAAGCTACTAAAACGCTATTATAAGGCTTCTTCTGCTTAATATATAAACAATAATAAGAAGAACCCTTACTAAAGTAATATATAACCTTTACATAAAAATAATAAGTATAAGGTATGTCTAGTTTAATTAAACAAAATTTAATATACGCTAAAAGGTTGTAACGCTTATAATTTTTAATCTTAGTTTTTTATAACTTAGATTTTTCTATGTAGCCTAACATGTTGTTAGTATCATAAGAAAATAAGGATGTAAAACTTAAAGACTTCCTAACCTAGGAGACACAACCTACTTATGTAGGTCTTAAGGTTAAGACCTTTAGAGAGAAGACCTAATGTTATAACCTAATAAGTTATAGGTAATAACAGCCTTACTAGATAAGCAGAAAGAAGACAAGGCACTAGTATAGACAAAAAGTAGGGTTAGATAGATAACTTCTTAGGAACAAAAGAACTACAGAAGGTTATATAAAGATAAGAAGGGACTAACATTTAATAAGCAGTCCTACGCTAAGGACTAACATACTAAAGATTAGTCTATTATAAGAAGTAACTCTAAGTAAGTTAGTCTTAGAAACAAGATTATAAGATATAAAGACATTTATTCCTAGTAAATAGATTTCCTTCTATAGCTCTTTAGTAATTAACTTTGTAATTTACCTTACTATAAGTAACTCTTAACTATTTATTAGTTATAAAGCTATACAAGCTACCCCTCTTACAAAGTATATAATTAATTACTGTCTACCTAACAGACTAATAAGATAACTAATAAGCTAACAAGACTAAGACACCGTTATTAAGTATTAAAGCCTTAGCTACCTATTAGTAGAAAACACTACTATTAGATATCTAACTATAACAAGCGGCTACCGTTTTATTTAAAGTAACCCTAAACAGATTATTAGTAAGGTTTTAGTCTGCGGCTATCTCTAGCTCTGTTATAGGTTGCTTCTTAAGTACTTTATTACTATAAGTGTAATCTGCCAGGCCACCTAAGCCATAGCTCTACACCACTATTACTAAAGATGTTAACTAAAAGTTTTAGTAAAGCCTATTACGCCTTTTACTATACATTACTAAACAATAGAACATTATTACCTAATCCCTGTGTCTTATTACTACATAAACATACCCTGGGTTCTCTTAGGTTCTAGTTGCGTTCGCAGGGGATTTAGAGCTGTTTATAGCTCTAAAGAACACGCGTTTGCAGCTTAGAGGAAGGCGCAGTCATGTGGACACCATCTATAGTTATAAGCATAAGTCACTTCCTCCTTAGTAAAACATTGAATCTTTCAAAAGCCAAGGACAGCCCTAATGTGCTCCCTGAATCATTAAAACAAGCGACAGCCGCCTAATTTAGGCAGGTCTCCAAGCCTGTCCCTTAGACATCTTTAGGCAATTTTTAGCAGATGACTTTGTTCCACATTAAGAAAGAACTTCCATTGATGGCTGGGACATGGATTACGGCTTTTACCTTCTATTTAAGGGAGCCTAAAGCTAGCAGATACTACCAGGTGGACAGAAAATATAAGAAGGACTGGGAGGATGCCAGAGAATAGCTCAGAAGAGATTGTGAGATACACTAAGACAACGCTAAGGACGGTTACTTAATCCAAGAAATTTTATACTTAGATAGTAAAATAGAAACAAAATTGCACTATAATTCTAGAGTTTAGTTCATCAGGATACGCCTCTAGGAAATAGACAGCTTGTCTTCTCCCTGAGGTTGCAGGGCGCAGAGCAGGGCCAGAATACGTCTGCCGGGCCCAGGTGGGGAAGGCTGGACGGGTGTGCTATTACAACAGATAACGTTACATTTCTGACACTAGCATAAGGTATTAGCAAGGTGATTTACTAAGTAGCAGGTAGAGGGACACAGATTAAACTTCGTTAGTACAGGTAAAACCTAGAATAAATTCAATCTGGGGGCTTTATAGCGACGCCGATTGGCTCTAGGCGGAGTGGTTGTTCCTGAAGACCTGATGGTTAGGCAGCAATAAAAAAGGTCAATTAGCCCTTCCTTTTCTTAGAGAACTTTGCACCTTTACTGCTAGTAACTCATCAACTTCATCCGCTATACACATGGCACACCTTGAACGTACCCCAAGAATTTTAGAGTGCTTAAGGCTGTAACACCTCTTGCCAATCGTTCTGCTACATGGGATAAATTCTCAAATGTATTCTGGAAATGGTATAATAAACAAGAGAAATGCGACAAAGGAGATGTAACAAAAGAATCCGTAAAGGGACACTAGGATAAACTTATGGAGTATATTAAACTAAATGTCTCTATAGTTATAATAAACTAACATTATAAAGAGAAGCTAGCGAACTATTAAGTTTCTGGGAAGGGGAGCTTTAAGAACACCAAGAGAATAGTATAGAAAATAATAATGCCAAAAGACTACTTACTCTTAAAGATCTAGAACATAGTATAGACTGGAATTTTAATAAAGTGTTTGGAAATATAGAGTTAGATAGGTTTATTACATTGTTATTACTTATAACATATTAAGCATAATAAATACTAGAGTTCTAACAAAGTATTTAGGAATGTAAAGTTATCTACTAGAAGGCGGTAAAGGAAGCAGGACTTAAGCTCTACTACCTTAAGCATGATGGTTTATATAAAGTTTTCTAATATCCGGCCAATCTAGACGCCTATTAAAGCTTACTATATTAACGATGTCTAATACCTACTGCAACTTAGAAAGAGATTTTAGGAAAGTCTGAACAACAGTTGGCGTAAGAAGGTAAGGGTTAAGACTTAGAAGCGCGTTTTAGAATCCTATAGTAAATTGTATAAGCCCTAGGGGGACAAGAAGAGATTTGGCCTGTAGGATTGCGACTTAAGAATAAGTTTTTATATTTAACTTATCTTAAAATTACTATAATGTAACTATAGTTTAATTTTCTTATCCTTGTATTTATTACTGGTTTTCTAGGCTGCTAATAATATATGTATTAAAATTACCTATACTAGATGTAGCCTTAACGACTCTAGAGGCACTTATACTTATAATTAATTAGGTATACAGTAGTAATAATGCTTATAATTAACACTATGTAAAGTAGTTATAGAAAGATAATGTGTTATGTTAAGAGGAAGATAGTTATGCTCTTAACTATACTAACAAACAACTGTAATAAAAAAAAGTCTAAAGAGTTAAAGATAGAAAACTACGTCTGCTATATATTCTAATATACAAACTTATGCTATTGTAAGCACTTAATTATTTCTTACTACTATAAGACTTAAGGTTTATTATAGTTATTAGTAAATACTCTATAGAGATTTATTCTTTATAATGTAGTTATATTAGACTTTTATATAAAAAGGCATACTTTATTAGACTACACTATCTATTTATGTATAATACCCTTAAATAACTATTATACTACTAATGTAACATAACATACTGTTATAGTTAGATATCTAACAGTAGTGTTTTTTACTAATAAGTAGCTAAGGCTAAATACTTTTAATAGTACTACTAGGTCTTATTAGCTTACTAGTGTCTTACTAGTCTAGTAAGTATAAGGTAATTAGTTAAATACTAGGTAGGTATAAGTAGCTTATATAGCTTTATAATAAAAGGATAATTAAGAGTTACTTAAAAGATAAATTATAAGTTAATTACTAAAAAGCTATAGAAGGGAATCTATTTACTAAAAATAAATATCCTTATATCCTATAGTCTTATTTTTAAGGCTAACTTACTTAGAGTTACTTCTTATAATAGACTAATTCTTAGCACGTTAGTTCTTAGCGTAGGACTGCTTATTAAATATTAGTTCTTTCTTATTTTTATATAACCTTTTATAGTTTTTCTAATCCTAAGGAGTTATTTATTTTAACCTTACTTTTTATTTATACTAGTGCCTTATCTCTTTCTTACTTATCTAGTAAGGCTGTTATTACCTATAACTTATTAAGTTATAATATTAGGTTTTCTCTCTAAAGGTCTTAACCTTAAGACCTACATAAGTAGGTTATATCTTCTAAGTTAGAAAGTCTTTAAGTTTATATCCTTATTTTCTTATAATACTAATAATATGTTAGGCTATATAGAAAAATCTAAGTTATAAAAAACTAAGATTAAAGATTATAAGTATTATAACCTTTTAGTATATATTAAATCTTATTTAATTAAACTAAATATACCTTATACTTATTATTTTTATATAAAGGTTATATGTTACTTTAGTAAGAGTTCTTTTTATTATTATTTATATATTAAGCAGAAGAAGCCTTATAATAGCGTTTTAGTAGCTTTTACTTATAAGTCTTTTTTTCTTTACTAGTATGTGCCTACTAATATTTCTTATAGTCTAATAATTAAATATATAGTAAAAGAAATAAGATAAAAAGAAAGAAAAGGCTAGTAAGAAGCTTCTAGCTCTTTATGCTTAATTTATATAGCTTTAGTTATAGATATCTAAGGTAGTAAGTTATTTATTATAAATTTATATAATTTATAAAAAGGTTTATAAAAGGTAGTAGGAAACGTTTTATTAAGGAATATAGAAGCTAGATAAAAAGGATAGGTTAATTTCTATCTTAAATTCTTATAAGTTCTAGGTTATAAGTAACCTACAGGCTCTAGAGGTTTTTAATAATACTAACTAAGGTTTTTTTAAGATTAGTAAGGGTTTTACTAACTTAGGCCTACTAGTCTAGAGGTTAGGTTTTACTAAAAGTTATAATAGTTTTATATAAGTTACTAAGAGTGCTAGAGGTTTTTAATAGGCTTTTATAAATTATCCTTATGTCTATAATTTTTCTATTTAATAAGATATTGTTTTTCTTTATTCTTATCTTATTTATTAATAATGTATTTAACTTTATACTTTAGTTTAGGTAATTTTATAATAATGTAGTTATTTATATTTAATCCTTATAAGGCTAGTTTTAGTAATATAATATAGAAGACTAAATAGACTTTTATTATGTCTAGTAAGTTAAGTTTAAAGTTAATATCTAAGATTTTCTTAATAATTTTAAAAGATCTAAGTTTTTTATAGTCTAATTTATTACTTAGCCTTTTTATCTTAATGTTTTATTATAAAAGATATATACTATCTCTCTCTTTAAAGAATAGTCTTATTATTTTTAACGTATTAGTATATTTTTTTTATTTATATTCTAATAAATTCTAAGTCCTTAGTAATATTATTTTAGATTTTTTATAATTTATTAAAGCTAGCTATAGCTTTTAGTACTTATAGTCCTTATTAAGGTTCTCTATATACTATAGGCTTAAATTTATAATTTAGGTAGAATAAGGAGTTTAAGATGCTTTCTTTAATAGTACTATTATAAGTAAATTAGGCTATTAGTAGTAGTAATACCTAATTATCTTAGTTATAATTAATATAGTATTATAAATACTATTTAAGTATTTAGTTAATTTGTTTAGTTTATTTATTAGTTTATAAGTAAAATGTAGTTAATAGCTTATAATTAGCTTTAAGTTACAAAAGTAAAGATTTCTAAAACTTAGATATAAATAACTTATCTCTATCTAATATAATTTTCTTTAGTAATCTATAGTTACTAATAATATATTTTAAAAATGTATACATAAGTTCTTTTACTATACTTAATTTTAAGTAAGAGATAAAGTAAGCATACTTTATAAGTTAGTCTACTATAACTAAGATGCTATTATAGTCTATCTTTATAAGTAGTTTTTCTAACTTTAGTAGTTTAATAATAAAGTCTAGAGAGATTAAATACTATACTTCTAGTAACACTAGTAGTAGTTATATTTACCTATATAGCTTATAAAGACTGTTTTTACTTTTTTTATATATCTTATAGTTCTTAATTACTATAGCTACTTTTAATTATATAACTTATTTATTATAGTATTATTAAATTTACTTAAATACTTTTGTAACACCTTAGTGTTTATATATATAAGTACTATAAATTTCTTTAATCTAGTTATATATTATTTTACTAGTTATACTAGTATTAATATAAATACTAATTATAATAAGCTTTTATACTAGTATAAGGTTACCTTTATTATCTTATTTTAAGATAACTAGTGTTTTATTTAGTACTGCTACTTTATAGCCTAGTTATTAGCTTAATATATTAGCTTTACTATTTTTTATTTTTTTAATATAGATAATTTAGAAATTAAATTTAAAGAGAAATTTAGATTATTAAATCTGTTGTTTATTAAAGACTTTTAAAGTAGTAAAGTTAGCTAGATTCTTACAGTTAGTATAAACCTTAACTTTATATTTAGTTCTAGATAGTTAAGGTTTTTATTTCTTAAATACTTTAATAATTATTATAAGTTCTTTATTATAAATCTAGTAGTTAAGCTTAGGTCTGTTAAGTTTTTAAAAGAAAAATACACAAGGGTGTAGCTTTTTATTATTATCTTATTACCTAAGTTATTTACTAATAACGTAGTCTAAAGCATTAGTTTTAAGTTTAAAGGGTTTTCTAAGGTCTAAAATAACTAAAATTAGTTTTAAGAAAACTTATTACTTAATATTCTTAAAGGCTTATTTTTATTCTTCTGTTTATTTAAAAGAGGTATCTTTTTATATAAGCTTAATAAGGAGGTTAATTTTGCCTAAGTATTCTTTAAGAAATTATTAATAAAAGTTAATAAATCTAAGGAATAATTAAATATTCTTAATACTCTAGGGTTTTAGCTAGTCTTTTACTATTATAATCTTTCTATTTTTTATTTTAATTTTACTAAGTATAATAGTAAATCTTAAGAAGTTAACTTACTAGCTATAGAAGACACTTTTCTTAGGTTTTACTAAGAGTTTAGCTTTCTAAAGCTTCTAAAGTACTTTATAAACATACTTCTTATGTTTTTTAAGGTTTTAAGAGTAGATAAGTATATTGTTAAGATAGATAACTATAAATATATCTAGAAATTCTTATAGTATGTAGTTAATTATTATCTAGAAAGTAGTAGGTATGTTAGTAAGTCTAAAAGGCATAATAAGGTACTTAAAGTTACCTTTTTATATTCTAAAGTATGTTTTTTATTTTTTACTATCTTTTATTTAAATAAGGTTATAGGTACCTTTAAGATCTAAAGCTATAAACTATTTTACTTTATATAGTTAGTTTTATAGTTTTAAAATAATAAGTAAAAGGTAGTAATTCTTAATTATAATGTTATTAAGTTATTAGTAGTTAATGTAAAGTTATAATTTACTATTTTTCTTTAGTATAAATAAGATTAAATATCTT
Organism: Colletotrichum tofieldiae; assembly: GCA_022836555.1. NCBI lineage: Eukaryota > Fungi > Ascomycota > Sordariomycetes > Glomerellales > Glomerellaceae > Colletotrichum > Colletotrichum tofieldiae. The sequence goes on along the minus strand of BQXV01000003.1, from coordinate 5,763,328 downwards.
ACTAAGAATATTAATAGTTAGATATAACCTTTCTTAAGATTCTTAGTAAGGTATTTATCTAGTGCTTCTTATTTTATCTTATTAAGTCTATATATCTTATAAAACTTTAGGTATACTTCTTTTTTAAGTAGAATCTTATAATTATATAAGCTATGTTTTAGTAAGCCTGTTTCTAGTTTTTTAGTAAATAGTTTTTAATACTTATAGTATTCTTTAGAAATAAGGGAGAGTTATTCTTTTTCTTACTAATTTTTTTTAAAGTCTTTAAATTATTTATCTTATATAAGTTTAATATTTTTAATATAGGTAACATACTTTTATTACTTAGATTTACTTAGAGGTTACTATATATAATGCTACTTTATAGTTAAATCTCTTTATTAAAGATAGCTAGTCTTTTAATCTATATCTAGGTTATTTTTTTATAACTATAGAATTCTAAGAATTATATTTAAGTATTCTATCTTTATAATATTAAAAATTAGTTATTCTTAATAGCTATAGGTAACTATAGAGAGTTATATAGTCTCCTTATTAATAGTACCTTTACTATACTTAACTATTTCTCTTTTTACGTTTTAGAGGTTATAAAAGACTTTCTTAATTTACTATAAAATGTTTTATTAATTTACTATCTAAGGTAATATTAAATTTACTTATATACTACTATTTATTATAACTTAAGTAGGCTATCTGTTAATTAGGACTTTTAAGAAAAAGTATACATTATCTTTCTTAGTTACTATACATAAGAACTTATGTTTTATTACTACTAGGTATCCCTTTTTAGTTAGTATCCTTAGTTTTTTAACTATAAGTTTAGTCTTTTTTATAAAGGTCTCTTTTCTTTTTTATATAAAGTAGTTATAAGTTTAGATACCTTTTTAATCTAAGTTTTCTACATTCTTACTTTTTCTTTATAATAAAGTTTATACTTATTAAATAAACAATCTAACTAGTACTTAGTAATCTTATTAACATAAGGCATTAGGTATTTAAGGTATAGTTAGGAAAACTAGGTAAAAACTAAGAAGGCTAAAGAAGTAAATAGGTTAATATATAAACTATACTATAAGCTAAACTTTATATTATTACTAGTATACCTAAAGTAACCTAAAACTAAAGGTAACTAACCAGGCTTTTGTAACATAAGGATTACTTCTTATAATAGTTTCTAGCCTAATTAGGGCTAGAAAAGTCATAAGAAGTATCCTTATAAGCATAGTAGCTTACCTTTTGTTACTATTATTACTAAGTAGTAGTTATATATATTAAATCTCTAGGTATTATTTTCTATATAAAAGAACTTCCTCTATTTAATTCTAGGCTTACGTATCTAGATATAGTAAGGTCTAATTAGGTCTAGAATAATAAAATAATGTTACTTATTTACTTATTAATAGTCTTATAATTACATATCTAAAAATCTTATATTCTGCTTTAGATCTATTTATAAAGTTTAGTATTTTCTTTTATATTTATCTATTTTTATATACTTCTCTTTCTCTTTAGTCTAACAGTTAGTCTTTTTTTTATAAAGGCTACTACTTATTAATAACCTAATTAGGTTTATAAGATATAAATAGAAAAGAAAAATACTAAAAGAAAATATATAACTCTACCTCTTTCTAATTATTCTCTATCTTTTTATACTTATAGTAAATCTATAGAAGAGAAAAATATTAGTATAAAAGGTACTAAAAATAAAGCTAAAATATAAATAACATTATCCTTAGTCTAATTAGACTATCTAATTCTACGTTTAGTATTATTTAATAGTATAAAAGCTAGGCTGTATATTACCTCTGCCTTATGTTATATTACCTACCACTCTTATTATTTTTATTATGCTCTATATTATGCTTTACTTTATTTTCCTTTTCTTTCTTTTTTTTATTCTAAATTAAACCTTACTAGTATTATTTATAGCCTTACTATCTAGGTATAATAGTTAGTTAAAAGTAAATACTTTAAGCCTTTTGTTATTTTATAACATCTTTATAAAGGTTATTAAACATACTAACATACTTATCTCTAGAGTACTTAGTAATAAACTTAACTTTTTATCTCTAGAGTTACTTTTGTTACTTATAAGTATTATAGTAAGCTTTCTTATTTATACTATGTTACTTTTTAGTTTTTTAGTAAGTAGCTATAGTAGTTAAAAAAAGTTTAGTAAGGTTAACTAGGCACTTTAGAGTATTATTCTTTTTTTTCTATTTCTTTATATTATTATCCTTATTACCTATCTTATTATTACTATTACCTTAATTAGACTTATTACTAGACTTAGGTAAAGAATTAAGGAGAAGGGTTAGAGATTTAGAAGGTAATTATAGTAGTAGTATCTTAGTAGTTAGTCTACTACTAAAAACAGAGAAAACTCTTTACCTTATATTTAGTAGTCTAATTAGTCTAAAAAATAGTAGTAGTAGTAATAGTATTCTATCTTTATTATTAAACTTAGGAGACGTTTTCTAAAGGTTTTTTAATAGTGTTTATAAGCCTTTAAGTTAAACTATTAACTAAGTAACATCTTTTTTACCCTAATTAGGCTTTTGCTTTTCTAATACCCTTAGATATTTCTTATAGTTATTAATAAGTAATATTAGCTTCTTACGTAAGTCTTTTTTACTATATTTACTAAGAAGACTAAATTCTAAAGTAATCTATTTATGCTATTACATAATAACATACTTAATAACTTTACCTTTTACATTATTTTATACTTCTAACTAGGTAGTACTATCTTTAATATTAGTAATGTTTTCTTAAATATAATATTAAAAAAAGTTAGTAATATATAGTTTATAAGTCTAACTATCTAGCTACTAAGGCCTAATAATAATACTAGCCTTAGTATAAATAATCCTAATTAGGTTAGTATATACTTTTAAACTTTAATAAAACGTATATAGGTACTATATATTAAGTATATAGTATAAAATAGCTTTTCTATCTCTTTAGTTGCTATTATACTAAAAAAAGTAACTAGTAACTTAATTAATAAATAATTTAGTGTAGTAGCTATTATAGTAGGTAATAAAAGTAATATAATTAGCTTTCTTAATAGCTAGTCTTTAGGTAAGCTATATAGTAATACTAAGATTATCTAGAACCTATAGTAAACTATTTATTATAATATAGTTAATATTTATATCTTTAGTAGTAAAGGTAACTAGACTTTATATATTATTACTTACTATCTAGGTTTATCTAATTAGGTAGCCTTAGGCATTATATAAACTTAAAAGATAGGTTTAGGTATCTCTTATATTCTAACTTCTCTAACTACTAGTATTATTATATTTAGCTACTTAGTGTATTTATAATATGTTATATATATTTATATTATTAATAAGTACCTATATAGAAGTAGTATAGATACCTTAATTAGCTAGGTAAAGGTAGTTTAGTAAGAAGGTAGGTATTATAAAAGCAGTAGTAGTAAGGTTCTAAAGTCTTTTTACTAGCTTATAGTTCTAAGGATAGGCATACTAGAAACTACTAAGCTTAATAATAGCGTTTTACTTTAGCTTAGTTAGATTAAGGTAGTTATTATTAAGGTTTTTTATAGTGTAGTTATTATAAATAGTTTTAGTATAAATCTATACCTAGATATTATCTACTTTAGTTAGGTTAAAGTTAATTTAAATTATGTTAGTAATAATAAAGGCAGATATATTAGTAGTTATAAATAAGTCTAATTAGGTTAAAAATAATAAAATAAGTATAAGAAAATAGTTATTAATTACTAGCTATTACTAGTTATAATTATTATTATTAAGAAGAAAAGAAAGTTAGATTTAGTAAATAGTTAGTTTTATAATATAGATTTCCTTAGGCTAACTATAAATTACTTTACCTAAAAGAAAGAGAAAAAGGATAACTAATAAGAAAAAGAAGGAGGCAGAATAATTAGATAAACTATAAAGGTTAAAAGTAAAGGTAAAGCCTAGTTACCTATAGCTTCTAACTATAAATCTAACTTTCTAATTATTTAGGTATCTCTTTTTTAGTAATTTATTAAAGAAATTATAGCTATAAAAAGAGTATAAAATAGAACCTCTAGTTACCTAGAAACCTATCCTTCTTCTTTTTATAATAACATAATTTATACTCTTAACTTAAGCACTATTTTTCTCTAGTGTACTATTATTACTAACCTTTTCTAAAAATAAGCTACTTTACTAACCTAATTAGACTTTAAGATAGCTTCTTTCTGTTATCTTAAGATTGCTTAGAACCTATAGTTCTTTTCTTACCTAGTGCCTTAAGTAGATAACTATTAGCTTATACCTCTTAGTCTTATTATTATAAGTTATCCCTAGTGTCTATCTTTAGGGTTCTTAGTCTAATTAAAGCAGGCTATAACTTTCCTTATGTAAAAAAATCTTAAGTTTCTAGCTAGTAAGAGTTACTATAAAATCTAGTTTACTAATACTATTTAAGTTAGTTAGACTTATGCTACTATTACCTAGATTTTCTAAAACAATATTACTAAAGGTAATATTCTTTTAGTAGTCTAAGCCTAATTAGATAAAGGTCTATTTAAGTACTACATCTTTATTTATACTAAATATAAGGGTGTATTTAGATACTTTACTTAGAAGCTTACTAGTTATCCTTAGGCTAGTGCTATATTAGTAGTATATAGCCTTAGTAGTTAAAACTTTATACTATATAAATACTATAAAAAAGGTTAGGTATTTATACAGACTAAAACTAATTAGGTCTTTACTTTTATTTCTTTTTAAAAATATATTTTCTTTCTAATTAAATTTAGAGGCGCCTATTTAAACTATTTATACTATAAAACCTAGACATCCTGCTACTACTAAAATAAAGATTTTTAAAACTTCTATAGATACCTTAGCCTAATTAAGAATACTAAAAAGCGTAAAGGTAGTAGTAGTAGTATTAAATTTAGTATTTTAAAAAGTATTTTGTTTATTAATTCTAAGTAGCTTTTCTAATATTAGTTAATTAAGATAGTTAAAAACTAAAGTTTACTCTTAAGAAGAAAAATAAAGGCTGTTATTATATACTTAATAACACTATCTAAAAGCAGGATAGTATTAACTAAGAGAAAGGTAAAGAGAAATATAATAATAAGACTAAAAGTTCTATCTAGAGAGAGAATATTAAAAGATTTAGTAAGAAATAAAGGTAGCATTAGGGTAGTATTTATTATTTACATAGGTCTAATTAGGCTTTCTTTTATTATAATATACTATTCCTAAGGTTATTAATATATAAAAGAGAAAAAAATAAAATTAATAATCTTTAAAAACTAAGAAATAAAGCCTAATAAAAAGTATAATATATTTAAAAAATGTTAGTTAATACTATTAAATATATTAAAATAAAATAGGATATAGGCCTAATTAAGTCTCTTTAGTTATATCTATATACTTAGAATCCTTATAAAGATCTTTTAATAGTATATCTATAACTAATGTTAATATTGTTTTTTAATAGTTTAGTTATCTTTAGAGTTTAATATTCTCTTTCTAAAGTTAAAGTTATTACATTTTAAACCTTATTATAATTATGTTACTATCCTAATTAGGTTTAAAAGCTTAGTCTACTTTCTAAAGTTTATCTTAATATTCTTATGTTAGAAAATAAAAGGCAACCTTATTCTTAAGCTTAGTATATACCTATATAGGGTCTTCTAATTCTTAGAATTCTAAAGGGCTCTTAATATATTTCTTTAGGCACTTTCTAAAGTATGTTACCTACATAATTAGGTTGCTAGAAAGTGTTTCTAGTCTATAGAATGTAGAATTCTTAGATACTAAATATACTTAGAGTAAACCTTACTAGTAATACTAAAGCTTCTAGGCTTTTAACTTATTAATAGCATGCTTTTTATTAAAGACTAAGATAAGGTCTTCTTTTTAAAGCTTTATAAGCTATAGCGTTTGCTAGTAAGTATTATTAAACTAGTTAGTAGTTCTCTATCTAGCTTCTGCTACGCTTTTTATAGTAAGTTCTCTATCTACTTTAAGTTATTTAAATAATTAGATCCTAGTAGTAAGTTCCTAATTAAAGCTATAAACTTATCCTTAGTCTAATACTCTTTATGTTAATATTAATTTCTTAATTAGCGTAATAGCCTTATAACTATAGATAAGGTAGAATGCTGTATATTTTAACAAAGCCTTAACTATTATTCTTATAGTAAATAAGGCAGTAGGCAGAATTAAGCTAAAATCTTTCTTTCTACTGTCTAACTAGGTTAAAAGGGTGTAAGTAATAGGCTTATAACCTTATTTATTAACTCTGTTTACCCTAAAGTTATATACTAAAATAACCCTTTTTTAGATACTATACTTTTTATTTAGGCAATCTAATGCCTTTTTATTTTCTAGTCTTCTGTTAACTATTATTTTACTATAGACACTATAGTAGCAGAATATATCTTTCTAAATAAAGTTAGTAACTTAATTAGATATAAGATTTCTAACCCTTTTTACTTTAGGCTAGCCTGTTATATTGTAGTATGCCTTAATAATAGCCTAGGCGCCTATTTATTATATATTAATTAATATTTTTATAAAGGGTATTTCTCTAGGTATAGTACTAATATACTAGTTATCTATTTAGGCTAATTAGGCTTTTTAGTAAAAAGGGTAGAATGCTACTAAAGTCTGTATATCTTTATATATATCCTCTTAGGTATAAGATATAGTAAGCCTTAGGTAAGTTGTATTTTATCCTTAGTATTTTAATTTAATATAAGTATTTCTAATTAGGTTAGTATAAATATTAGGATTATTAATAAGTCTTTATAAAACTAAGTACTACTTTATTAGTCTTTAGTATAAGTAGCTATCTCTTAAAATATATAACTAGGCTTCTTACTTAAATTTCTTAAAGTTATAGTTTAAAATCCCTTTTAGCTATAATAAAGTTTAAAGGTAGAAAACTATTTATTAAGTATGTATTATTTAGTACTAATTAGGTTAAAGCTATTTTTATAGTAGCTTATAAAGGTGTAAGTTTTTTAAAATAATAGGATTAGGCTTAGTATAGATTGCGTAGACTTTAATAAAGTATAGCTTTTTATTAATAAAGTCTTTAACCTAATTAGGTGTTTTATATTTATTAAAGTTAGATTATTTAGGTAGTTTTCTTAAAAGTACGTCTATAACTACATTCTTACTTCTAAGGATATACTTAACTTTAAAGTTAAAAAGGCGTATCTAAGCTATCTAGTAGGTAATTAAAGTGCCTAGAAAGTTATAAAAGCCTTTATTAAGCTAGGCAACTAGTACTTAGGCATCTGTTTTTAAAAGAAACTTAATTCTATAGATATAGTTTCTTAGCTTCTTTAGAGTTATTAAAACTGCCCTTAACTCTAGCTTTTCTAAATTATACTTTAGCTTAGGCTCTCTCTATATACCACTCTTATACTTAGTAACTATACGCTTTTTTCTAATTATCTAGCTTAATACTATACCTTAACCTTATAGGCTTATATTTATACTAATAATAACTAGTCTAGCGTCTAGCTTATAGAATATAGAGATAATAATAAAGGTAGTTATAAGTATTTTCTCTAGAGTTTTTATAGCGTTAATCTAATTAGGTTTCTAGATAAAAGTAGCATTCTTTTTTATAAGCTTTTAAAAGGAAATTATAATTTCTATATATTTTTCTACCTAAGGCTTATAGAATTCTATAAGACTAATAAATAACCTATCCTTAGTAAGATTAAAGTAAGACTTTTACTTTTAGATCTTAATAATGTTAGCCTAATTAGGTTATAGAAAGAGGTAGGGTTATATATTTTCTTTTAGCATTTTTTCTTTTCTATCTATATCTTATAAACCTAATTAGGTTATTAATAAGTAGCAGCCTTTATAAAAAGGGGACTAACTGTTAGACTAGAGAGAGAGAGGTAGGTATGTATAAACAGAATTAACATAAAATAGATCTAAAGCAAAATATAAGATCTTTAGATACACACTTATAAGACTATTAATAAGTAAATAAGTAACATTATTTTATTATTCTAGACCTAATTAGACCCTACTGTATCTAGATACGTAAGCCTAGAATTAAATAGAGGAAGTTCTTTTATATAGAAAATAATACCTAGAGATTTAATATATATAACTACTACTTAGTAATAATAGTAACAAAAGGTAAGCTGCTGCGCTTATAAGGACACTTTTTATAACTTTCCTAGCCTTAATTAGGCTAGAAACTATTATAAAAAGTAATCCTTATGTTATAAAAAGCCTTAGTTAGTTACCTTTAGTTTTAGGTTACTTTAGGTATACTAGTAATAATATAAAGTTTAGCTTATAGTATAGTTTATATATTAACCTATCTACTTCTCTAGCCTTCTTAGTTTTTACTTAGTTTTAGTTATTAGCTACTAAAGCTATAAAGATATTCTATAATAATAACTAATTTCTAAAGCTACTATAATTTCTTACTAGCTACTATATAACTAGCTAGTTTTATATTAAAAAGAACTATATTAATATTCTTAATATACTTATAAACATACTAATAAATACTAAGGTAATTAGGTAGTTCTTTATTATTATACATAGTAGTAAGGCCTTTAATAATAATGTTATCTAAGAAGGCTTAGTAGTAGTATAAAATAAGGTTATATAGGATCCTAAAAATAATCTTTATAAATTAAGCTACTAAGTTAGTACTACCCTAAGGTAATATGTATATTTATAATAGCCTAAACAGTAAGGTAAATATTATTAAGTTCTTACTTTTCTTTACTAAAGAAATCTAATTATACCTAAAGAAGAAGTCTAGTAGTAAAATAATAACGTATATAGTAAAATCCCCTAAGAAATTCTTAACTTCTAAAGAAGATAGTATATCTTAAATTATAACTGTATTTATTTAAGTAGCTAAATTAATTAGGCATAGGAAACTATTCTTTTTCTTAAGAAGAAACTAAGGGTTTTATATTAGCCTGTAACCTTCTTTTAGGATACCCTTCTTTATCTATATATACAGAATCTCTATAGTCTATAGTTTAAGCACCTTAGGGATTAAGATACCTTTTTCTTACTAGGCTTTATGTAGTATAGTCCTAATTACTTAAGGTAAAGTAACTTTAGGGTTAAGAGAGCTATTTTTATTAAATTCCTATATAAGTACTTTTTCTTAGTTTAAAAAGACCTAGAGAAAAAGTTCCTTTTTATAAGGCAGTAAGTAATTAACTAAGTCTATAATAGGCTTAAGTTACTTAGGCATAGATGTAAATATAGCTTAATATCTAAGTACTTTAGTATAATTAGGCCTATAAAAGGGCTATTATTAGGCTATATTATTTTCTTAGCTTTTACTAAATTCTTAACCTTCTAAAGAGGGTTATCTTTAGAAGTAAAACTATTAAATAGTATATTATTAAATAGATATACTTTCTTATTTTTAGACTTATATATAGTAAAGACCTTTACGTTTATAGTTATCTAATTAGGTCTAAAGCTATATATTTTCTAAGTTACTTTATATATAAAATAGTATAGTATATCTTAAACACTATTAATAAAGTTAAACTAGTTAATAACCCTCTTTTTAATTTTTCTTTATTCTTTTTTTATAAAGTCTATTAAAGCTTTACTAAAGTAGACCTTTAGCTTATAGGTCTAATTAAGTAGCTTTATATTTAAATATAGTGTATACTACTTATTTAGGTAGTATATACACCCTTTGTTATTATAATGTTTTAGCTTTTATACTATATTATAAATGTCTTTTACTACTAGTACTAAGAGGTATATTAAAAATACCTTTATAAAGTAGTCTAACTTCTTTTTTATTAGCTATATAACTTTCTTATTATCTTTTTTTAATTTATATCTAGAAGGTTTAAGATCCTTAGTAGTAGCCTTAGTACTAGTACTAGACTTTAGTTTCTTTAACTATCTTAAGCCTTAGCCTAAAAGTTAGTCTTTATTTTAGCTAGGTTATTATCTTACGTTTTAACCTAATTAGAGAGAAATTTATTAAGTACCTTTATATAATTATCCTAATTTAGTAAATAGTTAAGAAACTTTTCTAGATTTTTAAACTTTAGAAAGGCTACTAGAATGTAAAGCTAAGTATTACTAGTTATTAAGGCTAACGTAATTATATTTATACTATATATAAATATAATCTTAGTATAAAAACTAAAAGGTGCTTTAAAAAGAAGTAGTATGTTTATCTTATTATTCTTAGCTATAAATATACTAGTTAAAAAGTAGTATCTCTCTATCTAGATAGGTATAATTACTACTTTATTAAAAGAGGTTTAGCTTATACTTAGGTTAAAGTATTACATTTTAAGGTAGGTAGAAGTAAAAATAAGGCTGTTTTTCTTTATATATAACTAGTTTATAATGTTTATTTATATACTATTATTAATAACACCTTAAATAAGCTTATTTTAATTAGGTTAGGTACTACTAATATAGATATTTAAAATAAAATATAGTATTATAAAAAGTAGAACTATAGATTCTTTTCTTTTAAATTAAGGGTTTTAATTATGTTAACCTAGACTATACTATTATTAAGGCTAAAGATAGTATTATTATACCTATCTATTACTACTTTTATATTATCTCTTTCTTTTAGTTAAACCTTCCTAATTAGTTCTAAAGAGGCTTCTATATAAATATTAAAGTAACTATTGTTATTTAGTATCTAGTGTATTATTATTATAGCATTCTTATTTAGTTATAGCTATACTCTTAAAGCTATATTAAAAAGAATTAAGATTAAACTACTAAACTTTTATATTATTACTTATGCTAATACTACCTAGTTATTTATTACTAGCTAGTTAGAAATAGAAATTATAAGATAAGTTTTCTTAGATTCTCTTACGTCTTATTATGTAAATCTAGTTTAGTTATTAACCTAATTAGGTAGATTTATAATCCTTATAGTATCTTATAAAAGTAGCAGAAGGTAGGCATTAATATTTATCTCTTTAGCCTAAGAATTTACACTAGAGGTACTTTCTTACTAAAAAGAGGTCTTTATTATAAAAGCTTATTATATAGTATATAGCTTAGCTTAATTAGGGTAGTAAAGTATTAGGTAGAAAGCGTTATTACTTACTTATGTTATAGCGTTAACCTTAGTATCTTAAGTTAAAAAGATGTCTATATATATTCTTAGTATTATAAAAATATAACTAACAAAGTTTATTTTAGTATCTTAAGAAGGTAGTAAAATAAAAGACTAGACTTCTACTTAAAAAGGTTAACCTACACCTTAATTAATTATTCTTTAGGCAGAGGTAGTAGTATCTAAGTATATAGGGTTATTAGTAATATAAGTAAGAATTATAACCTTATTAAACTAAAAGGTTTTATAAGCCTTTTAGATAACTACGTTAGAGACTTTATTTACTTCTAACTATAATTCTCTAAGTACTTTATACTTATATATATTATTTATAAGTATAATTAGGTAGGCTTTTTATCTCTTTTTAGCTATAGGTAATTTTAATATTATTACTAGTTATAAGCATTATACTAGTACTAATTAGGGTAGCCTTTTATAAACTCTAGCTTACTAAAGATGTTTAAAAGTCTTAGTAAGTTGTTATATATATCTTATAGTTCTAAGGTAAAGGTAGTATATACTTAAGTAGTTACTAAAGAAATATTTATAATATTTTAGGCTTTTAGTAAGGTTTTTATTATAAGTACTAGTATAGTAACTATCTTAGTAAGTTTATTTATACTAAAAAGGTTAAGGCTAATCTTTATATTCTTAATACTAGGCTTCTTAGTAATAATAGTTCTACCTTAATTAGATTAAGATATACTAGATATAGTTATTATACCTAATAAGGATGCTTTTATTATAGTTAGCTTAAAATTACTATAATAGCCTTTATATCTTAATTTCCGTCTTACCTAGGTAAGCATTATAGTCTTAAAGATACTAAAGTTACCTTTCTTAAATAGATTAGCTAGAGTTAGATCTATCTAGAGAGATATAGTAATAATAGTGTTTTTAGAAAACCTTACTATAAAAAGCTTAATAAGATCTTAGGATACTATAATAGATTTACTTTTAGCTTTAGCTTTCTTTTAAACACTCTTAACTTTTTAGAATAAGGCTGCTATCTTAGAGAAATTGTTATCTCTAATTAGGTTACCTTTTATAAGGTCCTTAATATAGTAATTTAGTTAGAGGATAACTTTCTTATTAAGCTACCTATAGGTGTTAAGTAAGAACTACTTTATTTTAGACTAAGGTTTTATCTTAGCCTTAATTTTTATAGTAGCTTAATGCTTATTAAGGAGATACTAAGGTAACGCTTTTATTTTCTCCTAATTAAAGTAACTTACTAGACCTAATAAGGCTTTATATTTATTAAGAAAGTTAGTAATATTATAACTATTAAAGAAGAAGGCCTTAGTAGTATCTAGCATAAGTATCTTAATAATAAAGCGTAGCTTATCTATAACTACTGTAATAAGATTAAGTAGATTAGTAGCTAAAGCGCCTAAAGCTACATTTTATCTAGTAGCTAGGTATAAGATAGGTAGAGAAGTATTATAGTTACTAAAGAGCATCTATTATTATTACTACCTTAATATCCTTATTCTTATTATTATTATTAAATCTGTTTTTTTTAGTTATATAGTTATTATAGTAAAATATACATAGTTATTACTATACTTTACTTCTAGCTATTATTATAATTACTAGAATTACTCTTTTTATAATGTCTTTACTAATACTTAACCTTTCTTAATTTTTATTATAGATTAGGTCTAAGAATTAGTAAGCCTATCTAACTATATATATATTACCCTGCTTAGATAGCGTTAAAGGTAGTTATAGTTTCTATATCTTTTTCTTTCTTACTTCTAGCTAGTAGCTATAACGCTTTCTTAATAGTGCCTAAAGGTAGATCTTTCTGTTTTTTTAGGACTTTTATAAGTCTAAGAAAGAATAGTTAGACCTTTTTATATAGCCTAAACAAATTAATAATAAAAACATAATATAACGTATTATTTAATAAACTAAATAATAAAGCTATATTTATAGTAAAAGGGTAGGCTTTAAGAGGACCTTATAGTAACTCTATCTTCTTAAAGAAAAAGCGTAAAAGTTATATACTTAACTAGACTAAGATGTAGGAATACAGAAGACCTTAAGAACCTTTTTTACCTATAAAAAGCCTATAACTAGCTTAGTAAAGTATCTTATATTTTATTACTTTTTCCTTTTTATTTTTACTTTTACATTATACATAATATTTAAATTAGATCTAAGAAAGAGGCTAGCCTTTTTAATTTACACTAGAATTACTAATTTAAAAAGAACCTAAAGTAAAAAGAAAGATAGTAGTCTTACTAAAGCTAATAAGTATAGTAAAAGCACTAGTTAGGTTAAAACTAATAAACTAAAATAAATAGTAAGTAATTAAGATAATACTTAAGATATAAAGCTAAAGTATATAAAGCTACTAAAAAGTAATAATTTTATATACTATACTATGCCTAGTGCTAAAAGCTAAAAGATACTTACATAATTAATTTAATATAAATTAGTCTATTTAACTAAAAGATAAACTAAACAAACTACTATAATAAGAAATTATAAAAAAAAAAGCTTTTTTATTAGTTTTATTACCTTATTCTTAGACCTAATCTATTATATTTATACCTTCTTTTTAAAAAGAAGACGCCTTATTATCTAAGGTAAAAAGACTAGAAATTACCTCTTTCCTTAGAACTAGCTTTAACATAATGTAAGTATATATATTTCCTAAGAAAGATAATAATAATAAAAGCGTTAGTACTTTATTAAAGCCTTAGAAAACTAAAGTAACAGGCTTATTTAAGCTAAGTAACTTAATAGGTTAGTCTATAACTATTACTAATTACCTTTAGTTAGTATAATTAATTAATAAATAACTAACTATTATGCTTATAACCTCTTATTTAGCTAGAGCCCTAAAGTTTAAGAGAAACAATATTTTAGACTTTCTAGAGAAATATAATAACCTCTTATTACTTTCTAAAAAGGATTTCTTTAATAAGATTAAAGAAATCTATATATACTATATATCTAACTATACTAAAGCTATTAAATCTATTATAGCTAACTAAACCTTATAGGATGTTATAAAGAATTATCTAAGAAAGGTCTTTAGATTAGTAAACCTAAAGACTTATTAAAATTCTAATAAAGAACTATAAAACCTTATAGTTAGCCTTTATATTAAAGATAATAACCTTAGTAGTATAACTACCTTTCTCTTTACTATTTAAATACTGTAGTATAAGGCTAAGGCTTAAGGTAACGCTATATTAGCAGACTTAAAGCTTATTTAGATTACCTTTTAGTAGTTTTTATAAAAAGCTATAAAGGCTGTTACTAAGAACTTAAGCTATAATGTTATAAAGGTTTCTTTTAGGTTATAGACTAAAGTAGAAGACGCCTTAGTAGTTTAGTTAAAGGCCTAGCTAGCCTTATAATAGTTATCTAGAGAAGTTAAATTAGAGCTTACTATTTTCTTACTTACTATTAAAAAGAAGATACTATTAGTAAGAATTCTTAAGAATAAGACTAATAGTTTTATTAGCTAAGTAATTACTTTTATAGTTAATACCTTTATAGATAACTTTTAAGACCTAATAGTTAATAAGGCTAGTGTATAAGCTAAGATATAGATAGTAATTAACTAAGTACTTAAGGCTAATAAAACTATAACTATTAATATTAAGAATCTTAACCTATCTATATAAGGATACTAGTTATAAAACTATTTATAAACTTATAATAGTAATAGCTTTAGCTATAACGTAGTTTATAAGTAAATAAATTACATAAGTAAGTAAATTACTTTTCTAGACTTTATATAACCTACCTTTCCCTTTAATTTTCTCTACCTATAACTATAGTATGATATTTAAACAAAAGTAATTTAGTCCTAGCGCTTAATACGCTTAAATTAAACCTAAAATTAAGCGTGTAAAAGGCTGCATCTTACTATAATGTGTCATTCTCTACCCTTTAGTAACAAAAACACAGCTAACCTACTAGATGCAACATCTAACCACCCTGCCAGAATTTAACCTTATATAAAGAGGAGACTATTGTGTAATACATTATTAACCTAGATTTATAAGCATTTTTGCTACGCCTTAGTGCTGTTTAAGAAATAGCTAATTAACTGCTTTGCGACCGCGGCGTGCGACGCGTTAGAATAAACTAGGCCTTAAACTTTGTATAACGACGACCTAAGCTCTAGACGCGTTTTAATTAAAGAATTAACTATTAGAGAGTCCTCTGTAAAGATCTAGACGCGTATTACGCGTGGTTTTCCCTTATATAAAACATAATTACAAAGTATAAGATAGATAATACTAATATCTATAACTTTAATAAGACTAGGTTTACAATAGGTAAGATGTCCTCTAAAATAGTTATTACAGCCTCTAAACGACGTAGTAAGCCAAGAGGAGCATAATAAGGGAATTAGGAATAGGTTATAGTAATCTAGGGCATTAGGTTGTATAGCTATTCTATTCTGCTATACATTATCTTTATAGGTAAGGTCTATCTTAACTTCTAGACGTATAATAGCCCCCTCTTACCTAACTAGGTAATTACACTTATAGAAAATGGTTAGATAATAAATAAGAAAGGCCTAGAATGGGTATAGCACTTTAATTTCTATACAAGGAGTTATATAAAGGGTGCTTACTACCTCCTTATCCTTAATAGCTACAAAAGCCACTATTCTGTTAATTTTAAGCTATACTGTAAAGAGCAGAACATTATTACGCTCTGTATGCCCCCTTATTTATTACACAAGCTCTAGCCTCTTAATGTTAGGTGCTTTAGTCCCTTAAAACAGGCGTACGGCTAAGAAATTAAGGTCCTTATGCAGGTGCATATTACGCATATTGTAAAGAAAGACTTCCTTCTAGCCTTTTATAAGGCGTATAATAAGGTAATAACAACATTAAACATTTAAGTAGGCTTTAGAGTAACTAGCCTTATCCTGTATAATCTAGAATATGTGATTTTATAGCTAGATGTAAAGCTTTATACACTATTACCTCTAGGTTCTTCTGCTGGCTTACTAGCAGCTTAGGTCCTAAAGACGCTAAACAACCTAATTAAGTTTAATTTACATTCTGATTTTATTATAAATTGCATTATATAACATTAGAATAGCTCTCTAACGTTAATTATTAGGTATATACAGTAGCTAAAGAAAGAAATTATAGTGGTAGCCTATAACTAGGTTTTAATGTAGGCATAAATAACTAAGTATTAAGAGGTAAATAAGCGTATAAGCTGCCGTTGCTATATAAAAAAAAAACAGCTTTAGAAAGGTAGAACACTTATAATTAATTAGGCAAAAGATATAAAGTCTTAAATTAATATAATAGAGTAGTTATAGGTAGAAACAGGTTAAAGTAGTAGTTATGTAAGGAGGACAGAAACACACGCGTAACAATGTAGTATCTGTAGAGAGACTAGACATAATGCTTATATATATCAGAAAGTTAAATCTACTTCTAAAGAAGAAGATTCTAAATAGTTTAAATTAAATTAAGGCGTTATAGTTAATTTCTCTTACACTTTGTTATACAGGTGCTAGAAAAGTAATTTACTTACTTATGTAATTTATTTACTTATGAACTACGTTAGTTATAAATATAACTATAGAGAAAGCTATAGCTTTAGTTATAAAGAAAAAGAAGCTTATTAAGAGACTTAGTAATACTTTTATAATTACTTTTATATAGAGAACGCCTGTTAGTTTTATAAATTAATAGTATATATAGTACCTAGTTATAAGTTTACCTACTGCTATATTACTAAGGGTATATACTACTATAAAACTTCTTACTAGTATCTTAGTAAGATTAATAACCCTAAGACTATAGTTAAGCTTAGTATTATTAATAAAGGATGCTCTAAAGAATAGCCTAATAGTAAGACTATCTTTTATTACATTTTAATATATAAAGATACTTTTAAGGTTTTAGTTAATATAATAAGAATCCTAGTATATAATATATTCTCTAGCCTAGATAATAACTTATAAAGATATAAAGCCTATTATATAGGTGTTTCTCTATAGAATAAGTCTAAGAATTACGCCTTAGTTAAGAAGGTTACGTTTATTAAGGACTATTTAGACTCTTTTTACTTAGCTATAGTGTTAGGTTAAATAGAGAGTATTTATACTACTAAGAGAATAAAAATAACAGATTATTAATAATAGCTATATAAAACTAAAGTAGCTAGGGTATCTTACCTTATTAAGCTTTTAAACGTATGCTAACTAGCTATTAACATTATAAATAAAGTAACTAAACTAAAAGAAGATAAAGATCTAAGCCCTTCTTAAAATTAGACCTAGACTAAGGCCCTAGATATTATTATAAATACCTCTAAAGAAGAAAATATATCTAAGAATTACAGTCTCTTTAAAGAATTTATAACCTAAGAAAGTTAAGCCTTTACCTAAGAGCTTTTATATAAGAGGATTAATAATAAGATCTTAGTTTCTAAGGACTTTTTATAATAAGCTTAGCCTAAATATAATAACGTTATATATAGATAAGCTAAAGCTATAGTAGCAGACTATAAGTCTTAACTAGCTAAAAAGGTATATAACATTTTTATTACTATAGATAAATACTTATTATAACACTTTAATAAAGTTAAGAACTAAGATAGTCTTATTAAGAAGTATATATAAAGATAGAATAAAGTAAAAAAGGTTATACTCTAACTAATAATAGTAGTTATCTCTTTAGCTAATTTATAAATCTATTTTATTAACTTTAAGGTTAATTTTATTAATACTATCTTTAAAGAAACAAATGCTATTAAGTTATACTTAGGTTAAGACCTTTTTAGTAATTTTAAATAAATTATAGTTTATAATTTTATTATTACATATTAGTAACTTACTATTACTTTAGAAGATCTAGGCAATATCTTTATCTAAGGTATTCTTAATAGTAGCTTAGCTATTAACTTAATTAGTAAATCTTTTATTTAGTAGATAGGCCTTAAGGATAATATAGTTAAGACTAACCTTAGGATTAAAGGTATTACTAATTAGATACACTATATCTAATTCTTAGGCATAATTATAAAAGATGTCTATATAGGTAATAGTTATATAAAAGATGTAGGCTTCTTTATCTTCTTAGATAGTACCTATAATAAGGATCTAGTACTTAGTAGTTCTTTTATTCTAAAGACTTATATATCTTTAGAATACTTCTAAAACTAAATTATTAGTCTCTTTTAGTCTATAAATATAAAGATATATATCTCTCTTTTATTTTATACTAAAGAATCTACTACTTATTTCTTAGACTTTATTATAGATATAAACTACTTTCTTTAGGTTTAGTAATCTTAATTACTTTCTATAAAGAAAGAAAAATAGAAGCTATTATTATAAATTCTAATATAAGAGCTAGCCTTATCTTTTTAGAAACTAATTAGACGAAGAAATAATAAGAATATAAAGAGGAAATATACATAACCTTTAAAAGTATTTAGATACTTTAAGATATTAATACTATTTAGTCTAACTATATTAAACCTATATAACTAATATTATTAGATATTATAAATTAATTAGAAGAGGATAAAGAGATTATTATAGTCTTTAAGAAATATATAGGTATCTTTAACAATATCCTAAAATCTATAATTAAAGCTATATTAAAACTAAAACTATACTAAATATTAAAAACAATTTTAAAACTTTTCTAATATATAGAGACTTATAATAGTTACTTTCTTAGTTTGTAATTTTATATTTATAAACCTAATTTAAGGTTAAAATAAAAAAGAAATACTAAGAAAAGATAGAAAAATAAAATACTATATAAGAAAGATCTTAAGATTCTAGTGTATATAGATATAGTTCTAGTGCCTTAAACTTTTCTATTTACTATAATAAGTTATTCTTAGACCTAAACTAATTATTAAAAGCTAACTAAATAAGTATACATAATGTATAAGACTAAGGATAAAAAGGTTATCTTAGTAAATAACGTACTATTAAATAGTTTAATTCCTAAGGATAATCTAAAATAAAAACTTAAAGCTTAAAAGAAGGTAAAAATAAACCTTTAGCCTAATTTAAGTAGCCTATTTATAAATCTAATTATACTAAAGTTTTTAAATATTAAGAAGGGTTTTTATTTAATAAAGAAATACTTAAAAGCGGTTCTTAGTATAGTTAACTATTTATAACCTTAGGAAAAGAAACTCTTAGCTACTATTTTAATAGTAAGAGAGAAAGCTTTAGCCTAGAAATTTAAACATTATAGCTTAGTATACCTTTCTGTTATACTACTATAAGTTATTAAAATAATCCTACATAAAGCCTAGTAAGTAAGACGTATCTCTATCTTATAAGCCTTAGAGTAAAAAGTTATTAAGATTCTTAAGAACTAGTTTAATAAAGGTACCCTAGAACCTAGTTACACTATATACTATAATCTCTTCTTTTTTATAAGAAAAAAGAATAGTAAGATAAGACTTATTAACTTAGTAACTAAGGTTAATAGTGTAACTATATATAATAGTAATCTCTTTTTAACTATAGATAACTTTTTAAAAGACTTTATTATATACTAGCTTCTGTTACTTATTAATATTTTCTTAGGATATAACTAAGTCTCTCTAGCTATTAAAAGTAGAGATTTAATAACTTTTGTAAGCCTCTTAAGACTTCTACAGTATTATATACTACCTTAAGAAGCTATAAACTTAGTAGCCTAATTTATATATATTATAATTTATATTTTTATAACCTTATTTTTATATATTATAAGGCTTTTCTAAATAATATTACTATTTAAAGACCTATTTCTAAGTATAATAATAAAGAGCTTTTAACTTATAAAGGTATTTATAGATTTATTTTTAAATATTTAGCTAATATTAATAAGGTTTTAGTAAACCTAAAGCTTACTAGCTATACTATTACTATTGTTAAGTCTAAATAAGTATAAATAGCTATTATAATAGTTAGGTATATTTATAGTATAACAGGCTGTAAACCTAACTAGAAAAAGATTATTAAGATTTATAAATAGCTTAACTATAAAAATGTTTTAAAAGTTAGGTCTTTCCTAAGTATTACGTTATTTTATTAAATCTAGGTTAAAGACTTTTTAACTATTACTAAACCTTTTATAATCTTACTATAAAAATAATTCTAATTTATATAGTTAATAAAGTAATAAGAAGCTATAGATACTCTTAAGAAGAAGCTTACTACTATACCTATCTTTATTTTAATTAACTATAGCCCTAAAGATAGGTAAGTCTACCTAGCTATAGATATAAGTAATAAAGAATAAAAAGAAGTACTAGGTTAATTTATTAGTAATAAGAAAGTAGTCTTAAGGTTTAAAAGTAAAACGTAGTCTAGTGTAAAGCTAACCTATAATACTAGAAAAAAGAAGCTTTATAAAGTCCTTAAAGTCCTAAAGTATGTATATAACTATCTTTATAGCTAACACTTTATCTTAAAAACTAATACTTAAACGTTAGTTACCTAGCTTAATAAAGCTACTATAAATATTCCTAAGGCCTTTATTATTTAATAAATTACCTAGATCTAGAATTTTAACTTTAAAGTTTATTATATTAGAAAATCTTAAAATACTACTACTAACAAATTATTTAGAAAACTATAAGAACTATCTAATACTAATAATAAAAAAGCAGAAAGAGAAATTAATAACTAGATTAATTTTTAGATCTTCTTTATTAATATTAAAATAAAATTCTATTTTAAAAAAGCTTAGTTATATAGAGATACTAAATAAATAAATAAAGTATATATAACTAATAAAAGCTTTATTAAGTATTTACTTTTAATCTTATTATCTATCTTAGATAATTCTTAGACTTATTTAACAAAATCTTAATAGATTGCGTATTACCTTTTAACTTAGTAAAGGCCTTTAGGCGTTTACCTAGCTAGATATAAAAACTTTAAAACTAAAGTACTTTTATATACCTTATATAACTACCTTTTTTTTATATAGCTTATAGTAGCTAAGCTAATACCTAAGAGGGTAATAAATAACCTTAAAAAATAATAAAACCTAATTAAGAATGCTTATTAAGAAAGCAGCTACTAAGAAAGAAAAGCTATAGTTAAACGCCTAACTAATTAATATGTCTAAGATAGACTTTATTTAGAAGTTATAAAAGCTATCTAAAGCTATCTTAATTACTAGTTATAAAGAGAATAAAGAATAAATAACAAGAGGACCTATATAGTACTAAAGAGGCTACTCTTTATAAGAATATCTTTAGATATATAATAAGTTAATAAATACTATTTAGTTAAAGTAAGAGACCTTTTTATAGGTTAGCTAGAGGCTAGGTAGTTATAAAAAGCTAATTTAAAAAAGATTACTAAATTTATATAAAAAGAGATTATTTATTACTATAGCCTATATAGTAAGCTAATTATTAACAGTAGGCCTAAGAATAAGAAGTACGTTATTACCTTTAATAAGAAATATAGAATAAGAAGACAGCTTACTTTAGCCTATAACCCTTAAGTAAATAAAGCTGTTAAAACTAGATATTAACCTATTACCTATATACTTTTAACTTTTATAAAGAGGACTAGGCTTAATCTTTAGCCTTACCTTACTACTGCCTTATTTATAAACTAAACTAGTATTTATACTTTTACTAGCTTTAGCCTCTTTTATTTAATCTATAGATATAAAGCTATTACCTTAATAAAAACCCTAACTCTTACTTAGAGGGTTTTAGACTAAGTAACAGTATTTACTAAAGAAGAAGAGGTATAGATATAACTTTAAGTATTCTTATAACTTAATAAGGATAAAGAGAAAGTAAAAATAATAATAAAGAGTTAGCATAAGAGGGTAGTAGAATATTATAATAAGTAGTATAAAAGAAACTAATAAAATAAGTAACTAAAAGTTAGTAACCTTATACTTACTTTTAACGTTAAAAGATTAATTAATAAGTCTATAATTATAAAGCTAGATTATAAGTAGTAAGGACCTTTTAAAATCCTATTATATATCTTTAATTTACTATCTTATAAGTTAGCTACTATATCTAAAGATAAGATTATTAGTAAAATATATAGTAGTAACTAACTATAGAAATTTATTTAAGCACTAGAAGGATATTAAAAACCTATTAACTTATTAATTTTTAGATTTAATTTAGAAGAAAATATTACAAAAGTCTTTCTAGCCTTTAGTTATTTATTAATAAAAGATAACAGTATAAAGAAAAAAGAACCTAAGAAGCCTTTTTTACTAAGAGAAAAGAATAAAGATAAGACCTTTTAAGTAATTATAATATAATTAAAGCAGTATCTTACAGACTTATAAAAGGCTTATAACAGGCTACAGACTTAAACTTTAGAAGTTATAATACTATAGATAGATCTAGAGAAAGAAAAGAATTATATCTATATAGAGAAGCCTAATAATATATAATTTTCTTTATTATAAATAGTTTCTTTTACTATAAACGCTTTTCTTTATTAATTTACAGACTAATTTTTATGTTTTCCTTAGGTTATTTATATACGTTTTATTTCTTTCTTATTTCTTTTTTCTAGGTCTTCTTAACTAAAGTTAGCCTTAATAAGGTAGCTACCTACTTAGTAGTAAATCTTATAAGTATTTATAACATAAATATATAATAAGTATAGTAAAAAAAGGCTTTAGGCTTAAATTTAGAAGCTTATATAAAATACTTATCCTTATAGAGATAGTTAAAATTAAATTAGTTAATACCTTAGATACTAACTATAGAAGGAATCTTAGAAGCTAAAATAAGTAGTCTGTTAAATTTACTACTTCTTTTCTTCTTTTTCTTCTTCTTAATACTATATCTATACTAGTTATAAATACTCTTAGTATTATAAAAGCAAAAGCTTTAAGTCTTATAGTAAAAGTAGTTAGCATAAGAAGTACTAAGTAAAGATATATACTTAAAATATAGATTATAAATCTAAGCTTTAGTCTTATTATTTTTAGTAGTATATATATACTCTTTATAGTAACTATAAAAGACTGTATTTTAACCTTTATAAGCTTAAATAAAGAAACTATATATAGCTATTACTTACTTAAAGACTTTAGCTATCTATATACTGTTAATAGTAGTAAAGTCTTAATAAATAAAAATGTAATAGTAAAGGTCTTTCTAACTATAAGTCCTTAAGTGTATTTTTTTAAAATCCTAAGAATTAAGGCAGACTTACTAAAAGCTTAGTCTTATTACAGTAGGTAACTTATTAAGCTATATCTAAAGAATAAAGGTAACTTTAAAGTATTTATTTTATAAAATATCTAGTAGTATTTATATAAGAGATATAATAGTCTATAGCTAATTTATTAGTAATAGTTATAATTAATATATACCTTTAAGAAGATAAACCTAAAGCTAGTTATTACTATATAAGATATACTTTAGTAAGTTATTAAGCTTTATAGTTAGTAAAAGACTAGCATTAGCCCTTAATAACTAGAGAATGTAGTAACTAGATAATACTTAAGGCTGTAGCTAATTAGTATTCTTAATATTACTAATAAAGAAACTAAAGTTAGCTATAGTTATAATAAGTAATTCTTAGATCTAAATACTAGTTTTTATTATAACTAAAGTCTTAGTCTTTTATTAAGAATTTAAAAGATAATTAGAAAGAATTCTTCTAAATACTAAAAAAAAGAAATAAAAAGAAGAATAAATATTAATAA
Organism: Colletotrichum tofieldiae; assembly: GCA_022836555.1. NCBI lineage: Eukaryota > Fungi > Ascomycota > Sordariomycetes > Glomerellales > Glomerellaceae > Colletotrichum > Colletotrichum tofieldiae. The sequence continues at coordinate 5,739,548 of BQXV01000003.1, read as the reverse complement.
TAAATATTATCTTTATTATAAAAAGGTTAAAAGAATAAGGTTATTACTTAGTAGTAAAAGAGAGAGAAGTTCTTTCTTTAGTAGTTAGACTTATATATTTACTAACTTTACCTTTCTTTACTATATTTAATCTTATAAGAAGCTATACTAACTTTCTTCTTTTTACTTTACTTTTTAACCTTTTTTTATTAACTTAGAAGCTACCTATCTAAAGAGATAAAAGCTTTTTTTTTCTTACTTTACTCTATCTAATTTACTTTACCTTTTTTTCTATATTTTCTTACTTTTTATAAAGAAATCTTATAAGACTTTATCTTACCTTTAGAAGACTAATAAGTCTTAAGAAGCCTAAACCTCTATAAATCTTAATTCTTTCTTCTTAATTAGATTTATAAATTACCTTTATAATAATAAGACCTTACTATAAAAAACCTATTGTTAATACTTATTATAAGTTCTTCTTTTATTTTTTATAATGCTTAGCTAGGTATAGTAAAGTTATAGTAGCTTTAGGCCTATAATGCTACTTTAGTAAATATAAGAAAGCTTTTAATTCTTTTACTAAAGAACGTTTTCAAAAGTAAGTTTTATAAGGATAATAATAAGTAAGGTAACGTTATTAAAACCTAAGTTATAAACCCTTTTTAGCTTTTAAAGTAAATCTAGAAGTTTTAGCCTTTATAATTATAAGTAGCTAGATAGATATAACTAATATTATTATAAAAAAAAAGCTAGTTAAAGATTAGGCTGCTATTCTTTAAAGCTATAAAGCTTAAATAATACCTAAGGTACGTTAATTACTCTATATAAAGGCATTTAACCTTATTAGCACCCTTAAAGCTAAGATATCCCTTTTTTCTAATAACGTTTATTTTAGTATAATATACCTAATGCGTTCTTTAGCTACTTTAAAGTTACTTATAGCCTAGCCTTTTATTAATAATTTATCTCTATATAGTAGTAAAAAAAAGATAGAGAAAACATAGACCCCTATTACCTTAAGAGTAAACATTTTAGTTTTCTATCTATATAAGATAGTTTAATATAAATATATCTTTTTAGGTTTAATAATTAACTAGTAGACTAGCTATGCTTAGTTTTATAATAACTAGTAAAAAAAGGGTAAATCTAAAGATTACCTTTAGTTACTTATTAATAAAGTCTTATATACTTATAATAAAGTCTTATTAACTATATAGAAAATTACTTATTAATAGCTTATAATTATTAACCTTAGGTTTATAGATATACCCTTATAGGCTTCTGTAGTTAAGTTCTTAGACTAGGTTTATAACTTTATCTTTATAGAAAATCCTGTTTCTTACTCTATCTCTATTACTAAGGCTAAGAAAAACTAGCTTAACAGGCTTTCTAAGAACTTTATAAATAATAACCTACTAGCTTAAGAATAAATATAGCTAAATTAGAAGCATAATAACTAAACAATCTAGGCTACTAATTAAAAGCATGCTTTTTAGTAACTAACTATTACTAATATTTAGAAACGTAATTAATAGCTACCTAAAGGGCTTTTTATAGCTAAAGCCTAGTTACTTACTAATAGTAGCTTTTCTATAGACTAAGATAACTTTCTTATACAGGATAGATCTAAAAATAAGATAGATATTAATATCTTATTACTAACAGTATCTTAACTAGCCTTTACCTTAATTATATCTCTAGCATCTTTAATAATACTAGTTCTATAGTTTATATAACCTTAACTAATTATAAAAGCTAAAGGCTTTAGTTAGTAAGTAACTATCTAGAATCTTATTATATATAATATTACTATTATAAGTTTATAAAATAAGAAAAGATAGAGTACCTAATAGTATAATTTATACTAAACCTCTAGATCTCTCTAAAGACGTTTTCTAATACTTAATAATTCTTTATACCTTACGCCTTTTAGCTACTATGTTTTATAATTTATTCTAGCTAATAGTTATAACTCTTATTATATAGCTAGGCCTATAGAAGTACCTTAGCCTAATAATTCTTTACTTATACCTACTATAGAATAGTATACCTTAAGGACTAATAGTTATTACTATATATCTAAATAACACCTTAATTTATACTTTAGGTTTAATAACTAGTTTTACGTTTTTTATATATAGGATTTTAATAAAGATATAATATAGTAATTCTTAGACCTATATAATGTAGCTAGTACCTTATACTAAAGAAAGAACCTAGATAATAAAAAAGTCTGTGCCTTTATTAAGCTTAGCTTATAATAAAATAGCTATAATATCTTTATACTATACCTTAGTATAAGATAGTATTCTAGCTAGCCTATAGGTCTTAAAAGCGTTAGTATATATCTACCTTATAAGTAGGCTTTTATAAATACTAATAGCGCTATCTTCTTACTAAATTATAATAATTTACACTAGGCTATACTAAATATTAACTAAGTTAAAGGGTAAGTATATTTTATAGATTTTACTTAGACTAAGGACTATAATAAGTTATTTATAGATGTAATTAAGAGTATATAGTAGTAGTATTACTATATAGAAGCCTTTATAGAACTTCTAAGCCTTCTTACTTCTAACGCCTTTATAGTTAATATACTATAATAGCGTAATAAATATACTTATAGACTTTAAGTAGCTAAGTAGATAAAGACTTTCTTTTGCCTTAGCTTATTATTACTAAAATATAGCTAGCTAAGCTAGCAGAATAAGATTTACTAAATTCTTAATTATATCTCTTTTGTATTCTAAATAATCTTTATTATTACTTTTAAATTCTGCTATATACTTAGTATTTATAGTAACTTTCTTCTTTAGTAAGTTATATAACTACACACTATATTTAAAAAGAATCCTCTTTTTCCTTAGTAACTAACTTTACTACCTATATAAATAACTTTTGTAAAATTATAAGCTATAATAATAAATAATAATAAAGACTTACTACTATTAAATACTTTACTAGGCTTACTTAATAATCTTTAATTTATTAACCTTACTATGTAAATTAGTAGCCTTAGTATTAGTAGTAAGAATAACACTATAGTAATAGCTGCTATCTCTTTATAACCTAACTATTTAGTAATACCTATAATACTAAATATATAGAATTATATATAAGATGCTTTTATAGATCTATAAATTAATTAATAAAAGTAAATAAAGTAAAATACGCTATATAAAGTATTATATTATAGCTTTTTATATCCTCTATCTTAGTAAGGTTAGTTTTAACTTTATTAAGGCCTTAAATAAGATTAAGTAAATAAGATGTAGTAAGATTAATTATGTAGTAATACTTACTATAGTCTAAGAAATAAGACTACTTAGCCTAAGGGTCCTACTTCTTTATAATAGTTAGGCTGTTACTAAAAGTAATAAGTAGGTAATATAATATAACTTTTTACTTTCTTTTTTTTTGTTTCTTTTATAGGTACTTTAGGCTTTTAGCTTCTTTATTATTAAATAACTCCTAAGAGGTCTTAAGGAGTTATTTAAGAAGATAATTATAATAGAATTAGGTAGATTAGTAGCTAAAGTGCCTAAAGCTATATTTTATTTAGTAGCTAGGTATAAGATAGGCAGAAGAGTATTATAGTTACTAAAAGGTATTTATTATTATTACTACCTTAATATCCTTATTCTTATTATTATTATTAGATCTATTTTTTTTAGTTATATAGTTATTATAGTAGAATATATAACGTGTTTAATAAGCAAGCTAGACAGATAAGCAAGCTAGACATAAAACCACAAACCTGCTACCTACATTATTCTGATGCATCTTCTGACTGCTACAACAATATCTGTGTAAAACAAAGAGGCTTAATTAAATCTTGCCATTCAGGCTATCCAAAAAGGCTAGGCAAAGAGCATTCAAGAGGCAGCTTAGATCTACTTAGTCCCACATTTAACTTTAGTAACGCAACTTAAGGGTATACTATTCTGACGTAACACCATGCCTAACTTACGGAATTTGATAAAGCTAGAAGAGAACAAGCTAGTTAAGTATATTCTTAACCTAGATGCCTAATCGTTTCCTCCCTAGATTAGTAGTGTTAAAGAAATAGCTAATTAACTGCTTGCTAACTGTAACGCGCCACTAGTTAGCAAGCGCTAGGCCTTAAACTTTATCAAACGACAACCACAGCTTTAAACGCGTTTTTTTTGTAGATATAACTATAAGAGAGCTAAATGCAAAGATCCTAAGGTAATAAACGCATGGTTTCGCCTTGTGGCAAACACAATTGCGAAATACAGCATTAAGGGGTTAGATATCTACAACTTTAATAAGACTAGCTTTATAATAGGCTAGATTGCTTACAGAATAGTTATTATAAGCTTTAAAAGACGTTTAAACATAAAGATAGTGCAGCCTGGTAATTAAGAATAGGTTACAGTTATTTAGGCCATTAGTTTATCTAGCTATAGCGTCCTACTGTACATTATTATTATAGGCAAAAATCTTCTCTTTACCTAGTATACTAAATCTAGCCTTTTACATAACTAGGTTATTATAACGTCTAAAAATAGATAGATAATAAATAAAAGAGGTCTAGATTAGGTCTAGCACTTTAATTAGCATTTAAAGTTACATGTAAAGGGTAAATATTGCCTCTTTATCGTTAATAGACACAAAAGTTACCACTCTACAGACTTTAAGCTATTTTGTTAGAAAAACAACATTATCACCCTCTGTATACTGCCTTATTCTTCTTATCTACTTTAGCCCTTAGACGTAGGGTGTTTTAGGCCTCTGAAGTTAGCGTACAGTTAAGAAATTAAGGATAAGATGCAACAGGGTAACACCCATATTACAAAGGACGATTTCTTTCTAGCATTTCACAACGCCTTTAAGCAAGCTCTTACAGAAAAAAACATCTAAGGGGGTTTTAGAGAGGCAGGACTTATCCCTCTAAGTATAGAAAGTATGCTATCTAAGCTAGACGTTAAATTACATACTCCTTTACCTCTAGGTTCCCTCCTAATAACACCACCAGCTTAGACTTCCTAGACACTACACACCACTGTAGAGTTAAGTTCTTAAGGAACTCTACTTAAGGATTGGTTCCTTAATCATCCAGATAGCTCTCTGACACATAGATGTATAGCTACTAAGCATATTCTAAAAGGAGCACTAGAATTTGCGCATAAGAATGCAATGTTAAAAGCTAGGGTTAAGAGCCTTAAAGAGGAGAATAGTCTACTTAACTAACGTAAAAGAACTAAAAAAACACGTCTTAGATAAGGAGGAAGTCTTACTATATCTAAGGCACAGGATATCTAGTCCTAGAGAGAGGCGACAGCCTAGGTACAAGAGGAAACGCGTCAGAGTAGTAGTTGCAGACTAAGGATAGAAACAGGTTAACGGCGGTATAGTATCTACAGAAACACTAGACACAATGCACAAACGTGTTAGTTTAATAAAGAAATATCTATAGAAGAGGATTCTAAGTAGTTTAAATTAATTTAACCTTTTTATTATTCTGTTATAGTTGTATTTACAATATGGTGGTGGTTTTGTGTCTAGCTTGCTTATCTGTCTAGCTTGCTTATTAAACACGTTATAGTTATTACTATACTTTACTTTTAGCTACTATTATAATTACTAAAATTACTCTTTTTATAATTTCTTTACTAATACTTAACCTTTCTTAATTTTTATTACAGATTAGGTCTAAGAATTAGTAAGCCTATCTAACTATATATATATTACCCTACTTAGATAGTATTAAAGGTAGTTATAGTTTCTACGTCTTTTTTCTTTTTACTTCTAGCTAGTAGCTATAACGCTTTCTTACTACTTTCTAAGTAGGTCTAGCAGTATCTTCTTTTTACTTTAGGTTAGTGTTAACTATTACTAAAAAGTTAGATATTAGGGTTTATTAAGCTTAGAAGTCTTTAGTAATAAAAATAGGCTATATAGTTTTAATAAGGGTAATAGGATTTAGGGCGGCCTAATTAGGTTAAAGCTTATAAGGTGCTATACTTAGTTCTTTATCTTTAGCTTTTATTATAAGTTTAGTATTAGACTTAGTGTTTATACCTATATTAGGTTCTTAGTAACCTTAAAAGGCTTTATTAGCATAAATAGCAGCCTAATTAAGAAGCCTTCTTAATAGCCTAGTGTTACTAGTAGATAAGGTTAGGTTAAGTATTACTTTAGTTATTAAAAAGAATAATAAAAGGTAAAAGTAGTAGTATTAGTAATAGGTTTTTTTTACGCTTTTTTTTCTTAAGGTAATCTTTTTCTATAGTAACTAGTTAATAAACCTAATTAAATAGAAAGTAAATACATAATAAATCTTCTTTAGGTATAAGTATAACGTGCTTTTTAGTAATATACTTATAAAAGTACTAAGAAGGTTTAGACTAATTCTAAGAAAGTAATAAGTTTAAGTAGAAATTATCTCTTTCTTTATAAAAATATTTATTATAGTTATAAAGGTAAAGCTAGTCTTAATTAGACCTAGACTAATGTAGCTATAGGTTACTAATTAGTAGCTTCTCTTTCTTTTGTTTTAGGTTTATTTAATTCTATAGCTAAGTAAGCATTCTAGCTCTTTAGTTTTAGTTTTTAGTATTCTTTTATTTTTTTTATTTAGGTTAGTTTATTAAGCTATCTAGGCTTTCTTTTTCTAATTAGACTTACTTACTATATACTTATAAAAGAATTACCTTTTTAGTAATTTACTTATTTTATTTAGTTTTATTATTTTTTAGTTATTATTCTTATTTAGTTATTAAGTTTTATTTATATTTATAGTTATTTTATTAAAGTTAAACTTACTTTTATATTTAGAAGTCTGTCTAATTAGGTTAGTTATTTATAGTTTAAAAGTATTATAAGCTTTTTTAGTCTATATTTTTTTATTATAAGGTTATAATATTTTATTATTTTTAGTATATTATTATTTATAAGTAAGAAGTATAATAAAACTAACTAAGTTAGTAATAAGAAGATTAGTAGTTTAATTTTACTATAAGGCACTATTAAAACTAAGTAGAAACTAAGAAGGCTAAAGAAGTAAATAAGTTAATATATAAACTATATTATAAGCTAAACTTTATATTATTACTAGTATACCTAAAGTAACCTAAAACTAAAGGTAACTAACTAAGGCTTTTGTAACATAAGGATTACTTTTTATAATAGTTTCTAGCCTAATTAGGGCTAGAAAAGTTATAAAAAGTATTCTTATAAGTATAGTAGCTTACCTTTTATTACTGTTATTACTAAGTAGTAGTTATATATATTAAATCTCTAGGTATTATTTTCTATATAAAAAAACTTTCTTTATTTAATTTTAGGCTTACGTATCTAGATACATAAGGTCTAATTAGGTTTAAAATAATAAAATAATATTACTTATTTACTTATTAATAGTCTTATAAGTATGTATCTAAAGATCTTATATTCTGCTTTAGATTTATTTATAAAGTTTAATAGTTTTTCTATATTAATACTATCTATAAAAATTCTGTTCTCTTCTCTCTCTCTTTAGTCTAATAGTTAGTCTCCTTTTTATAAAGGCTGCTGCTTATTAAAAACCTAATTAGGTCTATAAGATATAGATAGAAAAGAAAAATACTAAAAGAAAACGTATAACCCTACCTCTTTCTATTATTAGTAAGCTATATATAACTACTACTATAAAGAAAGTCTCTAGATAGATATATTAATATTTAACCTCTGCCTACTTATATTATTACCTAATAAAAATAACTTTAGCCTTATTAGTATATAAATAGAAAATATAATTAGTCTAATAAATATAAGATTCTCTACTTATAAAAAGATAAAGCTTAAAAAGGCCACTTTTATAGCTAAGCCTAAGTAATAACTAGCTATTAATAACCTTATTATATTTAGTAGTAGTATACTTATAATAGTAACTAATAGTAAGGTTACCTTTTACTAAAAAGGTTAAAAAAAAAAGCTATAGATTGTTAATATAAATTTACCTATAGCCTAGTAAGATTACGTTTAACAACAGGCCTATAAAGCCTATATTACTTCTATTTACTAGCTTAAAGCATACTTTAACTACTTTATTACTATATAGTACTAAAATCTAATAGTAAAGAATATTAAGACCCTTAATTACTATATTATATAGTAAATAGATAACCTTAACTATAGTCTATAATTTATACCTATCTACCTTAAGACTGTAAAGCTTTTTATTTTTATTAATAGCTTATTTATTAATAATAACAACCTTACTTTATAACTTAGCTTTATTATTACCTTAGTAAATAAGTAAGATAATAATAACCTAACAGCCTAAGCTACTACTAATAGTAATAGCTTTAAAATAACTAGTAATATTATCTACTTTAGCTTAATAAATTATAAGAAAGTTACTAAAAGCGTTCTTATCTTTAAGATTTATAGTATAGTTACTAATGCTAATATTACCTACGTAATAGGCACTATGCTAGCTATTATTACTAATTACCTTAAGATACTATAGATACCTATAATTCTTTATACTAACTTATACTTTCTATATAAGTACCTTATAAAACTTAGTATTACTAAGAAGAAAAGGCTTATAATAAATATTATAGTTCTTTATTAGTTATATAAGTACTATAAGATTTATAAAATATACTAAATATAAAGTAATAATAACCTAGCTAATAGGTTTATAAAGTTATTACTTAATAAGGCACTAGAGAAGCTTATTAGTAGTAGGTAACTAGAGATATAGATAAATAGATAGGTTTTATATATATAACTAGCTATATAACTATAAAAGTATTAAATACTTTTATTTTTTTATTTTTTATTACGTTTTTAGGCTTATTATAGTTCTATAAAAAAGAAGGTTATTTTAGCTACTTTTACTATAATAAAAAGTTACTAATATTATAATATAAGTTATTACTATAACGTAGTTTATAAGTAAATAAATTACATAAGTAAGTAAATTACTTTTCTAGCACCTATATAACAAAGTGTAAGAGAAATTAACTATAACGCCTTAATTTAATTTAAACTATTTAGAATCCTCTTCTTTAGAGGTAGATTTAACTTTTTAATATATATAAGCATTATGTCTAGTCTCTCTATAGATGCTACATTATTATACGCACGTTTCTATCCTTCTTACATAACTACTACTTTAACCTGTTTCTACCTATAACTACTTTATTACATTAATTTAAGACTTTATATCTTTTGCCTAATTAATTATAAGTATTCTACCTTTCTAAAGCTGTTTTTTTTTTATATAGTAACAGCAGCTTATATACTTATTTACCTCTTAATACTTAGTTATTTATACCTACATTAAAACCTAGTTATAGGCTACTACTATAATTTCTTTCTTTAGCTGCTGCATATACCTAATAATTAACGTTAGAGAGCTATTCTAATGTTATACAATGCAATTTATAATAAAATTAGAATGTAAATTAAACTTAATTAGGTTGTTTAGCATCTTTAGAACCTAAGCTACTAGTAAGCTAGCAGAAGAACCTAGAGGTAATAGTGTATAAAGCTTTACATCTAGCTATAAAATCACATATTCTGGATTATACAGGATAAGGCTAGTTACTCTAAAGCCTGCTTAAATGTTTAATATTATTATTACCTTATTATACGCCTTATAAAAGGCTAGGAGGAAGTCTTTCTTTATAATATGCATAATATACACCTGCATAAGGACCTTAATTTCTTAGCCATACGCCTGTTTTAAGGGACTAAAGCACCTAACATTAAGAGGCTAGAGCTTATGTAATAAATAAGGAGGCATATAGAGCGTAATAATGTTCTACTTTTTACAGTATAGCTTAAAATTAACAGAATGGTAGCTTTTATGGCCATTAAGGATAAGGAGGCAGTAAGCACCCTTTGTATAACTCCTTATATAGAAATTAAAGTGCTATACCTATTCTAGGCCTTTCTTATTTATTATCTAACTATTTTCTATAAGTGTAATTACCTAGTTAGGTAAGAGAGGGCTGTTACACGTCTAAAAGTTAAGATAGACCTTACCTATAAAGATAATGTATAGCAGGATAGAATAGCTGTATAACCTAATGCCCTAGATTACTATAACCTATTCCTAATTCCCTTATTATACTCCTCTTAGCTTACTACGTCATTTAGAGGCTGTAATAACTATTTTAGAAGACATCTTACCTATTATAAACCTAGTCTTATTAAAGTTATAGATATTAGTATTATCTATTTTGTACTTTATAATTATGTTTTATATAAGGGAAAACCACGCGTGATATACATCTAAATCTTTACAGAGGACTCTCTAATAGTTAATTCTTTAATTAAAACGCATCTAAAGCTTAGGTCGTCGTTATACAAAGTTTAAGGCCTAGTTTATTCTAACGCGTCGCGTGCCGCAGTCGCGCGCCGCAGTCGCAAAGCAGTTAATCAGCCATTTCTTAAACAGCACTAAGGTGTAGCAAAAATGCTTATAAATCTAGGTTAATAATGTATTACACAATAGTCTCTTCTTTATACAAGGTTAAATTCTGGCAGGGTGGTTAGATATTGCGTCTGGCAGGTTAGCTGTGTTTTTATTACTAGAGGGTAGAGAATAACACATTATAGTAAGATGCAGCCTTTTGCACGCTTAATTTTAGGTTTAATTTAAGCGTATTAAGCGCTAGGACTAAATCGCTTTTGTTTAAATGTTATACCATAGTTATAGGTAGAGAAAATTAAAGGGAAAGGTAGGTTATATAAAGTCTAGAAAAGTGATTTACTTACTTATGTAATTTATTTACTTATGAACTACGTTAACTATTAAGGTTAATAGAATAACGTACATAATAAGTAAGTAAAACAGACAAGCAAGTAAAACACTAAACTGCAATTATAACATATTAACGTAACTATACACTTTTCTTTTATAATAAACTATAGCGCGTTAAAGTAATAAGTATAACATTTAGCTTGCCCTCTAGGCTATTCTAAATAACTAAAAACTAAGCATATAGGCAGCAGCTAAGATCTACTTAGTTAGTTATGTTACACTGTCCCATTAACTAAAGGAAACATAATTACAACGTAACACTATGCTAAACTTACGGAATTTAACGCTGCTTAAAGAGGAGAAGCTAGTTAAGTATATTCTTAACCTAGATGCCTGATCGTTTTCTCCCTAGATTAGTAGTGTTAAAGAAATAGCTAATTACCTACTTGCCAACTGTAGCGCGCGACCGGTTAGAAAGCGCTAGGCGTTAAACTTTATTAAACGATAACTACAGCTTTAGATGCGTTTTTTTTAAAAGTATGACTACAAGAGAGCCTAATGCAAAGATCTAGAGGCTATTTATGGCTGGTTTACCCTTATGAAGAACACAATTATAAAGTACGGTATCTAGGAGTCTAATATCTACAACTTTAATAAGACTGGCTTTATAATAGGCCAGATTGCATCTAGAATGGTTATAATAAGTACTAAAAGGCAATTAAATACAAAAATAGTGCAGCCTAGTAACCAGGAATAGGTTACAGTCGTTTAAGCCATTAGTTTGTTAGAATACAGCGTCCTACTATACATTATTGTTATAGGCTAATATTACCTCTTAACCTAGTACACTAAAATAGATCTCCTACATAACTAGGTTATTACAATATCTAAAAATAGATAGATAACAAACGAGATAGGTCTAAATTAGGTTAAGCACTTCAATCGTTATTTAAAGCTATATACAAGAGGTCCTCATTACCTCTTTATCGTTAATAGGTATAAAAGCCACCACTCTGCAGGTTTTAAGCTATATTGTTAGGAAAACAACATTGTCACACTCTGTATGCTAGCTTATTTATCTTATCTACTTTAGCCCTTAGATGTAGGATGTTTTAGGCCTCTTAAGACTGCATACAGTTAACAAATTAAGGATAAGATGCAGCAAGGTGTAACCCACATTACAAAGGAGGACTTCTTTCCAGCGTTTCGCAAGGCCTTTACACAAGCGCTTACAGAAAAGAACATCCAGGGAGGATTCAGAGGCTCCAGGCTTGTCCCTCTGAGTGCAGAAAGTGTGTTATTAAAGCTGGACGTCAAGTTACACACTCCATTACCTGCAGGATCACTTCCAACAACACCACTCCCTTGGGTTTCCAGGACACTAAACAACCCAATAGAAGTAGCTTCTCAGTCAATAATGATTAAGGATCGAATCGCCCGTCATCAGAATAGCTCCCCAACACCTATTAACACCGCAATTGACCATATTCTTAAAGGAACGTTAGGGGTTATGCATCAATATGCTTTGAAGGAGGCTGAGAACAGGGTCCTTCGGGAGAAAAACAGCAAGCTTAGCTGACGTCAGAGAACTAAGAAAACGCGTCTCTAGCAAGGAGGAAGTCTTACCGTAGCTAATGCAGAGGATATACAGTCACAGAGGGACGCAACAGCACAGGTTCAAGAGGAAACGCGTCGGAGTAGTGGTCGCAAGCCAAGGACTGAATCAGGTCAACGGCGATGTGGCATCTGCGGGAACACAGGACATAACGCGCGAACATGTCAGTTTGATGTAGAAACGCCTGAGGAAGAGGATTCTGAGTAACTTCAATTGATTTATTGTTGTTGATGTTGATGTCTTCTTGGTTTTGTAATGTAGTTGCGGTTTGGTGTTTCACTCGCTTGTCTGTTTCACTCGCTTATCATGTACGTTATCTCTAATTACTAAAGTATCCCTAGGTAATTCTTACAGCCTAGATTATCCTTAGATAATCTTAGGCCTACCTACAGGCTTACCTCCTTCTCTCTCTAACAACTAGTAACTTACGATAGTTACTTTTCTTCTTTATGCATAATTAATATCTTTACCCTTACTATTTGTTAACTACCACCTGATACGTACGGTTAACTGTATCACCCACCTGTGATACTAACACCTAGAGCTTGAACCTGGACGCCTATACCTTTGGCCTGGGAATCGCAATAATCTGCTCCGAGACTTGACCAAACATGACAGAAAACATCTGAGCATCTCGCCCTCAATAGTGCTTGATTTATGAGTCCTGGATGCAGATATGGCTTTCTTAAGCCAGACTTGGATTGGTTTAGCCTCGCAAAAATAATTGTTCAATCACCATATCCACGTTAAAAAATAAAATAAAAAGAATTCAAATAACCAATTGGTTCCTGTCATGGGCCGCAACCCCGGAAAATCTTGGATGCAATGTTTCATTTCTCATCAGCTACCAATGAGACAAAATGATATTGGTATCTTGAAAATGGTAAGCCGCAGCCAATGTACCGCTGATCTTCAGTTATGACCACATCTCTTCAAACAAAGGGGATTAGAATTCCGCACAAGGAGAACTGAGGACTTGTCTTAACAGGGCCCATTACCTTGAAGATTACATTGCACACGTGATCCGAACACGTTCATCCAACTTAAGTGCTCCAGAAAGTAACTAAGCAGTAGAATCTAAGACGTTCCATCACTTACAACCTTCGTTGAAAGACGTTTCCATGCATAAAGGACGACATAACTCCATATGAAGGATTGTGTTACTAACTGACACGTATTTCAAAAGAAACTCAATACCTCCATTCATAACATAATCCCAGGTTTGCAACGCAAACGACAAACCCTGTAGTAAATAATGGTCAACATGCAACTTGACCGTGAAGAAGGTATTTGTTTATCTTGTCGAGATTTCAACTCAGACGTTTCAGGGACATTGATAAGACTGAACCTGACGACTTTGTGACACACAAAGGTCTTAAAGGATCTTCTTACTCATGATTGCGAAAACTACGAGCCCAACACGGCGGCTTTCAATTTTTTGAAAGACAAAGTCCCTTGCCTGGAAGATGGAGAGCAGATATATGCGCAAGTCTGAGCCACATAGACGGCACTAGCCATCCATGTTGCCGGTCTTGACGGAAATATTACTAAGACAGGTGGTGGGAGTTTGGATTAAAAGAAAGACACCAGACGAGTCCATACAACTCAACCTGAAGAAAGTCGACTTCAAGCCCTTACGCCTTTGGTGCCGTAACATGTTGGCTATCCAAATGATTGAATGGGCAACCTCCAGCCGATCAAAGGACGATGAGGAAGACGTTTCACTTATGCAAAACACCAATTGCCATGACTGAAAGCTGATGTGATTGCGAGAATCCTGCAACTACTTAATTCGTCCTGAGATATATCTGACGGCCGGCAGTGATTAAAAACCCCGCGGCTGGCGACACTCTTCCCATCTGTATTCCAAGACAGTCAATGATGCCATAAGGGTGGTGGTGCGGCGGCTCAGGGACCGCTTCCTTTGTGTGTTTTAATTACGGCCAAGTACCCCAATGAATGCCTCGCAGATTTGATGAGACCGGCGTACCATCCATGCGTGCTGTGATTATTACTGAGCACTTCGCTCAATATGGTCTTCGAGAGCCTACCGCTGAGACTGGTACCCCCTTCACCTATGGCGCCGGTCAGCAGAAGACTCAATATGAAATTTAGTACCATAGTCCACAGCGCCTGCGGCGATTCAACGACGGCACGAACATAGCCCAGAAACATACGCTTCAGACTGGTTTGCGTGGTCTCGTTGACATCAAGGGAAAACCGCCCAACGTGGACGAGGAGAGAGTCGCCTTTGTAGATTTCGGTGGTGGAATTGCCAAGCAACCTATTGAAGGGAAGAGTTTCTCCACGAAATAGACGCTCCAAGTTACCTCATTCGCCGCTGTCTTCACAACTGCACCGATGAAAGAGCGTCAAGGTCCTGGCCTGTCTCGCTGACGCTTTTGCGTCGGACAGCAAGCGCTCGCTGCTGGAAGCGTCATACAGAGCGCCCCGTCGCTGAAAGAATAAGTGCTGGGCTTTACGACATTGAACATCGGTGGTAAGGAGAGGACTGCCAATGATTAGAGCGAAATCAAAACTCCCGCTAGGCTAAACATGGCACTGATCCATGATTTGGGCGCAAGGTTGCAGGTTCTTGAGTGTGTCAAACCCTGATTTGACTTTCAGCAGCCGAGGGACTGAAACAAGACCACGGGCATTTCAGGGTGACCTCCCGATATCTCTCTTGTGTTGTGGAGGCCTTTTTGGTAGACCAAGGCACCAAGAGGACGTGAGTTGATCATGTAGTTTTTAGTTGAACAAAATCTGATTCCACGCGCAGCTTAAACTCTTGAACTTAACTCAACGACATTCAATTCCGTCTATGAATCAGGCTTTCCAGATCCAGGTACCGTGTGGCAAGTGTTTAAATTCGAGATGCGCCCGTCAGTGCATGAGGACGAGGCTGGAAAATGTGTCGCCGATAACGAGAGTCTAATAATTAAAATCGGCACATGTTTCTCGGAGTCTAGGATGAGCCCGAGTTCGGCTGCTCGACCTTTCGAGTGTGACTGGCCGGGTGTCCAAATAGAGTTTGCCTCCAGGCTCACTGTTTGAGGGCATACAAACATTGTGACTGGGGTCTAAAAAGGGTTCGGCTGCAGTTTTCTGTGCATGTTAGAACTTGTGTCTTATTAAGAGTTAGAGCTTTTTGGATACCAATGATGGCAAAATTGGTTAGTAGTATTGCTGCTCTAACTAGGTCTTGAGAAGCTGGTCACATTTGCCAACCCTTTTTTTGACGGTTATTTGCATCATGTCGAGTAGTTTATGAAGCATGATAATCAAACCATTTGTGTAAGTTCAAGCAGTTATAAACCAATACCCCAAGTCTCGGGATTCTTCGTTACCATGAATCTAGGGCTGAGAACCATCCCTTTGCTGCATACTGTCTCCTTCCTCGGCATCAAGCGCATGTATCCTCGCAACTTACGCACTGTGAGGATGTTCTGCCCTGGTTGAGCCTTGACGGCTGTGACTCCCAACTCGAATGTTTCATCATCTACGTTGGTTGAATCGCAAAATGTTCCTGCTTATGACGCTGCAGGCGATACACTCCGTGCTACCGTTATTTGACAGGGCGTTGAGGTTGACTGTACGCTTGGGATCTACTGTTTGTTCGGCGACGACTCGCAGAAAACGCAAAACCTACGCTGCCCGACCAAGCGCAAGCGGACTGAGAAAACGGAGGCAATTGTGACGAGTATCGATGGGTTAAAAGGGGAGAAAGCCACAGGCTCGACCGAATCGGGCCCGGCTAGATCTCGACTAAACAATACGTGGCATGCATGCCAAGACCAACGCGCGGTGCCTCAGAACACCCCAAAACAACAGGCACACACCTAGGTACACCAAAGTGCACTGCATGAGTTCCTAGCACATAAGCACAGCTACTATGTACGTATCCGTAGAGTACGCAGCGCTCGACATTAGAATAGCGACTGCGTAGTCTGTCAGAGCATGGAGAATGCGCCGTCAGGATCTGTGGGACAACTTGGGATGTTTATAGTTATCAAGTGTTTGTACAATGTTTATCAATATGCAGCAGGGCATTATTATGTGGTAACGGATGACAGCGGGTTCCTGGCCGGGGAAGTTCCTTCAAGCTCCGACGAGGCCGGGGATGCCGTGAGCTATCCGAAATAGGAAGGTGGTCATCTCAACCCCGCTGAATATTTCCAAAGTGGATCCGTTCCGGCATTTCCTTCGATATTTCTCTAGTATAAACATTTCCTCTCAATTTCCCCCTCCGATAACCGATCAGCATTCACCATCTCCCAGCCACCCACGCACATGATTTGCTGTTGCTCCTGCTTCTCGCTAGTCTCCGTAGTTGGTCACCGTCAGTTTTGCAACTCCAGCCCAACGTCACAACCGACCCGGACCCTGTCATGAGGCAGACAGGCACACACTGCCCAGATGCACACAAAGCATTTGCCGGGACCAGCCTGAGCTTATCCGGGGGTTTCGAGTCTCTGGGAAATGGCCAGTTGGCGCTGCGGGGAAGCTGGGACAAAATGTCTCATTTGGCCTTGCCCCATTACACGCTCTGCGTATCTGTATCCGTATCTCCAAGGACATCTGTTTCCAAGTCACGGTTGCGATAGGGCGGACTGCCCGTTGGTGATCGTCGCCGACCTGCAGGCTGCCGAAATGAAAACATTAGTCTTTCCCCAACCAACCGGGCCCACGACCTGAGTCGGATTGTGGGCAAAGTCGGCGTCGGCTCGCTCCATGTCAATTGCGCCATCCAGGTCCCATTCATATTAAAGCTTGGGCGCGCCTACCAACATCATCGGATTCTGTGTCTCCCTCGAACCAGCCAGCCCGTTCCCGGTCCAAACCTGTAGCAGTTCCCTCGTACAGGACCACCCAGTACACCGTGCTGCCCTCCCGACCAGCAAGAACAGACGTTGTGACCTCCCCGACTCGGCCATCATGAAGCTCTCCTTGACTTCTGCTGTCCTCGTGCAGTTGCTGCTCGGCACCACGCAGTCCGTCCTCGCGGCTCCGAGCCAGAGCACCATCCCGAAGCTGGGCGCCGTCGCCTCGGAGGCCGATATCTGTAGCAAGATCGGTACCGACATCCTCAAGAAGGGCGGCAATGCTGCTGACGCGACGGTGAGCACCGTCCTCTGCGTCGGTGTCGTCGGCATGTACCACAGCGGTATCGGTGGTGGCGGCTTCATGCTCATCAGGTCGAGCAACGGAACCTACGAGTTCATCGACTTCAGAGAGACTGCCCCGGCTGCTGCGTTCGAGGCCATGTACTCGAACAACACAAAGGCAAGCATGTTCGGCGGCCTGGCCAGGTACGTTATCCCCATGTTGTACGCCTTATATCGACGGGCATCTGACACTTCAAAGCGGCGTTCCGGGTGAACTACGTGGGTTGGAGCACCTGCACAAGAAGTACGGCAAGCTATCCTGGGCGAAGGTGGTCGCGCCGGCAATCAAGGTGGCACGCTACGGCTTCCGTGTCACGGAGGATTTGGTCAGATACATGAACGGCGTCACCCCGAACGGCAACTTCTTGACGGAAGACCCGACGTGGGCCATGGACTTTGCGCCGAAAGGATACCGTGTCAAGCTCAATGAGACGATCACGCGAAAGCGTTACGCCGACACCCTTGAGGTCATCGCGAAGGAGGGCGCCGACGCCTTCTACACCGGTGTCATCGCAAACGCCACCATTGCGGCTTTGCAGAAGTCCAACGGCACCATGACTCTGGAGGACCTCAAGAACTACACCGTCGCCGTTAGAGAGCCCGCCCAGATCTCGTACAGAGGGTTTAAGCTCACCGCTTGTAACGCGCCCTCTGGCGGAATCGTCGCTCTGAGTGCTCTGAACATCGTCAGCGGATATGAGGGCTTCGGCGACCCCGCGTCAAGGAACAGCACCGTCCACCGGCTCGACGAGGCCATGCGCTTCGCCTACGGCCAGCGCACAAAGCTGGGCGACCCGTCATTTGTAGACGGCCTGCCAGCATACACCAGAAACATGATTTCCCCCAAAACTGGCGCCGAGGTCCGCTCCAAGATCTCCGACTTCCAGACTCAGAACGTGTCGTACTACAATCCCGAGGGCATCGAGTCACTCGAGACGCCGGGGACCTCTCACATCGCCGTGGCCGACGCCAGCGGCTTGGCCATCTCCCTGACCACTACCATCAACCTCATCTTCGGATCGCAACTCATGGTCCCCGAGACTGGTGTCATTATGAACAACGAGATGAACGACTTCAGCATTCCCGGCTCTAGCAACGCTTTTGGATTCATCCCAAGCCCCGCCAACTATGTCCGCCCCGGCAAGAGACCCCTTTCATCCATCTCGCCCGTCATCGTCGAGCAGCCCGACGGCAAGCTGTACTTCGTCATTGGCTCCGCCGGAGGTAGCCGCATCATCACCGCGACTATCCAGAACATTCACAACGTGCTTGACAGAAACTTGACGACAGCGGAGTCGTTGGCCGAGCCCCGCTTCCACGACCAGCTGAGCCCCAACACCGCCGCTTTCGAGTATTCCTACGACAACGCCACTACCAGTTACCTCACGACCCTGGGCACAAACGTTACCTGGGTTGCGCCTGGCGGTAGTACGGCACAGGGTGTGAGACTGTTGCCGAACGGCACTTTCGAGGCCGCTGGTGAGCCGAGACAGAAGAACTCGGGGGGTACGCTGTGTGATTTCCAAAGAAGAAAAAGGATTGTACAGTAGCTTCAATAATGAGATATTAATGATTTGGAAACAACTGTCCATAGGGTGGGCGAATATTCGCATTCACCACCCATCTCATTCTCGTATGTGACGTAGCCTTTTCTCAACTTCAGTCCTAGTTTTTGCATCTTCTTTTTGGCCATCTAGATTACTACTTCATGCTTGGTAGCCTTGCATGTTCTGCGCATGGGGCAATGAATGAACCAAATCCAACGCCATGCGGGAGAAAACATCATTGCAACTCATAATACCTTGTCCTTGGTGATGCAGGCATTTCCATCACCACGTCCCTCGAATCCAACCCGGCAGTACGCGTCAAAAAGCCTGGTCGCGCTCACCACCCCCGAACCCGACATCTCACACTTTCGGGCAACTGAGCTAGTAATGATCGCCCTGAATCGGTCCGAACTTGGGGCACAGAAACAACAGTACGATGTTGTCCTCCCCCCGTCACCGCAACCAGCAACCATGTCCCGGAAGATGGCGCCGATAGGCGGCTCGGCACACGACGGAAGGGAATCGTATCCATCTGCCTGGTCCAGATAGTACACGGCCTTTGCTCGATGGAGCAAGACGCGGCAACAGAGTAGGTAACTGTTTGTCTGGATGGCCACATGTTCGGATGGGCGGTATCAATTGACAGCATTAAGGTTTGAGCGTTGGTCAGAGATAGCCGGGGGCTTGGTTCAATATTTCAGGGGCGCGAAATTGGCGCGACACCACTAGCAATGGTTTTTGAGAGAAGGCAGAAGCCTTCCAAGGCGCGGACTACTTTCTCACGGGGGATCACTGACCACATGTAGTTGCTCAAGGGGTACATTACAGGCTTGGACCGAAGCATCACCTCTTCTTCTCACAGCTCGATGGGTAGATATTCTCTTTACCAACTACTAGGATGTTTCGGCCGCAGCACTTCATGAGTCCGGCAGCAGCGTGTATTCCACAATGAACTTGGCTTCCACTTTTCTGCCATTGTTCTTGAATAGAAAGAAATCAGCCAGGGCAACACGTTGACGGGCCGCGTGCAAGTAGCGAGTTTGCGACTTGTCACTCGATAAGCAAGCTGACGGCCGACTATCTCAGCCTGCACGTGAATCAGCTGCCCCGGCAACTTTTCCGGGCCCCCGGTCCTTTTCATGATTCAGACACCAAAATGATGCTTGTGTGGCTGGTACCTGGGCTCCGAAATTTCGATTGCTGTGCTAAGCTTGCGCCTTGTTTGAACTTGCCAAAGCTTACATGGCGTGCTAGTAAAGTGGAGGTTGTGTATCATTCAATTCTCACGGTTACTGGTGTGACAAGTTGACAGGCCTCCGAGCAATAATAACTTTGGTGGCAGATCTGTGGATCTCGGTGTTCACCGTCAAGTGGAACCTCTCGAAATAGCGAAAACGCAATTCGGCGCTAATCATGCAGGCTGTGAAGCTGTCCCTGCGTACATTTGAGCGTCGAAGTTGTACAAACACTTACGGATATTGACATCTCGTTTTGGCCTATTCAGGGGCAGAATAGGCCGGTAGATGGGAATGCACCATTCAAGATGGCAATGTGATTATCCCCAGGGTCATCACTGACCATTGTTTTGCCAGCTTCGCCGAGAACTGCCATGCAGGGGGTTACGATCAAAGTTCTACAGCACTAGTACAATGCAAAATATGTCGACAAGGACAAGACATTGACGTTTACCGCCCATTTATTGCTCTTTCTTAACGGTCTACAGGTAATGCTCTCATGAGACCGGAAAGATATCAAGCTGTGTTGAAGACTCTGGCATCTTGAGGTCATCACTTGTGGCCGGGTCGCCCTTCCACGCTCAGGGTAAACCAGGGATCAATGATAATGCAGCCAGGAACCGTGCCACCTTAACAATGCGCAAGTGCCATACCTGACTACTTACCTCTCCGACCCTGCGCCCACCAGACCCCGCGATGTCAGGAACAGCAGGACTAAACCGTCCCTCCTTCAATTAGTACTACCTCCCCCCTGCCATCTCTTACTACTATGCTTGCCACCGTGCAATGCTTCGTGGCTGAGCGTTCTCCTGCTTGGATTTCTGTTGATGCTGAAGACTTCAGTTCGATTTCTCCATGGACGATGACGATATACCCATTTAGCTCCCAAGCCCACCCGGATGTGAGTCAGCCTCCTTAGACCATGGAACTAAAAAAGAGCAAATGCAGCGGAGATTTTGGTGCCGAATGTCCCTTGTTAGCACACAGAACAGAAGACCTCGTAAAATGGAAAGAAGTTCAAAAAAGACTCCCCTGCTCGGAGGAGTTGGGCTTCCTCGGCTCGGAGACGCTCATAGCACCTTGCAGCTTAGCTGCTGGCTACGATGGGTTTAGTGTCATCAGTGGGACTGCGTTGAGAACGTCCGAAACATTTTGGCATGATATAAACTTGGGCTTCTAGGGGCAGATGGTATTGCTGGCTTTGGGTGAGGAAGAACAGTCGGTCCTCTTCCTGCTTGTGTTGGAGGCGGGCGCTCAGTCAATGAAGATCGGCCATCCCTGGAAGGGGCCGCGAGGGCCCAGCAATCATGTTCAGAGAACAGTGGTGAGACTATTGGTCACGGGGCAGCTTTCTCATCCATGGGGGAAATGTTTGACTCCTATGATTGCATTTCTGAGTTCTCATGTCTTTTTCTTTCTGTTATCCGATGCCTAGCGTTGCCATTGCAGAACACGGACGTGACCATGGATTCACGGAGGCGGACACGATTTGCTAGCTCTTGGCCCGGCAAGTCAGTGTCAACCTCGAGTGGCATTTCGATGCGAATGTCGCGTGGCGGGGTATCCGACGTATCCTGCAACTCCGGCTCGGCTCGCCTCTATCCACCTTCGTAGTGCGTCCCCTGGCATCTTATGCGTTTTCCGTTGAGCCACCACAAGTAGCCGTCTCACTCCATGCTCGCGTAGTACGCAGGCTTTGACTGACAGGCCCTGATCTCCTTTCAAACGCGCGTTCAAGGCTATTCCAAGGGTCCTCCTTCGGAGTCTGCGAAAGCCAAGTTTCCAGAGAATACCCAGACGTTTCAGTGTTTCGCCCTTGGCTATCGTATTGAGGCAATGGATTGGCCGTTGTGGGTTCTTGTCTAAGCCATTGCATTAGCCATTTTACTTGCTTGTGATCAAGGATCTACATTCTACTCACTTCTTTTTGTCATTCATTCTGGGTCCTAGTGTTGCTTATTCGCTGTATGGAGTTGTTCTGTGAGTCCAGTGTGCTAGTAGACTGCCTCTCTGTTGCAATCTTTGGCATTTATAGCTCCGCCCATGAAAATGGCCCCGAGCCGGCTTTGGTCGAGGCTTGCGTTCTGGGCTCTGGGGCCAATTGAGAGTAATTTGGCCCCAGCAACTGAATGGACCATACTACAGCTCGCAAACTGGCCCCTGCCAAAGGATAATAATACTTCCAGTACTGGACTCAGTTGTGTTGCGTATGGTTGGAACAGAGATCATTGTAAATTTTGACAGGTGGGTTGCGCCCTCTTACATGCCCGACTGGCTGAAAAAACTGCGGTTACGGCTGTTCAAGGATGCCCTTTACAGAATCATACGTCATGAAACCATAAGTTATAGCATGGTTCAGCGCTCTAGACTAGTTCTAGGTTGATTTGTGTTGTTTGAATTTAGCTCATGGTCTCTGCATACAAAAGTTCCCGCCAAGCCATCAGCTTCGTGGCCTCCAGAAAACTGCCAGTGAGTTGAAAATCCTTCAGTCATGGAGCGCGAATCTATCAACGGTGAGAGAGTAGGCATCGATGGACATCAAGTCTGAACACGATTTGGTTCATTCTCAGATGGCGAAGGAGGAAGCAGTCTGTTTGCCAAACTGACAACTAAACAGAGTGGGCAATGGGTAGTCAACCGCACAATCCATCACATCAAGATATGCCTTTACACAAGATCTATTCAAACCTGGACAACAACATTGAACGCAAATGGCTACGTAGAGAAAACACGGGACACCGCCTCTACATTAACCCCCATCTAACCCCGAACCACAGAAGCTTGGTGTCTCCCACAATCATTTAGCCTCTGGCGTTATTGACCGACTCCCTTTCCGAGACTTCCGAACTGTTGGGCCCCGTATCTTTTTCCGTCTTCCGGGAGCTCCTGTTCCTTCCTTGCAGGCGTTGATGTGCTTCAAGTGAGCCTGGACGTCGTCCTGGGCCGTTTGCAGTCGGCAAATGCAGCGGAAATAAGGCTGCTGGGATCCACACGACCTCTTGTCTGAGATTTGGCGCAAGTGGCGACGGTAGTGGTCTTTTCGCGGTGTCGAATACCCGCAGCGACAGCGGTACAGAGTTGTTTCGCCATGCCTGTGCGCTTGGGTCTTGTGATGGCGCACGAGGTCTTTACGGCTGGGGAAACTCTTGGAGCAGCCTCTTTCGCAGCGGAATGCAGTGCTGCTCTTCTTTCTAGGTTGCTGGGAGATATTTGGTTTTGTTGGTCCAGGCGTGGAAAGTGAAAATGGCGAGAACGCAGTTGTGTTTGTTTGAGCGGAGAGGTGTGTGAGAGGCCTTTCCAGTAAGCTCGCACTCGTTCCATAATTGCCATCACAAGGAGAGCGACTCTCAATAGGTTGCTGCGTCTCGGTATCGACTTGTCCATGGCCAAGAGTCACTGGGAAATCTGGTTCGGCACATAGTCCAGAGTCGATGACGGCTTCTGTGCCACTTACGAAACCAGAAGCTGGAGGTGTCCTAAACCCCAAGTCTGTCGCGAAGAACTCGGCCTGACTCTCCAGGTTTATTTTGGAGATGGGTGTGGTAAGATCGAACGCTACTTGAGAATCGAGCTCGAAGCTGAGTGGCGGTGGTGGCGGTGGTGGTGATGATGGTGGAAAGAAGCCGGTGTTCACCAGTGGACCCCAATCTAGGCCCTCAAACGTATCTGCCCTTGATTCTAAAAAGGTGGTGGCGCTCTGGCCTGAGTAGGGGAAATTGTCGAGCCAAAGCGAACTTGTGGTTGTGTCATTTATGCAACACAACCAACCGATATCTGAGAGATGTTTTGAATTATAGGTGCTATGATGAGACGGGGCAGTAGGCGCATCGAAGTGTTCCGCTGAAAAACTCAGGACAACCTCGTTGAGTTTGAACAGCACGGGGTCGTAGAGACCCCACGGCAGCCTTATTGTTCGAGTGGATGTCGGAAGTCAATGACACAGCTAGGACAGGACTCAAAACAGCCCGGCCGTAGGTCTTTTGGTTTGTCTTTCGGGATACCAAGCTGAGGAGGGCCAGTTGCGTCCATGCTTGGTTGAAAATGGGGTTGGCGCGAGGGCAAGATGGGTGGTGATGAGAGGAGGGCAAGGGAACGTCGACTTCATTTTAACACGAGAGCCGCCCAGCCCCAAAATTGGCCCCAAGCAAAACTGGCACCAAGGCGGCCCATCTAGTGCGGGTGCCTCAACGTGCTGACCTGCATGCCGATGGCGGTTCCCGGCCAATGGAAGACAAGAGGCACATCGCTCTGCGTCTTGGGGCCAATTCCGACTACCTACCCGAGTCCTTTGAGATTCCGATATTTTTTTCAAAAGTCTACCCCGATGACCTGGCCAGGCCAGAACCCAGCCTTCACCACCTATCCAATGATGCCCGGGTAACGTGAGTAGGAAACTAAAAATACGGTAGTCCAACCTGCCTTTGGAAGGAGATACGCCAATTTGTCCAGCTTCATAAATCATTCAAATACCTCAAGAAACGAAGGAGAGTTGGACTCGAGGGCAACTAAATTCAGTTCCGCTTGTGGCACGTTGTGCATTTGAAAGTGCAGTTGGCCCACCAATCCATTTTGAGGATTCAGCCGCAGTAACACGATGTCAGAATACACACATTCACGCCGGTCTCGATTGTCCAGGTTAACCATGCGTAACCGTGGGAAAGGGCGCACAGCCCAGAAAGATCCGAAGACCAACTAGCAGAGAAAAACGATTCGGACCAAGTCGAGAAGAAACCATTCGTATAACTGCCTCATGAAACCATCGTGTCCCATCACCGCGATTCCCACCCACCAACGCCCCTAGACCAACGTGAAAGAACCGCTCGTCCCCTCAAACGCCTTCACGCTCCCGATCAACGGCTTCGAGTCGCCGTAGTACTTGATCCGGTACGTCCCCGCGGCGGCCCCGTCGCCGCCCGTCTCCCAGCTAATCACGACCTCGCTGTGCCCCAGCAGCCAATCCGTCCTCTTCCAGGTATACACGAGGAACCAGTCCTCGTCGCTCCTGACCCTGGCCCACTGCCCGTTGCGCAACTGCTCGACCGCCGCGTAGGTCCCCTCCAGCCGGAGGTTGTTCCGCGGGTTGGCGGCCTGGAACGTCGCGTTGACGACGGCGCCGCGCGGGTAGGATGCCGAGGGCTGGGTCAGGACCTGGCCAAAGGAGCGGCCGATCGGGGTGCCGTCTTGGACGACGCCCGTGATGAAGGAGAGGGAGTTGCCGCGGTTGTCGGGGGGCGAGGGGCCGGAGGGCGGGGTGGACGTCGAGGCCGGCGCGAGGTAGGCGATGTTGGAGACGGTGAGGTTGATGTAGGCGGGCAGCGTGTTGGGCCCGAAGAGGGTCGACGCGCCTTCGTAGCGTTGGACGGCGTATTCCTCGGGCGTGGCGATGTAGTGCTACCGTCGTCAGTCGAGCGTACCCGGGGATGGGACCATGGACCACTTACAGCATAGGTGTTGGCGGGGCCGCCAAGCACGACAACAGGCTCGCCATCGACAATGGTCTTGGCGGCCTCTTTGACGGCGTCCTTCCACCGCCGCCCGCTCATCGTCGTCGCCTCCCCCGGCGCAACGATGATCACCAGCTGCCCGACGCGCAGCATCTGCACGTCCACGATGTTCGGGCTCCACGCGTAGGGCGCGCTCATCTCGCCGACGTCCAGCAGCACCGGCTTCGGCCGCTGGCACGCGACCTGCTCAGCCGTCGGCGTCCGCAGGAGACCCGAGACGACCCTCCACAGCGGGCTGGCGTCCGGGTCGCCCGAGTCGGCCTGCGTGAAGTCGAACGCGCCGGGGCCGTCCGACGTGCCGGCGGCGAAGGAGTAGCCCAACGCCGCGGGGCACGTCTGGCCCGTGGTGCCGTCTGCGAGGGGGAACTTGAAGAAAGACATGTCGTGGAAGAAGTGGAAAGACTTGACGCTCGTGCCGGTGATCGGGGTCGAGGAAGACGCAAGAGAGGTCTGTCGAGTTAGCTGCATCGCTCAGACAGTGTGTTCAGGAGTGGCTCACATAGGCCGACTTGGCACCGGCAAACTGCCGCCTCCCAATCTCGTAGCAGCTCGATATCCCCAGGTCCAACTTGTCAAAAGCCGGGCCCCGGCCATGACACGACTGGCTCTTCCCGTCCGCACACGTGCTGTTCTCAAGACTACACTGCTGCCCGCTCCCATCGTCGCACCACGCACCAAGCACATTCGGCGTCGTGTCTCCGACGTTCGCCTGGCTGAACCCGGCCACGAACCCCGGCGCGGCGCTGGCGTCGCCCGCGAGGTCCTTCTCAAGGAGGTACGCCGCGACGCCCTTGTTGTCGCCGGCCACGTGCGTGCTGTTCTGCAGGATCGAGGTGCCGTGCGTCGGGTACCACGTCAGCACGCCAATGTTCTTGCCGTCCGAGGCGCGCTGGAAGCGGAGGAGGGTGAGGGTCGTGTCGGTGCTGGAGGCGTATTTGGACCTCTCGGACTCGGGGTTGGCGAGGTAGGCCCAGAGGCTGCGGTTGATTGCGCCGTCGGTTACTTCCGTGGTGCCGACGTCTAGGTAGCCCTGTGGGTGTTAGTCCGGTCCGAGCCTGCATGAACGGTTGACATACCTCAGTCAGGGACTCGTGCGCCTTCTTGATGGAGAGCACCGCGCCGTCGACGATGGCCTGGTAGCTCTGCTTGTCGAACCCTAGGCTGGTGACCTGCGGCAGGAGGTAGTTGAACCACGCCCCCGGCCCGGCATGGCTATGCGTGCCCGTCACGGCGATGTTGTTCTTGTTGTACACAGAGTACGCCGACCCCAGCGCTTGCACGCCTTCAACAATCCCCTTCCGGAGCGCCGTGTCACCACTCTGCGTATCCAGGACAAGGTACACGAACCGATCGCTCGGCTTGCTCACATCTCCAACGATAAACGCACGGCTGTAGATCCGCTGCCGCAGCCCCGTGCCTACCTGGGCCAGGTCTGCATACCCAGCAAACCCAATCTCGACAACGGGGCCGGTGATATCGGCCTTGCCGACGCCGACGAGATACTTGTCGCCGGCCGGCGCGGCGCGCGTCTCAGCCTTGACGTGCCATTGCCCGTCGTCACTGCGTTCAAACCGCAGCTTCGGGCCTTTGTGGGCCCCGAGCGTAGCAAAGCCGATGGTGACGAGGAGCACAAACGAAACGAGAGCAAACACGGCGAAGAAGGAGCGCCGGGGCATGTCTAGGCCAGAACGGGAATGACGAGGCATCGTAGAAAAATCAGCGTCGGTTAAGCTCGACTGCTCGGAGCTCAAAAGTGACAAGACATGACGAACCGCCCGCTCTTTATGGCCCCCTCCCGTCCCGAGGAGCTCGTGGGCATCGCATTTCCCCCCTCTCTGCCTATAAGAGCTCTTGGAGCTATTGGAAGCTAACCGAGCTCCCTTGCGTACGCAAACAGGACGGGTACCTGTCCATCACCATGCTGGTCTTGCGGGAAGTGGAAGGTATGCCGACGATTCAGACTCGATGATTTGACCGCGGTCTTCTGGTGTGGCGCGCAACGACACAGATTGGATGGCAGGTGGACAACCGAAGCGAGGGCGCCCGTACATGTCACTATCGGAAAGAAAAGCAGGGCAGAGCGCGCGTAAGTGAGCGAGCGGTCGACACTTTTCGTCAACAGGAAAAAGTGACCGTCCAGTTTGGAGGGGAGAAGAGCATCGCCCACTTGCCTGCCGTTGCCTGCCCAGCTGCAATCTTGCGTCACATGGCGTCCGGTGATGTCGGTGTCTGATTGGATTTGGATATGGTGGTGGGTGGCCATCAAGATGCGGGGAGTAGTAATTTGGGGTGTGTTTGCTGCCATCATTGGTACAGGCCAGTCGGTTTTGGTCGCAGAGAGGGGGGAGGGAGAAGAGACATTCAAAGCATGCCCACCCCCCTTTCGGCAGGATGGCCTCCGATTCGATTGTCGAAAAGGAGACCTGTGAACTGGGTTGTCCAGGTGTTCGCAGATCGGGCCGTGCTGAGAAAAGCTTCCAGCTCGTGGCGAACTGAGCCATCATAGGAACCATGCACCCATCGTGCAAGACATCGCTCTCTGGTCAATCGTCTTACAACATCCTCGTTGCAGTGGTCCCCTGTCACCCCCAAAGTGTGCAGACGTGAGCGTTTTCCGCTGGAGACGTCGAAAGATGATAACGTGCGAGTCCAAAATCGACTTATCATGTCCGATCCTCCCCTGGCTGCGCGGCCGATACTGCAGAATCAAGAATCAGCATCAAGACCCAGTCCTCGGTTCGCGCCGGTAGATAACGACTCGCAGGTTGGGCGGCACTCGAATCCCGTTCCAGCAGGCCAATGCTGCAACATCTTCCAATAGCCTGGCACAGAGCCCTGTCGACGTTCTCTTTTTGGACGCATCATGTGCCGTAGCGTAGGAGGGACAGGAACGACGTTGGGCTCGGATCCGATAAGTGCCAGCGACCCGTTGATGTTTATCTTTGGCCGGGTGGGGTCATGCAGCTTTGAAAGGTGGAGAGGGTGGAGACCGGCTTGTGCCCGTCCCTTTTGGGTCTGTTATTCAACGCCCGTGTGGAGTCTCGCCGTGTCGGCGTGGGAAACTCCAAACATCGACGTCGGCTTCGAAGCCGCCAAAGGTCGCTAGCAGCCTCCCCTATCCGCCTTCTTTACAATCCCTGGGCTTCGTCCCAAAGACCCTCGTCATGCGGTGATAACCCTATCGATCAAGATAGGAAAGTCGCGTGGCCCCCCGTCCTCCTCGACGAGGGGCATCCCATCCGTTGCAACCCTCACGATGGCAACCAACTCCATCAGGACATATCTCCAGGCTGTCTCCCCCCCCCCCCCCCCCCCAGGCACCATTACCGAACGAGATTACGATGAACCATCATGTACTGCTAAGCAACGACACATCGTCGACATTGATTCTACATAGTGCTCAACCCCCGTGGCCGGGGTATTATAGAGGAATTCCATCGCAACTTTTCGAGCCGACATTGTGTATATCCCAGATCCCCGTTCCATCCCATGACAGTCTCTGTGGAGATTAAATGTCAACCACGAGAAGCGACGTCCCGTCTCTGCTCATGCAAAATCCGCTGGTCCCAACCTTTTCCAGCCGTTGTCTCGTTGCTTTCCCTACAAAACAAAAGAAAAAACGCCCGGTGCAAAGACATACATCCTCCTTAACTGTGTGACGCCAGAACTCAAATGCCCTATCCGTAGAAAATACACAAAAAAGAAACAAATGCATCTGGTATGTAGTAAGGGGAGATGCCACCTCGAAACAGAGGAAACTTGAAAGCTCGTCAGCAGCCCTCTTCCTCGCACTCGCTCATGCTGCCGTAGCCTGTGTCTGTCTCCATGCCGACAACGCTCTTGGTGATGCCGATGCAGCGGTCCACCATCTTGTGGCGGACGTCCTGCTCAAGACCGCACTTTTCGCCGGGCGTGCTGCCGATCCAAATGCGGAGGCTGCCGGCAAGGCGCTCGAGGGGGTGCTGAAGCACTCGGTTGATGATCGGTTGGCGAACAGTTCTTCCATGAGTTTGAAGAGGGCGGTGCAGCCGAGGAGCGACATGTTGGCGGTGGCCCTGGGCCGGGCGATCTTCTCGACAAGACGAAGTCCCTCTTGCGGGGGAGCGGCGGTCAGCTTGGCACGCTGCAGGTGAGCAATGGCCATGGCACACTTGAGCGCCATCTGAACATCGGGAGCCTGGGCGCATGTGGACGAGTCCATGATGGCGGCAATCTGGCTGAGGGGCTTTTGCTCGCTGGTTGGTTGGATATCCTGGAGCGCAGCGGCAATGTTGACACCCCGCTTCTCGTCAACGAGGACAGCGCGGGCCACCAGAGCACGTGCCTGTACCCCGGATCCGATGGGGGCGGTCTTGAGCGCCGACTCCAGGCAAGTCGACACGACTCTCGGGGCATCGCCATCGTCTTTGCCAGCCTCGAGGCTGGTGACCAAGGCGCGCTGGATCGTCTGGCTAGACCACCAAGCCGCAACAGCATCGAGAGGCGAACGCACGGCCTGGTCGTCAACAACCGAGTCCATGCCGTCGTTGTGCTCGGTGACGCCCTCGGTCGTCGCCAGGTTCCATGCCAAGTTGTAGGCTCGCTGAATGACACTGTTGTTGAGGACGTCGTCGCATTCTAGCTCGATCAGAGCTGCAAGGTGGTCGGGTAGGTCGTCGTCGACCTGTTCCGAGTTGCGGCGAAGCTGAGCAAGCACGCGGTTCAGGTTTCTGGCCTCGTTCCACAGAGAGCGAGCGAGTTTCTTGGCGACGATGTTGTGCAGACCCTTGGAGCCAAGGTCCCAGAGAAGTACACGGACATGCAGGGCCTTGAGCATCAATCGGGACGGGGTATCGGGAAGGGTACCGGACGCCAACAGCGTAAGCGTAAGACGGCTCTTGTTGATCTCGACGTCGCCTCCCGCCAGTTGTGCGTCCAGGGCAATGGACCAGGCCTTGACGCGGGCAGCCTCCTGCTCCTCGGTCAGCCCGGTGAGCATCTGGTAGCCGTGCACGCCAATGGCGTTGCGCATGCTCAGCTTCATCGTCTTCAGGATCAAGGCCGCAGCCTCGAGGAAGAAGTTGTGCTGCGGGACCCAAACGGTCTGAATGGCTGTCAGCCAGGCCTGACGGCGCACATGAATCGGTGACGCAACGGAGCCCGCGGCCTGGAGCGATTCCCTGAGATGATGGGCCTTCTTGGGCTTCCTCTCGGATGGCACAAACAACGAGGGCACAAAGACCCACAAGAAGGTGCCAAGGAAGAGCAAGAACTTCAGGTGCGAAATGATCTGAGCAGGCGAGATGTAGTAGCCGCCAATGTGCATGTGTGAAGTCGATCCGAGGTAGCTGAGCAACTGGATGGGCATGGCATAGAGACCACGGCCATCGGGCGACTCGTTGCTTTGCTCGTTCTCACGCACAGCCTCGATGATCATTAAGCCGGCCAGCGAGCCGACCATCAGCTTGCCGAAGTAAGGACCGGCGCCCCAGCGTCCTTGCTGCTGCATCTGCTGCTGTTGCTGCTGGATCTGTTGTTGTCGCATGAGGGTGGGGTTTCCGCGGTATCCTTGCTGGGGGACGGGGTACGGCTGGCCGACTGCCATCTGAGCAGAGATGATACGCTTCATGTCTTCGGGCACGGGAATCATGCCCTGGGCGGACTCGCCGCGTGGGGTGCCGATGGGCGTGTTGATGTAATGGTCTTGCGGGTACTGCATCGGGGTCGGGGGTTGCTGGAGGGGGCTCATCGCGCCGTTCATCGCGCCGGCGACAAAGAGCTTCTCGAATGCGCTGATCCTGGCCTGCATGGCACTGTTCTCGTCGCACAATCGGTTGTTCCTCTTCTCGAGGTGGCGGATATACTCGGTCGCTTTGCTCAAGACCTGTGTGAACGTCAGTGCCCGCGCCTCAGTCAGTCCATCCATCTCAGCGTACCGTAGCCTTGTTCAGCTTGTGGGCCGGCGTCAAGCCGTGCAGTTCCTCGCGATCCTCGGTCGTATCCTCGCCTCGGGCGCTCTTGGACATGATCCTCAGGCTGGGCACGCTGTCGCGAAGCGCGGCAATCTTGTCGTTCAGGTTGGTGCGATACCTCTTCTCGATCATGTTGTGGGCCGTCTTCTTGACGGGGTGGTTCTCGTCATCCTCGTCGTCGTCGTCATCGACATCATCGGCCGACGACTTGCGCTTCCTGCTGGCCTTGCTCGAGAGATCCTGGGCGTCGGGGGACGACAGGCCTGCTCCCTTGTGGTCGCTCGTGGCAGATCCGGGGCTCGGCTCGCTCTTGGGGGATTGGTACTGGAGATGGGCGGGCATGGCGATGTTTCTAAGCTTCTCCTGCTGGGCGGGAGTCAGGAGGCTCGGCGTCTCTTGCGGGAGGGTGTGGTGTTGGCCAGCTCGGTGGGCGTGATGGTTGGGGGCGGGAGTGGGAGCGGCATAGAAGCCAGCCTGGGCGAGAGTCGAGTGATCAAGGGCGGAGGTGACGTTGGGGATGCCGTGTTGGTGTTGCTGGTGCTGGTTCGGAGAAAGTTCCCAGGGCGCGGCCGTCTGGAAGAGAGGAGTGGCGCCAGCGGCGGTGGTGGCCGCGATGTTGTAGGAGTCGTACGGGGGTGTGTCCTGAAAGGACCAATTGGTCGCGTCGTAGTAGGACTGGTCGTCGCCAGCGATGTTGGAGGCTCCGTTGGAATCGGACTTGACGTTCTGGCCTGCCGAGTCGTTGAGGAAGGACGGGGCAACGCCGAGGTTCGAGTCGTCGAGGCCAAATAAGGCGTTGGGATCCTGGTCCGCCATGCTGCAGAGCGGTCTATATGCAACTATGGGCTGATGCTCAATTCATCGAAGTCGGCACAGGCCCTTGAGGGTATCGGGGTTTTCGAACGGGGGCCAGGTCCCGATGCTGGCTCGGGACGAGATGTGAGTGGCCGGCGCTCGCGACGGAATCGATCGAAAAGGGCCCCAGGGGCCAGAAAGGTCAGGGTGTACGGGAGAGTCTGTTGCTCTGCAGAGTACCGATAGGGCGGAGGGATGGCGTACAGCGAGGATTGATGACGGTCAGCGGCGGCGTGGTCGCAGCGGGAAGAATGTGTGTAGTCGTACGACTGTCGGCAGAGAGGGCGATGAGCAGATGGGGATGGATGTGAGGAGCGGTGGTGTCGGCCGGGACGGCAGAGCGGAAAGACCCAGATGGAAGGTAAACGGGAGGGTCGAATCGTATGACGCTGGCCTTATTTTTTTTTCTCCCTCCTCTTGTTCCTTAGCGGTTGTTCTTCACACACACACACAGTTGCAGTCGTGCTGGGGTTGGGCAGAGAGGGTCGATTGGAGCGGGGGGGTGTGGAAGCGTGGAAGGGGGAGGAAGGGAGGGTCAGTAGTGCCTGCTTGCTGTATGCAAGAGGTCCAACGCTTGGGCGGTGGTGGATGACAGAATTGGCACACACTCTGGGTTTCCTCTCCTTCACACACACGCGCGCGTCTGGCAGGGCTGGGGAGGGCAGAATTGGTCGGGATCGCGAATGGCGAGGAGCGGGAGGCGAGAGCGGTGCAGAGCAGTGCAGGGGGAGTTGCGGATTGAGGAATCGCAGAGTCGGGGAATCGCGAGTGGGAGAGGGAAAGAATCGAGAGCAGAGAGGGAAGGAAACGGGGGCCGATCGTACGATTATCTGGAAACTACGCCTGATATGAGCCCAGAAACCGGCAGGAGCCCAGACCACCTGCGTCCCTGCCCGTCCCTGCACGTCCTTGCCTCAAGGACCACCCCTTCCCCTTCCCCTTCCCCTTCCCTCCTCTTCCCGAACGCGTACTCGGCCTTGCCCTTTCCTGCCGTTCTTTGGCGGCCGTCGGCTGCTCCCCCCCAAGCGTCGAGTCCATTCAGTGCTGGGCTGAGGTTCGGCTGCCATGTGGGACCAGCGTGTCAGCCAGGTACGTACCTCGGCGCATTATTTAATATGAGATGATACCTACAGTACCTTTGCTCCCATCCGCCCGCCCGCCGCCCGGCCTCCCTCCTCGACCAGCAGAACAAGTGCCCGTATGTGTTCTGTGCCTCCAGGAGTGCATCTCTCTGCCTGTCTCCGCCTGGCCGTCTCGGTCCGGCCCAGTCTCTCTGCGTTCTACAGAGCCTCTCCCATCCATCCACGGACGTCTCTGGCACCGACGCATACACCAGTGTCTCTGTTCGGCGGTGCCTGAAGACTGGATCACGGCGGCCCAGTAAAGTAGGTAGCTAGTGGAGGACGATGGGAGGGATCAGCGTCGACGCTCGCTACGAGACGCCCGGGGGACCAGGAACACCCGCGCCGGTCGGCCTGTCGTGCCCTTTTCCGCCCTCATTACTCCCCAGCTGTTCTCCACATGGCAGAGATGCCACTTGAAGCCGAGAAACACTGCAAAACCCCACTGGTGACTCTGGCTTCGGACGAGTGAGGGGGCGCGGCCAACCATCCACCAGCAGAGAGCGAGGAGAAGGGAAGGGATTGCGAGCGCCGTGTGTGGCACTTTGTTCGAGCGAACGCTTTAAACCACTTCCAAGCACGCAGCGAATCTTGTGTGTGTTTGGGCCCTCACCCCGACTGTCCTCCTCCACCTCTCATTCTCGCTCTCGCTCTCTCATCGTGGCTTTGGTTCGCCTCACCTCAGCTCCTCTCTCAGCTCGCCGGGCTTTTCCGTAATGATTGATGGAGGCTAAACGCCCCAAAGCCGTGGCGGGCGTTGGGGGGGGTTCCAGCCCAGGCGTGCCAGGCTTTCCCACGTTCCCGGTTACTTTCCAACATGTCCCAAAACGTCGAAAGTGGTGTTCCCACCGGCGCTCGCCGCAGCGTCGGGTCGCAAAGCGCAAAGCAAGGAAGCCGTCAAAAGCGCAGCGCCGCCAACGCCCGCTGAAAACAGCTGAGGCTGGCCGCTGCCCCCATCACCGTCGTCTGTCTGCCAGTGTTCGCCTCCCGATATCCATCGCCCCCGGGCCTCAAGCCTTCACTCGGCGCCTTTGCTTCATCTCTCAGCCTCCACCCACCTCGCCTCCCCCATTATCGAACGCCGCACCAAGTGTCTCACAATGGGGCATTGGATACGACATCAAACCTGGCCACGCTGGCCGCGGGCCAAGCAAAAACGTGTGAACCTGATCCCCCGCATGTCCTCCCGGTCGACTTCGTCTCTGACCTTTCCACCCCCGGCCCCGCCCATATGCCTCGACTCTCCTCCGACCTTCAAGACCTGCCAGTCGCCTGTGCCACCCCCGTCTCTCACACGTCCCCTCTCCCATTGTTGACCTCCTGGCACCGTGCCGCCGATCAGCACATGCTCCGACACGACACACCAAGACGCGGCGACGTACATGCCTCACCCCTCCTCGTCTGGGCCATCTGAAACGCCTTCCTGTCCTTGGGCATGGGGGACATGCATGGCACGGAAACCCTGGAATGGCATGGAGAGGTAAAATGCGAAGAACAGGAAACCTTTATTAAATAACCTTGATGCTAGATCGTTGTTCCAGAACACAGCATGGCAGATTCGCTTTCCCCCCTCCCCTCCTCGTCGTTGTGCATTCCTGGTGGCACTTGTCATCAACCCTGGTCGACGATTGTGACTCTGACTCGTTCACTGTTCTCATCCTCATCCTCATCCTCCTCCTCCTCCTCCTCCTACTTGCTATGTATGGCAATTGGCGTATATGCGGTTGAAGCAACAAAGAAACGTCAACAGAGACGGCGCCAAGAAACGGCGCGCGCGCTCGTACTCCTGTATTCAGAAAGAGAAGAAAAGAAAATTCGTCATGACATTATACCCACGGTCGCCCGCCAGGCCTGCTTTGCTCACTTGATCCCACAGTCTATATGGTATTTCCCTTTTTCTAACCCCCGCCCCACCAACCGACCAGCCTTACCCCTATTGTTTACCAGATATCGTCGTCGCTCCTGACCATCTCCAACGTCGGCGTCTTGGGCTCCAGCTTCTTCATCCTCTTGCGGTCGGCCTTGGTGACCAGTGACGGCGTCATGGGCACACACGGCGTGAAGGGCTGGTAGGGCGAGTACGGCACCGCCATCCCCGTCGCCGGCGTCCGCGCCCCGGACGGGGACAGCGGACCCGTGCGCGTGAAAACGGTCTGCTTGGTGGTCTGCGACGCCAGCGACGGCGAGCTCAGCGCGGGCTCGTACGCGCGCAGCGGCAGGGCGCCGCCGGTGCGGACCGCCGAGGGGGCCTTGGACCGGAACCCGCCGCCGGCACCTGGCGCCGCGGGGATCTGGAACGACGACCCCGGCTTCGGGGACGCGGGGAGCGCGGTGGAGAATCGCGCACCCGGCTTCGGGGATTGCGGCAGCCCGATGAGCGGGGCCGTCGACCTCTCCGACACGGCCGAGTTGGGGTCCATCTCGGACAGCGCCGTCGAGGGGTTACGGACGTGTCCGATGGGGATCTGTCCGCCGATCCGCTCGTCGATGCTCTGCGTGCTCTCGGGCGAGTGCTCCGGGCTGACGGGGGACACCTGGCCGTTCTGCTGCTGCACGCCTCCGTACGGCATCTGGTTCGTGGGCACCGGCGGCGGCGGCGGCGGCGCGTACTGCCGCGGCGGGATGGCGCTCAGCTCCTGGGACTCCTGGCGCGGGAAGGTCCCCGTCATGGGCGTCATGATGGGCGATGAAATGCTGATGCCCCTGACCTCCTTGGTCTTCTTGGGCGAGCGCAGCGCGGCAAAGATGGACGACGCCCTCGACTGCTTCTTCTCCGACTTTTCCTCCCCGAGGTTCAGATTGCCCGGCTTGTGTTTTTCCTTCCTGAGCGTGGATTTGCTGAAGCCGGCGTTTGACGGTGCTGGCAGCTGCGGTGGGTTGTTGGACAGGACCGGCGATCCCTCCAGCTTGATGCCCTGCGCCTTGGCCTCCTCCTGCTCCATCACATACTTGTACAACTCCTCGAGCTGTGTTTGTGCCATTTTCTTGTCTTTTGCGACCACCCGCTG
Source organism: Colletotrichum tofieldiae (assembly GCA_022836555.1). Taxonomy (NCBI): domain Eukaryota; kingdom Fungi; phylum Ascomycota; class Sordariomycetes; order Glomerellales; family Glomerellaceae; genus Colletotrichum; species Colletotrichum tofieldiae. Next base: position 5,702,833 of record BQXV01000003.1, on the reverse strand, counting down.
GTCTACGGTAAAGTCTACTCCGGGTGCGTGAAGTGTTGAGGTGGGTGTTGGGGCGATGTAGGGCGTCTGGGGGGTTGGGTACTCTGGTGTCTGATACTCGTCCGCGGAGGGGTACGAAAAGTTGCGAACGGGGCTCCGGGGGATGCTCCTGGGGGAGCTCGGCACCTCTATCGTGAGCTTTGGCGGCGACTTGGGCTCGTCGAAGTCGACCTCTTCGTCGCCAGCAGAGAGGGCCTCGCGACGTCTTTTCGACAGTACAAGCAGCAAAACGGCGACCAGCACCAAGGATAATCCGTACGAACCGACGATGGCGCCGATCTGGTAGGGAAGATATGCAGGATCTCTCAAGGCACCGGCAGATGCTGGAGGTCCGTCCTCGGGTGACGGTGCAGGATCCCAATCAATGTTCAGTGGATTGCTGTTGCGAGTCTCATGGACGGACGGGGCTGCATGCGTGATAGTAGGGCTGCAGAGGAAGAAGAGGGCGAAGGACAAGAAGTGAAGTCGAAGTCGAGGACGAGAGTTAAGAAGGGCTTGGACAGGTTTCATGGTGAGGTGGTGAGGACACCGCAACTCTTTTTAAAAGTCAAATCCAGCTTTGATGATCTTACCTCCTGGAGGAGGGTCCGAAACACATTGTGATGGAGAAGTTACATGGAAAGGCACGGATATGCGGCGCACAAAGGGTATATAGCGGCTGGTGAGGTTCGGCAGTGCGTCGAGATTGGCGCTGGCCGTGTGCTCTGGACTCTGACTTGCTGGAACCCCCAGGCACGACTCCTGCGAAGCGGTCGCACTTGCATGATGGTCGATGGCGACGAGGAAGATAGCGCCCAATATGGCCCGTGGCTATTATTGTCGTCTGCAGAGGGGAGGCGGGAGCATCAAGGGTTTCCAAAGATATGGTTGGACAGATCGACGTGATGACAGGGGGCTTTAAGCGCCGAGGACGGCTGCTGGGGTCCTGATTGGGTTGCTCCATCACATCCGAGTTGATCCAACCCCGCGCCGTACCACACCCGAACTGACTTTGCCAACTCAATTCGTCGGTGCAGGGCGACGCCATGCCGGCCAGGGCCCAGAATGGCCATCCATTGAGAGGCGAGAGCACCGTGGTCCGCCTTGGAAAAGTGGTGAAAAGATGAGCGGCTCCCGGGTCAGGTGTTCAGCCTGTCGTTCGTAGTCTTCGCTGCTCGTCCTGTCTTCTGACCGTTGTGCCGAAGAAGACGGGCCACTATGCCCAAGTCCCAGCCAGCGGGAGGCCTGTCCCTGCGTCAGCCCATGGCCATGTCTCTCTGACCGCATGTGCTCGTCTGCAATAAGGCGCGATATATTGCACAAGCCATCCCCCTCTGCCGCATCACATCACAGGCCGTCCTCGAATGGGATCTCCGCCTGGATGTGACTTCACATTGGGAGCAGCATTAAAGCGTGATGATCGGTAGCTTCGTCGCCGTGATAGGATCGCGGTCTTTCTTCCCCCAATCGACCGATGGAACGTTGAAATACACTTTGCCCATTCAATTTCTTTTCTTTGTGGCAGAGAGGGGAAACCTTGGGATTCGGGGGACAACGGTTCGCTTTCGGGGGGTTAGGCAAACAACGTTGCTCGAGTCATCAAAGCAAACGAGAACAGACTTTATCCGAGCGATGCTTCAGTGTTCTCCATGTCCAATCGGGCGTCTCGCGCACCCTCCTGTCGGTCGGTAGTGGCATGGAAAAAACGGCGGGATGGGACCATTGATCGAAGAAACAAAATTTCAGCTCGTCGAATCAGCGCCACGGATGGTCTCAGCGCAGGGTGAGGGCACAGGTTGTGTGTGTGTAGTTCATTGCGGGATTCCCGCGGAGCATAAACAGATTGTTACCCCGTCGGCGACTGCTTTAGGATCTGGCCAAATACAACGCCGGGCGCAACCTAGCCACGATTGAGGAAAAAGGTTGCTTGGGAGCCGAGACAACAACCTGAGCGAGCGAGGCAAAGAAGTGGACGGACAAAACAAATCCAAAGTGGATTGCCAGATCGCCCGACGGCTTGGTAAGCACGACATTGTCTCAGTGTCGTCTTTGAATGTGTCGCCGCAAAAGAAGCCATCGACGAAAGCTTCTGGTTTGGAGATGCCAGAGCGTCACTAGTGTATGGTGAGCGTTTGCACTGCCTTCGGTGTGTCCTGCGTTCCGGGTCGCTCTCTTGCAGGTGCTGTTTAGGAGTGGAGACAGACGGAGCACGTGCGTGGTGAGGTATCCTTGACTCTCACATGATCTTTCACGTGCGTCATCAGCTGATAAGTCATGTGACACCGTGCCGGGAACCGCGAAAGCTGACATGGCTGCTGGCGCCTCCACTAAGCATCATCTATCCATTGGACGCGTCGACCAGCCCATTGCACGCGACTCTGCTGACGACAAAGAGACATGCGACCCAGCATCGTTTGCTCACTTGCCTCCTGAATTATCAATCTTTGTATCTGACGTGTTCTTCCCACCAATGACTGCGCTTCGACGATGAACTCGTCCAGCTCGGCCCCTGGCCCAGCCGAATCTATCCTAGCAACCCTAAACACAGCACAATGTCGAGCCGTCACATCGAAGTCTTCTACAGTCGCCATTCTGGCCGGCCCTGGAAGTGGCAAGACACACACTCTGACTTCCCGCGTCGTCTGGCTCGTGGACAATGTCGGCTATGCCCCCACCGACATTATTGTCGCCACCTTCACGGTCAAGGCCGCGCGGGAGATGAAAGAACGCATTGCCAAGGCCCTTGGAGACGATCGTGGGAAGAAGATTGTCCTCGGCACATTCCACAGCATTGCTCGCCGCTATCTTGCCGCTTATGGAAAACGCATCGGACTGCACGAGAAATTCGCTATAGCAGACGATGCAGATTCGAGGTCCATTATCCAGAGGATATGCAAGCGGTTCCAGCTTTCGGTGGATCCTCCTGTTGCAAGATCGTGGATCAGCAAGAAAAAGGCAAAAGGCGACAGCCAAACGCCGCAAAAACGGAACGGCAAGGAGATTCCACAAAGCCGCGACTTGGAGACTTGCTTTCGAGAGTATCAGAGCCACCTCGAACGGTCAAACCTGCTGGACTATGACGACTTATTGACTCGGTGTGTGGAGCTGCTTCGAAAACATCCATCATGTGTTGCCAACGTCCAAGCCGTGCTTATCGACGAGTACCAAGACACCAATGGCATTCAGTACGAGCTCATGAGGCTCTTTGCACAGGCAAGGGAGAGGATCACCATCGTCGGAGACCCTGATCAAAGCATTTACGGCTGGCGATCCGCCGAGATCAAAAACCTGTATCGCCTCCTCAAAGACTACCCGGATACGGATGAGATTTCGCTTGAGGAAAACTACCGCTCGTCGCAAGCAATCCTAGACGTGTCTTTGAAGGTTATTCAGCAGGACAAGAAACGGTACCAGAAGTTGCTGCTTCCCATACACAACAAAGGCACCCGGCCAGTTTTGCGGCGTCTCAAGTCTTCCGCCGTCGAGGCTGAATGGATCGTGTCGGAGATCAAGAGGACCCTGATGATGGCGGGTAAGATGCTTACCCACGATGATGTGGCAATTCTACTTCGATCAGCATCCCTCTCCAGACACATCGAATCAGCCCTTGGCAAAGCTGGAATGGCCTATCGAATGGTTGGCGGGTTCAAGTTCTACGAACGCGCCGAGGTCAAGGTTATCCTCGACTATCTGCGCGTTATCCACCAACCAGACAGCAACGATGCAGTGGCCCGCATCATCAACGTGCCTCGCCGCGGCATTGGAGACACGACCATCAAGTCCCTTCTTGAGGAAGCCGAAAGCTCCAAGCTAAGCGTCTGGGCGTTGCTGAACAAGCATTGCCGAGGGGAACGACAAGCAAAGACGAACATCAAAAAGGCCATGGAGCAGAAGATCAGCGGCGAGCTGCTCAGGTTGGTGTCGGGAGTCAGGAAGAAAATCCTGGAGCCTCCTACTGGGAGCCCGTACTACCACTTGGTTGATCTAATCGAAAGCCTACTTACGCAACTCAACTTCCAGAAATATCTCCAAGAGAACTACCCGGAGGAGCACGAGACACGGTGGGCCAACGTTCAGGAGTTCATCAGTCTGGCAGGAGACTTTATGCGGGATCTGATTGCAACAGCGGATGAAGATCGTCTCCCGGAGATTGATGGAGTCCAGCAGGTGCAAGAGAACGACGCTCTCGGCCGGTTTTTGGCTAACGTCTCTTTGGCGTCTGATGCCCAGCAAAAAGGTGATGCGGACAACAAGCCGATGGTGACCATCTCGACTATTCACGCAGCCAAGGGCCTGGAATGGCCGATCGTCTTCGTCCCTGCCGTGTACAATGGATCTATCCCGCATATGAGGTCTGAGGATCTCGATGAAGAGCGCCGGCTCCTCTACGTGGCCATGACGCGAGCCCAATCGCTTCTCTATCTCAGCTGCCCGATGTACAGTTCGCAAAACGGAGGAAATGGGGGCGAGCGTACTGAATTGTCGAAGTTTATTCCATCAGAGATTCACCCGTACTTTAGGAAACGCGGTCCATCTTTCGAGCCTGGAATCCTGCAAGAAATCGGACGCATACTACGACGAGAGTCTGAGGTGCCGTCTCAAGACAAAGTCTTCAAAGGCATGCCGCTCTCGGAACGGCCCGAGGACAACTTGTATCCCGAGGATCCAGAGGATTCTTTCGGCGAAGTTGATTCTGGTGGTAAAAGTAAACAATGGCAGCGGCGTCCTCGGCTACAGGCAATTTCGGCATCAGAAGACGGTGATTCCCAGCCAGTGTCGACGTGGCACGCTTCCACGACGATGGATAGTGCTTCCAAATTCACGCTTCCTGGCTTCACGACCGCGAGCGCAGCTCAAGCAATGCTTGCCGCCGCGAAAGAAATGGCAACATCGGCCCAACGAGGCGACTCGGATCCTCACAAATCGACTGGGCCTCGCAGGGAAACAACGAAGCGACCAGCCGATCAGCAGAGTCTTCTTGGATTCGTCAAGAGGTCCAGGTCCGACGTGTCGGGTGCAACCGGTCCAGTGATTAACCGTTCATTCCCTTCTCAGCCACGGCCAGCCCTTCAAGAGCTGCCCGAACTTCCGAACCTGCCCCGGGCGCGACAGCCTGCTCCGGCCATCGAGCCAAGCCTCGGCGGGCACAGGCTCGGAGCAAGCAAGCTGCCCGTCAAGCCGGCAAAGCCAACGATCGAAGGCGGCGCGGGCCTAAAGAAACACTATGCGAACTTCTCGAGTTCCCCTCCTCGACCAGTGTCCCCTGAAAAGGAGAACCAGGACACGAATCAGCCGCCGCCCATCCGAGAACGGCCGGCTAGCTGTTTGCATGCGACCACGACGACGAATGGTTTCGGAGGGTTCAAGCGACCCGCGGCATTGAAAAAGGAAGGGGGCATCGCACCGATAGACCGGCTGAGGAAGCCCTTCAAGCCGCTGACGATTAAAAGATCATGAATGCTTGATGAAACTACGTCTTGCTTGGATTTCGATGGCGTTTATTGTCGACATGACGGGCAGGCGTTAGCTGGACGATTAGCGTAAGCGGGCTAGAATACATGGCAAAGTGCTGAACGTGTGTGACTTGTTTTGTATCTGAGGTGTCCAATTTGCCATATTTCGCCTTGGCCTAAAAAGGCGAATTGAGGTACCCGAGACTTTGTGAAGTTCCTCCGAGCTGACAGGCCTGTCTCCACATTTCCGGGTGTAGTCGGCTTGGGGAGTCACCTTCACACTTGACCATGTCGTTCAAAGATGAGTGTGGCGCATCCTTCGTAAAAAGCAGACGCTCGAGTCGTAAATGGCGACGGAGCGAGAATATAAGCCCGCCAGTGGGCGAGATGAGCTGCGAGGAGTGCAACGATCATCGAAGGCACCGTATCCCTGGATCTTTCTTGCAACCACTTCTGTAATCTTAACCTGGACAAGCACCCCTTTTGTTGGACAAAAAGTCCCCAATAACAACAAAGGCCATGTCCGCCGCCGTAACAGCACGCACTGCGACCAGAACCTTGGCGGCCCCGCTCCAGCGCGCTGCTTTCTCCGTAGCCCCATCCCGGGCCGCCGCCGGACCCACGCCGGGGAAGAACAATTTCAGTAACAAAAAGCCCGGCGAGAGCCCGATCGAGATTCCCGTTTTCAATCTGCGACACATTACGTCGAGCCCGCGGGCGCGGTTCTGGTTGATCACCGGGTTTTGCGTGATTGGGGGCGTCGAGATGTATGGGTGGTACAATTTTGGACCGAGGATTTTGGGGTGGGAGGAAGAGAGAAGGGGGGGTGAGAATGTTTGATGAGGGCGCACCGAGGTGAAGATGTCACAATTTTTGTCAAGTAATTTTCTAGGATTATCTCCTCATCTTGGCTGCTGGGATCTGTCCGCGACCCGGCCCTGTACCATCTTGCTTATGAAATGAGTTTTGGTATGCTTCCTTGTCAGTCAAAGTTCACCACGGTCGTTGTTCACTTGAAAGTAGATACATGGATTTGCTGGTGTCCCTTGAAGGGGCTCCAACACAAGACGCTGTAGGTACACAAAACATTAGACCTTGGAGAATCGGGAAGCATTAACTATGTGTTGGATGTTTACACATTATTTGACGTTGGCTAGGGGGCTCTCGCTGAATCTCGATGCAACTCTTTCGACATTAGAGACTTGTGCAGTGATGCAAATCCATATGTCAGGAACGGTAGTCCAGACCGCAGTGTTGGCTCCCCGGCCAAAAGACCGCCTGAAATGTATGCAGTGCAGATCTGAATCTTTTGGGATGGTTGTATTAAATACTGGGGGTCGCTTTTGATCCTGTTGCACTACTAGGGTTCCGTTTTGAAGCACTTTCACGTACATCCGAACATGCTCTCCTTCTTTTTCAGACATGAAAACGCACATACAATACTTGTTATGGCGTTTACCCATTCTATTGCGTCAATACCTTTTCAATTACCATGCCCTCAATCCTCCTTGAGCGTCGATTCCCTCCTGTACCATGGCAGCTTCTTCCAAGTCAACATTTGCCTCTCTTGCTATCCAGAGATGTTGGACTAAGCGTATGTTTCAGAACTCTTCGTGAATGGCTTCATTTGCCACGTTTGCACCTGTTCCTTTGACCTTGGGACCGAGGTGAGATGGCTCAGATTTCTAAGTGGTAGTATGTCCGCGTCGTCTATGTTCTCTACCTAGATGCTCACCTTGAGGGAGAGGTTCATAGCGAAATAAGGGTTGAATAAAATGCTGCAACTTCCAATGCCGTTTCATGACTGTAGCCTACATACGTTGGCAATCTACTAGGCAATGGTAGGTAGTGCCGCATGTTCATCTCAATAAGTTCTCAGCAAACATCCGTTGGAAACACTTACGGCGGGTTCCAACAGCATTGCAAAGACGTTGCTGCTGGGACGATACACCACACACATCGGTTGTCCTCTGCTAGGTTTGATACCAAAGTCATCGGGCCGAGCCTTGATCGGGATTGAGATGGCCGGGAAGCGTGGTGTCCGGAGTCCGGAAGTGGTCCGGTGCGATCCGAGCTTGTTCCACATTGGGCAAGTACCTAAGGCGGGCGGCCACGTGATTGTAGTTGTGACGCCATTGATCTCTGGGGCATTGACGGCGGAGTGGCTGGGACTGAGCCCGCCAATGGAACGCGCCGCCGCTGGCCTCCCCAGCCGGCGCGAGCGTCTCCACTTCTGCAGGCTGGACGCTGGAACCACCGCCAGCCGGGCGGACAGCCACCCACTGACACACACTGTTGCACTTGGATGACGCAGGCACGCGGGCGGAACAGTCGCATGTCGTACCGCAGCTCCCAGGAAGCTTGCTGAGGTATCGTGTGTCGCACATCAACCATCTCCAACATCCGACCGTCCCATCACCCTCTCTCCCTCCTGCACATCTCCCATCGCCGCTGTCGTCGTCGTCCATTCTTGGCTATCCTGCGACGGTATCTTCCCCATTTTCCCCCTTGTCACTCATCTTCGGATACCGCGACATTTCTACGGAGCACCGACCATAGCCCGAACATAGCCGCTGAGCGGCAGAGACGACACCCACGATGACGCTGTGGAAGCTTCTCGGAGCTGGCAGCCTGCTACTGGCTGGTCTGAGCAGCAGCGCGACAGCAGAGCCATTCACACCAAAGCATGAAGCCGGACGATGTGCTATGCGCGGCCATTGCGGCTCCAAGAGCTTCTTTGGCAAGCAATTGCCATGCCCCGACAACGGCCTGGCCGAGGAGCCCGATGAGAAGCTGCGACAGCAAATTGTCGACCTTTGCGGAGCGAAATGGAATTCTGGTCCCGTCTGCTGCGATGCCGACCAGGTAAATACCATCCCGAATGTCACTATAATGTAGCATACTGACCTGCTTTACAACAGGTCAAGTCCCTCGCCTCCGAACTCGGCACACCTAACCAGATCATCTCCTCTTGCCCGGCTTGCAAGGAGAACTTCTTCAACATGTTCTGCACCTTTACGTGCTCCCCCGACCAGTCTCTTTTCTTGAATATCACAAAGACCCAGGAGAAGAACAAGAAGATCATGGTGACGGAGCTGGACCAGCTGATCTCAACCGAGTATGGTACTGGCTTCTTCGACAGCTGCAAGGAAGTCAAGTTTGGACCCTCCAACTCGAGAGCCATTGACTTCATCGGAGGCGGCGCAAAGAACTACACACAGCTGCTCAAGTTCTTGGGAGACGAAAAGGTCATTGGATCTCCGTTCCAAATCAATTTCCCCACGGAGTACAACGAGCCCGGCATGTCACCCCGTGACCTCAAGCCGAAGAAGTGCAACGACGAGGACCCCAACTACCGCTGCGCATGTGTTGACTGCCCTGCCGTCTGCCCAGAGCTTCCTGCCGTCTCGAAGCCAGGTGAATGCCATGTTGGTGTTCTGCCCTGCCTCTCTTTCGCAGCCATCTTTACGTACAGCATTCTGTTGTTCGCTGCTGTTGCCGGAGTTGTCGGACACATTGTCTGGAGACGCCGTGCCAGAAGAGAAAGCGAACGCCTTAGGCTGCTGCAGGATGCCTCCCCCAGTGACGACGAGGATGAGGGCGACTTGGTTCAAAACGGCGCCATGTTTGACCGGCCTCAGCGATACTACAAGATCAACACCTGGTGCGACGCGGCTTTCAGCAAGCTCGGCCACGCAGCGGCACGCTACCAGGGAATCACCATTGGTGTTACGCTCATCGTTGTCATCATTCTTAGCGCCGGATGGGTCAGGTTCGACCTTGAACGGGACCCTGCGCGCCTCTGGGTCAGCCCTACCTCTCCTGCCGCGAAGGAAAAGGCATTCTTTGACGACCAGTTCGGTCCCTTCTACCGGGCCGAGAAGGTGTTCTTGGTCAACGACCAGCACTCCAAGGAACCCGCCCCCGTTCTTAGCTACGACACGCTGATTTGGTGGATGAATGTCGAGAAGAGTGTCAAGCAGCTGAAGGGCGCCAAGTTTGGCGCCACCCTCGACGACATTTGCTTGAAGCCTACTGGCACCGCCTGCGTTGTCCAGTCTGTCGCGGCCTACTTTGATAACGAGCCCTCGCTTGTCGGCAAGAACGACTGGAAGGATCAGCTCCGACAGTGCGCAAAGTCGCCTGTTGAGTGCCGCCCCGAATTCGGTCTGCCCATCGAGCCCAACATGATCCTTGGTGGTTGGAAGGGTGATCCCGCCAACGCCACTGCCATCACAGTCACTTGGGTCGTTCAGAATGCAGCCGAAGGTAGCCCTGCCGTAGAGCGTGCCATTGACTGGGAGATTGCACTACGTGACCGTCTTCTGGAGGCTCAACAGGAGGCTCGGGACCGTGGCCTCCGCCTGTCCTTCTCCACCGAGATCAGCCTGGAGCAGGAGCTGAACAAGTCCACCAACACTGATGCCAAGATTGTGGTCATCAGCTACATCATCATGTTTCTCTACGCATCTCTGGCCCTCGGGTCTACTACGCTGTCGTTCCGCGATATGATGAGAAACCCGGCCGTTGCTCTGGTTCAGTCCAAGTTTTCTCTCGGTGTTGTTGGCATTCTGATTGTTCTCATGTCCATCAGCGCTTCCATCGGTCTCTTCTCTTGGTTTGGGCTCAAGGCTACGCTCATCATCGCCGAGGTCATTCCTTTCATCGTCCTGGCCGTCGGTGTTGATAACATCTTCCTGATTGTTCACGAGTTTGAGCGAGTCAACGTTAGCCATCCCGATGAGATGGTTGAGGAGCGGATCGCCAAGGCACTGGGCCGCATGGGGCCGTCCATCCTCTTCTCGGCCCTGACCGAGACCGTTGCCTTTGCTCTTGGAACCTTTGTCGGCATGCCTGCGGTGCGTAACTTCGCTGCCTACGCCGCCGGCGCCGTCTTCATCAACGCCATCCTCCAGATCACGCTGTTCGTGTCCGTTTTGGCCATGAACCAGATCCGCGTTGAGGACCACCGGGCAGACTGCATTCCCTGCCTCCAGGTCAAGGCCGCTCGTGTCCACCTCAGTGGCAGCAACGGAAACGCGAATGCCCGATTCTACGAAGTGCCGGAGGAGAGTTGGTTGCAGCAGTTCATCCGTCGGACGTACGCCCCCGCCATTCTTGCAAAGCAGGCCAAGGTTATCATCGTCGCCGTTTTCCTCGGCCTCTTCGCTGCCGGCATCGCTCTCATTCCTGAGGTCCAGCTCGGCCTGGACCAGCGTGTTGCCATTCCCGATGGATCCTACCTCATCCCCTACTTCAACGATCTATACAAGTACATGGAGACCGGACCGCCCGTCTACTTTGTCACCAGAGGCTTCAACGCCACCGCACGCAAGAACCAACGCGAAATATGCGCCAGGTTCACCACCTGCGATCAGTTTTCCCTCGCCAACATCCTGGAGGGAGAGAGAAAGCGACCCGAGGTTTCGTACATCTCCTCGCCGGCTGCCAGCTGGATTGATGACTACTTCCTGTGGCTCAACCCCGACCTCGGTGATTCCTGCTGCGTGGAGAACGGCAAGGCATGCTTTGCCGACCGCAACCCGCCCTGGAACATCACCCTGTCCGGCATGCCCCAGGACGGCGAGTTCATCCACTACCTCGAGAAGTTCCTCAAGGCCCCAACGAACGACGACTGCCCGCTGGGCGGCCAAGCATCCTATGGCCAGGCCGTGGTGATCGACTCGGAGGAGGACACCATTCCGGCCAGCCATTTCAGAACGATGCACACCCCGCTGCGCAGCCAGGAGGATTTCATCAACGCCATGTCGGCTGCGCGAAGAATCGCGTCCGACATCACCCGCTCGACCGGCGTCGACGTGTTCCCCTACAGTCTCTTCTACATCTTCTTCGACCAATACGCCAGCATCGTGTCGCTGACGGGCGCCCTTCTTGGCTCGGCAGTGGCAATCATCTTTGTCATCGCGTCGATCCTGCTGGGGTCTCTCATGACTGCCCTGGTCGTCACGGTCACGGTCTGCATGACCGTTGTCGACATCATTGGCGCGATGGCGGTGTTTGGGGTGTCGCTCAACGCCGTCTCACTCGTCAACCTCATCATCTGCGTCGGCATCGGCGTGGAGTTCTGCGCTCACATTGCGAGGGCGTTCATGTTCCCTTCGCGCACCGTCATGGAGCGTGCCAAGAACCGCTTCCGCGGCCGCGACGCGCGCGCCTGGACGGCCCTGGTCAACGTGGGAAGCTCCGTCTTCTCGGGTATCACGGTCACCAAGCTTCTCGGGGTCTTCGTGCTCGCCTTTACGAGGTCCAAGATCTTTGAGATATACTACTTCCGGGTCTGGCTGGCGCTTGTCATCTTCGCCGGCACCCACGCGCTCATCTTCCTCCCCGTCGCGCTGAGCTTGTTCGGCGGAGAGGGATATGTGGACCCCGAGAGCGAGGGCGGCATCGAGGAGGACCTCGCCAGCCGGAGATACCGTGCTCTCGTGCCCGACGAGGACACGGACTCGGACGATGACTACTAGAATGATGATGGGTGGTTCTATCCTAGTTTTTTTTGTAATACTAGCTGGAAGTAAATAAAGAGATGGATTCTGCTTTACGCTACACGTTTCGGCCTGGCTGTGACTGTGGACATGGGCACATTGCACATGGGGAGATTTGATTCCAACGAGTGCCAACCCGTATGTTCCATGAACCAAGCGGTCTGTTTGGGGCGCTAATATCATTGACGTAGGTCGCGGGCATCCCAGTTCACGGCTCAAGAGCCCAAGTCGGGCACGCTGGGACAAAACGAGGCCGTCGCGGCGGTGGTGGTGGTGTCAGTGTTCGTAGAATCCAATCGGGGCTGGGCCAACGGCAAGGTGCCACATAACCATGGCCTAGGGGGGTGGGATTGCGGTGACATGTGCGCGGCGAGTTGACAGCGCATCACAGACGATTGGGCGTCACTCGGGGCGGCGGCGGAGGGGTTCACGTAGGATTCGCTGGTGACACGCGGGACCTGTGGGTTTTGTGCACGCGAGACCTGTTCACAATGGCATTTGACGAAGAGTCGGGAGCGAGCGAGACTGTAGATAGAGAGAAACCGGGGGAGTATTGAGTATTTCAGAGGGGGGGGGGGGGGGGGGGGGGGGGGGGGGGGGGGGGGGGGCGCTCTGGATGCTCAGCAAGGGTCTTGCGGTAGGAAGACGTTGGTGAGGCGGGCGGGAGTGGGCGAGGGTAAGGGATGGACCCTGAGCGAAGGTGTTTCTTGGCAACGGCGCGAAGCCGAGGCTGATGCGATGTGTCTCTGTATCTACGGCATACGACGGCAGGCACAGGTCGAGAGGTTCGAAAGACGGTTGTTCGGGTTGAAGCCGTCGGTTTCCACCCGGGACTGGTTAGTCAGGAGGCAGAGGAAAAGAAATTCAGACGAAGGGATACGAAGGACAATACAAAAATACCAAACAAAAAAAGGACAGGGGGCCGCGCGATGCTTCCGAGCTACCTGAGGGCAAATTTCCGTATCAATTTGGCGGGTGAACCGCGTGGCCGCTCGTGCCCCTTTCCGACTCGTACTCGTCGCCCGCCATATGGCCGAGAGGAGCAGAGGATGATGGGTGACAATCACGGGCCGGGAAGTATATCGATATGACACGGCACGAATGAGGCAACGGGGGCGCGCTTCTCGGAGGGGCCCGCGCGTGGGATTGGGGGATCGCTAGTCAGTCGTGTACTCTATCCAGAGTGCTAGTTCAGGGGCTTCGTCGATGATGGCTTCGGGGTGGGCTTTTCCCACTCATGAAGGCGCGAGTCCCGTCCTCAGGCACGGGTACGCGACGTGGTACGGATACCTTCTGAGCGGCTTGCCACAGTTGAATCCGAGTTGGGTACGGATGGCAAGCCGTCCATGCCATACCTGTGGCGATCCCGCGACGCTTTTCCTGTGCCCGGGACTCTGGGCGAATCGAAACGGCCGGTCGAGTGGTTGCATAAAGATGATGGAACAGGCGCTTCGCAGGGCCGAGATGGAGGAGAGGAAGGCCCTACGATGATAGGAGACGGAGAGAGAGAGAGGTGTGCGAGGGATGTTTGGAACGTGGAGGTACAGAGTACCGACACAAGAGCTACGTACCGTGAGTGTGGGGACGCTGCAAGTCCTGATTGGACGGCTGGCTGGTGCCGGCAAATGACAGGTCGCGGACGGGGGGGCCCACCGCCCAAGCTCCCGAAGCGAGAGCCGCCCCTGCTGGCGGGCACTGTGCACGGGCTGGGCTGGGCGAGCTCATTCACCTCTGGCGCAGTTGCACAGCTGACAGCTTATCGCTGCTGGCCGTCAAGGGGGGGAGACATGTTTCCCCTTGTTTCTTGGTTCACCACCTGCGGTTCAAGTAAGGTGAGGGAGCAGAGAGACGGAGAGACGACCCGGAGCGGCAGTGGCCAGCTCTCTGGGGTGGCATGTCTCGATGGCCAGCCAGAGACCACCTGCTGTGTATGGTATACCGGTCGACCGCCACACATGTCTGCAAGCCCCTGTGTCTTTCTGTACGTGCTGTGTTGCTGGCTGTTGGCTGATGTACAGAGTGGGCTGGCCCGTGAGGCCACTTGCTGCACGTACCATGTACTGTCGCATGTACAGAGGTACGGGACTGTTCTCGTCGTCGGGTGTCAGTGCTGCAAGCCTGCAAGGGCCGCCGAATGCCAGCTCAACCCGCCCACCTGCGTGCCGGCTGGCGGGTGCAGGCGCGTCCAGTTGCGTGCGCCTGTGCCTGTACCAGTGCCAGTGTCCATCCCAAGGCACCCGTCAGTCTTCATCCCAAAGAATGGAAAAGGAAGGGTCCTGGGAAAAGAGCAAGAGACTCGGGCCTGGACAGACACCACCCAGGGGGGACAGGGTCGCAGCATACAGAAAAGAAAAGAAAAGGAAAAAAAAGTGTCTCCAAGTCCCCAGTCCCCAGTCCCCAGTCTCCAGTCTGCCTGCCCGTCCCCATCCACGCCAATCTAGAGGCAACATTTTTTTTATATCCTCGCCCGGCTGGCGGCCACCTTACCTAATTAGACACCTCACCTCCATCCGTCGTCCGTGTCTTCCCTCCCGTCTTCTATCCCGACACCGACATCCTTTCCTCTCGCTCTCTCCCCCCGTTCCCAATCGCTCCCACTCCTTTCCCGCCTCTGTTCAGCTGCCTTCGCCACTGATCAGAGCTCCAATCTTGTAGATACGACGACATTCCCCGTGTCGTTTCGTGCGTCATCTGTACTCTCTTGTCGGGGGTTCTTCCTTGTATTCTTTGTTGTCTTGTTTGTTGACTTCCCCGCCGTGAAGCTCCAAGCTCTCGCAAAGGAGGAGACGCAACGAAGGGAAGAAACGAAGAAAGGACACCAAGACCGGGCCACGTACGACGTGTCGCGAGGTGAGTTTACCACCAGAACAGCATCAGCACCCAACCCAATGCCCCTCGCCCGACCCAATTGCCGTCTTGGAGAACCCAATGCAGCTCTGCTCCGCCAACGATCCGCCCCAGGAATGCTGTGACTCCCGCCAGATCGTCCCTCTCCCCCCCCCCCCCCTACACCCTCCTCGTGTCTCCCAATTCCTGCAGCCACCCGCGATTCCTCTCCACGAACTGCCCCCGGCTGACCTTGACATGCGCGAGCAGAACCACCCTACGACAGAACCTCTCCCTCCCGCCGACCCACGAGCTCCTGCCAACATGTCCGACACCGGCAGCTTCGAGGTCGTTCAGCACGATGAGGCTCCCAAGGCCGCCCCGCGCTCCCCGAGCACAAAGTCCACCGTCTCGGCCGCTTCCTCCCTGAAGAAGCCCAGCCCGAGCTCCTCCGGCGCCGCCGCCGCCGCCGCCTCGACCGTCCGCCGTCCCACGACGTCTTCGTCGACGAGCACCGGCAAGCCCGCGAGCACCACCTCCTCGACGACCTCCCGCGTCGCCGGCGGCCTGACCAAGCCTCCCACCCGCCCCCCCGGCGGCGGGAGCTCCAGCGCCTCGAGCAGCACCGTCCGCAAGCCCGCGAGCGTCTCGTCCACCGCCACCCACCGCTCGCGGCCCAGCGTGTCTGCCTCCGAGGACGAGTCCAAGAGGACCGCCCGCCGCACCTCCACCGCCCCCAGCAGCGGCGCCAGCGCCGTCGGCTCGCCCAGCAGGGAGAAGAGGACCTCGACCCTCGGCGCCGCCACCGCCGCCGCGAGGAAACCTGCCACCTCCGCCGCCGGCTCGACCGCCGGCAGGCCCTCGTCGACCTTGTCGCGCACCCCCAACTCGGTCGCCCCTCGTCCCTCCTCCATTAGCTCGCGCTCGTCGGCCGCCACCGGCCTCGTCGCCGAGGCTAAGAAGCGTCTCTCGACCGCCTCGACCTCCGCCACCACCTCCTCCGCCGCCCCGCGAGCCCGCACCTCGATCCGCCCCGACTCGTCGGGCGCGTCCGAGGCGCTCGGCAGGGAGGTCGAGCAGCTCAAGGCCCAGCTCACCGAAAAGGAGACCCAGCTGGCCGACAAGGAGACGCAACTGAACGAGCTCAAGACCCAGGTCCAGCAGTCGCAGGACAAGCTCGCGCAGTACTCTGATGGAGTGAACAGGGATGCCGTCCAGGTGAGGAACGCTGTCCTCAACATTCAAAAGGCCCACCAGGACCAGGTTACCGAGTTGAAAGCTAAGCAGACCGAGCTCGCGAACCAGGTGGATGAGGCCAATGAACATCTTGTGGCCACCGATGCTGACTACGAGAAACAGCAAAGCGAGTACAAGGACGCTGTCGCCGCCAAGGAGGCCGCAGAGGCCGAGCTCGCAGAGCTGAAGCAGTCCCTCGAGGCCCTCCAGACCGAGCACGAGGAGAAGCTCAAGGAGAGCGAGTCCGCCCTGCACAAGGCCCTGGAGGAGCACGCCAACAAGCTCGAGGAGCTGCAGAGCTCCCTGACCGAGCAGCACAAGGCGGCCATTGAGGCGCTCGAGGCCAAGCACGCCGACGAGCTGAGCCAGGGACTGTCCGCCACGACCGACCAGGAGGAGGCCCTGGCCAAGATGAAGGCCAGCCACGAGGGCGCCGTCGCCGAGCTCCAGAAGAAGATTGACGACCTCACGGCCTCGCAGAACGAGCTCGAGGTCGCGCACGAGACCAAGGTCAACGCCGAGGTGGAGGCCCACAAGGCGAAGCTCGCCGCCGTCGAGGGCGACATCGCGGAGCTCAAGAGCAAGCTCGAGGCTGCCGAGAAGACGGCCGAGCAGGCCAAGGCCGACCTCGACGCCAAGACGGCCGAGCTGGCCGAGGTGCAGGCCAACGTCGCCGACCTGGAGAGCAAGCTCACGGCCGCCGAGGCCGACGTCGCCAAGGCCAGGGAGGAGGCGCTCGAGTTCCAGAAGCAGATCGACAGCATCAAGGAGGAGATCACTGCCAAGGACGAGGCCCTCGAGAAGGCCAAGGCGGAGCACTCGGCCCAGGTCAAGAAGCACGACGCCGAGCTCAAGCAGGTGTCCCAGGACTACGAGGAGGAGATCGAGTCGCTCAAGGGAGACGCCTTCTTCAAGCGCAAGTTCCAGGACCTCGAGGCCAAGCACACCGAGCTCGAGACGGAGCACGGCGAGCTGACGACGAAGCACGGCGAACTCACCAGCAAGCTTGCCGACCTAGAGTCGAAGCACACCGAGCTTACCACCAAGCATGGCGATCTCGAGTCCAAGCACACCGAGCTTACCATCAAGCACGGCGAACTCGAGGCCCAGCACGGCGACCTCACCAAGAGCCACGCCGACACCTCCGAGAGCAACACCAAGGCCCTCGAGGCGGCCAGGGCCGAGCTCGCCGCCGCTGTCGCCGCTCTCGAGGCCAAGGAAGCCGAACACCAGAAGGCTCTCGACGCCATTCGCGCCAGCCACGCCGAGGAGCTCGAGGGTGCCAAGAGCGGCGCTTCTGCCGACAAGGACGCCCAGCTCGCCGAGCTCCAGAGCTTGAAGGACAGCCACGCCAAGCAGCTCGATATTCTCAAGAGCGACAGCGAGGCCAGCCTGGCCAAGGAGATTGAGGCGCTCAAGGCCTCCCACGCCGAGGTTGTCGAGGCTCTCCAGACAGAGACCTCTGGCGAGAAGGAGAAGCTGCTGGCGGAGATTGCCAGCGCAAAGGACAAGGCTCTGGCCGAGAGCTCTGGTGACAAGGAGAAGCTGCTTGCCGCCCACCAGGAGGAGCTCGCCTCCATCACCGAGAAGCTGCGCGCCGAGCACGAGGCCGAGCTTGCGGCGGCCAAGGAGAAGCTCGCCGCCTCCCACCAGGCCGAGCTTGAAGAGGCAAAGAAGGAGCTTGTTGCATCGCACAAGGCCGAGTTCGACGAGGCCAAGGCGAAGCTGCTTGAGTCGCACCAGGCCGAGCTGGCCTCCGTCAAGCAGGCCGGCGAAAGCGCTCACACGGAGGAGCTCGCGACCCTCAAGATCCAGCTCGACGAGGCACTAACGCGCATCCGCGAGACGGAGACGTCGAGCGCCGCCGCCCTCGCCGAGGCCAAGAGGAACCTCGACGACACCCACTCCGCCGAGGTCGAGAAGCTCATCTCCATGCACGCCGAGCAGCTCGAGGCACTGAAGCAGCAGAGCTCCTCTGGCGCGCGGGCCGAGCTCGACGAGATCAACAAGGCCCACTCCAAGGTCGTGGAGGAGCTGACGAGCCAGTACGAGGCCAGAAGCGAGTCCCTCGCCCAGGAGGTTGCCAAGATCTCTACCGACTACTCCGCACTCGAGGCTGCCCTCCAGGCCGCCAAGCAGTCCGTCACCAAGGCGGAGGCCGAGAAGTCCAAGAGCCAGGCCGGTGCGGCCGAGCTCGAGGCCGCTCTGAAGGCTGCCAAGGACTCCGCCGCCAAGGTCGAGGCTGAGAAGGCCAAGCTCGAGGAGGAGTGCGGCGAGCTCGGTGCGATGATCTCGACGGAGAAGTTTGCCCGCGCCGAGGCCGAGGCGGCTCTGGATGCCGTCAAGAACAAGACGCCCGATACGGCGGAGGCGGACAACCTCCGTGAGCAGCTCAACAACGTCAGGAAGGGGCTCGAGGAGGAGCTCAGCATCGTCCAGAAGAGCCTCACCGCCGCCAAGCAGGAGGTGGAGGAAGTCAAGGAGGACCTGTTGCTCGCGCAGAAGGAACTCGAGGCGTCGAAGCTCGAGGCCGACAAGCAGCTCAAGACGTACAAGGCCGACTACGAGGAGCTCAACGACACGATGACCAAGATTGTGGAGGAGGAGCAGGCCAAGCGGAGCGCGCTGGAGGAGCAGATTGACGGCCTGAAGAAGGCACTGGCCGACAAGGAGAAGGGCGTGGAGGAGTTCCAGGCGCAGCTCAAGGTCAAGGACGCCGAGATCGCCGAGGCCAAGGTAGGACAAGACGACACGGCACGGACGGACATGGCTAACACGGCACAGGCCAACGCGGCGGTCGCCAAGCCCAAGGGACTCGCGGCCAGCAGGTTCGCGGGGGCCGACGACGAGGCGGAGGGCGCAGCGGACAAGCCCGCGGAAGGTGAGGAAGAAGACCATTCCTCCGAGGCACTGGCTGTGGTGCGAACGCCCTGCTTGATGCTCCCCTTGTCTGCGGAGGCGACGGCAAGCTAACCAGTATCACAGCTGCAACGAGCTAGAGTCAACGCGAACCAGATCCACAACATGGACCGCGACATGCAGGAGAGGAACCTGGCCATGCTGGAGTCCATTACGGACTTTCAGCAGTCGCCGCGGCTCGACGGCTGAACGGCATCGCACACACTCCAAGATGAACAATTGAAAAGCAAAATGTCTGGTTGGGCTAGCAGGCTCGCTCGCCACGGCCCGACGGCTTCGCAACAACGCAGGGCTTGTTTGGCCACTTCTCCTCGCCCGCACGGCCGGGTGTAGGTTTCTTGTTTTAATACACAGCACGGGGGTTTTTTCCCCCACTGTCAGGCAGTATGTGCTTACTGGCGCTGGCATGTTGAGGGAGCAGAAAGAAAAAAAAGAGTGCTTGTTTTGCGTACTGGTACCAAATTGATTTTGCAGGACATGGATAGAGAGGAAGAGGAAGAGCCGTGCTGTGTGCGTGCGCGTGTGTGTGCTGCGTTGCGCCGGAAGGGGCGCCGCGATGTAATTACGGAGGAACGCGCGGGTGGCGTGTGTGATGGGACGAGGTAGCAATGGACGATACCCCCTTTTTCCCTCTCGCTGCAACCTCTGCCGTCCGAGGGTCTCCATCGCCGTGTGAAGAAGATTTGATTATGGGGAGTGGCATTCATGTCGGCGGTAGTTGGCCAGCGTGGCCACGATGTGACGACGGCGCGGATGGCGACGGCGGTCGACAAACGTGGTCGGCACGTTCATGTGGCAGACGGCCAGAGTCAACGCCACGAGGTGGCAGTGTCTCTCGGGCTGGCATGTCAAAAGAATGGTAGCGCGTGGCTCTTCGTGACGACACGGCGCCACGGCGGTTTAGTCGGCGGTCCAGTCCGGGGCCTAGTCAAGCCTCCAGTCTACCACTGTCCAAAGGCGTGAGTGAGTGTGTGTGTGCCTCCCGCATCCCGTGAAACAAGCCAGTTCCTGGGCGGAGGGCGGGGAAAGGAACTGCATAGCGGCACATGGCAGCAGGGCTATTCGAGGCAAAGGACAGTTGCATGAGTCGTTTGTGCTGCGGGAGAACTGTCTCCCCGGACGGCCGGCGAGATGGAAACACGGGAGAGTGGGGGGACGGAAGCGATGCGTGGTGGGGGGAGAGGTGGAGGGATTAGCTGAGCAAGGAGGGGGGGAGACGAGGGACGGAGAGCTTCTTTGAAATAAAGGTGTCGAGGTGGCTTTGATGGAACCACGTTTTTTATACTCGACTCGTATTTGCCGGGCATCTTCATCTCGTACTAGAATTGACACCCGGAAAAAGTTGAGTCGGGCTGTCTCCTCGTTTCCCTCCCCCCTCCGTCTTGTTTACAACGCCCGGTTCTCTCGACTCTTTGGCCTTCGGCTCCTGGTCCGCATCACCATCTACCGAGGGGATCGTCGTTCGACTTTCTCGTCCTGCTGCATGCCCGCGGAAGCTTATCCGGCTCAAGCTTGGTTTGGTAGCACCCGGGCCAGCGTTCCTTTTCAAGACAAGGGCGCAGACGAGCAGGGACGAGGCAAACCCAGCAAGGTCGAGGTAGGCTCGGGGCTCTTCTTTCCCCGTAGCACTGGACAGCCGGGGAAGGGGAATCGGACAAAGCTGAAAGAGAGGGGGGTTATTTAGGACGCGCGAGGCGCCGCCGCATTGAGCGTTGGTTGGGAGAAAGGTCGAACCGGACCTGCAAGTGGGCGAGACACGGTCCAGCCCAACGCCTGGTTCGTCCAAACTGCTCCGCGTCCATCTCTTTGAGCCTTTGTCCGCCATCTCCGGCCCAGACCCTCCGAGCTCTGGGAACTCCCGTCTCTGGCTCAGCCTTACCGCCAGAAGAAAAGGAACCCTGTTTGGCTTCCCTCGTCCCATCTGCCACGAGGTTTCTGGTCTTCCGATCCTTTTTGGAGACTCGATCCCGGACGGTTGTCTTATACTCTGCGGATCGCATCCTTTTCCCACCTCGCGGCAGAACGATTGCCTGTGCACCGCTCGATCGGCCAACCCTTCTCACGAGCGGGAAACTAGCGCAACCTCACGCGCGCGCACGTACACCCTGACTCGGAGACCAGCAGTCCAAGACACGGAAAAAGAAAAAGAAAAAAAGATGTCGGCCTCACCGTCCCTACCGGTGCTCTACGCCGAAGACACCCCCTTCTCGGAATACTCCACCGCCGTCTGGGGCCGCGTCTTCAACGCCCGGCGCGACTTCTCCCGCCGGCCCGCGGCCGTCGTGCAGGCCACGCGCAAGGCGCACATCGCCGAGGCCGTCAGGCTCGCCGCCGAGCACGGCTGGCGCGTGAGCGTGCGCTCCGGGGGCCACTCGTGGGCCGCGTGGTCCGTCCGCGACGAGGCGCTCCTGCTGGACCTCGGCGGGTTCGGCAAGGGCATCGGCGGCGAGGAGGGCATCGTGTACGACCCCGCGACCGGGGTCGTGAGCGTCGCGCCGGCGAGGACGGGGAGGGAGGTGAACGGCTACCTCGCGGGGCAGATCGGGGGGCCCGGGGACGAGAGCGTCGAGGGGGTCGGGCGGTGGTTCCCGGGCGGGCATTGTCCCGACGTCGGGCTGGGCGGGTTTCTGTTGCAGGGCGGGATGGGGTGGAACTGCAAGGTGAGTTCTTGTGCCCGGCCGAGGCCATGGCTCGAGCAGGGGGGGCAGGGACGAGAGCTGACCGCGGATAGAACTGGGGCTGGGCGTGCGAGAACGTCGTAGCGATCGACGTCGTGACGGCCGATGCGCGGGAGCTCCGGTGCTCCGAGACGGAGAACGCCGACCTCTTTTGGGCCGCGCGCGGCGCCGGGCCGGGTACGTGATGCCCGGGCTTCGAACCTTTCCTCCGGAGACGCAGTGCGCTAACCCGCCACAGGCTTCCCCGCCATCGTCACCCGCTTCCACCTCCGCACCCGTCCCCTGACGGGCATGTTCCAGTCGCTCTACTTCTACCCCCTCGACCGCTTCGAGGAGATCCTGAACTGGGTGATCAAGGTATGGACGGCCTCCCTCATCCGCCCCAGCGCGCCACGGCGGACCTAGCCACTGACGCATGCGTCTGACAAAAAAAAAACAGGTCTCCCCCAAAGCCTCTCCGGAGCTCGAAATCGTCCTCCTCGCCCTCACCCCGCCGGGCCAGACGACCCCGCAGATCATGGCCAACTTCCTCTCCTTCTCGCCCAACCCGGAGGGCCTGATCCCGCTGCACTCCTCGCACCCGCCGCGCCCGCTGTCCACCGTCTTCGCGAACCCGACCTCCCTGCCGCAGCAGTACGTCGCCCAGGACGCCGCGAACCCGCCGTCGCACCGGTACATCTCCGAAAACGCCTACGTGGCCAACGACGCCGACGTCCCCGGGGTGCTGAGGAAGGCCTTCACCGAGCTGCCGACGCCGCAGTCCTTCGCGCTGTACTTTTCCATGAACCCGTGCTCGAGGCGGCGGCAGGCCGGCGAGGGCGCGGCCGTCGCCAACGGGGAGGGCGCGGGCGCGGGCGGGAGCATGCCCGACATGGCGCTGAGCATGCAGTCGGACCACTACTTCGCCCTGTACACGTGCTACCCGGACGCCGAGGACGACGAGCGGTGCCAGGGGTGGGTCAACGACGTCATGGCCGGCGTCGAGAGGGAGTCGGTTGGCAGCTACCTCGGCGACGCGGACTTCCGGTACCGCCGGACCCGGTTCTGGGGCGACGAGCAGGGGAGGCGGCTGATGGAGGTGAGGCGGAAGTGGGACCCCGCGGGGCGCATCGCCGGGTTCTTGGACCCGGAGGATAAGAGCCGTGCCGAGGGGTTGAAGAACGAGTTCGAGTGGAAGTGAAGGGGCGAAGCAGGCCTGTCTCGGGGGAACGCGCATACCTGCCGCCGTACGACATCCCGTTGCAGAGTATACGGACAACGGGGCCTGTTGAGCATCCTTCGGGTAGACGGACGAGTGTGAGGAGGAACGGTTGGGTTTGAGGTTACACGCACACATACACCTGTTGTAGATGGCACAGATAAAAGGCCTGCTGAAGATACATCGTATAGAGACCTTGAAAGAGATATGGACGCCTTGCCGTCGGCCATGAACCATCTGGTGCTGGGAGGTGTACTGTAGAGCCTGGTAGATGACAAACGAAGGAGAAGTCGACCCTTGATATATAAACAGGCTTTTTTGATTTGTTACGTCTAAGGTGCTTGTATCATCCACGTCGTCAGTCTCGTCAATGGTTATCGTACACGCCGGCCCCGCCTCATAACTCGGCCTTCTCGCCGCCCTCCGGCTTGACAATGTCCCTCCTCTCAAACTTGGCGTTGAAGTTGTTCTGCTTGACGAACCACGCGTTGACCAGCTCCCACTCCTGGCTCGGGTCCTTGAACGAAATCTGCAGAGGGAGAAAAAAAAGTCAGCAATGCTCTTCCCCTTCGTCGGCCGCATCGGAGCAAACACTCACATCGAACCTCCGCAGCAGACTCGGCACCACCTTGTAAATCTCCAGGAGACTGATGTTCTTCCCGATGCACGTCCGGCTTCCCATGCCGAACTGGAACATGTGGCCGTTCATCTCCTTGATCCGCCTCTCCTCGGCCTCCGGGTCCTTGCCCTCCTCCGGCAGCCAGCGCTCGGGCCGGTAGGTATCGACGTCGGCGCCCCAGATCTCCGGCCGGCGGTGGATGATCCACGCGCTGCACCCGACGATCGTGCCGCCCTTGACAAAGGTCCCCGCGATCTCGGCCCCTTGCTCGGGGACGATGCGCTCCAGCGGCAGGCCGGCGGCGGGGTGCATGCGGAAGGCCTCCTTGATGCAGGCGTCGAGGTACACCAGCTTCTGGCTCTCGGTCCACGTCACCAGCCCCGTCTCCGAGTCGCTGAAGCCGCCGTCCTTTGCGAAGCCGTCCAGCTCCCCCCTCAACCGCGCCAGCGCCGTCGGGGTCCTCAGCAGGTAGTAGAACACGGCGGCCAGGCTGATGGCGGTCGTCTCGGACCCGGCGAAGGCCATGCTCACGGCCATGGTCTGCACGAGGATGTCGGACATGAAGTCGGGGCGGGCCTCGCGCGCGGCGAGGAACTTGGAGAGCAGGTCGGGCTGCTGGGCGAGCTTCTTGCCCGACGTCACCGGGAGGAGGGGTTCCTTGCCGTCGAGCTCGGGGAGGCGTTCGGCCATGCGGTCGCGGGCGAAGCGGGCGACGGGGAACGTGGCGTCGATGAAGCCCCATTGGGAGAGCTTCAGGTAGATTGGGTTCTTGAGGAGGAGGCGGTCGAGGAAGGGGATCTGGCCAATCTTTTGGGGAGGGGGTGTTAGTCATTGACGCTCGTCTACACTTTGACTACCATATCTTACCGGTGCCACGTAGAGGAACAGCTTGCCCAGGTAGGCGACGATGCCGTCAATGTCCTCGTTCTTCTCGACGAAGCCGTGGCGCTTGCTGTAGGTGATTTCGCCGATCACGTCAAAGGCGTAGAACTGCAGCCAAGTGGTGAAGTCGCAGCCCTCCGGGTTGCCGGCGAAGAGCTTCTCCGTCTGCGACAGGAACAGCTTGGTGGTGTTGTCGACGAAGGGCTCGTACTGGACCAGGGCCGACATGGAGAAGGCCGAGTTGACGCACCGGCGGAACTGCGAGTGGAAGTCATTGTTGGTCGTGCTAAACAGCGACTCCAGCCGGTAGCCCTTGGCGATGGACTGCTGCACAATGTAAAAGTCGGACTGTGAAGCGTCAGCAACTCTGCTGCCCTACGATGGGCGGCACGGAACTACCTTGACGAAGCCCTTGTTCAGGCCGTAGATGGTCTTGAGGGCCGCTGGGTCGGCGAAGGAGAGCGTGTTGGGGCCGAGTCGAACAACGTCGCCGTGCTTTTCGTGCAGTTTCTGATGTGTCACCTCCGGACGGCAGCCCTTGACGTCGAAGAAGCGCCACCAGTCTGTTAACGAGGCCAAGAAGGGCCCGGGGTACTTGTTGAGGCCGTTGTGGTAGTGGTTCTTCACCAGCCAGGCCACGACCAGCGACAGGCCTATCGACAGCCAGTGCTGCGCCACCGTTTCTACTATGGTTTCCGTAACGCCGTGCATCTTGACAGAGAGCGTGTTGGTTGTCACGAGGTGATTTGTAGGCAATGGGCAGGAGTGGGACAGGGAGGTCGGGAGCCCTTTGGTATAAGACGACGCATACGGGACAACCGAGGCGGGCGGGTAGAAGTAGATGTAGCCGGGCGTCCAGATGGAATTCCCGGGTCAGGTACCGAAGGACAATTTACCCAGTTGCTATCTTGGGACGCATCGGCCGGAACCTATGGGGCGGAGAGGTGCGCGAGGGGGCATACCGTACGGGTCGACGTGCAGCAGCGACTGTGCCTCCGGCGGGTGGAGCAGGACAAGCGTCGCTCCTTGGAGATGGGCAGATGCGCTCAAGGTTCGTGTGTGGGTGTGGGTGTGTGTTCTCCAGGCGGCAGACCGGCAAGTGATATTGGACCTTGGTTAAGGTGCTTGTAGCCAAGACGAGTCGGCACCAAGGCTGCAGGAGGTAAGGAGCGGGGAGTTGCGCGAGGGTTGAACCCTTGACGAGGGTTTGCTGCCGTCTAGTGTCCTTCCACGGGCCGGCCGAGGAGCGTTGGCATTCGGCGTCCGTCTCGTGGGAGATGAGACAAGAGTGCGGGAGAGAATAGAGTTAGGATTCGCAAGGGTTTCTGCGTGTCTGGGATCCTGGGTCTGGCGCATCTCCAGTGCGAAAGTGGATTCGGGGATGGGGATGTCGAGAGTCATGGAACGATATAGGCGGTGGTAGGCGCCGTGCCGACGGAGGCGAGAAAAGCCACGCGGGAGAGGCTGGAGTGGTGAAGATGCAGGCATCAAACGGAGACTACGTGCAGGGGGAGAGAGAGAGAGAGGGAGGAAGAGGGGGGGAGAGAGGGAGAGGCGGAAAGAAAACTAGTGCGTATATCGGGTTGATCTGGACTTGGACTCCCCAACCCACCCGGGTCCCGCGAGTCTGGACAAGACGTTGGACGCCTACCTTGCTAGACCAAGAGCCCAAAGCCTTAGTTGTCGCAACTCGGAGTAAGTCGTCGGGCCCATGCCAGGAGGCAACATCAGCGACAAGGGGGGGAAAAGTCTCAAGCGGCTGGCGTCCGTGTCCGTAGCCGTGGCCGTCGCCCCGTGGCGTCAACGGGTAGCGCAGGGAACAGAAACAGACACAGCTTCGATCGAATCGCCGCTAGACAGCCCGAGAGGCTCTCCTGCCGCGTACAGACCCAGATCAGACTTCACGTCACCGTCCCAAGATGGGCAAATGGAGTGCCACGCCTTACGCAGCATTCATGGCCCCTAGCCATACGGCCTCAGGTCAGGTACCGCGGGTGGCGGCGGCCACTTAGAAGCTCGCAGAATGACACTGGGGGACGGTCTACTGCCGACCGTCGTGCCATGCAGTAGCGACTTGGAAGAGGGCTGGCTTCACTGCTGCGTTGGTCAAGCGCGTGAGGAGATCCTGGGGTACGGATAGAGGGGGGGGGACCCTTGTCGACGAGGAGGAGTTGGAGGGGGAGTTTCCGCAGCCGAGAGAACCGAGCCGTTGGGTGGTGGGTGACGGTACATGGTATACCAACTCGTGCGGTCATCCACGTCTCTCCTGGCCAGGCATGCAGTTGAACGCATCGGGTTCGCAGCGAGGCAGATCGGGGGTCCCTCGGCCCATACTGTCATCCAAGAGCTGAAGTGATGGAGGGGGGTGGGAAGGGAAGGGCGACGCCAACCGAGCTGCCTGCCGAAGAGGAATAACGCTTCGTGTTAGTGCACCTGCAGCCAGTCTGGTCGGTCTGCACAGACACGGGATTTGCAGCGTGAGGTGCGCGTGGGACTGTGCCAATGCCAATGCCAACCCCGGATGGAGATGGAGGGGTGGTGGACACTTCCGGTCAGGTTGGCCAGGCTGTCGTCCTGCTCATGACTGATGACATGTTCGGCAGATGCGATTTCGCCGTCGTTTACGGAAATACAGCCTTCGTCCCAAGTCCGGACGCCCAAGTACGGACGCCGTTGGCCAAGACGGAGGGAAAGCAGGTGTCACAGCAGGAGGACGATTGATTGCACGCCCGATCGAGCCCGCTTGGCTGGGATCTCTCAGGCCTTGGTTCGTTCGTTTTTTTTTCCCATTGGCTTCAGAGAGGAGGGAGCTGTGCAATTAGTGCGAGAATGTGATTCATCAGCAGAAACTTGAGAAAGAACACGCAAACGCGACACATGGGGCTATGCAGAATCAGGAAGATACAGCCGCCAGCTCATCTCAAAGGACCCCGGTACACTTGCGGCAGCGAAGGCCGAAGCAGGCAAGCAGGCAAGCAAGCAGGTAATAGCGACGTCCCGTCGACGCCAGACAGAGGCAGCAACGTCAGTGTCCATCCATCACCAGCAGCGTCGAGGGAGAGCAGGACAAACCTCCGGTTGACCCGCCGCCGGGGTACCTTATCTGCGGGGGAGGAGACCCCATAGGATGCTGGAAACAGGCATGGCATGGCCATGGCATCTGGTGGGGGGGCACGGCAGTTGTAATTGTGCTCGCTCGCGCCGTCCAAGCCCGTCTGGCCTGGCACTGGTCGACGAGGCTCACCACCGCTCGGGAGGCTGCTGGACGGCTGTGTTCAGTCTCTGGAAACTCGGCGCAATCGGCAAATCTGGGATGGCCCCATTCCTTTGTCCTGGCGCTTCGGGGTCCATGATCAGGGTTGTCTTCATGATCCGACTCTCTTTGTCGGCATGTGTCTTGCCGCCGCCGCCCTCGCCGAGCGAAGCGAACAAGACACAGCTCGAGACGGCCAACAGCCAGGGAGCATCAGAGACACTCAAAATCAACGTCGCTCCGACATTCATTGCCGACTCTCTGGCCCGAAACCCCCCAAGGGTCCGTCATAGCTGATGCGGAATGCCCACTTGGTCACATCCACGTACTGCAGTACCACGGACATTCCAAGACATGTTTGCCCTCCATGGATCACCCCCAAGTCGTCCCATGCCAACCACTTCCATGCGCGCCCAATCACGTCCCGTCCCAAGCGACCTTGCTCCCTCGTCAAACGCTTTCGGCCCCGAAGGGTCAGCGCTGGACGTCGGGCTGCCCTTCTGCCTTCTCCTGCCCACCTCCGCCGCCGGCAGACATGGCTGACTGACAACTGACTGAACCGAGCAAACGAGACGAGCGCAGCTCGGCAGTTATGACGCCTGCCTTGCTGCCAAGCGTCCCGTCGTCGGTCGTACGTTCATCGCCTCCAGCTCCGGCATCAATCCCTATTCCTCCACCGACGCCCGAAGCCCTCGGGCGTCTCGGCACCACACAGCCGCAACCCGCAAAAGCTGCCCCGGATATCTGCCTTTTTGACAACCCATGGGTTCCCCGCACCTGCATCGTCAATTCCACTCTCTCGCACCCCCGCCGCCCGCCGCCCGCCGCAAGGGTATGAGGGGAGGCTGGGCCGTGGTTCGGTTACAGCACAGCAGGTTTGACGTGCTTCTCAAACCGCGCCGCCCGTCGCTTGGCTTTTTTCCTCATTTTGCATCTCTGTGCTGTTTCGAGAAATTCCTCCCGCGGCGGGTTGAGCCCGGGCCGAGTGGCCTGGTCTTGCGGCTGGGCGGGAAGAAGAATCAATCATTCGATGTGAAGAGTGACCGCCGGGGCCCCTTACGAAAGCCATGCCGGCTTGCTGCCTCCAGGTCCTCAAGCCAGGATAGTCTTTAAGCTCTCTGTCTCTCACTCTATCCAAACATCAAGCTATCTAGGCTTGCCCGAGCTTCTGGGAATTCCGGTCACTGACCAAGCCCGCCCCAAGGCCGCCATCTGGTCCTAAACCCTTCCACAACACGTGTCGAGGGCCCGTATCCGAACCACTGTGCGCTTGTGCGCGCCGCTTGCCGTGCCACCATGCGTTCTCCTGGGAAAGTAGTTCGCCGCTTCGGTCGTGCAGGGCGCCATTCGCCAGCGACACCCGCCAGCTTTCAAAGTCTCCAGGGCTCACAAATCAAGCTCCGGGGCTCTGGACCGGGCCAAACTCCACCACGACTCGGCCCCTCGCCGCTTCAAGCCAAGCCACGCACTGAGTCGCCGGCCTTCAACGCGGTTCCGCTCTCACGATCAGGCGCATCGCATCAGCTCCCCCTTGTCTTCCTTCGTCCAAGGTTGGCTGGCTTCCTTGGAACCCCAATCAGCAAAGAAGCAAGAAGCCGTCCAGGGACCAACCCTCACGCCCCCGTTCCAAATTCCCTCCCAGATTCATCTGCCGAAGCCCCACGGCCAACGCACCCTTGCACCCCCAAAACCAACAGACCCAGTGTCTCCTACGTGGCGTATCAGCTCCCCGAGCCAAAATTCTCGGCAGATGTTTTTGGGCGGACTTTCCTCCAGAGAGACTGCGCGGTGGGCGGCCGCCTTCCCTCCATCCAGCCGCCGCTTCTGTCCCACAGCTCCGTGGAGAGAGGGAGTGAGAGATAGAGAGAGAGCCTGGGCTGCCGTGAGGGGGGAAAGGAGGGCGCACGCCTCCATGCACTGTCCGCCCTGCGCCGTCCGTCCGTTTCCTGCCGCCGCCCTGCGTATTCCCACTGCCACCGCCCATGACACGAACAGGTGGGATCGATCGGGGGCCACGTGGGAAAGGAACAAAGGTACTGCGAACACGGACGAGTCGCCTCTTGCGCGAATCCCTTTACACGCCTGTTTCCGGCCCATAGAGGCCGTGTTAAGAGCGACCATTTCGCCCAAAAAGCCGGCGTTCGGCGTCATAGGCCAACGTCGCACCGTGATATCGCCTTGATGCCATTGAGCGCCCGCTACCTTGTGTGCCGCAGCAATCTTCAACCCCTTTGCCGAGACCCCGTGTGATGTGACGACTGCGGCATGAATCATAGCCGCCGGTCGCTGCAACCACACAAGTTTGCGGTTTGGTAATAAGTGAACTCTTCGAAATACCGAGCCTTTTTGAGTCATCGCCATCAAGTCAGTCAGCGTGGGAGATGGGGTTTTGCGCACAAGTCACAGAGGGACACGAATGTTTGACAGTTCTTGGTCCGAAACCCCCTTTCTGATGATATTGTATGGGCTCGATTAGAAGAAAAAGACAGCGCGCCAGCAAATACTGTAGTACGCCTGGGTATCATCAAAACAATGAGCTCGCAACTAGTAAACGCTCCAGCAAACGGCACTGTACTTGCTCAGTTGGCAGCAAACGCCGGAGCCTCTTTGCCCTTGGATGCAGCGTACGTCCTGGCACTCTGCTTCAGTAATTCCACCATTGCTTTGACATCCTCCTCGTTGCGCTCGAACTCCCAAACCAGGGCCTCCATCTCTATCCGTGGTCTTGTTGACAATATCCGCAAGAGCTTCTTGGCGTCGTCTTCGGGCCACGGCCTGCTGGGTTCGGCCTTCGCCATCTCTGCTCGGTCCTCTGGCTCGGTCCGGGCCAGCGCTGCTTGCTGCGTCCCACGACTTGTCCTCTGAGAGGGATGTCGCTGTGAAGGCTGCTGAGAAGCAGGGTACTGTGACGATGATGGCTCTCCCTGTGCCCTTTCGATGGCAACGCGTCTCATATGCTCCTCCATACGTCTATCACATAGCTCCCGTTGCCGTCGTCTCGCTTCCTCAAACTCGCGTTGCTCTCGCTCCCTCCTCGCCCTCAACAGCGCCACCTTCTCTTCATATCGCTGTTGGCGCTCGATAACCGCATCTGCTTTCTCCCAAGTCTGCCTGAGTTCGGACTTGAAGCCTCGCAGATAGTCGCCCAGCTTTCCTCTGCTGATTGTTTTCGAAAGTGACTGCTCCTTCAACCTTCTCCTTATTAGGCTCGCCTGCATTGCCTCGTACAGCTTCTCGATCCAGGCGACCACTCTCTGCATGATTTGCAGCAATGTTTTGGTAAACCTCCCGGTGTACCGTGACCTCTCGAGATCGGCTCCCTTCCGGAACACGCTTTCCAGGGTGCTCACAAGCAGCGGGATGATCCTTTCGTAGAGGTCTACCACAAACCGTGACGGCGGCATGTCTGATTCGTCACCGCGGCTGGGTTGCTTCGCTTTCCCGGCAATCGCACGAACGAGCATGTCGACGTTTGTGATACTCAGCCTCGCACTTGTCGCATCTTCATCGTCCGAATGCAAGTAGTCACACTGCTGGTCGAACAGGGGCGCCCGTGGCATCCCCTCCCAGAAATCCTTGAGGTGGCAGAGCTCGTTCCATAGAGGGCGTGTCCGTTTCGAGAGGTGCTCCTTGTTCGTCACCAACGTGATCTCTTCGCGAGACCGTGTCCAGCCGGTTCCGCTCATTAGCTCTGCCATGCTCTTCAGGAAATAAGACTTGATTAGCGCCGCAGCTACTCGATCTTGTCCTGTGGGCGCATTGAAGATGAGGCGGTCGTCTGGGTATCCGTCATCAGCCTCGTCTGAGGGCTCAGGGGGGGCCGGGCCCATGTCCAGAACGAGACGCCGCACTTGCTCAGTTACTGCACTCGACTGCGGTTCACTCTCGTAGACAGCGTCGCCAGTAGGCTGACCCTCCTCTCTCGTTTGCGCCGAGGGTGGTAGTCCTACAATGGTAGGATCGTCGTATAATTGCTCATCTCCACCGTCCACATCTGCATCGTCCACGTCTTGTTCGACAAAAAGGCCGTCGCCGGTTTCGAAGTCCCGCGAGGTGTATGCTCTAGCCTTCAGGTATCCACTTGACGCCTCTTCCTCAGGCTTGCGTTTCCTTGGTGAGCTGGCCTGGAACTCGTAAATATCTTCAACGGGCCCTGTCTCGGCTGCAGGTTCGTGGCCGCCAAGCATGTTCAATCCTGAGGGACTCGGCTCATGTGGGTTCCTGGCTGCCCTCGTCGATCTGGTTTCCCTGCTTGTGCGATCAGGGGCTCGAGAAGCTTTGGTTTCCTTAGAACTGCGACTGTTCGTGCGGTGTGTATTGTTTGCGGCCTTGCGAAGCGTATCTACTCGGAGATTCGTACGTATCTGTATCTGTCGCCGATGGGGTCTATCCGTGGCCTATTGGGTTTTGTGAGTATGGTAAAAGGCCAAGTACTTGGTGTATCTTACTCTCGGTGCCATCGGTACAGCCAAAGACCTAAAAGTGGCGCCGTCTTCGCCATGGTCCTGGTCTTGGTCTTGGTCTTGATCTTGCTCTGCGTCATGGTCTTGACCTTCTTCGTTATTCGGGTCGTCTCCTTCGCTACGATTCTCACTTCGTCGCCGCCTCCTTGTCCTCGGAGCCTCAAACTCATTTATATCCTCGACTTCGGCATGAGCTAGACGCTTGCTACGTCGGGCCCCTGAAGGCGCGTCATCGAAGCTGCTCGGCGGAGGGAGGTCGTCCTCGGTGTGCCCCGCGGCCCGGGTCTTAGCCTGTCGCGAAGGCCGTTTTCTGGCGGCGGTCGACATGGCGACCTCGAAATTTGTAAGGCCAGCAAGGCTGGAGAGTTGTCGAAGGCAGATAAAGCGTCAAAGAAGTGCAGCGGATGCTGCGATGGTGGTTCAGGGCTCTTGGCGTCCCATTGTTGTGCTGCCGTGGCTGTTCGTCCAATGACGCAGCGGCAGCTCCCAAAGCTCGCGCGACAGCAACGCGCTCACCCATCGTGCCTCTCGACTGCGCAGGGTCCACCGTGCTAGCGCCCGGGCTGTGTGGGGCCGGCGAGGAGTCTCATTCTTTTGGATGAGTCAGCACAGAAGCTGTCCAGAACTTGGGCCATCGACGAAGCAACTTCGTGGTTCTGTTCTGAGTCGCGGGAAGATGCACCAGCAGCCAGTCGGCCTCTGTATCCGAGAACAACCACCACAAATTGGCTTTTTTCCTGTTTAACGTTATGCCAGAGAAGGCTGTCGAAACCGAAGCGCATGTACGGAACCATCTGGTCTGGAAACCTTAGACAACGACGCCTGCTAAAGTAAAGGAGCCTTCACAATGCTGATTCCCATATGCCACTCTAGTCACGTCTCTTCAATTTCAATCGAGATTTCTTTGACTTTTGCATTGCAATGCTTCGTCATTTCCTTGCCTTGACGTCTTCCGGTTCGTCTTCGGCTCATGGTGGCCGTCCATTACGGCTCCGAATACGACGAAGCAGCCACCCTCTCCTTCATCTGGACGTCATTTGGCCAAGTTTCTAGCCTGATTGTGTCTTGCAAGTGCAACAAAACATCATCATGAGGTGTTCCTTGGCCCGGACTGGGCTCTGCCACATTGGAAGAGGCCCATCGTAGCATGGTGTTGACTCTAACTCAAGTCTAGCTCAAACAAAGTTGCCGTATCGGTATAGACCATCAAGCGTTAACCCTCGAGTTAGGTTCGCGGACACTTTTTAATGAGTTGCGGGAGTCCGGCGGGTTAGAAAAGCCAGAATTATGACAGCCATGCTTCCCACACACTCACCAGACCGAGGTGTACCGGCGGGCGATAAAGCTCACCTCATGCGGCCCAGGCACACAGACATCTCAGGCATGGAGGTCCATGTCAAACAACGACATGTTCCAACCCACCCGCGATCCAGCTCCACCTCGTTTCACACCACCCGTGGGACGCTGGTCTCGTCCTTGCCCTCTCAGTCGTCCTTCAGTCTCTTTCCGAATAGCTTTTTCCACCTTGGAAACGTCGTGCCGGTCGTGCATCATGCGGCACGGCTCTTTTCGTCCGAATGCTGCGACACGTCCCGTCCCCGTCCTCAGCTACCCGGAGCCAGAGCTTCATGCCGTCACTCTCAAGCGTCGGGATGTCCTGGGCGAGTCTGTGGCGACCACATCCGTTTCGTTCCATCCGGTTTCTTGGCTGGCCTTGACAAGGACGCAAGGAATGCGAGGCCGTCCTCCGTTGGTGGTGCTGGGGGCCGGGCAAGCATTCGCCCACCAGGCCGCAGAGAAACCTTGTGGTATTCGGAAGCAACGGTTTACTTCTTTAAGCCACTTTCAAGATTCAATTATCTCGAGTTAATCACTGGGTTGGTTCCTTAAGGCGCGGCAGTTTGTTATTCGGCGGCCCCCTCGTTGCTTTGTCTTCGTCTTCGTCTTTTGGAGGTACATATGCCAGCTGTCTCTCCCAGCCACAGGATTGATTTAATGTCCACCTCTTTCCGAGCCAACTCCTCACGACGAGCCTCCTTTGAAGATTGGTATTGCCCGGTATGCTCTCCAGCGTGGGAATCGCACTTCTCCTCGGCCAGGCGCTGGCCTCGCCTCATTCGCTTCAGCACCTCCGCCAACGACAAGGCAACGACTGCCCGCCCATACACATCTTTGGCGCAAGAGAGACGACGGCGCCGCCGGGCTTCGGGGCGGCTGCTAAAATTGTGGGCGACCTCACAAAAGCGAACCAGGGGGCCACGAACGAGCCCATCGTCTACCCTGCCTGCGGAGGAGCCTCTGACTGCTTGGGCGTGAGCTACGCCGACTCGGTGAAGAACGGGACGGCGGCCGTTGCCACGGCCGTAAACGATTTCAACAAGAAATGCCCACAGACGAAGATTGTCATGCTGGGATTCTCTCAGGTGAGTTGGCAGGTTGTCTACGTTGAGACGCAAACGCTGACCTGCGTCAGGGAGCTCAAATCATGGACAACGCATACTGCGGCGGCGGAGACGCGATTGAGGGTGTCAAGGACGTCAACGTGCTCATCTCCAACGAGGCTCTGACGCAAGTCAAAGTGGCCATTTTCATGGGCGATCCTCGATACGTTGCTGGACTTCCCTACGAGGTCGGAACTTGCAAGACACAAGGGGTGAGTTCATGGTACCAAGTTCCGAAATCGCTGTCAACTAACACGGGCCAGTTTGCACCACGACCCCAAGGGTTCCAATGTCCAAACGGGGGCAACATCAAGTCATTTTGTGACTCTGCCGACCCCTTTTGCTGCAACGGCAACGACCCCATCGCGCATCTGCAATACCCAAGCATCTATGGGGACCAGATCAAGCAGTTCGTCAGCGACAAGCTGAAATAGACGTACACAGCAACAGATCGCTATGAGTGGTCGAGAACCAACAAGAACACAGGCCAGAGACCCTCGACCCGACTCGCACTCGGAGACGTGTGGTTGGGCAAAAGAACCCCAAAAGGCCGCGCGGCCTGTCGGGGAATAATAGATGGCTTTCGAAACGACGGACATCGTGGTTTTTTCTTTCTTTTTTCGGATTTCCACTACTGATCTCTACACTTCCCGCACGTAGAGTCTGGCCAAAGAGTACATACAAAGTCCATAATCGGGGGGCCCATTGGCGGCGCTCAGACACGGCCGAGGCTTGGATAGAAAACCTAAGCATAGACGTAAAATAATACAGCCCGTTTCGAGATGCAGTTTCGTTTTCGCCAAACCCTAGGAGGGAAGCTCTTGGTTGCTATGCAAAATTACGCTTAGGACCGAAAGCCAATTCGACATCACGTTTTTTGTGTAAGCGGCTTGGAGATTCAAGCTGGACATGGAGCAGTAGAGTGCATAGGCACCGCACCCCGCCGTCCGGACCCGCTGACTAAGGCGCTGTGTCGTCACTCACCCCTCCATCCTTCACCTTCGTCCGCACGACCACTGGGGAGCTGTCTGAGCTAGCACCTCCAGCAATCAAACCTCCCACCTTGCTCCAACCACGCATATCCCCAAGTAGCAGACCTCGGCTTGCGCACCACACACACACACTCACCATGGACCCTCCAGCATCAACATCGACAACGACAACAACACCAACAACGCCTCAGCAACCCGCCTTCCCCTCCATCAAACCCCTGCCCCGGACCCCGCGCAGCTTCCAGACCCCCACCAAGCGCATCAACACCGGCACCGACCTCTCAACCTTCCTCACAACGACAGCCTATCGCGACATCCTCCTCTTCCTCCTCCAACTCAACCGCTCCGTCTGCCCGCGCCGCTCCCCCGCCGGCGGCCCCGCGACCACCTACCCCCTGACCTCCGTGCCGCCCCCCGACCGCCTGCCGCCCTCCATAGCGGCCCTCCAGAAGCTCCTCGCCGCCGCCGAGTCCCTCATCGACCAGGCGCCCCCGGACCCGGGCCCCCGCCGCTTCGGCAACGTCTCCTTCCGCAAGTGGCACGAGCTCCTCGCCGACCGCGCTCCCGCCCTGCTGTCCGAGCACATCCCCGACTCCGTCCTCTCCTTCCCCACGACCCCGTCCTCCGACCCGCCCTCGTCCGAGCTCCTCTCCTACCTCCTCGGCGCCTTCGGCTCCCCGCAGCGCCTGGACTACGGCACCGGCCACGAGCTCTCCTTCCTCGCCTTCCTCGGCTCCCTCTACAAGCTATCCTTCTTCGCCAATGACACCCCAGCACCGCCCGCCGGCGACGGCGGCGGCGAGCCGGACACCGCCGCCCTCGACCGCACCATCGTCCTCGGCGTGATCGAGCCCTACCTCCGCGTCGTCCGCCGCCTCATCCTGACCTACACCCTCGAGCCCGCCGGTTCCCACGGCGTCTGGGGCCTCGACGACCACTCCTTCCTCCCCTACATCTTCGGCTCCGCCCAGCTGACAGCCCCCGTCTCCTCGGACGCCGACCCCATGCCCACCGAGGGCTCCGTCCGCGGCGCGCCCAAGACGGGCGACATCGTCAAGCCCGCCGTCGTCGAGGCCCAGCGCTCCGAGAACATGTACTTCTCCGCCGTCGGCTTCATCAACGACGTGAAAAGGGGCCCCTTCTGGGAGCACAGCCCCATCCTCTTTGACGTGTCGGGCGTCAAGGACGGCTGGGGGAAGATCAACAAGGTGAGCGCCGGCTCCTAGGTAGACCGAAGACGAGGAACGAAACCCCCCCGCTGACCTTTCCCCCCACTCGCGCAGGGCATGCTCAAAATGTTCAACGCAGAAGTCCTCCAAAAGTTCCCCGTTGTCCAGCACTTCACCTTCGGCTCCCTCTTCTCCTGGGACCAGGACCCCGACGCCGCGCCCGTCTCGCAGTCGATCCACGCCGCGAACCAGCCCTCCTACAACTACCCTGCCACCACCGCGCCCCCGCCCCCTCAAGGCGCGGGCACGGCGGCGCCCTGGGCGGCGGGCGCTCCGGGCCGCATGCCTCCTCCGCCGGGCGGCGCCGGCATCCCCTACACACGTCAACCGCCACCGCCCTCGTCCGCGGCTTCGGCGCGGGCATTACCGGGCCCAGGCATGATGCCGATGCCCCCGGGCGCGCAGCAGGCCAGGCAAGGAAGCGGGGCCGGCACGACGGATGCGCAGATCACCCTGACCAAGGCGCCCTGGGCGAAGTGAGCGGGTCGTCGGTACGATGAGACGATGACTGTCGGCTTCGCTGGTGTTGTTCTCGGTTATGCGAAGGAGCCTCGAGGCCCATCAATAAGCGACGAATGCCAGCACCATCCCAGGATGGGGTCCAAAGATGGGAAAATGGTGGCCGGGCCAATGTCTCGAGCAGCCGGGAGCTGCGTGAGGATTCGAGACATTGCCCAGGACGGCGCCTACCGAGGAAAGGACCCGCTACACGATGCTGCTTCAGGACCGCTTCGCGCAAACATGGCTGTAGAATGAAAGCAAATATGGGTTAGTCACGGTCTGCAGAAAGGCACGGGCGGCATATGCTCCTTCGGGACAGTGTAAGCAAGTTACGCTTGATTCAACTACTCGACTAATGGGTATCCGACAATTAAGCAAATGAACATTCTAGACCAAGGGTCTAAGCAAGAAAACCATGTAATCCCCTTCTGCGTGCATCCCTCTCCGCGACATGCTTACGCTCTTGGCGAATGGCAACGGCAGGCTGGAGAGCTGCTCGCTGAATTCGATCGCTGCCGGTAGGGGGGACTCAAGCAACCAGTAGACTTCTAACCGCATCTGTGGCTCAGCCTGCCTACCGGTCGTGGCCCCAAGACACTCATCGCAAGCCCAGATGGTAGACACTCGGCATCGCCGTCTAGGCGGCGGTGGCCTCCTTCTTCTCCTCCGCGGGCTTCTCCGCAGGCTTCTCCTCGGGCTTGGCAGCCTCGGTGGGGGCAGCGGCGGGAGCGGCGGCAGGAGCAGGCGCAGGGGCGGTCTCAGCAGGCGGGGCCGCGACCGGGGCAGTGGCAGCGGGGGTCTCGGTCTTCGCGGGCTCAGTGGCAGCAGCCGGGGCGGGAGCGGGAGCGGTAGCGGTAGCGGGCTCGGGCTCGGGCGCCTTGGGAGCCTCGGTGGTCACTGCAGGGGCTGCGGGGGCAGCCGGAGCTGGGAAAGAGATTGTCAGCCATGGAATCCGAAAGCTGGTGGGCTTTCCATCTCGACTTACCAGCCTCAGGAGCCTTGGCGGGCTCGGTGGTGGCGGGAGCATCGTCCTTCTTGGCTTCGGGCTCGGGGGCCTTGGCCGGCTCAACAGCGGGAGCGGGGGCAGGAGCAGCGGGCTCGGCTGTGATTGTTTGTTAGCTGCCGCTTATCGGGGACGTGAGGGGTCTCGCGCGTGGGAACATACTGGCCGGTGCAGCGGCGGGAGCCGCGTCGGTCTTGGTGGGCTCGGTGGCCGGCGTGGTGGTGGTGGCAGGAGTCTCAGTAGGCTTGGACTCGGCGGGCTTGGAGGCCTCGGCCTTCTTGTCGTCCTTCTTCTTAAAGATGGCCTTGAACTTGGACTTGAGGTTGTCCAGGGCGTCAATGGCTGTGTGGGGGGTGGACGTGTTAGTGAGAATTTCTTGGCATTCGGTGTCGAGGCTACGCTCGTGTTCATTTGTTGACCCCGTCTGGAGCTTCGATGGGCATCGCGATGTCTCAAGGGAGCAGACCAAGAAGGGAACGGGGGAAGGGTGGTTACTCACGAACTCCAGGCATGATGACTGATTGCACAGGCGGCAGCTGCTAGAGGTGGTGTTTTCGAGGGTCGTGCGAGGGTGTGAGCGGTGGTGGTGATGAGCTGCTGGCGAGAACGATGGGATTCTGTGGTGAGTGCTTGCGACGGAGGGCGGCAGTCTATGTAGGGAGCAGAAAGAAAAAAACCGAAAGAGGCCACCGGCGACGATGCTGGGGTCTCGAGATAGAAATAGACGCCCAGGGAAGGGTCTCGTCTCGTCTCAGCACAGCATAAGGTAGCACAGCACAGCGTGACTGCCATGCCATGCTTGGCACGGCCCTGACCCAGGCCGGCGCACCTCATTCAACAGAAAGCAGCAAGAGCGGGCGGTGGGCGGTGGACAGTGGGTTGCAAGGGAAGGAGCTGCTGCAGCTGCTGCTGCCATGCCGGGATACCGCGACTTTGCACGGTGCACTACCTTCTGCGCAAGGCAGGCAGAGAGGAGATTGGGGGGGTCCAATGGGCTGCACGACTGCCCTGGCAAGCCTGGCTGGGGCAGTGACAATCAATGGAGAAGGATGAAGGTCGCCCATTGCTCAGGGGGGAGGGGGAGGAAAGGGATCCACAGGGATCTGTAGCGTGCTGGCTGGCTGGCTGGTGTCAGTGGTAGGGATGGCAGCTGCTGCACGGCCGCCACCAAGGGAGGGATGAGTGAATGCACGGGGCCAGCGGGCGGCGGGTACGTCTGTGAGCTTAGCACACGCTCGAGGCCCCTGCCAGCTGCAAGTTGCGATGACTCTCGCTCTGCTGCAGCACCTCATCTGGCCAAGGAACTGCCCACTGGTGTCGCAGTCAACCTGTCGAGAGATGATGGCCGGCGACCAAGACAGACGTGCGAGGCTGTTTTCCGACGGCTTCATCGTCCTGACGAAGCCCGGGAGCTGCCGTTCTCTCGCCTCCATCGTCCAACCTCTGGTGGCGGCCATCACCTGCAGCCACGGCCGGCAAGGGCAGAGCTCAGAGTTCAGAGCCCATCCGTCATCGGAGATTCGCGCGCCGTTCGTATCGCAAGACGGCCTGGAACCCCAAAGTTTGATGAA
Organism: Colletotrichum tofieldiae; assembly: GCA_022836555.1. NCBI lineage: Eukaryota > Fungi > Ascomycota > Sordariomycetes > Glomerellales > Glomerellaceae > Colletotrichum > Colletotrichum tofieldiae. The sequence continues at coordinate 5,663,045 of BQXV01000003.1, read as the reverse complement.
CAGGATGGCCGGACGGCGGGATGCTGAAACCCTGCTTTTGGGGCCGCCTGCTTGCTCGCTCGCTGCAGATGCGGCCAAGGTTTTTGTCCTTCCCTGTCTTATCCGTCCCTATCATCGCCCATCAGCCCGGTGCTGGCCGGGCCAGGGACATGACCTCCCATCCATCTCGCCGGCAGAATCCAGAACTGGCCTGATGAGCGGCATCCAGTGTCAGCGTTCGTGCGGGTGTGTGAGTGAGGCAGACACGAAGCAGACGCGAGATCTGACGGAATGCCGTCATCTCCATCAAGACCTGGGCAAGCTGGGGACCAGGGGTCCAACAGCACCACACGCCCATCGAGGCAGCCCGGTGCCGCTAAGCTGCTTCTGGGCGGGGGAGCTTCCCTCCAAGCCACCCCCAAACGCAAAGAAGACAATCAGCGGCCACTGAAGGCCAAACGTTGGGTCGGTGGCTCGAGATTGCTCGAAATTGGCGCCGATGGGTCTCCCTCGTCCGCTGCGACGCTGTTCATCTCGACTGGCCTGTTGATCTTCACCAAGCCTTCGTCGGAAATACAAAGTACATGGTATGCCCCAACGGAATGGAGGCGCGAAGATGCCGTCCACAGAGAGGCACGTGGACGGCGGCATATCAGCTGGGAGCAGTCGGGATCCACCTGTGCATGCGCATCGCAGCACAACTCCTGTGCACATTCACATCACTATGGTTGTCCCGAGCCATCGTCAGAGTCCCTAATTCCTTTTACTAGCAATATTCCTTTCACTGGCAAGGACAAGTCGCAAAAAGCAAAAGATGGGGCTCAACCGGGGATCGAACCCGGGGCCTCTCGCAGAGTAGACAGGAGTCAAGAACCCAAAGCGAGAATCATACCTCTAGACCATTGAGCCGAACCAAGCCGTTTAGCGACCAGGAATGCAGGTGTTGCGATGACGGGGAGGGCAGGTTAGCGGCCTATGTTTCGTGACTCGCGCACGGCTCACAGAACAGTTGGTGTCTGGCAGTGGGCTCGCCCACTGTTGGAGTGCGGCGCAGGGACGACAGGGACTTTAGGAGCCGGGAATGCGTGCGCTGCCGGTCTAGGCTCTCGATACGTACCGGCGTGTGCTGCCCGTGCGTGAGAGGCACGCGGAATGGATTTCGGGAATGTCAAAAAACGCAATGCAAGTGAGACTCCAGAGACCGCCTTCTTCGCGGTGTCGAGAAACGACAATATTGTTTAGAGAAATTTTTTCAGGACGGGGGAGAGGCTGTGAAATCAGTGTAAGTGGCCCTTGGCGGCAAAATACCAAATTGGCTCCGGGCGGAGCTGGGCCTACACTACTGATTGGACGGCCCAGCGTTGAAACAAGGGCCGGCCTGCCAGCTCCCGGCATTGGAGGTCATTGGCCGGAGGTTCTGAGACCTAGATAAGCTCACTGGCAACGGTGGAGGTTCACCATCGAGAGTGACTATGTGTCTTCTGAGTTTTGGACGAGTTGTTTGTTTTTCGAGTTGCTGTCGGTGCTTGGTTTGCGAGACGTACATGAACGGTTTAGCACGAGGATAACGGTAAATCCGAACCAGCCAGAATGTCGCCATCGGTCGTGCTTCACACGATGATGTCAAGTAGAGCTATGAGTAAAACTGAGAATAGTCCATCTCTCATGAGAATTACAAGGTGTCATTTGCTAAAAACGTTTAAGTCACGAAGCACCGTGTAGTCGTTATGCGATACGAGTGGCTTTGTAATGGATGTACATATGCAATCATTTTTCCACGCCTTAGAAATGAATCCTGAACATGCTTGCTCAATCATCTTAATACTGCCCTCGTGAAGCAATGCCTTCAAAAGCATCAAGCTTTTTCTGATCTTGCCTCCAGTCTACAGCCTCATTTCTGACTACCAGGCGAGCTGACCCCAGAGCCCCTCCTCAGCCTGCATATTAGGGCGTTGGTTGTCACCAGCGTGCACATCATCTGCAATGGTGATACGTCACGTTGCCGATGCAAGGTAAACCAGATTCCGGCAACAGCCAATCACTCGTGTTGGGCACACATGCTTATTGAATTACTCTGCCACCGACATCAACAGGCAGGCTGATGTGTGAGATTTCGGCACGAACCAATCATGGCCGTGGTTCATCCAGGCTCCTGTTGGACATATAACAGCTCTCAGGTGCCAGCACCAACGCAACCTGATGAAAGTTGTGTACCAGTTCCTATCATTGCAGAGCCCGATAGTACAACCGATTTCAGAATCTTGTGTTGCTTCTCTTTGAGCTGCAATTCGTGCCTTTCCTCTAGACACGCACCGCATCGACAGCTGTCAGAATGCCTCCTCGCGCCAAGAAGGCTGACATCAAGGACGAGGAATGGGAGAGGCTCCAGCCGCTCATCCGGAAGCTGTATCTTATCGAAGATAAGAGTCTGAAAGATGTCCTGACGATTCTCAGCATGTATCATGGCTTCCGTCCCAGGTCAGTCGTCCGTCTACATGCCTACGTTGCACTTGTAGCATTCAAGTCAGGGGGCTTCACATTGCTCGTTACTTAGGGGTGACAGTATTCTAACATCGCTACAGCAAATCCCAGCTCGAGTGGAAGCTGAAACAATGGCACATGGCCAAGAATATGACGAGCCTGGAGTGGAAATATGTGACCCATCGAATTCGCAAGCGACATGTAGTAGGCAAAGAAAGCATGGTGTATCTTTCTGGTGTCCAACTGCGAGATGCGACGATAGAGAATGCGAAGGGTCGTCATTGCTACGAGACAGCTATTGAGAAGAGTATGGGAGGTTAGTTACCGATCATGACACTGCCTCTTACTCGCGGACTGCCAAAAACTAACAGCTATGACTAGTCGTCGCGCCATCATCACCAATAGACCTGTCGCTGATTATACGAACACCATCTCCTCAGACGGTTCCAGAACTGTGGAACATGCGCAATATTCCTTGGCTCTCAGCTAGAAGCTTGATTAAAGGTATGCTTTATCATGATTGCTTAAACATCAGACCTTTTACGTCAACTCAGATGCTAACTGGGTCATCCCGAAGATCTCAACATTCTGGTTCCTAGCCCAGTCAGCGCACACTTTTCACTTCCAGGTGACGAGATTATCATGCTGGCGATTGAACGTCCTCTGGTTGAAGTCAATCATACAGCGAGACTCAAGTCCACATTCGAGGCACTGTCCTTGATAATGCCAGAGCAGCTCCAACATAACCATGTGTTCCGCGCCGAGAGCCTCATCCTGTCATCCAAGCATGGCAGCAACATTACAGATGCTCTTCAAGTAATGTTGTTTCTATTATCCAACAACTTTCTTGACAGGGAGTACCCTTACCACGAAGAACATGATGAGGTTCTCAAAATGCTGCTCGATGTGCTACCGCAAACCGACGGCTGGGTCGCTTTGATGTCACAAAAGTACAACGAGCTTCCAGTGAGCATCCAATCGGCGCTAGACCGTCTGTTCAAGGAAGCCATTTTAAGATCTGATCTTGGTCTTGTCCGGTCCTTGACTGGAATGGGTGTTGATGCCAATCAGGCCTTGAACGGGATCATGAATCAGTATGGGATTTTCGACGCGGCGTGTGCATTCGAATATGCAATTTTGACGAACAACTGGCCTTTGATTCAACTACTCATCGAGCTGAAAGCAAATACCCCAATCAGCAATATGGCTATAATTAAATCGGCTTGGGAATCCCGAAACACTCCCCGCACAACATTGGAATCAACGGCATTCCTTCTGTCGAATTTCTTATTCCGTCAAGAAGACGAAAAAGGAGCTCGTATACTGCTGAGTAATATGGCCTTATCCAAGGCCTGCCCAATCGCTGAACAGATTTTTGAATTCTTTCGGACAAGACTTCACACCCCAGCATCAAAAGCGCAGCTGCTCACAGCGGCCATCGGAGCACACAGCAGAATTTTATCAGATCTACTCTCAGAGAGCCGGGAACATGTCAGCGCGTACATCAACTACTTTACCAGAGGAAAAAACACGCCAATTATGGCTGCCATTAGAGTAAAGGATACCAAGCTTTTGAGGCGCTTGTTGCAATTGGGTGCCTCTCTCGATATGCCGTCGCCGTCATTTGCGCTCCTCTCTCCCCTTCAATACGCTGCATGTGTGTCTGATGTAGAAATGCTCCAGGAGATTCTGCGGCAAGGGGTCGACCTTAATTACCGCCATTCCTCAAACGTCAGAAATCATCGGCCTTCTGACCCAATCGACAGAGAACGGTTGCAGATATTCGGAAGATACGCCGGGAAAATTGCTCTTCAAATCGCTTTAATTGTAGACAAGAGCGAAAACGCAATGTTTCTCCTTGCTGCAGGAGCTACCTTGGTTGGAGGGGAGTTGGCCATCGCGATTTCACATCGTCGGCATGCGATAGTTAACGAACTTCTTGCCAGGGGAGCATCTTTCGCGGAGGCTTCAACCATTCCTGACACATTCTCAGTTTTGGAAGCTGCGATCCTTGCAGAAGACGTGGTCTTGATCTCGCGGATTGTCGAGGACAACTCACAAGCTGTAATCGTGCAAGCAATCTGGTCTGCTATATTCGTTGCGAAATCCAGCTCTGACTTGAGCATCTTGAAGCTTCTCTTCGGCCATATTTCGGCGCCATCTGAGTTGGAAAATCTCTGGCTTGGCATAGCGATGCACTTGGCAGCGACCTTTCGAGACCTCAGGATTGTACAACTGATATTGGCGTCGGGGCTGCGACCAGAAAAATGTTTTCATACGGGTCATTTATTCACAACTAACACTGAAGCCTCCAAAACCCTGCGGATACCATATGATTATTATTGGTGGCGCGAGGAAATGTTGCTTGGACGATTTGCGAAATGTACCCTAATGGAAGCCACCGCCAGTCCTTTCTTATCGACAGAAGGGCCTCGTCTTGCCATCTTGTTACTTCAATATGGGTACGACCCGCCTCGTCTGTGCCCCGACTTCTTCCGATACCCAAGCCTTAAAGCTCTCCAAACGCTACAAAGCTTCGGCGTAGAGATGACCCCGCAAATACTCTCGGATTCAATCAACGAGAACGCCTACGAAGTCACCGAGTGGCTACTAAAGTTAGGCGTCGATGTCAACCGCACACGCGATGATTATGGTCATAGTTATGATTCACCTGTACAGGCGGCTGCTGGCGAGGGAAATCTACCTCTCGTGGAGAGACTCGTGAACCTTGGCGCCGACATCAACGCTCCTGCTAGCTATAACAGCGGCGCTACTGCTCTGCAGGCTGCTTCCATGTGGGGTTATTTCGGCCTGGTACGCAGATTGTTGGAGTTCCAGGCAGATCCAAATGCCCCAGCGGCCGGAAGATTTGGGCGAACTGCATTGGAAGGTGCCGCGGAGAACGGTAAATTGGACGTTGTTCAGCTGCTCCTCAACTCTGGCGTTCAGACCGTTGGCAGTGGCCGTCGTCAACATGTCCGAGCGATTGGATTTGCCAGCCAAGAGGGACACCATGCTGTGGCAAGGCTGATCAAGTCCCACCGGCCGTGGGAGGAGGCTGATCAAAAGCTTATTGATGACAAGGATATCCTCGAACACAGCAGCAACTATGATTCTGACGAGGAAACGGACGAGAAGTACGATTCGTCAGATGAAGCTTCCGATGCCAAGGTTGAGGTATCAGAGGTACTATATGAGGTCGCTGGTGAAAATATCGAGGTGGACGAGAAAGTTCGCGACTCCTATATATCTGTCGAGGAAGACAAAGCGCTCCCCGAAATTTCGGTTCCGAGGCTTACCTATGTTGGAGAAAGCCTTGTGGATGAGGTCGACAAGAGGATAGAACTACCGGGAGATGCAGTTTGGGCGGAGGAATACGAGTCGCTGTCCTCAGAGCTGCCCTGGCTATTCTGGGAGGATTAACATGGAAGCCGTGACATGAGATTTGGACTCGATTTGCCATTTTATGGGCTCTCATTTCTGAATCAATAACAATAAACTCAACTTTTGCTCGTTCAGTGTAGTCTAACACCCCTTTCTGTTATTTCGGCCACAGACTAAATCCAAGCTGATACAGGCACCTTTCTAAACGAGAAAAAAAGGTTCAGTCTTGATGACGCCTCATTTGTAGTCGCTCGGCATGTCAAGCTGCTGCGGGGATACAGCAAGACCAAGAACATGTGTCAAGCACAAAATCCCAAGACTATGAGGTGAAGCCTCATCAAATTCGTATAGGTGAACGGAGTCAGGGGTTTCCTTCTCATATTGGTTTACAGACCACATCATTTGTAAGAAAAGAAGAGAAATCAAGACTAAGTGTGAAAAACAACAACGCAAAAAGTACACGCCCAAGGTCGACCCCGTGGGATTGAACTTGCGCGTCACGCGAGTTAACCAGAGAGACCCCGGTCGTGATATTTCTTTTGTCTCTTCCACCAACCAGACCAAGTGGCCAACCGGTCACTTAGATTAGATGATGCTAGTTGAAAGCAACAGGGGACAGTTGCCTGATAAAGCTTGTTCGAGGTGACCGTTGGGACGGAAGGAGCGAGCGGGGCAGGTGCCAAAGGTGCAGGTGCAGCGCGCCGGCGGCGGTGACTCCAGGCAGCTCATCTCGAACTCAACTCGCGATTCCACGTGACCCGGTCGTCTCGAGGGTGTGTGAGTGGTCCGGCGCAGCCTGGAGACGTGCTGCTGCCTCGCCGGGGCGACTCCATCCACGTCACCGAGAAACTCTAGCGAGCAGGCCTCATGAAAAGTCTGATCCATTCAGCAATCCCTGGAAAAAAATGAAGAGGGGAGAAATCGACAAAGGGGTATCACAAACGTATCCTGTCCTCCAGCCACTCCCTCACGACCTCCTGTCCATGCTCACCAAGCTCCACGCCCTCGTTCTCGCCAACCTCGACAATGCTCACCCGCCTCTCCGCCTCGGCGACCTCGTCAAAGTCCTCGTCCCACTCCATCCGCGCCTTGAACTCCAGCTTCTCCAGGCTCCGCCTCATCAGACCCGCCAGCTCCGTCGTCTGGGCCTCGAACGTATGCCCGGTCACCTTACGCCGCCTTGCCGTCCTCGAGGCGAGCTCCTTCGCCAGTGATGATGCCGTGTTTTTGGTTCTGCGCTGGGGAGCTGGTTCGGTTGGCGATGAGTCGTGGAGGAACAATGTTGATGGCAGCTTCAGCGTGGACTTCCTCGGCGGGAAGACGAGCGCGCTTCGTCTCGGGGCTGGGAATGCGCTGCCGCTGACACCGAGTATGTCTGACGGCTTCACCTCGCTCGTCACGGAGGACAGCTTGTCCAGGAAGGAGGACACGGCAGCGGCCTGCGTAAACGTTGACGGCGCCATCATACCTGCAGTCTGAAAAAACAGGCTAGGGCTCGCAAAGGGATCCAGCAAATCCACTGGCGCGCGGAACAGTTCGGGCATCTTCATCTGCAACATGTGCAGCGGCGACCCCTCGTCAGGCCGTGGTGGGAGCTTCTTACTGCGCGCGGTGGCCGGCTTGTTGACCTTGTGATCGGGGAGGAACATGGACCAGTTGTAGATGCCGTTCCAGGCGATGAGCCCGCGGACGGCCATGCGCTCGTGGTGGTGTGACTCGGTGAGGGCCAGGGAGGCGGCGATGCTGGCGCCGGCGTGGGAGCTGTAGATGTAGACGTCGCGGCGGGCGCTGCGGAGCGGCCGCAAGTTCTCTGTGATCCAGGTGTAGCCGGCGAGTGTGTCGTGTAATGGCGTCGGCCATTGCAAGGGGGTGCTGAAATCATGTCGTTGGTCCTCGCCGGCGACGGTATCCGGGGGCGGCTGCCGGGTGGAGACCGGAGCGGACCAGCGGTAGTTGATGACGACGGTTGGGTACCGGTGCAGGAATCGGGGGACGGCCGGCTGTGTACCCGCGGCTGGTGAGAAGGGGGGGATGTACAGCACCAACGGAGTTGAGGGTGCATGCCGGGTGACATTATGCAGGCTGAGGGGGGCGTTAGCTTTGAGGCTACGGACGGTTGGGAGTGAAAGGGGATGTACTCTACTGTGATGCTCCCCGAGGAGCCACACACGACTTCGACAGACTCGACAACGGGCGTGGGGTCATGATGGAAGCATCGCCGTTGCAAGACGCGACTTGAGCGAAGACGAGACGACAGCCAGGGTCCTAGCCATCTTCTCATCGTCTAAGAATAAGGGATAATATGAGGAACATATACCGCACCGCTCATGTTCAGTTGCCTCTTACTCATGTAACTCACACAACTTGACATTGGACGTACGATGTAGATGAGTAAGTAAACACTGGAGAAAACGCATTTTTCCCATGCCTCCTGACGGGGACCCTTCGGACCAACCAACGGCCATCCTGTCCCCTCCACATCCCCCAGCTCTGCACCGCCGCAATCCTTCCCCACGTCACCGCTGCACCGCTGCAAAGCTTCTCCAACGCCGCCCAGGATCCCAAGTCTTCGTCCCCGTGCCCGTCAAGCGCCGGAGCAAAAACCGCTAAAACGGGCGTAGCGGACATCTCGTGGCCGCCAAACGAGCCAAACAGCGTCCCCTCATGCACCCATTTCTCGCCTCCCCCAGGGCCAACTGCCAAGGGGTCTTCGCTGCGCTGCGTCAAAGATCATGATTCCCTCGTTTCTGCATGCATGGGTAACCTGATCTGTCGATGATTGATGGATTACAATCTCCTGGAGACATGCGATCCGCGGTGGACACACCAAAGACATATATAAAAGATGCATACCGGGGTCGGCGTCGCTAAACGCGATGGCCGCGCGCAATTTGCATGGACGCTCGAAAGATCGCCAGGTTTCCGCAAACGTTCCAACGCTTTCGAGCTCTCAGGGATCGTCGGCAGCGCACGCCGTTACTGGGCTAAGAAGTCGCCCCGTTGCGTTGTGTGCCTCCGGCCACACAGTACTAAAGCGTCGTCCGGTGTCTCAGTAAGTGGCCAGTGGGCGAGTGACTGAGAACAGGACGCGGGTTGCACACCCTCTTCGACTACCGACAGACGTCATCGCGAAGTACCGCTGTCTGTCGTCGGGGGCATCCCGGCCAAGAGGGTCAGGAGAGCGCTCTAGTACGAGACCGTAGGTCTAGACCTTGGGTTCACGTTGGCTTTTGATGAAGGGAGATCTCGACACATCTCCTTTCTTTCAAGCCTCTGTCATCGTTGCCGAGACTTTCATGAAGTAATCGTGCAAAGTTCATACATCGTACCCCCGGAGTCGCAGTCGGGAATGCCTTCACCCCCGGCCCGCTCCCACCAACCTCCACCATGAACGACGCCGACCTGGGCGACAACATCGACGAGCGCATCGGGCAGCTCGAGGAATCGAAGCCCCAGCGCGACAAGCGCTTCGCCAACGATGTCGCCCATCTCGACCCGAGCCGCTGGTGGTTCGCGTCCTCCGCTTTCCCCATGATCGCCGGCACCCTGGGCCCCGTCGCCTCGGCCTTCTCCATCTGCGCCCTCGTCCGGCCTTGGCGCCAGCACTACCCGCCGGGCACCGACATCGCGGCGGCCGCCTTCGTCGAAGATCCGAAGTGGTATGCTTCGTCCGTCTTGCGTCTCCTCTCTTCTCTACCTTGTCCCTCGTGTAAGCATGTAAGCGCGTCACGGCACAAGAAGACTGACACCGCCCACAGGCTCATCATCATCAACGCCATCCAGCTCATCATAGCCATCATCTCCAATGTCTTCCTACTCCTCAACATGGCCCGCCGCGTGCGCTTCTCCCTCGCCCAGCCCATCACCATCGTCGGCTGGTACGTCTCGGCCATCTGCCTCGTGGCCCTCAATGCCACCGCCGCGGGCCCCCTCGTCCTCGAGCCCGCCGAGGAGCACATCCTCTCGCAGGCCTTCTTCTACGGCATGTTCGCCGCCATCCTCTACTTTGTCACGGCCTCCCTCATGGTCGTCACCGTCTACGGCGCCTACACCAACCACTACGCAAAGGACTTCCAGCTCACCACCGCCCAGCGCACCCTCATGCTGCAGACCATCCTCTTCCTGCTGTACCTCCTCCTCGGCGCCCTGGTCTTCTCCAACATCGAGGGGTGGGCCTACCTCGACGCCGTCTACTGGGCCGACGTGACCCTCTTCACCGTCGGCTTCGGCGACTTCGCCGCCGCCACGCCCCTCGGCCGCGCCCTCCTCATCCCCTACGCCCTCGTCGGCGTCATCAGCCTGGGTCTGGTCATCGGCTCCATCCGCAGCCTCGTCCTCGAGCGCGGCCGCCGCCGGCTCGACGCCCGCATGGTCGAAAAGAGGCGCCGCCAGCTCATCCGCAAAATGACCCGGAAAGGCAAGGACGAGATCCTCAAGCCGATCCACCGGGACTCCGAACCCTCCTCCCCATCCACGGAATCGTCTCCGCCCTCCTCGTTGCCCAGCACGGAGCTCGAACGCCGCGAGAGGGAATTCAACCTCATGCGCAAGATCCAAGACCAGGCCTCGGTCCGCCGCCGCTGGATGGCCATGTCCATCTCCTTCTCCTCCTGGCTCGTCCTCTGGCTCGTCGGCGCCAAGGTCTTCCAGGAGTGCGAGCGGCCCTACCAGAACTGGTCCTACTTCGAGGGCTTCTACTTCGCCTTCGTCACCCTCACGACCATCGGCTACGGCGACCGCACCCCCGTCTCCAACCCGGGCAAGGCGTTCTTCGTCTTCTGGTCCCTGCTGGCGCTGCCGACCATGACCGTCATGATCTCCAACGCCGGCGACACCGTCGTCAAGGCCGTCCGCGACGCCACCCTCGAGCTGGGAAACATCACAATCTTGCCCGGGGAGCGCGGCTTCCGCAAAGACCTCATGTCCCTTCTCCATCGCCTCTCCTGTGGCCTCCTCTTCCACCCCTCCGAGAAAGACTCGGAGTCGGAGACCGAGGATGACAACGAGGATAACGGACTCCCGCCGGGCTTCCTCTCCAACGCCCACCGCCAACGCCAAACCCGCTCTGAAGACGACACCGACGAGACGGAAGCCTACTCCCCCGTCCAGGACCGCGAACGCCCCAGGCCCCCGCCGCCATTCTCCCCCGACCCAAAACGCTCACAAAGCATTCAGCGATCGTCGCCAGACCCCGGCCGCGAGAAACAACCTGGCCAGCGCCAGCCTCGCCGCCGCACCTTCTCCCGCAACCGCTCCCCGACCACCGCCCTCCCGGCCTCCCGCGCAGACTACCACTTCCTCCTCATCTCCGAAATCGCCGCCGTCCGGCAGCACGCGAAAGAGAAGCCCCCGCGGCGGTACACCTTTGCCGAGTGGGCGTGGTACCTCAAGCTCATCGGCGAGGACGAGTCCAGCGCCGCGACGCACCGGAAAGCGCGCCCGCACATCCACTCCAAGAAGCGGAACAAGCACAAGAAGAAGGCAGACGGCGGCGCCGACGGTGTCGAGGAGGAGTGCGACTGTCCTGACGAGGACAAATGGTCCTGGGTCGGGCCGCAGTCGCCGTTGATGGGGAGCCAGGAGGAGAGCGAGTGGATCCTGGAGAAGCTTACGGACAAGTTGCGGGACGAGCTCGATGCTGTGCGGCGCGAAGAGCTGGAGAAGAAGAGCACGACGGAGAGGGAGCGTGGCCTGGACGACGAGAAGAAGGGGAGGGACGAGGTCCAGGAGATGTTTCGCAAGTGATACCCCCCGGCATTTTTTGCGTTTTGCTAGAGCATATACCGTCCCCTTTTGCCATGTACTGCACCTTTTTCCCGACATGTGTCTAGCTGCTCGCTTGCTCACGAAGTGCATACCGGCACAAAAGAACATAACCTCGCGTGTCTCGTTGATTCCCGTGTGCAGGCCACGTCCGTGCCCGCAAACACCTTGATAGCTCGTCGTGATCGCAAAGGGGTATCAGTGTCATTAAGATTTATCCATCCCGCGGAACAGCAGGCCCCGTTCCTCGAGTGTACCCAACCAACCCGTGGGCGGCCTCAAGAGTATAAGTAAAATGTACAGTAGCGCTACACGTATCCTAAACCTGCAGCAAACAGCATACTCATAGCAAAGCTGGCCAAGCGCTCGAGAGGTAGGAACCAGCACATCCCTCATATCGTAACAACGTACACTTGCATCATGGTGGTCAAGCATGCCCCCAACCGACGGCCCCTTCTAAACACATCGCAGAAATCACCAGCTCACCCCTCCAACATTAGCCAGCAAATCCATGACGGCACCAACCACACCAACCCCCAGCACCAATGTCTGCACGGCCACAGCCACGACGGCTCTCTCCAAATATTCTGCCAGGCTCACGGCTAGTCATCTGCCGCCGAGGAGCAGTCTCCGGTTGCGCTTAATAGCCTGGTTGAGACCCTTCTCGAGCTTCTCCGTCTCCTTGCGCGCCAGCGCCAGCGCCGTCTCGGCGTCCTCGACACTCATCAGCGACATGGCGTTGAGAGGCGTTCCGGGAAGCTTGGGGTGCGCACTGTTGCTGTGCGCGTGAGCTTGCGCGGCAGCGGCAGCCGCGGCAGAGGCAGAGGCGCTCGCGACGGCGACCTCGCTGCCCTGGTGGTGCGGCGAGTCCAGGCCACCAAAGGGCGTCTCGTCCTCGGGAATGTCCTTGCCTGAACCGCCGCTCTCAGCCGAGTATATGCCCGCTCCAGCAGCTGCGTCATGGCCGTAGATGTATGGGGCCAGCGAGTTGAGACTGGCAGCGGCCGTTTCGCGCGCAGAGAGAGCGTCCTTGGCGCCAGGCGCAGACTTCCAGCTGCCTGGGAACAAGTTGGTGTTACCAAGGTTGAGCCGCGGGAGGACAAACTGATTGATGTAGCTGATTGCTTCCTCGCGCTGGATCTTGTTGACCGGGTCGTCCGAGAACATCTTCTGCGCGTTGGGAGACGGCGGGAAGTACGACGGGGGGCCGTTGGGCACAGCGCGTCCTTTGATGAGAGAGAAGCCGCCAGGACGAGCTTGGTGGCGGGGTGCAACGAAACTGTCAGGCTGGTCGCTGGCTACTGCGACGCGCTTTTGAAGCTCCAGGTATTTATCCTCTTCCTCCTCGGTGAGGTTGCGGACACAATCGCCGTTGGGTGTGATGAGCACGCGATGGCCATCCATCACCTTCCGAACCGGCTGACCGGTCACAAGAACAGCGTGGTCTGCCTCGGAGATCATATTCTTGGTTGTAGTCGAGGGGGGCGGGTTGTTGCCGTGCGCCGCAGCGGCATGCGCTCGATCGATGCGAGTATTCTGCTCGGCAAGCGGCTTGAGCAGTGTGAGAGCGTCCGCCGGAGGAGCCTCGCCAGCACCGAGGAGGTCCTGGAAGACGACCTCAGGGATGGTCTTGGGGTTGTCTGCGATATCTTGTGACTCTTCGGGCGCAACGACAGCAGTCGGCGCTGGGGGTGAAGGCACAGGTATCGCCGATGGCTCTTTGCTCTTACCCTTTTCTTCGGCTGCCTTCGCAATCTTAGCGGCATTCTTGGCAGCCTTGCCCTTCGGAGGAGGCAGATCGACGACTGTTCTCTCAAGGATTGGCTTGGGAGGAGGGGTCGGCTCTTTCGGCGGAGGTGGTGGCGTGGCTGCGCGCTCGGCAGCTTTCTTGGGCACCGCAGGGGGCGTCGTGACCGGCTTCTCCTTCTTCTGCTTCTTCTTGCGGCCAATGATGGGCGCTTGCTCCTCGGGTTCAGCTACTTTCGGTGTGACAGCAGCAACAGTGGCCGACTGTTCTTTGTGGGCTTCCTTGCGTTGTTTGCGCTGCTGGCTCTTCGTCGTAGTACGGACAGGCGCTGTTCCGACCCTAGTGGGAGGAGGCGAACTCGTGCGAGATGCAGAAACTGATGCTGAAACAATGGATGCACTGTCGCTGATGATCTCACTGGCCGGTGTTCCAGGCCGACCGGAAGCGGTAGACACGGCTCTGGCGGCAGCGGAGAAGGTAGTGCCAGAATGCAAGGCCGGCGGCACTTCCGCCTTGGGTGTTGAAACGACACGCAGAGTCTTGGGTGCAGCTCTTGTGACGGGAGATGCGACACTAGCAGTTGTCGGAGTTGGCAAGGCGGGGAATGCCGATGAATCCGACTGCTCCGCTGTGGCTGTCTCTGGCTGCTTCGGCTGAGCTGCTTTGGTGGCCGCGGCGATGTTCAAGATGCCCGGCACAGGTTTCTTCTCGACAGCCTTGGGCGTGGACTTGGGCGCCTCAGCCACCGGAATTGGAGCTGTAGTAGGAGCCTCTGGCTGGGGCTTCTTGATGCTGGCTGGGGCAATCTTTGGCGTTGCAACCGCAGGCTTTGACGGTGTACTAGGCCGCGTAGCGTTCGCCTTGACCGCATCCAACGCAGGGAAATCTTCTTCCTGTAACAGAGACTTGCCCTTGGACGGAGATGCTTGCGACGCGATGTCCTTGGAAAGGCCACTTTCGACTGCCAAAGCTTTGATGTTCTTCTTGGCCTCCGTCCCGCCAGCCTTCTTACGAGGGGTCTGGTCCGGGGTAGCGGTCCGAACGATGTTGGCCATCGTCGGAACCGCAGGCTTCGGGGCAGCAGGCGTAAGTGGCGTAGCAGGTACCACGGGTATCGGTGCTTGTCGCGGAGCCGGCGACGCTGTTCTTTGAGGAGGACCGAGACCGGGCGGCGGTGTCGGAACTGCTGGCCTTGCTAATCCACCGATTGTTCCAACATAGCTCGGTAGGGGGTCGTCGGATACCAGTGCATCGACCGAGAAGGCAGCCTCATCGAGTGAGAACAACTCGTCTTCTAGGGAACCAGTTAGCCAAGGGTTCCCCAGAGTGCCGTCGAAGAACTGAGGAAAGAAAGAGATGCCAGAGCATGGTAGCACGAGAGACAACGTTTATATACATGGGTACGGATTACAGGAACACTTCACGGCTGCCATCATCGTCTTCCTTGATGGTTTGCGGGGACAACGAGCGATAAGTATGAGCAAAATGCTATATTGTTCCTTATGCCACCCCCCATCCTCATCACCCGAGGACGGTCTGCGAGTTAACGTACATTAAGGCGATTTGGAAGACGATGATGGCTTGCCTGACTGACGTGACCCATAAACCATGACGTGCGAGTCCAAAAGAAAAGAGGTATAATGTGTCGGGACGAGTGTAGGTGTCGGTCCTTGTCTGCCCATAAGACACGTGTGAAGCGCGACGCCAAATGCAACCCTTGCCACTCCCCTGAGCGGCCCTGATGTTTTCCGCGATGCTCGCTGAATCAATGCATGATGTGTGCGGTGCGCTCCCGGTCCCCTTCGAAGGACGGTCGTCCGCCTGTGATATGCCGCGACGCCCTCCCTTCTCATGATACATGAAGTGTGTGTAAAACAAAACCCGTAAACGACCAACACCAAGCCCCTAGTCTATCGCGCTGTCTCTGAAAGGCTACCAGCCGGCGCCTGGGAAACGCGTGTTGTACATCATGTTCGGGTTGTACCCACCTTGGCTCTGTCCACCGAACAGTCCCTGTCCGACTCCGGCGTTGCTCTGCGACTGGTGTTGCATTCTCGCTTGCAGGATACTCGGGTCCGCAAGATCAACTAAGCCACCTCCCCCAGAGGAGGAAGTGTTAGCATGTCTGTGCTTCTTCCCCTTCTTCTTCTGCTTGGGACCGAAGTCTTGGAATGCTCCAGGCTGGTTACCGTAGAGCGACGCCAGGAGGCCCGAAGCAGGAGCTGGGGTGGAGGAGGTAGAGGATGGGTACTGATTAGAGAAAGAAGATAACATGTACTCACGCTTACCAGCATCATGACCATGACCATTGGCTCCCCGACCGCGAATCAACGTCTGAAGGAGCTCGGCGGAGTCCTTGGAGGCCGCACCGAAGCTGCCACCGAACGAGTGGCCCTGTCCAAACATGTTTGGTGGCGTGCCTGTCGACTTGAGACCCGGAGGAGGTCCGGGCATGGAGGATGCATAATACTGGCTGCCGGGCTGCGAGTGGAAAGCGGATGGCATCATGGCCGTCTGTTGTGCCATGATTCTCGGGTTCGCTGCAACCTTGACTGAAGCTGAAGTGCCCGCGCTGTCATTAGCAAAGCTGAACCTCGATCCTTGTCTGTTGTGGCCGCCACCTTGTTGCTGAACCGCTGAAGGCTGCGCAGTTGCGATGCCCGGAGGCAGATGATCGCCGAAACCGCTTTGGGATCGGACGAAGAGTTGTTGTTGAGGCGTCATCGAGCGGCTACCGCCGACGGAACCGCCTGACACAGAGGCCTGGCCAAATCCTGAGCCAAGTGCAGGGCCAAAGAGGCCTTCGCCGTTGGTGCGCTGAATAGGCGGCTGCGTTCCAGGTCGGCGCTGCTCGAATGCGACGTCGCGAGCGGCATCTCGGTCCTCGGGCTCACCGCCGAGGGCCAGACTGCCTCCCGTCTCTGGCTCGCCTTCCGAGGCTTCTTGTGCATCGCTTTGCTGCTCCTGGTCGACGCCCAGGCGTGATTCTTCCTCCTCGCGCATAGCTCGTCTCTTCTCGCCCCCGCGGGTATCGAACATAGGAGGATAAATCGTCTCGATCTGATTCGTATCGGGTTCATGGTAGCTGAAAGGACAACCCTGCATGGCCTTAAGAAGCCCCTTGAGGAGGTTCTCTGGGAGACTGTTGGGTTTTCTGCTGTCAGCTGTGGTGGGGGACTTTGAGGCCTTGCTCTCGGTCGCAGGTGCGGGGGACTCCTTTCTCGAGGGCGTCTCGTCGATAGCCTCGGGTACTGCCTCGGCGGTTGCGGGGAGAGCTGTCGAAATTGCAGGGCTAGAGGCGGCGCCACTGGTGGCGTGGCTTCCTCTGCGACTGCGCTGAGGATTTCTCGCCCAGTTAGCCGATGCTGGCAGAGCTGGGCCATCGCCACCATTCTCGGATCCCTCTTTACTCGATGACCGCGCCATGGCTTGCGAAGCCGGGGGTGCGGAGGGCGTGATATTTTGTTGTCGCGACGCAGTCCGCGACGGTCCGCCACCGCTGTTAGATGAGGAGCCAGCTGGGAGCGGTCGCTGCGAGCTGATACTATTCATCGACGACAGGTCCTGCCGAGTGTAGCTGTCCTCCTCATCGCCCAACTCGTGCAAGAACATGCATTGCCTATTGGCACATTGTTCGTGCCGCAGCCATGCCGAACAGTACTTTGTCGTACCAAGTTGGGCCCTCAGTACGCGATCACCATTCTGAGAGCCGTTGACCGCCTGAATGCACCGTTGAGCGTCCTCCTTCTTCTCGAAAGTCACATAAATTCCGAGCGAATTTTGGCCGTCTGAGGTCTTGCGGTTGCTGATCGAGATCTTTTGAATGTTGCCGTATTGACCGAAAAACTCGGGCTTGCGCAGTGTCTTGAGTAGTTCGTCCTCTCGCACTGTAGGTGTCAGGCCGGTCACATAAACCAGGTTCTTCTGCACGACCCGAACACCGACGAGGTTCTTGCGGCTCTCTTTCTCGACTTCGCGTTTCTGAACTTCTTTTTGCTTTTGGTCTTGAGCTCGCTTCTTCTGATTCTTCTGGATGTTTGCTCGAAAC
This sequence comes from Colletotrichum tofieldiae, assembly GCA_022836555.1. Lineage (NCBI taxonomy): Eukaryota > Fungi > Ascomycota > Sordariomycetes > Glomerellales > Glomerellaceae > Colletotrichum > Colletotrichum tofieldiae. Next base: position 5,645,643 of record BQXV01000003.1, on the reverse strand, counting down.
TCGGCAACCCTAAAACTTTGTCAGCGTGGCGTCACCGGGGCAGCCTCGAGGGGTCACGCACTCTTCCGTGGTGACGACTTTCCACTGTATCGTCTTTTCATCGTACGGTCTTCTGCATGCGGGACACAGGCCGTTCATGTTGTTCTTGATGTTGTTGAAGCAGAATTGGCACACCTATGAAACGGTCAGAAATCGATGGTCGTCGACGGGGGCAAGGACGATCGGGTTCGAGGGGTCTGCGTACCTGGTAGCCACATGGGCAAGGTCGGAAATTCCGATCGGACAGGTCGAACTCTTCGATACATAGTGGGCTGTGGAAAAACAAGTCAGTTCACGACGCCCAATATTCGAAAGCCTATGCAGGTTTGCGATGCGCGAAATGAGAGGGGGAGAGCATAATACCAGGTATCTTCTTCCTCGTCGATGAAGGTATCTTGGGGTGCCATGGTGACAATCTGGGGCGGGTAAGGATGTTCTGTGGGAGGTTGGTTCGTCGATTTCTGAGTGGAGGTAGTAAGGAGAGGGAAGTTGTTCAACACGCAAATGAAGCCAAAGCCTTTCTCGAATGGGTCGTCTGTAGGATTGGCACCTTAGGTAAGAAGACAGGGACCCACAGACACCGTCACGTGCTTCCCGTAGTATTCCGACTCATAGGCCAATGACAAGGCTAAGAATGGTGCAAGTCAGCAGGATCTAGGGATACCCTCCCCGTCAGCCGGGAATGTGTTGGAAGGCACGGGAGACAGTTGGAAGCAGGTGCAGCAAGCATGGACTTTTGAAAGAAACTGAAAGGTCTTACTTGGGCGTGTGGTGAAGGAAGAGATATTATTGTTAAAGCAATCCCAAATCTTTTGTTTGTACGTTTGCACGTAGAATCACAAGCGACCAGAACCGGGTCACCAAGTCTCCCACATTTGGTGCAATAGAGAGGAGGCCGGGACAGCACCCCCGGGTGAGCCTAAATCGGCTAGCTTCTTTCCATCCCCAAGCATATCGCAGAAGCACAGCATCATCAATCACACTTCCACAGAGGCATCAAGCCCCCAGCACTGCAACAACGGCAACGATGGCGACCAAGCTCTATCGTAGTAGAGCTCTGGCGGGCTTGCGCAACTGCCGCCCCAGCGAGATTCGATGCTTCTCGACCTCCATTCCTCAATTGGCCGGCTTCCCGACTGGGTTTCCCAAGGATGCCGAAAACATGAGGAAGTCGCCTCGCGAGCACATCGGCACCCTCAAGGCCCCTCTCATTAACCCGGCTGACAAGTACGGCTCCAAGGCCGACAACCTGCACAAGTACGGATCTTGGGTCATGGGCTGCTTGCCCAAGTACGTCCAGCAGATCTCCGTCTGGAAGGACGAGCTCACTATCTACGTCTCTCCCTCGGGAGTCATCCCCATCATGTCGTTCCTCAAGTGTACGTGACAATTGTCCATGACGTAGTCTGGTTCGCATCTAACAATTGGCAGACAACACCTCGGCCGAGTTCACTCAGATTAGCGACATCACTGCGGTCGATTACCCGACCCGAGACCAGCGATTCGAGGTCATTTACAACCTCCTCAGTGTCCGCCACAACTCGCGCATTCGCGTCAAGACCTACGCCGACGAGGCGTCGCCCATCCCCAGTGTCACTCCCCTTTTCGACGGAGCCAACTGGTACGAGCGTGAGGTCTACGACCTTTTCGGTGTTTTCTTCACGGACCACCCCGATCTGCGCAGAATCATGACCGACTACGGTTTCGAGGGCCACCCCCTGCGAAAGGACTTCCCCCTTACCGGCTACACCGAGGTCAGATATGATGAGGAGAAGAAGCGCATCGTCACCGAGCCTCTTGAGCTCACCCAGGCTTTCCGCAACTTTGAGGGCGGCACCAGCGCCTGGGAGCAGGTTGGACCTGGCACGGACCGACGTCCCGACACCTTCAAGCTGCCGACGCCGAAGCCTGAGGAGAAGAAGGAGGAGCCCAAGAAATAAATCAGAAGGTTCTGATGTGTATATAACTGACTCTAGAATCTTCTTTGTTGTACAACCATCCTGCGTTGAAATGTCTGCCTGAGCCTCCAGTGGTCGTGCCAATCGCAAAACAAAAAAAGTGTGGTTGGTTGTGGTTCTGCCAGGTTGTTCAAAACATTAATCCGCAGCATTGTGAGAGTTATGGTTCAACCTTGTTTTCGGAGATGGGTCGCTTGCCATCGTACAACAGCCTCAATTACATCCAGGGTTCACCAACTTTTCGAGTTTAGTACAGATCGTGGCTATTCTCATTGACATTATAAAACGCCTCTCGAGTCTACGAAACGATACCTGCTTTCTGCTCCATTTCATCCTCGTTTGCTATCTCGGACTCAGCAGTTCTACTCACTTGACTGATCTGGGGAACAAAAGCCCTCATCCCACCAAGTGTCTTGATCAAAAAGCTTCAGTTTCATACGCTGAAAAAATGGCTGTATTTACTGTTTCGACTTCCCAGTTTCTGTCCGCAGACAAGCTGAAGGAGTTGAGACATGAGGCCAAGACCCAATACTACCAGAGCCACGTCCTTGACCTCGCCGTTTGCGACGCTACCCTTGAGGACTTCGTCGACGACTACATCCAGTATTACTACCACCTCGAGACCGCCTCCACTCACTCCTTGGTATCACTGGCTTCGGGTTGTTCATCAACCAAGCTCAATTCCAAAGTCAGATGGATTCTTCAACGTATGACCAGGAAGAAGCTGTAAGGAGCCCCTTAATCCCTTGAAAGGCCTCACGTAACCACACAAATCGCTGGCTGACTCCTGCTCAAACCCTTGCTGAGCGAGATTTTGGTCGATCAAATCTCAATCTAAATCTGTATCGTTAGGCAACCACTTGGGCTGGTTCTACTTCGCTCAAACAGCATACAACACACACATCAGGCAATGGGCTTGTGTCATAATCATACACATGACACCAGCCCAGTGAAAGGCTCGGCCTCGAAATAATGGTTTCCACGGGAGACACCTACGCGGAGCGTCATGTACGAAGGAGTTTCTTGTATTCAAACATTGCGGCGTTGGGGTTGCATTTTACCAGGTTGACTGCACGGGGTTAGACTAGAGGTCGATACCCTCTAACAATCAAAATCCACTTTGATTTCTTGAACTGTTTGAATTGTGTCATGCAACGAAACTCTCTGAGATGATATTTGGAATTGGAAACTTGTACATTATGAGACTCAGGCTGCGAGCGACTGTCGCCTTCGCCGTTATATCGCACAATGTGCAGTGGTATTGTCAGTAAACATGGGCAGCTCCTTGCCACAACTGAAGGCATTCCAGAGCATGTGCAAACAAAACGAAATTGTCCAAGCGTCTTCGATTCACTTAAGCGATCATCCCTGCTCAGATGCATTTCCCCGCTACCCCGTTTTATGCATGCGATGTCAGATGTCATCACGCCCGACACGCCAGCTGCACGCGTAAATCGATCCCACTTCCTACGCGACGCGCCCTTCGAACCGCACATGAACTAGTCAGCATGCGCTCAACCACCTGAGCTGGCCTTCATCCTGCGCGCAGGTTCAACCTCCCACCCATTGCTCATTATCGACGATCCATACGATCTGGAAGTGATCACGCAAGCTTCCACTGGTGATAATTACACCGTCGTCCAACATGCCGCCACAGACCCGCTCCGGCGGACGGGTCACCGCCGCCCCTCCTCCCGACCGAGTCTATAAGTCCGTCACGCCGGCCAAGCAAGCAAAGTTCCCGCATCGACGAACAGAAGTGCGAACCTACAGCGCCCGCAAGCCCACCGCTCGTATCCCCAATCACCAGCAAAAGACCCTGACCCAGATGTTTGAGACTACGCGTTCATCGCCTGTGCGATTCGACCTATCCGATGATGAAGAAACCCCCGCGCCCAAGAAGAAGAGAAGAAAGACCGTGGGAGATGAACCGACACCGAGCTCTTCCTTTCATACGCAGACCTTGACGCAGATGTCGCGGAGATCTTCAGAACAATCCCCAGCTGGAGAAGAAGAAGAAGACGTATGGCAATTCCAGCCCTCGGACGACGAGGCAGAGAAGAACCCGCCGGTGCTCCCTTCGGCCAACGACAAGGAGAATCAAGTGCCTGGCAAAAAGCCTCCAAGCAGGACACCGTCCGTTGTTCCGCAAACCCCAACAAATAAGCGCATCATTCTCGAGATTCCATCGTCACAAGGCAGCCCACTCACTCCGATGTTGGCGAGATATAGCCCGGCGCCTAGGAGGTCTCCCTTGAAAAATAAGTCAACGAACACAATGTCCCCTCTGCCAAAACTTACCGGATCTGTCAAACGCCCACGAACTCTAACGGTTCAGGACTCTTACGCGACGACGGGCAGCCAGAGCTCAGTCCAGCTCACCTCTCCTTCCAAAATGCCACTGCAGCCCGCCAAGAACGTTCGTTTCATCACGCCACATCCCACGGCCAGCCTAGCTATGATGGAGGAGGAGGAAGAGGAAGAGGAAGAGGAAGAGACGGAAGGAGAAGAACAGGAAGGACGTGACGTCAGTCCATCACCCCGCCGACCCTCGAGACCGCCTCTACGCGAAATTGCAGATTCCGAGGATGAATCCGATGAACTTGAAATTCTGGATGAAGAGGCCGAAGGATACGAGGCCGTCGGTGACGAAACCCAGTTCCAAATGGATCAACTGCTTGCTTCGTCGGAAGAAAGGCACGCTTCCAAGGAGGCATCCCCGGCAGAGGAGGGCGACTCTGACAAGGAGAACGTTGCCCCTTCTGTCAGCGAGGAGGATGAAGAGGAAGCTACGGTGGTTTTGTCGAAGCCGTTCGCTTTCCCCAAGCTAGGACGCTTGGATTCGAACGCATCAGATCGCAGGGAGACTGTTGAAGTCATCACATCTTCTCCTGAGCCTACCCGCAACAGCGGCTCCAGTGTCATTAATGAAGCAAGCGGGGAAACTAATGACGAATCCATTTCTCAGACACCCACGCAAAGTCAGAAAACACCCAAGACCATGGGAAAGGCCCCTGTTGAGACACCAAAGACGCCCCACACCCAAGGGTTGGAGAGTCAGCGACTTCCTCAAGATGTCGTTGATGGCATGGGCCCTCAAGGCGATCGCACCGACATTTTCATCTCCATACACCCGGAACATATGGAGGAGATAGTGGCCGGCAGGAAGAACCACGAGTTCCGCAATTACAAGATCCCGCATACTGTCTCGCGAATGTGGCTCTACATTACCCAGCCCGTCGCAGAACTGATGTATATGGCATGCTTCAGTGACGCAAAGTCACCAGGCGAGATCGATGAAGATGGCATTGGCAACGCGAATTTTAACCAGAAGAAGGGATCTAAGTTTGCCTATCACCTGTACAAAGTCTACGAGTTGAACGATCCGCTGTCTCTCCAGTACATGATGGATCGGGACTACCTCCATGGGCCGCCACAGAAGTACACCTACGTGCCGCCGGCCGTTGTTGGGCATTTGATGGCCAACCTGAGATGCTCCGTATATGGAGACGATGAAGATGAGGAAGACGAGGCCGAGCCTGAGCCCGAAACCGGTAGGGGGGGTTCATTGCATGTTGCTGTGGGACCTTCTCAGGATCGCACGATATCACAGGAGCTGGCTGAGCAGATTCGAAGCGATATCGAGCACTCGACTCAACACCACTCATCGGACGCGGACTTGCTGGTACCCTCCAGCCAAACACCAACCAAAAGTCGACGAAAGTTCGGCACGGAGCTCCATCTCACCAAGCCCACCTTGCCGCCGACACCGTTCAGCCGGCCGTCCAACCCCACACCCCGCCGCGCGGTGCGGCCTTCGCAGGCAACGACGGTCAGTCAGGCGTCGAGCCCCTCGCATTCGCCATTCAAATCTGTACCGCGGCCCGCGCACGCGAACTCGAGCCTGCCCATCTTCGTGGACGACGAGGATGATAGTCCGATCCGCTTGCCGCCTAGCACATTCCAGCTGGATTCGTCTCAATTGCTGTCCAAGAGCCAAATGCTGCCTGAGAGTTTACTGCTAGAGGGTCGGGGGGACGATGAAGATATTGTGTTTGATTCGGAGCAGGATGACGAGCTGTAACGGGGCTCATGTTATTATTGACGGAATGGGCAAAGGTTTGCATTCAAAGCGATGGAGTTGGGAATAGCATCGGTTGGCTTACAAGGCTTGGGACACACGAGACATTGGGCATTGACGGGACGGCCGAGCTGGACGACGCAGGTTGATTTTACAGGAATGGGACTACACAACTATCAACGGAATCAGAATACATTCATTTTTAAATCAACCCTCGCGATGATTTCACAATACTACAAACCAGCAGATATGGTGTACTTCGTGTCCTACGTCCCAAAACAATAAAAAAAGGGTATCGCCGACTCCATTATCCCCCTAACCCAATCTCACCTGTCGCCACATCCTCAAACACTCCTGCAAATCCACGCTCAACCCCCCTTCCGTCGCGGTCCCCGCGTCCCGAACCACCGCAACCAACAGACTCGCCTGCGCGAAGCTCGTCCGCCCCTCTCGCAGGGCCTCGAGGTCCGACTTGCGCATGCCGCCGTTGTCGGCCCACGCCTTCCACTTGTCCAGCACGGAGCTCATCTCGTTCGCAAAGGCGCCGTCGCGGAGCATGCGGTGGAGCAGGCCCGCGGCCACGGCGCGGGGGTTGGTGCTCTCGGAGGAGACGTGGCCCTGCTGCTGGAGCCAGGGGAGGGTATGCGAGGCCACGAGGGCGGCATCCCATTTGGGCGACTGGATGGCCTCGTGAGTGCGGAGTTCGCGGCGCTGAACGTCTAGTCGCATTTTGTCCCGGACTGCGGCGCATCAGATCAAAGCCCGCGGGGATATCAAAGTTGGGATGGAAAGAGGTGAAGAGGAGGGTGTGTAACGTACGGTCATCTAGACGTTGCTCCGACTCCTTGCGCATACGGTCCACAACAGCCTGCTGCCTTTCCTTCGGGCCCAGCCTCGCCTCGGCGGCCATCGCGTTCCGCTGCTCGCGCATCCTCCGACTCATGAGGTCGAGGTTCTCCCTCATGTCATCGTGGCCGCTCGCCCACTCGGGCGTCTGGGAGGCGTCCACGATGCCCAGAATCTCGAGCACGCCGCAGGGCACGGAGGAGCCCCGCGCAAAGGCCAGGACGTCGTCGGGGATGCGGTAGTTCCATAGGATCGTGGTGCTCGAGGTGCCGTAGGCCGTGGCGGCGCTCGCGAACCATGTCCCCACGGACTGGCCCGGCCGGATGCGGACGTGGTCGATGTGGAGTGGCGTGGCGGGACGGTCCTCGGTCTCGGGGTGGGCGCTGATGAGGCCGTGGGAGGATATTTTGCAGGCGATGGGGGTTTTGGAGGTGGTGTCGACGGCGCGGGTTATGCTGGAGAGAGAGGACATTGGAGAGGGAGCCTCTTTGGCCTCCTCGACTGGTTCGGGCTCGGTTGAAGGGACCTCGGGAGACGGAGGGAGACGGACCCAGTAGGGTGGTAGAGAGTGATGGCTCCTCGTGGTCCAGTGGGAGGACCACGTTACAGACAATGAGAGATGGCCGTCCGAGTCGTTCAGGGGCGCAATGGTGAGGGCTTTGTGTTGGCCGTCTGGACTCTGCATTAGAGTGCAGCCGACGGGGGTCCATAGCCCAGTGCTTCTAAGCAGCCTCCATCCATGAGCGTCGGGAATGGCGCCGAGGTCCAGGAGATAGGAAACCAACTCCTCGAAGCTGATGTCGACTTGAGGTTGCCGCAACTGGTCAGCATATTCAACCCTCTGCGTCTTGAGACCGATTGTGTTTGTCCGCCAGTTGAACGTCGTCCACGTTCCCCCGGGTATAGACGACGGGTGGCGGGCGAGGGACCAGTACTCCTCGCGGTGGTCGAAGCGGTCCCACGGGGTGACGGCGTAGCGCGGCAGATCGACCTCGATGACGCGATTCACAATGTCGGAGCGTGTCAGGGCTGTCAGGCGCGCATGGCGGAGCATACGCCGGATGCGCGAGCGGGCGGCCAGGGTCGCAACGGTGTTGTAGAGGATGGGAAGGACGCCGAGGACGGCGAGGGGGACGCCGATGTAGGTTATGACGTCGGAGGCCGATGCGGAAGTGCCGGTGCCGGAGTCGGCCATGGTGTCCGGGCGGGTATTCCGGCCCGGGGAACGGGGGGAGACGCACGGCGACGGCGCAAGGCGGTGTTCGGACCAGACCAAGAGGAGAGATCAAAAACAGCGTCTTGCACGATGAGACGGAGACTAGCAGACGTCAAGAAACTTCCTGAAGAGGTCGCATCGTTGGGGATACCGTCGAAGAAAAGCAAGAGGCGTGGCTACAGCCCTAGGAGCTACCCCTGACTGGTAGCCCTCAGCCGCACCGGTTCCTGACAGCTTTGGGAAGGCATTGGCGATGGGCGGTGGCCGGCCTTACCCCTTTGGTGTTTAGCAGAGCTGGATGCCCCTTGTACTCGCAGCTACTGAGCTACAGCAACAGTTTCCCGGGCACCATCATTTGGGCTTCATTGTCGCAGCTCGGCTGTACTAGTAGAAGCAACTGTACGCCAAGACGCTGGGAGAAGGAACGTTGATGGATTGTTCTGCTGATGATATTCATAGGAGACGAGGTCTGAAGTCGGTAGACAAACACCAAAGGGATTGTGTTGGAGGGGTTGGATCACTAACAACACGCGCAGCTCCCCACGACGACAAGAGCTGGGAGAGACCAACGCGGGTCCTAGGGTAAGAGACAGATGCCGTGCAATGTGTTGAGCGGTTAGCTCGGTCATCTCAAGAATTACACGAAGCTCGAGTCTCCTATAGCGTCTGCGTAGTTGTGCAGACACCTTCTAGCTGCTGCTCATGCGAGCTGAGAGCGCCGACTGTCCACCATTTTCGGGTTCCAAAGCACCGCATCGTTGAGAATGACAAACACATTCAGTACAGGTCTTTGGCGTAAGCATGAGCCACGCCTCGCTTGATGGGAATCATGGTCCTGACTCTACTATGTATTAGGTTCGGCCCATCTTGGGTAAAGTTCGCCGTCCGGTGCTCAGCCACTCTGCCTGCCCGCCTGCCTGCCTGCCTGTCAGTCACACAATGAAATGGGACGAACAAACCAACAGCGTTCCGGGAATCGCTGCGGGTAAAGCGGCATCTCACGAGACAACTCCCGAGTTGCACTGCAGCCGGGGAGGGTTGGGGACTGCTGCGAGACCTGATTCAGCTCCAGCGCCAGTGCACCCCGGCACCCCGGCATCTGGACGATCCCATCAACAAAAAACTCCCCGCGGGCCGCGCGTGTCTCGACAGGCCGCTACACCCTGCTCATGCTCAGGTGGACGGTTGTAACATTAGCCCGGTGCAGTTGGGTGTTCGGGCCCCCCCGTACGGCCCTGTGGGCGCCCGTAGGCAGCAAGCAAAGGCGCTAAGGTGCAGGGGCGCGTGTGCCAAGCCGCTACCCTACGGGAACTGGGAACCTTCAAAACCTCGACATTCCTCTCCCACCCCGGCAGCTTCGTTCCTCCCGTGCTGTGCGTCATTCCTTCATATTCTTCAACAACAAGGCCTCGGGGTTCGATTAATACACACACACGCTCTCTCTCTCACAAACGCGGCGTCTGAACCGGGCCTCGACAAGGACAGCAGCTCGATCCCGTCGTCCTCCCCAGACGAGCGAGGATGCGCCGAGGCCACGATGCGGGACATCTCACCATGCGCCTCTTCCACTCTGTCCTCGCCGTCGCCGGCCTGCTCGCCGGCTTCGCAGCCGCCCAGTTCCCCTCGACCTCGGTCAATCTCACCACCATCACGTCGCCCGTAGACGGCAACGTCACCATTCGCTACAAGATCCCCGAGGGCGCCTGCAAGACGGCATACGACTCTCAGCAGCAGTACACGGGATGGGTCAGCGTACCCGGCCCCTTCCCGGCCAACATGTTTTTCTGGTTCATCGGCGCCCGCGAACCGACCGAGGCCATGACCATCTGGCTCAACGGCGGCCCGGGCGTCAGCTCGCTCTTTGGCATGTTCACCGAAGTCGGTCCTTGTGAGGTGGTCGAGACGGGTTTGGATCAGTACGAGACTGTTGCTCGGGAATGGGGCTGGGACCGCGCTTCCAATATGTTGTTCATCGACCAGGTACGGCCCTCTGTGGACTCGGAAGTGCCCGTAACGTCAAGCTGACCCCATACAGCCCAACCAAGTCGGCTTTTCTTACGACATCGCGACCAATGGCTCCATGGACCTCTTCAATGCAAACCAGTCAAGCCCGCCCCAGCCAGTCCCCCATGGCCAGCGGCCCGCGACGTTCCTCAACGGAACCTTCAGCTCGCTGAACGCCAACAACACGGCAAACACCACCGAGACGGCTGCCATCGCAATATGGCATATGCTCCAGGGTTTCTTGGGCGCGTTCCCTCAGTACAACCCTCCCAACAACAGCTCGCTCGGCATCAACCTCTTCGCCGAGAGCTACGGTGGGAAGTACGCCCCCGTTTTCTCGGACGTCTGGGAGACGCAGAATGAGAGGCGCCAAAACGGGACCTTGTCTTCCAATAACACGCTCGAGATCCATCTGGCGTCTGTGGGCATCGTCAACGGCTGCATCGACGACCAGATCCAGGCCGAGTTCTACCCTGCCATGGCCACCAACAACACGTACGGCTTCAAGGCCATGAACGACGTCCGCGCGAGCCTGGCCAACGGCAGTTTGTACACCTCGGGCGGCTGCCTCGACATGATTCGACAGTGTCGTACCGCCGAATCCGTATTCGACGCCAACAACACCGGCGGGGTGGCCACAGTGAACAACCTGTGCTCCCAGGCGTATGCGACCTGCAACGAGAACGTTGTGATACCGTATGCCGAGTCCGGCCGCAGCTGGTACGACATCGCGCGCAAGAACCCGGACTCGTTCCCGCCAAACACGTACCTCGAGTACGTCAACACGGCGGGCTTCCAGCAGTCCATCGGCTCCACCGTCAACTTCACCATGACGAGCCAGGCAGTTCTCTCGGCCTTCCAGACGACCGGCGACTACATGAGAGGGCCCCTGATGCCGAAATTGGCCGGCCTTCTCCAGCGCGGCATCCGCGTCGCCCTCATCTACGGCGACCGCGACTACATTTGTAACTGGCTCGGCGGCGAGGCCGCGTCGACCAACCTCGCATGGCAGGCCGGCGCCGTCTACGGCCGCAACTTCAGCGCCGCCGGCTACGCGCCCATCATCGTCAACGACTCGTACATCGGCGGCGTCGTCCGGCAGTTCGGCAACCTGTCCTTCAGCCGCATCTACCAGGCCGGCCACTCGGTGCCCGCCTACCAGCCGGAAACCGCGTTCCAGGTCTTTGCGCGCGTCATCATGGGCACCTCCATCTCGACGGGCGACAGGGTGAATTTGGCGAGCTTCAACACCTCGGGCGATGCTCACGCGACGCACACGGATAAGCTGCCGAGCTCGCCGGACCCTACGTGCTGGCTGCGGTACATACAGGGATCCTGTAGCGACGACCAGGTCGGCATGCTCGAGCGCGGCGAGGGGACCATCATCAACGGCGTGTTGTACAGCGCCTCGAGCGACTGGCCCCTGGCCACGGAGGCCCCGACGTCGACGCAGCCGGTTGCTTCCTCGTCATCCACGGTGCTGACGGGGCTGTTCACCGCGACGGCGACGCCCAAGAACGGCGGTGCCGCCAGTAGACCAAGAGACTCCTTCGCAGCTTTGTTCGCCATGATGGCTGGCGCGGTTTGCGTTGGTGTCGGCAGTCTGTAGGGAGAAGGACCGATTCCTTCGTCAGCTGCTTCCTAGACCCCTAGGCGTGGAAGTTTTGCAATACTGTACATCACTTGAGGAGCATGTTGCGCATGGTACAACAAGGAGCATTTGGATGGATCTACGTGCACTGGATCGGCGTTTGTTTGGGACTTGGATGTAGGGAAAAAACATAAAAGGGGGCACTGCAGAGATGTGCTGGACGTGTTGGCTGATTACTTTAATGATACCCCTTGATGATAGCTGTAATGGCAACAATTTTGCGCCCCTAGAACGCAGCCATTTTTCTGAGCCAGATGCGCTTTTGTATGACAGCAACCCATAGCAACGGAGGCCAGAAGCTCGCCATCTTTGCTACTTTGTTTTGCCGAGACTGGCCTGCTGCAGGTGAGCCTCACGTGGCCGCCTCTGCGGCAAAGCAGCCCTGCCTTCCCAACCACGCAGCCCCGCCATTCTCGACGTCAGCTTCGAACAAATCTCTATCCATCAACGATAAGCAAAACATCCCCAATCTCCAAGATGGCAGAGGCGCTCGGCCTTGCGGTCAATATTGTCACGATTGTCGAACTATCTACGAAAATTGCGAAAGTATGCCTTCAGTACTCAAAGGACGTCAAGAACGCAAGGGCAGAAATCGCGCGCGTCCAAGGGGAAATCCTCAGTCTCAAAGCCATCGCCGAGAGTGTCTCGGCACTCCTTGAAGATCCCCAAGGCGCCACGCTGAAGGCTTCCCAGAAGTTGTCCGGTGCCGTCCAGGGAGCTGCGTCGCGGCTCAAGGTCCTCGATGCCGAACTCCACCCTTCTGGCACCCGGAAGACAATGCGCCGGTTCGGCGTCCGAGCCTTGAAGTGGCCCTTCCAAAGCCATGATGTTGAAAAGCTGGTGCAAGACATTATGCGGTATACGCAGACCATCTCAGCGGGGTTACAAATCGACCAGACGTACGTTGCTGTAATCATTTTCAATACCGCCGTCGTCGTCGTCGTCGTCGTCATCGTCACCATAGGCTTATCATCCCATGATCCAGAACGATTCTACTCAGTCTCGATCAGAAATTCGTACTTGCCAAACTGCCAACCGTTCCTGAAGCCTCCTTCGACTCCCATGCTGAAGAACATAACCCAACTTGCCTACCGAGTACAAGGGTGGACCTCTTGAAGAAGGTGGATGAATGGATGAACGACCCCGACGCAGAGGCCGTCTTTTGGCTGAGTGGGATGGCAGGGACGGGGAAGTCAACGATTTCTCGGACCGTTGCCCAGTCCTTGGCCAAGACAAACCAGCTGGGCGCTAGCTTCTTCTTCAAAAGAGGCGAGGGTGGCCGGGGCCACGCATCCAAGTTCTTTACGACGATAGCCTCACAGCTTGTAAGTCGTCTGCCAATGTTGGCGGTTCGTGTCAAGGATGCAATCGATGCCGATCCGACAATACACACCAAGGTGCTGCGGGAGCAGTTTAACAAGCTTATCCTCGAACCTCTTTTGGAGGTTCAACAGGCCTATCAAGGTGCCCCCGTTGCTATTGTTGTTGATGCGCTAGACGAATGCGAGCAGGACAACGATATCAAAGTTATCATCAACCTGTTTTCCTCCGGGAGGGTCCTTAAGTCTCCGCGACTCAAGGTGTTGCTCACTAGCAGGCCAGAACTGCCGGTTCGACTAGGGTTTAATGCGGTTCAAGGCACGTATAACAACCTGGTTCTACATGAGATACCTGCCCCGGTTATCGAACACGATATAGCGGCCTTCCTAGAGTACGAACTGGCTCGCATTAGGGACGATTACAACAGCTCCGTTTCCAAGGAACGACAACTACCCCCTCTCTGGCCTGACCAATCCAACATCCAAGCACTGGTGAGAATGGCGGTTCCGCTCTTCATTTTTGCAGCAACCACGTGCCGTTTCCTAGGCCAGCGTAGGTGCGGCAACCCGGAGCACCAACTGCAGCGGGTCTTGGATTACCAGAATCGAAGTCCAGAATCAAAGACAGACTTGGTCTCCAAGTTCGACCTCACTTATCGGCCAGCGCTTGACCAGCAGCTTTCTGGTCTTTCTCCGTTAGAGAGAGATACTGCTCTCCAGCAGTTCCGCCATATTGTTGGCACCATCATCACGCTCTCGAGTCCCCTCTCAGTTGGTGCTATTGCACAGCTCCTGGACGTCCCTAGGCACAACGTTGAAGACAGGCTCGACATGCTCCACTCCGTCCTCGATATTCCAAAGGATTCTGGTTCTTCTGTGCGACTGCTCCATCTATCCTTCCGCGATTTCTTGGTAGATCCCCACTACCGAGACAACAATCCTTTCTGGGTAGACGAAAAGCGGATTCACCACCAAATGGTGACAAACTGCATACGTCTCATGAGGGAACATCTCCGAGAGGATGTTCTCGATTTGAAAGCTCCGGGCACTCCCCAGTCCACTGTGGACTCCTTGGACATTGATGGTTGTCTGCCATCACAAACCCGATATGCATGTCTTTACTGGGTACATCATGTTGAGCAAGCGGACTCTGTGGCAGAGCTTATCGGACCAGTCTACGACTTTCTCAGTCGCCACTTCTTGCACTGGCTTGAAGTGCTAGGCTGGATCGGCAGGGCTTTTGAGAGCCTTCCCATGCTTCGAGCACTTCAGTCTGTCGTCGCAGTAAGTATGCGTAGACCCACTGAGGACACAGTAGCTAACAGAGAGCCAGCGTACAGACGGCACTGCGCTACAAGAATTCATAGCCGATGCAATCAGGTTTACTCTCTCAAACATGCACATAATAAGCACCCTACCTCTTCAACTGTATTCTTCTGCACATGTCTTTACACCGCAAATGAGTATAGTGCGTCGTGCTTTCGCAAAGACCCCTCCCAGCTGGATTTCCCTACAGCCAAAACCAGACCCAGACTGGGATCAATGCTTGCAAAAGCTTGAGGGACATTATAATTCAGTCTTATCTGTCGCTTTCTCGCACGACTCGACCCTCATATTGTCAGCATCATATGACGAGACGGTCCGGATCTGGCGTGCTGATACAGGCGAGTGTGCTCAGGAGCTTGAGGGCCACAGCGATACAGTCTGGTCGGCCTGTTTTTCACACGATTCAACCCTCATAGCGTCTGGGTCACAAGACACCACAGTCCGAATCTGGTACACTGATACAGGCGAGTGTATAAGTGAACTTGAGGGTCACAGTGATGCAGTCAGATCGGTCGCCTTCTCTCACAACTCAGCCTTTATAGCATCGGCATCAACCGACAGGACAGTCCGAATCTGGAACGCTAATATAGGCGAGTGCACTCAAATGCTCGAGGGCCATGACGGCGAGGTCTGGTCAGCTGCCTTTTCCCACAACTCAGCCTTTATAGTGTCAGCATCAGAGGACAGGACAGTCCGAATCTGGAACACTAATACAGGCGAGTGCACTCAAATGCTTGAGGGCCATACCCTCGAGGTCTGGTCAGCTGCCTTTTCCCACAACTCAGCCCTTATAGCGTCAGCATCAACCGACCTGACAGTCCGGATCTGGAGAGCTGATACAGGCGAGTGCACTTGGGAGCTTAGGGGCCACAGTAGTACAGTCAGATCGGTCGCCTTCTCTCACAACTCAGCCTCTATAGCGTCAGCATCAGACGACGGGACAGTCCGGGTCTGGAGCGCTGAAACAGGCGAGTGCACTCAAATCCTTGAGGGCCATAATGATTGGGTTAGATCGGCTACATTCTCTCATGACTCAGCCTTTATAGCGTCAGCGTCACACGACAGGACAATCCGGATCTGGAGCGGTAATGCAGAAATGTGTATCAAGAAGCTTAAGGGTCATAGCTATGGGGTTCAACATGTTGCTATCTCATACGATTTAGCCCTTATAGCGTCAGCAGCAACCGATGAGACGATCTGGATCTGGCGTACTGATACAGGCGACTGTATACAGAAGCTTAGAGGCCATGACGATACAGTTGCATCAGTTACCTTCTCTCACGACTCAGCTCTCCTAATGTCAGCATCATTTGATTGCATGGTTCAGATCTGGTGCACTAAGACAGGCGACTGTATACAAACGCTTAAGGGCCATGGCGACGGTTTCATTTCGGCCGCCTTCTCATCTGACTCAACCCTTATAGCATCAGCGTCTGTAGACTCTCTGGTTCAAATATGGTGCACTGATACAGGCGAGTGTATACAGGAGCTTGTGGGCCATAGCAAGTACATCAGTACAGTTGCCTTCTCACACAACTCGGCTCTCTTGGTGTCTGCATCAGGCGACAAGACCATCCGAGTATGGTGCGCTGACACGGGCGAGTGTTTACAGAAGCTTGAGGGTCATAGTGAAGGTGTCAGATCAGCCATCTTCTCACACGACTCGGCCCTCATAGTGTCAGCCTCATACGACAAGACGGTCCGGATCTGGAGCACCGAAACAGGCGATTGTGTTCGAGTAATCGATACGGGCATATGGAATTGGTGGTTGTTGTCATCCGAACCCGACAACACCCACCTGGTCACCAGCCTCGGCGTCATAGCCTTCACCGACGGAGTTAACGGGACACTCTTCCCGCTGTCAAGTACCCAAGCCTGTACTCTCAGGACCGTCGGCGTCGGCGTCGGTATCAGTCGGGATCTTTGCTGGATTACCTGGAACGACCAGAACCTCCTCTGGTTGCCAGCCGAGTTTCGCCCTTCGTCGTCTGATGTACGAGGGTCCACCGTCGTAATCGGGTGTTCCTCTGGAAGGGTTCTCACTTTCCGCTTTGACGAGGGCCTCCTCCGGCTGGCATACGATGGCTGAAATGTTGGGTTGGAACCTGCCAAGCGCTCCGCAAGCATTTGAACAGACAGACTTTGCTTCCTCTTCTTCTTTCTCGTCCTCATCTGCGCTGAAGTTTTGGGTGTTGTCGGGGCATCGATGGTGAGGTTAACTTGTTTGGCTTCTCACGATGTCGTAATGCTGGCTTCAGCTCTTTTGCCAGGAAATAGTATGGCGTTACGTCCATGGTAGCAGGCATTGATTCGTGAAATGAAATTATAAATCGCTCGTACCGTATGTGGTCTGCCTGACTACCTGCCCTCTACCAAAACCAACAATTCTGGCCGAGTAGCCATTGAGCCGCTGAAACGGGTGCACTGCGAACACTTTACAGGTTCCTCGGGTCTCCTGACGATCCACGTAGTAGGCACGACTAATTGGTATGCGCCGAGGGAAGAGTTGCAACACCAAGACGTGAACGTTAGACAATACGATCGTGTGTAGAGACGCATTGGGTAGATGAGGCTCGCTCGTCTTTTGCTCCGACGCTGGAAATCAATCGCGGTCTGATATACATGATCACCGGTAAAATGTATATAACAAAAGATATCGGCATGACGAGTTCATGGTACATGTGTTTCAGTAACTAAAGGCAGCTAGTGAAGCTAGCATATTCGTATAATATTTTGGGTACACTGGCTTACATCACAAACAATTTATAAACATGAAGCTGACGTGTCCACACGGAAAAACATCATAGTGGGAAAGACGAAATGCTTTGCAAAAGGTATTGTATTCAAATATCTAAACATCGCTAGAATGGACCTACCGTTCCTTGCGCCAAATGTGTATCATAGTAGTCTGACAACTTCAGTTAGCCACTGTTCGCAAAACACACGACTCGAAAGAAAACAGTGTATGAAGCGTCATATCAGTACGGGAGCCTTGTCAAAGGCATTATCATCAAAGCATATGGCTATGGAGACCGTCGTGAAAATTTTATGATCATCATGTAGACGCGGGGGTAGGGAGGGTGTGTATGGTGAGAGCAAGGGGAATAGCTTACCATTTGGTGCGAGACGATTGCTGATAGAAGAATGTGTTCCACATGGGTCTGGTGGAGATGTTAGCCACCTGCATTTCATTCGAATGGTCCCAAGAAAAATGCATTTGATAGGTCGTTTGATCAGAATGACTGGTAGTCAACGTGTCTCAGCTTCGCCGTTAGGCTCTGACATATGCTTGTCTTTGGTTTATCGTTCATCATAAAAGAACGGAGCCGTGGGTAGGCTGGGTGATGGTGAAAGAGGAAAGGGTTGTGCGCTTACCACTTGAACCATGATACCCCCGGTCGTCCGTCATGTCAGAATATAACTAAGCTCTGGAAATGGTTAGCGATGTTCATGCTTCATCGTTTTTCAGAAAAATGTGTATGTTTGCCAAGTTCAGTCGTTGCATGAATGGTATAAAAAAGGGTTATCCGCATTGGAAGATCCAAATCAGACTCGTCATCTAATGTACTCATCAGGTAGGCAGTGGGGGAGAGCAAGAAAATGGTTGACCTACAAAGACTGGACCGGGAGGGAGGTGGTTGCATCAGCTGCACTGGCAGCAGAGGCGATGTTTGTAGCAAAGTTCCATCTCGACACTGTTGCAGACGGGTTAGCCTGCTGCGAAGCAAGACGTGTCCCGACAAGTTGAGTGTTCGGCTCGAAATCAGTGGGCGAGGTTTTCTAGGCCTGCCACAAAACGGCTTGTCTGCTCATGGCTGAGCCCCTTATGGGTACTCTCGGAGCCCAGTGCCGTTTCATCATGCAATGATGAAGGGAGAGGATGGAGTTGGTATGTACCTTGTCGATTGGGTATCTGAGATGACTGAGTTTCCATGTTAGTGATGGTTTCATAAGAATACATAGCACATGGAAACAAGTGGTAACGAGAACAGTCAGAAACAGCCAGTTTTTTTCAACAGTAAGTTTCAGCCGGTAATTCCAACCGTACATTGTACGAAAAATTGATCATCAGGTTCTCGGGGGTGGGAAGAAGGTGGGTTGCTGCGGAAGTGTGCGCGTCGTACCTTTTGTCAAGCCGTCTCAGGGCGGGAACGTAGCCATTGAAGCGCGGCGTCAGAAGAATCTGCAAAAGCCTGGTTGCTTGGGTTAGCGACTTGCTCAAGCGAAGCGCGAGGTCCAACAACGAAAAGCGAGGTTTGTCGTGTCCTATCAGACTGACGTGTAAAACAGAGGTTTCATTCCATTTAGGTCAAAGACTCTAGTTTGCGGTGTTTGTGTGTCATCACCAAGGATGGGGTATAGCAGAAGAAGAACAGGCGCGTGTCGCGACTTACCGGATCAGGGGAGGCTACGTAGCCATGTTGCTGCGTTGTTCGCAGTGTTGGTTGGTGAAGAAGGGATCGCGAGGTTGAAGAAGCTGCGAGGGAAGATTTTTAAAGGTGCTGGAAATCCGAGCCTCGAGTGGGGTGAGGACGGCTGGGAAAAATTCGGCGCGCGCGGTCGGCCACGACCCACTAAAAGAACACAGCTCAGCGACCTGGTCACGTGCGCTCGCGGCTCGATGCGCGGATGGCCGGGGACAGCTGCGAGAGCTCGACGCGTCCCGTTTGTCTGCGTCATGGATCCGCCGGTCCCCATTTCGTCATGTCTCCGAGTTGAGACGTTCAGGAACGTGTGATTTGGGCCATTTCAATTACGTGAACGCAATGCCTGAAATCGCTGAAGGTATGACCGATACGTGCCTCAAATCGACACTCGGCTCATGTTTTTGTAGTTGCCCGTTGCGTGCACTTCCTGCGCCAGCATCTCCTGGGGAAGAAGATCGCCAAAGTCTCGGCCCCTGATGATGCCAATGTCTTCGGCAAGGTCGGTACCAGCGGCCCGGCGTTTGAGAAGGCTGTCAAAGGACGGAAGGTCGTATCTGTAGGGAGTCAGGGGAAGTACTTTTGGTGTGTCTTCGTTCCCGCCTTTGAGGACATCATCAGCTCATGATTCGAAGGATAACCTTTGACAAACCGCCTCACGCGGTGATGCACCTGGGCATGACAGGTACGAGCACCAGTCTGTTCAACCACTTGCTACGAGCCTGACACTTCGCAGGATGGATCCACATCAAGGGCGACAAGACCGCCTACACAAACTACTACAAAAAGATGAAGGACGGCGAAGCAGACGTCTGGCCCCCGAAGTACTGGAAATTCCAACTCGAGACCGACGACAACCCCGCAGTCGCGGCCGCTTTCACTGATCCCCGCCGCTTCGGCCGCGTCCGCCTCGTCGACTGCCCCGGCGCGGACATCCGGAAGCACTCCCCGTTGAAGGAAAACGGGCCCGACCCCGTCGTCGACGTCGACATCTTCACCGAGGCCTACCTCCGCGACAAGATGCGCGCGCGCCACGTCCCCGTCAAGGCCCTGCTCCTGGACCAGTCCCACATCAGCGGCATCGGGAACTGGGTCGCCGACGAGGTGCTCTACCAGTCGAGGCTGCACCCGGAGCAGTACTGCGACAGCTTCGGCGAGGCGGAGGTCAAGAGGCTGTACGAGGCGGTGCGGTACGTGTGCCAGACGGCCGTCGACAAGCTTGGCGACTCGGACGAGTTCCCGGGCGACTGGCTGTTCAACTACCGCTGGGGCAAGGGGAGCAAGGACGCGGCGTCGGCGCTGCCGAACGGGGAGAAGCTTGCGTTCATCACGGTTGGCGGGCGGACGAGCTGCTACGCGCCCGGGAGGCAGAAGAAGACGGGGCAGGTCGTGGCCTCGGCCAAGGAAGAGCCCGTCGGGGACGAGGAGGCGAAGCCCAAGGTTGCGTCGAAGAAGGCCAGCAAGAGACAGGCCAAGGCACAGGAGAGCGAGGACGAGAAGCCGGCCAAGAAGGCGCGGGGTGCCAAGGGCCCCGCCAAGGCGAAGCCCAACTCAGAGGTCAAGCAGGAGGAGTCTCCCGAGCCTCCCGCCGCCGAAGCCCCGCACAGCAAGAAACCGCGGGGCTCCAACGCGGCAGAGAAACCCAAAGCCCCATCCAGAACCAAGAGGAACTCTGTGAAGGCGGAGGCGGCGGAGACACCGGTGGAGGACGTGGGCAGTAGACGGAGATCGCTTCGATTGAAGAAATAAACTATCGACTTCTCGATCAAGGTTACACACGAAGCCCTCGTTTTGGCCATGACTACCCCAAAACCTTCTCATGAAGGGCCGAGACAAGGATAACAAGCTGCTGCCCACGTAACGCCCCGCGGGAGGGCACCAGCCAGCCCAGTCTACGGCTCCGACTCCACGTCCGGCGGGAACGTCCCGAAGAGCGCCATCAGGTGCTGCATCTCCTCCCGGGACAGCTTCTTCCCCTCGGCGGCGGTCTTGCTCATCGTGCGGAAGTCTGTCGGGTTAGCTCTGAACGTCACCCCATGGCCGACAGCCCGCGCGCGCGGCCTTGGGTTTCTCCCCACTCACAGTCTATGTAGTACCCTGGATCCCAGATTAGCACGGGGCTTGCGCCGCCGTGTGTGACGGCTGCTGTGTGCAACAACGTACCTGGGGTGGAAGTCATGAAGAACTCGGCGGGCTCGGTCTCGGACGGGTTGGCGAACGTGTGGATCGCCCGCGGCGGGACGACCATGAGCTGGCCCTCCCCGGCGTCGACATCCCCCTCTGGCGTTTTGAAGCGAACCGTTCCTGCGTCATCGCCTCTGTTAACAAACAAGTAAACAACAACGCGTTCCCCTTCCCCCGCCCCCGGTCACCGAACCTCGAGCGCCACGGTTCCACCCCGGGGCGACCCAAAAAGGACAGGAACAGAACCCACCCTTGGTCACGAAGAAGCACTCGTCGTGGAAGCGGTGCCAGTGCATCGGCGGCCCGGACGTCGCCGGCGGCAGCTCCAGCGTCATGCACCCGATCCGGTTGTCCGTGTTGCTCCCGTCCTCGAAGATGTAGATGGTCATCGGCCCGACGCTAATCTTCTCGCTGTCCTCCTTCTTGTACAGCTTCACCGGCACGGGTCCGCGGAGAGGCATCTTGCGCGAGCGTTTGCCGTGGCGTTTCGCTTCCTTGTCGACTTGACCCTTGTATAGTAAGGATTTTTTCCCGTCTCTGTTTCTTCTCCCTCGGATCACGCTCGCGCTCGGTTCACGTGTTTTTCAATCAGACCCAAACAATCACAGGAGGAAAATGACAGGTTATCTCTCGATTGCCCTGCCGTCCACGAGAGAGTCCGGCAGCAGCCAGCAACCCGGTTGGGGGACTCCGAGAAGGTTCACTACGCGTCGGCTTAGGTAATGCTGGCCATGCAGGCCGGATTTGCCGTTTCTGTCGGACGGTGGAATTTGGACCCCGAAGCCAATCGTGCCGTCCCTTTGTGTGTCGAGCCAGGCTCGGCCGGAAAAGGCAGAGAGAATGAAGGGCGGGCAGCGAAAAAGGAAGCGGGCAAAGCGGGGCACCCAAGCACAGCGACGAGGCATGCCATTACGGCTACCCTTCTTTTTCCCTAGCGCTGTTGGTATTCGATAGAGCTGTCTCGCCCGTTGCGCATGACGCCTACGATCTTGGGGAATGTTGTCGAAAAGAGGGGTTGAGCGCGGTCGGCAAGAGATGTCTAAAATCAAAGTGTTTCGGAATACTCTGCGGAACCGCGAGGTGGCAGAATCATGTTAGTGACGGATGCAAGCTGTACTCTGTAACATCACTTGGACTGAGCGTCCCGGAGCAGGTTGGATCGTGGGTTATCCCAAGAAGAAACGCCAGTGATTCATTCGCCGACGGCCTGGGCCTTCATCTGTGCTAACCTATTTCGTCATGATCAAATTACCATGTATAGTACATGATAGAAACTCCCAGAAACTCCAGTCAAAGGCCAGTGCCCGACTGATAAACGCCGTCCCAAATGCTTCGAGCCTTGTTCGCTCGTTCCGGAAATAATGCTGGCCGCCCACGAAAAGCCTCCAATGAGGTGGGAAGGACAAATAGTATCGTCGTATGCACCTAAAAGTGACTCCAGATCTCCATGCAGTGAATTCGCCTTTTGTCGCTGTTGATGTCGTTCGTCATATCCCGCTGGACCGACGCCTTGAACATCCTCCCCCCAATAAAATAATTCCAAAGTCGTTTCGTTCCGAGATGCCTGAGCTCTAGAGTCGCATGCGTGTAATATGGGTATCGTAAATGCCTAATAGCAGATGCCTCGCTCGAAAAAAGTCGTGACGGGTTTGTTGCTTTGTAAGAAAACCTTCCGTTGCTGCAGAAAGAGTGCAGCCCAACCGAAAGAAAGCAGGGCTGGTCGAGTCCGCTGACCCGTATGTGCGTCAAGAGATCAATCCTCCCGCGCCACCTGGAAGCCGACGGAGTAGCGGAAATCTTGCGAGTCCCAGCGGACGGGGATCATGGTGAGGAGGTTAATGAAGGAGGTGCCATCCTTCTTGAAGTTGAGTACCTCAACCTGGACTTCGTCGTTGGTCTCGACGGCCTTGCGCATGCTCTTGACGGTGTTCTTGTCGACATGCTGGCGGGTGGACTTCTTGCTGACCTTGCCACCGGGCGCCTGAAGGAAGCGGCAGTTCTTGCCGAGGATCTCCTTATTCGAGTAACCAGTGAGGATGCTGAAGTGTTCCGAGGCGTACACAATCGGGGTGTCTGGTTGCTTGAGGTCGCAGAGCAACAGGGCGACGGAGCAGTCGATGGCGCCGAGTTGCACCTTTGGGTTGGGTCTGCCGGCGACGCGGAGCTGAGACTGGTTAGTTGTGACGACTGCCGACAAACACAGTGCTGACTTACAAGAATGCTCATCATGTCGAAGCCGGAGGGACAGTATAGCCCAGGGTACATGACAGGATCGGCGGCGGCTTGGGGTTGTCGCCAAGACGCAGTGTTTCCTTGAGAGGCTTGCTCATTTTCACCAGAAAATTGATACTGGACATCAAGTCAGTTGCCGGTTCCGCAGACGTGGGGTCAACATGCACGCAACTCACCTGAAGTGCACATGATTCCCAGGGATTCATGGTCGAGGACATTTGATAATGGGTTCGGAATGATAGAATACGATCCGCTTTCTCAGCTTGGAGGTAGGATGCCGGGTACTGAAGCTCCTGTGTCGACATGGTAGAAGGTTGGCAGCGAGCCCGAGTGTGATTATAAAGCGACGACACGGCGGGCGAAGGTGAGGGTGAGGGTGCGGATGCGGGTGCGGGATGGTAGACGGGGGGTTTACTGGTTCGAACAGCAGGAGCAGGGTCCGAAAGAGGTGATGAGAAAATGAGGCAATTAGGCACTTTGCATTATGCGGCTGTGTGTGCTGGCAGGAAATCAACGGCAGGTTGACAGGATTGTTGGTTGGTAGGACGAGGTGACAAGGTACGGCCAGAGCAATGTTCAAGTCGGAAAAGGTGACAGGTCGTTGCGACAGATGGAAGATGGTCAAGCCCAGTCGTTGAAGAGCGGCTGGCTTCGTGGTCAAAAATGGGCAGCAATCGATGGAGTCGAGGATGCTAGGCAAAGCACGGCTACTTAGGGAAACCTGATGGTGACGGATGGTGGGGATTTGGAGATACCGTCGAGCGGAGCGATCCTTGATGGTCGTTGGACTGATCGCGAGTTGAAGCGTGGGATGCGGTGATCGGGGGAGAGGGGGCGTGGGGATAGAAGTCAGAGACGAAGGGTCTGCCGCCGTGCTTAGGTGAGGTACGCCCGGAAGCTCAGTAGGGAGGGCCTCTGTCTGGTTTCCTCTTTCTCTCACGCAGGAGGGTTAGGTCCGTTTGGTGGTCGCAGACGAGCATTTCCATCCAATCCAAGAGCTGAGTGCCGGCCTGATTGGAGGGGCACCACAGCGATGAACCATTGATTCAGTCTCCGTCATGGCCGATGGGCCAGCAGCAGGTCAGGCCATGTTCTCGGTTCGCAGAGCTCCCACTTTCATGCCTGTAAGGGCTGCAAGGGGGTGCCAAATCGCTTAGGGAGCAACAAGAGAACGAACGCTCTGCGGGGTGAACCATGATGGCAATGGAGCGTCACCTTGTCCGTAGTGTGCGTTTGAACGGGTGCCGTGTTGCTCAGGTGGGGTAAGCAGAGGCTTAACGATCTCGAAAGGGGGCCAGAAACACCTTGTGGTACGATGTATCGGGCATCGGAGACGGCGGGAGGAGGACTTGGTGCTAGGCCACTGTCAACGGAGGCAGTCGGACGGGTTCGTGAGTCTATCTTCTGGTCGGTGCTTGCTGCTGCTGGCCTGGTCCGGCATGTCTACTACGCAGTAGCTGTAACCTCTTGCAGAGTGACGAGGTGGAGCTCGAAGCGTTGGGCGTGGACATGGACGGAAGGGTGTGTGAGCCGGGGGTGCTGAGTCGGCGCAGAATCCGATGCTCAGATTTGCGTTTGGCCCAGCGATCACAGCGATCGCTACAACGGCTTTCCCACAATCTCGATTCCCACCTCGTCCTTGGACCCCTGCTCTGACTTCATGGCGCCCTGCAACCTTTTCGATTCGGGTGGACGCTCGTTTTTTTGTGCACAAATGTCGGCTGATTTTGCCCATGTTCGCGGTGGGGACAGCCATCAGCATCGGGACGGGAATCAGCCCTTGTCGCTGGATAACTCTCACCGTCCAGACAAACCAGTATTCATGATCTCCATGGTCCGTTGAGTTGGCATTGACGTTGACGCGGCAGGCTTCCGAATTCAGTCCAGAGACCTTGGTGCTGGCGGTTCCATTCCATCGTCATGTCCCCGAGTAAGAGCTGCATGAGCGGCTCGGTAGGCGTTGACACATTTCCTTCAGGGTGGCCTGGTCGTCGATGGCAGGACGACGGGCTGGTGCAACCGGGTTTTGCCCATTTGCTTGCGTTCATACCGGAATCTTGTCTACCACGCCGTCTGTGCCCGGCCAAGCTGCGCCATCGAGATCTCTCACATTATTTTTTCTTTTTCGTCCCAGTAGTCCGGGAGCTTGCCGAAGGAGGCTGGCCAGTGGCTGCCAGGAGCAAATTGTCCTTGCGAGAGTCCAAACCCGGTCTTCCGAATGCCTTGTTCGATTGGAGCCCTTGGTCGTTCCAACAGAAATAATCGGCCGAGAGGCAGGGGGGTGATGAAGGGATCGGTGAGCTTCATATTTGGTGCCGTTGCAGCGAGCTCGCAGCGGAGGGAAGTCGTGCACGAGGACCTGACGATGTCAGGCAGCCGGCGGAGCATTTGCTACGCGACGTTGCGTGTCCTCTCTGTTCCGCCGAGTCGATCCACCCGCGTGTTGAGTTCTAGCGGGGATATGTCGACCCGACGATGGCTTCAATTCAACCCCCGATCGAGATTTCCACGTATGGCATGCTGGATCCCAGATGGGAATGCCTATTGCCATCCACGTCTTCGATCCGAGCTCACATGTTCACCCCCCAGGCCCCACCGCGACTGATGGGCAGAGGCCAAGCTGCATGTGCCGTGAATCGGTGAGACTTGCTTGTGGTCCCTTCCCCCATGTTTGCTGCCGCAGAAAGCCCATTCGACCCATTCGACCCAGTCGCGATAGATTGACGTCGGACGACGACATCTCAATCGAAGACGGGCACTTGGCCTGCCTCGGGCGCTCCTTTGCGACTAACTCTTGACTTTCGGGGCTCCAGCTTGACACCCGCCGCGTGCGACCACCACACAAGCTTAAGCATTCATTTCGAGCTGGATCTGGGACGAAAACCCGAGGCGTCCTTGGCGCGTGGTTGGACAAGACCGTCGACCATGGCCTCGATTCGAATCGAGACGATGGTTGATAAGGTCTGGAACGTCGGGGTTTGGTGCGCCCATCGAGAAAACGTGTGGCATCGTGGCTTACGTCGGGGAAGATCGTGATGGCGGAAGCAGCTGTTGGCAGGTGCAGCTGTCTGATGAAAGGTACTCACCTTCCGGTAAGAAATACACGGAGACGAAGGTACCTGCTATCAGCCCAATCCGCTCCCCGTTGTCTCGATGGTCTTTCCTCAGTTACACAGATCGTGTCCGTCCAGAATCGTGCCTTACATCCCAAGCGGGTCCAGCCAAGGTGGCACCTCCTCTTGGATACCTTTTCGTGTCCCAAGTCCCTAGATGGAAGGAAATGATCTCAGAAGCTCGCCGTTAGTTCGATGGTTTGTTCTGCAGCCACCTTCCTAAACCCCTGACGTAGACTTCAGCCCCCGATTGCGCGTCTCAGATCACCTCTTCAGCCAGCCATGGGCTCTGTAACAAATCCCTGGCCCCAAGGGGGCGTGTGTCGTCGACAGCTGCGGTCTCCGCTGCACCTATGGAAGCTTTCGATCTTTCCATCCCCTTGTGCCAGATGACGAAACACTGTTGCTCGCAACGAGCGAAATTTAGTTGACCAAACAAACCCGATCATGTCAACCTTATATCTTCACGAAGTCTCTTGGCCCGGGAGCAGAGCTGCCGAAAAGCTTCCATTAGCTGCGAAAACAATGGTATCTCCCAGCATAGACGGTTAGGTGCCGTTCAAAAAAGAAGCATACAGCTCAACGTTAATTTATAGTCCTGGATGGGAGGCTCAGGGGTTGGTTGCCGACCAACTTTGCAGCACAAGGAAGTTGGAACCTACTTGGATGTGCCCGTCAACTTTGCCCTTTGCTGTCGAGCCGCTGTGCTGTAGACCGCAAACAGTCACCGAACAAGATGCCCCTATTCCGACTCTTGGGAAGTGTTCGGCGACTTGCCTCAACTGACACCGGCCATACCTCAAAAGGCAAAATCCTCCCAAGCAACCTCCTCCCCCTCCAACCACACATTCAACACCTTCAACATATCCGGCCCCGTACACAGAAAGAACCTTTTCTTTCCTGCTCTGTCCTTCACATCCCCCTCCCCTAGTCTCCGCCTCTCGACCGTAGCTCCGAGGGCCTCAATCTCCCTGATAGCCTCTTCCTCCGCCTCCCCGACCCGACCTGTGACAAACGCCCTCAACACACCCCCCAGCCCGTCAATCTTCCCGCAAACTTCCCTCACCAACTTCAAATCTTGGCCCCTGACGCTCCAGAACACCTTCACCCTGCCCCCCGTTCCTAGAACGCCACCAGCCTGCGCGAGCAGGGGCGTGATCCCGACCCCGGCCGCGACAAACACCTCTTCCACTCCGTCTCCCTCTCTTCGTCTCAGTCTAAATGCCTCTTCACCACCAAAGCCCAACACAGGGATCTCCAACGGGACCCTTGGATTCCACCTCCACAGCATATCCGTGACAGGCCCCTTCCGCCTTGCCGTGATCTCGACCTCTTTCCCGTCCCCCGGCGGACAAGAGACCGTAAATGTCCGCACGTAATCGTCGTTCAGACTCTGTGGCTCGTCATCGCGCATGTGGCTCCACCCGACATCCAGCTCCTCCGAGAAGTCGAGCGTGACGTACTGTCCCGCCTCCCACTTCGCCCCGGGCTCCAACCCGAAAACGAAGCGTGCGATCGTCGGCGTAATGACCTCGCGGCGGAGAAGGGTTGCCGTCCGGCCAGTTCGGGCCTCAGATGACACCGTATGCTGCTGCTCGCTGAGCAACCGCCGCACGGGGGGGTTGTAAGGCGACGCCTCCAGGGGCGTGCCGACGAACGGCAGCCCGGACTCGACGAACACCGCAGCCGCCACCGTGATCTTCACCGCGAGCTTCGTGTGCGGGAGATGGGCGGCGGCGTCTTTGCCCACGAGTATCGACGCTGATCCCGTGAGCTTAACCCGTAGTTAGCCTTTTGTCGCTGATCTGGGTGTGTTACTGGAAGGGGGTTGACACTCACGTAGAGGACATCGGATGTCTCAAAGTCCGGGATCGCGACGCCGACCAAGGGGTTTGCCTTAAGGTTGCCCAGCGTCTGATATAAACGATTGCCGGAAACTGTAACCACGCGTCAGCCCGTCCGCCATCTTCAACTTGCGAGACCGAAGGATAGTCACGGGGAGAGGAAAGGAAAAACTCACACTCGGGGTAAATGATGTCCACCCCGCCCGCGTCATTCCTTGCAACCCTCACGAACCCCCTCGACCCTCCCCGATGGTTCGTATCCATACTCCCCTCGTACCCGCTGGTAAGAAACACCATGTCCGCCCGTCTCACGACCTCGAGCGCCCCTTCACCCAGCGGCAACCCCTTCTCCACCCTCCCCTTCTCGATCGAGTCCCTGGCGGTGACGTCCTTCTTGTTCAGATACTTTGGACAGTTCCCCAAACTCTCTTCCACCTTGACCGCGATCTGCACCTCGCCGCCATTCACGGCCCCGGCAACCATCCTCCCCGCAAACTTGACACGGTCCCTGGTGATCAGATCAATACCCAACCCCGCCACGAGCTTCCCTCCGTCCCCTTCTAGTCCAGGCTGCACGACTTCGCCGTCCTTCACGCCCTTCCCTTCGTCGCCCACACCCCAGAGCGCAGAGAGGACAGGGTCATCAATGACATCAACCCGACTCCGTGCGCCCAGCACGTCCTCCGCGATCGGCCGCGCCACGGCGCCCGCCTCGCCGCCCCAGAGCGTTGTCCAAGGCCGACCTTGGCCGTCGAGCGTGCCGAGGGCCAGGAGCGGGGATGCGGCGATGCGGGCGCCATAGGACGGCGGGAGGCCGGCGGCGGTGGGGTTGGAATGGCGGGGTACTTTGAGGAGATCGTGGAGGGCGAGCTCGCCCGGGTGGAATTCGATTGTTCGTGCTGGCATTTTGGGTGTTGTGATGAACAGAATGTCCGGTGGGAGGATCTGTGATGCGAAGATGGCTGTGAGGAGGGTGGTGTAGTTCATAGGGAGGGTTGGGCGTTGCTTTCAACTTGGCCAAGAACTCGGTTTCCCAGGTGAGCCAATGTCATGTCACCGAACTGCAATTGCCAGTGGAACGTTCGAGGACCCGTGTCAGCATTTTTTTTTGGCGGGATTTGCAATTCGTGGCTTATGACGTTGACATGCAGGTGACAAATCAGCACCGAAGGGCGCGTAATGTCGTGATGAGGAGCAACAACCTCAACGAGCTGACACTGGCAAACAATGGCAATTGGCACTGCCGGGCTGACAAGCAAGGGCCATCAACTTGGGGCATGCGGGTCCAAACTCTAAAATACCCGCTGCAGCAAGGGGCCCTGCAAACCGTGGGTCTAGTTACAGTGTAAATACAATCACGAATTATGTAGAAGAGAGGAAACACCGGATTGTTCGCCAAAAGACAAATCTGTATTTCTTTGGTAACTAGTAGTACAATGGTTCTGGATTTAACCCCCTAGCAGCTCTTGGAGCACTTCTGTAGCCAGTAGACCCTTTTGCCCTTAATAGTACATGATGAATGAGAAGAAGTAAAAAAAGTCGGAGGGGGTATCGAAAGGATGGTCGTAAAAAGATGGGACAACCCGGACCTTGGCGCAGGCACTTGGATCCAAGTCTGGAAGTGCGAGGATTAGGGCATGGGCGAAGAAGAAATGGTGGGAAGCCTTTCGTAACGATGCGCGTTTTCCAACGCTGCAAGACGCCCCTTGAATCATAGAGACATTATGAGAAAGAAAATGCGGCTGACCCGAGCCCAACGCACATCTGTGAACCCTAAGCTCCAGTCCGGTACGCCTAGTACCGCTGGTCTCTTTGGGCTTCAACATCATCGTTGTAGCCGTAGCCCTGGCCGCGTGGGCTGGGCCTTTGGCTTTGCGACGTACCCGGACGGGTGAAGTAGTCTTCCTGCGGGCGAGGAGGCACAGGCGCCGTCATGTTCCGCAGGGGAGCATTCGGCGGGCCTCGTGGGGGAACCGGGCCTGTCGCGCTTCGCGTCGGGTTGTACGGCTGGTAAGCTTGGTAGGGGGTGTTGTTGAGCGGGCCAGGACCACGTGGCAGGGGAGCGCCAGATCGAGTCGAGTAGGCCGAAGGCGCCGGGCTGGCTCGTCCGTTGGACTGACTCGAGTAGTCGTCGTAGGTGCCCCTAGGCGCCGGTGTGGCACGATCGCTATGGTACGTGTTCTGTCTTTGCAGGCCGTAGCCATCCATCGTCCGGGCAGTGGGAGATCTGACAGGAGGAGGGAAAGGGGGCATGGTGTCCGGGGAGTAGGCGGCGGGGCTCTCCGAGAAGCCGCCTCGCAAGGAGCTTTGCGAGTTGGTCTGCACATGTGACAATTGGGGGCGGAAGCTTCGTTGAGAATTGGAGGTACCGGGTCGAGCGGGCGGGTAGTTGTTCAGATCCATCGGCGGGAGCGACGGAACGGGCGAGGCAGATCGTTGGTAGCCAAAGTCCGCGGCACCACCAACCAATGGCGCACGGGACGAATAACTGGCAGTCGAAGCCGTCGTACCCATCCTTGAAGGCAGAGGACGCTTCTGGTCCATTGAATTGAGCTCGATGCTGCCAGGAGTACCGGGTCGAGATTCGTACGCGGGCAGCGTCGCGAAGGTGTCGTTGCGGCCAAACATTGGCATCTCGGCAAGCTTGTCCGGGTCACCAACATTGGGGAGCGTAGGTAGTGTGGCCTGCCGCTCGAGAGGCAGTTTCTCGCCATTCTTCTTCGCCGCCTTGAGTTCGAGCCTCCGCTTGGTTTCTTCCTGTCTCGCCAGAGCCTTGTTGACCTTGGCAGTCACAATCTTCATGAGAGCCTTGGTGACCTTGCGTTCACAGTAACCGGAGAGGCCGCCATCAGCCTTCGGGATCCAGTGGAACAGGAAGAAGACGTAGAAAAGGACGGCCATGATGAGGTAGAGGGCGGAGAAGACCCAGATGACGAGGGTGAAGAGCATACCAGACAGAATGAGAGCCTGCTGGTAGTCCTCCGTGGCGAGCGACTTGATCTTATCAAAGAAGCCCAGCAGGGAGCCCTCGACGGATGCTTCATGAACGGCGAGCTTGGCATCGTAGACCGACTTGAGCGTCAAGGCATTGACGACTTGGCGGGGACCGGAACAGACGAGCACACGGATCCAGGCTGGGAGATGTCAGTACATTGCAAGTGGAACAATGGCGGCGCGGCTTACATTGAAAGCTGAAGTAGGTGAACAATGCAATGTACTCGGCTCCCTTTTTGCTCTTGGTGAGTTCGGCGAAGACCAAGAAACGCTTCCAACCCTGGCCCTTCCCCATCCGAACACTTTCGAGGCGGACAGCAATGTTGTCAAGATAGCATTCTGCCACATTTCCCCGCTTCATGACCCGCATAGCCCTGAATTGTTCAAAGGCAATGTTGACGAAGGATGCGATGATGGAGATGGAGAAGATCCATTTCGAGATTTTGAAGTCGATGGCGGGGTCGATCTCGGAAGACCAGCGGTCGAAGGCCAGCAGGTTGACGGCAGTAAACATGTCGACGCCGTAGACGGCCAGTGAGATGATCAACATGAGCCAGAGGTAGAAGTAGGCGAACGGAGTAAGACATCCCCGCGACTTGAAGTCGTTTAGGTTCTGCAGATTGTTAGTGCCTGAGCGTGATGGCGCCTGCGAATTCCACCTACAATGTAGTCCCATTTCTGTTCGGCACGTTGCTCAGTGACCTTCTTACGGTGGCTGAGGCACCCCATCTTGAAAGCCGGAGGGTCGGTGAAGACGACGATTGAACGTCAAAAGTTATCGAAGAATGTCGACACGGTCGAGTCGATTCGAGACGAGAAGCAGAAGAAGTTGTCGATTTTGCAGCGGCGGCCTACTGGGGCCGGAGTCGTGAATGAGTGTGATAGCGCAACGCGGACCTGCCGTCAACACACGTCGTTACTCGCCCGCGAAGTAATCGACTGTGTTTCTCTTCTTGACGACCAGGAAGAGAACAATCGATACCGAAGAGACGGGACGACGGGGTGTAGAGGGACGAAGAAGATAAACGAGAGGGAGAACGGAATGTGGGTCGAGGGTAGGAAGGGCTGAAATGTGCGACGCAAAGAGAGGTCGGACCGCGCGACTGTCAAGCTGGCATGGCCGAGCGACCGGGCGTTTGAGGGTGGATCAAAATGGGCAAAAATACGTGGTGACGTGACGACAGCGCTGGCAAGGCCAAGTCGGGTTGTTCAACGGCCAACCATTCGTACGGGCTTGGCCGAATTGCGATTGACAGTCGGGAGGGGGTAAAAAGGGAAAACAAGCGGTCTCGTGGGCTGGGTTGCGGGTAAAGGGAGACGAATTGCTGGTACCGCGAATATCCGCGTTTGATCGGCCACTGCGGGCTGCAAGGCTGAGTCTCAGGATGTCGAAAAGGGCGAGGAGGTGATACAACTGTGGTTCAGTGAAGAGCGCGAGGATTCGCGTCGTTAAACGAGAGTCGGGGAGGCCCAGAAGGAGCGGACGACGTGGATTTCTCGCACGATCGGAAGGCGTCGGGCGAAGAGATGGAGTCTCACTTTCGAGGCCATGAGACTGCTTCGCGAAGCTCGGGGTGGAATGTTGGGGGTGTGAGTGTGAGAGCGAGAGGGAGAGCGCAAGACGTGAACGTGAGCGTGACCCCTCGAGTTGGAGAGTGGGAGTGGAGGCCTTGAAGAGGGATCTGCGAGAGGGGGTCGCCTTGGGTAAGACGGGTCGAGACACTAACAAGCCATGGGGAGAGAGTGCTAAGATGGAGGGAAGGGGGACTTTTGGTACCGTCATCCAATTAATTTTCATCCCCCGGCTGGCCGCAGACACAGACGGACTAGACGGGGTCGCGCGGGCGCGCGGGCAGAGTGGTTTTTGGCGGTTTCGAGCGTCCTGGAGGCATGTGGAGCGATAGCGACTTGAAGCGCGGCCTTTAACGCAGGTACCATGCCACTGTCCGTCCCGATCGGGGTTAGCGCACCAACAGAGCGTTTGAGGTCCCATTTCCCGTCCAGTCTCGTCTCCTGATTGGCCCCGCTCCGTTAGAGCTCCCCTTGACGTGAACGAGGGGCCCCCCCCACAGTGTATTGCATCCTCGCCGCCCGCCCCCTTCGTCCCTCCTCGTCCACCCACTCGCTCTCACTGCGCGTGTCCCTCCTGTGCCCACGGCCGGCCGCCCAACTTCCAAGTCTGCCGGTTGCTCTGTTCGATACAGGCACTGGTTCGAGGTTGACCATGGCCGAGAGTTCGCGGCCTCATCTTTGCTCCCGCGGCTCGGACGCGCCCGTCTTACCCATCCAACCATTGAACCAAGCCCTGCACCTCTCGAGGCGGCGGGAACCCGTTTGCTCGCGTGGGTTGGGCCCTCCTGAAGGATCGCGGGCTTGTCCTTAACCACTCCTGCAAACTGCAACGTCAGCTTCTCGAGGCTAGAGCCGCGCCGGCGGTTGATGTGAGGCCGCACTACGAGGCCTCCTCGGTCCAAACTCGACGTGGCTGACGACCAAACACCACCAGCCAACCGAGACCCCTCGGTCTGGTGCCGATTGCGAGCGGGATAAACATGACTCCAGTCGAGCCCTTGGTACTTGCAACTCGCCCGTCTTCCACTGTCGTCACAGCCAGAATGGATGCTCTCCCTTCGACACGGGCATCCCGTGTCAGCGCTGCTCAGCTTCGCCCGGAACCGTCTGAATGAAACGCGCAGCCCTTGTCTGTACCACGGTGCGCATGATGTCGAGCAGCCCGGAGGCGGCTCCCGGGGTGTGAGAAGGGCTTCATCGCTGCTTCTTCTTCTCAACCTCCGACTTGCCCTGTGCGCCCCTCTCGCATTGATTGTCTGTCCATTTAGGTCATTCGACGGTTCAGCCGAACGCAGGGTGATTCTCTGCATCCAACGACGAGTGACAACAAGCCTCCCTGCGTCGTCCTTCCCACGCCTCCCAAGCATAGCCCGGGCATCCAGTGGACCAACCAGCTTCTGGAAACACCTCCAAGGGAGAGGCCAAAAACGCTCCCGGATCAGACGGCAGGTCTTGGCCAACACGGCCCAGCGAAAAAAGGGTCCCAGAAAAAACGGCCCAGGGCAATCTTGGGCGCCTCCCACTTCGGGAAGTCGCAGCATTTCGCTTCTCCATGGCCAATTTGCTCGGCGGGGTGCTTGCGAGGTGCACGTGGATTACCCCGGGCATTCGGCTATCTTTATCGCCATCCTAATCTTGATGCGACAGGCTAACAAAGGAGTGGCCGTCAAACGGTGGATTCAAGAAAAGCCGTGTTTCCAGGACTGCCGTAAGTTCTGTCTGCCAAGTGGTTGCCGCTCCAGCGCGGGTGCTCGAAATGTTTCCTCATGTTTGGCCAAGCCTGCGACAGGACTAACAGAGCAAAGTGCGGGCGAGGGGATCTGGGTCTGCCGTCGGTAATCTCGGCCGAGAGAAGCATCGCCATGCTGGTTTCCGGGCGTCTCGCGAGTTGAACAGATATAGTCGCGCCGGCGCCCAGGAAACCTGGACGTGCCTTACGATGTTGATTTCGGCTCCTGGCTGCCCTCAAATCCAACGGCCGTGGGCACCAAATGCAGAAGAGGCGCAGGCGGCAACCGTTTTTGGCTTGCCAAGACGGCAGTCGTTGAATCAAAGAGGACAATAGCAGCGAGGCTCCTCTTTGTCTCGACCACCAAGGGATTACGTTGATAAAAATGCTTCACTTCTCGACAGACCAGATAAAAAAGTTATACAAAGAAGGCCTACAAAGATGACAACACCCCATTGCTCAGGTTCCTCGTCGCGATGTTTGGCCTTCAACTGCATCGAAGCACATCCTATTTCAGCGTCAATCTACCACTGTGTTGTCCCAATCACCAACGATGGAGGACCCAGACCATCCCCAGCCGCCTTTCCAACTCGTAAAGAGAGTCCAGGACAACATCTGGCTGACGCGGCGGGTCGCCCAGAACCCCGGCTATGCCGACGGTGAAGAGTTCATCGCCCGCAAAGTCGACGACTTTGACGAGTACTACGCGGCGGGGAAGTACTCGATGAGCTTCACCACCAAGAGGCAGCGTCAAGTCAAGGGTCTCATGGACCTCCTGTACGACTGCAACCTCGGCCGCAACATCGCTCATATTCTCAATCACGAGAACATCATCTCCCTCGCCGGTTATCTCCGCCAGCAACCCGTCCACCCGCGCGTCGACGCCACCGAGGACTACCTCGTCTGGGACATCTGCGACGCCGGCACGCTCGAGATCCTACTCGCGAAACCCGACGCCGAGCGCGAGCCCGGCTGCTTCCTGCCCGAGTCGCTGTGCTGGCACGTCCTCGTGTCCATCATGCGCGCCCTCGTCTGGCTCCACGACGGGTACCGCCAGGAGGTGAACTGGGTTACTGGCGAGCGGCGCTGGATGAAGACGGACGCCGAGTGGATGCCCATCCTGCACCGGCGGATCAGCGCCCAGACCGTCTTCTTCCAGCACTCGCGCGGCCGGGAGACGTACGGCGTGTGCAAGCTGGGCAAGTTCGGCAGCGCGTTCGTATCGGGCGTGCCCGCACGGCGGGATGGGGCGCCTGAGGGCGAGAAGCCGCTGCCGCATAGCATCGGGTTCCCGATTGCGCCCAAGGAGGGCCACATGGGCCTGACGGACATGACCAAGCAGTGGAAGGAGTACCTCGATACCGGGAGGAATGTGAGTTCTCAACCCCGCCGCCCACTCGCAGCAACTGACCGTAACCGCAGAGCAAACGCTTGTATACGCTCAGCGATGAGCACTGGGCCCTTGGCGCCGTCCTCTTTCGCATGATGGTCGGCGACCCTCTCCCCAGCCTGGACGGGTGCAAGGCGTGCAGGTGCATCCACATCCGGCGGTGTGCCAAAGCCGACTGCGCTTACGACGGAAAACACGCCAGCTGCGAGTGCCAGCACGACACGTTCCGTGGGTGCCGCTGCCCCACGCCTTGCAACATGGAGACGGACGTCCATATCGACAAGACGCTGGACAGCGTGGGCTACTCCTCGTACCTCAACCTGGCTGTGCGGATGCTGCTCAACTACGACCTCAAGGCGCCGGCCATCGGGACCCAGGCGCTGGCGGACGAGGTCGAGGTGCTGTACCGGCGGTGGCGGAGCGAGACGCAGGACGGTCAGGAGTACGTGGACGTCGAGGACGACCTCGGGTATCGGTTTCTAGTTTTGAACAATGCTGCGGCTGTTGACACGGGCGGGGAGATGAAAGAGTGAGCTATCGGTTGAACCTATACAGGCGGCTGGCTGGCGTTGGCCCGTCGGGCTGTTTTCCCACGACGCGTATGTACACATTGGTTCCGATACCCAGTAGCGTTGTTCATCAGTTCTCAGTCGCCGTCAAATCCACGGCAACAAGGCTAGTTCGCGCTCGTTCCATGACAGTTCGTCCAAACCATCACACGACAGGCATGTCGAAGGGTGTTAGCTGCAGGAGTTGTCGGGCACTAGAGCAAGCCGAGCGAAGACGGAGTCGCGGTGACGAGTGCGGCCCCCCCCACCAACATGTTATAGTGCTTTGGCCAGGGTACGTACCCTCGAAACGGTCGACAGCCAGGATTGCCCCACCCAATTCCTCTCGGCGCAGACCTGGAGCGTGAGGCTGCGACGTAAACTACTATGTACATCGTACAGCTCTCCGATTCCACGGATTGTGGATCACACAACCTCGACCTCTCCGTACCTTCACCCGCCACGTCCTCGTCCCCGCCCGGCCCCGAGCTCGAGCTCTTGTTGCGAATACGCCAACCAGCCGTGACGACCGCGACACCCTTGTTTTGGCTTGTACGAAGAAAACACCGGAGCCATAGCAAGCTACATCACACCCATCAGCGTTAGCCCACCACCACCACCACCACCACCCCAAACGGCCCCCAACCCTTCTAGAACCTCCCACCACAACCTCATCACGGCCGTTCCGACCCTCGCGCCTCATACGACGACGACGACCAAAATGTCCCTCTCCCAACCGACGCCCCCCCTCCTCCTAACAAAACGCCTTACGGCCTTCCTCGCCTCGAATCTCAACGCCCACCTGCACACGGCCCTCCTCGCGACCCCCTCCGGCCGCCTCCTCGCCCACGCCTCCCCGGAACCCGTATCCCTCCTGCGCACGCAGTCCACCGTCGCCTCCTCCCTCTTCGCCCTGCACGCCTCCACGGCGCCCGACATCCCCGACGCGCTGCCCAACTCGTCGTCGTCCCCGCCGCCGCCGCCGTCGGCGCCCGCCAACAACACCAACGCCGCAACCTCCGGCAACGCCCCGGGCGGCGCGGCCGAAGGCGGCGGCGGGAAGCCGCTGACCATCACGGTCCAGCTCGCGGCGGGCGTCGTCGTCATCCGCCGGCTCAAGTGCGGCCTGCTCTTCGTCTGCATAGGGCCCCTCGCGGAGACGATGGACCCCCACGCCCCCGAGCCCCATCCCCCGGCGACGCACCACGCGCACCACCACCACGCCAACGGCGGCTCGGGCGGCGCGACCCCCTCGCTGATGCCCGCCTCCCCCTCCGAGGCCGACAGCGTCCTCAGCGTCGGCGCGCAGACGACGACGAGCCTCGCGAGCGTCGGCAGCGTCAACACGGCCGGCGTCGTGGTCCTGCGCCGGCACGCCGAGGAGCTGGCGCGGTGGCTGGACGACAAGCTCGGCAGCTTGCGGGTTCCGGAGGAGGGCGTCGGCGTCGAATAGGCGACCTGGCGCAGAGGGTCTGCCCGGTCAGACGTGTACGATGTGTGTGTTGAATGTTTGACTTTGTCGCAGAGGGGGGCTACCACGTCGAAAGTAACCGGGGACAGAGATAGAGAGAGAGCTTTGGATCATTCTAGGCGTATACAGGCGTTGGGGGACGATACCACGGCCAACAGTTACCATCATGTTCGTAATCACTCTGTACAATTGCCTTGTTCATTACGACTCCATTTTCACCCGCAGTGCTTGGTATGTGCGTCGCGTTTGTCTGCGTTGCTGCGTCGCCGAGTACGGCCTCTATTGGATATACTGATTTGCCCCCTTGTCCATGACCTGCCCGATTCGCCCTGAACCCGTTCGTACTTTTCACGCAAAACGCCCCCCGAAAATGCAGATTGCGCCGACACCCGCCCCGCGAGCGTCTTACATGACCAATAAATCACTCGATGCTCATCCGCATCAGGCCGTCGTTGGTGTCGACCATGCCCTGGAACCCAACACGTCCTTTGTTGCCGTTCACCCGGCCGTTGGCGTTGGCGTTGGCGTTGGCGCCGCTGCCGGGCGTGCCACCCAGGCTGCCCGACTCGCTCGGCGCGCCGCTCCCGCCGCGGTCGCCGCTGTTGCTGCCGGGCCGCGATCCCCAGGGCGCCACGTCGCGCTGCATGGGGCTCTGCATGATGGGCGAGTTGTGCACGCTCATGCCGGGACTGACGGCTCGGCGCTTGAGGCTGACCGGGTCGTAGTCGTCGTCCCGCCGACGCTTGCTGTTGATGCGGCGCGTGATGTCTGCGGCGCTGGGCGCTGGCTGCGGGCCTTGCGCGAGCAGAGGGGTGTCGCCCTTTTGGGATTCGCCGCTGCTGGCGGCCATGGCAAAGCCCGCCGTGGGTCCGAGGGACGGCGAGTCCATGCATATGTCTTCGCTCATCCCGGACGACGAGCCGCGGGGCAGCCCGTTCGGAGGCGGTGGCGTTGTACGGGTGCCGATGCTGCTCGACTCGGAAAACGTGTCCCAGAACTTGGTGCCCTTCGAATTCTTCAAGGCTTGTTGCTTAAAGCTGCCCGAGAGATGGAGGGCCGACTCGGTGATCATGCTTTCTGGTATGTCGTCCAGAGACTGGTCTTGGGCTCCAAGGGTCGGCGAGGAGTGCGTGGTGGCCGGCGCTGTCTGCTGACGGGCCCCGCCCAGATCGACGTCGCTCTCACGCACTTGGCGGACAACTTCGGCCTCTCGCTGGGTTTCCGTCTCCACGGGGGCTCCTTCCTCGAACAGGGCCGCTCTGATACGAGCGAAATTCTTCGTCTTGGGCAACAGGTTTCCACGACGTGTGACGACGCGTCGCATGACGGTGGGACGCTGTCCGTCGCGACTTGGCGTTGTGAGAAGGCCGTCGATGTTGTCGCCCCGCTCTTCTTCACTCCCAGATATATGAAGCTGGTTGGCCTGCCAGCTGATGCTCTCCCGGCGAGAATGGCCCGATATGTCCTTCGGCATGGTGCTGGGCGGTGATTTGGAGACCCCGGCGTTTGTGGAGGGGCTAAACCCCAGGCCCAGCGGCAGTTTGTGCTTCTTCTTCGGCAGTTTCCTCTGCCGTTGCCTGTGCTGGAAGCTCATGAGGCTGTTCATTGCAGGAGAGCCGCCCCACGGGGCCATCATGGGCTGAATCCCCAGAGGAGCGGCAGTTTTGTTGGCTTGCGGTGTACCGATGTAGGGTTCGTCCGTATCCTCGTCCATGAGGTCGTCGTCGTCGGACGACGAAGAAGAATCTGACCCCAGCTGGTTCGCGCTGCCCAGCGAGCTGGACACGGTCATGCGCTCGTGGTTCCCCATCATGGACCACAGAGAATTGGTCGTCTGCTCGGCCTGCCCGTAATCGTTGCTCCTGCGGCCCGGGATGTTCATGCCCCTTCCTCCAATCGTGGGCGACGAGTCGGGCGACGACTCGGCGAGAGTCGAGTGGTGCAGGCTGGTGGCGGCACGCGAGAAGTCGAGGCCGCGGGAGCGACGCGGTAGTATGTTGGTCGGGCTTGCATAAATCTGGGAGTGGTCGAGCTTCGGCGATAGCGGTGCGGGTTTTGTGAAGGCGGCGGACGGGGTCGATGCAGGGGAGGCCGGGTCGCGGTTCGAGGGCATCTGCAGCGAGAGGCCGCGGAGGGGGAACTCGGATCGGCGGGGAGTGACGGGCGTCGTGGCCGTGTCCCTGATGTGGTTGTCGTCTTTGGATGCCTGGCGACCGTCGGCGACGTGCGGCGAGGGCGTGAGCTTCGATGGGGTCCCTCCTCCGTCAGACATGGAGCGCGTCTTGGACAAGGGCGAGCGGCCTAGCAGGTGTGGAGTAGTGGCGGCGTTGGCGGCAAAGTCGACGTCCTTTTCGTCGTCGACGATGGCAGACTCAAAGTCCATGTCCCTCAAGTCCATAGCTCGGTCCATGGCAGCGGCAAGGTCAATTGCACCGGTGTTCGTTGTTCGCGATGGCGCAAGCCAGGTCGTCGACCGATCTGGAATGATATCCGGCAACAGTGGGTAGTGGATCGTTCGGGTTGGGGCGCGGGCTCGGTGACGTTTTGGGGCTCGTGATTAAGGCTTTGGCGAGGTCATTGGGATGCTGGCTACAGGGCGTACTTCCGCAAGTGGCATTGTTCAGTTGTTGAAAGACCGTCACGAGCGTGGTTTTTGTGGTGATGGCGGCAAGACGTAAGATGGCATCAACGCAGCCAACCCTCAAGGTAGTCCGTCGTGTTGCCGTTTGAGAGCGGAGGTCGAGTCGACGCGGCGGGAGGGCGGGCAGACGACGTTGGAAGGGTAGATGCGGCCGGGATTCGATTGGCGCCCTGTACAGCCACTTACAGCGAACCTTGGCGAGTGACGCTGAGGCTCTTGTGCAGGCTGTTCCCTGCAAGAGACGCGAGGTACCGGCCCACGCAAGTTATGGGGGACGGTACATCAGCGACGCGCCGCTGCGCCTGGCCTTCTGTTTCGTCGATCCACAGCGGCACTGTTGTCCGCGGTCGTCCTACCTCGTGCTCCCTCCCACTCACTGCAGTTTGGCTGTCGAGGGTCTCCACACCAATCCCGAAACGCCGCGGGGAAGGCTTAAAATAGCAGGGTGCTTCTTCATCTTTCAAGAGCCGTGGTTCTCATCAGTTCCGCTGCGCTCGAGGCTGCCTTCCGCATGTCGTACTGTTGTCAGTCCGTCGCCCGTCGTGTTCCAGCTGGACCATGTTTCAAATGGGCAGAAATACCGGCCTATTCCGACTTCCAGCTCGGACGTGACAGTCGCCATCTCGTCCTTGCGCAACTTGTTAGAGCCGTTGCTTTGGCGGTGAATCTTACATTGGGTTCTCCTTCTTTTTTTTTCTTTCTTTTTTTACTTTACCACCGCACCCTCCTATCGACTGACTGATACTGTCATTTGGCGTGGAACCAGCTCTCACAGGTAACATGCTGTTAAGCATACACATCGACTGTGCTCAGACCCAACCGCGCTTACAGCCAAGGGAGGTCGTGTACTTTTATTCGAGATGCCTGTCAAAAAGCGACACTTTCCAGAATATAACCGAACTTGATGGTTTGAGCAGTGTGCCATTCTCCCAACGCTCTGAAGGCGGCGGCGTTTTCTGAAGGAATGTATGTCGATGTGCCGTTGCCGTGCTTCAGGCTTCCGAATGCCCTCACCTCAGGTTGCGATACATGGGAGACGGAGACGGAGACAGGGGCACGCAGAGAGAGCGAAAGCCAGCCAACAGTTTGAGCACCCGGAACCTGCTCTATCACGTCGGGTCCCGCTCCTTTCCACTGGATTCGTTCACGTGACACCAGGGAAACCAGACGTTCGGGAAGGGATCTCGCCCTAGTCGAGTCAATGTCTCACGATGCAACACGACTCCCACCTCGCCGTCCGACAGTGTGCGCAAGTACCTTTGTGGACCAGCGAGATGCGGCGGCCGGATGGATTTCGTGCCGCAATCAACATTGCGCCGACCCGCGACGGCGAGGGATTGGCAATGGGGGACGGGCCAGCCACGGCCCAGGCGTTTGCGGCCGTGGCTAGTGCCCACTAGGGATCCAGCTGAAAGCAAGCAGCAGGGAGGAATTTGGCGGGAGATGGTGTCTTTGACTTCGTACGTCCAAAAGAGGAAAGATTGCGGCCTGACTCCCAAGAGCGAGCACCGATGATTCAACAGGCCGACAATGACCAATCATCGGGGCCTGCCCCGTGCAACTTCGGACAACCTTTCGAGCCGACCTCCGAGAGAGGCCGACCGATGATGCACGCACTCGCAACCCGTCATCTCTGACACGGCCCCCAGTCCTGCCTCATCCCGGCCCACTGCCACATGGGACAACACGCTGAGCGGCCTGCAGCCGTCGTACATCGCAGGCTCGCGAACATGGATCGGTGGAGCCATCCCGGCCGACCCCTGGCAGGCCGTCTGGCATTGTAGTAGTAGCACGCACGGCATGACACGCAAAGCCAAAGCAAAAAAAACAAAAAAAAAGGCTAGGCCTCCGTAACTGTGGTGATCATCGCTTTCCCAGCGAGAAGTCACTCCTCGGACATGTTTCTTTTCCTTTCGATGACTGCATCCAAATCATGCCTAGCCCCTCCCCCCCCCCTTTCCCACCCACTCAAACGCAGACAAGCTTACACTAAGTTGCTTGGCTACCATATGTTCCTTAGTACGGTGTACTGCGTAGTCAGAAGGAGCTCGGCCTTTGGCTGGACCATCCCTGTGGCTTGCGAATGTGTAAGAGCTTGTCTCCATGTGCAAAAGTGATTCGGGATGGGTCCAGAGGCATGGTCCGCACCGCTGTTGTCCGATGGGAAGCTGCAGCGGCTAAATTTTCACGATCTCGGATATCGAACGAGCGCATGGGGGGGATAAGTAACCTGCCTGCCGCCTCCCTCGTCTCCTTCTCGGCCTGGTCCTTCTTCTCTCCATCCCAGCCCGTTCCTTAGCCCTTCATACCTTGCTCGAGAAAAACAAACCGGCCCGCATACTTCGTGCAACGTGCAAAGTGTAAGAGCGAAAGGCCTTCTCCCTTGTGGCAAGAGGAAAAGGCGACAAAACCCGTCCCCCACACACACACAACAAACGAGCACCCGCCGTCATGGATTCGAAATATCCCGACGAGAAGCCCGGCGAGACCACCACGTCGGCCGACCCCTCGATCACCACCGAGAGGCAGCATCCCCCCGATGACACGAACGCCGCCGACACGTTCAGCAAGCACGACCACGCGTCCGAGGACGACGACGTTGTGTACCCGTCCGGCCTGAAGCTCGTCCTCATCATCGCCTCGCTCTGTCTCGCCGTCTTCCTCGTCGCGCTGGACCAGACCATCATCGCCCCGGCCCTCGGCGCCATCACGTCCGAGTACGGCAGCGTCAAGGACATTGGCTGGTATGGCGCGTCGTACCTCCTCACCACGACCGCCCTGCAGCCCATGTACGGCACAATCTACAAGCTCTTCAGCATCAAGTACGCCTACCTCGTCGCCATCGCCATCTTCGAGATCGGCTCCCTCATCTGCGCCCTGGCGCCGAACTCGACCGCATTCATTGTCGGCCGCGCCATCGCCGGCATCGGGACCGCCGGTCTGTTCTCCGGCTCCATTGTCATCCTCAGCTACACGATGCCCCTCGACAAGCGGCCGTTGGCTTTCGGGCTTATCGGCGGCATGTGGGGCGTCGCCTCCGTGGCAGGGCCGTTGCTCGGCGGCGTCTTCACGGAGAAGGCGACCTGGCGATGGTGCTTCTACATCAACCTGCCCATCGGCGGCATTGCCATGGTCTTCATCTTCTTCCTCTTGACCATCAGCAAACAGAACAACGCCCTGGGCGAGACTCTCGTCCAGCGCATCCTGCAGCTCGACCTCATCGGCACCGCCGTCTTCCTCCCCGCCATCGTCTGCCTGATCCTCGCTTTGCAATGGGGCGGCACCGAATACGCCTGGAACAGCGCCACCGTCATCGGCCTGTTTGTCGGCTTCGCGCTCATGATCATCATCTTCGTCGGCATCCAGTTCTGGCAGGGCGACAAGGGCACGCTGCCCCCCAAGCTCTTCAAGAACCGCAACGTCATCTGCGCCATGCTCTTCGGCTGCTTCTTTGGCGCCGCCTTCTTCCCCCTCATCTACTACTTGTGTGAGTGCCCCCCCGGCGAGCGGTATCCATCCCCTGCAACACACTGACAACCACCAGCGCTCTACTTCCAGGCCATCCAGG
The DNA here is from genome assembly GCA_022836555.1 of Colletotrichum tofieldiae. Classification (NCBI taxonomy): domain Eukaryota; kingdom Fungi; phylum Ascomycota; class Sordariomycetes; order Glomerellales; family Glomerellaceae; genus Colletotrichum; species Colletotrichum tofieldiae. The sequence goes on along the minus strand of BQXV01000003.1, from coordinate 5,601,493 downwards.
GTGTCAGCGCCGTCCAGGCCGGCATCAAGATCCTGCCCCTCCTCCTGGCCACCGTCGTCGCCTCCATCGCCAGCGGCGCGTTGATCTCCACCATCGGCTACTACAACGCCATCATCCTCCCCTCCATGGTCCTGTTTGCCGTCGGCGCCGGCATGATCACGACCTTTGACGTTGCCACGCCCATGCGCGAGTGGTTCGGCTACCAGGTCCTCGCCGGCCTCGGCATCGGCGCGGGGTTCCAGATCGGCGTGCTTGTCGTCCAGACCGTCCTGCCCCAAGAGGACGTCCCCGTCGCCACGGCCTGCGTGCAATTCTTCCAGTCCTTCGGCGGCGCCGTCATGATCGCCGTTGCCCAGTCGCTGTTCCAGACGGGGCTCATCGAGGGAGTCACCAAGAACGCTCCCGACCTCAACCCCGCCATCTTCATCAACTCCGGGGCGGACCAGGTCCGCAGCATCCTGACCCAGATGGGCCGCGCGGACCTGATCCCGATCGTGCTGGAGGCCTACATGGACGGCTTGAGGCACACCTTCTACGTCACGCTCGCTTGCGCGTGTGCTGCTTTTGTCACCTGCCTGGGTCTCCAGTGGAAGAGTGTCAAGAAGGAGGGCAAGGGCGGTGCCGTTGCCGTTGCTGTATAAACGTCGGATGCCGCTGTACGATACGGAGCTTGCTCGGACCAACGCGTAGAGAATACCCGGTGTAGAACCCCACTTAGAACCTCGCTCTGCTTAGAACATAATCTGTAATATGGAATGACACGTCTCGTTGCAGTTGAAACCGTGACGTGTGTAAGATGCCAAGCCGCTCGCTCACTGGGTATCGTCCGGCGGCGCGTCCCAGCCCCTTTTCGTCCCTTTGGGGTCCGTCCTCTCCTCCCCCCCCACGAACGTCAACACCCACTCCCACACCCTCCTCGTCTTGGCCAGCTGCGGGTGCGTCCCCTCCCCACGCCCCGTCTCCAGGTCCCTTGGGCGATAATACCCGCCCTCGTCGTCCTCCCCCAGCTTCCTCCGGTACAGCACCGTCGTCCTCGTCAGCCCCTTCCGCAGGCTCTGCCCGTACACCTTGCCCCGGAAGACGTGCAGCGCGACGTTCTGCAGGAGGACCACGTCCTGCCTCCGCAGCTGCGTGGGCATGCTCGGGTCCCCCCCGCCCCCGCCGTCCGGGGGCAGCCAGAACGTCACGCCGAACCCGGCGCGCGTCTCGTCGCCGACGAGCACCTCGACGAGCGACAGCTCGTGCCCCCAGCGCGTTCTCACGCCGCGCGGCTCCGAGACGGCCATGACCCCCGCGACGAGGTTCACCGTCACCGTCTGCGGCGCGAGGCGGAGGAGGTCCGGGCCCGGGGGGATGTCCTCCAGGTCGCTGAGGTGGTGGGACGTCACGAGCGGGGGGCGGGCGCCGGGCGTTGTCGGGTCGCCGGTGGTGTCCTGGAACGAGTCCGTCGTCTCCGTGACGAAGGAGTCCGTGGCTGTCGTGTTGTTGAAGGATTCCGTTTGCTGTCCCGCCGTGGAGGCGACGCGGCTGGTGCCGGGGGCCTCGGGGCGTGATGGCGTCGGCGGAGGAGGGAGCTGCGACGAGGCGAGGTCGTGGTGCAGGGCGAGGGATTGGTCGTAGAACTGCGAGCGGAGCCCCTGGGATGCGCCGCCGGCGGTTGTGTCCAGCTCGGAGTCTGCGTCGAGGGAGAGGGAGAAGAAGTGTGCGGGGGGGAGGAAGTCGGAGGGCAGGCCGTGGGGTTGGGAGAAGCCTGTGACGAGGGGCTGGCGGTGCAGGGTAAGGGAACGCCAGGCCGGGGCGGCGGCGGCGGGTGTTGATGTTGAGTCCGGGTTTGGTGTCGGGGCCGGAGCGGGGGCGGAGGGCAGGAGGAGGTCCGGGGAGGACCAGTCGGCCTCCGGGGCGCCGGTGAAGAGGAGGACTCTCGGCATGCAGGGGTCTCACTGGACCGGCTCCGGTCCGGGGAATCGAGCGTGTTGGTTGGGGTGTGGGTGGAGAGCTTTCGGTGCGAGCAACGCTGGGCGGCTGTGATGAAGAAGGTGGGGGAGACGATCGTTGGGCGTTGCGGGGCAGGATTGGGTCATCGGCGTCCAAAGAGATTAGAGTGTGCAGCTCTTCCCTGCTCTCTCATCCCCCACCCCTTCAACGTCGAGAAAGACTGGATGACAGGCGGGTGCTCGCCACGCTGACAATGCAAGGCAAGGCGGCAAGACCACTATACCACCTGTACGGAGACGCAAATCCAATTCGCCTTGCCGAAAATGCGCAAGAGACCGCGGGATCTTGGACGGTGGCTGGCAGCGCCTTGTCCCCCCTCCCGGGGCCTCTGGTTCGCCTTTGCCTTTTCCGAGAGGGTTTCCGAGTAAAACCGCCGTCCAACCCAGCCGAGTCATGATGTCTCGGGGACGTGCGTCGCCTTTCTGTCGATGTGTCTTCTCGTAACTTGACGTGCGCGTATGCCCTTTTGCCGTGGACCTGCTGGGGACGATGTGCGAGGGCCGAGAAACGACGGACTCTGGTGGGCTCTCTACCCGTTGCCAGTAACCGCTGTGCCGCTGGAACCTCGGCATCCCCAGCTCCACACACACACCCCAGACCCCCAGACTCCAGACTCCCGCCGACGAAAGTGTGGTCCCCCTCGGTCTCCTAACCTCGTCTACTCCGGTGCTGATGCGTTGCGGGAGGGCGTTCTGAGATGTGATTCATCCCCGTCTCAATTCACACTTGTCCGACTTGATCGTTGCTGCGACATCTTCCTAACCCGCAACCGCGTATTGACACGGTCCTCCATCTCAGGAACCTCACCTCATCTGACCCGAGTAAAACTCCCCGGCCCAGCTCAACCAAAGTCTCCGGCCCAGCTCTCGCGCAGAGTATCGCGGCCATGTCGTTGTCCTCCGTCTTCCACGTCAAGGAGCATGTCCTCGAGGGCTCTCACATTCGCGAGTTCCCTCGCGCCCTCTCGCGTTCCCAGGAAGACGTGCTCAAGTTGGCTGTGAAGGAGTACATCCCCAAGGACAACCCGACCCCGAAGGCCGGCGACATCACCATCATCGGCGCCCACGCCAACGGGTTCCCCAAGGTCAGTCACGGGTCTTCCGTCGTATCACCTCATATTTCATGTTCCCTCAGTCGCTCGAAGCCATATGCTTCACCGGCGGATCACGTCTTGGCTTGGCACTCACCAGACACCCACTAACAACCCCCCCAGGAGCTCTACGAGGCCCTGTGGCTGGACCTCCACGCCGAGTCCCTCAAGCCGTCCTCAACCTTCCGCATCCGCTCCGTCATCATCGCCGACGTCGCCTGGCAGGGCGCCTCCTCGGCCCTCAACGAGCCCCTCCTCGGCAACGACCCGGGCTGGTTCGACCACCCGCGCGACCTCCTCCACCTCATCAACACCCTCCGCCCGCCCCGGCCTCTCATCGGCGTCGGCCACTCCTTCGGCGGCAACGCCATCGTCAACGTCGCCCTCGTCAACCCGCGCCTCTTCTCCGCCCTGGTCCTCCTCGACCCCGTCATCTCCAAGTGGTCCTCCAACGCCAAAGGCTCCATCGCCGCCTCCCCCGCCGCCGCCTCCGCGCGCCGCCGCGACGTCTGGCCCTCCCGCGAGGAAGCCCGCAAGGCCTTCCTCAAGTCCTCCTTCTACCGCGCCTGGGACGCCCGCGTCTTCGACGCCTGGGTCGACCACGGCCTGCGCGACGTGCCCACCCAGCTGTACCCCGCGTCGGACACCACCCCCAAGGGCAGCGTGACGCTGGCGACGACCAAGCACCAGGAGGTCTTCACCTTCTTCCGGCCCAGCTGGTACGCCTACGACCCCAGCGGGCGGGACGTTGTGCGCCAGGAGCTGGTCCCGGACCTGGACCCCGCGCTCAACGAGCGGTACTTCACGTTCCCCTTCTACCGCTCCGAAGGGGCGAGCACCCTCGTCCGCCTGCCGAACCTGCGCCCGGGCGTGCTGTACGTGTTTGGCGGGGCGAGCGACCTCTCGACCCCCGAGCTGAGGGAGGAGAAGATGCGGCTGACGGGCACGGGCGTCGGCGGGAGCGGCGGGGCCGCCAAGGGCAGGGTGAGAGAGGTCACGCTGCCCGGGGCGGGACACTTGTTCCCCATGGAGGTGCCGGACGTGAGCGCGAAGTTGGCGGCGGAGTGGATCGAGAAGGGGCTGGGAGAGTGGCGGGCGGAGCAGGAGGACTATGAGCGGTGGACGAGGCTGAGCGTGCGGGAGAAGACCACGTTGACGGAAGAGTGGATGGAGAAGTTCGGAGCCCCTGCAAGGCCGCCCAAGGCGAAGATGTGAGGGATGCCGAGGAGCAACAAGTTCTAGAGAGAATCGGGAGCGTGCGATGCTAGACACTTTTTTTGTTTTGTTTTGGGACGTTAGAGTGGGATGCTAGATCCTAGATGTAGACTATGTACGCAAGAAAGCTGGTATCCTGATCTAGCTGTTGCTCCCTCCCTCTTCCTCCTCTTCGCTCTGCTCGGGCGGGATCCATACCAGCAAGCCTTCCTTGTCGATCTTCATGCCCTCCGTCGGGATGATCCTCAGCACCTTCTGGAAGTACTTGTCCCTCACTACGAGCGTGGGCCGGATGAAGTCGCCTCTCACGAGGGGCAGCAGCCGGTACGTGACGGACCTCCTAGAGACCGGCAACACGTGCACCGTCGTCTGCTTCGAGCCGGAGAACGCGAACTCGTCGCTCGGCTCCATGCTCAGGCCAAACGTCAGGAAGTGGCTCGACGGGTTCTCGATGGTGATGTCCAAGTGAACCAGGCCCGTCAGCGGGTTGGCGAGGGAGTACGAGGCGAGGACGCGGGGCTCGGTGCCCAGTACGATGTATCGCGGGACGAGCATCCTGGTCGTGTTGACGGCTGCCGTCGAAGACTTCGTCCGCCTCCACTTGAGCACAAAAGCCACGTCGAGAGAGGCCGGCCCCTTGTCGTCGAGGCTGAACTTTTGCGCCACCATGTTGAATTGTGCTTCCTGCATCTGCTTCGGCGGGATGCGAAGGCCTCCTTCGGGAATCTCCGGCCGGCTCGCCGTGGTGCATCGTGCGTGGTTATGGCACGCAATCACCTCGGCGTCCATGCCGACAATCTCCAGGTCTTCCGTCGCGAACGAGGCAAAGTGGCACACCAGACACCACTTCTGAGCCAGTCCGCGAGGCTGCAGTGCGGCTTCACCTGCAGAAGAATCCTGCACACCCTCGTGGTCAAACAAGCTCGGCCAGGGGTCAGGATGGAGACGGGGAATGAGGTCGTAATTGGCTTCAAAGGGGTTGACGACGGTGAGCTGAACGGGCATGATCTGCATGATCAAGGTCGCCGGGTCCGTAGCAAGATGGTAGAAGACTCTCAGCGTCACATCGTACGAGGTTGTCAGTTGTACCGGGTCCAGGCTGATCTTGACGCGGGTCGTTTGCGACGTCGCTAGCGTGCCGAGCGAAAGACCTGTGAGCTTGGCTTCCTCCTTGCCGGCTTCCGCAGTGTGCTCCTCTTCGTTTTCGATGTGGACTCGGAAGGGTGGGATCTGTTCGCCAAAGACATGGACCTCCAGCTTGGCGACCGCCTCTGCATCCTCGGCGTTGACCACGTCCAAGAGCAAGTCCATGGGCTCATTCGCGTAGAACTGGTCCAGGGGCTGTGCGAGCTTGATTTCCAGCTTGGGTGGCCTCGGCTGTATTTGGATGACGTGGGCGCTCTGCCGCACAATCCGTCTCCTTGACAAGGAGGGGCTGAACCAAAAGTCGGCGGCTCCCAGATCTCGGAAAGCGACGGTGTAGTTGAGCGTGAACGCGTCCGTTTCCAGGATTAGAGTCGCCGAGGAAGCGTGAGCCTCTCCCGGTTCTCGTAGGGGTATCGCCATTTCATAGACATTCGTGTGACCCGGCTTCACTGACAGGTTTGCAGATCCGCTGAGCCCTGATGAGCCTTCCTCGCCTTCTTGTACGTCTGTCCGGGCTGTTTCGGTCAGAGGCACATTTGACAGCGTCACATTGCCCTTTTCTGTGAGCGTTGCGGAGTTTGTTTCGTGGCCGATCGTGATGGTCTTGAGGCTGCCTTCAAAATCGATCTTTAAGCCCTTGAGAGTCACGGTTGTCGCGTCTGGGAAGGCATCTGATTTAATCGCAAGCTGTGCCTGGCACGTCTCGCCAGCTTTACCGTCTTCGGTCTTGAAAATGAAGGAGGCAGAGATGAAGGATGAGATGACATCGTCGTTGATCGTCACAGTTGGCTTGGAATCGAGTTCTAGACCCTCTAGGGACCTGCAGATATCGTAATGCCACTTGGGCCGCCGCATGAACTCTGTGAATAACGTTAGCTCTCGGCCAGGAGGGAGCGAATGGGCACGTCTTACTCCTGTTCAGCAGCTCCCAGTCAATAGCAAGTACGAGCTCTCCCTGCCCAGCATGGGCGGCCGCAGCACGTAGCACCCAGCTCAGGTCTTCGGTGATATTCAACCAGCCCTCTGTTCTGAACGACATGTCCTCCCACAGTGGTCGCAGCAACGCCACTATATCGTCCCACGCCTTCAGGTTGACCATTTCCTTGGCACATTCCAGAGACAACTCGGCCGACAACCGAAGCTGTCGCCGCGCCTGGAACTGTGATCTAGCTGCCATCAAACAGTCTATGATAAGTTGGGAGTGGTTCACGCCCATTCCCTGGATAGGAAACTCTTCATGGGGATCTGGGCACATGTAAGTGTCGTATTGGAAGGCCTTGCTGGCAATAGCCGATGCCGGAGTGGTATCTGGCGAGCGCCGGTCTTCTTCCGGGATAGACCGAGCGAGGGTCCGTCGAGCCGCCAGATGCTCAGCAGCGATGCGGTACCAGTATCCCGTGTGGTGCAGCATCTCCCAGGGTTGCAGTCGCTCGCTCGCGGCAGCCTTCTCTGGCTGAAGGAAGAGAGCTCGCGCCGATGGCGCCAGGCTACGGATATCCACCCTTTCGATCAAGTTGGCCATGACCACGGTCCATCTTGATTCCCACGCAGCCCAGCCGTAGTTGTTGGTGCCTCGGCCACGTCTGTCGACAAAATCGGCTATTCTGTCCCGGTGTATTTGCCATCGCCGCACTGCAGACGTGGTCTGCCCACCCCAGAGCAAGCATCGTATGCTGCGTATCGCAATGACGTCGGCCAGCATCCGCGCTTCGTTCCATCGTGGGCTCCAGCTGGGAATGATGTCCATGACATCTTGGCTAAGAAGTCCTTCATACGCCTGGTCATATGAGCGTAGCGCCGCATCCATTTCTTGTCGATACTCGGCAAAGATGCCCGTCTTGTAGTCATATCGCACATTCCAGTCCTGCACCGTAAGCGTTTGTGACGTGTTTGTGGGCGGCACTGTGGGCTGCGGAGCGACACCTCGACTACGCTTCTTCCTAGCATGGCGACCGAGATCGCGGTAGTACTCAATGGCCTGAAGAAACACGGCCGCCAGCATAGAATCTGCTGCGTGCTCCAAGTCTTCCGACAGGTCGTGGGGTGACAAGTAGAAGAACGACTTCGTGTCCAGGGCAACGCCTCTTCTAATGTTGTCGAGGCGCTCCTGCATGAACTCTTGCATGGAGGAGGACACCGCACCATCGTTCAAGAGAACCACGGCAAAACGTGTTCTGTAGCCCGATCTGCTGAGGGCAGCCTTAGTGTTGTTGATGTCGGTCTTGAGCTGGTTGTCGTGAAGCGTCGCAAGCGTGGGATCGGCCGTCAAGGTGTAGAACGATACATAGACGCTGGGAACCATATCCTCATGCTTTTGGAGCCAATCCGTATTCATCAAGCCGTCGGGATAGAGAGGTGATACCGGACTGAGGGGCGAAAAGGGCGAGTGCAAGACGGCGGGTGTCTCGGGAGCCTCGACGTCCTCTGGAAGCCTGGCACGGCGGGGAGGAAGGACAAGAGACTATCCAAGAGTTAGTCTTGACAGGACGCATGTGAACGGTATAAGCCGTACTCGGCCAGCCACGGTGACCCGCAGCTTGTACGGTTTCCCGCTGTCCCTCCCGTTCCAGGGGTGGTTTCTGCCATCCTGGCGCACGATGTAGTCTCTCAGGGCTTCGGCATCCCGACTTTCTATGCTCGGCAGTTCTGATCGAAGGAGGAGGGCCTGGTCTCGAAGCTCTGCGTTCAGAGGCAGGTTTCGTGCAGGGCCTGACGAAAGGCCCGCGAGAACGATGTGCGGGATGTTGTGATCCAGGCTTCCAACTGGGTATCCGTCCATTTTCGAAAGGTTCTAGGGTGCAAGGGCTAGGCGACCATGAAGATGTCGATTCGGTTCGTGGGAGTCGGCTGTATCGCAAAGCTCTGGTGGTGTGTAGGTCAGCGACATGTAGCTTGGGTGGCTCGTGGAGCACGTACGGATGTGTTGCTCAGCGGAACATGGTCACCGGGACTAGAATATCAGATGTTGGCGGCGGGAAAAGACGTAGACGCAGCGAGAAAGACTGTGAATTGTCGCGAAGTGGGAGCTTCAACCAAGTGGGAAGCGCGCAAGCAAGGGTCTCCTCCGCAAGTGGTACAGAGTACATGTCGCAGGCATCGCAAGCTCCCTTCCAGCGATCGATCCCAGCCCACCACCTACGCTTGCATCGCACTGCAGTGACTTCACAGAGGGCGGGTACCCCTGGACAGCGCTGGGGGATGAACAGCCGACCACGCCGCTACCTCCAGCTGGCACCAGGGCATCGCGGTGTCGGGTGAAGTGGATGCCGACACACCGGCTTCTGATTGGCTAGAGGCTCGGATGCGGTCATGGTCCACCGCGAAAGAGCGGAAGCGCGAGCGCACCCACAGTGAGCCATGGCCAAAGTGCCCTGAAGGATCGGAGAGTGAACTGGATTGTGCACCTTGGAGCCAGGAAAGACAGCCTTGCCCGCGTGGTGCTTCTCCTCCCGCCTCGTCACAGAGACTGCGCGCAGAAATTGAGGGCTACCCATTCTACACCTCCTCCCACACCACACCACCTGCTTCTCCGACCTCGTAAATGACTCCCCTTCGATCGTACCTTGCCGCGAATCTTGCCCCGACCGTTATTCTCTGAGACTTTTGGTTTCCTTGCTCGAAAACACCCGCCGACACCATCCTCCCCTCGCCGTCGCCCTCGTCCTCTTCCTCGCTGCCGACCAACCGACCGACCTCCGTGATCGCTCCGGCACAACGCCAGGAGCAACAGGCAACACGGCGCAATGGCAACACAACAAATCCTCTTTGCCGAGACGGTGGCTGCTATGAAAAAGGCCCTCAAGCGGAAAACTTACGGTAGGCAGCCGACTCCCTCCTCGACCTCGCCGTCGCCCTTTGCCCGAAGCATTCTGACAAGCAGCTGGCAGAATCCGACTCGGACGACGAGATTGACCACTACGGGAATCGCGGCCACAAGCTCAAGAAGCGTGCCCTCTTCTCTCACAAGGGCCAACTCGCACCACCCTCCGGCCCTGAAGTCTACAATGAGGTGCGTCGCGCGCCCCTACTCGTCCGCCCGCCAATGGCCTCCGACCAGGTCTGACTGACGATTGCAGGTGATCGACTACGCTGGACAGCAGCGCACGATAATCAGTCGTAACCCACCCATCGTAGACGAAGAGGGATACGAGATCGACAGCGACGACGACGAAGAGCGCATCCAGGAGGTCGTCTCCTCGGCCACCGAGCTCGACCCCTATGCCAACATTCGAATTGAGCGTTAGTCCTTTCTGGCCGACACCTTGGCGACACAGCTGACCCCGTTCTTCCAGAGATCCTAGCTCCATTGACTACCTCGACCGACCTCCCAAGCCATCCCACTCTCTCCAAACCCTTCACTGCCAAGACATTAGACGAGATCGCCCAGCAAAGCTGCGAAGTCAGACGCAAGGAGAATGCATCTTTGTGGAGAGTCAGGCACCTCTTCACGAGGCTATGCGGCGATTACACATGGGTGCCATGCGGCGTGATGGTTGGACCTGACGACGCCGATCTCTACTCGACCGACTACGTAGAGCGCGGCTACGCGCGCAAGACCAAAGCCCCCGTCGCCGGCGAAATCGAGGATTCCACGTCCGGAACAGTCAACGGCGACGCGAAACCAGAGCAAGCGCCGAACGGCACAAACGGAGAGTCTTCGGGTGATAAGCAGAGCAGCGACGGGGACATTACCATGACTGATGCAGGCTCAGACAAGGGGGAGGCCGGGAAGCAGGTGCCTCAAAAGCCAACCAAGGACGAGACACATACCGAAGGCGAGGCATCTGGTTCAACCAACGGCGAAGTATCGAAGGCCGATTCGGCCCAGAAAGCGGGCGCCGACGAGAGCATTGCCGACAGGAAGCAGAAGCAAAAGGCGGTCGATGTCGAAATGCACGAGGACAATGCGGCACCTCCATCGCAGCCCGGGACAGATGTAGCCGACCGCAACGGAACGCATGCGCCATCAATAGCATCGGAAGAGGTGGACGAGACATTTGTGCACCCAATCTTCCGGCCGCCGCCCAACGCTCGCCCAGACCGAGATGTGGGTCTGCCGGAGGCCGAGGCCGAGGATATCCGCCGTCTGCTTGCACTCTATGTGCAGAAGCAGGAGGAGGTCTGCCGTGGCGCCATGAAACTTCATGAAGGCCTCCTCAAGGCTAACCGTCTGCGCAAGACGGTGCTTCAGTGGTCCAAGGCGGAGGCGCACAGCGGAGCGAACCGGGACATGTCGGACGGCGAGGACTGGTACGACAAGGAGGAGTGGGGTCTGACCGAGGACCTTAAGAAGGGCCAGGACGACGAGGAAGAAGACACGGGTACCGTGGCCAAGAAGACTAGGAATCGCAGGTGATCTGGTGCCCGGGCGTTGTTGTTGTTGGCTTTCTGAGCTCCGAGGGAACGGTTCAGTGTTCCGGGTGTTTTGAGGATGCGGTTGATACCCCCACATTGCGTTTTTGGCCAGGCGGCGCTTGCTATTTTATCCATTTAGAATGAAATGACGGATATTCCGATGGCTGCGGACAAGTCATCGTGCCCTCTCCGGTGCGCATTGGCTCTTGTTTCTTCCCGCCGTGTGTTTGCGGCACCGCTGGAGAGAGAAGCTTTTCTTGTCGAAGGACTTGGCTGTACGCCTGTACCACAAAAGGGACTTGTTCTTGGGCCCGCCGCGCCAAGCGATCGCATAGCGGCGGCGTGGAGGGCTGCTTTACCCCAGCCCCCGAAGGCCGCCGAAACCCCGTGAAGAAAAGAAGGTGCACCCATGCATTACTGCGTTATGACGAGGCGCTATGGCCAGCTGTCCCCGCTAACATAAATACCTGGGTGGAGCAGGCTTCTGTCACAAGCAAGCGAGCGCTCTCAACTCTTCTTCCTTCGTCTGTCTGTCCTCAACGCTTCTTGAAAAGAGCTCAGCTGTGCCTGGAAGAAAAACCGGAATTTTCTGCAACAGGAATCCCCCCAAACCGACACCACCTCGAACACAACATGGCGCCTGTCGAGATCGAAAGCAAGGCCCTGGTCGACTTCAACCAGAAGAGCTTGCTCAGTACGTCATGTCGTCTTCGCGGAGCTCGGGCCTTCCCAAGCTTCCCGTCCCGTCGACGTCGACGCTCTCGCTGACCTGCTTGCACACAGTTTCTGCTGCCGCAATTGCATTCAACCCGCTGTTCTGGAAGTAAGTCACTCTCCTCAAATGCTCCCCCGCCAAGTGGTGTGCTGACAGCTGCGTAGCATCGTCGCGAGACAAGGTTCGTGAGACTGCTGCTGTCGTGCCCAGTGGTGCTGCCGTCTAATCCGACTCCCAGAGTACAAGAACAAAGTCCTCACCAAGCTCTTTGGCGGACGCTCGCAGGCTGCCTGCTACGGCCTGGCGGTTACCATCTTCTCCCTCGGCATCTTCCGTGACCTCCTTTACGAACGAGCCCTTCGCTTCCAGCCCGCGCACCCTCTGCTCTCGTCCGATGCGGTGACCTATGTGGGATATGCCCTCGTGGCCTGTGGCAACATTCTCGTTCTCTCTTCGACGTGGCAGCTGGGCATCACCGGCACGTTCCTCGGTGACTACTTCGGCATCCTCATGGACAGCATTGTGACTGGCTTCCCCTTCAACATCACCGATGCCCCGATGTACAATGGTTCCACAATGAGCTTTCTCGGCGCGGCTCTCATCTACGGCAAGCCTGCCGGTATCCTGCTGACCGTCTGGGTCTTCATCGTCTACAAGGTCGCCCTGAGCTACGAGAACCCCTTTACTGCTGGCATCTACGCCAAGAGAGACCGCGAGCGTGCCGCCGGCAAAGACACCAAGAAGGCCAGGTGAATGTGAAAAGAGGCCCAGCTTCAACAGCACCATAATTCTCCACATCCCGTCCGGGTCGGGGCCGAGCGCAAGACCGGACGACAGGGGGTGTACGGAGCCATGCATGTCCCGCCGGGGAAAAAGAGACGAGATGGGTCCCCGGTGAGAACCGGTCAGCCCGGTGAGCTGGCCCGTTACACATGCACACATTACAGAGAGAACGGCCGGCCGGCCGAGTCAAGCCCAAACCGGCCCGCCAAGAATAAAAAAATCAGCCTTCAACAGAGTACGGCTGCCCGGTATGCCTTGGTGATCAAACACCGAGGAGCCTTTACTTCTAGTCAGACCAACCAGAAAATGAGAATTTACATAGCATGGTTGGCGCCTCCCTTACGCCACATCTTCGCACAATCTTGCTCCCAAGCCCTCTTCCTACACATGAATTGGCAAGCCATGCCGTAATCGTTGACTTTTTTTTCCCCTCCGCCATGCTGATTGTTCTTGGCATGTGCCCTTTTGCACAGGGCTATTCCGAAGACGGGCCGAAGGTCTCAAGATTTGGTCCAGAAGCATTCTTGAAAGGCGCGATCAAGGCCTAGTGGCGGGACAACTTCTTGAAGAGCGTCCTTTGGCCAGTTGCTCGACCAGATACCAGCCAGGAAAGGTCCTTAGAGGGCTTGGCTTGTTTCGAGGGCCTTTGGCAAATTCACTTCTACGCCTTTCTCAGAATCCCACTGGCTCGGGCGGGTTTCCGCGGCTTGCCCATGACGAGTTGGTGTCTTGCATGGTAGAGCAATATGCCTTCATAGTGCCGCATTCGGCGAATCCTACCGTTGGGTGGGATCCGGCGTCGTTTGGAGGCTGCTTTCGGCCTTCGTCGTCTGCAATATGACAAAATTATCATGGCCCCTGTTATCTTCTCAAGCCATTTCGTTTCTTGCCCCCTTTCACATTTCTTTGATGCCATTGCAAAGATCGAAACACTGTCGCTCATAAGTGCCCTCATGGTGAGCTCGTTGTTTGATCTCTATCTATCTGCTGATTTCATTGACCCTAATCATCCCGAGGAATGCAGCCTCGCGAACCTGCACCACGCCCTTCGTTGCTACCTGGGTTACCATGAAGCCGACCTGGCTGGACGAGCCCCAGAAAGGGGAGGACGTTGACGGCCGCAGGCTCAGCGCCAACCCCTTTACCGCGGACTACACCATCAACCAGACGCTGCATGGCCAGTCATACCCGGACGCCAGGCGGTTAAGCATAGAGGTGCCACCCGACTACGTCGGCCTCGATACGATCGTCTCGTCCCCGGGCACATCAGAGAGCACCGAGGATTCCATACCGACGCCCAAGAAGCAGGTCAGGATAGACGACTCGGGGCCGTTGTCTTTATTATCGGGCCCGACACTCCCTCTCCCAAACCATACGTATCACAAGGAGCGGCCCAAGTGGTTGAACCGAAGATGGAACAACCTCATTACGTTTGCAAGGTTTCTGGGCCCCGGGTTCATGATCGCCGTTGCGTACAGTAAGTCGTGAAGAACAGGCGTGAAAAGGGATATATGAGACTGACCGCCCTGCGCAGTTGACCCCGGAAACTACGCCACCGACATCGTGGCCGGCGCATCATACCATTTCGATCTCCTGTTCATCGTCCTGCTGAGCAACGTCGTTGCAATCTTCCTCCAGAGCCTTGCCATCAAGCTCGGAACGATTACAGGCCTCGACCTGGCCACCGCATCCCGCGTGTTCCTTCCAAAATGGCTCAATCTCATCGTCTATGCCCTCGCCGAGGTCGCCATCATCGCGACAGATATGGCTGTTGTTATTGGTACCGCGACGGCCCTGCACCTGCTGATACCGAAGTTGCCGTTGATTGCCTGCGTCGTCCTGACTGTCGTCGACGTCGTTTTCATAGTGCTCTTTTACCGGCCCGATGGCTCGATGCGAGGGTTAAGGATGTTCGAGATTGTCGTTTGCTTCCTCGTGCTGGGCGTCGTCGTCTGTTTCTGCATCCAGCTTTCTTTGATCGAGAACACGACCGTCGGCCAGGTATTTCGGGGGTATCTCCCGTCCAGCTCCATCATCGAGACCCAGGGGTAAGCAGCAGCCCAGTCCCACCCGGGAGGGCATCGTCCCGCTAACATCCCATAGCCTGTACCAGTCCTGCGGCATCCTGGGCGCGACGGTCATGCCACACAGCCTCCACCTCGGCTCCGGCGTCGTGCAGTCCCGTCTTAAGGAGTTCGACACGAAGGAGGGTAACCTCCAGGAGATCCCCCGCTCCAACACGACGACGAGCGGCAGCTACCACAGGGTCTTTTACTTCCCCTCCATGGCCGCCATCAGGCACTGCATGAAGTTCTCCATCGCCGAGGTCGTCTTCTCCCTCTTCATCTTCGCCCTCTTCGTCAACTCGGCCATCCTCATCGTCGCCGGCGCCTCGCTGTACCAGGGCGAGACGTCCCTTGCGGCCGATATTTTCGGCATGCACGACCTCCTGGCGAACAGCATATCCTCCGCCGCGGGCATCATCTTCGCCTTCGCCTTGTTGCTGTCCGGCGTGTCCGCGGGGCTGGTCTGCACCATTGCAGGCCAGCTCGTCAGCGAGGGCGCGCTCAACTGGCGCATGCGTCCGTGGCTCCGCCGCCTCGTGACGCGGGTGATAAGCATCACGCCCACGGTCGTCGTGGTCGCCGTCGCGGGCCAGTCCGGGCTCAGCAACGCGCTGACGGGGACGCAGGTCGTGCTCAGCACGGTGCTGCCCATCATCACGGCGCCGCTCATCTACTTCACCTCGTTCAACAAGTACATGACGGTCGTCCCCGGCGCGGCGAGCTACGGGTCCGACACCGGGGTGGTGCCGGCGAGGAGGTTCAGCGCCGTGGGCGTCAAGATGGCGAATTCATGGTGGATCACGGTGTTGGCTGTGCTGATCTGGCTGATGATCACAGTCATGGTTGTAGCGAACCTGGTGTTGTTGGTGATACACAGCGCCACTTAGCCCAGCCTATGAGTTGGGAGAAGTGAAGGACGAGAAGGGAGGGGGTAAAAGGACGGACGTTCAAATGACTGACGACTCATGAATCACTTGTGTACCGAGCGCCGCGACATGTTTTTCGAGGACAAACAGATGAGGGAGGGCTAATAGAGGCTGTACATATGAGACCGAGTCAATGTTACAACGTTGATGCTATTAAGTTTGACTTTCGAAAAGGTCAGATTCCAGAAAGTAACTGCTTAAAAACCTTCCAAGTCTCGAGTGTATAGGACGAAGCTTGCCCGGCCCGCCGCCAGAGGGGGGAAACGACGACCGTATGCAGCAGCATGATAAAAGCAGCATTCCCCCGCGGGAAACGAAGAAGCTGAACAGCAAGGCGATCCTGGCCCGAATCAGTGCCCAGAGAAACACGCTCTGGCCGAGTTGTCCATCAAAATCGACAAGCGGTGCGTAAGCTCGCCAACAACGGCCGCGGTAAACGCAGCCGTTCGCTGTCTACACCCGGCTCGGCCTCCTCCGTCCTGCGTCTATGTTGTAGTGGCCGATCGCACATCACGCACGGGATGGGGTGGGCTGGAATATCCGAACGCCGGGAGCCAGCAAACGTGCTTATGGGGGTTTGACTCGGGGTGGGAAGGGAACGAATGGTGGCTTCGGGCTGTTCCCAAGCACACAGCAGGCAGCTCTGATGGCGTTAGGGACGGACAGATGCACGTATCAGCGCTCGAGTGGTACCTCGTCTCTGAGGCAGATTAGTGATGATAGTTAAAACGATCATGAAAGCCGTCGGTTAGATAGAGTCGCCCGCCTATGCAGTTCCATTAATACAAACCCCCTCCTTTCCTAAACGCCAAGTTCCCCGTCGCAACAGTTCACTTCTTCGCCCTCCGCTTGCCCTTCCTCTCAGGAACACTAACACTCCCTTCCGCAACCTCCCCAGCCTCGACTTTCCCCTCGCTCTCCAGCTCCTTGAGCTTCTCCTGCCCCGAGATAAACATGGTCAAGTCGCGGTTCATCTCCTCCAGCTCCGCAACCTGCGATTTGTACTCCTCGTCCTTCTTCCGGAGCGTCTCGATCTCGGTGTTGTTGTGCTCGACGCGCTTCATCAGCCCCTGTGTGACCTGTTTCTCCTCCTGGAGGGCCTTGCCCATGTTGCGGGCCAGCTCCTGGGCCTTAGTGGCCTTGTTGCGGTCTCGTTCCGCGTCGCGCTCGAGTTGTGGGATAACCTGCGTCTGGAGGCGTGTGAGTTCGGCCTTGAGGGTCGCGTTTTCTTCCAATGCTGCGGCGGCCTGTGCCGAGGCGGACTCGGCTGTCGCGGTGGCTTTGGAAGCCTTGTCTGCTACTTTGCTGAGCATTTCCTCAAAGTATACCCGTTGTGACTCAAGTTGACTAGTCAGGAGATGCGTGTACTCCAAACCAATGTTATCCAGCTTCGCTCGCGGGACAGTATCCTCGTAGCCACCCTCAGGGTTATGGTGATGTCCGTTGCTCCCAGGAAGCTCGACGACCTTGCCATCTCCCTTGTCACGAATCAGGCGGTGGACCCAGGTATCGCCAGCATAGTCCCATACATGCTGCGTCTCCAGCTCCAAGGCGAAGCTGTGTGCTGTCTCCTTCCAGTGGTCTTTGGCGTGACCGCCCTTATACCGGCCGCAGCCCACATTGCCGCAAATAAGGCAGATCCATAGGTCATCAGTGGAATCGCACACACTGCAGAGGTTCGAGGCTGACGATCCGAAAGGCTGAGTATACGGGTTCGACGGGTCATATGCTGTGTCCGGATTGGTATGTCGGCAGACCGGACATCCCGAGCCTTTCCAGTTTTGCAGGCAAGTGCAGTGGAAGACGTGCTGGCAGGGGATGGTCATCAGACCGGTTGTCTCGTCCATGCGCTCGAGGCACACTGGGCAGGTCGGCAGTTCGACGAGATTTGGTGTCGGTGGAGGAAAGGGCTTCAAGCTGCTCGAAGCAGCGACTGATGAGGAAGGTGTAAAAGGGTCGTGGTTGAGGTCGGGAAACGTGCGGTTTTCTCTTATGGGCGTCTCGAACGTGATCGATTTGACGAAGACGACATGGCAAACTTGCGCCTATGAGAGGTTTGTCAGTAACATCGCTAGTCATTAATTGCTCTGGCTTCTCACCTCCATGCTGTTGAACACCTTTCCATCAAACTCCTTCTGCCACTCGCGTGCCCTCTTGCTGTTCCGGAACTTCAGTAGCACCAGGTACCGGTTCATCCTGGCCGTCATGACCATTCTGTAGTGACTTATGTCGTCCCTCCATTTCTCGCCAACATATCCAAGGAAGTCGCCTGGGCTAAGGTAACTGGGAACCGCGGGTATGCACAACGTCGTACACTCTTCCGCCTCAGTGCCCTCGTCTTCTGAAGGCGGCAGTCCCAGACCAGGCGTGTCCTCCTCTTCGCGGTAGAAATGCACCACTCCCCAGCCGACCTCTGTATTCTTCGTCTCGAGCGGCACATATTTCGCCTTGGTGGACGTTCCTGTGCCGCCAAATGTCGGTCCAACGCCCAGATCTGCGACAGAGCTTGTCGCCTCGTTCGCCATCTGGTTGGTATGCGCGTCGCCTTCCAGGTCGACGTCGATACTTTCGATGCTCACCTGCCCAAAACGCCAGTCCCTGACGGCCGTCTCTGGCCGGATCGCAGCCGAAGAAGGCGGAGGGGGAAAGCTCTGCGTGCGCGCCCTCCACTGCCTTTCGGATATTCTCTCGATGTTGCTCCCGCTGTCCTCCTTGACCGGTGCTCTCGAAGGACCGCAGTCGATGAGGTTGGGGCTCGGGCTCTCGGTCGGCACTCGCAATGTACTTGCTCGGTAGGTGTCAGCGGGGTAAGGCGGTTCGAATGACTGCAGCGGCGAAGGCTGCGGTCGGTACGAAGGGTTCGGTTTTTTGGATGTCTTCTTCGAATGTGCAGGAAGTTCGGCGAAGATGTCGGCGCCTTTAAGGGGAAGCCAGAGATCTTTGTTAGGTGGCGATGGTGCTGCCTGAGCCTTCCCTTTTGTTCTGGTTGTGCCGCCGGTCGCAGGGCTGGAGGTAGGGTATAGCTCAAACTTCAAGTGGTAGAAGAAGGACCGCATAGCCTCTCTCAGCCTTACCGGCCGCTCGCTCTGGACGATGCTGGCGCCGTCCGGGTCTTGAACAAACTTGAGTGATCTGAGAATTTTTTCCGAGTTCTTTTTACAAAAATAAATGGGAAGCCGTCATGGAGGCAAAAGAACGTGTATTTGCAGGCGCTTCCAGAGGTTCCGTGAGCACCTCATGTCGTGGTGCAACACGGAGACGAGTTAAGTGCATGTTCTGGGGAAAATTGATTTGGATGCAGGGTTCCGGCAGCTGTGGAAATGCATCACTGCGGGCTGCCCCACCATCGCATAGACGGTTCCACTGAGTACGTCACTGATAAGACATCAGTGGCTCAACATCAGAACACTATCACCATCACCAAGTTGATCATGTCAAACAAGCAAAAAGGTTAGACTTGAATAGTCTAGTATTGATGCGCTTTCTTGAGCGCGAATTGCCTAGCTAATGCCTAGGTATGTGCGAAGATATCATCCATGCCATATATCCCTTAATCATAACCCGTGAACGCCGATGCCCGAACCAGGCAGCTTCCGTATGTACCGAGAAGCCATTGCTTACTGACCTCCACGCAGACGAAGGACAAGATGAAGCGTCGACTCCTTCTGGATGTTGTAATCACTCAAGGTGCGACCATCCTCCAACTGCTTACCAGCAAAGATAAGACGCTGCTGGTCGGGAGGAATGCCCTCCTTGTCCTGAATCTTCGACTTGACGTTGTCAATCGTGTCCGAAGACTCGACCTCTAGTGTAATCGTCTTTCCAGTCAAGGTCTTGACGAAAATTTGCATACCTCCACGGAGGCGAAGGACAAGGTGCAGGGTAGACTCCTTCTGGATGTTGTAGTCAGACAGGGTGCGACCATCTTCCAGCTGCTTTCCGGCGAAAATCAGGCGCTGCTGGTCGGGGGGGATACCCTCCTTGTCCTGGATCTTCGACTTGACGTTGTCGATGGTGTCTGACGATTCGACCTCAAGGGTAATAGTCTTGCCAGTGAGGGTCTTGACGAAGATCTGCATACCACCACGGAGACGCAGCACCAAGTGGAGGGTGGACTCCTTCTGAATGTTGTAATCGGACAGGGTCCGTCCGTCCTCAAGCTGCTTGCCTGCGAAGATCAAGCGCTGCTGGTCAGGGGGAATGCCCTCTTTGTCCTGAATCTTTGACTTGACATTGTCGATGGTATCAGAAGACTCAACCTCAAGGGTGATGGTCTTGCCGGTAAGCGTCTTGACGACTAGTTTGAGAGTCAGTAACACTTCAGGAAAATAGAAGAGGGTCACGGCAACTTACAAATCTGCATACCACCACGAAGGCGGAGAACCAAGTGAAGGGTGGACTCCTTCTGGATGTTGTAGTCGGACAGGGTGCGGCCGTCCTCAAGCTGCTTTCCGGCGAAAATCAGGCGCTGCTGGTCAGGGGGAATGCCCTCCTTGTCCTGGATCTTTGACTTGACATTGTCGATGGTATCGGAGGACTCGACCTCAAGGGTGATGGTCTTGCCGGTGACTATTGGGAGTAAGGTCAGTGACTGATGGGGGGACCGGACGGCTGACGTCGGAGAAACTTACGGGTCTTGACGAAGATCTGCATGATGGCGACTTCGTGTATCTCCGTGTGTGTTGGGGGTGTTGGTGTATCGTGAATTAGATGTTCTGAATCGAGGTATTCGCTGATGGGTTTCGCAGAGCGAGAGTGTGTGGTAGTGGATGTAGTGGAAGGAAGTGGAAGAGGTTGAGAGGAAGAGGTGAAGTGGTTTAAATACCAAGGTTGGAGGTTGGCCGGTCGGGTTGTTGGAGGAGGTGGGAGGGAAGGAGCCGGTTGAGTGGTGACTGACCGCGGAAGACAGACGAAAGGGAAGGGAAGGAGGCCTTGATTGGAGGCGCAGGGACGAAAGGTGGAGCGGATTATGCAGTGAGTGCCTTGTCTGGGGGAATGGCGAATGATTCATCAGCAACTGCGCAAGTGCCAGAGGGCGCTAAAGTAGGCAGGAGCAAGCCGGAACCCTCCAGAACCAAGTGGGGTTTTCGACGACAGGTAGAGGTACTTTGCCCTTGGCCAGAAATGCTTGAAACGGCGGCACGGAGAAGTATCAGTACCCTTTATCTTCGCTATCAGACTATCTTTGCCCGCGAACCTGGGAAGGCTGGAACTCTGACTGCTGTGCCTGATGTCTCAGTTGCACTGGACGGTTGGCCACTCGCCGCCGCCGCTTCTTTGATCAGATGGGCTCGCTCATGCCGCCACCGCCGCAACACTCTTGGTCCCAAGGAAGCACTTGACACAATGTGGCTTTCCAGAGATCAAAGATCCGTATCTCCTTGTTCCTATGCGAAATGGGAAATCCCCCAAGGCAAAGGAACATCACGATAGTTGGCCGTTTCCCCAGAAAGACTTGGGGCGCGCTATCGGTGAGGAACTGATGGGTCGTGGCCCCCTCTCTCACTAATCAACCCCTGTCGCTGCTCCGCCTCTTCCCGTCCACTCTCTCTCGAGTCGGCAACATCAGCAATCGTCATCGCCGACGACAGACATCGGGGCTGAAGCAGTCGCCGAGAGCGTCGCCAGGAATGTTGTTTTGCCCCGCGGTTGTTCTCAGTCCCAGTCTCTGGCCCGTGTCCATCAGCGAAAGAGTGCCCATGGCTGGCAAGGCTGGCTTCGTTTGACACCTCACTGGAATCGCCGTGTCTCATTGTCTTGCAGACAAGTCAGACGCCAACCTTGCGTCCAAGGTCAAAGACATCCGACCCGGTCGCGAACTGTCACTGACAAACAAGCGCCCCACCCGCCACCCTGAGGCCCAGAAACACTGAACTGACTGAGCAAAAGGTTGTGTCACACCGGTCGCTCTCCCACCCCCAAAATCGCCACCTTCAGAGCCTCTTAGTCAATCTTTGCCTCGTCCGAAGACTGGCTTGCCTTACCCATGCAAAAGCTTCTATCGACTTCAGAACACGTTATCTTTGACGGGTTTTCTTTAGTCTATTGTTTGTAGTTGACATTTGGCCTCACGATGTCTTCCTACATCGGAGCAACCTCAACCTTCGTCTGTCGTCGGACATGCACAGAGCAATCAGTCCACTCGAGACGAGCAAAACGCTAAAGTGCGGAGAAGTAGAGAGGGAGCCGGCGAAACCGGGGTTAGATGACAATCCGACGTCATCCCCAAGGACACCAACCTCTTCGACCCTGATTTTACCTGAACCATCGCCCAAACCAGAACAAACATCACAACAACCCTTTCGGCCACCCCAACAATATTGGGAGCAATCAACTAGGTGTGCATGCACAAGACGTGCCTAAGAATCCGCGGGTTAGGACGAACCGTTACCGAGCAGCCTACGTGTATGCCTGTAAATCTTCCCCCATCCCCCGAAACCACGCTTTCGTGCTGTCGAGGAATGGGCGATGGCGACATTGGTGTCCCCTCGCTCGAACCTTATCGCGACATCTGTCCACGCGCCCTCTCCGAGTGCTTCGCTCGCACTGATATTGGCCACGCCCGGCATCAATAGGCTGCATGCAAGCTTGAGCGCCATGTCAACGTGGCAGCCCGTTTCTGCAGTAGACCACAAACCATCACTATCTGCATCCTCCTCTAGCCTCTCTCCTCATTGGATTGGCCTCAAAAGTGCCAAAGTCCACTCCCTGCTCTCATTTGCTCGAAAGGAGACTTTGCCTCACTGAGTCGAGCAACCCCACAGAGGTTTATCCCGTATGAGCCATCCTAACCTGCGGCCTTTGCTTGCCTTGAAGTCGATTGCCTCGAGTTGGCTGCGTCTTTTCGTTCAAATGGTGCATGCGGTATTTCACTCGTCGCAGCGAATTCAATGAAATGCATTCTAGGTGAAAATGGTTGAAGGGCATGCAACAAACAGTTCGATATATCGATTTTTGGCCTAACTACAATAGCGTAATGCCGATACCGGCCAATGTGCCTCTCCAAATGTCGGAAGGATTTTTTTTTCAGGGGCCCTTCCTTCGCCCAATTCCAATGCATATCATAATCGTCTATGCTTGCTATGCTCTGTCGTTTGCCTGTCGTGCCGGCATCATCGTCTCCATGAACGTCTCTGGCGCATGCCGCGTCTCTCTTTGCCGCTGCGCAGCCCTTCGCGCCTGCGCGCGACTCCAGACCACCAATCCCGGAAGCTTCGAGTCATACATTCGTAATTTGAATCATGATAAAAGGTCGTAACACATCGCGATGAATCGTCGTGGTGGGGAGGTGACCAGCCGAAAAGAAGTGAACTGAAGAGGTGGGGGGAGAGATACTGTGTGTGTGGTGTCTCGTTCAACGCCGTCGCTGTGACTCGAAATAACAAAAGAGATGAAAGGAAATTGCCCACCCAGGGGCTTTTTTAAAGAAATCATAGTCTCAAGAAAGCAATATATGGCAGCAATAATAGCACAGTAGAGGTCATTTAGTTGGCCCGGATGACGAGCTTCGACAGGAACTTGTTGGACAAGCAGTCAAAGTCGTTGCGGTCAAAGCTGGCATCAGGGCGAGTGCGCAGGTATGCCTCTATTTGTATCGTTAGTGATTTGTAAACATCGCAAGTGGATATGGAGCTATTTACCGTGCTTGATGACATGCTGACGGACTTCAGTCATGGCCTCGCAGACAGCGACATTGTTGTTCAGGAGGTGACCGTGCTTGGCAGTGTCCCAGTCCATAAAGGCGGGAAGCTTCTGGGAGATGGCGTGGAAGAGGCCAACGATGACACCGACGGGAGTGGTCTCCATGTCGTTGCAGAACTTGTTGACCGCGGCCGGGTCAGGCACGCGGTAGTGGCAGTCGAACTGCATCTCCTCCCAAACAGCAAGGAGGATGGAGGCCAGCATGAAGATGGTGGGCCAGTTCTTGAGACGCTCTCCGCTGTACACGCTCGAGTACAGAGCAGACAGCTCCTCAAGGATCTCCTTCTGCAGCTCACGCCACATGTCGGCCATGGCGCACTTGATCTGAAAGTTGATCATGACAGGAGCCACAGTCTTGCCGTAGAACTTGGAGTCCTCGTCGTCAATCTGGCCATCGAGGGGAATTTCCTCGCCTTGGCTCTCAACCATGGTGATGTGCAGGGTGAGGTTGTAGGCAAGGACCAGCTTGAGAGCCTTGCGGATGACTGGCATGCGCTCCTTGACGTAGTAGCGGTGAGCCGTCTTGAGGATCTCCGTGATGAACGGGGTGCCCTCAAAGTGGTCCTCAATGAAGTCCTCGAAGCCACCATCGATGTGCTTGTCAAGGTAGTCGGAAAGGGCCTCTACAGATACGCCCTTGGCACCGACATCGAGCCTCTCGGTGCGGAGCTCGAAGTCGATGGGCTCCTGGTCAGTCAGACAAGACTCAACCCAGTCAACCTGGAAGCAGCTCTCGTCGGCGACGTAAACCTCGCGGACATAGACGGGAAGGGCAAAGCCGTAGCCGTGGGTGATCCACATGACCGTCTCGTTCTGGGCAAAGCCCTTGACGTTGTAGACTGAGACACCCCGACCGAGGTGGCGCTCGTAGTCGGCCTTCCAGTCCTTCATGAAGTAGCCGATGTCCTTGATGTCAATGCGGGTGCAAGGGACCTGCCACAGTCTGGCGTGAGACGGCTGGCAACCAGCACACGGCTCACCCTTGTCACAAGTCTTCTTCAAGAACTTGCATCGCAGGCAGGCACGAAGCTTTCTGATCTCGCTGGCCTGCTTACGCTGCTCGGGAAGAAGAGGGCCCTTTCTGCGGCCAACCTTCTTTACTTCCGTACCGTCCTTCTTACCGGTTGAAGTGCGACGGATGACAGCCTTGGTGGCCTTGCCAGTGACGGGGCTCCGTCTCTGGCCCGAGTTTCTCCGGGCGGTAGTGAGGATGGGGGGAGACGTAGCGCCGGAGCCGCTGGCGGGCGTCGGCCGGGGCGGTGTAGTCGAACTCTTGATCGGCATGGGAGGGACGGCAGCTGCGGGGCTGACTGTGTCGTGGTTGTGGGCGTGAGTGTGGGCGTGAGCATGAGCATGAGCGTGGTTATGGGCATGGTTGTGGTTGTCTCCGAAGCAGTTGCGGTGCGATCCTGCATCGACATATCCATCGGACTCGGGTGAGAAGGGAGAGATGGGGAATGGGGCGATCTCCTCATAGCTACCAAGCTCAAATGAATTGGCACCGTCCGACGAGTCCGAGTTCGTTCTCAAGTGCAGCGTTTGACCAGGGTTGAAAATAGCCGCGTTGGGTTGGGGCTGCTGGAAATGGTCGAATCCGGCACCGGAACCCTGCTCAACAACCATTGACCACCCCTCACCATTGCTGGAGCTGGGCAGAGACAGGACTTCGAGGAAAGTGCCCGTCGGCGAGTTGCTGCCGATGCTATGTGATAGCCCCTCAATCTGAAGAGCCGAGGCGGCAGCCTGGATGTCGTGCCAGCTTTCCATCCCCATGTTCCAGTTCATAGCCGGAACAGTCTCATCCATGGGCGGCATGGTGTTGAAGGCCGATGCGAGTTGGAAGTTTGCCGCCTGTAGCGCTTGCGTCGTCGCCGGGAGGAAGTCGATGGGATTTGTCTGGAAGCCAGGGGCATACGGGTTGTAGGTGACGGGCATGTAGGCATCGGAGACAAACTGAGAGTAATCGGGCAGGCCATGAGGCGTCTGCTGTTGCTGGTGCTGATGTTGTTGAAGGGCCCAGTCGGTCAACGAGTTGACGGGTTGTTGATACGGCGAGTGTTGTGAGTGCTGGCTCAAAGGTGATGAGCTGTGCGAGGGCGAGTGGGCTTGCTGGTCCTCGGGCGGGCTCGAGGCTGCGACGTTCGAGGCCATATCCAGAGGAATGGGCCAGATCCTCTGAGCAGGCATGTTGGCGACGCTCTGGGGGCTATTCTGGGATGAGGGGATTTGCGAGGCGTAGGAAAACCGGTCCCGCTGGTCGAAGGAGGAGAGGTCCAAGAGGCCGTCGCCTCCACTCGAATCGAAGTTGACGTTCATGTTGGGCGAGCTCAGTCGTGGGAAAAGGTCCAACAACGGAATAGGTGTAAGTCGAGGGACGGGAGTTGGGGCGCAGATATGGGCTTTTTCCCCAGGACACCGCTCTTTCGTCGGGGCGTCGAGGAGGTGGACGAGGGTAGCAAAAGACCTTCTTCGCTGAGGCGACCAAGGTTTTGGGGGACGGCAAAGGTGGGTTGAGAGGGATTCGGGTGGTGAGAAAGGCGAGAGGACGTGGTCGGGGCCCAGAAGCGGGCATGCGTGGGTGAAGAGGAACGACGACGAGCCCGCGAAAGAAGCGGTGAGAGATGCAGTTGAACGTCCAGCCCCGGCCGGGAGCCAGAGCCAATGAACGGGGCCGGTGGACCTTCTGCAGCTGCACGAGTGTGGAGCGGAGGCGACCGGGGGGGTGCTCGAGTTGCGCCAGTGGAAGGAGGGCTGGCGGATGGGGGGGAGGGGACGCTGGAAGGGGTGGAAGGGGCCATCCATGGAGGAGGGGGGCGGCTGCTCACGAGGACCACTTTGTAACCCGCGCCTGTCCAATCAACCAGCCGCCTCCGTGTGAGTGAGACTGTGTTGTAAGTCAGTCCCTACTGTATTTCGCAGACGGGCCAAGCCTTCACCTTAGCGGGTAGGAAACAGTGGGATGGGCGGCTGCAAAACGTGTCGCTAACACTGGACTGGACAGAAGTTGCTGAGCGCTGGCCTCCCACCAGACCCTGTTCCATGGCGGGATGGCTGGAAGTCGATATTGGACGGCGCAGAAAGCGAGACCCGATAGCTCTAAACGGTACGTATCTCGACACGGGACTGGACATCTCCCGGCTTGAGCTGCTGCTATCGCAGCCCTCCACAGGACGTAGCCATGTATAATGTACGTACCTCCAACTGCTCCCCACCTTGGAAGCGTCAATGGAAACGTTCTTTCCCGTCTTTGGCGAGGTTTCTGAGCCCTCCCTCCACTTCAATCCTCCTCCCCACCTTCACCATGTCCATGTACCAAAGTCACTTTTCACTCACTGTCATTCTCACTCTTACTCTCACTTTGCGCTCACTCTGCCCTCGGCTCTCGGTGCGAATCTCACACTTGCACCCATTCGGACAACCACCGCCGGCGATACTGAGGCTCGCTAATGCCAGCTACCATCATTCCATGGCGCCGCCCCTCCTCATGTTTTCTGCCCTCTGCCACGAATCACGAGTGCTACGTCGGGGTTGGCGGGCCCAAGTCAGTCACCGTGGCTCTAACGGTTTGCCTCTCTCCTTCGCTTGCAGCATTCGTGCCAAAATACGGACGCAGTCACACCTGATCCAGAGCCCACATTCCAGAGCTCTCCTCGTGCCTGCAGCACGCAGGCCAAAGAGGCAATAGTTTAAAACAGGAGGTTCCGGATGATGATCTAGTGGACCTGTTGCTCTCTTCTCCTCGGACGATTCCTCACGAGCCAGCCAGCATCAAACCCAGCTAAAGGCCTGGAGCTCTCGGAAGCTGGACCTGGACCTGGAGCTGGCCATCGGCACTGGACTGCGAGCTGGAACTGCCTGCCCATGACGCCCCTCGCCTCTCGCTTGACGCTGCTGCAGCCGCCACCACCGGCCGTTCTTAGCGGTCATCGCCAAACACATCCGGCATCCGCCATCGATCCCTCCTTCAGACCGGGCAAACCAGCAGCAATCGGGCTGCCCCGAACCATTCATCTGTTCTCGTGACGTGGAGGACGTGTGTACACAAGCCACGGACGTTGGCCGGCTGCACAGCATTCGACCGTGCTTCCGTCCTCCTTTAGCTACTGTGGCAGGCTTATCTGTGGTCTATACGGAGAGTGTACGATCAATGGCTGTTGCGCCTGCAGTGCAACAGAGACGACGACGCGGTGCAGCCATCAAGGCAGTGTAGTGTGGTCGAGGCATGGAGGACAGCGCACAGTGCAGACGGGAATGGAATGGAAAGACGACGCGCCCACGGGCGTCTGGGAAACGATCAGCTCCTCGCGGTAATGGGTCGGCTGTCAACGGGCAACTCTATCTGCACCTCGCGTCAACGGCACATCAGCCCCCTCTTGCCTCCCTCCTTCTGGCAGGGTCCTGTCCGTATTATCGCCATTGCTTGCAGCTTGCGTATCCATTAGTGGGATGATGTCCCGGACAACCGACGCCGACGGGATCAATAAAGCGACATCGTTGTCGCCTTGTTTCTACAAGCGGCAACACCGAGCAAACGAGTCCAAGGTGGAAAGCCGCCCACTGACAGCCTCGGTCGATAAAACTCAATCGGCCCTCGTCCGCGACGAAAACCTGGCTTTCTTGACCCTTCCCATGATGCCAAGCCCACAGTGGCTGGGGGAGAGTCAGGGCCACACCTCTCACCACCGACCAGACCCTTCGGAGTTTTCGACCCGCCCCCTACCACCGCAGCCAGAGCCCCACGAGCATGGACCAGAGCAGCCATTGACGAGCCGCCTGTTGCGCAAGGTTTCGATCGCAAGCTGCCGCAGATCTACCATGGCACATTGGCAAACGCAAGGATGAAAATCTTCTCGTACGGGCTCCAGTTGATAACGGGTCCAAAGTCCAGACGCCTGTACCTGTGCGCGGCGCGGCACTCTCTGTACGGATACCTCATGCGAGTGGCTCGCCGGCGAGAGGAGACGACGACGCCGCTGCTCGCGCTTGCGAGCGCTGGTGGCAGCTGGCTCAACAAAAGCCGGACGAACCACGAGCCCTTGTACACTCCTCTCACAGACCTGGCTGCCGTGTACTACCGTACCCCTCGGCCGATGAACCGCATCGTCGCTCCAGGCCCCCGCTACAGACTGCAGGCGGGAGAAGGGAGAAGCCACCGTTGCCAATGGCCCAGTCCGCCTTGCCTGGTCCTGGGCTTTGGCGACGGAACGTCCTGATGTTTCCGATGCTCCTCTCTCTCCCCACATCGTGGGGACGACCTGCGTCCGGATTGTCTTCTTGCAGACCCCGCCTCTGCTGGGCCCTGAGCCCCGAGGGGCTCTCCTGCATGTTGGCTGGCATCGACCATCCGCAGCTGGCCTCGGGCTATTTTGGAACGGCACAGAGGGCTCAAAGCTGGTTGCCTGGCCGAGGCGGATTGGCGATCCGCGATGCTGCCATGGCACGGTGGACGGGTCGCCCGGCTTGGTGGGGAATACTTCGCGGGAATAGTTTCTTCCTGGCGGATCGCTGAATCATGCGCCCAGTGGTTCGACGGCTCGCTGGCTGTCACGGCTGTCACCCTCCCGGTGGTTGGCTGAAAAAATCCGGTCCAGTCCAAGCACAAGGTGGATCGCGGAGTGCCGGTGCAGAGACCATTGCGAGGCTTCAGCAGATCTCCCTCCTCTAGTGTAGCTCGAACAACGAAGGAGGGGCCGCCTCTGGGTGCACAGCCCTCAACCTGTCAAACGAACCAGTTGCAGATGACGAAACAAGTCGCAGTACAGGGTCCAGGCTTGTTCTTCGAGAAGCCGAGCTCGACAAGGTGCGGCAACCAGCCAGCAGCAGCTTAACACGATGGGCTAATCCCCACCCCGTATCACGGATGATGTCTGGAGATGCGTCGCGATGTTGGAATAATTGCTCGGATCCAGGGTGCATCCCGACCTCGAAAGACCATACGACACCTCTTGCCATGACCAGGCGATCAACGTGGTAAGCGGGAGTCTCTTTTAGCCCGCCTTTGCCGCGAACGCACGTCTCTCCAATTGGCTTCGCCCGCAAATAAGGCACATCAGATCTGCGTCAGTCTCCCGATCGGTGTCGCCTGTTCCCAGCGCACTCCGGTTACGACGACGGCCAAACCCTGCCAGACACGCCATATGCCAAAAACGCAGACGACCTCGGGCATCTTGGTCGATAGTTGATCCGACATGTCCACTTCCAAAGGCACCATTTTACGATGGCGATTCGTGCCAGCTGCCTCTTCTCGGCTACCCGCATTTATGGCATAAAAATGGCACATCATCTTGCATACTCTACCTCTAACCATCTAGGTTTCCCCCTCACCTGTTGGTCGGCCGGCCCCCACACGGACAGGACACTTATTGGACATACTCAGAGAATCGAGATGGCGCGCGTGGTCTGAGGCAGATATCCGCCGAAGCCGACGTCGTACGAAAGCCACACAGCCCAGGACCGTTGTCGGAAAAGCCATCTGTCTTGTTTGAGCTGCGAACCTCGTGCCAAAGTGAATCAAAGTCTCATCGTCAAATCCGACCCGGCTCCGGGGTAGGTATGCAAGAAGGCCAGCGATATCGTCCGGCAGCGATGCGGGCAAGAGTCATTTTCCCATACGGCCATTGGGTGCAGACAGAACTGTGGAGGAGCCCGGCAAGGGGCTCGCTCAGGTACACTCTTGTCTCCCCGCCATCGCCCCCCTTCAATGCCCGCTCTCTTGAACGGCAAAAGAAACCTGCTGCAAGCCATCCCCTGGATTTCGAATGTGCGGTGTGAGATTCCACGTCTGAAAGAAAACGCCTAGAAGTGCCCGCCGGCCAATCATGCTGGCCTATCTGTTAGCCGTTGGCGGGATTCGTCCGAGGACGTTGTCGGCCTACTGTCTTCCTTGCATTACGTGATGCAAGTAATGCTTCTGGCTACCGTTTGGACTCTTGGGAGAGACAGGAGACTAGTCGAGGCAATGGGCCATCAACCCGGAGCGTCGGCTCGACCTCATTTGATAGTTTGATTTCCTTCGAGTCCATGACAACCCGCTTGCCGAGTGGCAGGTTGGGGCAAGTCGATTCGTCGAGTTGATAAGGATTCAAGCTGAACTACGGGAAGGTTAATTGGAGAGGAACCTCACTGAGTGATTGCGTATGGGGCTGATTGATTACCGTAACCCCTCCTGATACCCCTCCTCTTTTGACGCGGGGCATCGGCTCCTTCTCCTTCTCCTTGGCCAATGCAACCACGCTTCATCTCTCTAACAACCACCCTCGCGGATTCAGGTTCTCTACGACGGCCGAGAAGATCTTGGTAGCCAATTCAATGCCAATGGCAGGCATTAGCGGACGTTTCTAGCGAACCTTGGCTCGAGGCCTAATCAGTGTATGGCCTCAATGTCATCACGGCGCCGTCCACCTCTAGTGAGGGCGCTTGGATCTCCCAAAGCTCTTGACCGCTTGTTACTGCTGCCGGTGGTGTGTGTGGCTCAAGCTCTGCAACCACTTCTAACCTCGTTTTTCCAAGTGCTACCACGTTCACATTGCAATCATTCGAACGTAATGTATCGTGGCGGGCTTGGAGGCGTCTCCAATGGGGGGATTTCTGTCGAATGCAGCTGAGAGCGCAGGCAGCTGAAGATATTCGAATCCCCTCGAATGGAGAAACACATGCAAAATTATGTGCTCCTTGGCTCATGCAGGGACGTAACGATGATGTGCTGGCTCCAGTAGTATCCCGGGCGAAGGCTGACCGCTCAGCGGTGCGAGAGCGGAAAAACTTGGATGCCGCACATGAAGTGTGTGTGGGCACGTCGCATCTTGTCCTCAAGTCACACCACGATAGGCAACTGTCTGCCTCTCTTGTAAGTAATTGCTGTCGACTATTGCTAAGGTTATTTGCATTGTCTCCATTGTGTGTTGTCATGAAACTCGTAATGTGGAGGTTGCGTCATTGCCAATTTGTACGCCTGGAGAAAGTTGAGTCCGAGATCAAATTGAGGCTTCGGGTACCCAAAGCTGCTTGGGCGTCGATGAGTCAATGGTTTGGTTTGCTTGAGCTGGCCATTGATTCTTTTCTCCCCTGTGGCTCTCGTTTTCTGGATCGGTTTGACTACTCGAATCAGCCGAGGACAGAGCTTGGAGATGTTGGGTCGTGACTGTGGGATAATACATGGCATCCATTGAAGCTGTGGTCTAACACTCTTCAATTTCATAGTGTGCTCCCATGTTGCTTTCAAAATCAACCCGGAAGAGCATTGGCTCGTGCGCTTCTTGCCTTCTCACAAAAGGCTGTCGTTATCAAAGATGAGGTCTCAGGCTGGTCATTTCTCTCGTACGTTGTTATGAGCTGAGTGCTTCCAACTTCACAACCACGCATCTGGTCTCAGTACAACGTGCTTCTTAAGACCTTCCTTGTTTCTTTTGTTCTTCTTCTTCCTTCCATTTCAACCGAACTCCTTGGGTTTCGTCATGTTTCCCACAAGTAGACAGAGAGGTCGTGAGGGGCGGAAGCCCGTCGCTGCACTGCACAAGGACGAACAAGTGCCACCATGTCAACAAGCACAATGACTCACTTTACCTTTGTCGGCAGCATCATCAGGTAAAGAAACAGCCTCGAGGTGAGCGAGTCCATCCACCTGTCATCGGACTCTCTTGAGGACATGCCATACGACTGCCTCGACAAAGTCTTGGTTGTTATAAGGCCTGTATGGGTTGGTCTTGTCGTTGGAATTGGAAATCGGACGAACACGGTGCTTGATGATGAGAATGATGTGGTAAGACCTCTGTCGTCGGATCGGATCAAGACTGGATAAACTTAGTCGAGCCCGTGCAGGGGAGAGACCGGACGAACCAAGTTGCAGCATTGTCTCTCGTCGTAGCGGCTAACCAAAGTTCATTTCATTAGAAGCTTTCAGGTTATGTGCCTTAACGCCTTCCCTGTACACAAGTTAGGGACCACAAGTCTTACAGAGGAGACACAAATGGCATGAAATGATGATACAGGCGCGACACAAGACTTGTCGTGGGGTATCTTCAGGTGAACACATTGCCTTAGCGATCACGTTCCTTGCCCCTCTGATACGGTGCCATTGCTTGCAATCATTTTTAAAGTTCAGTATTCATCAATGCCATTGCATGGTGGACAGCAATTTGATACTTTGTCGAACAGGGGGGGGGGGGGGGGGGGGGGGGGGGGGGGGGGGGGGGGGGGGGGGGGGGGGTTTGTCATCGCCGCATCTCTCATTCTTGCCCAATCATCCTGTTCGACGATCTTTTCGGCATTCCTTTTTGAATGGGTAAACGCGTTGCATGTCTATGGGCCTCCTCTGAAGACAAACCTAGACACTTGCGGTCATTGCAGAAGGTGTGGATCTCATAGCACCATATATTTCAAGCTCTGGTGGTGCCTATGCCCATGAGAGAGCCCGTGATTCCTAGAGACTACGAGTGCTAAGGATCATCACTAGTCTCACAGGTCGAAGCGATGCATGCTTACGCTGACGGTTGATTCTTTGACGTTTGCGGCAGAAAATCGAAGCCAGTCCACGCATGAAGCCACCAACCAACATCCGCAACTCTCTGTAAAAGCTGGGTCACTAAAGTTTTGGGCTGTTTAATATATCACAGGGGGGAATATCTTGTTTGCCTTAAGCCGGGGAGCATAATCGTGCAGGAAACAGAGTTGTACTTGAAGACCTCAACCCACTCGATCAAAATTGCTTACAAAAGTCGACTTGTCTACGGCATAGTTCATGCTAAATATTCATACTCATCATGATATCAGCCCTAGCCGGCGTATGACTCCCCAGTACCCTTCGGAGCCAGGCCGGGTGTTCTCTCTACTAATACGCTCATTTGACCGAGTAAGCTGCCAAGAAGAAAGACTGAGCGATGTAAAACCAACACAGACGGCCACATCAGGCAGCCAGAAAATGCACATCCACCCGACTGGCTGAACTTTCCACGCATGCAGATAGGCCCAATTCCAAGCCACTTCAGACTTCTGCTTAGGTCCAGGGACGTGCCTTGTCTGCAACCATAGGTTGGTCTGGAAACTCACGCCCTCGCCAACAGCAACCCCGCCTCCAACGCCACTGAGCGCTCCGACAATATGGCACACCC
Organism: Colletotrichum tofieldiae; assembly: GCA_022836555.1. Taxonomy (NCBI): domain Eukaryota; kingdom Fungi; phylum Ascomycota; class Sordariomycetes; order Glomerellales; family Glomerellaceae; genus Colletotrichum; species Colletotrichum tofieldiae. The sequence goes on along the minus strand of BQXV01000003.1, from coordinate 5,568,395 downwards.
GGATGGAATCGTCCAAGATCTCTGGGATGCTGCGACGAAGAGGTTATCAGACGCCGAGAAGGCCCAGCTTGCCAAAAAGGCGGTTGACAACAACACGCTCTCCCAACAGCTTCTGGAACTTGTTCTCGCCAAGCAGCAACAGTGCACGGAGCGAAGATGGAAGTTCAAACGGTCAAACGGCGAAGTCATTGTGATTAGAGATCTTTTTGAAAAAACAATTCGATGGCTTCAAAAGTTTAAAGAGGTTGTGGACGTCGGAACTTAATATGACCCCGCCCACGCTGCGCTTCCTTGGGCCGGAATCCGGATGCTGTTGCAAATCGCCATCAACAACACGGAATCTCTCGGTGCCGTTGCTGAGGGCATCGAGGTAGTGTCGCGCCTCATCACGCGCTGCGCCATTTTTGAGGCTAGTCACCTTGCGCAGAGAAACTACCCTTTGCCAAACACGCACACCATGCTGCAAGATGCCCTGGTATCGCTTTATGCCACCATCCTAGCCTGGTTGTCAAAAGCTGGGAGATACTATGCCAAGTCAACGGGAGAAAGACTATTGGGGAGTGTTGTATCTGCAGCCCCAGCCTTGACCTCCATCTCTCAAGAAGAGCGCAAAGTCACTGAGCTCGCTATGTCTATACAGAATCAGGTTGTTTCAAACATGTACGAGACAGTGGAATCTCTGGATACCAAGTTCAGTTCCCTGACGGGCTTGCTACGAGACTTGGAGCAGCCCATCGTGCGCGCTATCGGCACACTCGATCGAATAGAGAATGGCATGAAGGCTGAGGAGCGCAAGCGACTCGTAAGGTGGTTGTCTGTAGTCCGACACCAAGATGCTCACCGGAAGGTGCATCGCGGGCTGGTTGAAAACACCGGGGAGTGGCTACTCTAAAGAGAAGAGTGCATCAGGTGGTGCGAATCGAGTTCCTCTTCCACTCTCTGGCTCCACGGTATACCTGGTTGTGGCAAAAGTAAACTTGCGTCTCTTGTTGTACAGAAACATCTTGACGGCGTCTCTGGAAATCCCAACGCAGCGCCTGTCGCCTATTGCTACTGCTCGAGAGTTATATTCGACGCAAATCAGCCTAAAGCCAGCCCTCTCGCAATTATGGGCTCGATATTGAAGCAGCTTGCACTTTCTGGAGCCAACGGCGGTGTGCATCACTCCGTGTGGGACGAATTCTTGAAACGAGTAAAGGACGCAGAACAGGATGGACTGGACCCAACTCCCCTTTCTCTCGACGAATGCCAGAGCCTCATCATAATGATTACATCCGATTATCCGGTGACAATCATCATCGATGGACTGGACGAGACCGAAGGAGACATCCGCGATCTTCTCGACGCTTTTCGACTGATCATCGAGGAATCGCAAAACATCGTGAAACTTTTCGTTTCTAGCCGCGACAACATGGACACACCGGTGGATGTTTATCTGCAAGATGCCAAGTTGATACAGATCACAAGTGCCGACAACATTGATGACATCTCCGCTTTCGTCAAGAGCACCGTCAACGCAGCTGTGCGCAACAAAAGGCTCCTTGGAGGTAGAGTATCCACAAATTTGCAGAATCGCATCATCGAAATGCTGATACAAGGCTCGGGCGCAATGTTCTTATGGGCATCTCTCCATCTTGAGCAGCTTTGCGATCCAAGATTTGCTTTGGAAGATGATGTAAACAAAGAACTCGAGGCTTTAAAGATCCCACAGACTCTACGCAGCACACTGGAGCAGATGTACGAGCGTGTGGAGAATTATGCGCCGGGGGCAAAGCATACAACGAGAACCATATTCGGGTGGCTGCTTATCTCTGAACGTCGACTTTCGCGATCCGAACTCCTGAATGTCATCTCCTTGACACGAAACATTGGCGAAGACGATTGCCCTTCATATGTATGCTTACTTATACGGACACAAAAGAGAAGCTGGCTGATGTGGGAAATAGGGAAAGCCCCTCCTTGAAGAGATTGTCGGCAATCTTTGTCGTGGCTTCATCAGCCTTGATGTAGACCTCAACTCTTTTACCTTCGCCCATGAATCAATCCGAGAATTTATCCGTGGGTTTGAGGAATTCACCCCCTCAGCTTTGCATCATTTAGCATTGTCACAATGTCTGAATTACTTGACGGAACGATACAAGGACTTCGATTACATGGAAGATGGACCTTCACACCTGACTACACTGACTGTCATAGAAGACTTCTGCCACTCTTTCGGCGAAAGCGAGGATGGAAGCAAAGCAAACGATTCACCTTCGTTTAGGCCTTATGCAGTTTGCTACTGGCCACGTCATTATATAAAAATGGGAGGGAAAGCATTCAGACCAAAGGTGGATCCAGAGATTCTCCGCTTTGTCTTCGATCACCAGGGCTTTCGGTTTGTTGCCTGGCTCCGAGATGTTCATGAACTTCTCAAGCAAGTCAACAAAGCTACGGACCCAAGCGTATCTACAGCGCTTCTGAGGGAACTTACTGGGGTGCAATCGACCACTCAGTCTGCAATATTATTTGTCGCCTCAGTTTACGGAATCACAGCAATACTTGAGAGGCTGGCGAATGAGAACACCGAAATGAATTGGAATGCAAAGAACAAACTTGGGGCGTCAGTGATATACCTTAGCGCTGTCTACGGCCGAGAAGACGCTCTCAGGTTCCTTCTTGCTCGTGGCCCTTCTGCCAATACGACTGGGGGGCGCTTTAAAACCCCGATCCAGGCTGCCGCATTTCATGGTCACACCAGTACTGTCGAAGTTCTTTTGAAAAATGGCGCCGAATCCCTAGCAAAGGGCTTATTCCGGACGGCACTTCACGCTGCCATCGCCGGAGGCCATGAGCCTACCATTAGATCACTCGTTTGCAACGACTCATGTCATGACTTGGAGAACTTGAGAAGCCTGATCAAGTCAGCTGCATACAATGGTTACCATGAAACCGTCGATGCTCTTCTTCAGCGGTATCTTCAAAGCAAGACGATGGTATATATGGGAGAGGAATGTAAGTGACTTCGCCGACCCTAGGTGTTTGCAATCTATCTAATGCTGTGAGAAAGCAATCTTAGGAACCAACGATTCTCTCCAAGCAGCTCTTTACGGAGGGGGGAAACCAGAGGTGATACTGCCTCTTTTGGAGAAGATGACAGATGTCAACGAACCAGGTGGGCTCTTCGGAAATGCATTGCAAGCAGCCTGTTTCGGGGGGTCCGCTGAATATGTAGACGTCCTTCTCAAACACGGGGCTGATGCCAAATCCATTGGCCATTGCGGCTCAGCCCTCAGGGCCGCATCACTAGGTGGACATGACGCTGTCGTCAATTTGCTACTCAAGCAAGGTGCAGTTTTGGGCCCTGCCGAGAGAGACGCGCTCGAGGCCTGCTCGTTCAGGGACCGACTATCTACCATGAAGCTGTTGGTTCAATATTTTGGTCTTAAGAGTTCAGACTATACCGAAAGCAAGCGCCACTTCTTCACAGCCATGCGAACCGCTCGGCTGATGGGTCGTACCTCAATAATCGATTTCCTGGTAAACAACGGCGCGGGGCTTCTGCGTCGTGATGGACTCGGAGATGCTATGAAGGCTGGCTAAAATGGGATCATGGACTTATTTGACAAGATGTCGCCCAGCCCGCAGCCGCAGCTCGATGATTTCATAAATGACACGACGTCCGTGGCGCATAGATTGATAGCAGGTGCGAAAGAGTAACAAGGCAATCATCGATTCACTCCTGATGTAGAAGATCTTGCTACCACTTGTGGCTTCTTCAGGAAGAACGGTGTTTTTCAGTTTGAACAAGAAGAGGTCCTGGCTGGTTGCGAGGAAGCTGTGCTTACCGCTACCCGAAACGTTGGAAAACCTGAGATTTGACCTTTAGAGATGGTATGAAGCTAAAGAGTCTCTCCCCTGCAATTCTTATTAGACAGATGATCATATTGGCCAGTTCAATCTCGTTATTGCGGCTGTGGAGTCGTTGAAGGTGGACATGTTTAAATGTCAGGGTCGCTTTACAGATTAATAAGGTTAACAACCAAGGTGGGTGTAAAAGAGTAACTGTATTTATCTCTAACCTCCTTCTCTCTATTCTAGAGAAATCGGCCCCTTATATAGTGTCACGAGCCAGAAAGGGGCTTGGACTGTATCATCAAAGGGATGGACGCCACAAGCCGGAAAATGGGTTAGGGCTAGGGAGACCCGAGACAGGGACCTAGCACATCTGCCCACCTATAAGTAGGCCAGATCTCCAGCAGTCAGATAGGAGGAGGGCCAGAGTTGAATGCAGTCACCCATTCACACCTATCTTTGACCTGTCTATCGTTGACCTTCTCACTCTGTACCACAGCCTCTGACATATAGGCATTAGCTGCCCTTCGGCAGAGTCTCTAGGTGCCTACCGGTGCCCTTCAGTTCCCTCTAATTTATACCTAAGGATCTATACCTATTCTAAACTATTTATTTATAATCTCCAAATAAACTCTTTAGTAGTTACTTATATACCCTATACCTCTATAGCTGTAGTCACCCTTCTGGATCTGTAATATCCATCCAGGCTTGTGACATTAAAGCGGAGATTAACTGATGGGAGTTGTTGAAGTAGGCAATGCGGCAGCTTAACTAAGATGAAAATGGCACACGTGCATTCTGTTAAAGTATGTTAATTGACAGGATATCCCTATCGTGTATTATCATGGATCTATAGCTAGGAAAATCTTCTTATTTAACCAGTAGCCTTTTCTCAAGGCAGAATACATGTGACATCAGATTTTGATTGTTTGGCTGGCGAAATCCATTCCAGAATTGTAGCTAACATTCTTCCAGACTGCTCCATTTTTATATTGGTTAATAGGCTGCCGCATTGCCTACTTTAACAAAGCGCGTGGCAGAGCACTTTAGACCAAGCTAGAGGAGAAAAAGAGATGTAATAAACAACACCTGATAATTTAACAGATCTAAGCAACACTCCGAAATAGTTTTCTTTAGTCATTCTAGGCGGCTAACAATATAGCTTTCTAGCCATCATCTGTAGAGTCGTCCTTGAGCTTGCCAGTAACTATCAAGAAGCATCTTGACGATTGCTTTGTGTCCATTCTCAGAGGCACACGATAGAGGTGTCCGACCGGTATCATCTCGTAAGTTAACATTGAGCTTACCAGTATCAAGTAGCATCTTTACAACTATCTGATAGCCATTCTCAGCAGCCCAAGACAAAGCTGTCTGGCTACATCTACCATTCAGTCTAGCCTCAATATTCCCAGTATTAAGCAGCATCTTGACAACTCCCTCGTGGCCGTTATTGAAGGCATACGATAAAGGTGTCCGGCCAACAGGGTCCCTTGAGTTGATTTTCACCTTTCCAGTATCGAGTAGCATCTTGACGACTGCCTCGTGGCCATTCATGGAGGCCCAAGATATAGGTGTACGGCGATCCAAAGCATCTCTGGTGTTGATATCGACCTCACCGGTCTCGAGCAACATTTTTACCATTGTCTCGTGGCCATTTTTAGCTGCCCATAACAGAGGTGTCCGGCCGTCCAAATCAGCTCTATGATCGGCATCAACCCTTCCAGTATCGAGTAGCACCTTGACCATTGCCTCGTGACCATTCACAACGGCCCACGACAAAGGAGTCCGGCCATATCCATCTTTTGGGTTTAGTTCTTTATCGGTAGACACAAGATACTTTCCTACTTCAGGAATACCAAAGTACGCCGCCGTATGTAGTCCAGTCATTTGCCTAGGGAAAGCCCAAATGCCGACTTGCCTGTGTGTCGCAACTATCCACACTTGAAAATGTGCCGCAAGATGATATTGGCTTTGCAAAAATCGGATGACGTCCCGACTAGCCATTTGTGTCTCACGAACATGTTGACCCCAGTTACACACGGCATATTCGTAGAACTGATTTGAGTTTAATCTCGCATTGAGCTCGGTATCTGTGTTGCAAGGGCCGCTCTCGAAGACCCGGAATGAGAGGTACGTGATGCAGACCTTCGTGATGTCGTTCTCTGCACTGGGAAACCAACGCTTCCATGTCAATCTAAAGTATTCTTGTGCCGTGTAGTGCACTAGACGGACGATGCCAGTTTCTTCGTCCACCGTTACCAGCCCTGCACAAACCGAAATGATGTCTTCGATCTGCGGTATATTCTCAGGGTCCAGCTCTGCTTCGCCAACTTCGACGCCAAGGGCGTGCTGGAGTTCTGTTGTAGATAACGGCCTTTTTGCGCAGGAAATCCACGAAAGAACTTGTTTCGCGAGTTCCTCTTGGTCCCCATGTTGACCTTCAATACGCCCCATTGCATCTTTGTATGCAAGATCGTATGCTCCTGATCCGGTGTGTAGTTGTTTCAGGGCCTTTCGAACAGCTTTGGGCGACTTCTTCCCGGTCAGTGAGTCGAGATGCAATTGCGCAAGTAAGAACCTAGGCCGTTTAGCACGTTGTCACCAGCTAAACGGGGAACAACGTACATCCCGTCAACAGCTCGAACGATTTCCGTTCAGATGTCCTTCTGCAAGCCTGTATTACCTCTAACAAAAGATGGTAACCGTAACATGTTGTTTCTCACATATCTCAGGATATCGTCGGGATCTGCACGGATCTCCAGTAGGAGGCTCTGGCTGAATCTCTCGGTAATATCCGGAATGAATCTCGATGTTGCAAATATGTTTGTACTGGAATTCTTTTGTAGGGAGAAGATCTCCCCCAAGAATGTTGCTCGACTTCCATCGGATATCTGACATTCGTCGAGAGCATCAACAACAATGAAGACCCTCGGAGACAGTTACCACAGTCTGGAGTGCTTTGGATATATCGTTCAGTGATGGACGTTTCCCGCCCTTATATTCCTTAAAGAGAGTTTTCACACATTCCGGAAAGGACTTCTGGCCCTGGCACAGCTGCTTTAGTACGCTCGCCAATAGATCCTCAACCTTCTGGTCATTCTGCCGACGAAAGTTGCAGTATATGTAAGCGACATTGGCATTCTCAACATCCCTAAATCGTTTGCTGAGGTCGTCGACCACGATCGAAGTGAGTATCGTCTTGCCGGCTCCAGGAATACCCGGGCAGAAAAGGGTCTGCTTCTCGTTCCCGGTCCACTCCAGATATTGCGTCGAGTCCAGGAGCCATTGACCAGTGCCCTCCTGCCGCCGTCCGATAAAGTCGCTCTGTTGAGAGCCATAATCAAGGGGCGTGACCCAGTCAAGAATGGCTTCATTAGAAATGTCTTCTTTCCAGTCCTGTCGTTCTTTCCTGGCCTCCTTGACTTCTCTGTAAATCCGGGCACCGAGAGTGAGGGCATCCACGGCCATCAGGCTGTTCAAGCTCTGGCACTGACGCTGGAGGTTTTCGACCGATTCTCTCGTCTTTCGTGCTACAAAAGCCCCTTTCAGTCTCTCCCAGCCAACTCGATGGCCACCGGAACGCTTCGACAGGTCGTCCAGAAGGTTATCCAACTCCTTTCTGCATGTTGATACCATCGCCAAGGTGCTTGTTGCTTTCATATCGTCACCAAGTTGCGTAAGTAGCGTGGAACGCCGACCATGAAAAGCGACCTTGAAGTCATCGTTGAGAAGGACGTTCGTGTTCGTCTCCGATAACACCGTCTTCAGTGTTTGGATTTCGGTGACGAAGTTTCTGGCATCAGAGGGCGCGTCTTTCCAATCCAGTCCGAGTTTGACGGCGCACTGGACAATCTGGCCAGCGACGCCGATAACACCGATTATCCCGAACGGGTCAGCCATTTGGGCTTAGGGGAACATAGACCCGAAGAGGTAGCTTGAGCAATCAAGGTTTTGGCGAAGAGGAAATGTCCCAGAGCTGGTCGGTCACGCAAAGCCTGATTGCTTGAAGCGGGGTAAGTAGTGAAGCATCAGGCTGGCGGAATTCATCTAAGATTAGGGCGAGCCCAAAGGCGCTATGGTTGCACAATGTTGTTTACAAGAGGTTGGTGTTAAGCGGTACATGATTGGCGCTGGAAGCCGGTTTCAACCATAGCCTCTTATATGCACATGATATTAAAGTCCTTACGTGCATAAACCAGACGATTGGTGCGAATAAGTTTGCTTGTGAGATTGCTTTTTAATAGTTAGTACGTGTGTGTTAAAAGTGTAACGGGTTGTGCCTGAATGAGGCCTTGCTGGACATCTCAGCCAAGGAACCAAAATGCCAACCCTGATTAGGCCTACTACTGTTGAAGTAAGTGCCTGGCAGTATTTTTCCATAAGGCAAAATACACGTGCCATCGGATTTCGATTATTTGGCCGACGAAATCCGTTCCATAAGTGTAGCTGACATTCTTCCAGACTGCCCTACTTTCATCTTGGTTGGGCTGGCGCATTGCCCACTTCAACAGATTCTGGGCGTCAGCAGCCACTAACTTTCTGCACAATGGCTCGGACCTATTACACCGTTCATACTTGATTATATCCGCCTATGGCCACAGGCAACGGAAGGTCCTTCTGGTTGTCGGGGACGAGCTGTTGACGATCGGTTCGTTTTGCGGGAGGGTCTGCGGCAGGCTAGCGCCGGCGCCGAATAATTCCTGGATCTCTTGAAGGGCGGTGGAGAAAAAGACTAAGAGGGAGTTGTATTTCCAGATCAATCTGTCACTTATGTTATGACGAGAGAACTCACCAGTACATGGACAAGCATTAGAGATGCTCATTCCCACGTAACTAGCAATCAACTGTTAACTCGCGGTGTATTTGTACCCGTCGGAACTGTCCACTTTCCCTTGTCTGTCTTCTGCTCTACGAAGACCATGTCGATCCTGCCGCCCTTCTGGCAAATGCATACAGCCCCAGTGCTTTGCAGCGGAGGGATTGGAAGAGCCTTACTGAAGGGACCAGAGTATCGAGCAATACCGAGCCAAACGACAACAGACAATGGACATTATAGGTTAACGTCGTCACCGCCTACTACATTCGCGTCAAAGCGGCCTTTTTGGCCACTTAGTCATCTATCATCGGCCAGCTCTGTGCAACTAGCCCGGGCAGCTCCTCACTATCGACATGCCTTGTGTGCTCTATGATATTATGTTGTCAGAAACAACAGTATTTTTTCGAGTCACTGATATTTTTATTCCAATAACTTACGGAGCACATTCCTCTAAAAGCTGTAGCCATCTGACTTGCTTCAGATGGCGCAAACCACACTGCGTTCCGTAGGAGTTTGGTGGCAATTGTACACAATAGCATATCCTTAAACTACGACACTGCGCCTTGCTTCTCTCTTCTTCGTTCCGTCTCATCAAGACAACAATACTCCTTCGTAGTTTCTTGTAGACGTGTGTGAGCAGAGAGGAGGTGTACATTGCGGCACACAGGACCAGTTCGTTTTTATAAATTCCCGTACTTTCTGATCGCTTAGCTAACCTCAGCGCTCTTCCCTGAGAATGTCTTGCACTGTTACCATGTCAGTAACTATTGCTACCGGTGTTGTGGTTGGTTCCCTTCTGACTGCAGTACACAGGTGATTCCATTCAAGGTTGTTGCCGGGATTATAAAACTACGCTGTTCTTTTTTACTCGTCATTATATCTTTCCGTAGAGAGCGGAGCAGGCCCTGCCGAGGGTTTGGTTAATACAATAGAGGGCTGCAGGAGAATCCGGTAGGTGTGTAATCAAATCGTGGAGACACTTGACTAATTTCATTTATCCCGAACTACACTGCAACAATGTCTTGCCCGATGCACACTACATCGGGGACAGGGTACTGTACCCGTACGGGATAAATCACATCACTTATTCATACCTAGATTAAGCACTACATAAAAGCATACTTGACGAGGAACTTGTTCTGATTATGAGCACATGATGTTGCTGTACGTGAGCTAAGGAAGTGCTTTTACAGGTGTTTCTTAGTACAACTTGTAAAGATACCAAAAGGGTAGTGCGGATGAGACTGTTCCGAGCTCGGGATTCAAGACATCATACGCATACGGAGTCTCCATATCTGATTATCCTGACACATTGTCTTGTCGGGCTAGTGAATAACCGCGCTCTACTTCTGGTATTAGCGCTCGGGGAACTCCTCGTTACTGTGGCCTGTGTAATTTGCCATGACGACCCAGGCCCTTGGCTACGAACTCCTTTTTCGAAATGAACGGGGCGTCTGATAGCAATGGTGGTGTGGTACGTGACAGCTACAAGGTTTCAATCGCGAAAAATTACAAGCATCTGTTTCCTGAGGTCTAGACAGACTGCGATGAGAATCTATAAAGCCTAGATCTATCCCACGCTTTTCTCAACATCACCATCCCTGAACCAAAGCCTTCAACCTTTTGGCCAAGTATTCTCAGTCTTACAAATTTTATTATTAAAAATGCATTTCCCTAAGCTTTCCGTTCTTTTCCTTGCCGCCATGGCGCAGGCCGCTCCGGCAACCTCGCCTGTCGCTGACGAGGTCGTCAACGCCCCTGCAATTGTTGCCCGTCAGGATCGTGGCTCTTACACCGTTTCTGGGCTTGGTTCTCGCAAAAATGCAATTTTGAATGCGGGCGGTAACACCTTGGACCTCGCTATTGCCATGCTGGAAGACGAACGAATGTCGACTAGCTACCCCTACGGTAATGATAACCTCCAACATTGCCCTGAGTTGATGCTACTCACAACCACATGCAAGCGCTACATACTAATACTGTATCATTAGGCGACAATAAGAGAGATGACGCCGCCAATTTTGGCGTCTTCAAGCAGAACTGGGGTATGCTTCGTGTATGCGCCTCTCGCGCCGGCTTCAAAGGACAGTCCACCAGCCAATGGAACAATGGTGCCAAGCTCAAGTCAGTAATGCCATATGTGATACAAATCCTCATTTTATACGGGATGACTAGTAGCTTTGAGTTTTAGCTGACTTGAATCATCTCAGCTCCGATCTCTATGCCGATGTGGCTTCCCGCTGGGATTGCCAGAACTATTATGGTTACGACAAGTGGTTCGCTGGCCACCGCAACGGTGCTAGCGGTCTCAGCAACCCTGATACCGAAGACATTAAGCTTTACAAAACCTCTGTCCAGTGGATTCAGTCCCAGATCGACTCCAACAGCAAGTACAAGACGGATGACACTCGCTTTTGGGTTGATGTTACCCCCATCTGAATGGAGCATTGTTACTCCAGCCCATTGTCCTAAGGCGATCATTCTCGCAAAGCGTTTCGTTCTGCTAAAGACTTGGTGGGTTGTAGGGCGGGCCCCCTAGTACGCTGGCCGACTGGTGTTAGTCAACACCGCTGTTGAGCATGTGTTGCGTATTCAATTCTTATACTTTCGATTCTTCATATCTTAAGAGAAGATGGTACTTGTTCGATTCTCAAAACCAACCTTATCATCCCTGTCTTGAAGTGGTGCTACATTTCGTGATTACAGACAATATAAGCAGATATCTGTATTCAATTCAAGTTTTGGAATCCACCACGATAAAAGAAGCATGTTATCAAACAAGCTGTGGATATTACCATAGGCGCACTAGAATTGATCCCCAAGAAGCTATTACACTTCCCTTGCACCCAAGCAACTGGTCAGATGATCTGTCCTTCCCAATCCTACGTTTTCTTTCCTATTCTACCCTTTTGCTTCTTCTAACTACCCTTCAATCCACATTACATTACCAACTTATTTCAAATGAGCGGTATACGAGAAACCTTGAATGTTCTTCCTCAGTAAACCAGACAAAACTTCCTGCAGAGACTCTCGCTTTGAATTGCTGAATGTTCCCAATTTATAAGGATAAGTTTCTCTTGTATTGCGCGTTGCCTACGCTGGATTGTACTTGACTGCTTAGTTCTTATTGTTCTGACTGGTTGGGCCGTTGACTTACTTCGCATATCGAAGATGTGAAACTGCACTGTGACTCCATGCTCCATGTTAGTGGGCGAATGAAATTTCAGGAAGCTGCAACCAATAGGATATGAGGCGAAGCATTGGCAGGAACTGGGTCTATCAGTAAGAAAAGAGCTTGAGATCTCCGGGAGGGCTGTGTTATCAGCTGTGCGAGAACTCTAAGCCTAAGGCACCAGCATAATTGTCCATGTTTGCCTGTGAGATATGGCTCATAAGCTGTGTAAATGATGATATACTTATAGGCTCCTCTTTTCCAATCCCGGCTAAGTCGAGGAAGCCCCCCTTCCTATCATACTGGAACGCCTAATAAAAAGTTGATTTTGTATGCTTTTTGCTGCTATAACTTCTGCCCTATCGCGATGAGACGACATACAGAGGAAATCACGCTTTCACGGGTTGAGATAAAAGTCTATTCTAGTGACGTTCACGATGGCGTGATGTTCTTTTCTCAAACCAGATTGTGATAGCGCAGAACTGCGCGAGAACCAGGACTGAGACCCATACCAACCCTTCCTCAATGAGAAGAAACCTAATCCAGATGTTGTTGGGTTGCGGGCAAAAATGGAAGGGCACCGCCAGCAGAGGATCTAAGATCGGCGAACCCGGGGCGCAACCCACTTTTTGCTTGTTATCATAAGTTACAGACACCTTATCAGCCAATATTCAAACAAGAATACGGATTTATGAGGCTTGGTTTCTCGCATGGAAGTACGATAGACATAAGTTATTTCATCACAGACCTATTCCCTACTGCTAGAGGCTAGGAAGCCGCCAAACCTGTCATGGAACAAAATAGAAGGAAATCGAACAGGAACGATCCACTAGTCTCGATCGCCTCGTTCATCCATGGGAATGCCGTTGAGACTTGGTATCGTGTTTGACATCTTGGTGGTAACAAAATCCCGTTCTTAGTCATAGTGCGGTGGACCAGCGGCCAATCAAATGACCGACAACCCCACTTTTATGAACTTCCTCTCACGAGTACCACCAGTGGCGGGTGAGAGGGGCTCTCATCGTTACTGCCCAAAGCAACAGTTCTTGATTTGGGATGACTCTCTTGACCTTTACAGGAATGAAATTTTGAGGTCTTCACACGTTAATGAGAGCTGATGTCTTGAACCGACTTTTCAGCCAACCTGCATTCTCCCATTTCCCGCTGCGAGTGAGATGAGACCCCGCATCAAACCTCTCAAACGCCGTCCCAAAGTCACTTTCATCAAGCGCGCAGCACCAAACATGGCCCAGGCCAGCGAGTCGTCGCAACGCCCGCCAGAAAGCGACGTGGACGAGGAATTCATCGACGACTCCGCGAGTGACGACGTCCTGAGCATCGAGCCAAACGCCGCGGTGCCAGACCTCTTCACGCAACCTCCCCCCGTGCGCGATGCGCTCACGACGGCCACGTCGCAGGCCCAGGACGAGACCGTGCGGGAGTGCGTCCCGCTGCTGGCCGCGACGGACGGCGACATCGACTACAACGCTCACGGTGTGTCCTCGCTGCTCCGTGATAACCATATTAGGTTCCTCCAGAAGCAGCTAGGGCGGTTTCCTGCCCCGTACGTGGCCGCCGACGCCAGTCGCCCGTGGTTCCTGTACTGGTCCCTCAACGCCCTGGCCTTGCTGGGCTATGACACAGCGGTGTACCGGGAGGACTTGATCAAGACGGTGCGAACTATGCAGAACCCGTCCGGTGGCATCGGCGGTGGCCATGGGCAAAACTCCCACCTCGCCACGACCTACGCTGTGGTCCTCGCCCTCGCCATCGTTGGCGGTGAGGATGCATATGAAACCATAGACAGGAAATCCATGTGGAGGTGGCTCTCCTCCCTCAAACAACCAAGCGGAGGGATTCAGATGACACTGGGTGGAGAAGTAGACGTCAGGTGGGTTTGACATGACAGCAACCTCTCCCCCTTCTCTCGCTCGCTCAGCGCGGCGCGCGAGCGTGCGACCGGTTTTTCTTTTCTGACAGGCTCTCTAGGGGAGCATATTGTGCAGCCGTTATTGCAACCCTCCTCAACCTGCCTCTGGACCTCTCTACCGACTCGCCGGCCTGGACGCCTGAGCGGCCCACGCTCTTCACTGGATTGGCGGACTATGTACGCAGATGTAAGTCATGCTTTAGCCCCGGTTGCCTCATTCCTCGCCCGCCCGCCCGTACTCACCCAATAAAGGCCAGACGTTCGAGGGTGGAATATCGGGAAAGCCGGATGGTGAAGCGCATGGAGCGTATGCTTTCTGCGCGCTGGGCTGCCTCTCGATCTTGGATACTCCGCACCGCATCATCCCAAAGTACGTACAGGTCCGCCGTGAGCCCACCTCCTCGTCCACTGAGGGGTTGACATGAAAGCAGCGCATTACTGACTTTTTCTGCTTCCCGGGTGACAGATACCTTGACGTGCCACGACTTATCTCTTGGCTCTCGTCACGGCAGTACGCTCCGGAGGGTGGCTTCAGTGGCCGTACCAACAAGCTCGTCGACGGCTGCTACAGCCATTGGGTCGGTGGATGTTGGCCGTTGATCGACGCCGTGCTGAAGGGTGCGAGCGAGCTCGAGGATCAGCCAACCGAGGGTCGATTCACTCCCCATCAGGGCAGTCTGTACAGTCGAGAAGGGCTGATCCGGTACATCCTGTGCTGCGGCCAGGACCGGTCGAAGCGTGGCGGCCTCCGTGACAAGCCCAGCAGGTGAGATTTGGCAATAGGGTGCTTTCTTCCGTGGAAGGTTCATTGCTGACTTTTTCGAACGATAAAAGGCCGTCGGATGCATATCACACTTGCTATGTCCTCTCAGGACTGAGCTCGGCGCAGCACCAGTGGGATCTCACATATGTCAACGAAGATGAGACGATCCTACCGGAGCCCAAGTGGGTGGTGTCGCCTTGTGCCGAGGGGACACAGATATTCGACGAGGAGGACCGCGTCGGGACGATCCACCCCGTCTACACCATCCCCCAGGAGAGCGTCGACGACATGAAGGCGTATTTCGCGTCCAGACAGGGATTCTGAGGCCCGACACCGAAAAGCTGGCCGCCTTGAAGGCGGCCATCCCCCCTCTATACATAGAGGGGGAGCAGGAGGAGGCACATCGGACGTCCTGTGTCACGTGGACTAGGCAAAGAAAGAGTCGAGCCGTTTAGGATGGCGGAGATGTTTCCGTGATAAACTCGGCGATTTACACACGCGCCTACTGACGGCTCCCCGACGACTAGAAACGGAAAGAGAAGGTGGGACGGCGTAAGGAACACGACGGAACGGCGCCTGCAGCTCGAGCTTGAACGGCGGCGCTAGAACGAGATCTCGAACAGGGGTCGAATGTGGTATTTTGAACAACTCATCAACGGCAGTATGGCGGCGCAGGAGGACTGGTGGCGGTGGTGGCGGCTGCGGTTGTGGTTGTGCATGTCGAGTTCCAGGTTGGGTCTCCCGAAAGGCCGAGTTGCATGAGGAATCCGTGCACCAGCTGCAGTACACGAATCGAGCGCACAACCTGCATGGGGGATGGATGTGTTACGCCCGATAGTACCTATCAAAACAATATTTCTGACCTTCGAGGGGACCAACCAGCCGCTGAGGCAGATCCAGTTCGGCATGTACCTCGCTCACCTCGCTCACCACCCATCCCATAGCGGGCCAACATCTCCGCCGACGTCTCTCTCAACGGCCGGAGGTTGGACATGGCCCGGAAAGAAGGGTCTTTCTGCTGCTTATTCTGACTCTCGGCGCCACGACGCGGTGGCATCGATATGCACATCATCCCAAGCCGGGCCAATCTGGCGGCTTGGAACCCTGCAACACGCCACTCTGATGTCTCTGCCGTGCGGTTCTTGTGTGTCCGTCCACACATGTGTCACCGCACCAAGGTGGTTTGATAGTTATAGGACGACATGGATGCTTGTCTTGGAATGGTTGGTTTGAGACATGAGGGCAGCATGGAGAGACCAGCCCAGCCCAGGCAGCTCCAGCCCTGATGCCGCTTGGGAACAAAACAAACTAGATCGACATTCTTGTGCGCGTGTGGACAGTAGACCGAACAAGAGAAAAGTATTGATTGCTCCGAGGGCGGTGGATAACCCCAGCATAATGACCTAACCCATGGCGGCCACTCGAGATTCGATTGGCGCATCTCGCCTTACAGCAGCAGCGCGCAGCGTCTGGGCGCAGGTGTCTTTGTTGTCATACATGAACAAGACGCAGGTGGCCCCTCTTTTTGATGGCCTCCGAGATATCAAGCAACAAGAGCCGGGAAGATTCTCAGTTGTGTCCATGGCCGCCGAAAGTGGCCGCCTGTGCCTTGAGAGATGATGTGGTTTCCCACTTATTACGGTGGGAGGACACATCGTTGGCTGTCACAGGCGAGGGCGAGAAGATGTCCAGGTTGGATCCGCCGGGTTGGACTCGACGGTGAGCGGCATGCTTATGCTGCTTGCGTCACATGGTGGAACGAAGACACAGGACAACCGCTCTGAGAAGAGTAACTACAACAGGGCATGCCAGAGGGTGGCATGGTATGGCTTTCTGTGGTTGACACGGTAGAACGGCGGTCTGGTATGTGGTGTGACATCGATTCAGCGAGGGCGCCCCTCTGAGGTCCGGCGCGCTCTTTGACTCTGACGAACCCCTCCATCTTCTCGGGCCCGTTGGCGGGTTTACCCAATGGGGGATTGTCCATATGCCACCTCTGGGATGCAAATGACGTTGAAAGAAGGCTGGTTGTGTCGTTTCTCTGGGCGGGGTGGTGTGTGGCAGATGGATTGGCGAGGAGGGGTCACTGATGTCTCTCGTTGTTTTTATTCTTTTGCCCCTCACACCCCTCGTCGATAGCTACGGTGTAAGGCCAGGTCAGCTCCGGACGGGGCGTAGTACATGATACACAAGCGGGACGCCCGCGTAATCACATATTGGTATTCCCAAGCCACCGGATCCCGCAGGTTGTGGTTACAAAAAGTCCGGATGTGGATGCTGGGAATTGACGACTCCTCTCACGATGGGGTCCTGTGCGACAAAGGATGGCCAAAGAGATCGAGACGGTGAGAGTGAGGCCTCTCTTGAGTTTCAGTCCTTTTTTTTTGTTGCCGCGGTAAACTGACGACGATGGTACGAGAAGACAAGCGCGGTGGAGTTGTCTCTCCCTCAGGCAAGGTTGATGTGGACGTGTACAAGGGCCCTCGAGAGAAATGTCTCGGGAGAGCTTCCGGGCACGGTGAGGATATCCCCAGTCCGATATCTAGACGGATATCCACTTTGCGAGAACGGTCGTACTTTTCGGGAGGGGTCCCTAGAGAACCGAATCTTGGTTGATGGGGTTCTGGCAGATGCCCACTGTGTACAGCCCGAGTTTGACATGATGTTTTGTTGTTGCGTGCGTGTCATTTGGTGAGGGAATAGGAGGGGAAACAGATGCTTGATTTTCTAGCCTCTCATTCGATGTTGGCCATAGGGAATGTGTCACACGTAGGTTGTTTCCCTGAGAAGAGACGACATTGTTTTCTTTTCCCGGCTGTCAAGTCACGTCACATCACTCTCCGCCCCTCTCTCTCACTTTCTCTCTCTGTCTCTCTCTCCCCCGCTAAGAGAAAGCCGGTGGTGGGGTGGAGAGAAAGGTGGGGAGGGGGTACTAGAGGGGAAAGGCTCGACTCAATTCAGATGGAAGAGACGACGACAGGGTTCCAGAAAGATGCCATTGTCGAATCAGATGGCGGGACGGCGTCGATAGCGAGCGCTAAGGTAGCTCTCTGGTCAGGAAGGGTCGTTGGACTTGTGCGTAGCACCTTCCATGCTTCGTCCAAGGGAAGGTCCCTGGAGGGATAGAAGGTGGCTTGCTTTCCCCGGCCACCTCACGGCATCAAAGGACGAGCCATGGCCTCCGCGATCGACGGCGGGATGCTCCAGTTGTCGACGAGGCAGGTGCAAAAAGACCGGAGCCAGTAAGAGTGAGGGAGGGACAGACGGAAGGAAGGACGGAGGGAGTGACTACGAGAGTGAAGTCGCTGGCGCCTTCGTCTCGCTTCCAGGTTGCTTCGGGAAGGAAAGCACGGGCGATTCGCTGACCGATCCTTTCCTTTCGTGCACCTGGGAGCTGCACGCCACAATCTGCCAAACTCTCCTCCGTTCCATGAACAGCAACAGTTTGCCCGCCGCAATCCAACCTTTTCGCAACTCAACGTGCATGGCCCTATCACCTATCAACCTCTGCCTGCCTTGCATTGCCAGATCGCAGTTGCGAACGGGGCGGGGGGGGGGGGGGGGGGGGGGGGGGGCAAGAGCGAGGGGGAATGAGCATGAGGGTTCACGGATGCCAGATGCCAGATGCCAGGCGCAGCACAGACTTTGGAGGTGAGAACACCTGACATCTCAGGTAAGGGCAATGAGGCAGGCGAGGGAAGGCAATGCAAGTTAAAGTACCTTGCCTTTCGATCGAGGTCTCGCCGGCCTTGTTTCCTGGCTTCTGCCACCCCGGCTTCTTTAGAGCAACACCGTCCAGCGGCACTGCCAACTCATCATTGCATGGCCTGCATCCCAAGGGCCGGCGCTTTCTTTGCCTAGTCTCTGCCCTCGCGCGCGCGCACACCACGCACCAGCCGTTGAGCTGCATCTGGGCGGCGCCTGCTGCTGCTGCTGCTACTGCTACTGCTACTGAGGCAGCGGCACCACCAACCCGCGTCCAAGGTATCCGTACCCGTCCATTTCCATGGATGCTGGATGGTAGCTGTACTTTGCTGCATCGCACCTCTGCCTCTCTCTCCCACCTATCCAGGCGGAAGCCGATACTCAGTGACCGAGGTCCCTCTTCATTTCCCCACGCCGACCAGCAGCAGCAGCAGCAGCAGCAGCAGCAGCAACAGCATACCAGATTCGACCACTCAACGCTCTCCAGCTCCAAGTATCCGTACCTGGCCCGGCCTGACCTGACCTCACAGCACTCGCGCCTTTCCACCATCCTCCCAACCCCCCTCGGTCCTGTCGCTGTCGTTGTCCGTTTCTGGCCATCCAACGGGTTGCGTTCGCGTGGCTTTTTGGCTTTTTGGCTTCTGTCTTTTCCCTCCCCCCTCTCCGGCCCCTCCACACTCGCCTCCCAAATCCATCCTCGCTCGTGTCATTCAACTTTTGCCTCACCTTACCGCAAGAGGGCCCTCGGTCGATCTAGGCAACAAACGGCATCCGCTGCAACTCTCGCAATGCGAACAGAGAGAGGGGAAATGCAGAGAGGGACATACTTCTCGCAGATGGAGAACTGACATGCAATCCGCGCCAGCACACACCCCATCGATCCCATGTCGCTCATCCCACTCCAATCTCGACCGAGTTCCCCATGTCAATGGATCTCGCCCCGTCGAATCCACTCCCAGCAGCCATCTCTCGGCGCTCAGAGGGTTCATGCACGTCGTCCACGTCTCTCACAGCAACAAGACATGAGAGATGAGCCCTTCACCGACCTTACGATCCTGTCCGCGGGGGACTCTGCCGCCCGCTGGGGGGCCCACGAACCTCAACCGTGGTTGGCCACCGAACGCCCACCATGTAGCCTTTACGTGCGATCGAATTCTCTTTGCCCTGGAGAACGACGCTCGACCCCCATGAAACTTGTGAGCGGTAGCAGCAGCAGCAGCAGCAGCACGATTACGAAAGCCAGCGTCTCGCCGCTAGCCGCCGCTCGCCTTCGCCTATTTCCCTTCCCTCTTCTCTCTACTGGCCTCTATTTTAGTCGGCACCCTGGCTCACACTCCGAGCCAACGACGGCCCAGCGGCCGCTGATTCGCTGCTCCGTAGCGGTACCCTGTTCCGTCATCGCAAGGGGTCTTTACCGGTGTACAGATACATCATCCACGGGGATTTGTCTACTTTCTTTGCAGCTGATTTGTCGAGGTGTTCGAGGGGGGTTTCGATTTTCGCCGTCTCTGACTGGACACAATGGCTGCTCTCCGCGATGGGCCAACTGACGCTTTTCACTTTGATGATGCCTTGCGAATCGCCCGCCATCGCTGCACATCATTGGGAGCCACTGGATGATCACAAACGTGGGCCCTGCGCCCGACCATTCAACCGTTGTCGTTCCCCTGTCCCAGCTAGCATCAATTGGCACTGCCAGGCTTTGCCTGACATGGCACAGACGAACCTGGAGTGGCCGACCATTCTTCGACTCCTAGGTTCTTCGTCCTTCTCTGTTGGTACCACAATGTCACCTTCCAAGTTGTCGGCTTTGTCGTTTCAATTCCTCAACCTCGGGTCCCGCAACACAAGCGAGCAACCGAGAAGCGGAGCAGTGGAAAACAAGGGGACTCGCTCTCGACGCCTGCCACATAGTACATACGCAGTGCAGCGCTGGAGGTGCTCGACTCCGAGTCCGAACCCACCGCATGTGTCGACTTGTCCCCACCGCTATGGTTGTCGACCGCGCTCCATACATGCACGCAAACCCAGCAACCAATGTACATGGCCTCATACGTACAGACATGACGATGGTTGGCAGACCCGAACAGCAACACGATGCTCAACCTGTGACAAAACAACGGACAATTGGCGGTGGGCACAGCCACCCACGAGAGTGACAGCTACACTTATTTCATTATTGTTATTATTATTAAATAAAAAGGCCGCATCTCTGACACGCTGCTAATCAAAGTCCACGGAGACTAACCGGCCCTTTGCTCGCTGGTTGATTACAGGTGCATGGTTAGTCGCCGCTAACACAAACAAGTCGGAGCTTCGATTTCTCACCAGTCGTCCTTTGTCTCTCTCCCAAGCTCACTGGATAGGCCTCCGACTGTTACCAGGGACATCCCTCCCCCGAAGCGCAAAAGAATCAAATAAGCATGCTCTAGCATTCCGACTCGCCGTCAGCCCGAAACGGATCAATATGAGAACAAGGACTCAGAGCCCGCGTACCCCACATGGCACGGTCACTGCTGAGTGAGAGTTACTTGGCTGCTTCTTCGACGAGATACGATTGTCGTGCGAATCGTCTCTGTGTACAGCCAAACGAAACCGGCTCACCAGATTGGTCCTGTCTCTCTGAATGGTTCCATTTCGCCACCGGCTCTACATTCTCACTTTTTGTTTCTCCCTCGCTTTTCCTTGGCCTCCATAATCCGCTCTCTTGCCTGCTGTACGTAGCCCCAGAGCAGCTAAAGCAGCCCGTTATGCGACCCGGCGGGCCACACGGTCAGAGAAACTTCATCCAAAGTTTCGACCATGTATGCATGTACATTGCTCGCATACGGAGGCGCGCGCCTTTGCTTGTGACGATGATGTCGTTAGCAAAACACAAGCCGGCTCGAAACTCGGACAAAGTGCAAGTCGGTCCATGGTCGGCGGCACGACCGGCGGCTGCACAGATGGCATTTCTCCAGAGCAGAAGCAGCGCCAGAACCACAGCCGGGGCCACCAGTCGCCAGGGCCGTCACGCGCAGTTGCAAGATGCGAGGCATTTGAAGCACCTGGAGCACCCGAAGCATCATGTACGGCGAATTCCCGAGCCGGGAAACGGCATCGAGATACCTCCGTGTTCTACAGCAAGCAATGGTTCTCGATACTCGTTCGCTACAGCAGAGGGACGCCAAACGAACGGCCAGGCCAGACGATGAGCGACCAGGGGGGCCGGAGCACTAAACCGCCAACAGGCAAGCAGGGGACCTCTCAGCAGAGGTAGATCTTCGTCGGGGCTGCCCTGGCCCTGGCCCTGGCCCAGCGATGATGCTGGTACCCCCTCCCCTCCTTGGAGCGTTGCTGAGTGGAGTTGTCTAGTCTCCAGCGGTTTTTATCAACTGGCAACGAGACGAGCCAACGCAGCAAAGCATGGGTCACACTCTTTCGAGAGCCGCATCGCCGCTTGCATATCGAGCCAAACGAATTAAAAAAAAAAAGGATAAAAAAAAAAGAGAACCACCCCATTGTGCACTTTCCGCAGTGCCCGGTTTTTCCTCTTCCCTGTCCACTCGGCGTTTGTCTTTCCACGTCCTCCACCAGGCCTATCCCACGTCCCCTGCCCAGACACAGACGCCCTGCCGCTCGTCAACCTCGTCTCCCCTTCTCCTCCTCCTCCTCCAAGGTACACGCACTTGCATCCCCTCTTTCGCTCGTCCGGTCCCTCATTTCCTGCCGCTGCCGTTGCCGCCGCAGCTTTCATTACCACATACTGCTCCGGATAGTGTCGTTGTCATGTTCATGTACCTTTACAAAGGTTGATGTTGGACCTGGGACCTGTTGCTGGACCACCCCCTCCACCCCTCCCCCTGCCCCCGCACTAGTTCATCAACAAGCCCAGAGCACGAGTGAGAGAGGGGGGAAAGAGAACGCACCTTTTTCTGCAATAAAGCAGACACATGTCTCGCCATCCATGGCTCAGATGCTTTCCTGCAACCCAAGAAGCGGAAGCCCTGGATACGTAGTCTAACTTACAACACCACCCACCCACACCAACCACGCGCACACGCACACACAACTCATCCACACACTTCACGAGTTACAACACATCAGCACCCCTTCCACCGGCCTTCTTCATCGTGTCCCCCATACCTCCTCACGCCTTACTTCTCCAACCCGGAAGCCACGAAAACAATTCGAAACCTGACCGATCTCAGCTCTCCTTTTTTTCAGTCTCGCTGAGCCAACTCCTACATACTCGCCTGCCCTCGACCACACCCCGGGTTTCTGCCCTACGCCTTACATACAACCCCCCCCAGACAACTCGGCGCGTGGTGCGTAGAGTGCGTGCGAGCCCAGGCCGTTCTCAACCACAGGCCTCTCTGCTCGCCTCGCCGTTGGGCTCGATTGCATCTCACGGCGTCCGCATCTTGATCCCCTTGTCTGGCCGAGAGTCGACCCTCCTCTTTTTTGCTTCACTTTTTTTTTTTCTTTCTATCCGGCTTTCTGAGGCAACGTCCTCCCCCTGCCCACGGTCAGTCTGTGTCTGCACTGGACCTGCAGTCCCGAGCCGCTGCCACGTCTCCTAGTCGACCCATTGGGAACCACCGTCAACATGGGAGGCTTTTACATGCAGTACCTTGAGAGTAAGTCGTCAATTGAGTTTTGCAGATGGATTGTTGGAACCCAATGCTTCCCTGAACCTCGTCATCATCATTGTCTGTATAAGTGGGGCTGTTCATCATGACCTGGGGAACGGGTCAGATCGTGTGCCTACCCCTGCATGCTTTCAAGAGGCGGGAATGACATGCGTTTCTTGGGCCCTGACGGATCTTGACAAGTCGGGGTGTGGCTTCGCGCCCCGTCATCGACATCTACTTCGTGTTGCGGCTCCCAGGGAACGACATGCAGGGCTCAGAGGGGAACACTGTGGGAGTTGGGCTCGAATGCAGACATCTGCCATCGCCTCGCCGAGAGGCGCAAGCGCGCAGATCCTGCTCGGCTCCGGCATCATGATGATTCTGAACGATTCGAGGAAGAACAGGAGCTGACCGATCCAACCCAGGCCTTTGTCGACGACGTGGATGGAGGGATCCTACGTACGAGTGCTACCGGGACCACAGCGGCTACACCTGCCTGGTTCTGGTCAACGGACGAGAGTACCAAACGGATCTCGCGTACGAATCCGACTCGCTGGCCCAGGAAAACGCCGCCATGCGTGCGTTCATGGTTTGCCGCAACTTCTCGGTCAACGGTGGCATGCTTGCCCGCAACGGCATCGTCCAGGGGCTACCGGCCACTGAGACCGCCCGCCGCTCCAAGAAGAGCCGTCACACGTCGTCCAGTCACAGCTCGCGAGACAGCCACCGCCGATCTGGCCACCATTCGAGCAGCAGCTCCACGGCCTCCTTTGACTAAAGATGGACCGGCAGCATGCGTCCCTGCCTGGCCTGGCGACGAGAGCCCAAGTCGGCGTCTATAAAATGTGTCGGCCGGCCACAGGGCTGGGACGTACCTACGAAGATGAACAGCACCCCCAGGCATCACGTCTGTGAGTACACAAGAGACGGGAGGAAGGAGATGGGCCAAAAACGGGCAAAAGCGACGCGAATCTTTCATCGGCGGACGACTCATAACGACTTAATGACCTAGACTCATGAATTCCGCGCGGCACATCTGATTTCTTTTTTTTACGCTTCATAATCCTTGCGGGCCGGTCACTTTCGGACGTCGGACACAACCATTGGGATCTTTCTCTCCTCTTTTCCAGAATCATTTTTTGCTCTTTCAAGACTTTTGATGACCAGGCGCTTGACTGGGATTGTACAGTACCAGTCAAGAGGCCGTCCGCTACTTTCGAACGGATCAACAACCAGAGGCGACTCTGGCCGATCGACCATCCTTTTTTCGCTCTCGACGTTTTCCCGCCGTCATTCTCAGCCCTCGGACTCGGCACTCAATGGGTCGGGACTGCTCTTGTTCCTTCTATGTTTTCTCTCTTTCTCGCATTCGATCGGATCAACACAAAAGATTGCAACAAAAGATTATGACGGGGCGGCTAGACTCATACTTGAGACGTGGGGACTCGGCAATTTTGATTTTCTCTCTCTCTCTCTCTCTCTCTCTCTCTCTCTCTCTCTCTCTCTCTCTCTCTCTCTCTCTCTCTCTCTCTCTCTCTCTCTCTCTCTCTCGCGTTCTCTCTTCCTCTTGCTCACGAGGCGAAAACCCCCCCAGATGGGAAAAAAAGGGGGAGTAATAACGAAAAGACCGGCTGACGAAAGCCTCCTATTCACTTGCCTCAAAAAACAAAGCACCATTTTTCTCTGGCATTTCCGATGAGAGCGAACGGGGTTTACCTGCAGTGGATGGGGCGCCTCGCTTTTCGACTCAAATTAACGAGCCGAATCGCGCAAGGTTGTGGACGGTGGTTCCTTCGTGTTTGGCGAGAGGGAGAGGCAGATGTTGCTGCCAACAAACGATGGTGGGCGGGAAGGAAGTTTGATAGGAAAGGGACAGGCAGGCGCGCGACTCTGGAAGGGACAAAGGGGGTTGCGAGGAGATGCGGACTTTTCGGAGGAGGGATGTTGGCTGGACGTGGAGGAGGGCGGATTCCATGATCCTATACCTACCTATTTTTCTTTTTCTTCTTCTTCTCCTTCTTCTTCGTCTTCTCCCTTCCTCCTTTCCTGCGACGCTTTCCGCGGCGCCAATGATGATGATAACGACCATGACGACAAAGACTTGATGGTGGCAAGAACAGAGACACAAAAATGAAATAAAACAAGCGCTTGAGCTATTTGGCGTCCAGGACATGGAACCACCGGTGCGAGAGAACGTGAGCCCAATGTGAAGAGACGTAATGGGTAATCACGGAGTGGGTGGTCAAGTCCATCAGGAATGAATCCGATGTTGCCCCTTTTCTCCTCCGCCGAAAGCGGCGGACGGAACGGATGCCGGGGGGTTGGAGGTCGCGTGCGCCCCGGAGCTCGCCGGGCTGCTCGGAGTTTGGGGGAAGCTGTCACAGTAGGAGGAGAAGGGGCGGGGGGGACGAGGGGGGGGAGTGAACCCCAGAGGTTGAGGGTAGCCCGGAGCCGAGGATATGGAACTGGAGGGACGGACGGGATGGAGGGAGGGTGGGAGAGAGGGTTTGAGGGGCCGGGTCATCTGGGCGGGGGATTGGGTTATCTGATGTATCGGCTGCCAGGCCCAGGACCTCCGAGACATGGTGCCCACCTCAGACACGGAGGGCGCAACGTGCAAACATGCAAAAGCAGCCACACACATGTGAGTGTGAGTGTGATCGTGGCTGTATGCGTGTGTGTGTGCGCGCGTGTGTGTATGGTTGAGGCCTATTCGGCAACGGGGCATGCGGTATGGTTTAGAGTACGAGGCTTGGTTAGGCGATAGATATGAGAGGGCAGTCCAGGGAGACGGGAAGAGTTCCGAGGGCGTTTTAATAGACTAAAGAAAGAAGCCTCACGAGGGGGGGCATGTTCTCGACTATCACATTGTTTAAATTGGATGACTTGGATGTGGACAAGTTCATGTGGCAATAGCGTTAATGTCGATGCGGCTGAGAAGACATGTGTCCTGTCTCCGAGCATTAGCTCTGTTTCCAAGGGAAGGTGATGAGCGCTGCACTCATCCACGTGTTGTGAAGGTTTCTTTTTTCTTCATTTTTGTTTTGTCTAGTTTCCCTTGCAGTTGTCTGCAGTCGTGTCTCATTGGTCCAAACTTGAGAGCGTCGATTGATTCTCTTGACTGTGGGAAAGCCATTGACTTTTTTGCGGAATCTGCAAGAGTCAAGCTCGAGAAGGGACGGATTCGGATGGTTTTCCTTCTCCTTTGATGAATGGGACGGACGGGAGTCTGTGTGGTGTGCTGGGATCGCGCGCTAGGAGTGCGAATCTCAGAAACGGGGGACGGGGTTTCCTTCCGTGCTAGTGCGTGGCATGACCGGGGAGGCCTGTCTGCTGGCGCGCTGAGAGCCTGAGATACTATGAATGGACGACGAAGTTGCGATGCCATGATGGCCCGGCCGACATGGACGCCGGGCGGTCCCGGGATGTGGATTGAGGCATGTGGGGTTTTGCGTGTGGCTTTGCACATGTCGCGTTGGTTCACCTGCCATCGTTTGTTCTCCTCCACTCTTGCGTCTTGGAGTGGTTCCCCTTGAATCGTAGAAACCGTGGACGGGACGTTTGAGAGGAGTTGAACACGTACGTCACGTCGCATGTTGAGCGATTGAGGTTCCCACCCGTCGTTGGACCTGGGTGGGTGAGGACATCTCCAGCCCTGTAGCACTGGAAACGCAAGCGTCGAAGTGGCTCAGGTGATGTTCTTTGGTGTGGTGTTGTGGCTTCGCTCCATGAGGGCCCCTCTCTATTTCGAGGTCACGGGATGATTTCTGCGGCGACGGTGATGAGGTGCAAAGGCCCCACCGGCTCTGCTGAGGGCGGCGTCGGGGGCGAATTCGTCCTGTTTCTAACGCACCCGGGAGCTGATGAGGATGAGGAGCCGGAGTGTGAGATGTTCGAACGAACCTGAAGCCACGGATCGACTTGTCTCGCCCAATCGGAAACAGAAGCGTCAAGGGAGAGAGGTAGAGAGAGACGCAACGCAAAAGAGGAAAGCGGAAAGGGGGGGTACGGGATAGGTAGGGGATGTAGCATTGCACACTGCTCGTAATTGCGACGGCTTTTTGGCGGAATCGCAACACGAGGCGGCTGAAGAACCCGACGCCCGGTTGCAACGTCTTTTCGTATGCTGCTGAACGATGTCGGACGATGCTTGCTGTTTGGACCGTTTGCCTGTCCTCGTGATGGCTTCGCAATGCCGAGAGGCGTTGGAGGAGGCGGCCCAGTGTCGTAGGCCCCCGAGAAGAGGCAAAAGTCGCGGGTTGAGTGACGGGGCGCCGGTCAGCTGTCGTCGGTCTGTAAGGGAGGCCCTTGCATGTGCTTCCGCTGAGAGGTTTCGGAGCGAAGGAGGACACTGTTGCGGATTTACGGCGGACCATGTCGGATTGCGGCGGTGTTGGACGTCGCCAAAGGCCCACGCCTCGCTCGGAGCGGCAAGCAAGGGGGGAGCATGAACAATTTCATCAATCTCGGCAGGGGAAATTGGGGACAAGGCGTTTGACGAGCGCTCGCGAATCCGTGGTGAGATTCAATCTCGAATATCGGGAGGTTCCCCATTGCCGCCTCCACTGTTTGTGTCGAGACCGTCCAATGCCCGGCCTGGAAGGGGTCGGAGGCGGAGGCGCAGACGCTGCACACGCGCCAGACACATACGCATCCTCCATGGTGTACGGAGTACACGGTGTACTCCTGTGTACGATGTAGTTAGCATACGCTGGGCAGATGGACAAGCAGGCCGCGATCTGGGGTGAGATGAGCCTGAGCAGATGTGACAGTGAGGGAAATCAACGCCCAGCGGCGGCAGCAAGCCCCCTCCCCTGACAGCAGGGCGTTGCGGCATAGCGTCTTCGCATGGTCCTTTTCTCGAGCTTCGTTGCTTCCCCTCGCGATGGGATTGGACGATGGCATCACTTGAGGGGACCGCACACGGCGGGGGGGAGGGAGGCCATTGGATGGGATTTCGCATTGGCCATTGGAGACTTTGGTACGTATCGTTGCGATGTGCGTGTGCGTCCTGAACGAGCACCTGCTTCGACTGGAGCATCCGGCTGCTCCCTCGACCGTCTCGTACAGATCTCCAGACGCATCGCATGGGCTTGGTGTATGTATCGTGTGTTCTTCCTACCTCAGCTACGCCTCGTGAACCCGAAACGTGGAGCGGTAGATGACTCTGATTGGGACGGGAAGGCGAGAAGAAAGACAGAAGGAAAAAAGGTCTAGAACAACAGATGAGAGGTGTCAGACACGATGAACCGAATGTCGAGTCCCGCGGCCGTCCAGGTTCCTTGCCTAGGTACCTTGCCGCATAGTAAGGCGTCCGTGGTGCAGCCGGTAGGTAGTGTACCCGTTCCAACTTCCTGCTCCTCGAACACCCCATTCCGCCCCCTGGGCCCCTTCTTTCACGTCTCTCCCCTCCCCCCTCCCCACCTTGGGTGCCCTGTGCTCCTGTCGTGCTGTGCTTGCCCCCAATTGATTGCTTGCCTGGCCTGGCCTGGCCTCCTTGTCGTGCCTCCCCCAACGGAAGGAGGGACGGGGCTCGGGGCAGGGAGGGAAAGAGAGAAGGGAGTGTGTGTGGCTTTGGACTGGAACCAAAGAACCAGGACCTTGGGGCGGCAGAGATGTCGTGTCATTTTTGAAGGTGCCTTCCTCCGTCTGCGCCTCCTTCTCTACTTCTGCCACTGCACTGCACCTGCACCGTGGTCTCTGGACACTTTGGACCTCCTCTCTCCACCTCCCTTTTTTCCCGTCAACCTCCTCCCTCGTTACTTCCTTCGCTGCACTCGCTCTTCCTCTTGCAACTTGCAACTTCTCCCAAGCCTGCCAGTTCTCCATCACCGGCTCATTCCTCCACCAAGCACCTTCCATTGCATACCCTTGGAGACGGAAGACTCGCTCTCTTTTTTCCCCTCCCTCTCCCGACAAAGCACCCCTTTGGTCAACCTACCTGCCCTGCGGAAAAGCGAAGCTTACCCCTTGTCGCTGCCGAATATCGTCGACCAGTCGCGCTCCTTCCGGCCGAAAGAAGACAAGAGCTTCTTCCCTTTTCCAAAACCCCCCATTCATACACTCGTTTGCCTGCGCACTGCACCTCCCACGGAAGCTGTCGCATCTCCCCTTTCTTCACTTCACCAAACGACATCGAACCACTACATAACCCCTCCACCACAATACCATCAAGATGAAGGGTGAGCGCTACTTTGTTTCTCCTCACCAGCCGGCGACCTCCTCCTGCCAGCCCCAGCCTTGCTGGTTGCTTCTGCACCCGCACGGCTGGCAGGCGCCGCGGCAAGCAACTGGACGACGCAGACCTGCTAACGCGCACCACAGCCATTATTCTCGTCGGCGGCTTCGGCACTCGTCTTCGCCCTCTGGTAAGCCCACCCCCCTCATCGGTTGACGCGCGGCATGCGCCAACTGCGCCAACTGCCCCAGACACTTGGCAGATCACGCTTGCTGACTTTGCTCTCGATGCGCAGACCCTGACCCTCCCCAAGCCCCTGGTGGAGTTTGCGAACAAGCCCATGATTGAGCACCAGATCGAGGCTCTCGCTGCTGCCGGCGTCACCGATGTCGTTCTCGCTGTCAACTACCGCCCCGAGGTGATGGAGAAGCACTTGGCTGAGGTGGGTCTTCCCAAGCTCTCCCCCCCGGAGCTGGCTACGCCGACCAATGCTGACGCGAATCAAACCAGTACGAGAAGAAGTTCGGCCTCAACATTACCTTCTCCGTCGAGACCGAGCCCCTCGACACCGCCGGCCCCCTGAAGCTCGCCGAGAACATCCTCGCCAAAGACGACACCCCCTTCTTCGTCCTCAACTCGGACGTCATCTGCGACTTCCCCTTCAAGGAGCTCGCCCAGTTCCACAAGAACCACGGCGACGAGGGCACCATTGTCGTCACAAAGGTCGAGGAGCCCTCCAAGTACGGTGTCGTGGTCCACAAGCCCGGCCACGCCACCAAGATCGACCGTTTCGTCGAGAAGCCCGTCGAGTTCGTCGGCAACCGCATCAACGCTGGCATGTACATCCTCAACACGAGCGTCCTCAAGCGCATCGAGCTCCGCCCCACCTCCATTGAGAAGGAAACCTTCCCCGCCATCGTCCGCGACGGCCAGCTGCACAGCTTCGACCTCCAGGGCTTCTGGATGGACGTCGGCCAGCCCAAGGACTTCCTTACCGGCACCTGCCTGTACCTTACCTCGCTCACCAAGCAGGGCTCCAAGGAGCTCGCCTCCCCCTCAGAGCCCTACGTCCACGGCGGCAACGTGCTGATCGACCCCTCCGCCAAGATTGGCAAGCACTGCAAGATCGGCCCCAACGTCACCATCGGCCCCAACGTCGTCGTCGGCGACGGCTGCCGGCTGCAGCGCTGTGTCCTGCTGCCCGGCTCCAAGGTCAAGGACCACGCCTGGGTGAAGAGCACCATTGTTGGCTGGAACAGCACTGTCGGCAAGTGGGCTCGTTTGGAGAACGTCACGGTCCTCGGTGACGACGTGACGATCGGCGACGAGATTTACGTCAACGGCGGCAGCATCCTCCCCCACAAGAGCATCAAGGCCAACGTTGACATTCCCGCCATCATCATGTAAAAAACCACCCCGCCCGAAACCGAACACTATACCTGGCCCCGGATACGTGCATCCGGGATCCGAGCTCCTTCATACTTCTTTCTGCGCGCCTGTTCTTATCGACTTTCTAATTCCAAGTTGCGATACGATTCACCACTCCACTCACGAGTCTCGAGAGCTTAAAGAAACGGGGGCGGAAACCAAACATACACATTTTTGGCTGGCGTCGGCAGGGGAATCATTTGGCGAGCGCAGAAAAGCACTTTGCTTTGCGATGTTTATTTTTTTTTCTTTTCTGGGAAAGATGATTGTCCCGTTTGCCACGAATGCAAAGGAACGACGGTTGAGGGTTCTCCCTGTTTGAAGGATACTACCTCAAAAATGTCGTTAGTACGGGGGACCCCAGTGCGGGGTCCTGCCTGAGACAGATGACAATAAAGACGATACCTGTGAATTCGGGGCGCCAATGCATTCAGTGACAGTCAGTCGTGTTCAAGCACATGGCTGCAAACGTCGGGCGAGCATCTCATGATTTTATCTGGGGAATGACGACACCGGCAATTCCCAAGTGGGCGTGCGGGATGAGCAAGCAAGAGAAAACTGACTTGATAGGTATCCTGTCTAACCGAACCCAAGCACTCCCGATATCGTCCCAACGTCGATCCAAAAACGCTCGTCTTGATTTTTCTGTATTCCAAATGACTCCAGATCCCGAACCCGGTATCGACACAACCGCTGCTCCTCTATTCCGAGGTATCGCGCACCCAGCCCCTCGACATCTCGACGGCCTGCTCCCACTTCTTGAACATCTTGTCCGTCTTCTCCTTCTCGAGCGAGGGGGCGAAGATCTTGCGGCCGCTCTGGTTGACGTGCTTGAGGTCCTCGAGCTCGTCCCAGACGCCGAGGGCGAGGCCGGCGGCGATGGCGGCGCCGAGGGCCGTGGTCTCGCGCATGGCGGGGCGGTCGACGCGGATGCCGCTGATGTCGGCCTGGCTCTGCATGCAGAGGTCCGAGTTGGAGAGGCCGCCGTCGACGGCGAGGGACTCGAGCGCGTGGCCCGAGTCCTTGGCCATGGCGTCGAGGATGGCCTTGGTCTGGTAGCACGTCGCCTCGAGGGTCGCGCGGGCGATGTGGCCCTTTTGGGTGTGCGCCGTGATGCCGACTGCGGTGGTTGTTAGCTTCGTCGAGAGAGGGAGAGATGATGGACGGAAAAAAGAAAACTCACACAGCGTTCCCTTGGCGTCGTCGATCCAGTACGGCGCGAACAGCCCGCTAAAGGCCGTCACGAAGACGACGCCGCCGTTGTCCGGGACCGTCTCGGCCAGCTCGGAGATCTTGGTCGCATCCTCGACGAAGGAGAGGTTCTTGACCAGGAACTTGACGCCGGACCCGGCGACGGCGATGCTGCCCTCGAGCGCGTACACGGGCTTGCGGCCCTTGCCGAAGTCGTAGGCGACCGTCGCCAGGAGCCCGGACTTTGAGATGACGGGCTCGTCGCCGACGTTGTACAGCAGGAAGCAGCCGGTGCCGTAGGTGTTCTTGGCCTGGCCGGGGGAGAAGCCGCACTGGCCCACGAGGGCGGAGGACTGGTCGCCGAGGCAGCCGGCGATGGGGACGCCCTGGAGGACGCCGCTGGCGAGGGAGCCGAAGGCGGTCGGGTCGGAGGAGGGGACGATCTTGGGGAGGCGGATCTTGGACCGGTCGACGCCGAAGAAGGAGAGCAGCTCGTCGTCGTACTGCAGCGTGCGGAGGTTCATGAACATTGTGCGGCTGGCGTTGGTCGAGTCGGTGACGTGGACGGCCTTGTCGCCGAGGGAGGCGCCGCCGTTGAGGCGGTAGATGAGCCACGAGTCGACGGTGCCGAAGGCGAGGTAGCCGCCGTCGTAGGCCTCGCGGACGGCGGGGACGTTGTCGAGGAGCCAGCGGAGCTTGACGCTGGAGGGGTAGGTCGAGAGGGGCAGGCCGCAGAGGTCCTGGAGCCGGTCGGCGCCGGGGCGGGCGCGGAGGTCGCGGACGATCGGGGTGGTGCGGGTGTCGGGCCAGACGAGGGCGTTGTGGAGGGGCTCGCCGGTGCGGGCGTCCCAGAGGACGGTGGTCTCGCGCTGGTTGGTGATGCCGACGCCGCGGATGGCGGAGGCCGAGTGGCCCTTGGCCACGAACTTGGCCGTGGCCTTTTCGATGCACTCCTCGACGGAGGCGAGGAGCTCCAGGGGGTCGTGTTCGTGCCATCTGGGCTGGTGTTAGCGAGGCCGGTTGCCACGATCCCGGCGCCTGACGGTGCCAGGTCCCGGAGCGCAGTCCCCGGGCGAGGGAGGCCGACTCACCCCGAGTGCGGGTAGTGGTTCTCGAATTCGATCTGGTGGATGGCGACGGGGTCGCCGAGGCCGTTGAAGATGAGGAAGCGCGTCGAGGTGGTGCCCTGGTCGATGCTGCCGACGAACCAGTGCTCCTTGAGCTCCTCCTGGGTCTCGGTGATGCCGGCGGGGAGATGCTCAGCCGGGTCGGCGGCCACGCGCGGGCGTTTGGGGTCTCTTGTCTCGGCCATTGCGTCGTCGTCTTCGTCGTCTCGGGGGGTTCTGTGGTTGGAGGTGGTGAGTAGGAAGGTAAGAAGGGGGGGCACTGTTCGGGATGGCAAAAGGTGTAATGGAGGTAAAGCTAACGACCAGGCTAGAGGGCAAGCTGGGGCTTTACTGGAGAAGGAGGAGGGGGTATCACGCGGAGAAGAACAAATCGACGATAGGGGCTGGGGAGGGGGGAGGGATGGTGTTTATTTGCTCGCGCGAAATGGCCGTAGGAACCGGCGAGGTGGCGGGGCAAGGGACGGGGGCAGGTCGGGATCGTGAATAGGCATGAAAATTGCAATGGAGCACCTGAGGGGGAGGGAGGGCAATGGCCGCTGGTTGGTCTTTTTTTTTTTGTGGTTTTGGATGACTGACTGCCTAGCTAAGTGTATCGCCCGCCGAGGTTGGCCATTGGCGGTTCCGGTAGGTTGCGAAGAAGTGTTCTCGGGACGTCTGGCCCGCGTCGTCCCGCAGGCCCGGGCTGCGGCAGTATCACGAGGGCGTTTGGCTCGTGGAGCTGTGTCTGCGTCTGCATCGCCAGCCGCCTTCTCGTCCAGGGTCTGCGTCTGCGTGTCCCGCTGCGACAAATTTCGGACGGACATGTGCGGCGGTCCCAGCTTCGCGCCGGCGCTCGGGATGATGTCAGAAGCGGGCGCCGGGCGCTGATTGGAGGAACAATTGAGGGGTTTTGGAGGCTGCTGGCGAAGCTGCGCGCGACCAGCTGCGCGGCCGTGGATGCGACGCCGCCAGGTCCATGGTGCCGGTGGCTTCGGTGTGGACCACCACCTCACGCTGCCGCTGCCATTGCCGCTCACCGGCTCGCTGGCACTCAGGACGAACGACCTCGGGAGAAAGGGGGAGATCCTGGGGGGGATTGGGGGGCAGCAGGATGGGGGACGCGTGGGAGGAGGATTCGGGGGCGCATGGCGGCGGGCTCGGAAATCGACTTCTTGCTGCAAGCAGGAACAACGATGCGGTTTGCTGGCGGATGTCCTGGGAAGGGTCTTCTCGCGCTGCTGCGGCGCGATTCCGAGGTGCATTTGATGGAGACATGGGGCGCTCGGCCATGTCGGGATTCGAGGACCGAGTGAAGCTCCATTTTCAAAGGTTTTTCTGGGGCCCTTGGCTGGGGTCTGGGGTCGAGGAGAACTCGAGGGGCTTGGCCACCGAGGTGTGTGGTCGGTGTGGCATGTCACCGACGCCTTTATTCTTTCTCATGGCGCCGCGGACCTGGGCTTCGGCGTTTGCCAAGTTTGGTTCTGGTTTCTTCTTTTGTCATGAAAGCGATGAAGGTAGGCCGCATGTTTCTGCTTGCCCGGCTTCCCTCTCCGACAGCCTGGCCTGTGGTGTCTGGAGAAGTCTTAAGGGAGGATGAAGGGGGTCAAGGACAAACAGCCTTATTAGAAGACCCCGTGAAACGTTTAAAGAGGAGGGTGGAAGACAATGAATTCGTCGGAGCGCTGAATAGCCAAAGGCTGTCCACCCTGCCCTCCTTCACGTTGTACGGTCCCCAGCCGCCATCTCTCAGTCAGAAAAGCCACAGAGCCGGGAACGACTCCACGGTAACATTCTCACGATGTGAGGCTTCGCTATCGCAGCTTTCACCGCTCGTCCGACGGTCAAAGCTCGCCCCCCAAGGCTCACCCGCAGCGAAACAAAAATGAGAAAACTCTGTTTGCTCCCAAGCAAGCAAGGCACAAACAGTTCCTCGAGCAAACGCGGTTGAAGTCTGATGCGTACGCTCAATAGCCTCCCCTCTACCAGCGCAAACCATCAAACACCATCGACATATCCCACGGCGCCCTCGTCGAGGATAACCGCTTTTTGCTCATTGCTATCGAACCGCGGGCCTTGTACGCCTCGAGGCTTTACGCAACACTCCAGGACAGTCAGATTACGTCCGCGCAAGTACGCTGCTCATCACCCTCTCGTCGTCCATCATAATTGGCTCATGTGTACCAGGCACCCCATCTGATCATCCAGAGAGGACGCCTCGCAAACAATATGAATTCGCAAGTCGAGCATAAAGAGGTGGATGACCAGGCGAAGAAGGAAGAGGCAGATGTCTCTGTGAAAATTGAGGAAGAGGAAATTCCGGGTCCCTTCTCACAGCCATTCTCCCAGTTGCATTCGGCTCCTTCGGCAACAGCCTCGAGTACCTCTTCATCACAAACCCATGGGCCCTCTCCCAACTTGTCGACGCAGCAAGCCGCCACTCGCCCAGTCAAGAAAGCTGTTGGCAACAACGCTTCTGCCATTACCCCTTCAACCGCCCCGGCTGCTCTTATGAGTCGTCATGGTTCAGCTCACGCTTCAATCCCTGGCCCGTCTTCAGCCCCCAAGTTGAACGCAACAACCAGCGAACCTTCACCTTCGCTTAGAGGCTCTGGGGTTCGTCAGCCTGCCACCACGAAGCCACGGTCCACCACAGCACCGAACCCTGTGCTCAAGCATCAACCGACCTTAACTATGGGTTCCGCCTCGTATATCGACCTCTTTGCTTCCCAGCTGCCTGTTTCCGCCCCACAGCCCAGCCAGCACATGCAGAGCCGCCAGAAGCCCGTGGACCCTACCGACACAGCAAAGCTCACGATTCACCCGGACCATGAAGCCACCGGGCCTTTCGGTAACGAGACTCGGATGTGTCTCGAAAACGAGGCTAATGAGGATTGGACCTACATGACTTCGACGGGAGACATGAAGGCACTGCCTAAGCTGGCCAGCTGTGGCTCCTGGGGAGTTTCTCTCCCTTCCAAGATGAACGCCACTATCCACATCGACCCTTACATTGACCGACTGAACGGTCTTTTGCACGTGGAGATCGAGTCAACAAAGTCTCCCCCCTCAATCAATGTCAAACTCTCTCGATCTCAGCTCGCCGAGCAGGCGAAGCACTCGTACCTGCTTGAAGAGCACACAGCTATGCGGTGGAAGGCATGGGCGGTTCTGGCTTCTTGGGTCGACCACTTGGTTCTACGCGGCGCCCCGCCAGCCATCCCTCCCATTGACGTGGTGAGCTTTGTGAGAAACAGGCTCCTGGCAGAGGGCCGCCACGCCAAGACGAACGCGATTAGCCTGCTCCAGGAGCGTCGGGGTGTTACGTTGCTTCCCGAGGGACATCATACATCGCAGATGCCCAGACTAACCCCTGCGAGCATTCTCCCAAAGCCAGAATCCTCTAGGGCCGAGGCTTCTCGGGCTCAGCTGCATGGCCTGCTCCCGGCCACAAAACCGCCTCTGGTATCCGCGGCTGGGAAAAAGCGTCCGCTGTATGGCGGCTCTTGTTCCAGTTCCAGTTCCAGTTCCAGTTCAGACTCGAGTCCAGAGATTCAGGCGAAGCGTCTTCGTCGTGCAGCCTAGTCTTTTGGGCCGTCGGCGATCATGTATTGCCCTTCCAATGCAGAGGCCAGAGCGAGTAAAAGAAATGGAACGATCGGGGGGGTATTGTTGGATGGAGGATGAGGATGGAAGATACCCAACCTATCTTGGAATGCAAGGATAGCCTGTAGGGTACATGTTTCGTAGGAAAGAAATGTCCAAAGTAAGGTGCTGGACGGCTAGCACCAAGTTCTAGGCAACGGAGTCAATACCAGTCACCTGTTGCATTCAAAAAAGAATTTTTAACAAAAAAAATCTCTAGAGTGCATGTGAGGAGAGGAAGGAGACTGAAGGAGAAAGAACAAGTGTAGAGGAAGCAGAAGGAAGGCGATATGTTTATGAACTGTGCATAAGAGACTCGAATACCTAGAGGAGCATCCGGGTGAGACAAAAAAGTCACTCCAAAGGGATGCCGGAGTCCGTTCTAGCAAGTATGCCTTCTTCCCCTTCAAAGTTGGAAGAAATGTGCTATGGTTCGATACTCGGCGTGGCTTGGTTCAACCATCTCAATTCAGTTCAAACCAAATTCGGTCCACACGACTTGGCTCTGGGTTACTTTTAAGAAGATGAAATCCACTGGGCAGTATTATCAGGCCGGAAAAAAGCTCCCAAGTTAGCCCCTCTTATTTTCAAGAAAGCCCAAAAGCGAGTCCTAGCGATAGGGAATGGGAGAAAAGAGCATGAGTGAGAATTGGCTCCAGTGGTACATGCAGTATGCGCGAATCGACGGGCGATCATATGGGGGTTTGGTGACCAACATCTGACTGGGGACCCAAAATCGCCAGACGCTGACATCGATAGAACATCTCGTTGATGACCACCTGGTGGAAATGATGATTGAGACATATGGACGTGATGGATCTCCGGCTCCGCTTCCAGGCGCAGTTCCGGCGAGCTCTGACCACCAACTCCGAGCGCAGACCCACCACGGCAGCCAATACCCCACCAACCCCCCCTCGGGTGCCTGCACTTCCCCCGCGAAGAGCGACGTTCCATTTCCCGAAGCTCCAGCTACATCTCCCTCAGTCCCAAATCACCGCCACCACGCACGATGGCGACGACATCGCCCTTCCCCTTCCCGCGGGAATACTCCTTCCCGCCCTTCTTCACCCGCCAGACGAACCTCACGACCCACCACGCCCAGCTCGTCAAATGGTCCGACCTGATCCTCGCCTACTGCCGCCACCACCGCATCTTCAAGCTCTCCCTCGGCGCCGCCATCCCCTCCGCCTCCACCGCGGCCCTCCCGCACGCCCTGCCGAACCACAACGCCGCGTCCTCCCCGCTCAACGAGCCGACCACCTTCTCCCCGCGACCGCGACCGCCTCCGCCGCCGCGGCGCCCGAGGAGCTCTTCCACAACAAGACGCTGAACAAGAGGCTGTCGCTGGCCGACGCGCGCGAGGTGCTCGAGTTCATGCGCAAGGACGGCCGCGCCGAGGCGCTGCCCGCGAGTACGGATGTGTTCTGGGTGTACTGGCGCACGCCGGACGAGTGGGCGGCCGTGATCGAGGGCTGGATCGACGAGACGGCGCAGAAGGGCGTCGTGCTGACGCTGTACGAGCTGACCGAGGGCGAGGGCACGAGGGGGACGGGTGAGTATACCCCGCACCCGCGACACAATGACGCCGAGTTAACCATGTTGCCGTCCAGAGTTCCACGGCCTCGACCCCGACTTGCTCGCAAAGGCGCTACAGATCCTGGTCAAGCGCGGCAAGGCCCAGATCTTCGGACAAGAGGACTCGCAGGGTGTCAAGTTCTTCTGATTGCTCTTCTTGCTTGATGATGACGAGCCACCATCTTTCTGTCGAATCTCTAACTAGACATGCCACGTTCACACATTATTCCTCGAGCCGTCGTAACGAACACCAAAGCCCCAGGCCGTGGCTCCCTTTCAATGAACCTTCCAACTCCAAGCCAGCGCGCATTATGTACAACCAAAACCACCAAGTCATGAAGCTGCGGGTGTTCTGTTAAAGCACCCATCGTCTACACGCTTTTGTCGAAGAAGTTCTTGGCGAGGTATTTCTCGTCAAAAGCCACCTGCTGCGTCATGGCTACGTCCAAGAGCCAGTCGGCCGCGACAATGCGCGGCTCCATGTGGCCCTTGCGCGCCATTTCCTCAAACTTGGGCCAGAGGGACCGCTCATCAGCGCTGTTAGAGCTGAGGAGGTAGACGGGCTCGGGTGGGGCGCCGCCGTCTTCTTCCTCCGTCGTCGGCTTGATGGTCGTGCCGCTGCGCGCCCGGTACAGCTTGAACATGGCCCCGTTCGCCTCGGCGATGGCCTTGTAGCTATCGGGACCGTTACAGATATTGGCAGTGCAATAGATAGGGACGGTCCACAGGAGCTTGCCCAGATTGGCCCTTGCTCTAGACACCGCCGTCTCAATTGTAACGCCAAACTTCTTCTCGTTCTCCTTGTCATTCAAAAGGAATTCGTCAGGATCCGGGACCTCGCCCGTATCAAGGGCGGCGTCGATAAAGTTGGATGAGAGGATGGTTGGTCCCTTGGCCAGCGTCTTGAGGAACTTGACTGTCCGTACCATGTGAGGTGCAGCGAGATAGTCGCATGGTTGATTGTCCTGTACAATGAGAATTCCCATGTCGCGGAGCTTTCTCTGCGAGTTGTTAGCACGAAGAACGAACGTCAAGAAGCCGACTTGACTTACCCTTTCCGAGTCCTCCTTGGATTTGCCGTTGACCCATCGTGTGAAGCCAGTCAAGACCACTCTCATCTCAATTTCTGGGCGTGAAGATCTTCTCTTCTTGGCGGGCCGTTTATCCTCCTCGTCGATGTCCATGGCTTGCGCCGGGCTAGATGTGCGTCCGCGTTCCTTGTCAATTTGATCGGCGGCACGCTTGCCACCCCACGGGCCGTGGCCGTCCTTGGTTCGCTTCTTTTCCTTTTCATACAGGGCGATATCCGGAGCAATGCGCTGCAGGTTGGTGAGGGCCTTGCTCTTTGCGCTTCGGCTGCCGGTCGAGACAACCGAGGGAGTATCATTCTCCTTGCCACGGCCACCTCTCTTGGGACGGACGGGCGTCACAAAGCTGTCGTCAATAGCCTCCTCGTCATTCTTTTCCTCCTGTCTGCCGATGACAACCCCCTCAGCAGGTCCATGATTGTAGGAGTTCTCTTGTGCAGCCTCGAGGATCTGGCGCTTCCTTTGCGCTCGCGGCGACATCTGCTCCTCGCCACCAGGGTAGTAAGTCTCTCGCAAACATAGCTCGTCGAAGAAGGTCTGGCCAATAACCTCACCCAGATTCGTGCGGACCGGGAAGTGGGAGTATTTGGGCACAGTGACTCTCTGCATCTCGCATTTGGCGTAGCTCTCTTCAATCCACAGGTGGTTGACCGTCTCGATGTTCCAGTCCTTGGCTGCCTCGTACTTCTCACTGCTGCTCCGTGCCGTGATGAGATGGGTGTTTTCCGCCTTCATGGTCTTGGTGTACGTGGCACCAGTCGCTCGGATCAGGTTCTCAAGGTATATGCGAGCATCGCCACCGTAGTTGGAGAGGCAGATCTTGAGATCCTGGAAGCCCGGAATGCCATCTCTAGGTACCGGGTAATGGAGAAGTCGACGGAGAGGGGATGTCCATTCATTGTGGGTGATGAGGTGATAGAGCCACGACAGGTTTCCGACGTCTTTCCCTGACTGAGCAGCCTTGACATACTGCTCTCCGTCACGGTATTGGCAGACAAAGTAGTCGCATGCCTCCACATCGTCCACAGCTTTGCCACCGCCATTCGCAATTAGTTGCTTGACAACTTCCAGTGATCGCGGGGTGATATTAAGGTCCCATGAGAGCATGACTTTCTTGTCTCGGAATATGGTGGCCGCCCTCCTGGGGCCGTCGGCGAGGTGATTGGGGGTGGTGGAGGTCGCTCCCTGAAGGTGGTCGTATTGGGGGATCTGAACTTCGCCCTGATTTTCAGGTCGGCGCAGGATTTCGGGGTCGGGTAGCGTGTAGGGACCTTCGTCGATTCGTTTGCCGAGCTTGAAGCAGTCTTCGAACCTAGGACGCGTCAGAGATGATCCGAAGCTTGAGTTCACTGAACCTACCAATGAGGCAGAACAATCTTGCATTTGAGTCCCTTTTCCTTAGCGGTGACACACTTGGGATTGTCCATGGACAAGGCGCAGATGTGGGTGGTCTGTCGCGTGACATCGGCGCTTTCCATACCGCCCATAGCCAGGGTGGCACCGATGATAGTCTCTTTGTCAATTTCAGGGAGGCCGGCGCAGGTAAGGGTAACTTTGGAGAAGAACATGCGCGGGTCGGGGGAGTAGGGCCGCACTTGAGCCTGTTTGTTCCTCTGTATTGATGCCTTGATCCAACCGGGGTTGACGACGGGTATCATGAAGGCTTGGGTTTCGGTGAACTGGGGGAAGTCGATGGTGTTGGAAATAATGTGAGAAACCGCCTCAAGTCTGATCGAGCCATCGCGTCTCGGATCCAGGACTGTGCCGCCACGGCCCTTCACGATTTCTCCTAGCTCGCTGATCTCTTTGGGGGCCAGGTAGGCGCTCGGTACGAAGGCGAAGGCGCATTCTGCGAATAAGCCCTTTAGGTCAGACATGACTGGCGTTTGGATGAGGCATGCAATTGATGGTTCTAGAGCCGATGGGCTTCGAGGTTGGGGTCAAGGCATACGCAGGGCAAGATTCTGGGGTGGGTTGTCGAAGTGTTGTTTGTGGACAGTAACGAGGTGTGAGTATAGACGGTCAGGTACGGAGGCGATTTTGACGCGAAAATGTTAGCGACGCGGCCGGGTGGAGGACGCGAGGTGAGCTCGCAGTCACGTGTGACTTGCGGATACCTACTGTTTGGTAGACCAAGCTACTAGATTGAGGTACCGGTACTTTGCCCATTTAAACCGCGAGGCGGACGCGTCTAGACGGCCGCCCAACAGCTGGCACAGACACTTGCTACCGCTGTCAGCGGATCTGTGGTGACATCAATGTTTTAGGCGACAATAACCAGAAATCTGGAACCTTATTGCAACTACGATTTCCCCAGGTTCTTATTTCTTTTGACATGTAACTGGAAGGCCTTTTGCCAACAACGAATTCTGTTGCCGACCCCGAACATCGTCACACCTACATTTAGAAACGTCTGCGTTGATAAAAATGGGATTTTGTTGCATTCAACTTCTGAACATTACATTTAATCGTCATCTTCAGCTGCTGCCTTCCTTTCTCACGGCCACGGTGTGCTCACCTTGGTCCTGAGGACAAACCATCTCATTCTGAACGATGTTCAAAGACTCGACTTGATCAGATCGCCAGCACGCTCGCCAATTGCATATACAGTCGCCTGCGGGTTGGCGCGCACCGTGATGGGGACGATGGATGCATCAGCCACCCGCAAGCCACGGATACCATGCACGCGCAGCTTCTCGTCGACCACTCCGCCTAGTTCACGAGGCATCATGGAGCAAGTGCCTGTGAAGTGATGAGCGCCAATCGCAGTCTGGCGCACAAACTCCTTGGCTTGCTCGAGATCAGTCAAGGCATTGGTCGGATTACGCTTTCCTCCCGCCTTCAACTGACTGCGAAGTGGCTCACTAGCTGCAATCTTCTCCAGGAGCTGGATATGCCTGGCCAAGACTTCGACGTCAAAGGGATGCGAGAGATAGGCAGGGTCGATAGCAACTTCGTGCGACTCCAAGGATGCAGACGTGATATGACTCGAACCTCGCGAGAGCGGGTGTGCGAGGAGTACCGCTATTGTGAAGTACTTTTCATCGCCAGGAGGCGGCGGCGCCATGGTTCCATCCCCGCTGAACAAGGCGTACCCGGGGAACGACAGATAGTATCCCGAAGGCTCTGAGGAAGACGTCACAACGGACCGTACATACGTCTCAAGAGCCTTTGTAAAAGCCGGGGTTGCTGATGTCTTGGGTCCGCTCAACTTGTCGAGAAGTTGGCTCATATCCTCACCAGCCGGCAGAGGGAGCTGGGCCGTCGCTGAAGTACCGCTTCTGGCAAAGGGTCCGGTACCTTTGCCATACGCTTCCATAGCAGCTCCAACAGCCGCCGGATCCTGGCGGACAATGCCATCCATGGTGTCGTGTTCCGGAAGGGCCTCGAAGCTTGCGCCAACCATGACGTGGTTCTGAAGGTTTTCTCCAACGTGGGGGTTGTCAAGTACAACGCCGATGCCGAGCCCACGAAGAAGCTCTGCATTTCCGACACCAGAAAGCTCAAGGAGTCGTGGCGAGTTGAGCGCGCCAGCAGTCAGCACAACCTCCTTTCGTGCCGTCACTGTTTTCGTTTCGCCATCCTTGGTGTACTGAACAGCTTCAGCGACAATC
The DNA here is from genome assembly GCA_022836555.1 of Colletotrichum tofieldiae. Classification (NCBI taxonomy): domain Eukaryota; kingdom Fungi; phylum Ascomycota; class Sordariomycetes; order Glomerellales; family Glomerellaceae; genus Colletotrichum; species Colletotrichum tofieldiae. The sequence continues at coordinate 5,525,740 of BQXV01000003.1, read as the reverse complement.
TCGCCAGCGTCTGTCTTGAAGACGATCTTTTTCACAAGTGCTCCCGTCACCACGGTCAGATTGGACCGAGACTTTGCAGACTGGAGATACGTGCTAGCAGCGTAGCTTCTCTGCTTTGTCTCTGGGTCTACAGTGTCGGGGGTGATGCTGCTGCCGACTCCCTGGCCACTCAAAGGATCACAGGAGTCCGCAAAGCCCAGCCCGCGGATGGTGTCTTGCCAGACTTTTGGCCAAAAGGATTCTGCGTTGTCTGGGAGAGCCAACTTGAGAGGGCCTTTCCCCTCGCCAGATGTGATGGAGTAAGTCTTCTTGGAGGCCTCTTTGAAAGTAGGCCAATCCCAGCCGGGATTGCCCAGACTGGTCCATGCTTCAACGTTGGACTTCGTGGTGACTGTAAAGGAGAGACCATTGAGCGCACCTGAGCCACCAAGGAGGCGGCCCTGAGGCACAACAATCTCTCGGCCACCTAGGCCTTCCTGCAGATGACTTCCTATCAGCAACTCTTACTTGCTAAGAATACGTGTTCTTGAAGAGACTCACTTGTGGCACCGTTTGGAACTGCCAGTCAGAAGGCGTCTTGACAAGACTGGGGCCCAGTGCGGGAATATTGACTCGAGGGTCCGCCGTTTGGTCTTCGCCCGCCTCGAGCACCAGGACTTGGAGATCTGGGACCTCAGACAGTCGCGCCGCTACTACCAAGCCGGCGACGCCGCCGCCCACAATGACAAAGTCGTACGTCGCAGCCATTTTGGAAGAAAAGTGTGCTTTGGGGGGACGCAAGCAAGTGAATCTGCAGAGGCAGAGAAGAGCGTTGGAATTCCCGCTACTGTTAAATCATGGCAAAGCCCCTATCCCGAAACGTGCACAATTGCGTCAAAGCATTTGGTTGCCAACGCGCCGAGAACCCTCCTGGCATTCCCCCGCGCGGCGGCTGTATTGCACCAACATACGATGTTGCGTCTACCAGCCATTTCTGGCACCGTTAAGAGCACGTTCCACTGCAGAGTTGCATCCGTACGACTGTGTTTATGCAACAGGGGCTTGACGTTTTGGGACGAAGACCCTCTTGCTCTTCCAGGCCCCCCCCGGTCGGCGACTGACTAGGGGAGACCTGGGAGATATCCGGATACCAAGATTTATCGGGATGACCCATGATCTCCGCGTCGCGATATGGGCATGTACTTCACATCAACAAGTACAGCCTCTGCGATGGAATGCTGGACATCGCAAACCGTGCTAGTTTACATCACAGTTATTGGACACTAGTCAGTGTGCGTGTGATTCCGGTTTGCTCGACATACTTTCAAGCGGTGAGACCACACAGGGACCCAATCATGGAAGAGAAAGCCATGCTAGCTTTGGTGATGGCTCAGCCGGCGTATGTTAATCGGCTCCGGGCTCAAGTCCAGCTTTGGACCTAAATGATAGACTCGCAGACTGCCAGCACATGGAAATCAAGCTTCTACGAGTCTCCCAAGTACACAACACTGACTTCGACGATGAGTGCATTTTTTGACCTCGGTTACCAGAGCGTCCTCGTCTACGGCCTCGGGCTTCTTTGCGGCTTTGCTGTTCATCGGGGAATCTTCATCCATGGTGAATGGCATGTACAGGCACCTCAGATTCTGTTGGGTCACTTGTGGCTCTTCTCTTGCTTCGCAGGTCTGAGCAGATGCTACAGTGGCACTGCCATTGGAGAGCTCTCTCATGCTTTGCTGATTCTATCTGCTGGGTATCTTCCCGGCCTCTTTACCAGCATTGCCTTATACAGAGTCATTTTCCATCAACTCAGTACCGCTGGCTTCAAGGGTCCATGGTACGCCCGCATCACGAAGCTCTGGCATATATGGGCCTGCAGAGGCTGCAAGAACCACTTGGTCTTGGAGAAGTTGCACGAGCAATACGGGGACTTTGTGAGGACGGGTAAGCAGCCTCCCGTATTAGTCGTTTTTATGTTGAAAACACATTCTTACTGATAGTCAAGGACCCAGTGAGATCACAGTCTTCCATCCAGGAGTCTTCATGGCTGTGGATGGCCCCCGGTCCGAATGCATCAAGGCTGAATGGTACGATATTCTGCACCCTGACAGGGCACTCGTCACTACACGCATCAAGCCCATTCACGCTGCCAGACGCCGTGAATGGAACCGTGGATTCTCGGCACAAGGTATGAAAACCCTTGAATCTTCGGCATTGTGAGCCTATCTCTGACGAGCCGTGCCGTTCAATAGCCCTTATTCAACACGAATCAAAGATTCTCAAATATATTGAGCAGCTGGATCTGTGCATTGAGGCGGATGCCAAGGCGCGCGTCCCTTCCGAAGTTCGCGATCTGTTCTTCTGGTTCGGGTTTGATGTCATGGGCGACTTTGTCTTTAGCAAGTCTTTTGATATGCTGCATCAGCAGCAGTGGCATCACATCATTGTGCGCCTGCAACGTGCTCTGTCTCTCCTGGGCCCGTTCAGCCCGGCTCCATGGCTCATCCAGGTTGGCTTCAAACTTGGCCCACGGGTCAACGTTCTCAAGGACTGGTTTGACATGGTGGCCTGGTGCGAGCGGCAGATGCGCGTTAGACTGGATGATGCAACCCCGAAGCCGGCCATGCCAGATCTCGCTCACTACTTGATGGAACTGGACGACGGTCAGACTGAGAAAAAGGACCGCTTGACATGGCTTTTCGGCGACAGCTTGCTTGCCATTGTTGCTGGAAGGTAAACTCACTCCTTTACTCACTGAACATCCAGAAACTAAATGACACAGTGAACCGACGGCTGCCGCTCTCATTGGTATCTTTTGCGAGATGTCTAAGCACCCAGAGCACGCCGACAAGATCTACGAGGAGCTGAAAGACGTCGACGCAACCAACCTGAAGATCCTCACAAGCCTTCCCCATCTCAACGCCGTCATCAACGAAGGTCTCCGTCTGTACCCGGCACTCCTCACGGGCGGGGCCAGGAAGACGACGGAGAACGGGGCAACGATCGGCGGGACTTTCATCCCGCCTCACACGACCATCATTGCCCCGCGTCACGTTATATCTCGAAGTAAGCAGCGGTGGAGGTGTTCACCAGACCCCAACTAACTTTCTATTTGCAGGAGAGGACTGTTTCGAGCAAGCCAATGACTTCATTCCTGAAAGATGGACCACGCGACCAGAGATGATCCGCAATGCGGCAGCTTTTGCGCCATTTGGAACAGGTATGGTAAACTTCTTTGGCCACGTTTCTGGCTCGAAGCTAACTTCTTTCCCAGGTCACCATAGCTGTCTTGGTCGCTTCCTTGCCATGGACACCATGCGGTTCGTTGTTGCTAAGCTGGTCAAGAAGTACCACTTCCGCCTTGCACCAGGGGAGACAGGAAACCGCGTGTTTGACGACATTAAGGACCAGTTTACATCCAACCCGGGCCCCCTGTCCCTGTGTTTCGAGTTAAGATGATCAGACTATGTTTAGACAAGTATTCGACCCAGGTTTGGGCCGGTCTTAGTAATGCAAAGCCAGATCACATGGACGTTATTTATTCTTCATTCTGCATGCTTCAAACACTGATTCATTGACTACTCTGCCACCCGAGCCACGATGATGGGCCTGTTCACAACCATGGTGCAATCAAAATCACGCAAGACTAGTGTAAGGCCAGCCGTTGATGCCGCTCGTCAGCAGCTGACCGGATTGGATAGCTTCGGCACTCTTCTTGAGCTCTTCAACATCCCAGTTCGCCCAAACTATGCGGCCACTCAGGAATGCCGCCTCGGGACTGGTCAACCAGACCGTGAAGTGGGCAGGGAGTTGCACTGCAGCACGGCACGTCAGCACCTTGTTGGCCCGCAGTAGCTGCAATAGGAAGGAAACCAGGCACTATCTGGGAAATGGCGGCAGGGGAGGAAGACAAAGAAGGACGCACCTTTATCCATTGGGAGAGCCTCGGCCTTGGCGCCGCTCTTCTTGAAAATGTCAGTCTCGACCATGCCCGGATGAAGGGTGGCGGCGAAGACGTTCGGGTTCTCCGCCGCCAGGAACTCGATAATCTTTGTTTGGGCTAGCTTGGATGCCATGTACGCGGACAAGCCGGGCAGTGCAACGGCCGGCAACGCCGTTGTGCCAGTCGTGAGGGCAACAACGGAAGCGTGAGAGGGGTTGGCCGTTGGGAGGAATGCCTTGGTGACGAGGTATGTCCCCTTGGTGTTCGTCTGTCATGCGTAAGGCCTCGGGGCTCTTTGATTGTGGAGTTCGTTCTCCGAGTAGGACGATTTGCTCACCTCGAAGCTCTGCCACCACTCGTCGCTAGCCGACCCCGCGACGGGCGACGGGTTGGATACGTAGCCAGCGGTCAGGACGAGGACGTCCCACTTGCCAACCGCCGCTGCCACCTTGATCAACGCCTCTTCGTTCGTGATGTCCACAGCGTGCACATCACTCGTCACTGACGACGGCAGGGACGCGGCCGTCTCGGCTATGGCGGCCTCGGTGCGACCAAGAAGAATGACTCGGGCCGCCCCGGCGGAAGCAAAGGCTAGGGCGGTCTCTCGGCCGATTCCACTCCCCTTCAGGAAAGGTTCAATTAGACTCAATATTTCGCGGCGGCACGATATAGAGTTGTGAGGGGCAAAGATGTCCGGGCTCCATTATCGGAATAGGAGGCCGCGGATATCACGGGAGGGCTGGGTCGGACTAGGGGAGGGATGAGAGATGGAACCTACCGCGCCTGCCACGATGACGGTCTTCCCCGCTGCGCTCAACTCAGGACGGGAGGGCGAGATGGCGTCGTACGTGTCGTTGCGCCATGTTGGCGTGATGGAGGGCAGAGGGGGTTGCATCTTTGGATATTGGGGTCTCCCGAGACAGGAAGCTGGCTATCAACCTTGGAGGTGGCGAACACGGAGATTCAGCGAGGCAGGGAGCGGTGGATAGATTGACAAAAGGCGTGGGTTTGAACGAATACAACCGATCACCGCGAACGGGGTCTGTCTTTTATCCCCAAGGACAAACCAACCCCGAGAGCTCGAACGTGTGTACAAAGCCTTTGGTTGCGGCTGGTGCGGCGCAGTCGATTCGGACACAATGTGACTGGTTGGCGGCGACATTCCTTCAGCGATCCTACGTAAGCTTGACAACGACAACGTCTCCACCACCAACGACTGAATCGGAGCTCAGGTGAAACTAATAAGAAGTGGCCCTACCTGTGCCTTGCATAACGGCCGGTGAGGCACCAAAGGCTTTGCTGCAACATCACCATGGCCGGACAGGCAAGGCGTGGTCCCTTATTAGAAGGTCAACCGCGGTCGCGACGATTCTGGGATGTTGCACGGGCTTAGTAGTGTCCGTATCAGTGCTGCGGTGCCGTTGAAAGCACTCACATGGTCGTCGGGGATGATGTGTGGGACTTCTCTCTCGCGGTATGTACCGAGTGTGGCCGTTGGCAAGGATGCCAGGAAGTTTGTTATATCAACCCGCAGAAACTCCACTCTGGAACTGCACCCCACTTCGAAACCGTCGTGTAGACACTCAAACTCAAGAGACTGGGGAACGGTCTGATCCCTGCCACATTGAAATGGTAGAGCGGGGACACTATCAATGAAGAGAGACATGGGCAGCAAAGCTCCTTGGGGAACGGAGCTTGTGGAGTCCATCACGTACATGGTGATTCCACATCTGAGAAGAGAACAGTCATGTGGGAAGTAGCATGGTTCCCTATCGATATGGTCCACACTTGCGGCAACATCGAGCGGATGGTTGGTCTCAAAGGAAGAAACGACGGGACTCGTCACATTGGGCTACCTGTTTGTCTCCGGATACTGTAGGTGAGTGTGTGTGTGGGGGGGGGGGAGTGGCAGAATGCAGTGTCATGCAAATGCAGAACCTTCTACTGATTCATGTCATGTCGGTTTGCTCTGCCATCTACCAGATGAGAGCCTTGCCGGCTTGGTGACACGGGAATAGGATGTGTGGTCCGGCAACACAATCACCACTTGATTACTTGGCTCAGCTAAGTCGCCAGAGGCTAGCGTCCTGCGGTACGCCAAAGTTGGGAATGACCGCGAATGGGGTCACATTGGCTTGTGTCTCATCGTCCGGTCCTTCGTCCACTTCTTCTTGGGGGTTCCCTAGTGCGACTGATAGTCGCGGGGAACCACGTTTCGTCTCAATGAGTGTGCCTGGATGGGCTGCACGCCGCGGCTTTTGATGCGATGAGCATCGATTCCGCACCCCCCATAAGAGTTGAAGGCATCCCTCGCGCCTGGCTGTGCCGCTAATGCGGTTGTTAGTTGTCTGGCATCCGACATCGTCTCGTTAGCTTTTGGTTCCGAACCAACCGCATTAGAGAAGCGCTTCGCTTGCCATTCAGTCTGAATCCTTCCGCAACAACTTGACCGGTATGCCTGGCGCTGGTACGAGGGGCATCAGCCTCCTGATATGGATCGTTGTCTTTACCATTGTCGACGCCTCAGTATTGTGTCTGCGCGCATGGTCTGCGAAGGTAATGAGAAGATCGTTCTATTGGGATGACGGAATGATCATATTTGCGTTTGTAAGTCCTGGCTCCCTCCCCCTTGCTGTCAATTGATCTAACTCGGACAGGCCAACTTGGTAGCGCTGGAGGGCGTTGTGATCTGGGCTATCTACAACGGCCTAGGCAAGCACACGAATGAGTTATCTCTGGAAGAGTATGCTGTGCAATTCAAGGTAAATATTCCGCAACTTCCTTTCTCATTTCCTCCATGTTTTGTCATCCCCTAACAGCTTCTTCCACAGCTCATCCTTGCCAGCGGCGTCACCTGGCTGCTGGGCACTGTCTTCATCAAAATGGCCATCTTGTGGTTATACACGAGAATCTTCGCCACAGCCCAATTCAAGCGCTGGTCGCGTATTCTGATGGGCATCACGGGCGCCTACGGCGTTGCGTTTCTCATCCTTTTCATGAGCAGATGTTCGCCCATGTCTCAGCAATGGGCGCCAGTCCCTGACGGTCACTGCCGCGACATCACCATCGACCAGATCGTTTCGGTGACAATTAACATCGTCGTTGACATTGCCATGACCGCTCTCCCTATGCCGGCACTCTGGGGTCTTCAGATGCCCCTGAAAAATAAGATTGCCGTCAGCGCTATGTTTGGCATGGGCTTCTTGTAAGCTGCCCTCCATCCGCCGCCCGCTCCAGGTCGACTAACACAAACAGAACTATTGCAATCATGATCTGGCGCCTCGTCAACACAGTCACCACGATCGGGGACCCCGACTTTGTATACAACCTCCACGACATCGGTCTCGTCAGTCTTCTCGAGCTGTGGATCGGCATCATCATCGCTTGCCTGCCCACCCTTGGCCCCTTGTTCAAGACATACGTAAAACCCGCCGTCTCCAAGCTGACGAACCCCTCGACCGACAAGGGGGCTATTCATCTTAAAGACCTCTCTAGCAGTGGCCATAGCAATCGCCACCCCCGTCGGACATACGACAAACTCGGCGACAACGTTTCCTATGTGGACATTGAACGCGCCGAGCTTGCCAAACAGGGTGCTGTTACAACCCGATGCCAGTTCTCGCCAGAGTTCGAGGCACCGCGTAACAACAGGCCAGTCATTTATGTCCACCAGAATATTGAATCGGAGACACATCAGCGAGGGTCGCAGGCTTGAGAGTTGGCAGTCACGGCCAGAATTGGCGTTGTTGGGATACGAGTCACATAGCTTCTCTTTGTTACCTTTACTTTTTTTACTTTGTAAATACAACCCGTCTTTGAGTTTCTTTCTTCATCGATGATCGATCGAAATAAACAAAGTGTTCATCCACCCCCTCAATGATTCACAACCAGGATCTTTCAGCACTTGCAGGTGTTAATGTCGTGCAACCAGGAGACTTCCGGGAGACATTCCAGTAGACCGGGCTCGCAATACCTTGCAGAAAACCCTTTCCGCGGGTGTACTACCTAGCCATTCCAAGAGCAAGGCTCCAGGGCGCCTTTTCCCAGGAATGCTTCTTTGTCCTTGGGCAAAGCAGAGACATGGAAATCCCAGGCGGAGCGGTAAATATGGGATGGTCCAAAATCATGGCTGGGGGCACCCTTCTACTGTGTCTTGGAAGTATCCCTCCGGCAATGACAGGCAGTTTAGCCGAACAAGGTCCTCTCTCAATCTAAAACCGGCAGGAGCTATGGTCGCATCTTAATCATACGTGGGCGATGAGGTGGATAAGTAAGGTACGGGAATCACAGCCTCACTCCGGCCCGATAACGCTGCGAGGACGAGAATCGACCCCGGTATATCTCCACACTTGAGTATATCGCGCCTGATCCTAACATGGTTCAACCCATTTCCCGCTTAGCCGAGAGACGTAGCAGCGCCGGGCTGGAAACTGGATCAAGACCACTTTATAACGCTGCTTCGTGCTGCCCCGTGTAGTATTCACTGCCTGATCTCCATGACCACAAGCTTTGGATCGAAGCACCCTTCTCTAGGTTTCCAATCTTCATCACAGGAATCAAGGGTTGACTTTTAAACTTTCGTGCTGCAGTCATGGGCTACCGGTTTTCGGTCCTCACGAGAGTGGCCACGCTCAAACGGAAACTGCTTCAAGGAACGTTTCCCAAAGGGAACCCCTGCACCTTGGTTCACCGTGGGAGCTGTATATCGCATGATGGATAGTCGCTCGAGCTCGGCGTATGATCGTTCAGGGGTCGCTGCATATTGCATATGTGTATTGCCTGCAGCATAAGTCACAGCATGACCTTTTTGCGAGGATCTCGGAGGCGTCATGTCGACGGCGCTGGGGTTCACGATGTACCGTCTAACAATTAGACATCTGGTGATGGAGGCATCCGGCCGTCTGGACATGTGCCGGCGACGTTGGCCGAAGCGGTGTATGTTTTGCCACAAGGCCCTCGAAGCCGACGATGTGTTGCCCTCGGCGACCCTTTATCTATGGGCCGTGAGCGCCCTTCGAGAGGAGGAGACAGACCAAAGAGGGTCCGGTCCTTCTCGTACTCAAACGAAGTGTCAACCCAGCTTGTCGGATCATTCTCCAGAATTATCACCTCTTTGAACATCAAGACGCCTAATCACCGGACGGGCATCATGCAGAGCCCAGCTATCGGGGAGCGCGCTCCCCTAACGCTCAAACACTCTTCGTTTGAAGACGGCATCGCTTCGAGCAGCAAGACGTCCACCATCGCGGACATTATCCGCGTCCCCTGTCTGATCTGGGACTTTACCGAAAGCAACTTCCTCACATTCGTCGTCCCCAACACGGCTTTCGGCCTTCTGGGTGGGCTCACGGGACTGCCCTTGACCTCGGGCCACGCAACAGCCCTCTCGATCCTGCAGCGCCTCCCTCTGGTCGTTGCCTTCAACTGGTACAGCGTCCTCATCTTCGACCTGGCCAACCAGCGCGGTCCCGAATCTGTGGCCGAGGACTACGCGAACAAGCCCTGGCGTCCGATACCTGCAGGTAAAGTCACGCCCGAGCAGACGCGTAGGGCCATGCTGATCGCCATCCCCACGGTTCTGGCGCTCAACTACGTCCTGGACGTCTGGAAGGAGGGCGTCTTCATCCTCATCCTCACGTGGCTGTACAACGACCTTCGGGGAGGGGACGAGCTCGTCCGGGATCTCATCATCGCTGTGGCCTACGGCCTTTTCAACACGGCCTCTCTCAAGATCGCAATCAGCGGGGACGCCGAGGCCACCATCACCAACGAGGGCTATGCGTGGGCCTCCATCATTAGTGCCGTGATCCTGACGACGATGCAGGTTCAGGACCTGAAAGACCAGGCCGGCGACCGCGGCCGCGGCCGCGCCACTGTGCCCCTTTTCTTCGGCGACAAGGCCTCGCGCTTGTCGCTCGCGGTGCTCGTCCCGTTCTGGTCCTGCGTCTGCGTCCACGTGTGGCACATCCGCTCGTGGGCAGTCCTGCTGCCCACGCTGTCTGGCGCCATGGTTGCCGCTGCAGTTCTTCGGAGAAGAACTCCGGAAACGGATTCGTGGGCTTGGAAGTTGTGGTGCTTGTGGACTGTTTGCCTGTATTCCCTGCCGCTCGTCGGTAACGGTTTCGTGTCGTTGACGGCGCACGTGTAAGGGGCGCCGAGGACAGGACATTACCTGCTGTCTGCGAGACTGTATGCAGCGCACCGTTTGTGGTTGGTTGTCCAAGGGCCCTTGGAGCTGTGCGAGTCATGGGCGAAGCAAGTGATGGAATCCGTATAGGAGAGCAAGCAGGCCGGAGAGGTTGTTATCGAGTCGTTGACGTGCGTGATCTAGAGTTGACAGGGGCCACGAGTCAAGCGCGGGCAGGGAGCGGGCCGCGAGAGCCAGGGTTGGCAGAATATAACGCGGCGCCGGGACCGTTACCGTCGCTGCTTGTAAATCTGGACAGACAAATAAAAACGGTGGAAAGACGCCAACTGGATGCGATGTTGACTTGCCTACACTTAAAGATAAACCGCGCAGGCGGGAGGATCATTAGGCTCCCTCTTTCTTTTTTGCTAGCATCCATGTTTCGTGAAGATGGTGGTGCCGCACGAGGTCTCCCTCGGCTGGCCCATTGGTTTCCGGGCGGCCTCGGGTGTCCTCCGCGCATCCCGAGTCCCCTGGGGTAAACCCTCCTCCGGTACCACCTTGCAGGTTCCGCGTTACTAGATATCTTGGATGAACCGTTGGCAGGCATGGTTGTGGCTGCAGGAGGCTGGCCTTGGTAGTGACAGTCTGCAGGCAACAGGGTGTCCCGCGAGCCCCCTGCCCCTAGATGATAGTACAGCACACTGCCATCTTTACAGATGACGACGACATCCCTGATCGGAGTACGCTTGCCAGGGACAATCCCTCGAGAGGAAACTGCGATACTACCTGCCTATACAAGGGCCACTAGAGTTGTTGGACCGTCCAACTGTCGAATGAGCCCCCGCATCTGAGGGGAAGGCGAGTGTCTGTCGTGAAGATTATTGTGCATCCAGAAGGTTGCCAATCCTCTCATCATCGACGTGCGTTGACTCGATCTCCTGACCGGGAGTTGTACGCGGCAACTGGTCCCATTTCTTCCAATATTCCGCTTGGCCACACAGGGTTAAAGAGTCAGGAGAATACCGGCTCAGACGCAGTTTTTCCAATAGCTCAAAAGTTTCTTACCACAAACATCGCGTGGCCGCACGGTAGTTCGTGGGCCACGGAGACCAATATTGGCATGGGTGTTAATCAAACTATCGTCAGTCTCCTGGCTGTGCTGGTTAGTCTCATTTCACGTTGTTGATGCTCTTGTTCGTGACTTGGCTCTTAAATATGTAGCTCAGATGGCCTGGAGTCGAGCCGAGAAACATCCTCTCTCCTCACCTCCATTCCCTAGCCCCATCTCCTCCCCCCCTCCCTCCTCCTCTGCAAGCGATTGTGACGATCTTTCAATCGTTCAAGATGGTGTCTTTCTTCAGCCTGCTCGCGGTCGCCCCTGCGGTAGTCTCCGCCATTTCCATCGGCCGAAATGGTCTGGGTGGCAGACCAGGGAAGCCCTTTGGCCACGACATCGCCCAGAGGGACTCGACATGCCGCTGCTATCCCGGAGAGGTCTGTTGGCCGACAGCAGCGAAGTGGGATGCCTTCAACCAGACCGTCGGTGGACGTCTCATCGCAACGGTCCCCATCGGCGCCGTCTGCCACGACAGCTCGTTCGGCGCCTACGACGAGGCCAAGTGCACGGCTCTGCAGAACAGCTGGGGTAGCTCCGAGACGCACATCCAGACCTCCTCCTCGGTGATGGCCGCCTTCTTCGCCAACCAAAGCTGCGATCCCTTTCTCGGCCGCACCGAGCGCTGTATCATCGGCACCTACGTCCAATACGCCGTCAAGGCCGCCAGCTCCGACGACTACGTCAAGACGATCAAGTTCGCCCAGGACAACAACATCCGCCTCGTCATCCGCAACACCGGCCACGACTACCTCGGAAAGTCCACCGGCGCCGGTGCCCTGGCGCTCTGGACGCACCACCTGAAGGATATCAGCGTTCTGGACTACAAGTCCACTGGCTACACTGGCAAGGCACTCAAGCTCGGCGCTGGTGTCCAGGCCGGCGAGGCCCAGACCGCTGCGCACGCAAAGGGCCTAGTCGTTGTGGGAGGTAACAGCCCGACCGTCGGTATTGCGGGAGGCTACACTCAGGGCGGCGGCCACGGGCCTCTTGTTTCCAAGTATGGTCTTGCCGCCGACCAGGTTCTCGAGTGGGAGGTTATCACCTCCGGAGGCCAGAAGATCGTCGCGACTCCTACCAAGTACTCTGACCTCTACTGGGCCCTGTCTGGCGGCGGCGGCGGTGTGTACGCGGCCGTCCTGTCCATGACCGTCAAGGCCTTCCCTGACACCATTGTCTCGTCTGCCAACTTGACGTTCACCAACTCTGGTGTCACGGACGACGTCTTCTATGGTGCTGTCACCACCTACCTGAAGCATCTGCCCGACATCGTCGATGCCGGAGCCGTTAGCATCTGGCTGTTGAGCGCTGGCGTGTTTCTCATGCAGCCGACCACCCTGCCCAACAAGACCAAGGAGGAGCTCCAAGCTTTGCTCCAGCCGACCCTTGATGCGCTTGACGCCGCTGGAATCACCTACGGTGAGTGGAATGACGAGACCTTGTATGGCAGCCTGACTGACAACCTCCAGATTTCAACATTGGCCAGTACAACACTTTCCTGGACAGCTACAACGACATGAACCCGGAGCCTGCCGTCACCGAGTTCAACGTTGGCGGTCGTCTCATGCCCCGCTCCCTCGTCGCCTCCGACGCCTCCGTCGCGACCCTCACGAACACACTGCGCTCTATCGCGAACGGCGGCGGCGTCGTCTCCGGCCTCACCATTAACGTTGCCCGGCCTGCCAACGCCGTGCCCAACTCCGTGCACCCGGCCTGGCGCACCGCCCTCTTCTCCGCCGTTGTCGGAACGTGAGTTTCCCACTGTCTGCGCCTCGTCACCAATGGCCCAGCTAACATCGAATGCAGTCCCTACAGCCGAACCGACTTCTCGACTCTCGTTTCCGGCCAGAGGACGGTCACGGACACCATCCTCCCCGCGCTCAAGGCGCTGACACCCGGCGGCGGCGCGTACCTCAACGAGGCAGACCGCAACGAGGTCGATTTCCAGAACACGTTTTACGGCGCCAACTACGCCAAGCTCAAGGCGATCAAGACGCTCTATGACCCCCGCAGCACGTTCTACGCGCTGACGGGCGTGGGCAGCGACGACTGGGAGGTGCGGAGCGACGGGCGTCTTTGCGCGGCTGCGTGAGAGGGCAGCGGAGGTACTGTGCCGAGTAGCAAGCATCCATAATTATAATGTAATCCCACTTCATCTCGTGTCTCGGGGTTGAGTTGCCTGCCGAGTTGTTGAGTTGATGTGAAGTGCGAAACGTCCCAAACAAATCAAATCGACCGGTACCTCGCCGGCCAATCAGACACAGCGTCTGCGACAGATTGAGCAATAAAGCCAGCGGTCCGTGGGATTTGTTTGAATGGGACCCAAGCGTGGGAACCAGCCGCATCCGGTATCGTAAGCGAGTCAAATCAAACAATCAAATCGAACGGAGGTCTGACATGTTTGATTAGAATGATTGGTCGGTGGTTGGCTGGCTTGGTTAAGACCATTCTCAACTCGAATTGCAGAGTTCCTTCTGTTTGACTAGCAGAGCGACGGCAAACATCAATGCATCAATATCGACAACTGACAACGAATTCCGCCGGGAGGGCATAAGAGTTTGCATCGCATTCATGTCGTGATACGTGAGATTGGGCTTTTTGGCTGTCTCCCCGCAATGGTGACAACAGACCTTCCAGGAGGGGGCCAGTCTTCCTTTAGGCATTTCCACAATCTTGTGTCCCAGACAGTGAGTAGTCGACCACGCAGACTTGTGAAATATAGCGGAAACCCGGAATTCGAACGTACAGCCCCACAACCATCATTGCATCCCCGCGGTCCTCCAGGTGGCGTCCGGCAAACCCCTCCTCCGCCGTCTCCGTCAGTTGATACTGAATAGAACAGTTTTTCTTCTCTATGAGCTCGTGACAGCAAAGCGTGGCTCGCCGCGTAGGCGTTCAAAGGCACATCGGCATGCGCGTAGCCCGAGTGCGCGCGGTAGAAAGGCTTGGACCTCATTTCGTCATTCCTCCTCGCTGGCGCGTCTGAGCCAGGCTGCCCCCAACGATGTCCATAACGCTTCCCCCGACTTTTCTGCCGCCAAGTTCAGCAAGTTCCTACGACGTCCTCATGGTCGGTCTCTTGAACGCCCCCTCGCATCCGTATTCGGGTTTCCTGCCCGGAATCCTCGGAAAACAGCAAGCAGCACACAGCAAACACCATCAGCCAATCACAACAGCCGTCGATCGACCTCAACAGTCGGACCTGCATGTGCATCAGACAAGGTCCCTAATTCCCACTCAATTCGCTTACACCCGATCTCAAAGCCCCCCCAATCATCATCCGCTTTTGGTTCTGCCAGGTGGTAAAGCGCATTTTCGTGAATGGCACGATCTGGAAGAGCTCGTCCCGACGTTGACGTCGACTGCGCCTCCTCTCCCACTCGACCGCTGCACTCAAAGATAGGTAGTACGACGAGGAACCAGCGCGCGCGGAGGTTCCCGCGGACCCGCATGAGACGCGGGCGGCCCGTTGGCATTTCCCAAAGAGGCAGCGACCTATCAAGCTTTCTCTCCCTTTCCTTCGTCCCTCAAGCCCCTCCGTCTGAAATTTGAATAAGACGAGACTCACCGCCAAACATCCCACGCTCGCTGCGACCCTCCCCTTCTCTGCCTCGTCATTCATTCATTGCGCACCCCGCATGTAAAGCCACGACCTTCTCTATACCCCTTTCAATTGACCACGCAAACACACAATGATCGCAGCGCCCTGGGACAAGGCCTCACCCCGCGAGCAGCTCTTCGTGCTGGTCACCGGCGCAAACAGGTAACCCCCCCTCCCCTCCCTTGGAGCGAGCGTCTCGTGCTCCCCCCTACCCCTCCAACCCTTACTGATGCCCGCCAGCGGAGTCGGCCTCGGCATCTGCGAACGCCTCATCGACGACTTCCTCGCTACCCGGCCCCTGACCGCCCACCTAATCCTCATCCCGACCACCCGCTCCGTCCGCAAGTCCCGCGAGACCATCTCCTCGCTCCGCGACCACCTCCACCACACCGCGACCACGTCCCCGGCCCTCCGTTCCCGCGCCGGGTCCTCCTACTACAACCCCGCCGACACCCTCGCCCGCGTCCACCTGCTCTCCACCCAGCTCGACCTCTGCGACCTGCCCTCCGTCTACGCCTGCGCCGCGAACCTCGTGTCCGGCACCATCACCGACCCGACCGACACAAACACCCCCACACCGCAATACAAGATTCCGCGTCTCGACTCGGTCATCTTCAACGCCGGCTTCGGCGGCTGGACGGGCCTCGACTGGGCAGGGCTCTTCACCGACCTCTTCACAAAGGGCCTCCTCTCCGTCCTCACCTGGCCCTCCTTCAAGCTCGCCCGCCCCGGCGCCGTCCTCAACCAGCGCCCCGTCCGCTCCGACCTGGTACCCACAGACTCCCCCGATAACCCCCTCTCCCTGGCCTCCGCTTACGATACCAAGCCCTCCTCTCCCGTGCTCGGCGAGGTGTTTTGCGCAAACGTCTTTGGCCACTACGTCTTTGCGCACGAGCTCCTCGCCCTGCTGAGTAGGGCGACACCCGAAGAGACCCCCGGCCGCGTCGTCTGGACGAGCAGCATCGAGCCCCTGGCCCAGCACTTCCGCCTGGACGACTTCCAGGGCGTCGAGACCGAAGGGCCCTACGAGTCCTCCAAGCGTCTCACCGACGTGCTCTCCCTGACTTCGCACCTCCCCGCCACCCGGAAATTCTCCAAGTCTTATTTCGAACCCGAAGACCCCAAAGTGGCACAGGCCCTACCGGTTCGTCCGTCTCTTTACCTCACGCACCCGGGCGTAGTCGCCTCCAACCTGTTCCCCGTCCCCTTCCCCTTCATCCTCTTCTGGGCTTACAAGTTCGCGCTCTACCTCGCGCGGTGGCTGGGCTCGCCCTGGCACCCCGTCACGGGGTACAACGGCGCCGCGGCGCCCGTCTGGATCGCGCTGCAGGACGACGAGACGCTGGCGGAGTTGGACGCGAAGAAGATCAAGTGGGGCTCCGCGACGTCGTTCTCCGGGCGGCAGGACGTGAAGAAGACGGAGGTCGAGGGGTGGGGGTGGGAGGGCGCCGTCGAGGACCGCGATTCCCTGTCCAGGGATCCGGCGACGGGCGTGCTGAGGAAGGTCGTCGGGAGAAACCCGAACGCCAAGGATCTGAGCAAGGAGCAGCTGGCCGAGTTTGAGGAGCTGGGTGCTAAGATCTGGGCCGAGATGGAGAGGTTGCGGCACCAGTGGGAGGACTTCCTCGACATCCGCGGGCAGGGTGTCAACGGACATGGCAACGGCAAATCTGGCTGACACACGACGCGAGCGGTCACGGTTCTGTCCGGTTGGCAAGAAACATAGGGGGTATCCGAAGTTAACTACAAAATAATGCCTAATTACATTCCATTCACTCATGAGACCCCCCCCCCCCCCCAGCCACATCACATCGTGCACACGTTGCCCGCCCGCAGAGACGTTCTACGGGTTCTCCTGCCGGACCCCTTGCGCATCGGACCGGACGCGCCGCAGACTGACCTTGTCGCTCCGGCCGAACATGCCCAGGCACAGCGGGAGCGGCAGGATGGCCATGGCGATGACCGCCTGGAAGATGAGCGCGTTCTTCATGTTCTTGGGCGGATCCGCCCTGCCGTCGGCCTGCAGGGCGTTCGAGATGATGAGGAAAACGGCGCCGAGCAGCTGGCCGCCCGCCCAGGCGATGGTGCTCGTGACCTCGGGGCTGACGGGGTGGCTGAGCTCGATGAGCAGCTCGAGGGCGACGGGGACGAGCGAAAAGGACGCCGCGCCGAGGACGGCGAGGACGACGTAGGGCCCCGCGATGTCGCGGGTCTCGGGCATCCAGACGAAGACGAGGTAGCACAGCCCGATGACGGGGACGGCGACCTTGATGGCCAGCAGGAACTTCTTGGTGCGGTCCAGGATCGGGGAGGTGATGGCCGACGCGACCAGGCCGACGACGATGAGCAGGGCGCCCGCGATGCCGGCCTCCTCGTCGGAGAAGCCGTAGGGGTTCATCATCTGGTTCAGCAGCGACGAGATGGAGTTGAAGAAGCCGACGTAGACGGCGTAGGGGATGAAGATCAGCCACAGCTCGAGGGAGCGCGAAACGATGCCGACGGACTCGCGGATGCCGAGCTTGACCGTCTGCGACGAGGGTGCCACGGGGGTCGGCGGGCGCGCGGGGATGAAGAAGGCCGGGAGGGAGGCGACGGTCGAGATGATGGACACGTAGAGCACGCCCGAGGACATGTCGCCCGGGGACGTCACCCAGAAGGGCACGATGAGCTGGCCGAGGGCGGCGCCGAGGGGGTTCGCGAGGGACGTCAGCGCCGTGGCGGCGACGCGGCCGCGGTTGGTGAACCACAGGTCCGAGTACCTCGTCGGCGCCGCCAGGACGAACGGCTGCGCGAGGCCCGTGAGGATCTGGCCGAACATGACGACGCCGTAGTTGCCCCCGGACCGGGCGTGCGAGCCGCCGTACCGGACCCAGTTGCCGACGAGGATCAGGGCGGCGGCCGTCATGAAGGAGGGCCTGGGGCCCCAGTGCAGGATGCGGATCGTGACGGGGAAGATTGCGACAAAGGAGAAGAGGAAGGCGGTCGAGAGCCAGTTGATGGTGGACTCGGAGACGTTGTAGTACGACGCGGCGTTGGAGGCGACGGGGGCGAAGGTGAGCCACTGGGGAAGATATCGTGTCAGCTTGTCTGTGATTGCCCATTTGCAGAAATGGCCCATGTTGGCTTGTTTCATTCGCCAGCCTCGTCGACATCGCACAATCGTGGCGTGCGGGCTGCAGGTACCCGACCACGATGCCGGGTCGGTAGAGACGTCAAATCCGGGGAAAGAGAATACGGAAGTGCAGGAATCTCTCGACTTACATCCCAGGACACGACGATGTTGAGCAGCGTCAACTGCGCAAGCCCGAACCAGCGGCGCTTATACGTGCGGTACTCCGTCGCCGTCCCCTCGAGGACGCTGTCGTTGTCGGCACCGCCCATGACATCTACGTTGCGGGGCACGCCGGCGCCGGAGTTGTCGCGCGACGCCGACGAGTCCACATCGCGAAGCTCGTAGTCCTCGTCCCCCAGCTTGCCGAAGCCGGAGCCGGGCCGGGCGTGGTTCGGCATCGGGGCGTCCTGCTTCGCGTGGCTGTCGGGCGAAGAGGGCGCGACCTTCTTCTCGGCGTTGCTGCTGTCCTCGTCGCCCGTGTAGTGGTTGTGGGTTGCGAGGTTGATATTACCGGCGCTGGTGGTGTTGTTTGCGACCGAGACCTCTTGGGTCTGGCCCTTGGGACGGCGGGAGAAGGGCATTTTGTTAGACAGTGGTGCAGAGCACACTGGGTCGTGCGCCCTTCTGAGACGGGGTTCAGAGGGCCGGCGGCTTGTGGGTTAGCGGGCACGGGAGATTGGCCTAGGCGTGTCTTGGCGGGGAAGTGGCCTGGTCCGTCGTCTGAGGGCTTCTCTCCTCTCGGTCTATACCCGCAAACGTAACATAAAAGGAGGGCCGTTCCCGATGATGGAGTTGACAGAGTTGGTGCAGAGGCAACAAGAAACGACCAGCGGCCGAGGAAGGCCACAAATGAGGGGAGACTGGCTGAAGAAGAGATACGGAGGAGGGAAAGCGGGAGGCCGACTTGAAAAGGGAATCGGAAACCACAAGCAACGACAGGGGACAATCAATCGTACCCAGCGCCCTGCATGGGTAAATTGGGTGATGGTGCCCTTTTGCGTGCCCTTTTGCTCCTGCGCATCCCCATCCCCCTGAACAAGTAAACTGATACTGAATGTGGGATAGAACCCGTCCGTTTGCTGCAACCGAGACTTCGGCAAATCCTACCCACGGGACCTCCCCAACTCGACGCTGGCTGGCTGGCTTCCTGCAGCAGGGCAAAGTTCAACCAACTGATGAATCTGGTCACCTATCCATTTCCCACCTGCAGGAGTTCCCCTGTCAGCGCATGTTGGTTCAGTATCCATCCGTATCACCTACTTGCACAAGGGGGGAGGGGTGTGACATGGCGTCAAACTCTTTCACCTTGCGTGGCCGCGATTCCGACTCTTCGCAGAGGCCCAGCATCAGTACTAACCTGCCGGCACCGGTCGATGCGTTATCGAGTGTTGGATACGAAAGGTAGGGACGAGCCACGGCCCCCAGGCGAGCCGGTTGATGATGCGAATCTGCGAGGGCCAACCATGCTTTATGGAGCTGACGAATCGCTCGCTGCATAAGAAGCTTGGAACCGTTCCAAGTAGTAGCAAACCCAAATAGTCTCACATTGAGGAGTAGATCGGTTCTTCCTCTGACCCCAAGTCATCGTTTGGAGACGCTCACATGCCTGCACCTGCAGCGATATGGTCCCCGTGGCCGAGGACAACCAGATGGATAACGTACCAAAAACACCAAGGTGGTGCAGCTAGAAAGAAGACGGTTGGCCAGAACCAAAGGCCATTTCCAGTTGTCCAGAACAGGCCTAAACGGCTTGACGGCGAAGCAGCCGCGGAGATGGGGGGCGCCGTGTGGCTGATCTCCCATTGGTCTGCCTCTCGGCCGATTCATCGCATTGGGCCACCTCTCCCGGCCCAGTCTCCTTGCTCTCCAGGTGCGGCAGTCATCCGAACTCTGCCAATTCCAGCATCGTCGTCCGAGGATACCGCAAACGCTCTGCTGCAGATATCGTAAACTTGTACCGCTGCAGCTCCCAGAGGTCGGTATGCCAAGACTCGAGAAAGAGCAGACTTTGGAAACTCTACCAATGCCCTCGTGCCATATTTGGTATGAAGACTTGTAACTGGGAGTTGGTGAAGGGCATCGTTTGCGGGTTTGGCCGACAGCATTGCCCGGAATTCAGTTCTCGTCGCATTGCTGCGGACCATCAGATTTATCTATACTGGGCTCATTTCATTGATCCTTTATCGCGCTATTTGCTCCGTTTTGGATTTGTCCTCTTGCGATAAGCTGGCAGACCTCATTATGCAGCCTTGTCAGAAATCGTGTTTGCATGCGCCGTTGCACGAGGGCTCTGGGTCTTCGAGTGTCCTTGGGCGTAGGGAAGCATGTGTTGAAACGGACTTAACTCCATGCATCAGTAAAACTTCAGATCATGGCATACCGACGGCCTATCCGGTCTAACTTCGAGGCAGGGGGTGGCAAGTCCGAGGCTGAACCTGCTCAGATCGTGAGTCGACTGTCATGGCAATGGTACCAAGTAGGTAAGTCATAGAGGGATCTATTGCGGGCGATGCCTATGGTACAAAGGACAAATATCGGTGCCGCAAGCCCGACAGCGCCCACTGCTGAGCGGCCCGGCTTGATGGGCACCTTGGGGTACAGGGTTGGTCCCAAAGGACCGGTGCTAGACGTCGTCTCGTCTCGGTATCACGTCTCTCGCAGCCACCTTCTAGAAAATGACCTGTGCCAATGCCGCTGTGATGGTCCTGGGATCCGTCGACGCCGTCTTTTCGCGAGTCGAGTGGGATGTTTACTTGAGCTTGGCCCAGAGCTTAGGGGCAGCGCACTGGGTGGCGCAGTGAGCAAGGTGGAAGACTGTGGTAGGTCAGCGGCTATCCTAAACAACTGAAAACCACGCCCGCTGCCTCGCGTCACAGAATCTGGCAGCTTCGGATGACTTACACTCCTCAACGCAGTCCTCCTTGGCGCCCTCCTCGCTGTCGGCGGCCGCAGTGACACGCTCGACGCACTCGTCGTAGTGGTGCTTGGCCGGTGCGCAAGCCTTGGACTCCTCACAGTCTGTATTTCGTTGTCAGCGTTCTGCTCTCGTATGTTCTGATATCGGGATTTCGCATCTGGCAGGCGGGCGGTCGGAATGACGCTGGGTCGGATGATGTGCAAAATTGCACGATGTGCGTGTCATCGACAACCGCCAGCGCCGGATATCGCGTATGCATCGAATTGTCGAAATGACGGACCTTTCTCGAGCTGCTCCTTGGGGTCGACGACCTCCTCCTCATCCTCCTCTTCCTCTTCCTCTTCCTCTTCTTCCTCCTCCTCGGCCTCAGCCTCAGGCTCCTCCTTGGACTCCTCCTCGGCGGGGGTTTCCTCCTCCTATAATGTCGTCAGCGAACGGTTCGGCCTTCGCGAGTGTCGGAAAAAGTGCCGCGAGATGCACTGAGGCCTTGCGAGATCCCGTCAGGCGTTGCGGTGAGCGGTTTCGGCGTGTCTCGCCCGGCCTCAGGTCATCATGCAACAATTTGCGCAGCTCACCTTCTCCTCGGCGGCAGGAGCCTCGGCCTCGACGGTGGCCCACGGCATGGCGGCCTCAGCGAGGTCCGTGATGGTATCCCAGAAACCCATTGTGGCAGAGGTGTGTGCTCTCAATGGCTTGACGTGATGGCGTGAATGGTGATGGAAGAAGTCGGGAGCTTTCGGCAGATTGAAGACGAAAACTGGGTGTCTGAATCGGATGGTAAGTTATTCCCAATTGATCGCTTTTGATTGGCTGCGGTGGAAGGCTGGGTGACTAAGCGTCATCGAACGTGACCCGGAGCGCCAAGGATTTGCCGTTCCGGCTCACACTTCACTCTTCAGAACCTCAAGCTCTTTGTCGCAGTCACATGGAAACACAGCGCGACAAAAACCTGAAACTTTTACTCGCATGGTTGCGTACAGCCTCCCGGCGTCATAGTCGACCATCGTGGTATGTGGCGGTCATCAGCATGTTCCCGTGTGAGCTGGCACACGTACTTCAAACTGT
Source organism: Colletotrichum tofieldiae (assembly GCA_022836555.1). Classification (NCBI taxonomy): domain Eukaryota; kingdom Fungi; phylum Ascomycota; class Sordariomycetes; order Glomerellales; family Glomerellaceae; genus Colletotrichum; species Colletotrichum tofieldiae. The sequence goes on along the minus strand of BQXV01000003.1, from coordinate 5,503,879 downwards.
GCCCATGTCTCTTGTTCCTGGATGCACATTTCCGATCATCGTCAAGACATGCCCTTCATTTCTACACTGCAGGTTCGTCAAGAAACGCAGAATCCGCCAGCCGCTAGTGTAGATGCTATAAAAAGTACAGGTGTAGGGGGCGAAATGCAAGGTATCGATGCAAAGCGTTATTCATGAGCCGTGACGAACCACCAACCACTATGCTCTATCAGACTCCTCGCGGACGTGGTCTTCGAGCCGCATGCTGAGTGTCTGGGCCTGCGCCTCCTCATAGTCTGGCGGGGGCTCATCCGGGCGTGGGTTTTGACTCCCAGAGCTGGCCGACCGACTGACTGGCGGCTCCTCCTCCTGCTGCGGCTGCTGTTGCTGCTGCTGCGGCTGTGAAGCAGCGCCGCTCGAAGCGCCTCCGCCTTCAGTCGCCTCGTATGCCGGTAGCGGCTCGTCCGGGATGTTGACCGTCTGTCCCGTCTCTTGCTGCAGACGCCTGACGTGCTCCAGTCGTTCCTTCAGCTCTTCGAACCGCTGTCTGAACTCGCTGTGGCCGCCTTCCTTGAAGCTTAGCTTCACCTCAACTCGCGGTATGTCGGCAGGCACGCCGCCTCCGGCAACCGGTACGACGGTGGCAGACCAGAACCATGCGCCGAAGAATGGCGAGCCCACGTACGAGTCCGCGCAGTTCAAGATGGGCGCATGAAACGATTTGAACTCGGGGGTCGGCTTTGCAGGAATGTATATGACCTGGAAGAGGACTGTCAATTAGAGCCCCAGCGCCATTTCTTGGGACAATCATGTATTGCGTACCCGCTGTGTTGTGATGTATGCTGTCCCGTTGTCACTCTTGCGCGTGAACGGCGTTCTCCCTTGCTGTAGTGCTTTGGGCACCGACAGCTCGAGGCTGACCTTGGCGTTGGATCTGTGTCTAATGTGCTCGTGAGGCAAAGGGTTGATTTCACCCGTCTGGGTGATCATGACCCAGCTGTCGCCATGGTCAGAATCTAGGCGGGCCTGGGCAAGTTGCCGCTCTCTCTGGACGGTGCGGGCAATGGTAAGGGCATGCTGTTCTTGCAGATATTGGTCCGTCATGATGGACGGGAAGTGTGGGGTGGGAGCCAACAAAAGATCAGGTCAAGGTTGGCGGCGGGGTACCACGGACTCTGACCGGGATGGCTCCGGTGGTGATGGGGCTCGGGCAGCGTGGGATGATGTGAAGATGGAAGGGGAAGCAGAGGCAGAGCATAGAAAGGGTCTGGACATGGAGGGACGTACTTTATTGACATTTTGAACGGCGAGCAGCTGCAGCGCAGAGCTTCCTAGTTCGTCTCAGCGAGTTGAGGGTTGCGTGGGAGTGGGCGTGGTCGGTAGCGGCAGGGCTTGCAGAGAAGCTTCGGAGATCTGTATGCTTGTGGTGGGGTGGATCCCTGGCAATGGGCACAGGCACAGGGGAGGTACTTTGAGGGAAAAGGGCGGCGTCGCGTTCTGGGCAGCGGCGGAGGCGGCGTCGGCGTCGGCGGGTGGTGGTGACGAGGGCGGCTGCTGTCTGATACAGGTCGAGACGGGCAAGAGGAGAAGGGCGCCGGAGGGGTGGGAAAGGATGCAGAGGCTGATAGCGTTAGGGTCAGGTCAAGGCAGCTGGACGGATAAGTAAGGTAAGGCAAGGCACAAGGCAAGGTCAGGTTAGTTATGGTCTGGTATGGTGATGACAAAGTAAGGTCAAGGTAGGTAGGTAGGCAGGGTTAGGTTTAAGGTACCTTGTGCTTGGTCGAGGCAAGGCGCGGCAAGGCCAGGCAGTGAAGGTCGTGGAAGACAGGCGAAAGGGGGCGGGCCAGGCGGAAGGACAGAGAGAAAGACACACACACGGAGAGACGTCAGCCAAACAGACGGAGAGGAAGGGCCAGCAATAGGCCGGTGGCTGGGGAAGTTCGGATGCGTAGGTAATAGAGGTGGGGGAGGGGTTCTGTGACAAGGCAAGCAATGGTGTGATAGGATGGGATAGCCAGGCGGTACAGTGGTGATGGTGGAGGGTTCTCTAATAAACCTGAGGTGAGATGGGCGTGTAAAATGCGGATAAGGCCGACAAGACAAGGTGAAATGAAGGAATGTACCTCCCATGTAGCTTAGGAGCCGTGTGTGCGTGCTCCGTGCTTGCTTTGCTTGCGTGCCTACTCGCGAGCGGGGGATCCAATAAAGACGCCGCCGCAGCTGATGACTGAGGTGCTGAGGTCGATGGCCAGGTGCGAGAGTGAGAGAGTGAGCGAGAGAGGCAAGGTTGGCTGTCTCTAAAAAATTAAATAAAAAATGAAAAAAAAGTATCCAACTGACTCCGACCCGTTGCGCAGGTTGCGCAGCGTTGCGTTGCGTCGCAGTCTGCGTTTGGCGGGTTCCTTGAATTCTGGTTGTTGCCAAGGCACTTTACACAAGTCGCCCAACGTTGGTTGATTCGCTTCGGTACCTATGTCTAGCTGCGCGTTGTTTCGGTGTTTGCTTATGCCGTATGCGCAGGAACATGGACGGGCAGATGTTAGTACCGTATCTGCTCCTTGCCACTTGCCTCCGCGTGAAGAACGATAGGTTTGGTCTGGAGCATCCGTGCGAATCGCCCTCTGCCTCTCCCTCTCTCTCTCTCCCTCTGTGTTGTCCTGTTTGTCCAATGCCACTAGTGGCTTGAGTGGTTTGAGTGGTTTGAGTGGTTTGGAGGTTGCAGACTCGCAGGTGTGGATGAGGTGCCAGCGGCATGGGCCCTGCTGGTCAAGACTGCTGCAGCCCAGAACTCGAGTCTGGACGAATGAGGTCAGCGCCTGGCCAGGGATAGCTGGTCGATTCTGTGCGACCACTGCAGCCATGGGGGGACTCTGTGCGCCGCAGGAGCAGACGCATTGGATCACGCAGTAGCAGCAGGCCTGGGACCCGTTCGTTCAATGCAAATTTGTGAGATTGCGGGGCTTGAGGCGACATCGTCCTGCAGTTGGCCCAATCGACGACGCCCGTGGACTGTACTTGATCTATTCCGTCCGAGGTTTACCTACCAGGCGGCGCAGATGTGGAAGAGGTGTCCAAGATGCCCCTACCTCTTCCTGGGGAGCCATGCCGTGGTAAGTCTTGACTAAGGACCCAGAGACAGGGCCATGCCCATGACCGAGCGACCGAGCGACCGAGATGTTGTACTTGGGGTCTTCAGTGGTGTACTGCTTGCTGCTCGACTGTTTGGCTGTGTCGCAGTAGCAGTCGTGACTTTGGAGATCTCTCCAAGAGGGACGGATGGCCAGGTTCAGGTCCAGATGGGCAGAGCAGCGTGCCAAAGTGCAGACTAGGGACTTCGGGATGGACGCGCCGATCCTTTCACACCCGACTGGAGCCGGGAACCCTCGTCTTGAAACGAAAGCCTCCTTGAAGCTCTCCCGTCTGGATTGGTTCGGTGAGCAATGTTCACCTCGTGGGCGGCAACGACGATCCTCGAGGCTTTCAGCCAAGCTGGCCATCCCCACCTCGTTTCGTCGGGTTTCCCAGAAAGGCAGTGAATCATGGTTATGAATCCAAAGCAAGGTACGCCATGCCGTGTCTTGACGCCCGAAGATTGACGATGTCATTGGTACATGGTGGCCCGTTGCCCAATCCTAACTGCTTCAATTGTAGCTACGCCAGGGCTACTATGAACCCTGAATCCTTCGACTATCGACGCCTCAAGCCCAACGCAACGCGCGGCGTGGCATATGTCTCACATGGGGATCCAGACGAACAAGTGTCAGTCGTTTTGCATGTTTTGGAAATGAGAAAGAATAAGGCGACTCCCCCGAGTCAAGAGGAATGACTCGGAATGGCTGCTGTCCAGTCCATGTCACTCAAAGCTGTGATGGTCTAAGCTTGGGGAAGGGCACTTCGCCAATCATCCAATGTCTTCCCGTTTCCCGTCAAGAGCGGAACGATCTTCAGCGGGCCGGGACTTGCCATGGCACCGGGGCTCCCAGCAGCAGGTCCTCGACGCCTCGGTGTTCCAACCGTTGTCCAGGCCCAGTATCAAGCTGCGAGGGAGCGCCAGTGGTAGGCTTCCATTCACCAGAGCGTGCTCGGCAGCATGCCTGCCCGAATCTCCCTGGCCAGCGTCCCGCTTGGAGCCCGGCAATAAACGGAGATCTAAGGCGGGGGTTCTGTCGGGGGCTAGGGGCCTTGGAGTGGTGAATGAGGAGGGACAGAGTGGATGGTGGACAGACCCCGACCCGATTCGCGGTGGGCAGCCAGTGACGAGCGTCCCGTGTCATGTCGTCGGGGTCGTCGCCAACTCGGTATCTCTGGTGGCGCGGCGATTGGCCCCGGTGAATGAGGGGTATAATCGAAATTTGAGGCCAGTGTTGCATTGGCAATGAATCAAGAGACTGAATGCGATGCCAGTGGAAGCCGAGCGGCAGGGACGCGGTCGCCGAGAAGAAGGTAGTTCACGGGGAGAGGGGAGACACCATCACTGGCGTTATCGCGGCATCATCTTCAAGGCTTCAATCGACGATGCCGGAAGTTGTGTCACCTCAACGTGCCTGGCATTGTGTGTCGAGGTCGAGGCTACTTTTGCAAAAGACCAACACCAGCAAGTTTGGTACCGCCTCCAAACGCGCTGCCATGTACTTCTATACTAGTCACATTTGGAAAGATACTTACCCCTCACTACCACCGAACATTCTTTCCTCCACCCTCCAACCCATCCGTCCCCGTCTCTCTCAGCTAAGGGAATGAGTGGCATGTTGGCTGGGCCGGTGCTTCCCAAAGTTCAACGATATTCAGGTCCAATGCAACTACCTCAACAGGCAGGACCTCTGGGTAGAGTGAACTCCTTGGCAGGAATGAAACCCCCGGCATCACGAGGCTCCTTCCTTTCATGTTGGGTGTGAAAAACCACTTGCACCCATCGTCACGTGGGGTCGCGATAAGCCATTGATGCAATGCAGGAGCGTTGTCGGTTGGACGGAAGTGTGCCTGCCAATCACAGGGTTTGCTCCCCGATGCCACCATGGTCCTCCCGTCCGAGTACAGAATCCTTCTCGCTCCAAGTTGGGTCCGCTTCCAATCGAGGTTGTCGCCTTCAACCTCTCTCGGCTGGTCCAGGACTCGGCTCGGCTCTTTTGGTAACGAGCGACTGGCATCAGGTTCCTGCCGACGCGATATACATTCTTCTCCATCCGGCTGCAGCAAAAGAGTTCGTCCGCCATCACCACAACGTCCAGTATCCAACGTCTCGCTTGCACTACTGACCGCCGGCCCGGATCATCTGCCCTTTTCCAGGAACGCGCACGCGGGCTCCGAGGGACCGTATCCCAGACACTTGCACCCGACCCATTTCGAGGCCTACCTTGGTCTGCAACTCGCCAGCTTCCCTGTCCGCTTATTTTCACTTCCTTCAAAATACGCGCCGCGCAGGCCAAGAGCTGCAAGAGAAGCGAGCGCACAAAATGCCATTGCCGCGGCTTGGAGGGTATATGCGTGCGGGAGTTTGGCTTTTAGTTTGCCCTGCAGAGACAGCCGAATGCCGCCCTGCTCGAGATGAGAATGGCTTGTACCAGCATGTCCCGGGAGACGGGAATGATAAGCCACTAGCAAAGCCAACGAATCGAGTTAGAGCACGGCTACCTCCAGTCTATGGCATACTACGTACGGTACGCCGGCGACTTCTGTACGTTAACTCCACCAGTCTCACCTAGAAGTAAGTTCCTGCCTACGCCCACAATAGACTCTTTTCCCGCGTCCCCTAGACCCGGTAGATGGGTCGACGTTCGCCTAGGTACTGTAACTTTTGCACCATCGCATCGGAACGGGGTCGTCGGCTTCTTTCCCCCTCTCAGCGTTGTTGGAACTCGGACTTGGGAACAAAGTTGCTGCATCAACCATCGTGTCTGCAGGCGGCAAATGTAGGAAACACATGCAAGACCACACAAGGCCCTCGTAACCGCCAAGATGGCACCGCATCCGTCTCAACGCACTGCACCACGCCCACGCACCGCGCACATGCTGTTCCCCCACTACACAATAAGCCTCCAACGTGCATTCTACCAAAGCAGCCCACACACGCCGGTCGGGAACACCATCTGATTGGAGGGGCTCACCGTCAGCGGCTCCAGAGCGTCCAACATCACCCGAACCCCAGCTGTGTCGAGCGTCCATACTTCGAGCCAACGCCAGTCAATGCCGGCATTGCGACTTGAGCCCTTCGCTCCATCTTCACTCCTGTCTGCTTCTTGGCACACCCGAGCTCTTGAAGTTGCCCCCTCGATCAAACATCCGCCTTGAGGTTGTCTGCTTGCCTTCGACTCATCAGCTCGTTGCTCTCGCGACCATTCCGTTGGTCGCTTTTCGTCACCATGGCCGATACCGACGACGCGCGAATCACAGCTCTCCGGAAGTTCACCGCCTGTGATATATCAGATGCGCTCGTGAAACTCAAGGTCCCCGGGGCTGGCTTCCTGCCCGACCTACAACTGCTGGGCCAATTAAACGCTGCAGATGCTCCCATAACCATAGCCCCAGCGTCGACGATCCTGTTTGCTCGAAAGGGGGAGACACTGGATTCGCCACCAGCCAACATCCCCAAAGACATCCATTGGGCTGATGTCACCCAGCCTGGCACCATCGTGATTATCAGACAGCCCGACGGGCAGAAGAACGCCGTCTGCGGAGGCATCATGGCTGTCAGGATGAAGGTTCGCCAAGCGAAGGCGGTGGTGGTCGTGGGTCGTGCCAGGGACCTGGGCGAACTCGCCAGTACAGGCCTGCCCGTGAGTCGGACCTAATTTGCAAGTCTCCTATCCTGACCGGTGGTCGCTAAACCAACCCAGATATGGACGAGAGGGCTCTCCACCGTTGGCGCGGGGGCAGAGAGTACTCCTTGGGCAGTGCAGGTGCCTATCAACGTTGACGGCACGGTCATCGCCCCTGGTGATCTCGTCTTCGCCGACCCAGTCAACGGGGTTGTCGCCATCCCCAAGGACAGGATCGACCAGGTCTTGGAGCTCCTACCGAAGCTGACGGCCGCTGACGACAAGGTCAAGGAGGACGTGCTGGAGGGCGTGAGTGTCTATGACGCCTTCAAGGCTCATCGGAGCAATCTCTGAACCTCGGCCACTGTTTCTCTGGGCATGTCTCGCCTCCTAGCAGCTCACGGGCTTGGTTGGGAGACAACGTCTTCAGTAACCCAATCAAATGAGTTGGCACTTTGACACTGATGTTTGACCACGGATGAGCAGATGCCGGCAACAGAGCCGACGCGTTGTACGTCCTCCCTTGGGTTCAGCAACGCTACTGCAGAGACAATCGGCGTCCAACGTCCACCTGCCGTCTTTTGTTGTAATTCCAAGTACCTGGATAGAGAAGACGGGCATTGGAGCAATGCAATGCATAACCCGTCGTCTCATCACCAGTCCCCGCCGAAACCCCCCCGTCACTCACGAACCCAAGAGGGCCTCTGGGCCATCCCCGGCCTCTTCGCGAATCATGCACCAAACGAGCAATGGATCTGCCAACCAAAGGCCTTGGATGGCATGGCATGCCCGCCCTCCCAGGTCTGTCCTTTGGAGCCCGACGGCTTGTTCGGCATCCGTGCCCTCGGCTGGCTGACCGCCCCTCCCTCGAACTTACACCACGACAAGTCTGTCAGATTTCAGGTTTTCTCTGTCCATCCAACAAACCCTCTTTTCCCCTCCTACAGCGCAAAGGAGCTCCTCTGTTTGTGGGCGTTATCTCCCGGCCTTCGCTTGAGCGCAACAAGTCACACACACACATACACATAGATGGAGAAGGCCGCGAGTAGGCCGAGAGAGGGTTTTTTTTTTAAAAATGAGCGGCGCGCACAAAAAAATGCTTTTTCTATGTATGATGATCATCAATTCATAAACGTGCCCTTCATAAGAAGCATTAGGCAGCATGGATGTATAAACCAGACAATTCTCCCGTGATTCCCAACCCCATGCAAGACAACAAGGAAGAGACGCAACATGGAGAGAGAGAGAAAATGACGAGGGGTAAAAAAAACAAAACGACAACTCCTTTCCCCCCTTCTTAATCCAACCGAAACCCGCAAGGAAAGCAGCGCCACTGGTTCCGCCACAACCCCCCCGTCGTGACCTCTCCCTCGGTCGGAGGGGAGGACAGAGTATAGGAGAGGGGAGGAGGGACGCTTCGCCTGCCTGCGTTAACAATCTTGAGGGATGACAACCCTGACACTGAGGGAGCCCGGACGACATGTCTGCTCCCCCATCCTGTTTTCCCTTTCGCATTCCCGTAGCGGTGATGTACAATTGTGTCTCGGGGAGGGGGGGCCCTGCTGGTCAGGGCCAACCGTCCCGTCCCCGAGAGCGGTTTGCCGTTCTTCTCGACCCCTTTTCCTCGGTAGTGTGACGCATACGCCCACCCTCACGACAGCCAAACATCTCTCTCCCTGACCGGCGTGACGCGGTGGTTGTCGAGTCCGAAATCCAGCTTGGGCATCTCAATCTTGGGCGCAGCCTCGGCCATCTTGGCCTTCTGGGCCGCATTGGTCTTCTTCGCGGGGCTGTTGCTCCGCGACTCGGGCGGCGGGCCGTAGCGCACGTCTCGCGCGTCCCAGCCGTCCTCGGTGGCGGCGGCGACCCAGCAACGCAGGGCCTCGTGCACGCAGCCGTAAAACTTTTCTTTGCAGAGTCGGAGGCTGCCGCCGAGCACCTTCTCCCAGCCCGAGATCCGCAGGTCGTTGCGCAGGTTGTTCCGCTGCGTCGCCGTCGGCGTGCACGCGATGATGGCGTTCATGAGGTCGAGGTGGGAGGCAAGGTAGTTGGTCGCGTCCCACTCCACCCCGCCGACGTAGGGTGCCGCCGGGACGGGCGGCCGCTCCGAGGGGAAGTGCCTGTGCATGTAGGCGTACGGGTCTGGGGCGCCGTTCGTGATTGTGCCGAGCGGCGTGCCGCCCTTGGTCGACATGTCGGAGGGCAGGGCGATGACGTTGAGATGGTGCAGGAAGATCCAAAAGACCTCCTTTGTGACGCTGACCACCTCCTTGTTCCAGACGGTATAGGGGCGCTCTTTTCGCATTTCTAGCACGAAGCCGACGGGTCTCTCCTCTTCCTTGGGCTGGGGATTTCGCAGGAACGAGAGCACCTTCTGAGCGCGAGCGACCCGCTCCACGGGCGCGGCCGTCTCAATATATGTAAATAGCACTGACGTGATGATGTTGCGTGTAGTAAACTCGCTGGGACCCTTCTTTTCGGGATCAAACAGCATGTGGAGGAGCTTGGGGAAGAGGTCGTCGTGGATGGAGTGGAGATATTGCAGAGCCAGTGCCGTCGTGCAGAGGGCTTTCAGGCATAGTAGGTTCTCGTGGAGAAGGGCATCATCGTGTTCCTCCCTGCTGTCTGTTAGCACTGGAACCCCCATTGTGTAGCTCGGACGACGACATACCTCCACTCAATTGCAAGAATTCGGTTCAACAGACCGACAATCTCTTGCATGCCGCCTTGGCGAATGAAGTCTTCTGTCCACGAAACAGTCTCGTTGCGCAGAAGCAGCCGGAGCTTGTGCAGCTTCCCGACCTCGACCAGTTCCGGCTTCTGCACCTTGCGCAGATACGAAACGTAGTCGCCCGGCCCCTGGCCGAACTTGATCTTAGAAAGAATGCCGTTGCTCGCTGTGGAGCCCGCCGACGTCGGCCGCTCGCTCACTATGCTCTCGGAGGACTTGCTTCTGAAGTGGCGGCCGATCGAGCTCCCGTCGCCCTTGGACTTCTTCGTAGGGGAAGCAGGATCCTTCTTGCGCGAAAGCGTGAAGCTTCGTCCCCTTGAGCGCTTGGACTGGGTTTCTTCGCGGTCCGAGCCTCCAGTCACCGCAGAGGAAGGCTCGTTGCTCTCAGCGACACCTGCCTGCTCCTTGGCAGCCATTTCCGCCCAGTCCTGTCGGATAAACTCCATCTTGATCGTGTCGGCCAAGCTGCGCATCTTGTAGCGCTGATTCTCGGGGATGTTGCGCCGGTCAAGCATGGCCTCTAGATGGGCGTCGATCTCCTTGGGGTCGATGGCCCTGTCAGACGAGGCATCGGACCCTTTGGACTTTGTGCTGTGGCCCATGGCGGAGAAGGCCGTGAAGAGCTTCGGCCGCTGCACTTTGCTTTTGATTCTTTCGGAGGCAGAAGGCTCACGGCCGTCCATCTTCGGTCTGCTACGTAGATCTGACGTCGATTTATGCTCGGATATCGCGGTGGACGGATGGTATGACTTTGGCCTCTGCTTCTTCACTTCGCTCGAGGCATCGCTTCCGTATCGCCCACTGCCCGCGTCGAAAGATGCCTTGCCGCGCAACCCATTGGTGCCCAGATCCTGGCTGCAGAACTGTGCGTAAATGGGCGGTGCTGGCCCCGTCATGTCGGCGCTGGACGTCGAGCTCGGGGGCGTGCGGTTCTCCTTGTCCTTAGCCTGGCGGCGCTCCTCCTCCTCCTTCGAGGTCTTGTTGAGAGATATGGTCGATCGGGGCCGCGACAGGAAGCCTGCCAAGTTCGTGCTCGATTTCGTCTTTTTCGGCTTCTCGGGGGACACGTCGCGTGACTTCCGTGCCTCCTTGGCCAGAGACTTGAAGGACATGTTGCTGAAGGCGGACTTTGTCGGCGAGCGAGATCGGTCGCGGCCGTCGTCTTCCTTGCGGGGCGAACGCAGCACGGGGTCCTTCTGGGAGTTGTTGTTCAGCTCCCCGAGGGCCCCCAAGCCTTCGGTGCGGATGGGAGGGGGCGGCATCCTGCCTTCGAGCTGGGCGTAGGTGGACTGGATGTGTTGCGCGGGCGTGGTGGTGACCTGGACGGAGGGCGGCGAGGTGAAGAGCGCAGACCCTTCGGACTGGTTACGGCGGTGTATGAAGCTCTTCAGGACCGAGGACCTGGGGCGGCCTCCTCCATTGTTATCTCCTTCGGCGGCGGAGCCCATTGTCGAGTGGAAATGGGGGCAGGAATGTTCGAGACAGGGTTCTGCTGGTTTGGTTGAATGAAACAAATGCCCCGGGCGAAGTGTGCTGTAGTCGATGCTGCCCAAAGAAAACAAAAACGTAATTCCAATGCTTTTGTGATGAATGAAGACGAGAGAACCCCGGCAGCTTTACTTTGGATGTTTTTCTCTTCCTGGTCACACCATGCTTGGGGACTGACGAGGGGGGGGATGAATTGGCGGTAGAGCAAGCTGGGAGAGATGGCTCAGAGCCAGACTACGTCCCGTTTGCGAATGTTTTTCTGTCGTAGCAATAAGAAGGATTGGGGGCTCTGGGATGGGACGGGATGGTCGTGTCGGTGAGCTGAACGTGGTGGCACTGGCTCGAGGGAGCAGCCGTGGGGATTGTTTATGCTAGCTTAGTTGTCTGGGCGACCGCGGTGGGTCCTGTCCCCGTTGTGCCGTCACTGCAGCGAGGTATCTTATCGGCCAACGCGCTTGCAGCTGTCGCATTTGGGGTTTTGGTGTTTTTTTCTGGAGGGTGCGGGGCGGGCCGGTAGTGAGCGGGGCTGCCCTCCGGTCGGCTCGATTACTGTGCGGAGACTAGGTTTGCAGTGCAGATGTTGTTTCGTTTGAGGGTCAGCTTAGGTATATAACAATGCACCTTTCATTTTACAACTCTGTTGCTTCCATCATACGATCGTTCTTCATTCTTCGAGTTCGCACATATGGGTCTTTCCTCCCATTGAATGGAGGGACACAACGATGGCAACAATCTCGGTTCTGTTCATCGATACCAACCGGTATCGGCCTTGGAGCCGCCGTCATCCGCATAGGCTCTGTGAATATTGAACCTTTGTCTTGTTCTCCGCCCCCTGGTGCCTACTACCACTTTACTGTTTATTGCTCCTGTAAATTCTATCCGGCCAGTGTCCCAACCCTGTAGCTCTTGTATGCAGAACCGTCGGCCGTGCCTCCGTGTGTGTCCGCCAAACGCCCAAACTCGCAGTCCTTAGCTCTAACCCCGTTTCCAAATGCGCTCAATACCGTCTCCAATGGCTTCCATCCGGAGCCCTCCTCTTACCAACTCATCACCCCCTTTGCACGGTCAAAACCGCCACGCAGCTGTGTCTCGGGCTTGACCACCTTACCCTGCAGGATCGTATACCGCACCAGGTTCTCGCAGTCCTCCGGCTTGATCCTTGCCAGCCAGATGCACTGCGCGGCGCCCACATCCTCCGTCTCCGGGAGAGCTGCCACCCTCGGCTTCGGCTGCAGCTCGCCCTCTTCCTTCGCCCGCTCCACGTTATCCAGACCGAAGGCGTCCGGCCGACGATACACCATGACGTTGGCGCTGTACTTGTGTCCGCCGACGTGCGAGATGAAGTAGATGCCTACGCCACCGGGTCGCTCGTCGTCCATGTCGCGGAAGAGGCCCAGGGGCCGCAGGTGACGTTCCAGCTCCTTGCGCAGCAGCGGCGCGGACTGCCCGCAGCGCGCGTCGCGTGTCTTTTGCGAGCAGAGGAGGATCAGCGCGCTGTGCGGACATGGGCGGCGGGAGATCTCGGGGGGTATGCTCGTTGAGCCGGCAGTTCCGGTTGCGGTGCCGTTGGAAGCGGTCACGGGGACGGATGTGGGAAGGGCGAGGGGCGCGAGAGGGGAGGTGTTGGTCGGCGCCTTGTCGACGAACTCGGTGATCAGCTCGGGGACGCGCTTCGGGGTGACGTGGTCGATGATGACGAACGCGGGAAGCAGGAGAACGGTCGTGGGTTCGGAGTAGTCGCTCGAGTGCGCCGGAGTGGGAATGTTGGAAGCGGACAGCATCAGCTTCTGTTTCTCGGTCAGCGCGGTTTCTCTTAAACATCCAGAGGGACACGTACCCCATTGCTCGGTGACGCGGCCTTGCCAATGGCCTCCATCACACTGCCCTTCTCGTCCGCGACGTCCCTCACCCAATCGCTCTTGCCCGTTGCGACGAGGGCGTGGGTGCTCCATCCTTTGACGTGGCCGTACAGCTCGTCGCTCTCGTCAATCTTGAAGCCTTTCGGGTACTTGACATGACAGCTCTCGCAGTCATGGTCGCAATCATCGCCATCGACGGCGGGGTCCGTCTTGGCAAACAGCTCGAGCGCGGATACCCCGTGGGAGGTGCCGAGGGCAAGCTTCTTGGCGCCAGAAACGAGTGACTTGAATGCGGATGCCATGATGCCGTTCTGCTTGTGAAAACTACAAGAGAAAAATTCCAAGCGATTGGCTTCCGAAGAACAATGCGACAACCCCTCCGGAGCAAAGGGAGAAGAGGACAAAGAAAGGAGGGGCAGGGTCTAAAGGGCTGAAGAACAGTAGCTCGGGGCGCACGCGGCGTCGCTCGGCCCACTTGTCGGAAAGGTGGCGGGATGTGGGGTACGGGGAGCGGTTTTTTTTTTGTTTTTTTTTTTTTGGTCAAGGTAGGATGACGCCCACGTCGGAGGACTGGGGGGTTCGGGGAAGCGGTAATGGGAATTGAACGGCGTAGAAGGAGCTCTGCGGGCTGAACCAATGCAGTAGCTTGCTTTTCTATCCTTGGGTCAACAAATCCAACAAGGTCAATGATTGCTTCCTACTAGTCAGTCCCGCGCGCTTCCTTATTAAGGGCCCCCAGCACAGCTCGTATCACCGAGAGCTCGGTGATTTCAATACGCCGTGAATGAAACGGTCTACGTAGTAGGGATCTGCGGCAGGCCCGGCATGGATTGCCGGCCGGGCCACGCGTGCGAATTGTCGCAAATAGCGTGACCGTCAACCCGAAAACCAACAGCTGGCGGGTTAAACCACCTCTCGAGTTATCAGATCCTGCCACCACGCCCGGCCGGCGGAGTTACTCGGCGCTCCCTTTGTAATCGCCGTCATTGGCTGCGCATTTGCCCCATCATTTCGCATTTCCCCCTCAACCTTGGCTCTGCATAATCAACGGGCAATGATTTGCAAACAGAATGGAAATCCACGTTAATGTATTAATCGCTGTCTATACGTACTCAAAGTAGTTAAGAATCACCTGCGCCTCAGTCTCCACATGGGTAGACCGCGCTTTTCTCGCAAAAGCGTACAACAGGAATGTGAGCTCATGTGTTCTTCTTGCGCGCCTCGTTGTACTCCTCGTCCTCGCTGTCGTCGGCGCCCAACTCCATCCGGTGGTCGCCGCTCTTTCTCCGGCGCAGCTTCATAGCCTCACGAATCTTCTTGCTTGCCTCATCGAACCCGCCGGCAGAGTCCAGGGTCGTGAAACCACTGATGGGAAACCCGCCGGACCCAAGACCGCCTCCGCTGCTGCTGCTCCTACTCCTCGAGCGCGAAGGAGGCCGGGTGGAGAAGATACCGACACCGCCGATATTGCTGTACGACTCGTTACGAGGCAGGCCACGGCTCGACTGGTGGGTTGTTCTCCGAGAGATGGACGGCGGCGTGGCCGCTTCGTAGGCACTGGAGGCGTCGCTATCCCTACGAGTTGGCGGAGTGCGAGGTCGAGAGTATCCATCGGCCTTGTACGGATCCGCAACCAACCGAGTCTTCTCGAAGTCGGGGAACATCTCGGGGCCGAGTGTGTTGATAAGATCAGTGACCTGAGCGCTGAGGTCGGCCCGTTTCGCTCGCAGTTGCTGGATGTTGTAGCTGGAGGCGGGGTTCAAGCACAGGACCAGCGGCCTCAGCGACTTGAAGATATCCATGCCGACTTCGCCGAATCGAAGAGCAGCGAATGTGACGCCCACCATCAGCGGCCACATGACGAGGTACGTCGACCACCACGGCACCCATTCAGGAATGTAGCCCCAAAGGTGGTCCTGCCAGACCTTGTACGTAACAACAGCCGAGTAGAAGTGGTACAGCGTCGGAGCCAGGAAAATGGCCACCAGGAGCTTCCAGGTAGCCATGACGTCGCGTCCCTGAATCTTGACCGTCGAACCCGCCAACGCCTGCTTCGCCTTACGAACGCTGATGGCTTTGGAGGCGGCGAAGACGGGAGCAAACAAGATGAGGCCAGGCAGAACGCCAATCAGAAGAACAAGAAGTTTCGCAACTCGGTAGAGCAACAGAAAAATGACCTTGGGAATTGACATCTTGGCGTACTGGACCTGATGGTCGCGAAGGTTGACGTAGCGAAGCTCCTTGTTGTACTGCTTGACTGCCTTGATCACGTTGACGACCCGCGCATCATCCTTGTACTTCTCGTAACCCATGGCCAGTCTGCGGTTCAGCTCGATGACGACAGGGAGAGGCAGCTTCTTCCCGGTAGGATTATAGAGGCGGCGAGCAGCCTGGAGCATCATCAAGGTGTCGTAATCAGGGGTAGAGACGGTGACGGCGCTCAATGCCTGATACACGCTGTCGAGAAGCTGGCCAATGGCCTCGCGTCTCTGGTTGTTCTTATACATTTCGACCAAGTGCGGGGGAACATCGAAGGGGGGTCCGAACTCAACGACAGCGCGACTGCGGAACTTGTGAGCGTGGAAATAGTTCATGCCAACGGGGACGATCTTCAGACCACAGTCGGGAGATTCGGCGAGGGCACCGAGAGCCATGATGGCGACACCAGCCTTCAAGGGCAGCAGCTCAGTGCGGTCGTGGCTACCACCCTCGGGGAAGATGCCAACGCAGCCGCCCGATCTCAGCCGGTCGAAGACGGCCTCGTACACCTTGGTCTGGTCGATGTGGGGAGCGAGCTTGTACTTGGTTCCCTGGAAGCCAGGCTTGCATCCTTTAAGATCCTTGTTGGTGAAGTTTCCATTCTCGTCAATGTCGTCGCGTCCAGTGAGCTGCTCCAACGGAAGCTTGCCCTTGAAGGGGCGCTTGATGCGGATTTCCTCGGGGCCCAGGATCTGTGCGATGTCGACGCTGGCGCCAGTCTGCTTTTTGGCAGAGGGCAAGAACAGCATGCCATGAACCTCACCTTCACCCTGGCCAAACTTGGTGCCCACGCCACGGATAAGTGTAGGGTCGTTGATGGGGTCGGGCAGGTAGATCACGCCAGCGCCGGGCTTGGCGGCGTCTTGGGCGCGTCCGACGGGTACGGAGCCGACCTGGCGCGAACCCCATCCGATGAAACCATGTACAGACTTTTGCGCGATGAGGAGAGAGACTCGTCGGCCGGCCTCGTGTCGGAGGGTGCGTTGGAGGATCAGAGCATCGACGAACTGCAGAAATTGCGGTTAGCATGTGATATTGACAGGGGGTTCAGCAAGGGGAGAAACCGACCTGGTTCGCGTGAGGAGCAGCGACGAAGAGAACAGGTCCCGACTTGGGGACTTTCCAGGAGCCTCGAGGGTGTACCTCGCGGAAGAAAAGGTCGACCAGAACGCCCAAAACCCAGAGGAACAGGTCATACTTCCAGTTGACCATGGGGTAGAGCTCCTTGGGAGGGGTCGGATTAGACTCGCTCTGCGGCGGCGCGGCGGCCGCCGTCCCAGCGTGGTCGGGCATGGCGGTTCAATGTAGGATGTCGAAGCAAAATCCGGGTGCTTTCGAACGGGTAAGATGGTAATGGGAGCTATGTGAAAAATCTCGCCAACTATTGCGCCACTCCCTTAGACTTTCATCCTCGGTGGTGTGGTGTGGAACCTTCGGGTGCAGTAGGGCGGCAGCGACAAGAGTAGGAAGCTGGCGAGTGTTGATTCTCCTGCCTGGTATTCACAAGAAAAGTAATTGTGATGTAGAAAAACGAACGGCAGTGCAGCAAACCGCGGCAGCGAAGTATGGCGCCTCTTTCTGTCGGGTGATGCGACTGGGGACACAGATGGTGGTAGAAGGGCGGCTGAGAATGGCTGTCCAAAAAATGGGAGGGATGTGTTCTATGGAGAGTCCGGGCGAAAGATGGAGAGAGGAAGAGCAGGGCAGGGAATGCGCCAACCAAGGGGGGGAGCGGCCCACAATGTCGGCCAAGCCCGCGATGTCATCCAGTCTTCTCCCCAGACGCCCCTCTTCTTGTCCTCTCCCGCCGATGTTGCCTTTAAACGGATTCCCACTCGCGGCTCTTCCTGTCTCTTCCGTTTTCTTCGGCGAGCTTCTTCGAGACAACACACGGCACCACGGTGTCGCGTGCGGTTGCTGTCGAATAATGGACAACGAATAATGCGGGCAGCGGTTCTAGTCGATTCTTGGGCGAGCCTTTCTGGTCCTTGCAGAAAATATTAGATCATCCCTTGCTCAATGCTCGCACAATGTGGGGGAGCGGAACTAAGATAAAGAACAAACAAATAAAATCCGGAGAAGCAGGAAGCTCGGGGCACGAGGTAGCGGCAGGTAGGCTTGCCCAGTCCCGGGCGAGAGGCAGCGAAGCGGGAGTTTTAGAGGCAGAAGCTCCTGCGCTACGTCAGGCCAGCCAGCTTCCTGTGTGCTGTGTGTGTGTGTGTGCCCTTACCTTGACCCCTCACCTCAACCGGCCAGATTCCTTGCATTTTGTTGGGACGTCAGAGCCCTCTGATGATTGTCACGTTCAACAAGTCCTGCCTGACGTCCCCGAACAGGTAACAAAGTCCATGTCGTGCTCCCGATTGCCACCCGACCAGCTTCCGTATGCCCGTTCCAGACGCCGATTCGGTCGCAGTCGACCTCGGAGACCTGAAGACAACCCCGTTTGAATAATGGTCTGCCGTGCCTCCGGGAATGACACCGGCGCCACAGCTGATTGGATGGCATCCTGCGTTCTGCGTCAGTCTGTGCTGTCTCGTTTCGGCCGCTGCAGTTTGCCTGCATCGGTGCTCAAGTCCCCGTGCAGTCGTGGATACGCCAGAAACGTGCATAACGTGCCTAAGTAGACGGCGCCCGTCCAACAGCCAAGCGTGGCGGCATTTTGCCTGATTGCAGGACTATCCCTGGAGCATCAGGTTGGAGCTATTGCGGGCATGTCAATCGAGAATGAAGGCATCACATTGACACAAACATTGTGGTCTATCAAGGCCACTCAGTCGGGTACAATAGACATATGGAAATAGATATTGTCCAGAACTCGAAGGAACTCCATGCCTTTTTTGAGCATATGCACCGGAAGATGGTTTTGTTCTCAGAGGTTTCTATGTACCTAGTGTAAGGCTGAACCATTGGCCCAGCGTGGCGCAGGGTATCGTAATATCGGCAGAGTACTAGCGGAACATCATGATGTTGGACAAGCCAAAACAAGTCGGACTGTGCTGTTGCCTTGCCGATCTGGCGGGCCAGAACTGGGAGTGAACCATAGAACAGATGCATCATGACTTCCGTGTTAACAGCCACACACACACTGGTGTTTTTAACGGGCTGCCGAGAACACCTGTAGTTTGGTGTAAAGTGGTTCTCATTGATAGCATGCATAAAGCCCACGTGTTCAAATTCAAAACGCATAACAAGCTCAGTGCCAAGGAATACGTGGTCGAGGTATGAGAAGGTGATCGGTCAGGATTCCTGTCCCAATACACATTCCATGCAGACTGTGAAAACTCCAAAGACATCCCGGACTAATAAACCCCCTCCCCCCCGAAACAGGCCATCTGCTCCGGAGCTCTTCTGTTCTTGTGGCTTGCCAGGCCGAGCTGCCAACTCCTGGACTTGAAGATGTAGGTCAAGTTGCTTGCGTAGTTGACCAAAAATAAGAGTCAACGCAAGCAAATGGTACTTTAACTAAGAAGTCAAGAAAGCATTGCATCATAGAAGTTGAAGTAACCCAGGACGTACAGGAGTTGGCTATGAAGTCCGAAGACTCAATGCCGGCGCCGGATGGGTTAGTGGGGCTCTACGCCGATGCCAGCCCGGCATCGGGTTGTATCGCCGGTTCAGCAACCAGACAGTAATGGATTGAAAAGTCGTCCTTTCTTCAACAAAATTCGTTTTAAATGAGATACTCCTTGGATATGTGAGGGAACCTTTGCAAGTACCTGGCCTTCTCCTGCGGCAATGTTATCAGACAGAAGAAGTCCTGGATATGCAGTGGTCCGCCAGTTCCAGTCATCGTTGCGGTACTATCCATATGGGCTTGGAATGCGCCCCTTGAACGATTAAAAGATGCTGTGATTGCTTGCATCCAAAGTAGGCTGCGACACTATGTTAGCACCGCAAAGATTGTGACTGATGTTCGGGGATGTGCTTCTGACCACATGATGACTGAGGGCAAGACGCCGAACTCCAGACAACACCTGGGACGTAACCCTTCATCGCCAGACTCCCGGGTTCTCGGTCGTCACATGCACAGCCACTGTCAGAGCTTGCACTCGCATCAGCTCCATGCACTCCGTCTCCCCTCCCCACCGCCCGTGTCACCGAAGCGTTAGCAACACCAGGGACGGGCTGTTGCATGATCAAATTGCAGCGGTCGGGCGGTCGGGCGGTCTAGGCTACGTCCGATATCTCTGGATGTATAAGCAAGAACCTACAGATGCCCTTCCTGCCTTCCAATGCCTACCGGCGGGATAGGAGATGTGCGTACGCTCATCCCGAAAGGAGCTCCAAAAATGCTTATTCGGTTTGCTGAACATGCGATCCAATCCTCGGGTACGTCCGTCCGTCTGGGCTCGGGAAATGGAGCTCCCGGATTGGGGCATCAGGTGCTTGGACTCTGCAACCTTTTGTTCGCCGGTCTGGTGCAGTCCGGCCTGGAACACTTGCTCCGGCCTGTCCGGTTCATCGAAATCGTCAACATGTTTCCCCTTCCGGAGCTGTCGCCCGTCCAGCTCGAGCCCTTCCTCCCGGATTAAACTCGCATTGATCTACGCAGGGGGGATGAGCGAGTGCTTGTGAGATTGTCAATAGATGATCCCCAAGTGCTTCCCCATTGCTGTCGATAAGGGGTATCCCTGCGTCCGATGAATGACAACGAACAAACCCCGCAACAAGCTTACTCAGTAGCCCCCGTAGCCCCCAAGGCAGTGGAGATGGCGTGTTGTCTTTGTGGCTCGACAATCAACTTTTCACAGAAGGCATGAAGATGGTGGGTTCCTGCTTGGATGTGGCGTGGTTGCACCTGCTCGCTAATTTTGGCATTTCTCGCTACTGTGGATATCGTCTCTAAAGATCTATCAAGCTGTCCTCCCCAGTCTTCGCCATGTCATCCTTGGCCCGCTGGATGACGTCAACCCAGGTCGGCGGTCTGCAACGCTCTTTCGCGAACAGCTCTTCGGCGTCGAGCCCGAACTCGAGGAGGCTGTGCTCGTCCGTCCACTCGCCCATGCCCATGAGCCCAATGGGGATCTTGCCCAAGGTCTCGGGACCAGCCTCGCCACCGGCACCGGGCTGATCGTGCGGCACGACGTAGCCCGCTGGGACCGTGACGCCCGGGAGTCCGCAGAAGTTGCCCATCCACACGTACTCCATCGACCTGATGGTGCGGTCGCCGTCGCTCACGCCGTAGGCTAGCTCACTATTGCTCATGATAGGCCAGCCTGCGCAGGCTGTCGTGGGGGTGACGATGATCA
Organism: Colletotrichum tofieldiae; assembly: GCA_022836555.1. NCBI lineage: Eukaryota > Fungi > Ascomycota > Sordariomycetes > Glomerellales > Glomerellaceae > Colletotrichum > Colletotrichum tofieldiae. The sequence goes on along the minus strand of BQXV01000003.1, from coordinate 5,483,556 downwards.
TGCCGGGGTACATGCGCCAGAGATGCGCAAGATGTGACATGAGCAGGCCGCGAAGCTTCTGCGCGAGAAGGTAGTCCATGGCGGATGTGACACGGCCAATCGCAAGGAGGATACGATTGGCGGGTGTGAGGTTCTTGGTTTCCGGAAGGAGGGCGGCACCGTCGGTGAGAACGGTCATGGCGTGCGCGAACTGGCCTTCTACCAAGAACGGGATATCGATGGGGACGGTGGTGTATCCGTGGTGCGTGACTAGCTTCGCGATCATGGCCCGGCACATGCGCTGGATTGCCGGGTCCGCCTGTCCAAACCAGGCCTCAGGGATGCCGAGAACTTTGCCGCGCTTCTCGCTGGGAGAGGAGATAAAGGGGGACGCCTGGATGAAGTTGGAGTCGGGGTGCGGCGCGCCGATGGTCTCGAAGTAGGTTGCGAGAGACTCGATGTCCGCCGCGATCGGGCCATTAACAGCGCAACTGTTGCTATGATTCGGGCAAGGGTGGAACGAAACACGGCCGTGGGTGGGCTTGAGGCCGTAGACACCGCACATGGACGAGGGGATGCGGATGCTGCCGCCGCCGTCGCTACCGAGGGCTACGGGAACCAAGCCAGTCGCAACTGCGTATCCGGCTCCCGAGGAGCTTCCACCAGTGTAGTAGCTGCGGTTGTAAGGGTTTCGCGGTGTCCCATAGATTGGGTTGTTTCCGGTTGTGTCTGGTGATTGTCAGCGTACGACTCCCCATTTATTTCATAATTCTTTGACTCACCAAGTCCAAATTCGTGCATGGACAACTTTCCAAGAACGACGGCGCCGGCGTCTTCCAGCTTCTTCACGCACCAGCTTGTAATCGACTGACCAGGCTCCGCCTGCGTGGTGTAATCGTTCCTTGAGCCGAGGCAGGTCCGGTACCCATCAATCTCGTACTCGTCCTTGACAGCCGTGGGCACACCATCAAGAGGGCCCAGTGAGCGCCCCTCCTTGTACCGCTTCGTAGACGCCTCGGCAGCGGCCAAAACTTGCGCGACTTTGGTATCGAACCACGCGAGTGAGTGCTCGCCCGGTGGGTTTATATCGCGGCGTATCAACGGCAAAATGGCTCGGGCCACGGCAAGTGGCGTGACGACGCCTGACAGATACATCTCGTGATAGTCGTTGACGGAATAGTACTTGAAGGGGTGCGGCTTCGACTTCACTGCACTTTCGCGATGGAGGACAGCCGGGTCCTTGGCCTCATCCGTGGGCACAGGTAGAACAGTCGGGTCGTAACGAGGCTCGGCATCTTCGATGTGCTTGCGAATCTTTCTGATACTTCCGAAACCGGCGTTTTTCCAAATGAATGAGCGTATGAACCACACGCATTCCATGCTGCATCCCGTCAGAAACGTTCGGGCACTTCAATTCAGTCAGATGTGCAACTTACGCCCACGCCGCTACGACCAAGACCCAGCCTCGAAGGGGCGGGTTGCTTTTCCTTTCATTACTGTATGGAAATGTTGGTCTGATGTATTAGTTAGCAAGCTGTCGCAATCTGCACAACAAACTGAGGTGACCAAGTCGGCGATGCCATACGCCGCGCGAGACGATCGCGCGTTCAACATTGACAAGCTTGAGACGGAAACAACTTACCCAGGAATCGGCAAAGGGTAGTTGATGAACTTTTTTCGCGTCTCGGTACTCATGATGGGCCGCCTATGGACGGTATGGTGCTGCAGATCGGATCCAAGTCCAGTTTGGGATTCACGTCTCAATTGTATGTCGGTTTCAGGTCCAAGAACAGAATTGGTGAATGTCGTTGGATGGGACATCTTCAACTAGAGCCGCGTCGGAAGGGGGTTCCGGCACAAGCTTATATAGGCTTGTGTCGAGCTTGTGTCGGAAACGAAAAGTAAAGGTCGATGCGCTGGGATGCAGCCGCCAGGACCTCCCCCGCATGGGAACACTGGGCACGACCTGCGACGGGCTTGCGCCTAGGCCCTTCGAGCACGCGGACGAACGAACCACACCGCCGTGGCCGAGTAGATGGGAAGGACGTCTGTCACTGGAAAGTGTCGTCCAGGATACCTAAGAGTCCGGGCCGTGGCGATGGCTCCTTTTGCCAGTCATCTAGCCTCAAGTCGTTCTTCCAACAGTCGTGTTCATCTGAAGGCGGTTCGCCGGCGTTCCGACGGCCTCGCTCATTCCGGGTAGGCGACACAAGGCTGGCGGTCGTGTTTGCCTCCAGATGGTCGTTGTCGGGATGCTCGGTCGACCAAAGCAGCTTATCCCTGTCTCTGACCGTGCAACCCTGCCTTGGTTGCCGAACGCATATGAGGCGAGGAGGCCACTGCTTATATGCGGTGTTCATGCAGGTGAGTTATCTTAAGCTAAGGGCATGGAAATGTCCAGACGGAACGAGATGACTGAGCTTGTTCCTGTTTAGGTATTTGGCTGACGAATCCTCGGCAGCGCCGCTTCCCCATTTGACGGCTGGAGGACAAAAAGCAAACAGCTGATGCATCTCAGCAGGTTCCCATGCGGTAACGTGAGAGGTCCTTCGTCGCCTACACTGGCAGTGAAACAAGCTTAGTGTAGAGGACCGTATCCCCCTCTCTCTTCTAGCGGAGAAAGACCCAACTAATAGATTAAGCACTAACTTGTTTCTCGCACAGATGGAGCCCTTGCTGTTCCGCGGGTTGCCGCCCCTGGAAACCTCGAAAGCAGCCGGACACCGTTGGTGCACCTAGAGCGCTTGAGGTTACAGCGAGCCGGCCCCGGGAAGGAAACCGCTAGCCCGTGCTTACCCACTGGGCGGGCCACTGATGTTGTGCCACGGAGTGAAGTCCTCGGTAGAGATGAGTATTGAGGATGTCCGCTGCACCAAACGTCCGCAGCTCCAGCCACATGACCCCACCAACTGCTCCAGCTTTCCCCAGCCACGAGTCAGCCACACTTTGAAACTGCACGTGCCAACAATGACTTCAGCCATGAGCCACAGTCAGGCTCTGAACACCAACGTTCCCTCCTAACAATGAGGCGGCGTTTGACCCAATGACACACTGGATCAGAGTCATTGGCTTTTTGTTTTTCTCTTCATAAAACCTGCACCGACGAATATGCACGTCAAGCCCACGACCCTATGAATCATCAAATACTTACTAGACCGCGTGTTTGATCACTTCAGCGCTAAGGACCCTCCTTTCAGACGTCGGCAGAAATCGACAACTATTGCTGCCAAAACAGCCCCGCATCCGCGTCATTATCTTCATCGCGTCGACTACTCCTTCAACATCCTAGCATCTGCCGTGCGCCCAGCTGGCTTTGCCCGTCTATTTCGTGCTTGTATTGTCTTCTGTCATCTAGTGTCTCGACTTTGACCGGCCCAAACTGTTGGTGGTTTCCACAACCAACCTTGAGCGAGACTTTTGTGCCACGGTTCCCTCAGTATGACTAGCGAGCTTATCTGGATTATCCCACGACGATATCTCGAGCCCTGAAGTCTCAACTTGACCAATGGCTACATCAAAACTCGACGACTTGGTGGTGAGTGTTGCGTTTCGGCTTGACAAGCCCTCTGCCTTCTCCTTACTCAGTCTCACGCGCAGATGACATCATGAGCGATGCCGTACCAGATGGCTTGCGACCCAACCCGCGCCTGAATGAGCCTTGGGAATTGCGTTCGTGCGCCATGCTAACAACTCAATAGGCGGAGTTTCCTCTCCTGGACCCGACTGTTGTTATCGCAATTGCGAGTGAGGTGGATCTCAATGATGCTAGCCAGCTTGGCGAGGTCCGAGGCATGCTGCAGAGTCTCGCCCAGAATGTCTTAGACGAGGAAGCGAGCGGCTTCAATGCGAGCGGTGTCCCCGACATCATCAGCTCCATTGATGGGGCAGTCGATGCGCGGGATAGCTCTACCAGCACCTCTGAAGGGCTGCAACCAAAAGACTCAGACTCTTCAAGGACTACGCTGACGAGTCCGCCCCCCTCTGAACCTGATTACGATGTCCCGCGCATCAAGACATTTGATGGGGACTCGGACCAGGAGAAGATTTTGCAGCTTCAGGAGATGTTTTCGGATCTGAAGCCGCATGACGTGAATTTTGCCCTCAAAAAAGCCCAGGGTGACTTCCAGACAGCCCTGGAGACCCTGCTAAACATCCAGTTCCTCGAGTCGATTGGTGAGAGGCCCAAGGGAGTCGACGGCTTCTTTCAGTCGGAACATACTCAAAAGACTTCTGGGAAAAGAAAAGGCAAGGGAAAGAAACGAAAGGACTTGCGCTCGGATCTGTCGTCAAGTTCTAGCAGCATCAAGGAGACTTCACCTATGAACGATGACAATGAGAGTATGCATGATAACAGAGTTCATGAAGAACCATGACTGACAATTTGCAGGAGTCGAAAAGATACTTTTCATTGTAGAGAAACTCGACTTGCCGTTCGAAGAGGTATCAGACGTTTTCGATGCGCACAAAGGCTCTTTAGAACTTACCATCATTGAGTTCCTGGATCGGTACATAAAACAAGGTGTTGGTGTATGGAGCGGCGAAGACGATTACCGGAAGCAACACACCCAGGAGCTCAAGAAGCAATATCGGCATCTCCCTGAGCATTATCTTCCCCCTCTTAACGAGGTCACGCATAGTAATCATCAATGGACCGAGGAGGTAGCTGCTTTGTTGAATCGCTACTTCGGCAAGTTGCCGGCCAAGCGACTAGACATCAGCTACAAGCTTGCGCCTCTGACGAACGCGGAGTTGGAGGGCTCGTCAGAAGGCTGGCAAAAGGTGGCCTCGCCAAAGCTAGCAGTCATGTCACCAACTGGACGTACGCTCAGTACGCCCACTTTGTCCTGTGCCCCTTCATCCGCACCCATCTCTTATCGGCAGGCAATGGAGACAGCTAGCGTACACCGTGACGCTAGCAACCACTCGTACAGCGCGGCCGGGCAAGTGTACAAGAAAGGACATTTGTACAGACAGGCAGCAGGCTACTATGCTGAGCGCGGCCGTGAGGAAGCGCGCAGTTTCGCCAAGGCCAAGAGTGTTGCCGCCGACATACATGTTGCGAGTACCAGCTCGACCAACGAGATCGATCTCCATGGCGTCGAGGTCGCTGACGGTGTGAGAATCGCGCGGGAACGCGTTTGGGACTGGTGGAACAACCTGGGAGAGTACAGAGCGAGGAGGGCCCAGGAGGGCTTCACGATTGTCACGGGCCGGGGTCTCCATAGCGCTGGAGGTGTGTCGCGACTGAGACAGGGCGTCATTGCCGCCCTCGTCAACGATGGATGGAAAGTGTCGGTCGGGACTGGGAGTTATCGGGTGACGGGCCGCCGGTGATTTGGCTGGCCGAAGACGGTTCCTAGAGCATCGCTTGCTTGCGTCAGCCATCGGTATCTGGACCCGACATTGAAACGCTCGGAGACTTTCCCGGCCAGGCACCAGCATTAAATGCCCTGAAACTTGCATGCCTCCTTTGCCCGGGAGTGGACCATTTGAACTATGAAGAGACGGAGCTATCATGGAAGGGAAGATCGTGGAAGGGAAGGCAATTTCTGGAAAAATGATTGTATGGTCTGCAATCATGATTGAGATACCATTTTGGAGGGCAGCTTTGAGGCGACTTGCGTACCATTGGGGCGTTCTACTTGAGATATAGGCGGATTGATGTCACAAGATTTAACGAAGCACAGGTCCTCCGTCTTTTTGGACCAAATATATGCATCACGGCGACAGATCACCTAGAGATAGATCCCTTGTTTCTTCTACTATCGCGGTCTCTGGCAGTGACATACAGCAATGGCATCTGGAGCATTCAGCCCGGACACCATTCCCAAACTCCTCCAGAAATATCTACCAGCCTCGAAGGACCTTTGATAGTCTCAAGGGTCCGTCGCCACGTTCCAACAGGTAGCGGGCTACGCGTGGTTCAGGACTTTGGTGTCGCCCACCGCCCGGCTCAACCACACGAAGCCTAAGCCATTGTTAACCAACATCGAAATACAAGCCCGTCAATCTTTCCCTCCCCCCTGCCCCGACCCAAGCGGCGCAGCACTGCCGCAGCCTCCGCACCAACGGTCACCGGCCAATCATACATCGGACCAACGGTTGGGTGTCGTGTGTCTCTCCAACATGCACCAACATGCGTTCGAGTGGATCTCTAGGCACCCGAATTCCGGACAACGTCAGTGGACGAGCGAGCATCTGGCGATGCCGCATGGTGGAGCCGGGCGCACCCGCGGCTCTCGTTCGCTGTGTTGCTATTAGGGGTACCTAGACAACAAGGGATAGGAGCGAGCACGTTGGCGCGTCGTTCAAGGCGAGACTGCTGTTTTTCTTGAGGAGCCAAGTGACGAATCTGGCAATTCTTCTCCTTTGGACAAAACACGAACCCCCAATTCCAGAAGCCCTCACTCGGCTCCAGCCCTTGCCTTGTCTCGTCCGTGTCATGTCCTGAGATGGAACGCGCCCGGCTCTCGTATATAACAATCTCCCCTTCACCACCACCCACCGCCGGATGACTCTCGATGCCCTCCGACTCGCTCAAGTCACACATCAACCACTATCCAGTTCCGTCTCTCCAGGACAACGCAGACCCGACGCACTACGACGCCACATACGACCTCCCTTCAACAAAGTGCCTCGGCACCTTCCGCACCATGGCAACCGGCTGCTCGTCCCCGCCCGAGAACAGGCCGCTCAATCCGAACGTTATGTTCCCGCCCATGACGCCTCCGTCCCATGCCTCCTCTGATTATTACCACCCCGGCGGCGATGAGGGCGTCTCACCCAAAGTGTTTGCCAAGTTCCCCTTTAGCTTCGTCGGCGCGCTGCGCGTCCTCACCATCGCACTCAGCATCGTGCTCATCGTCCTCGAGATCAAAGGCAGATACAGCGGGCTCTCCGGCCTGTTCATCACCTTCGCCATCCTGCAGTTTTTTTTGGCTCATCTTGGCGCTCCTGACGCAGGGTCGTGGCCGCCGTGGCGGACGGAGGAGGGGCTGCACTATTGACCTCGGGTTTGTCAAGTGCATCTTTGGGCGACGGGGTCGCGATGATGATGCTCATGAAGGGGGTGGCATGGGTATGCTGGCCTGGATGGACGATGGCGGCAGCAAGGAGAGCATGATGATGGGGCTGGTGTACACCGCCTTGGACGTCATCTTTGCGGCCAACGCTTTCACGACCGGCGTTCTTGCTGCCGACGAAGCAGACTTTTGGATATGGCAGGACCATGTCGCTATCGCCGTTATTGCCATCTTGATTGGGTAAGTTCCCTCATTACAGCTTGTCAGCATCCTCCCTGGATTGGTTACTGACAAGCACAAAGCGTCTTCGACTGCGCCATCGCGGTTGCCGAGCAATTCGCAATCTTCAAGCGTGCCAAGGTACAGGTCATGTGGGATACGGATGAAGAGGATGATCTGGCTTCGCACAAGTACCGCATCAGGCTTCCTCAGCACCCTGAGCAGAGGCATGCTACCATGTCTGTTGCAGCCTGACGAAAACAAGCAGCCCGCTGTTCAAAATGTTGCAGGTGCTGGCTTATCAGGATGATGTTACACCACGAAAGAAGACGAGTATGCCTTCAGGCGAAGGAAACGAAACGGAAAACAGGAAAACCATGACACAGATATTGAAAGAGTGCTTTATCCGGAGTTTGTACGAAGGGTCTTGAGTTGAAATTCGCATATGCAGGGCGTTACGTTACAGCCATCTTGTCTAAGTATGTTTTTCCAAGCCTCTAAGGCGGGTAACCCACTCGTTTTATCCCATCTATACATTGCATCGTATGGTAGCTGTTCGTCGGCCATACTACACACCGCTTCAGGAAGCCCTCCTTGCCTCGACCGCAGCACCGCACCTCTCCCAGATATCCCTGCTTGTCAAGACAGTCGTGACGAGCATGGCAATTCCCACGGTACCCGCTTGGACATTCACCCAGCCCAAAATAACACCGGGAATGAGACAATCCAACGAGTCTGTGAAGACTTTCCGTCCCAGCGACTTGACCTGGACGGCTACATTCCTTCTCCACCTCTTCCTCTCCTCCCGTCTCTTGACCACGATAGCCCTGAGGCGAGCACGCTCAGCTTCCCAATCAAGCTCCTCCTCGCCACCGTCGCCCTCTTTCTCTCCACCGGTACCCTTTTTCTCCCCAGGCCCCCCCTGGGCCTGTTCGCCGGTTCCATACCCATGACCATGCTGCGGCACAGGCGCATACGCAAACGCTTTCAGCATCCTGGTCAAGTTCGCAAACACCCCGGACACCAAGGCGAGCAGCCAGAACCGTTGGGCCTCGATGTTGAGCATCACCGTGCGCTCCGCGCCAAAGATCTCAATCTGCGGGACGCCCAGCAGGTCCGGCAGCGTCAGGGACTCGAGACCGCCGTAGAGGCCGAGGAGCGTGAACTTCAAAATGTCAAGCCAGGTTTCCAGGCCAACGCTTTTGCTTTTCGGGGAGCCGGGCGGGGCTGGAGACGACGATATGGAGGAGTAGAGGTTGTATGACGTGCCGAAGGAGTTGAGGAACCAGAAGAAACGGATGAAGCGGCGGGTTAGGTTCAGGTGGCCTTTCAACGGGCCGAGCGCCTCGAGGAGGGGCGAGTCTGAGGCCAGGAGGACGAGGGAGATGAGGGATGGGTAAGCACTGAAGATTGCGGTGAGGGATTGGAGGCCGCGAAGTATGCGTTCGAGCCCGGCTGTGGTCGTGTTAGTAATGGTGAGAGTGGCCGGTGAGGGGGGCAGTGAGGGACGAGCAAGAAACGCGCCCTTCACTACGAGCTCATCTTGAACAGCTCAGAAGCCGGGCCAAGAACATAGTGGCTAGGTGCCATTTCCGCCAAAACCACAAGAAGACGCGGGGTGTAGAGACAAGACCAAGGGGGGTACACTCACCACTGTCGGACCCGAAGGCTACAAACTGATCATACTTGAAAGAAGTCATTTCCGAGATTCCGCCGACAAATCCAGATACCCAAAAAAAAACCCTCGCGAATAGACCCCAGGAATAAGGATACAATTGATTCGAGGTATCGACTATGGATGTTCCGACCGGCCGGGGAATGGTTGTTGGGCAACGGCGGGTAAAGATCGGTCGTGACAAAGAAATCCCGCCGGGGTCGTCGGAGGTTCTTTGACCGGGTCCAGCCGAAGTCCAGTGAGAGCGGCTATCCCGGGATCTGTGGGCCGAGATGATCCTAGCTGCAGCACGGAGGAAGCGAGCAAGCTGAGAAATCCAACGGCCTCATTGGATGAGCGTTTTGCGGCTTAACGCCGAAATTGACGCGTTGTGGAATGGGCGTGAATGATTCATAGACTGCCTTCCCCCTTGGATTGTACTAAATCGTGGCAATTGACCACCCGGCATATCCTTGGGGCTCGTCTGGTCATGTCGTGTCAGTAAACAAGCAATTGGTCACCAACGCAAGAGTTGCGTGCGTGACTGTCGTGAACAAATGAACTCCGGCACATTTAGGGCTCTGCTAATGTACGATACTAATATATACAAGCCCTCAGGCGCCAGTCTACAAGCATGCAAAACCTCAGCCTTTTACTGTCCTGGCGAGACCAACTTGCCCTGAGCCCGGGCATCGGGCGCCCAACCACCACCCAAGGCGTTGGCACCACCGTTCTGAGCGGCGTACTCCTCCATTCTCTTCTCAAGCTCGGGACGGAAATGTCTGATAAGACCCTGAAGGGGCCAGGCAAAAGCCTCACCAAGAGCTAGAGAAAGACCCGTTAGTATTGAAACCGTTTACGTCATGGAGAACACATACCACAAATGGTGTGACCCTCAACCTGCTTGGTGAGCTCCTGAAGCATGTCGATCTCACGTGGCCGGCCCTGACCCTTCTCGAAGCGCTTCATGATCTGGTCGGTCCACTTGCTACCTTCTCTGCAAGGCGTACACTGACCGCAGGACTCGTGGGCGTAGAAGTGGGAGAGACGGCTGATGGCGCGGACAACGTCGGTGCTCTTGTCCATGACAATGACAGCGGCGGTACCAAGACCGGACTGGCTGTCCTTCAGAGCGTCAAAGTCCATGAGCTGGTTATCGCAGACGCTCTTGGGAAGGATAGGGGTGGAAGAACCACCAGGAATGACGGCCAGCAGGTTGTCCCAGCCACCACGGACACCGCCGCAGTGCTTGTCAATCAGCTCACGCAGGGGTATCGACATCTCCTCTTCGACGGTGACGGGGTTGTTGACGTGGCCGGAGATGCAGTAGAGCTTGGTGCCCTGGTTACGCTCGCGGCCAAAGCCTGCGAACCAGTTGCCACCACGTCTGCAGATGGTAGGGGCAACGGCGATGGTCTCAACGTTGGCGACGGTCGAAGGGCAGCCGAAGAGACCGACGGCGGCAGGGAAGGGCGGCTTGAGACGAGGCTTTCCGGGCTTGCCCTCGAGGGACTCGATCAGGGAGGTCTCCTCACCGCAGACGTAGGCACCGGCACCGCGGTGGATGAAGACGTCGAAGTCGTACCCGGAGTTGCAAGCGTTCTTGCCAATCAAACCGTCCTTGTATGCCTCGTTGATGGCGTTCTGGAGGACAGCGGCCTCTTGGACGAACTCGCCGCGAATGTAAATGTAGGCGGCGGTGGCGTTCATGGCTCGGCCGGCGACGAGGCATCCCTCGATGAGTTTGTGGGGGTCCTTTCGCATAATCTCGCGGTCCTTGCAGGTTCCGGGCTCACCCTCATCGGCGTTGACAACCAGGTATCTCGGCTTGTCGTCCTTGTCCCAGTCCTTGAAGTTCATGAACGACTGCGCGGGTGCCATCTGCGTTAGCCCGTTGTCCGATTCCTTCCCTTGATTGCCGCGGCAATGATCCAGCAACTCGCAAGGTGTCAACCTACCCATTTCAACCCTGAAGGGAAACCGGCACCTCCACGACCACGAAGACCAGAGGCCTTGACCTCACTGATGATCCAGTCGTGTCCCTTGAGAATGATTTCCTTCGTCTTGTGCCAATCGCCCATCTTCTTCGCCGAAGCCAGCGTCGGGGGCAACCGGCCGTAGAGATTCTGGAAAATGCGGTCCTGGTCCTTAAGGCCGCCGTATGTTCGTACCGTTGCGAAGTTTCGCGCGGCCTGCGCGGCCTGCGCAGGCAACCGCCGGGGAGTGGCCATCGTGGGCGTTTGGGGGGTTTGGTGGTGGATGGAGGGTGTCGGTCGGATGAATTCGTCGTCGTGGAACGAAGCTCTGCTGCACCAAGTCGATGATGCTTATTTCCAATAGGCGTTGATTGGCCAATGCGGGCCGTTTAGTCAGCCATTCAGTCACGTGACCGACGTTGATGCATCAACCGGGGTTATGCGCTGGGGCAGCTGGCAGAGAATGAGCATCGGCGGCCGATGCGATGCCCCACGGCAAGCTCACTGGTCACTGACATCGCCGCGCGCCGTCCGTCAAGCAGTTTAGAGAAACCTGGTCTCGCGTTGCGATCGTCTCTAAGAATGTACCATTCACCTTCCGGATAGCCAATTTTCAAGGGTGGAGCAACCCAGAATACACTTCACAATGTCGTCTAGCAAGCGGCATTCTATGGTGCCCGCCGTCTCCAACAGCGGCCCGCGACCGCCAGTCAACTTCTCTTCCTCCCTCACCGTCGCTGAAACTGCCATTCTTGTCGGAACGCATTCGATCACAATCCAGTCAGAAAGTGTGCTACACCCGCGATCGAAGCTGGAGTCTACCAACGGCAGCATCCTCATCGGTCGACGGTGCATCATCCACGAGCGAACTCATATCGGCGCGGTCGGCAATGATGATGCTAGTGGAGGAGTTTTACTCGGAGACTACGTGACCGTAGAAGTCGGCTCGGTCATCCAGGCTGGAGGCACGGAGATTGGAACAGATACCGTAATTGGAGTCCGATCTCGGATAGGGAGTGGTGCTATCATTGGCAAGGTTGGTGTGACGCTCCTTATGACGAGCAGAGATGCTGACTGCCACAGAATTGCACGATATCACCTATGACCGTGATAAAACCTGGCGAGAAGATACCAGACTATACAGTTGTTTACTCGAACGGCCAGCGGCGGACCGATAGACGAGGAGTCGCAGACTTGAAGCATAAGGCGCAGGCGCGGCAGATTGACGTGCTCAGGAGATTGATACCCAACAAGGCCGAGAAATGGCTGAGTTAACAACTACACTTCAATGATACCCCATAGTTCATGTCATCAGAATTTTCTTTCCCATCACAAGCTGGGAACCGTCGATAAGAACTTGTTGGCTGGCTATACCCGGTGCCACTTGACCTTGAGTACCTCTCTGCCTAGTAATGGTGTGAAGCTACGCATGTATGTCTCTTTGAACAGGAACATCCTGACACGACAAACCGCTGTAGTCAAAACTTCTAGTAATAGAAAGCCAGCTGAAAGCCAACCCCAAAATGACAGGGCAGAGTCACTTCGGTAAGATCTATGTTTGAGGCACTCGAATTCGAGCCCGTTGCCCGAGCTCGACGATCCCGTTATGCTTCTCGCCGACCTACCGGCGCAGTAGAACGTCAGCCGATACGCCGCTCAAGGGACACAGCGTGCCGACTTTGCCGTCGACGGGTAGCTGTCTGACCCGCTCACTACTTCCGTCGCTCAACTTTACTAAAATCGATGGTATGCCTTCTGTGCTGCGGTCGAGGGAGGCAACGGTGGCTTCAATTATTACATCTGGACCTGCAATATCACCACTCACTGCGCGAATAGGAAACACTTTCGGTCACACAGATTCCCGTCATGTTGATGGTTCTTAGGCTGTCGGTTTAAGGTTGGTGTTTTAGCCGAATCGTTTCTCAAAAAATGTTTGTAGGCTCTACGGCAAGGTGTAAACAAGCTAGCAAGATCTTTTCCTTCCACATCGGCTTCAAATGGAGATAGAAGACTGCTACTGGAATCACAGATAAAAGACATTGACACCATAGAGATTGTTGAATTGGCAAATTGATATCTCTCAGCCTCTTCTTCTGAGCAGCTCTTGCCAACTATATTTTCTTCGTTTTTGCCACGAGTCTTTACCAGTCTGCAGACACTTTTAGTTGATCAAAGACGCTTAATTTTCTACCATGCTCTGCATTTCTCGCTTCCTCTGGCGTCCAGCGAGATAATACATCTCAACATAAACATATGTGTTAGGCTCACACATGTGTACATGTGCTAGAGAGTTTAACAGTATCATTCATTCTAGTTGTATCCAGAATTTGAAGCCCTTCCCGGAATTGGACTCTCGGCTTCTATTAAACCCACTGGTCGCCCTTCCAAAGACCATATCCTGTAAAATGGGTCTTGAAATCTTGCGTTTATTAAAACATCGACAGGTATGATCACAAGGGGTCATATGATTCGGGTGGTGAACTGGAAGAGATCCAGGTCCAGATTCCATTTGCTTTTCACACACTCTAAGAACCTATCCAATACATAAATCCATCTGCTTCCTTCCCTCCCTATCGACAAATATGAACATATCATGGGACCACTCGGTGGAAGATATTAGCCATGGAGACGAGTTGGCCTACGCCAAAGCCAGACTCAAGAATTTGGAAGCCAACCTCGCCGACTACATTATCAACGCCTCGAAGGAATAGAGCAACAAAATGCATCATAACGACAAGAACTACAGCGAAATCCTTCATGACATCAATGGTCTGCAGTCGCTCTTTGAAGCTCTTTTCCGCCTTAGCTCCTACGATACCGGACGAGGAGCTATAGCCAATTGTAAACAAACAAGAAAGACCAATTTATTTCTTAGATTTTTAAATAAATGGGCGATCGGCCACATCTAAAATGCCAAGTTGGGTGCTCAATTCGTTGACGGCATAAGAAAGACGCTTGGGAAATCTCAGGACCAGGTGAAGCCAAGGGTCATGCACAAAAGCCGTTTCCATACGACTATGATCTGTAAAGCAAACCAACAATTTCTCCTGAGTCGCTTGAGCTTGTTGGCTGACACTGCGTTTACACCTCGTCGGAAAGGTGCCGAGCAACTCGGCGCGTGCCCTCAAAAGCACGGCGATACGGCCGTCAGCGTGGTATAATCTCCACTTTTCTTGCTGCCGGCTCCGGTCGCCTTCATCTACGGTCGCGCCGACTGCCCACACTGAGCACCGAAATGGGCCGAAAGCCGAACGAGCTGTCGGTATGGAGAACGGAGCCTTGATCACACATGGCTACGAACAATCCCCCCAGGTTTCTTTGCGTATATCGGTGAAGACCTCTGCCAGAAGACAGAAGGGAGCACTCCGGGGCCCGTGAAAATCCGGGGCGGATGACTTATCCCTTGCCCATCGTGCTTGGGTTTTCAACCTCTCATTGCCATCTCCACTTCACTCATCAACCTCGTCACCGCCGTTGTCATTCACGCTCCGCCACCTCATCTGCCCACCCCTTCAACGGAACTCGGACGTGCACATCCCTTCCAATACTCAGGGTTCACCAGTGCACATACCAATCTCATCATAACGATCCTATCGCACTCATCCCTCCCTTGCCAAAATGAGTCGCGCGCAACAGAAGCACGATCCCCATACCCACCACCGCATCGGCCAGCTCGTCGAGCCGGATTCCGACGGCTATGTTGTCCGCCGCTTCCCGACCGACCACGTCGAAATCTACGGCGAAAACCCCACCAACCTAGAGATTCCCGGCGGCACCGGCCACTTCAACCTCTTCCACGTCCGCTGCCACGCCGCGCCCCCGGCGGCGGACCAGAAACCCTCATGCCACACCGATTCCCTCGTCATCGCCATCCACGGCATATGCCCCCCTCAGAACAGCCCGGACCAGCCGCCGACGAAATCCGCTGTCGGCGTCTACCTCGGCCCCAACAACGTCGCCAACCGCGCGTGCCGCGTCCCAGACGCCGCGGACCGCGGCCATGTCATGCGCGACACGGACGGCAGTGACAGCCGCGACCGCCCGCAGCACACGCAGCAGCGGGCCGACCTGTACGCGGCGATTGCGGGGCTGATGGAGGGGGCGCGTATCGCGCAGCAGGGGTTGCCGCATCCGCGTGGGGTGGGCAGGGCGCCGGCGCCGTTCAAGCTGCACCATGTCGTGGTGAAGAGCGACTCGGCGTACTTGGTGGAGGGCGTGGCGGGCGGGCGGAACGGGGAGCAGCCGCACATGAAGAAGTGGCTGGCCAACGGGTGGAAGAACACCAAGGGAGAAAAGGTCAAGAACGAAGACTTGTGGGACAATCTGATGCTCACGATGATGTCGCTGGGCAAGCTGGGCGTAGCGGTGGAGTTTTGGCAAGTTCCGAAGAAGGAGAACAAGGAGGCGGACAGACTGGCAAAGTACGCGCTCGAGCAGGACGTGAACTGGTTTGATGAGAAGGGCATTTTTGGCAAGGAGGAGCACAAGGGCGATAAGAAGAAGCCTGAGGCGGCCAAGGATGAACTGGTAGCGATGGAATGATCTCACTGGATGATAGGCACACACGGTCCAGAGAAAAAGGAGTTAGATTACTATTGGTCTACGGAGTGGAACGAAGACGTCTCTACAGCGTTCGGTGACGGGGAGTGGTTGTGGAGTTGCCTCCGGTGAGCGGCAGGACCTCGATCACGGGAGTCTCGTAAATCTCCCAGTTATCCGACGCCTTGGGGTTGCCAAACGGCTTCAGAGCGGCGATGCGCCACCTGGTCACCGAAAGTTAGCATCACGAACCGGTCCGATATGGCATCTGGGGCCCACTGACTTGTACTTTCCAGGTTTGATCTGGCTTCCGTCCGCCAGCTTGCCAAGCCACCACGACTCATAAGGGGAGTCGCGGGACTGGTCCTGCAGCGGGTAGGAGATGGTGTTGTTGACGCTGTCGGTGGCGGGGTCGAAAACGGGGTAGTTGACGCTGTTGTAGACGTTGAAGCTGGCGACGGAGCCAATGTACTTGTTCTGGCCGACGACGGGCGGATAGACCCATTCGCGCTCCTGGTAAGTGGGCTCGAAGATCTAGGGGGGTTCGCGTCAGCAACTTCAAATTTGAAGCGGACACAGGGGGTCAATGCTTACGTCCCAGCGCAGCTCACGCGTTCCCCAGGTCAGAGCGACTTGAAGTTTGGCAAAGTCTTGCTTTTCGAGGGAGAGGTCGAAGGTGAAGCTGATGACCACGGGTTAGTCATGCTACTCCTGTAGCACAGGGTGTCGGGAGCCTACCTCGACTTCTCAGAGAGCAGCGTTCGGTTGACGCTAGAAATGACACGGGGGTATCCCATGGATGTGTAATACATGTCAGCAATCTCGTGCTTGATGCTTCCGCCGACGCCTACGAAAGATGATTAGCAACAACCAAGTCAAAGTGGGGATCAAATCGCACCATAGTAGGGCACAGAGAGCACATCGCCAGCGCTGGAGCTGATGAGGATTTTGCCGCTGAAGATAGGCAGTCTCGTGGCGTTGAGACCCTGGGGAATATCAAAAGAGAACCTAGGAAGTATGTTAGCTTGCTTCAGAGTCAAACTGTCTTCAGGATAACCTACTTCGCAGTCTTGGTCTGGCCGGGTCCGACCTTGAACGTGCCCGAAGGCACGCTCACGGGGGTACCTATCTTGAACGGCTCAATCTCGAGGAGATCCTTGATGCGAGGAACAGCAATGGTCCCAGCATTAGCAGCCTCCGCGGTCCAGTACGATTCGAAGCCGCCGGCATCCTGCACCTTGAACACGTACTCGAGCTCCGTGGTGCCGGTGTTGGTGATGTCGACCTGGTGGTACCGCGAAAAGTGGTGTGTATCGTTGAGCGCGAACTTGGTCTCGCCAGACAGCTGCGAAGTCGCATTAAGCACGGAGACTGCATCGACAAGGCCGGCCCCGACCTGGATGGGAGGGGCCCAGAAGCCAAAGTCCTTTGTGGTGCCGTCGGACCAGGGAATGGCGCGACCCGAGGCAACGATGCGCGCGTGTAGGGCCTTGGCGAAGCCGGCGCCGTGCGTGGAGCGGCCGCCGTGAGCGCTGATGTATAGAGCGGCGACGCCGGCGACGTAGGGGCAGGCCATGGACGTGCCTGAAAGGTCGCGGTAGCGCGATCCGATGTAGGGGGCGAAGATCCTGCCTCCGGGGGCAGTGATGTCAGGCTTCACCTCGAGTTCGAATGTGCCGCCCCAGGACGTGAACTGGGAGGGTTTTCCGCCACCGGCGTTGTACATGGCGACGTAGTTGCTGTTCTGGTCCAGGGAGAAGTCTGCAGTGACGTTGCCGCCAGCGATGACGGTCTTCACGATGGCCTCGCCGGCGTCCTTAGAGAGGAGACCCCATTTGCTCTGCGCCCAGCCGGAACCGGAGAACCCGACAACGGGTCTGTCGGTCAGGTAGAAGAGCATGAACCTAGCGCCACGCTCCTGGACCCATCTCTGTCTGATGTAATCCTGGCATCCCTCGTCGAACCGCACAAGCGGAATCGTCCCGGTGAGGTTCAAGCCGTCAGGGAGTGGCTCGCAGGCGTCGTTCTCGACGCTGATGTTCAGGGTAATGGGGACGATGGGCCAGCCGACAATCTCGGCGGGGAACAGCTCTTCGGCGGGACGGTAGCCGAGGATGGTCCTATTGGACTGGCCGTCGAGGTTGAAGGTGCCGGCGAACTGGCGGGCTGAGACAATGGAGGCGTCGGCAGAACCCACGGCAAGAACCTCTTTGCCAGCGGCGCCACTGCTGGCGAAGAAGGGGCCGACGTCGCCCGAGTTGCCGGCTGCAATTGTGACCACGACGCCTTGCTCGACAATGCGGGAGGCGACGAGGGCCCAGGCGTTGTCGGACCAGCCGCCGGTGGAGCCGACGGAGGCGGTGATGATGTCGACGCCGTCGTCAAAGGCGCGAAGGAAAGCCTCGATCAAGACTTCCTCACCAGTGCCCTCCTGTTGAGACGTTCAGAGTTGAAGGGAGACGACCGTTCGCTCGGGGATCTTACATTCGGACCAAAAACCTTGTAGGAGTAGATGGTGGCTTCAGGGGCAACTCCGGTGAATCTGATGAGAAAGTAAGTCGATATCCGCTTGGCCCGTTTAGTTTACAGACTTACTCCGCGCTCTTGCCGGCAATGATACCGGCAACATGCGTGCCATGACCGGCCTGGTCCATGGGGTCCTCATCGGGCTGTCTCTCCTCGCCGGGGTAGGGCCAGTAGCCTGCTGAAGTCAGTCATCATTCCTTCTGGGCCTATAATGGCGAACCTACTGTTGTCGCCGATAAAGTCATACCCAGCAGCAACTTTGCAGCCCTCTCCGAAGCAACCTCCAAGCTGGGATTGGTCAGCTATCGGCGTATAGGAGATACGCAAGAAGAAATCTTACAGCGGGATGAGTGTACTCAGTGCCGGTGTCGACAACACCGACCTTGACGCCCTTGCCAAGAATACCCTGCTCATGAAGCTTATCGACGCCTGTCATCCAGTGGATGGAGTAGTTGAGCGCCTTGGCATCGTCGCTGAACGACTCCCCAGCCACGACGGGGGCAAGTTGAATGCGGGTAGAGTGCCATGCTTTGACGACCGGCGCAAGCGCCTCGAGAGAGTCCGTGTTCTCACTGTCGGACTCTACGGCGATGCCTTTGAAGATGGACGAGTCGAACACATGGAGGATTCTGCTTCCAGGGCGGGCCTGGAGCTGCTGGACCACGGCGTCCTTGTCGGCTCCCTATGAAACATGAGCGTCTCGCGTTGTGAGGGTTCGTTTTTCGACAAGCTTGCATACCTGCTCGAGCTCAAGGATGAACTTTTTGGGCGTGACGACGGTGTCGTTGGACGGACGAACATCGTCGTCAACGGCACGTCGAGAGACTTTGGCAACGCCCGTGCCGGCCAAAGCCAGCACGGAAACCAGGGCACTCGCGACACGCATCGTCGCTCAAATGAACGAATGTGGTCTCGAGACTCGAGTCGAGGGCCAATGCCGTGTTCTCTTCCTCGCTTCTTCGTGGCTGTTCGCCGGACAGCAAACGCCTTTTATGAGCCTCCGCAACTCGCGACACCCGGCGGACTCGAGCGTGATGCCACGACCCGTTGACGATCTCGTATTGAAGCCAGTACCACGGCATGCACTGCGAACCCCAAACCCCGGCATCTTGTCCCCTTTCGGCAGTCGTCGCAGTGGCATCCCCACCCCAGAGGCGACCTACCGTTGAAGCCAAGCAATTGCGGCCCACCACCGACCATGGCGTCCAACAACCGGATCCCTCGTTCCCCCTATGTGCCTTGCATCGACCTGCCATCTTGAGCTTGGTCCATCACCCCATCACTTTATTCTTGCGTTGTTTTCGTTTGTTTTATTTTTCTTCACTTCTCGGTATGCACGCTAGAGACGTGCATCTTCGTATTCTGCGATCCTGGGACACAAGCCGGGGGTTTAGAACGACCTGCCGGCTTCGGAGGCCGGTGGGATGGGAAGTCGTGATCATCGCGAGAACCGCGCTTCGAGTCCCGCGTCGCTTCGGTAGGTGGCGCCAGAGGTGCAGATGCTTCGGAACGACCCGCCCTTGTCCTTTATGGTTATTTCCGCCCAAAAAGAGTGGTCACCACGGATGGATGACGATGAACCGGCTTTGATGGAGAGACAAACACGTCTCACTCTGAGTGCTTACCGCTGTCGGCTTTAGGTTTCTCAGCTCTATCCATCACAAGTGTGACGTGGGCGCACGAGCTATCAACATCGTGAGATATCCGTCGGACTCTGGGTCTGAATGAGGCGTTCCATGAGAGTCCTTGGCAGCGCCGGAGCCATCTCAGTGCTCACAGAAGCTCGAGACAAACCAGTCACGCAGCATCAGAGACACTCGTGTGCTGATATACTTGATGTCAACATGTCGCCACTTCACCCCGGGTTGTTCTTCGAGCGCCGAGATGCCTGTTGCGCTCTCTTCCACAAGGTCACATTCTCCAGAAAGCCCGAGAAGCCGTTCGCGACAACTACCAGCAGTGATGACCGGAAGTAAAAGACAGCAGCGTCGGGATATCGACCGCACCAGGCAGATACCAACTATGCCAGGTTACATGGCGCCATCCACTTCTTTGTCTTTCAACTGAGGCTTGAAGCGTCTTCGCGGTTCTGCCGCCCGACAAAACGAGACAAAGCGTTCTGCAGTACTAACCACCTAGAACCGAGCAAACGTGGTTCTCGTGTGTTCCCATCAACGGCACTGTTTCCCTTCTTCCTCCTCGAGACCGAGAATAAGGACCCGTGGAGACAGAGGAACGTGGTAGAGGAATTAGCAGGAGAGAAAGAAAGCTTATGCAAAGAACGGGATGCTGGTCCGATTGGCTCGGCCGGGCTTGTCACACAGGCAGACCAGCCGGTGGTCAGCACGAAAAGTCCGACCTCGTGCCGGCCACATGGCAACGCTGACTGCATGTCGGTTGAATGCCACTTGCATCTTGGCACGAAGACTTTGTGACTGCCGGGCGATTTGGAACTTCCAAGTTGTCAACTCCTGTCAGACCGACCGACTTACCTTACCCCACACAACGTGCCAACGTTTGGGTCTCCCAATGAGACCTCTGGGCCCCGGAATAGCTGCATTTTTGGACAAGGTCCTAACGTTGCATTGTGGGCTTGGTTCCCCGCGTTCGAAAAACGGCTGAATTGCTATGCGTCGGCTTCCGAGGAGGGTAGCAGCGATGTTGAGGCACATGAGGCCATGGGATTCTGGGCCATTGCAATCCCATAAAAGGGGCGTGTATGCTCACAGAGAATCGACTACTCCAATGGTCAGGAAACACGCCTGCATACGGTCGACTGCGCGAGATGTTCCGGCCCGTCACTGTTTTCACGAGCGTCCTCGCTCTGCTGGTGTCATCGCCAGTCGCCGCAAGGTCGATGCTGTTGGAGTCCGCGACCATACTTGAACGAACTGAGCAGGTCAGGGACTCGTACGACTATGTCATCGTCGGCGCTGGAACCGCGGGGTTGACTGTCGCCGACAGGCTGAGTGAGAATGGAAAACGTTGGTCCCTTTGAACTCCATTCGTCTCGCGCCCAAGTTGCTGACCATCAGCGCCAGACTCTGTCCTGGTGATCGAGTATTGCCACCTCAGTATGTAAAGCCGCCTGGCGTCACGAAGCTCCTGGTCAGCTAACACCTCGAAGTATCTGATGAGGTCATCGAGGCCGGCGGCGGCCGCTGGTTCAACGACCCCGGCATCCAGTACAATATCACATCGACCCCGCAGTCTGGGATGAACAACCGCACGCAATTCGTCTGGATCGGGTGCTGTGTCGGCGGCAGCTCGGCCATCAACGGTATGGTCATGGTCCGTGGGACAAAGGTCGAATACGACGGCTGGGCGGAGCTGGGGGGGCCGAACTCGACCTGGGACTGGGACGGTGTGCTGCCGTATTTCAAGAGGGTGTGTGCCTGTGGCCGTTACTCCTTTCGTATCTTTGGTTCCTGACTAACACTGAAATCGCAGGCTGTGCATTTCACCCCTCCCGAGGAGGAGATTGCGCAGGCGTTCAACATCACCTGGGACCCGAACGCTTGGGGTATGGAGGAGAACACGAGGATCTTCGCGTCGTTCCCCGAATACCAGAACCCTTGGTTGAGTAAGAAGAGCGCGCAGCCGCCGACAAACGGAGAGGTGCTGACACTGTGCAGTACCCACGTACCAGGCCGTCAAGAAGATGCCGCGAATGCATGTCCCCCTCGACGGTGCGGGCGGTGACAACGGCCTCTTCTGGTTCCCGTCCTCGATCGACCCTAAGAGTTACCGGAGATCATACGCCCGCACCGGCCACTACGACGGCATCACTCGCTCCAACTTCGAGGTCATCACCAGGCACAAGGTCCGGAAGATCCTTTTTGACGGCACGACGGCAGCCGGAGTCGAGTTCACCCCCCGCGACGGCGACGCCCAGCCCATCACAGTGAAGGCCACCAAGGAAGTCATCCTCGCCGCCGGCGCAGTCCATACCCCACAAGTCCTACAGCTCAGCGGCATCGGGCCGAAGCCACTGCTCGATGAGGCTGGCATCCCGGTGCTTCTCGACATTCCCGGCGTGGGCCAGAACTTCCAGGACCACGCATATCTCAGCGTCGGCTACGAATGGCGCAACGGCACCCCCTCGGGCCCTGACGTCCCCGCGAACGGCGACCCATCCAGCGTCGCAGCCCCGAACCTCGGCGCCTGGATCGGCCTGCCCACGATGACGTCCGACTTCGAGGCCATCGCGTCCCGCTACGAGGCCCAGGACCCGGCAGACTTCCTGCCCGAGGGCACGCACCCGACTGTAGTGGCTGGCTACGCGGCCTTCAAGGCTCTCCACGCGAAGCTTCTACGCGACAAAAACACGAACGTCATGTGGCTGCCCCTTTCGGGCGGCGCGGGCGGCATCGTGATGGCCATGCACGTTGTCAGCCAAGGGACCATCAACATTGACCCGTCGGACCCGGAGGGCGAGCCGGTTGTGGACTACCGCGCGCTGAGCAACCCTGTCGATATGGACATCATGGTCGAGATTGTCGAGTTCATGCGCAAGTACATGGCCAGTCCGGACTTTGCGGAGTTCCAGCCCCTCGAGACGTCCCCGGGGGCGAACGTGACGGGCGAGGCGTTGAGGGAGTGGATCAGAGGTCAGTATATCCCGACCAACTTCCATCCGATCGCGACGGCGGCCAAGAAGCCCTTGGAGATGGGCGGTGTTGTTAATGAGGATCTCCTGGTGCATGGGGCGCAGAGGCTCCGCGTTGTGGACGGGAGCATCATGCCGCTCCTGCCGGGGGCGAATACCCAGCAGACGGTGTACATGCTGGCAGAGAAGGTCAGTTTCCATGACTGTGTGACACGCTCCAGAGACACCAGACTGACTGAGACCTTGCTCGTAGGTGGCCGACTTGATCAAGTCTCAGCAATAACGCTGATCGCCATGTCGACGGGGGAAGGGGGCAGTGGCGAGACAAGAGAAGAGAGTTGGTGTTTCGTCTGGACAGTCAAGTTGGGCAAATATCAAAGCCCCAGACAAGGCCATATGAAATGTAACCTCGTGGTCTATAAAGCTTTTGTTTGAATGAGCTTACTGATTTGTGGAGTGCCGGCGGTAGTCGTCCTCTTGGGCTGTTGTTCTCTTGAGGGCTAGATGCTACTGAGTCAAAGGAAGGAGGGAGGTCGAGGGGTGGGTATTGTCCTCAACGAAGCCTCCTCAATTAGACCACACGGCTCGAGGGATATCAACACGCAGGGGTGATGCACAGTTGTTAGCTCTCACCCTCAAGCTGAAATCTATTTCACCACATGTCTCAGGATTTCCCCTTCCTAACTGAGAAGAAAAAAGGTAGAAAAGGGGCATTAACTGTACTCTTCCGTGCGCTGCCCTTCAAGCCAATCAGATGCACACGTCAAAGGCACTAATCCAAATCGGACGAAGAAGAACATAGACCAAGGTAAATCAACAGAGGGAGGCAGCTAAGTGATTGCAAAGATATTATTCATGATTGTGAGAAAAAGAGCGAGGACATAGCGTGAGTCTAGAATCTAAATGGTGGGGTTTCCATGAGCGTTGCTGTGTCTGTGCCGCCAAAGACAAATATCCGCCTCCCACCCACTCATCTCGGAAGAGAGACATGTATGGGTAGGTGATAATAAAAAAGGAAGAAACACTGCGAGAAAGACATCCGCGTGTCCTTTATCATCGCCATCTGCGCCCTTTCCCTTTCCCTTTTTTCGTGGCTAGGTACAAACGCTTTTTGCTTCCTCGCGCAAGAGACAAAGAGTTATGTGTATATAAAACGGGAGGAAAGTTATACATCATTATACAACCAAAGGCTCCATAAATCGGGGGGAGTGAACCGGTGCCACTCTTCTCTCCCTAAAGCCCCAAGACCAAACATGACAAGAGGCGCGGCGCTATAGTCGCACCCCCGGGTATTTTTTGTTTCGCATCGCATACATTTGCATGACCTCTTTTTACGGCTTTGACACCTGCTCCTTTCTGAAGAACTTGAAGAACAAGATGGGGATCACCAGCTGGAAGGCTAGGCAGATCCAGAACCAGTAACTTGAAACACCAGGCATCAGTCCCTGGGAGAAGTCGGGGAAGGTCGTGTTGGGTGACAGGGCGTTGGGGCTTGTCGCGCGCGCGAGCATCGTGAAGGCACTGCCCACGATCTGTGCGCCAATGAGGACAGCCAACACGTGCTGGCGTGTCAGGGTCGCGAGCAGCATCATACCCAGGCCGACGCCCTGGATGTTGTCCAGGAGGCCGAGCCAGAGCCAAAGGCAGCGGGACAAGATAGCCGAACCGACGGGGCCACCGGCCCAGGGGAGGTACATGCCCATGCTGCTGGTACCCCAAAGCATCTGAGCCCAGCGAGGAGCGCACAGGCCGATGGCGAAAATTGGCAGAAGCCAGGTGTGGCTCTCGGAGAAGAAGGAAAAGACGTAGAGGATGATGGCCCAGAGGACGACGAAGAAGCCGAGGGCGAGAAGTACGACGCCCCATCCAGGGATGAACTGCGAGGCGAAGAGGAACTGCCAGTTACGGCCGTAAGGAGCCGACAGCCAGTAGTTCTGGATGATGACCATGATGAAGAAGACAGGGACAAGCTTGCGGCGGACGAGGGAGATGTAGAAACCGGGAATGTTGTCCGGTGCCTGGCGGTAGTAGTCAGGGAGACCGAAGAAGAGGATGAGACCGATGGCCCAGAGCAAAATGGCGACGGGAACGCAAACGACCAAAGCCTTGGGGATGGTGGTGCCGTCGAAGAAAGCCATGGGGGAAGTCTCTGGGGTGTGCGTCAGAGATCCCCAGTACCAGAGCATCAGGGAGTACACCTGAGCAACGCCAGCAACAGCAAGAGCGCGAGTAATCCATTGCTTCGTCGGAGCACCGCCTTCGTCACCAAAGTTGAGCGCGAAAGACAGAGCACCGGCACTGGCGCCAGCTGCGTAGAGAGCAGTGGCAGCGTCTTGCATGGCAGCGCGGCTCTGCCAGGGCGTCATGTAAGGCGAAACACCAAGTAGGAGGAAGGCCAGTCCGAAAAAGGCCCATGGAAGCGACAGAGCGTAGACGGACTTGGTGAAGCGAACCATGACCCACCAGAAGGCGGACGTGACGAGGTAGGTCGCAGCGACAATATACAGTTTGAGGGGCGTCTGGTTGGTCTCGCCCGTGAGGAGGACGATCTGGTACGAGTTGATGGAGATGACCTGACTGAAGGCAAGGAAGAAGGCATAGATGGGCCAGTCACCAATGCGGATGGAAAGGATCCTAGAACAGATTAGCATTTGAAAAGCACAAATGTAGGGACCGACTCACTTCTTGAGACCTGTGGGTGCGTTGTAGTTGTCACCCAGCAGGAACTCGTCGTCGACCGGGCTGTCATCGTAACCAGAGGCACCGGTGAGACCGCTTGGTGTGCGGCTGCGACCACGTTCTCCATCGAACTTGGCACCAAGACCCTTGCTTGATCCTGGACGGCTGGGCGCGGGACTTCTTGACCGGCTGTGATCTCTCCGGCCAAGCTTGGCGTCACGGTATCTCGCGAACCACTTCTTCTCGCTCTTCTTGAGGAAGTTCTCGATGCAGAGATCATTACCCGAGTTCTTGGCAGTCAGGCTGTTGAGCATCTGCTCGAACTCTGCATAAAACTCGCCGTTCTTATCGGTGAAGTTCTGGTCCACGTTTTGTAGTTTGAGATCGTGGCGGTCACCGACGACATCAGGCAGAGACAACTGAGAGCTGTTGCGCTGCTGCTTGTAGAAGCTTGGTTGAGGCAGCCCAAGACCATCAAAGCCGGGGGTCTGGGGAGTCGAGATGTCGTTCTGGGCGCGGATGGCGAAACTGTCCACGCTCACCATACTCTCACGACCGCTAGCGAACATGCTCTCACGAGGTGCTAGCATGCTGTCACGGCCGCCGATGGAGCTCGAGAAAGAGCTGCGACGGGAAGAAGGAATGTTACTCCACGGCATGTTTGGTGTGCCGAGGTCGGGTGAGTTGATACGGCCCGCGGGGCTGGCAATGCGGCTTGGGGGCGGAAGGGGTGACGGGGCTCTTGAACCTGTGGGAGTGAGTTCTGCGCCGTACTCACTGACAGCGACGCTTGATCTCAAGGAAGAGTCGGTCAGATTGCGGATGCCTCCAGCCTTCTTCTGCTTGGCAGCCTCCTTGTTGTGAACCTTGATCGAGTCGTTGTAGAGCGTGTCGAGCTGTCTGATCCACTGCGCGACGGGGAAACGCTGCTTAGCACTCCAAGCACGCATGAGGGCTCGCTTTCTAGGCTTGCAGCTGAGGGCAGAGGCAATAGCCTGCTTGAACTGTTGGAGCAAATGGGCAGGGCTCATGGACTCGACTGTGTACCAGAAACCAGGCATCTGGCCAAGACCACCGACACGGGCACCGACACCCAAAGCACCCTTGCGACCAAACTCGACGGCAACCAGACCGAAGGGCTCGTCACGAGAAGGAATGAGGGCGAACTCAGCACCGCTGAAGATGTAGGGAGGCAGCTGGGTGAACTCAGGCTTGCTGAAGACACGGCCAGGGTACTTTTCCATAAGCTTGTTGAGCTTCAAGGCCGCGAACCTGCCGTACAAGTCGATGACGGGACCGATACAGATGAGCTGGACAGAGGGGTACTTTTCGAGAATGCTAGGGAAGAGATCGGCGATCAAGTCGACACCCTTCTGCAAACTCCATCTACCGACGAACACGAAGAGATCGGCGTTGGGGTTGACCTCGAGACCGGCCCACTCCTGGGCTTGTCTTCGAAGAGTGGCTCGGTTAGCCTCGAAGGTCTCATCGATCTTGATGTCGTCTTGGTGGTTGGAGATGTCCTCCTCGGGGTTCCATTCGCCAGTATCGGAGGGGTCGGGGTTCGGCAGCTGACCAATGTTCTTCAAACTCCAGAAAATGGGGTAACGAGCCAGGGAACGGTCACCGTACTTCTTGGACACACCGACGGCACCGAAGCCGCGCTGATGAATACGGAGGTAGCTGGCGGCGGCATGAAGTAGGTTGAAAGCCGAACCGTATTGCACGTAGTCCTTGACGACCTTGGCGGGTAGATTGAAGACGCTGTAGACTTCCTTCTGTTCTTCCTCGGTTCTCATGGGCCACATACCCTGGAATTCAGCGTTGTGCAGAGACAAGCAGACAGGGACAGTTTGCGGGAGGAGGTAGAGAGGCGCGGCGGCACCGTGGTAATCGTTGATGTGGTAGATGTCGACGTTGAAACGACGGATCGACTCAGCAATACAGCTGTTCCAGGCACAGTAGAGGATGGCGCTCTCGAGATCATCCATGCGAGCGATGTAGGGGTCGGCCTTGGTTTGCTGGCGGAAGATGGGAGCATCGAGGATGACGTACGTGATGTTCTTGTGAACGTGATAGTACACCTTGACCTCGTAGGATTCGCCCATAATTTCGACGAACATTGGCTCGGCCTCGTTTTCCAGGGGGTAGTCGACGTCGCCGACACAGGGGACAACCCAGATAAGGTCCACATGGGAGAGGGCTTGACTCATGAGCTTGGCCATGACACCAAGACCACCAATCTTGATGCTGATCTTCCAATCATCGATGTTGTACTCCATGGTGGCAATGAGGACCTTTCTTCGGGGGGCGCCACCGGTGGCTGCCGCGGCAGCTGGCGTGACGAGGGGAGACGGAGGAATCTGGGACATCTCGAGACTTTTGCCTTTTTCGCCGAAGTTAATGT
Organism: Colletotrichum tofieldiae; assembly: GCA_022836555.1. Classification (NCBI taxonomy): domain Eukaryota; kingdom Fungi; phylum Ascomycota; class Sordariomycetes; order Glomerellales; family Glomerellaceae; genus Colletotrichum; species Colletotrichum tofieldiae. The sequence continues at coordinate 5,455,946 of BQXV01000003.1, read as the reverse complement.
TGGACTCATTCCCGAGCTTGAGTGGTAACCAACCCTTCTTGGAGAATCCTGACTTGTTGATCTTGACCTGGTAGAAACCCTTCATGTAGATCCAGCCGGCCAGTCCTGCAAGGACAATAGGCATGAGACCAAGAAGGAAAAAGAATATAATCTGGATCCACATGTTTCCCTGGGGAACGGCTACGTAGTTCCAGTTGGCATCGTTCAGGACCAGCTTGTAGGAAAGCGCGGGCATCGGAGGTGGCGAGGTCAAATTGACTACGTTGTCTGACAAACTGCTAGGGGGCAGACGGTCAAGGACACCGTCACCGTTGGGGTCGCCATAGATGAAGGACGCATCAGGTTGATTGTCCGGGTTAATGCCCCAAAGGTTCAGTTGAATCTGAGCCGGCCATTCGTGCATGAAGTGCAGCTCCCAGTCGTTGTCGCCAACTTGGGTCATTAGGTTTGGCAGGCCAGCATCGTAACCCCACTTGTTAAAGGGTCCATGGAGGAAAATGTGAGGCCAGCGGCGGGAGAAGGGGATGTCACTACTGTCGGAGTGCTGGATGAAGGAAGACGAACCGAGAGGCTTGCTGAAGTACTGAACCATGAGATGCTCGCCCTCCCACTTCTGGAGGTCGGTTCCCTCCCACGCTTGGGGAATCATGCGCTGTCTGGCACCGGTGTACGGCTGCCAGTTGCTCCAGGATGAGCCCCAGTTGGTGCTGTAACGCCACTTGTTGGCACCAGGAGCGGCGTGGTTGATGAAGTATACACCATTGCTCTCCTGCATGAGCGATCGTGAGTAGTTGGCGGAAGCGGGGAACACGACAGGGTTGTACGGCTTGCCAAAGCGGACAAGGAAGTGGTCGACGGCGTTTGTACTATTTCCGCCAGGCGCTGCAATGTTGTTGGCAGTGATCTTGACGATGCCATCGGGAACGTTTTGGAGGTTGGCAGACCACTTCCAGACAGAGGCGACGGCGCCAGTCCACGACTCCTTCTCGATCGGGTCCATAGCACCACAGACGGGAGTATCAAAAGTGACGTCGGTCTCGGTGTTTGCGTCAACAGTGACGCGTGCAGAAATAGACTTGCTGACAGTGGCGCAATCCATCTCGGTCGAAAACTTCAAGGCAATGGGAATCTTGCCGTTGGCGTCGGTTGAGTCGATGGGAGCATCATGGCCCGGCTCGAAACCCGTGATGGAAGGCGCGATCTCCAACCACTCTTTATCGGGAACGTAGGCTCGGAATTCAAAGGGTGACATGGTGATGCTGCTGAGGCAGCCGGCTTTGTGGCCAGCACCCTTGAACCCGTTCTCCTTGGTCGAGCTTTCGAGAGTGATGGCGGCATCGGTGCTGAACAGATTCCTGACCTTGGTGTTACCGTCAAAGGGGGAGAGGAAAGCATCTGCCTCATTGCTGCAGTCGAAGTTGTAGGTCGTCTCGTTAGGGCTGTTGTGGTAAACCAGCCAGACCGGGTCGCCCGTCTCGTTCTGGTTGCTCAAGTAGCCACGCGCGACACTCCAGATTCCGGTCTCAGTCGCGACGCCACTACCGTTGTATTGAACACCGTGAGTCTTGTTGGACAGCTGCTCGAGGAGCCAGCCGTTCTCGAGAACGGTGTACTTGTCGCGGAAAGAGAAGAGACGCTTCATCCAGTTGCGAACCGAAGCCGAGGGGTCACGGTGATCGTAAGCCACGGTCTCGTCTTCACAGCCCTTTTTGCCTTTGCTGATGGGCCAGCCAACGTAGACGGAGTTGTCGCCCGCATAGCATCCGTGAACCTTCCACGCCTGGGCGGCGGAAAAAGCTTGACGACCGAAAACGTAGTTCTCGGCAGTGTTATCCAAGACATAGAAGTTTTGCTCTTCACCGTAGTAAACCAAAGGTGCGCCGGGAAGAAGCATAGTAGTGATGAAGTAGGCGAGAAGCATACGCTCCGTTCCAAGCTCAATGGCAGGCCAGCGGAAAACGTCCTGGTTGGTAACACCGTACAAGTGACGCGGATCGAACTCGCCCGTGTTCGCGTTGTAAAAGTCGTTGGTCAAAATCATCTGGTTCCAGGTCTGAACCCAATCGGTCGGGAGATCGTATCCAGCCTCGAGATTACCACTCAGGCCGAGGAAACGGGTCATGAAACGGTAGATGGAGTAGTGAAAGGCACCGGCATCAAGCGCACTCTTTCCATGCTCACGGATGAAGCTGCCAGACGTAGAGGCGCTGGTCGAATCCAAAGCCACAGCGTCCGCGAGCTTCAAAGCGGAGGCCATCTCGGGAGTTCGGCCACGTCCAAGGTAGATGGATCCCAGAGTGTTACCACTGGTGATTTCACCCACAACCATGAAGTTGTCCTTGCCAAGATCCTTCGCACACTTTCGCATGGCAGTACTCCACTCGGCCTGCGCGTCCACGGTGACCTGGACAGCCTTGTCGATACGGAATCCGTCGATGTCGAGCATTTGAATAGTCATGCAGGAGTAGAGCTCAAGACGCTGACGGACCGAGGGAACCCATTCACGAAGACGGTCCTGCACGGAAGCGAACTTTGCCAATTGACGCTGCCAGTCGGGGAAAACACCGAAAGCTTCAATGTCACCATATTGGTCGAAATCACTGTCGTAGCAGCCCTTCAGCTGTGCCACAACATCTTGGCCGACGGGCTTGCCGTCTTCGAACCAGAAAGCCGGGTACTCGCAGGATTGATTGTATTCGTTGCCGATGTCGAAATCGAGGTAACGTCGGGACGTCTTCCACTGGACCTTGTGCTCCTCGGTCTGGAACGGGGTCGACTCGTTGAGGTATCCTTCGAATCCGATCAAATCACCCATGCTAGAAGAAACTGTGAGTGACGGCAATCGCCGCAGCGAACAATTGGATACTTACGTCGCCATGGTCTGATCCAAGACCACATACATGCCTCTGGCGTGAATGGCGTCGATGGCCTCTTGCCATGCCGTGATGTTACCGTAATGCTTGTCGAGAAGGGTGAGGTCGAGAGGCTAAGGTATCTCTGTCAGCACTCTTGTCCGGGTCCTGTATGCCGGTCACGAGGGGTTTTTTTTCTTTCGCGTACCGAATATGAATCGGCCTTCCACGGGTCGTTGATGAAGGGGGAACCGGCGATGTAGAGCGCCTTGATACCCATCCCCTGAATGTAGTCCAACGTGTCGACGAGTCCAGCCAGGTCTCCGCCATGGCGGAGCTGATTGCTCATGATATCATGTTCGAAAACCGTGCCGTTGGCATTGTCGTTATCGGGGTCGCCATTGACGAAACGGTCTATGAATAATGTGTAGAAGGGGAAGCGCCAGTTCGGTGGTGACTTTGCGAATGTGTGGTTGTCTCGCTTTCCGGAATATTCGTATGGGTTCTTTGCCAATCTGTTCTGGTTGAGGTTGTAATCGACTTCGCTCGCGGTATACTTGAGGCCAGAAACGAGTGTTGATGAGGCGGTAAGGAGTGTGAGTGCCCAAGCCAATACTGAATTAGACATTGTTACTCTTACTCGCCGGGAGGGGCGAGTGAGCAAAATTGTACAACAAAAAAATAAAACAGGAATGAGTGACGAAGTGAAGCTCGAAGGAGTGTAATGGTGATGGTGGGTTGGGGGAGGAGAGAAAGGCCGCGAAGCAGACCAGCAAGCAAGCAATAACGAATGACGGGATGAGACGCAAAGCAAGGCACGGGACGGATGGGAAGAAAACTCGGCCGTCAACACCACGTCGGTACCGGTAGAAAAGGGGGTAATCTCGTGGGAGCTTGGGTCAGCCCAAATGCAATATGCCCCAGGCTGAAGGCGGAAAGGGGTATCACTGGCAGAGAGGCACAGGCGCAGGCAAAGGCATAGCAGACTCCAGAGTGGCTGGGGCCATAGAACAGTCCATGAAGGATCTGTCCCGTCCGCCTCGCCTCTCAAGGCTCCAGTTTCGCGGTCTGCGGTCTTGGGAGGAAGGGGGGAGGGATAGTGGGATGCAGGCCGCAGGGCGTTGATTCCGTGATGGCGATGGGGCCTCCCCCCTTCTGCAGGAACGGGCCAGCCGAATCGTTAGCCCTTCCTCCTTCCCCAGTTCCCCTTGAGAGGGAGGAAGAAAGTGGGAGAGAGGTACCCGTACGGATACTCCTCTTGTTCGTCCAACCCCTCTCTGTAGTACATAACAATGTGGCTCCGGGGGTAGTCGGGGCTAATTCTGGCTATACGAAGTTTGGAATATGGATATGCATAGGGTGCAGGCAAATGCCTGGGTAGCAGCGAACCATGAGGGCGATGGGAGATTGGCGGGCTCCGTCGTGAATTGCCATTTTGGACGATGCCCACAATAGAGACTGTCCAATACGGTGGCCCCGAGGTCAGCGGTAACAGGGGTGGTTGAAGACCAAGGATGGGCCGGCACGGTGTGAGGCTTCTTGTTGGTTGATTCGGGCGGGCTCCGTTCGTCGGTCGAGGCATCCGCTGTCAGTCGGCCCCTGGCCAGTGGACGTGCTGTGTTGTATCGAGTCAGTTTTACTTTGTGTGGCTCCCCCCGAAGAATACGAGGCGTTGGAGACGAACCGGGCTGCCAGAACGGATGATCCATGCTCTCGAAGATTATCCAGAAGCAGTGATTTCCCAGTCGGGACGATTGAGGCTCAAGGGCAGGGCCCGTCCAGCACGGTGCGGTGGACGCAATCTGACAGGACGGATGGCCATCGAACGGGTTCATCTTAACCAGCATAACAAACGTTTATGCTCGGCGGGAGACGGTGTGGCACCCGCCCATGACTGGTGACAACTAGTTCCCTCTACTAGTTGTCGGTCCGTAGGTTTGGGTTTGGTGAGCGAAGCGCGAGTTGGTCATGGTGTGAGTGGGCTGGGCCAAGACAGAAACATATTAGGCGCATCTGTCGGATCACAATTGTGACGTCGCCTCGCTGCAAAGCTAAGGCAGGAGAAGACAAGTCAGTCATGGTAAGCTGCAGGATGGAAGGATTTGCAGAAGGAAGGATAAAAAAGCAAATCGGGGTTGGGCGTTCAGACCGTGGTGGCATTGGCAGCACGACACACACAGAGTTGGCGTGGGAAAAAGGTACCTTTGAATGGTGCATTGATTGGGTTGGGCGAGGAGTGGTCCCCGAGCAGAGAGGTCCAGGTGACCGACTTGTGTGTCGTGCACCATGTAGCAGCCAGCAAGGCGAGGAAGAAGAGACTGTCGAAACTGGGGAGAAGTCGAGGATGGAGTGTCGTTGCAAAAATCCCGAGCCACAGGGTGGACCACGGGTGGATATCGCCCGGGGGACTCTTGGCCAATCCTCCGCCGCCGTTCCCGCCGGCATCAGCCACAGGCTTGCGGCGCGTCCAACCGTTGCCCCTGTGCTCCTCCCGCAGGCCTCTTGCCTCTTGCAGGGACTGCCCATTGAGCGCCTCCCTCGCGCCTCCCACCTGCCACACCGGCAAGGATCACGCCTCATGACGTCCCACTTTACTGGTACTAGTCTGAGAGTGTCTCCACCCGCAATGTCCACTCAGGCACGAGGATGTATCCTACAATGGGACGACGTTGACTTGGATTCCTGGTCGAGCCTCCAGGGGTCGGAGTTGCACCTGCACTTCCTGCGGACTGGAACCGCCCCCTTGGCCCGACTCGCAGCACGGTGCGGCACTGGCCCGTGGTCGACGATCGGCCGTACTGCACTTCTACAAGAGAAGGGAGGTGAACTCGAGAAGAAGAGCGGCTGGCGCAGCCCCAGTGACGAGTCAGAGACGGGACGCGGGTGATTGTGGCCACTCACTCGACGTCTTGTTGAGCGTTGGTCACCTGGGCTGGCGGTGCAATGCACTTCTCCGGGCGCGCTGAAACAGCTCAGCAAAGAACCTCTCGGAGGGGGAGGTGCTGAGGAGAAATGCGAGAAATAGGGACAACGGGGCCCATGTTCGCCTAAATCAGAAAGCCGGCCGAGCTGAGCCAAGGCCCTGCGAGCTCCTTTTTATTTTACAAGTATTTCATTGTATTCGGCGGTGGCGTTGGCTTTATTTTTAATTTTTGCCTCTTGAGTCGCCCTTGGCCCTCTTCGTTTGGCGACCCTGTCGGTTCTGTGCGTCTCATCGTGACCAGATGTTGTTACCGTCTGGGTCTGCCCAAGCTTCCCGGCCATTTCTGGTTTTCAGGAGACGGGAGAAAGGTCCATCCAGGAGGGCCATCAAGCACAAAACCCCGTCTAGAGACCGCCACGCGTGACGATGAGGGGAATCCCCGATGCATTTATAGAGTTTGAGTAAGGCAGTCCAGTCGCACCCAGTTCCATGGAGTTCGACGGGATTGTGGAACGGTGTGGCGGGAGTAGTGCCCAAACCGGGGGAATTGCGATGGGGGGCTTGCGATGTACCTACCTCGACGCCCACAGTTATTTTGCTACCGTTGATAGCGAGCAGCGCAGCGCCTGCCATCCCATCCAACCAAAACACAGACTTCTTATCACCCACCAACGAAAAGTGCATAGTACGTACTGTGGCAGCTGCACAGGCAGGCAGGGGAAGGAAAGGAGGTGGCAGGATTTGCTCTCGCGCTCCCCTTCCCTCCAGCAGCAAGCAGGAACAGCCGGTCACATCACATTCGCAATCCAGAATCCAAAACCAGAATCCAGAATCCAGGCACTTAACCATCAACGGTCGCCGGGCGGCGGGCCTGCGGCGCAGACAAGCAAACACCAAGCAACCCGCCAATTGTATCAAGCAGCCACCACAAACCGTCAAGCACACCAAGCCCACTATCAAGCACTCGCCCAAGAGACCACCAAGACGCAAGAAACTTGGTCGAGAACGCACTTCCCAGCCTGGCCGATCCCCTAGTCTTTGCACAATCTTGGCCCTTAGCAACGCCAACACCGTCGCCGCCCGCTCGCCGTCACCCGCCAAGAGGCATCGCCCACCCGTTGTGCCCGTCGTGCCCGTCACCCGTTGGCGACGCGAGGCGCACCACTGACAGGTTGGCAGTGCCTCTCACGAGTTCCCATTGCCGCTGATGCCACTGCCGACCTGACGTTCCCACGGCGTGGCGCCACCACGCCACATTGGGATAAGCTCAACAGCCGGCCGACGAAGAAAAAAAGGTTCCAAGGTCCTTCCAAGGCCGCACCGCACCGTTGGTCGCGCTTGGCAGGGGGAACGAGGCTTTTGCAAATTGGACCGCCCAACGAGTGCCTTGCCAACTTGCCGTCCGCACCTATACATGTACTGCACTGCGCTTACTACCACCCGCCCTGCTTGCCTCTCCCTACGATTGACCTCTTTTCTTTCCTTCCCATAGGGACTACTGGTGGTGCTTCCTCATTGGTGGGCGGCTTTCCAATCACAACAATGCTGATGTCGCTGCGCCGTTGCAGCCTCTCACCATCACACCCAGTTGCTCGCTCGCACACGACCACAACGGCCAACAATATGGCCATCCACTCACTCTTGCTTCCCACCCCTCTCATCCTTTGCCGCAAATGTCGCGGCTGGGCACGTATCGATCAGCACCTTAACCAGGCTTGCGGCATTCTCCTGCATTTCCCCCTCTCCGTGAACCTCGTCGTCCCCTCACTGCTCTTCTCGTCAAGTTGCATACCGTTGCTTAGTAGGCCCCATACGTCCCTACACTCCAGGCCGCAACACCTTGGCCGACTTCCACTCCATCAGTTGACAATCACCTCGTCTCCTCGAGCCGTCCTCCCCGTGACTATTCCCCTTTGGGCATGACCACACCTCCACCGCAACCACCCCCTCCCCCCCGGCTTGGCCTCCGTCGCGACCGTCGTATCCCCCCGTAGTCACTCATATTTCTCTGCTTGGGTTCAATTTCCTATCAACCACCCGTTGGCCATGGTTGTTGACCATGTCCGCCCCCGTGTGGGCCCCGTCGCCCATCTGATCCGAGGCATTGACAATGACGGCCAAGTACGGCAAAGTCGCCAGGAACCGTCATCTCCTTCAAGGTCTTTCCAAGCCTTTTCCAAGCCCCATCCGCCCCCCTCGGTGTGTTGTTCCGGTGGCCCTCGTGTCTAAGGTTTTGCCTTCTTCTCCGCGCCGTGCTGTCTGTCTCGCGTACCTTGCATTGGCTCCAACCGCAGTGCCGAGCTCGCTTCTGTGCCATCGCGCACTATGCAGTAACCAATTCACAAATCACTGACTGCAGAGAAGAGTTCCATAGCCCACCACACACTTTTCCTTCGCCCTCTTTCCCTCGGCCTCTCTCTGTTTTCCTCTGCTGGTCTCCCCCGTGTCAACGGCATCAGTCTCATCTTTACGCGTATGGCCCCTCTTCTTTCGCCGTCAACCGAATCCACGTCGCTCTCTAGTCACTCGTTTAATATACCCGGTTTTCCCACCCCTTTTCCCAGTCCAGTCCACCAGTCCAGCTCGGCACCCGAGGACCAGTCACTCGTTCCAATTCCTTGAAGGGGTCCCCCATCCGTTCGTTCATCGCTCCATCCCCGAGGAGTTTGACAGTGCATCCTACATCCCAAAAGTCTATATCGTTCTGTGCGCGCCGCAACCTTCCCGACCCTATTCATTCCTTTCATCACGCTCACACGCAAGCGCAAAGTCAATCGTTAATCATCGCCCATAAGCGGCGCAGTCCCTCGTTTAATTCGACTCACAGTCAACTTCATCAGCCATGCGTACCTCAACATTTGCGTGGGCTGCCGTTACGGCCCTCTCTGCCTTGGCCTCGGCCGCCGACCTCGAGGCATGGAAGTCGCGAGCCATCTACCAGGTCATGATTGATCGTTACGCCCGCGATGATGGCGCCACCGACCACGAATGCGAGCTTTACAAGTTCTGTGGCGGCACCTGGAAGGGCCTGATGAACAAGCTTGACTACATCCAAGGTCAGTAACCGCGAATCAGGTCATGGCCAAGCTCTCACCGAAACGTCACGACTCACAATGACCTGCAGATATGGGGTTCACCGCCATCCAGATCAGCCCTATCGTCAAGAACATGGATGACGACACCGCCGTAGGCGAGGCTTATCACGGTTACTGGTCCCTCGACAACTACGCCATCAACGACAAGTACGGCACCAAGGAGGACTTTGAGGCCCTCGTCACGGAGATGCACAAGCGTGACATGTACGTCATGGTCGATGTTGTCGTCAACAACATGGTCCAGAAGCTCGACTCGCTCCCGCCCAAGCTCGACTACTCCAAGTTCAACCCCTTCAACAAGGAGGAGTTCTTCCACCCCTACTGCAACGTTACCGAGTGGGACAACAGCACCGACTACCAGGACTGCTGGCTCTACCCTTACGGCGTTGCTCTCGCCGACTTGGCCACCGAGACCAAGCCCGTCGTCAACGAATTCAACAAGTGGATCAAGGAGCTCGTCTCCAACTACTCTATTGACGGCCTTCGTATCGACGCCGCCAAGCACGTCAACGATGACTTCCTGCCCACCTTTGTTAACGCCTCCGGAGTCTTCGCTTTCGGCGAGGTCCTGACCGGAGCCCCCGCGGACTTCTGCCGCTACCAGACCCTGAACCTGCTGCCCGGTATGCCCAACTACATTGAGTACTACCCGCTGAACACCGTCTTCTTCAACGGCGACATGAACGAGCTCGCCGACTGGCGTAGCCAGGCTCGTGACGGCTGCACCGACATTTTTGCCCTTGGATCCTTCGTTGAGAACCACGACATGCCTCGCTTCGCCGTCTACGACGAGGACATTGCCCTCGCCAAGAACGCCATGGCTTACATCCTTTTGACCGATGGCATCCCCACCGGTAAGACCCCCGCCTCCAACCTCTCCCGCCCGGTGACATATCAAGTACTGACATGCATGTCTCATAGTCTACCAGGGCCAGGAGCAGCACTTCAACGGAAACTCCACCCCCTTCAACCGCGAGCCCCTCTGGCAGTCCAAGTACGACACCTCGGCGCCCATCTACACGCTGACCTCGACCCTCCTCAAGACCCGCAACCAACTGCAGTCCATGAACAAGGACTTCGCTACCACGGCCTCTCAGCAGCTCTTTGTCGAAAACACCCACCTGTGCCTGCGCAAGGGCCCCGATGGCGCCCAGGTCGTTTTCTGCATCACCAACAAGAGCTCCAAGGGCGACACGTACCAGCTCAGCGTCGGCGGCTTCAACCCCGGCGACGAGGTCGTCGAGGTCCTGTCCTGCTCGACCAGCACCGCCGACGGCACCGGCAACGTCACCTTGTACATGTCAAAGGGCGAGCCCAAGGCCGTTGTTCCCTTGGCCGCTCTCGACGGCACCCAGATCTGCTCCAACGGCACCAAGAAGACCGGCGAGGACAGCGGCAACGCCGCCGGCGTCATCGGCAGCAGCCTGACCCTGGTCCTGGCCTCCGTCATGGCCGTCTCCTTTGCTCTCCTCGCATAAGCAACCCGTTGCGCACACTGTGGAGAAAGACACGAAAAAGGCGCGATCTCGGGTTGGAGTGTACTGCGAGCCAGACACATGTTTGCTTTTTTAGTTTGATTCAATGCCGAGTGTCTGTTTTGTTCTCGCGCGCGGAGTTTGGATAATCAAAGGCGGCTACGACGCAGGCTATCACATCTCCTTACCACTCCTTGTGTAATTATCCTCCTCGCGGCCCCGGGGCGCCTCGCCTCCCCCCAGGTTTCCGCCCAAAGCTCTCACGTGGTCTGGTGAGTAATGTATTCTCTCGTATACTTTAGTTGTTTAGTGTCCGCCTGTGCGGCGGAGCCACGATGACCTTTTCCGGCGCTCCGAGTCGGCGGCGGCAGTTTTTCAGCGGGCGCCGGGGTCTTGTATTGTAGTGATACCAGACTCGCGAATCAGTTCAAGTCGTACTATCCTGCCCACAACCATGTGACGGCGGTGCCTATATCCTGTGACTTACGAAAATGATTGGGTGGCTTGATCCCACCGGACTCGATCCCGCCCAGGGATTAATTGGTGACGGCGGCGATTGATCGATTGGACGTCTGTTGCATATCGAGACGCAACAAGAACGCGCTAGGCGAGGCCGTCTGACCATTCATCAAGGATGAAGCTACGTTTAAAACGGAGCCCCGAATGCGGCCGACAAAGTACGCTGGCATACCCAGTCGGCCACCTTGGCGTAGGAAGAAGAAGAAGGAAAGAACCAAAAACATTGAACGGATGCCCCCCCATTTGTCATGCATGGGTTCGCCCGCACAAACCAACCCGTTGTTGTTTTTTTTCTTTCTTGGTTGTTGGGTATTTCCTCGGCCTGAACCGCCCAGTCGGCGTCCCCCGTGCAAAACATCGGGGCCACTGGGTCGCCGTTGGTATTTTTACATTTTTTTTTATCTCCGCACCGCCACCACGTGAAGGGCCAAAGAAGAAAAAGGTCCCTGGGAGCGAAATAAAACAAAATACAACCGTATCTCTGAGTGTAAAACGTGGGGCCCTCGCCCTCTGCCATTTCGTCTCGCCGAGGGCGCCCGTCGAGCCTCTGAGGGTCCCAGAGAAAACGGGACCCTTTTCTTGCCGTGCCGGGGGATAGAAAGGGGGTTGCAAGAGGCGGTGGGTGTTGCGCATGTTGTGTCGGTCGAATCCGTTCGGGTCGGAGTCGGACAAGACGGCTCTTTTGGTGGGACTTTATGGTGGGCTTATGGATGGGTGTGCTACCGTGAGTGCATAGTCGGGCCACCTGGCTGGGGACGGGGGGCGCGGTACAACTGTACCTTGCATTAGAAAGAAAAACGGACCGGCCCCGGCCCAAAGACCCAGTTGCTTAAGATGGCAAAGTTGCAATCCATACCAGTCGCTACGCAGCACGTACACCGTACCTGGCCCTACTTCCTGGGGGGCCCACTGGGCCACTGGGGAGTTGCATCTGGTCCACCCGCCGTATTTGTGCGGGTACGGGCGTCCCGTTTGCCCCTTGGGCACGGTGTGGGCGAGGACGAGATACGAAGAGATCGGCGTTCCGTTTTGGCTGCGCTTCGAGGCCACGGCTACGCGAGTCTCCTTGCGGGAGGGGAACGGTTGGTTGGCTCACACTGAACAGCAGAAACGGGATCCGGAGAGGGATGGAACTTTTCGATGGCCAATCGGCGGCTGGCGCCAGAGAACCCTGAGATTGGGCCGATGAGGGCGATTTGGCAGCAATGGCTGAATAGTGGTGGCACGGCTGGGCGCACACATACACACACACACACTCTCTCTCTCTTCATCAAAGACATCCGCGTAGATACCAGGGGCCATGCCGAATATAGATGAACGCGCGGGAGACGCGCGCTGCTTGCTGCTGTGACGGTTTTCGGACGGCCGGTGAATCGGACGATAAACCCCTCGCGCCGAGAGATAAGACACGCAGCCGGGTGTGCACATCTATTGCGCCACATGCACATTCGCCACTGCTTGGGTCCTGATTGATGGGTTTGACGGGTGATCGCTGGCCGGAGAAGGCAGCAGGCAGATACTCTGTAGGCAGGGAGGGTGCAGCAGGTGCGGACGTCCTGTATGTCTGAGACGCCATGCTCTTGCCGCACCTAGTAGCTATGTATGTCTCTCTCGTCGCTGTCAGAAGAGCCGGCAGATTGTTCGTCGGTGCCGACATTGAGAGCGGCACATCAGTGTCTGGAATAGGCTTGGCGAGGGTCACTGGTGTGGTGGTGGTGGTGGTGCCCCATGTCTTTGATATCAGATAGCGCGTCGAGGTGTGCTTCCCCTTGCATGCAGGCGATCGACGGTGGGCTCGAGCTCGGCAGGGACAGGACGGCAGACAGTGCACCGTCCGTCGGCGGCCACGGGAAAGTCGACGGGGTGTCGATGAGAAAGATCTCGATAGGTGGATAGGGTTGCCGCGAGGTCAAGTCTGGCGTCGTCGCCGCCCTCCAAGGCTTTGCCTCTGGAGACGTCCAGAGCCTTCGCAGGTCAGACTCGATCCTGGCCACTGACCATTGTCGGATGGTGAGGGGAAACCGACGAGGGACATGTTGATCCCGCTACCTGTTGATAACGTCGTGGCTCCTCGACGACCAGGCGTTTTGGTCCGGCTACGACTTTGCAATGTCACCCAGAGTGGGATACCGACGATCCTCGCTCGGGGCCCGGGGGCATGTTCGGCTCCGCCTTTTCTTCTCGTTTCCCAGTCTCTTGCAACTTGCGGCGGTGGACCGCCGCGTTGGGTCCTTGGAAGGCTCGACGGGCTGAGATGCATGTGTCTATCCCGTCTCCGAATGAGTCGACGGGGAACATTGCGCGTAGGGGGACTCTTTGCTGACAGCGGGCAATCTATTTCTGAGAGAGTCCGAGTGTGGTGATGCCGATCCCGTCCCGCTTCGCGCCGGGCATTTTTTATGGTGTCATTGGGTTGTTTCTCGCTTCGGGGGGTTCCAAAGTTTCTTCCAAATTTCTTCACAGTGGAGTTTTATTGTTTATTGACATGGTGGTCTTTTTCTGTTTTGTTTCCCGAGTCGCTGATCCGTCCTACGGCCGGTATTCCGTCGGTGCCAGAGAGGAGCGGTCCCGGCAAACTTTGCTGGGCCACGAGTGATCGGCGAGGTGCGTTCAATTTCCAGAGACATCTGGTGGATCTTGTCTCATGCTTGCTTGTTCGATCCCCTCTGCTTGAAACTTGGTTCTCGGGTAGGGCACCATGGGAGCCTAGGGATGTCTGACGACCGCAGAATGCGGTTCTGGTGATTTGGGGCCGGGCTGGCTCGCGGACGGCTTCCTCGTGTGTAGCAGCAGGCCTTGTGCTTCTGCCGTTCATGGGGGTTGCGGGAAGTCCCTCGTGTCTGCGATGAGACCCGCGGGTCGTCTGCTTTGCGGTTCCGGCCGCAACCTGTCTTGTCGTTTGGACTCCCTTGAGTTTCCATCGCTTATACCCTTCAGCTTGGCGGCATAACACGACAGGCTTGGGTCGTCCCTGGCAGAGATGGACGAGCAAGCTCGCAGGAGTCTCGGGGAGCGCTGCCTCCCAAAACGGTCAAGTTCTACTCGATACTACGTAATGCCAGGAACATGCTGTTTTGTTGTCAGTGACTCGAGTGAACAGCTGGAAACATGGTGATCGATGCTGTTCAAAGCCGGTTCTTGTTTGCTTTAACTCCCACTTAACTGAGCTCGCATATCGTCATTACAACATGAAAACAAACACGTCAGGGAATACCGTTGAATCTCCTCTTCATCGTAGTCAAGCACGACACATGGAATGAAAATGATGAAAAAGAAATAAATAATCACGATAAACCGTCTGGAACAGACAAAAGGGAATGCAAAAGAACATGTTCCGAAACCGAGAATCGAACTCGGGGCTATGCCTAACCTCTCAATGAGATGAGAGGGCATCATGTTGGCCACTACACCATATCGGATTGTTGTGACTAAGCTGTCCAGTTTTCACATTGAGTACCCTTCCGCAGTGCTGTGCCGAGTGGATCTGGAAATCCAACGACACCCCGCGAGTCTGTTAAAACTTCCAAAAGACAGCCATATTATTTCACCGTTCTATTGCCTGGAACCAAGATGCATCTATAGATTCTTATGGTTTGTGCCAGATATATTGGTACCTTCAAGGAGGTGCGCCGCAGCGAAAGTTGTCGCCAACTATTGCCGGGCCTGGCTTATCCGTCCACCGTCTTGTCACGGCCCGGGCGTCGCCATTTTTACGAAGGATGCAGCCCTATGGAAGCCACGCGCCACGCCAACGCTCAGCGTGAGATTCTCATTGGACAGTTCCCTTCACGGCATCAGCTTTGGAATGTTGGGTGACGGGTTCGATAAGCTTGGGTGCTCTCGTGCGACTTGAGATTTTCCGAAAGGAAATATGAAGCCAAGGAAGCGAAGTAACCGAACAAAAGAATATTGATCCTCCATCAAAATATTCCCTACGAGGGCCTCATTAAGAAGTCAACAATTTCCTACGCCAGCTATGCATTGACTTGTTGCCTCCACTCTCTGCTTCCCTTCACTGTTGGTTGAAGCTCAGAACACGGACTTCATGAAACGGGACTACATCGTATTCCCGCATCGTAGACAGACACCAATCGCGCAATGACACCACCGGCGCCGAGAATAGTGGGCATCTGCGGCGCCGCCGTCGCCGGCCCGACACTCGCGCTACACCTCCTATCCCACCCGGTCCTCCGCACACTCTTCCGTCCGATCCTCTTCGACCAGTCGCCGGCCCCGGTCCAGGTCACTACCGACGGAAGCCTATCTTCACCCTCGCCCTCAACCAACCACCACCAGCGCGCCGGCGCCTCGGTAGCCCTCTTCCCAAACGGCCTACACCCCCTCCTGAACCTCGGCCTCGGTGAGGCCATCCGTAAGCACGGCCATGAATGTGACGACCTGACCCTCTGGTCCGGCCCTTCGTCTCTGGACCGCGACTTGGACGCACCGCTCACGCACCTCAAGACGATGGTCAACGGGTTCTGGTCTCACGACATGCAGATGGGGGCCATGTACTTTGAGCGTGCGGGGTTGCAGTCATTCCTTGTCGACCGCGTGCGTGAGCTAGGAGGCGAGGCGAGGTGGTCCAAAAAGGCCGTCCGTTTTGAGCATCTTGCCTCTACCAGCAGCAGTACGGAAGAGGAAGATATCCATAACAACAGTCAAACCCGCGTAGGCTTCGCCGATGGTACACACCTTGACGTCGACCTTCTCATTGGCGCTGATGGTGGATACTCCCCGGTCCGCCGCCATATCCTCGACCTCCGTAACCCGGACACTTCGGAACGGCGCTGGCTGCCGGATCATATGGGCATGGCGGGCATCTACGGTATATCCTCTGCCGACAAGATGCCCGCCTCACACGTCCCTGAGCGCCAGTTCTCCGAATCGCATTCCGTGTGGTTGCCGCAGGGGTTTCTAGCTACGGGGCCATGTCCCGGGAGGATGTTCCGCTGGGACTTGATCCTCCCTGAACAGACGCCGCCAGAAACCCGACCAGACCCGGCAGACGACCCCGGCGCAGCTTCGAAAGACACAGGTTTCTCACCCGTAGATGGGAAGGGGACCGAAGAACCGTGGCATGCCGCCATTGTGTCCAGCCAGTACCCCAAATCAGCCACCATTGCCATACTCCGCGCCCACCTGCGCCTCCGCCACCCCTTCGCCGGTGACTTCGAGACAATGCTAAACTCGGCAGACCGCATAATCCACACGCCCCTGCGACAACGGGTCTGGAAAGAAGACGAGATCCAGTGGAGCGCCCCCGGCGGCGGGGGAAACATCGCCCTCCTCGGCGACGCCGCGCGGCTGATGCTTCCCACCAGCGGCCAGGGGACGGGCTTCGCGATCGAGGATGCCACCGTTCTTGCGAACATGCTCCTGAAGCACTGTGGCTCCTATACCAAAGGGACCAAGACAGCACCACCTGCAGGCAGCGACCTCCGGGCGGCTGTCAAGGAGTACGCCAGGCTTCGGGTGCCCAGGTCGGAGAAGATGGCCACCATGGCGTCGTGGGTCGGGTCAGTGGGCGTAGGGTCGACATGGTTTTATAGGGTTTTACGACATTATGCCGCGAAGATGTCACCCGGGGCCGACTTAAAGTAAGGCTTGATTATATCCTTCGTTCTCTTCCCCATTCGTTCTTCGATTCTTACGTGTTCGGACGTTGAAATTGGACGCTGACTTCTTCTCATAACCAGAGCTAAGAATGTCAAAGATCCGTGGCCTATGAATGGGCGTTTCAACGTAGACGAGGCGAATTGACCTGTCATCGTTGAAGCCCCTAGAGAATTCAGCTCGTAGAACCTTACCTAGATGGAGATGTACTGACTGAACAAGTATTCTACAACAGCCATTTCATTGTTGCGGCAGATCTGATAGAAGATTGTAGCTATTAGGCCGACAACCGTATCCTGTAACCTAACTGTAAAACAAGAAGAACCGAGAAAGAAAACAGGATGAAGATGGGGGGAAAGGGCGAGAAGGGAGGGAGGAATGAGAGAAGCGACTGGCAACTACCAACCTTTCAACTTTTATCCTGAAATCCACAAATTTCTTCAGATCCAGACCAAGTTCAGTACCACCTCAGATGACCCTTTCCGTGTTTCGACTCCGTTAGCCTCGCCCTCAAGGTCAAAATCCCTGCCTACCTTTCGAGAGGTACTTACACCTCCATGGCATTTGACGCTTGCCGAGCCGTGTGAAGTCCGGCTGATAGCAGTCACTGTAGCCAAACCAGTCGGTCGAGGAACGTTACGGTGAGTACGAAGTCGCAACAGTCCCATACTTTGCGTTGAAATGTCTGATGTTCGCTGATCCTTGTATCAGTATCACTCACACTAGCGCAAAAAGGCACCACGATGTTATCTTGACCCTTGATCGTTGCAGGGCGTAGCGGTAATCATCCGGCATGGATCGCCATAGTTGATTCGGTTCTCCTTGAAAGAAGCACCTCGGTGACTTGCTTATGGCCATAATGGAATACCATGTGAAGCGATGCCCGTAATGTTTGGTGTCCATATTCTTATTCGGCTTTCCATATATCAACAGCTTAACCAACCTCTTTATGGTCATTTTGGGACGTGCAGTATATTGCTATCCCCCTGCTGCGGTTGTAATCCATCTGATCAGCGTCTTCGTCGAGAAGAAGGCCAGAAATTTATTATAGTCTTTGTCTGTTGCTACCTGTCGCGTCCAAGTCAATGCTTTCTGAAGAGCTTTTCTGCTTCTGCGTTCTTGAGCTTTGCTGCTCGATGTAGCTCTCCTAGAAAAGAAGCAGATGCCTTGGCACACCCCCCAAAGGTTTATCAGATGCTTACGGGCTTCCTTGCAACATCAGCATAGTTGTACTCAGTATGGAAATTCATCGGATCCTCCCGGGTTGCTTGTGGTTCCAATAAGGTGATTCATATTTTGCAGCAACAGTTCTCCAGTTCCTTCCCTAATTCGTTAGCGTGCTACTACCGGTATTATAAAAAGACGGCACCTAATTCGTCTGGGTTGAGGGAGAAAGCTTTGTATATGGTAACTTGCTCTACCCTGTGATGCATTTCTTGCTTCTCGCTTCATGAAAGCATTTTCGTCCAGGGACTGACGACGTTGTCCCTGAGGGTGGTGAACGTATGAGCAACGTCACCAAAGTTCGCAGCACCTGTGCATAGTCAGCGCTGTTTTGTATCCCATGTTGCAAAAAGCAATGGAAACTCGGATCCCTCTCCTCATCTACGACAACGAGTACCATTTGCTCATCATTGGGCCAAGGTGCAGGCCTAACTAGTGAGGCAGTAGCTGGACTAGGACTGTATTGTTGTAGCACGGCCTCACTTGGGCGGACTCTCAAGACATCCGGCCACCCGGTGCTTTGGTTTCACGAGGCTTACAAGGATGGCCTAGAACCGCCGCAACTGTAAGGTTGCATTAGGGGCTAATAAGCGAGGCACGCATACTTTCCTGGAATCACAGACTATCCAGAGCTTAGATATCGGGCCCTGAGCCCTATGGGAGCCAGTGTAGCATCATGGACCCTTATATAAGGACCTCCCTATCCCCAAGAGGAATAGGGAAGTTAGAGGTGGAAGGAGTCCACTTCTCATGCCTACCGAAAAGAACACTTGAAGCCTCGCTGTAAACATTGAATTGGCCCCTAAAGGAGACCAAAGCCAAAAAAAATACCTATACACCTCGAGGTAGCGTTCCTACGCCTTCCCCCGCCGCATCGTCGTCGTATATTGTGCTGTGGATGACGAAATCCCAGCGGTGCAAGCCTGATCTCTTCATTCCAAAATATGTCCCGGAAAGAGGGTGTTCACCCCAAGTGGACTTTGATATCCTTGAGGGTGAAGCTGGAGAGCGCCGCACCAGAGCTGGCTGGTGGTTTGTTTTTGGTGCTCAACTTTGCGGAAGAGCTGGGGTAACTAAAGGTGACTGGCTAGGAGTTAGTAGGGTATCCCCCTCCTCTAGATAGCCTCTATGACTGGCTTGTACATAGGACAACGGACGGGACCCTGAGTTCTTCAATGTACGGTCGTAAGTCGGTGTTGCCACGTCTCAATCACGCCCGTACACGCAGCCATCGAAATCCGAAGCTGGACTGAAGAGATAAAGTAAATGCGTCTCTCGCTAACGTTGAGGGGATTTGTTCCTCCATAGTAGAACAGTGTGGGAAAGCGGTATGTCGGACGGCGTTCACAGCTTCGACTTCGCCTCGCGGGGAGGCAACATGCGCAGAAAGCCACGAAGATCATAGAAACATCTCTGAGCACAGCCAGGGAGGGTTATTGCCGATCGACTTGCCTGCTACGAAATACACCATCTGCTTTCATCCTTCAGTACCGTCGCGACCTTGCGATTCCCAACGCCTTCGACCTCCCGCAGACGAACCCGAAAACACCACCCAGCCACCCATGAACCTCGTGCCTCAAACCACAGCTTGTCCCGCAGAGCGGAAAAGATCTAGTGGCTAGTCCCTTCAGCGGACACCGAGTGGCACGTTGGACTAGAATGTCCCCCGGGCCCAAGTCGGAGTGAACTTGGCTTGTTCGGGCCTTCTGGCGTTCTCTTCGTCTCGACAATCTGAGGAATACTCACTTCCACATGTCCGAGAGTCTCAGGTCTGGGACATGGCCAATGAAGTGGAGAGCACTTGTGTTCACAGCGACATCTTCGATCATATCCAGATGGGCATGACTTTCAGACAGCTAACTGCTTCATCACCCGAGGGATTTCCAACACCGACACATAGTGTATCACGTTAAAGCACATCATTAAAAAGTGAAATGTGTTCAAGAGGTCTCATTTATGCGTGTTTAGTGTACACAATGGTGGAGTCATGCTCCATGCTGCCGACGCCGATTAACCTGCCAACACCAGAGACGAAAATTGCATGATGGAATCTTTGGGTACTGTCTCTTTTTAATCCCGAACGAAGCAACAACAACAAATCTATGAATTTAGAGCTCGTCGTGGCTGGGAGGCTCATCCTCGCCGCCAGCGCCACCGGCGCCCTGGTACATCTTGGAAGTGATGGGGTAGGCGACGTTGGACAGCTTCTCCTTCTGCTCCTCGAAGTCCTCGGTGTTGGCAGAGGCGCCGTTCTCCTCAAGCCAGTCGGTGGTCTCCTTGACAGCCTCGAGGATCTGAGTGATTCGTTAGTAATCTGTAATAACTTGTCAAAGGGTCCAAGCAAACTTACAGTCTCCTTGTCCTCGTCGTCAATCTTGCCACCAAGACCCTCCTCGTCGTTGACCTGGTTCTTCAGGGAGAAGGCGTAGTTCTCAAGACCGTTGCGAGCCTCAATGCGCTCACGGGTAGCCTTGTCCTCCTCGGCGTACTTCTCAGCCTCGGCAACCATGCGGTCAATCTCATCCTGGGTGAGACGGCCCTTGTCATTGGTAATGGTAATGGACTCCTGCTTGCCGGTGCCCTTGTCGTGGGCGGAGACCTTGAGGATACCGTTGGCGTCGAGCTCGAAGGAAACCTCGATCTGGGGGACGCCACGGGGCGCGGGGGGAATGCCAGTGAGCTCGAACTTGCCAAGGAGGTTGTTGTCCTTGGTAAGAGAACGCTCACCCTCGAAGACCTGGATAAGAACGACGGGCTGGTTGTCGGCGGCGGTAGAGAAGATCTGGCTCTTGCGGGTGGGAATGGGGGTGTTGCGCTGGATCAGCTTGGTCATGACACCTCCGGTGGTCTCAATACCAAGAGTCAGGGGGTTGACGTCCATGAGAACAATGTCCTCAGTGCCGACCTCGCCAGAAAGGACACCAGCCTGAACGGCGGCACCGAAAGCGACAGCCTCGTCGGGGTTGATGCCCTTGGAAGCCTTCTTTCCGCTGAAGTACTCCTCGATGAGGTTGACAACCTTGGGAATACGGGTAGAGCCACCGACGAGAACAATGTCGTCAATGTCCTCCTTCTTGACCTTGGCGTCCTTGAGCACCTGCTCGACGGGCTTCAGGGTCTTCTTGAAGAGGTCCATGTTGAGCTCCTCGAACTTGGCGCGGGTAAGAGTCTCGGAGAAGTCCTTGCCCTCGAAGAAGGCCTCGATCTCAATGCGAGTGGACATCTGGGAAGAGAGGGTACGCTTCGCCTTCTCGGCCTCACGCTTGAGCTTGCCCATAGCCTTGAGGTCCTTGGTGATGTCAACGTTGTTCTTCTTGTTGTAGGACTTGGCGAAGTAGTTGATGATGCGCTGGTCGAAGTCCTCACCACCCAAGTGGGTGTCACCGGCAGTAGCCAAGACCTCGAAAACACCCTGGTCGATGGAGAGCAGGGAAACATCGAAGGTACCACCACCAAGGTCGTAGACGATGATCTGGCGCTCGCCGTCGGTCTTGTCAAGACCGTAGGCGATAGCGGCGGCGGTGGGCTCGTTGACAATGCGGAGGACGTTGAGACCGGCAATGATACCGGCATCCTTGGTGGCCTGGCGCTGGTTGTCGTTGAAGTAGGCGGGGACGGTAACAACGGCGTGGGTGACCTTCTTGCTGAGGTAGGCCTCGGCGACCTCCTTCATCTTGCCCAAGATCATGGCAGAAACCTCCTCGGGGGTGAAGCGCTTGGGGGAGCCGCCAACCTCGACCTCGACGACGGGCTTGCCATCCTTCTCAATGACCTTGTAGGGGTAGTGCTTGATGTCGGACTGAACGGCCTTGTCGGAGAACTTCTGGCCAATCATACGCCTGCCATGTGGTTAGTCGATATGTCTCGAGGGTTCGCGGGACTGGAGCGGAGCTTACTTGATATCGAAGATGGTGTTACGGGGGTTGGCCGCGGCCTGGTTCTTGGCGGCGTCACCGACAAGTCTCTCCTCCTCAGTGAAAGCGACGTAAGACGGCGTGATACGGTTACCTGTGATGGAAAAAGTCAGTCGAGCTGTCCGGAGCCGAGGAAGGGAGGAGGAGCTTGGGCAGCTCCGGCGATCAAGACTCACCCTGGTCGTTGACGAGAATCTCAACCTTGCCCTTCTGCATCACACCGACGCAAGAGTAAGTAGTTCCAAGATCCTGGAGAGAAGATGTTAGGACATGGTGTCTTCTTTGGGCGGTGGCGACAGAAGCGCCAACAGCGCGCGGCCAGGAATGTACACTGCAAGGGGAGGTACCAACTTACAATACCGATGACAGTGCCGTAGTTCTCAGTGTCCTGAGCCTGAGCGGTCTGGACGAAGGCCAGAGGGGAGAAGAGGAGAGCCATCCAGGCCAGGAGGCCGAAGCCCAAGGCCATGGAGTTTCTGGATCTCGACATTGTGGGAGATTGTGGTGCTGTGAAGCTACCTTGTGAAGATGGATTGCGCGCGTGTGGTATCTCAAGCTCTTGTGGAAAAAGAAAGAGAGAAAAAAAGAACGTCAATGGAAGACGTCCGAGAGAAGGTTTGCAGGATTCCCTTCTACTAGCTGCACACCCAATCGAATTGAGGTGGTTTGGCAGGTGTTGGATTGGGAGAGGTTGAGGGTGAAGCAGTGGAAGGGAAGAGCTGCTGGCTTTATGAATGGCTTCCCCCAAAAAAAGATTGAGGTGTCCAGATTGCACAAAAGGCCAGATTTCACCTTGCGAGGCGCCACACGTGACAGGGATCGCTTCCTTTTGGTCAAAGGTGTCCCTCTGGGATCCCCACTGTGTGGTCCCTAGACGCGGGCAGCGTGCAACCTGCAGCGTGTCCACTACTGTCAGCAGCTCCTCCGGCAAATGGAGGGACGGACACCATGGGATGACAGAGATGGGCGCAGATGGGCGCTCGGGGGACCAGTCTCCGTGGCACCAGCACAGTGACCAAGCACCGTGTGAGCATCCCACCCTTGACGGCCCCCTAGCCACGGGAGTCAAGGTGTGCGCGCCTCACCGCTGCCGCTGCCTGCCGTCCTTGCGTCCGTGCTGGCCCTTTCCATCACACTTCTACCCCACCAAGGCTGCGATTCTGGAGATTTCGATTACAGGTGGTCCCCTGGAACCCATTGAACGTGGCCTTTTTTGTTCAGTTCGCCTCCTCCGGTCTTCCACTGGCCTTCGGCCGATTTCTACGCCGCAGCATGACCTGACTCCTTTCCTTTCCTTTCTGGCAGTGACTCACGGTGACAATGGCCCCGTTGGCTTGTCATCGCGCCCATGCTTGCATCTGATTGATGTTGTATCTGGATCGTCAATCTGGCCCTTCCAAACACCTGGGGGAGCGAACAGAGTGGCCTCAAAGCAGTTTGATTGCCTCCCAGCCCCCATTTCGGGGCAATTCATGCCTCTTTCCTTTCCAGAATATTCCCACCACTTGCTCACTGTGGGGGGAGGGGTGGAGGGCGGGCGGCATTCCGGGTTAAAAAAGGTGAGGCAAGGCCAGCGAAGGCAGGGGCAAGGTGCAGAGAGAACGGGACACCTTACCTCACTTAAGGTGCTCTTAGCAGTGCCATCCCGTCTTCGCCCTGAGATGAGGGGGGCAACGTGAGGGGCGCCTAGGCAGGGGGCAGGTAAGCTTTGGCTCCTGGCCCATGCTCTCCCGCGCTGTGCCTATTGTAGTGTATGTATGTACCTACCAGGCAAGGTACCATAGGACAATGTACACGACCGTGTCATTTCCGAGGCCTTGAACTGACGGGGGTCATGGCATATCTGTCAACATCGCGGAGATCGAGTGGGCAGAATCTGGACACATCTCAGCGACCAGCAGTCCAAAGACCTGCATGCTGTTCAATTGGCGTCTCTCTATGAATAGGAGTATCCCTATTGGTTGCGCTCCGGCCAAAGTCGCCGCCAACTCTATTTTCAGTACACAACTCTAATCGAGCCTCAATGCGAGCACTCTGTTGCACGCCATGCTTGGAAGCATCTCGTCATAGTCATTGACCAGATCCTTCGACAGTCCCTATTTCACGAACCACGCCACGTTGCTTTTTGATTTCTGCACCGTTTACTCCAACAGCCCTGCAGCGATTGTTTCTCCGCCACTTCTTAGCACCACCCGCTGCCCCGCCTCCAACGGCACCTTGGACTCTAGCTTGACGACGACCCGCGCAACCTTGCCTGGCTGCACAATTTTGGGATTCTTCTTCAGCGTCGCTCCCGTCAACTTATCCAACACGGCAGGGATAGCCTCGACTCTGCCGGCCGCATGCAACCGTCCGCGGTGAACGTCCACCGGCATCGGCATCAAGTGGTCGAAAGCCAGCACCTTCATTGTCAGGGTGTCGCTCGTCTCGATAGGCGCCGCCTTGGTGCTGATGATGTCGCCCACGCGCACATGAATCGGATCGATGCCGTACAAGCCGATGTTGACATTCTGCCCTGCGACAGCCCAGTCTTGCACCTCGCAGTCCACTTCGATCGATCGTATTGAGGCTGACTCTCCGCTTGGCTGAATGATCAACGCCTCTCCATTCTGTACCGTGCCAGACTCTATCCGACCAGCCACAGTGAGTTGGCTCTGTTGTGTCCTGTAGATTTCCGAAATCGACATCCGGAAGGGCTTTTCGAGCGCTCTCGTCATCGGATCCGAATCTTCCAGCGCCTCAATCAGTGTTGGACCAGTGTACCAGGAAAGAGCCTCATCATCCGGCCGCTGCACCAGGTTGGCACCGCTCAGTCCGGATATGGGCACAAAAGTGACGTTCTTAAGCTGGAATCCGTTGCCCTTCATGAACCCGGTGACTTGCTCCGAGATTTCATCGAAACGATCCTTTGACCAACCGACCATGTCAAGCTTGTTGACAGCGACGATGACTCTTTGCACACCCAAACTTCTCAATAGCAGAGCATGCTCTCTGGTCTGGCCTTTCAGACCTTTCTCGAAAGCTCCCGTGTTGGCGTCAATGACGAGGATCGCAAAATCTGCCTGGCTGGCTCCTGCAATCATGTTGGGTACGAAGTCTCTGTGGCCCGGGGCGTCGAGAATCGTAAAACGTGTCTTGTCGGTTTCGAACTGGTTCGTGGCGATGTCGATGGTGACACCTCGCTCACGCTCTTCTTCTCGTTGATCCATCACCCATGCGAGAGCAAACGACGACTTTCCAATCTTCTCGCCCTGTCGTCGATAACGGTCGATAAGATGTTGTTCAATATACTTCAACTCCAGCAACAGCCTGCCCATCAGGGTACTCTTTCCGGCATCGACGTGGCCTTCAAAGTGTCAGTGTATTGACCAGAAGTGCTGGTGCATGCAACTTACCAACTACCACGAAGCTGGCACTCCTCTTGTTCTCACTCTTCTCAAACTCCTTGAGAACATCCAGCTTCTTGTTCTTGGGTGCTGCCGAGTCGTCGAGTTGGAGCTGCTTCATCTCACCCGTGGGCGTCTGGGAGCCTGTCGATTTGGTGACGACTTTCTTGGTGGCGCTCTTAGCAGCAGCAGCGTCGAACTTTGTGCCCGCTGGAAGGAATTAGAGTCAGCGTCTTACTGGGTCTTCGCAAAACGCGAACCTTTCGCCTGAGCAGCGAGTACGATGTCATCAGGGCTTGGCTGGGAGAAAGCACTGGGAACAAAAGTGGAAGAGTCCATGTACGGCAGAGTGTACGTTTGAGAAGCGGCGGCAGTATCCTGAGCAGGTCCAAAGAGTGTCTGAGCAAAGGCAGATGGTCTTGTTGACGGCACCACGAAACAGTCATCCTCTGCCTGCTCCCCGTTTCCAGCAGATGCCACTTGAGACTGGTCAAGATCCATGCCAACTGGGTTTGGGGCAGATTCGTCTTGTTGCGGCGGTGAGACAGGCGTCGAAGCTTGAGATCCCGAGGCAGAGTCTTCTGCCAGCTTCTGTCGTTTTGCGAGGATGCTCGAGCCGGATCTCTGGTTTTCCTTCAAGGGCTCGTCGAGAGCTAAAGTTGACATTCTCTTCTCCGCTCGATCAACTCTGTCGTCTGGCTTCTTCGCATCTGTCGTCTTTTTCTTGCGCGCTGCGGCCAACGACTGCAGTTTGGAGAGCTTGGGGCCCTCACCGCCACCAAGGAGGCCGCCTGGGAGAGGACGGGGTGGGACGAAGACAGCCTGTCGGTTGCTGGGTACGTTCATCCAAGAAATGCCATGGAAAATTGAAGCCGGGGATAGAGAAACAACCCTCCGAATGGGGTACTCTGAAGTAGATGCCGTGTCGTAATCCGCAGCCTCACCACTCATGCCCCCAAGACCAAAACCATCTGCCAAAACGCTCAATTTCTGCTACTGCCGCTGCCTGACAGGAAACATGAGTAACATGCGTATAGAAATGTGACTTACCATCCTTGGCCTTCTTCGGCTCCTGCTTTGGGGCTGGCGGTGGCGTAATGAACTTCTTCTGCAAGTAAGACACTGTCTTATCGATATCGTAGTAGTAGTACCACAGCGCATCTTGAATTTGCTGCGCAGTCACTTTGTCGGCGTCAGGGCCGAGTGCGCTCTGCACTGTTGCGGTCCCTACGTTCATAGCCTCGCGATCCTCGGGGCTGAGCTGATCGGCCTCGTTCTCCTCAAAGTCGTCGTCTCCTTCGTACTCATCGAGGGCCTCGTCATAGTCGAGATTGCGAACTGCCTGGTGGCGCGACATCTTGACCAGGGTTGGGATCTCCTGAAAATGGAGTGTTCGGGTAATGAATGCGAGCTTGGGACGATGTCGCAATCTGATTTTCTGAAAGTCGAAAAGAAATGCAAGTCGTTACTGCATTCCGTTTTTGACCGCTTTTCCCGTTGGGTGAGTGATGCGCTGAAAGCTGTGACTCGAACTTCTCTGCTGTGGTAGTTGGAAACTTGCAAATGACGGCACTTGGACTGGTCATGAAGTGGGATGCGTGGGGCGCTTTGGTCATGGAGGGGCAACCACGTCGGATGGCGGGGTACCTGTGCTGCCTCCAGGCCTTTCTCCAGTACCTCAGGCGGTGAGCTTCCGGATTATCTGACACCCGGGCACCGAAGCTTCTGGTCGCCCAGAATGGTAGGCACCACCAATTATTCAGAAATTTTGGTCCACCACGACCCGGTCCTTGGAGCTCAACCCCCCTCAACGCACGATACCTCTATTCCCCCGGCGTCACTCCCAGTTGAATCGCACTACCATTCCGAAACCCCAGTGAAGTGCGAATACCTTCAACATGGCTATGAGTATGTGGTACCTCCCTCCGATTTTTATTATTGCATGCGGCTGACAATATGCATAGACCTTGATATGGCCAATGGTAAGCACCACGATGACTAGGAGCTCCGGAATGCACATGCTAACGGAGATATGCTTCAGCGGCCGTCATGAAGGACGAGCAGGGCCGTCCCTTCATCGTCGTCCGAGAGTAAGTTTTGCCGTTACTGCCCACCGCCCGATAAAGGGGCACTATACTGAATGCCCCGCAGCCAAGGAAAGAAGAAGAGACAATATGGCAACGAAGCCGTTAAGAACCACATCCTCGCCGCCCGGACGGTCGCGAACATCGTCAAGACCTCCCTCGGCCCCCGCGGCCTCGACAAGATCCTCATCTCCCCCGATGGAGACATCACAGTGACGAACGACGGTGCCACAATTCTGCAACAGATGGAGATCTCCAACCACGTCGCCAAGCTGTTGGTAGAGCTGTCCAAGTCGCAAGATGACGAGATTGGTGACGGTACCACCGGTGTCGTTGTTCTGGCTGGAGCTCTCTTGGAGCAGGCGGCGGAGCTGATCGACAAGGGCATTCACCCCATCCGCATCGCGGACGGATATGACCAGGCCTGCGATATTGCCGTGTCGGAGCTTGACAAGATCTCAGATGTGATCGAGTTCAGCAAAGAAGAGACAGGAAACCTGTTGAAGGTGGCACGGACAAGTTTGGGCAGCAAGATCGTCTCCAAGGCACACGACCAGTTCTCTCAGATCGCAGTGGACGCCGTCCTCTCGGTGGCCGACCTCGACCGGAGAGACGTCGACTTCGAGCTGATCAAGGTTGACGGAAAGGTCGGAGGGGCTTTGGAGGATACCATGCTTGTCAAGGGTGTTATTATCGACAAGGACTTCTCGCATCCCCAGATGCCCTCAGAGGTCAAGGACGCCAAGATCGCCATCCTGACCTGCGCCTTCGAGCCCCCTAAGCCCAAGACCAAGCACAAGCTCGACATTACCAGCGTCGAGGAGTTCAAGAAGCTGCAGAGCTACGAGCGTGAGAAGTTTATCGAGATGATTCAGCAGATCAAGGACTCCGGCGCCAACCTGGCCATTTGCCAGTGGGGTTTCGACGACGAGGCAAACCACCTTCTGCTCCAGAACGGCCTCCCTGCCGTGCGGTGGGTTGGTGGCCCCGAGATCGAGTTGGTGGCTATTGCGACAAACGGCCGTATCGTGCCTCGTTTCGAAGACCTCAAGCCCGAGAAGCTCGGAACCGCAGGCATCGTTAGAGAAATGACCTTTGGTACCACAAGAGAGAAGATGCTGGTTATCGAGGAGTGTGCCAACACTCGCGCCGTGACCGTCTTTGTCCGCGGTAGCAACAAGATGGTGAGTTAAGGATTGCTCTCAAGCGTTGTGTTGATTACTGACTCCGCCGCGACAGATCATCGACGAGGCCAAGCGCTCCCTTCACGATGCCCTTTGCGTCGTGCGCAACCTGGTCAAGGACAACCGTGTCGTCTACGGCGGTGGTGCTGCCGAGATCGCCTGCTCCTTGGCGGTCGAGGACGCCGCTGTCAAGACCCCTGGCCTTGAGCAGTACGCCATGCGCGCGTTCGCCGAGGCTCTCGACGCCGTCCCGATGGCACTGGCCGAAAACAGCGGTCTGAACCCCATCGCGACGCTGGCAGAGGTGAAGAGCCAGCAGGTCAAGGCAGGCCCTGACGCTCGCGGCAAGCTCGGTGTGGACTGCATGGCCCGCGGCAGCAACGACATGAAGGATGCGTTTGTTATCGACCCCCTTATCAGCAAGAAGCAGCAACTCCAGCTCGCGACGCAATTATGCAGAATGGTGCTGAAGGTCAACAACGTCATTGTTTCTGGGTCTGGCGAAGATGACTTTTAAAAGTAAAACGGTAAACAGGTTCTAGATGGGTCTATGGTGTTTGGGATTATACCAAGCTGTGTACTATGCAAATAGAGAGGCCCCAAAGTCGAGACCACCAATTCTATCCTCCCATCTGATACGTGCACCCCTTTCTTTTACTGCATCCAGCCTCTCTCGGGGCTGTACTTGAGGTAAGGTTCCATTTCGCGGTAGAAGGTCTGCCTCAACTCGGCCTGCTGCTCCGGCGTCGGACGAGTGTTCTCGCCTTGGCGACGCTCCCAACTCTCCTGTGTCTCCTTCAGGAAAGCGTTGGGGTCCTCGCCGGTGGGGTCCGCGAATTCGTATGATCTGTACTCGGTGTTTTCCCAGCCAGTTGCTGTGTGCTCGGTCAGGAACCAGTCTCACTCACGCACATGGGGCATCCTCCAACCGAGCTTGGAGGCCTGCAATAAGACGGCGAAACGTACCTTTCTTGGGGCCAATGCCAGACCAATCATCCGTCAAAAAGTGCAAAATACCACCGTGCGTGACGACCACGACGTGATCATCGCCCTGCACATCGCCCACAAGCTCCCTCAGCGCCCGTCTCGCCTCGGCTGACCTCTTCTCCAGCTTCTCCAGCGTCGGCTCCCACTTGGAGTTGGGGCTTGTCTTGTCAGTCCAGTCCTCCGGGACCCTGCTGAAATCCACGCGGCCGGCAAACTCGGCCTCGATGTCCTTGACCGCGGACCCCGTGTCGCACGGCGCGTCCGAGACCTCCTGCACCTCGGGTAGGGCGAGGACCTTGAGGGACTTGCCGACTGGGGCGGCGGCGTCGGAGGCGAAGCCCAGGAGGCAGGTGTACAACGTCCGGCGGAGGGGGCTGGCGACGAGGTGGGTGAGACGGGCGTGGTGGGGGAAGGCAGCGCGCAGGGCGGCGCACTGTTGCTTGCCCAGATCTGTGAGGAGGGGGTCGCGGATAGCTTCGTTCTCGAGTGAGAGGTTGTGGAAGCCCTGGGCGTGACGGACGAGGTGGATTTGGACGGGCATTTTGCTGGTGTTGCTTATGGTGAGATGAGAGAAGGTGAGATGGGAGTGAGAGAGGCGGGGGTGCACGATGACGCGATTGTTTATAGAACAAAAAGGTGTATGCTGTCTAACGATCTGTTCACTATGAAATATCGAAGCACGAGGTTGAAGTTCTGGGTCTCTCGGGGGTTCACGATCCAATTATAGGCAGCCAGTTGTTGCCGGTGTGGGAAGCAAAAGTAGCTACGTAATGGCCTCCTGTGTCGGGAAAATTCCTTGTTTGGGATGGGTGGGCTTCAATTGGACATTGGGAATGACTCAATCACGAACGGGCAACATCTGCGTCGAAGGAGAGGGAGAGAGAGAAAGTCACTGAAGGGATAAGAATGGATCCACGTGGGCTGCTGCGGCCGTGCCGCTGGCGCTGCGCTTCGCGTTGCTGGTTTCACACTGCGGGCAGTAAAGGCAAAGTACCTGGACGTGTACTCCGGCGCCGATGACCGGCGAAAAGTGGAGATTCGGGGTACTGGCGCCGGCGGTGGTTGGCCGGCGTGGATTCGGATTCCTAAACTGTGCTTTTTGTGATACATTCTCCGGACCAATGGCTGAAGATGCCGCCCAACTTCATTGTAGGTGACGGAATCACTGCTTACAGCTTCGCCGAAAGAGGTGGTGCTGTGTGATGCTGACGGGTTTAGGGTGTCCTGGACCACGGCGCCAGTGTGACTCACCCGACTGTTGAGCAACAGAGCGGTTTGAAGGGTGTATTGGGTTGGGACAGGACACCTACTTTTACAAATAACTGCAGGTCTGAATGTCACAGGACTTGAGGCAGTTGGCGAGTGGTTCGTTTTCTAAGTTTTTAGAACAGCTTATCGATGCTTTCAGATACACCAGCAAATCTCATCAGAGACAGGATAGAAGAAGAAAAACGAACGTAGCAACTGACAGTTAAAGTAATGAGATAGCCATCCTGAAGACGTGACCTTGATGGAGGCATGAGCTGCCCAACCATTGCAAGATTACAAAAATCAATGGTCACTGCGGGACATGGCCATGTTACTCGTTTGAGGTCGAGACCCTCTCGCTACTGCTTGCCTGTCTTATGTTTGACGGGATTTAGGTCGAGTATGGGGCGGACAAACTGCAAGGGGCACCCTTTCAACTTTCGTACGATGGGAAACTTGTATCAATGAAGCCAAGCCCTCAGCCTGCTGAGCCTTATCATTGTTTGAATTTGAAAAGATGTTATTTGGTCATTCCGTCACGAACCAAATAGACGGCCAAAGACGTTGCGACAAGATATATCAGGAGAGGAACAATGACGTCCCTTGATCCCTGGCCGTCAGCGTCAGCATACACAAAGTGTTCAGCCAACGAGTAATGGATACGCATACAGTGATGGGAAGGAAAGGTCACTGAACACCCAGTACGCCACTACCCTTACGAAGCTGTTTCTTGCTGACCAGCACTTTTTGGCCTGGGCATGAACATGCATGCTTCAACGTTCGTTCGTTGCTGTAGTTGGGAAAGAGTGAGTCGCTCACACTTGGTGATCTCTAACAGACAGAAACACCGTGAGCATCTCCCCATAGCATGGGGCTTTGTGACACCTTTACGTTGAATCATGAATGAATGGTATAGCAAATTTGACCGTCACAAGCTTTCAGCAGGGGCTTTCTTTTGTGGAACAATGAAGGTGAACAAAGTAACCCATGAGACCGTGTCCAGGTACATTATACGGAACGAAACCCCGAGACGCATAACCGCTAGATAGACTCGTCTGTGGCATGACGAGCTGACATGGCCCTGCTGATTTCTGCTTCCGTCCCATTTGGTTCTTGACCCACCACTAGCATCGCCTTTTTCACCTTCGTTCCAGTTCCACAAGAATGGGCACAAGATGTCACAAGGTCGGGTCACCATCTTTTTCGAAAAAAAATTAATCTTTGTTCAGTCTGCCGATCTCAGTCCATATTTAGTGCACTGATGCTTTATCCCAGCAAGAACGCCGGTCAAGGAATGCATAATAATGTCCAACAAAAAAGCATCATTTTACAGCTCATTCTCAAGTCCGAAGATGCTGGTATTCGGCTTTCCCTTGTGACCACGAAACGCCAAGAACCAATGTAGCAGACCTGCATGCCTCCAGGCCATCAGTTCCTTCAGAGATCAATTAGACTCTCCTCCACTGCCGGCTGCTTCGGCGCGTTCTGTGGCGCAGACGGGAACGACTCCTGGGTATATCCGTTGCTGTACTGGCCTTGCCATTGCTGTTGAGGGGGTGCAGATTGCTGTGGTACTGACGGTTGCCAGTAACTCTGTTGCTGTGGCGGAGCTTGCTGCTGCGCGGGCTGAGTAGCTGCTTGGACGGGCGTTTGCTGGTGAGGCATGGGCTGGCGGTATTGCATTGACTGCTGTAAATTCGGGTAGGGGGACGGGTTGGGATCTGCAGAAGGTGGAGCAGAGGGAGGCGCGCTGGGTTGTTGAGGGTTGAAGTAATAAGAAGCGTTAGGATCAGCAGAAGGCGTTCCAGCAGGTTGGCCAGGTTGGTTCTGATGGTTTGGTTGGGGTGGCTCGCTGGGAGCATACGGCTGCTGCGGCGCATATTGTCCGTCAGGAGCGGAACCAGCTCCGCTCCTCCAGCTATCTGCCTGTTGAGGCTCCTGGGGAGGGTAAGGACCTCCAGGTGGACCGGCCATAGACGCGCGCTTGTCAAAAGTTGCGTACTGGGGCTGGGGGGTGTGTTGCGGGTGTTGGTGGTATCCTTGGGATGTTGGTGCGTGGCCGTAGTCCACTTGTTGTGAGCCGGTGTAGAAGTTCTCAGCGGGGCCAGCGTTGCCCGGTGCGCTCGCATGCAGAGACGGGTATGCGCCAGAGGGCTGGCGAGGGGTAGGAAGGTTGTAGCCTCCAACGGTGTGCTGGCTATATGCCTTGGAGAGGCGCTCCTCAAGCATTCTGTCATAGTAGCGAACCACAGTAGAGAGCTTGGCATGAAGGTCAAGAAGCGTATCTTGTCAAACGTTAGCAGCGGCTCATGACAAAGCTTGAGTGATACCTACCATGTTTGCTCATGGTCTCACCGTAAGTGCGAGCAAGCTTCGGCCGCAGTGTGCCAATACTGTCGTAAAGCTCCTGAATCTGAGGCTCACGCAGGATCGTGCCGGGGGGTTGCGTCTGTAGGCGGTCGACGAGAGTTGCAAAAAGGTTGATGTTTTCGGCCTCGACTGGAGTGAGTTCGTAGTCGTTCTTAGGCAAAGAGAACTGTTGTGTGGGGTTTGGACCAGCACTCGAGGTCTGCTCCTTCAAAGCCGTTGCGTGCCTCTGCTTCTGCTCCTCCATATCAGCCAACGAGGCGGCAATCGCAGCCTTAAGGTCGTCGTCCTCCTCGTCTGCGCCATGCGATGCCACGGGCTCGGAGTTGCCGTTGACCTTGGGGCCTGATGGGCCGTTGGCGGTAGGTGCAACGTATCCCTGAGAGTAACCTTTCACCTCCTCCAAGCTCATAGCTAGGGCCTTCTTCAGGTCCTCGTCGAAGGCGTCGTCGACACGAGCGTTGCGCGGCTGCATAGCGGATGTGCTTCGGGTCTTGTAAGGGTAGGTGGGAGATCGGTCTTGCGGCAGGGGCGAGGGCGCGCCTCCCTTGGCAGACTTATCCGTGAGCTTGGCGTAGCAGCCATCGTCGACACGGACAGGTTGCATGATACCAAGGTGCGGAAGGGGACAAGACTTGGTCGAGCATTGCTGATCGAAACAGTTGCCGCAGTTTCGGCAGTGGTGCTTTCGGTTCGTGAAGGTGAAGGGGGTTCGGCATCGCATGCAGACATCTGAATCAACCCACTCGGGGGGCTTGGGGAACGGTCAGTTTGGGTGCCGCAGAACGACTGGAACGGACGGGGACCTACCGCGCTGCTATCGATCATGCTACTGGCGACGGTGATTTTGGGAGGGAACTGGTGGCCTTCTCTCTGCAGCGTCTTGTAAACCTCTCCGATGTATCCCAAATCGTGACGGCCTTCGGTGGCAGCAGCCCAGGACTGTATCAGCTCGAGGATCTTCTGCTTTACTTCGTGGTTGACGGCGGCGGGTCCGACGGCTTGTAGGAGTGAGGTGAGGTTGTCCATGAACTCTCTCGAGGCGATTTCGGCGAGGAAGTGGGTGCCTCCATTCTTGACACATGTATCTGTGAGCTGCGGTGCGAGTTAGCTTAGTCAAAGACGATCAGGCAGCAATGGTGGCTTACGTTCAAGGCGCTCAACTGGGTGTTTGGGTTCTTGTTGCCGATGCGCCTCTTCAGGGAGCGCATGGCCTCCTTGGGCTGAACAGTCTTTGATCTGATGACATCAGAGATCTCGAGATTCAGGGCGATATCCTCCCTGTGACAGTGTTAGAGACGGAATCCCGAGCGATGACAAGGGGTCGTACAAGCTGCTGCTGGTCGCTTTCTCAATCTGCTCGTCCAGGGCCGAGTTGGCCGAGCTGGACCACCAGCCCATCATCTTGGAAGACTGGGTGTGCTAGGTTGGCGGGGAGCTGAATCGAAGGGGCGGGTCTCGACGCTCGACGGTTGGTTATCTAGTTGATGGGTATTCGGGCGCAATCGCGAGGTCGTCGTCTTTTGTCGTTGGTGTACGAAAAGCGGTCCAAAAAGGATTGCGCGTATGTAGAGGATGTGGATGAAAAGGCGACGGGGAAAGCTTGGGTGCGTGTCTGTCAAACGGTTGGTCGCCCAGATGCAGCAGCCTCAGGGTAGGTGCGGCGGCGGCGGCGGTGGTGGAGGTGCGTAAGAGGTTCGGGGATGCAGTAGGCGTCAACGTGGGCTCAGGACGGACTAGGCTGTACGTGGACAGCTTCGGGCGACGAGTGTTCTCTGGGTTACGTTGGCTTAGTACGAATGTGCAGGGGTTGGACAACTGGAAATGTGCGGACTGTGGATTCAAAGCCGCTGCCTTGTGTGATGAGTGTTTAGTGAGAGAGTGTCTCCCAGGCTACTGTCGTTGCAGACTCGTGGCTGTTGCTCCGCTTAGAACGTCGCCCTGTGACGAACGTGACGACGGAAGTCTCCGCGCTAAACCCAAAAAACATGGGATTTCATTTGGGGCCAGTCTTCTGGACGGACAGGCGGGCACTGCGGGCAGAGAGCACCAGGCCGGCACAGACGGGCAGTGACGGGTTCCCCAGAGATGACGAAGCTGGGAAGAATTAAAGTGGACCACATGTGGCGCAAGCGCTTGCTAGGTGCCAACCCAGCTCGCCAAAAGCGAGGCACTTGAGAAGTTGGGCTGAAGCAAGATGCCCATACAGGTACGTACCTTTCGGGGCATAGCATGAACCTCCCGGATATCGCGACATGGCTTCAGCTGATTACTCGGTCTGGCACGGTTCTCTGCAAACCTCAAAACGATGTATTTGCTTTGGACAAGCAACTCTAGTCCTACAGTAAAAAGCGACTCAACGATCCCAAGGTGGGCGTTCAACGGCCGAGTTATATTGGTTGTGGCGCTGCATATGGTGAGTTGTTCAGTCAAGTCAAGGTCATGGATCGATCAGTGCAAGTCGTCGCCTCAGCCCCTGGTCCAGTCTGCGCAGTGGCTTGTCGACAGTGCTACCCCGCCTGGTGTAAATAAACCCAGTGGACAGATGGCAGACGAGAGCCAAGGCACACTGCGCACCTCCAGCGTCCGAACCACGTCTTCTTCTGATTTCCCTGGTAATATGCCGGAAGCGTCAGGAAGCTGTCTAGTCCCCTGCCACCTGACGACTACAGTACCTTAAGAGAGCCGAGTACCTGACGCCCTGGTCCCCTAAATAAGAAGTACGGGCCCTGTCGGATAAGGTACCGACTCGCCCCCCCAAAACACGGCCGCCGCAACGGTACCGTTTCCTCTCCACAATGTCTTGCCCTTGTTGAAACTGTTAGCGCCAGCGAACGAGGCTGTCCCTCCACCACGGACCATCTGTCTTTCACAGGACCGCCGCTGTGCTGTACATGCTGTATCCGCAGCAATCCATCCACATCTCGTTCGTCAAAGAAGGCCATTCTCTCCATGCCCATTCGACACAACGCCCTTTTTTCGACCTCCGACTCGATTCAAAGAAACATGCCCATTCTAGCCCGCCCTGCAGCACCAACATAACGAGCTTGCTGCCCCGTCTCGACAGCCTACAAGAGTAGTCGGTCTCCTTGTCTGCCACCCATGACGAACCCGCCGCCGACTGTCGTTGCGTCCGCTTTTCGTCCTACATACCTCGACGACTCCGAATCCTACGTCTCCCCGACATCACCAGCTCCAGCCTCGTTTTCCTGTCTCCGACTCGCCAAGCTTGCAACGACATGATCCAAGCTCCATACCAAATCTCGACACACCCTTTCTCCTACACATGAGTTCCACGGCCTCCTCGGCCACCAGAACCGTCCTCGGCGGCGGCGGCGGTCCGGCCGTATCCAGCGGCCCCGGACTGCACTCCTTCGCCATGAGCAGAGATGGAGCCCCTGCCGGCCGTGGCGGCAGACCCCCGCTGCCACACATAGACGACCTCACCTCTACCTCTCCTAACATCGACATGAACCTCCCCTTGCGTAAGATCCTCGAGATGGGCGACAATGCCATGCGACAAGCCGAGACCTTTCGCGACTTCGGCCGGCCAGACATGGCCTTCAAGGAGTACATCAAGGCCTCCTTGATCGCTGTCAAATACGTGCCTACGCATACCGAGTCCGTCTCCGTCAAAGGCGGTCGCGGCGACTTGAATCGCATATACACCGCTCTGATGAAGAAGATCGACTCCCAGCATGGGAACTTTGAGAAGATCAAGGCCGACATCATCGCCGATAACCATAGGACCGGCGTGAGACCCACGACCTCGCGGCCATCCTCCATCAGTAACGGCGAAGTCATCCGACCGCAGACGCCCCGAAGCCCACCGGTAACGAGTCCCACCCGAGCCGAGGCTGGTACGCAAGTGAATGGGTCGCCGGCAACCAAGGCAAAGCCGGCTGTCCAACCAAAGCCCGTGTCATTGCATGGAAACGCCATACGTTCTGGCGCTGGCGGCCCTGGTCTTCCCAAGAGCAAGGCCGCAGAGGATTTGGCAGCCCGCTTCGCCAACCTGCGAGGCCCCGTTGCATTACCGGGTCAGGATCCGCGTATACGAACGCACCCCATTGTGCCTCACAGACCGGCTGGGCCGAGAGCGATGCCGGAGCCGCCCGAGAGACCCAAGGTGGCGGTCGTGACCAGTCTGCCAGATCTGCCCAAGATGCCAGATGCTATCTACAGCCCAGCTAGAGGGACTGTGTCCAATGAAGCAGCTTCACTGCCATCAAGTACACCCCGTGGCCTGTTCAGCAGGACCGGCTCTTCCGCCGCCATCAACACCGTTCTTGCCAACAACAGCAACAATAAGTCTTCCGATTACTTCGTCCCCTCTCACTCCGCCCCCAGCTCCAGGGCCCCCAGCATTTCGATACCCGAAGGCGACTCGATTACGGCTGAAGATCTAATGAACTACATAAAAAGGGGCTCGGCAACCCTTCAAGTCCTAATCATTGACGTCCGGAGCCGGGAAGACTTTGACGAGGGCCACATCCTGTCACAGGCCGTCATCTGTATTGAACCGAGCATTCTTTTGCGTGAGAATATTTCATCAGAGCAAATAGCCGAAAGTATGGTTCTCTCGCCTCCCCATGAGTACCACCACTTCGAAAGGAGGGACATCTTCGACCTTGTGGTTTTTCACGACCAGGACTCGGACTCGATTCCCCGGTACATTTCACCCGACATGGACGCCGCCGCGTTGCTTTCGCTCCAACGCGCCTTGACGTACTTCAATTACGGGAAAGAGCTGAAAAACCCTCCGAAACTGCTTCAGGGTGGTTTGGATGCTTGGACTGACCTGATGGGCAGGGGCGCCCTCGCCACCTCGCAGACTGCGGGCGCCGTACGAGCGCCTTTGGCTCGTTCTCCCTTGAAGCCGACCATCTCGATCTCTAAGCCGACCAGAAAGTACAAGGTCACGCCGCTGAGACCCGAAGAAGTCAAGCTTTGGGAGGAAACACTGCAGAATGCCGAGCTTGAGACTGCGCGGTCTCCTGGCTTCATGCACGTGCGCAGTACGGAGGAGTTTCTGCGCAGGTTCCCCGCGGTATCGACCGAACAAGAATCCATGCAGTCACCAGTCGGTCCGGAGCAGCCGACCTACGGCTATTCGCAAAACCACGTCGATCTCTATTCCGACCTGCCGTCACCGCCTACTCGGCCCGCCCCAGCTGTACCGCGTCCAAGCTACAGCGGTCTGTCACAGACCCAAGATGACCACGAGGGGCCTGGCGCCATCGCCTTCTCTGCCCAGGCTCGAAACGCGAAGCAAGGCCCCTTGGCCCGGCCAGACTCTCCTTCGGTCACAAACATTGGCAAGGATGGTTTGCGTATCACAGGCCTGAACAACCCAGGTGTATGGTGTTACGCGAACAGCTCTATACAAGCACTCCGAATGTCACCCGGGTTCGGAAAGGACTTGGCCACGTTTGAGTGGCAAAACATGTACAAGGTGCCAAAGAAGGCCGATGAGAAGAACGACCACCCCCAGTTGATGTCCCGAATCCTGTCCAACTTATTCCATTGGTTGGACTCTGGCAAGTTCGACGTCATGAAGGCGCAGACACTCATGGTCGGTATTTTTACTTCTTTCCATTTGCAAGCAGTCGCTAATTGATCCCAGGACTACTCTCGATCAGTCTGCGAGAAGAGCCGTCATAAGGACAGGGGCGATGAGTTTGGTGGCGGTCGACAACAGGATGCACACGAGTTCATTTCATGGCTCATGGCTTATCTTCACGATGAGACGAACGTACGACGCGACCGCAGTAGCCCAGAGACACCTGCACCCTCAATGGGTGGCAAGTCGATGCTCCAGGGCGCTTACGAATGGTGGGCACAGTATCAAAAGAAGAACGCATCCATTGTCGATAAATACTGGCGCGGCATAGAGCTCTCGACTGTTGTATGTGCACAATGTAAGAACCGCACGTACACCTGGGATACCTTCGACTTCCTCTCAATTCCTGTCAACCGGGACACACGTACTCTTGAGGATTGCCTCAGGGCCCACCTGGAGTCCGAAAACATCTCCGACTATCAATGCGACAGTTGCAACACGAAGGGACTCGGCAGGAAACAGGCTAGGCTGGCGCGAATGCCAGAGCTCTTCTGTCTTTGCTTAAAACGCTTCACAGTTGATAACCACGGAGCGGTAAAGAAGGATTTAAGCAGGGTTACATGGGACTTCAACAGCTTCAACGTCGACCAGTTCTTTATCCCAGCAGAAGAGCGGGCCGCGGGACCTGCGCCGGACGACAAGTTTGAGCTGCCATTCGACTACGAGTGTTACGCAGTCATTATCCATTCAGGACCGAATATCAACTCCGGCCAC
The DNA here is from genome assembly GCA_022836555.1 of Colletotrichum tofieldiae. Taxonomy (NCBI): domain Eukaryota; kingdom Fungi; phylum Ascomycota; class Sordariomycetes; order Glomerellales; family Glomerellaceae; genus Colletotrichum; species Colletotrichum tofieldiae. The sequence continues at coordinate 5,416,735 of BQXV01000003.1, read as the reverse complement.
TACTACACCTATGCCCGAGACACACACAACCCTGACCCCACCGCCTGGTACAAGATCAACGACTCCCAGGTGACCAGCATCAGGATTGATGGGACGGGGCGGTCCACTGATTACAGTGAAAAAGTGTTCAAAAGTAGTGGCGAGGTCCCGTACATGATTTTCTTCCGCCGAAAGAGTAGCCGGTCAGCGAGGTGATGAGATGTTGTAATAGAAGGGCATGCGTACTGCGAAAGAGGATTATGGGGTAGATGTACATGGCAGGCACTGACATTCTGGACTATCGAAAGGGAGTTATCAACTTCATATATAAAGCGGAATGATGTGGCGGGGGCGGGGTTCGCGAAGCATAGAACGAATGTGTGTGTGCTTTTCTTGCGGGTTGTGTTTCCGAGCGCTTCCAAGCATGGCGTCTGGGTGGTTTCTGAGCCCCGTTGTGCGTTGGGGTCATTTTTGCTCTAGTTTTTTACTGCGGAATGGATTCTTTATGAGGCCATGATTATTGAATGAATAGTTGTATTCTGTGTGTTGCCTGGGCACTTTGGTTGTCGCACTTTTGTGAGATTGCGGCTGTGTCAACCCGACGTTGGCCGTCGGTTTCGTCGCATTCGTCGCATTCGAATGCGCAATTGGGGACGAAGCCATATAGGCTTGGCAACGCCGAGGCGGCCCCATGGTTTTCGATGATGCACTCAAGACTGGGTAGGCGTTCCGACGAGGAAATCTCTTCAAGCAAATGAAATGATCGGAGGGGGCATGGCCATCCATCGGATTGCTTCGGATTCCTCGAGGCGACACGAGTTGATCAGAGGAGGCCATGTCTACCGCTCTGGTCATGAGTGAGTTCTCGCGTTGATTGAGGGTATATAGCAGCCCCAGGAAGCCGGCTTGCATGGATGGCTTCTTCTTCGCTTACCCTGATCTCACGCCAGGTTCCTCGGTAGAAACACGGCCAACGACGTCCATAGTTTTCCCATCCGTCCCGACCTCGATCTCACGACAACACAAGTCCGCCTCCCCCACCTTTTCTGCCTCCAAGTAAGCAAGCAAGCCAAGAACGTCTTTCCGTCAAATGAGCGGCAGCATGGCCCGGCCTGAGACCTCCATATGGCCGTACGACCCGTCCTTCCCCCTCGCCGTCGTGGGTGCGGTGCTCTACGGCATCGTGTTCGTCTGGATCTTTTACCTGACTGTCATCCGCTACCGGGCGTGGTACTTTACTGTTGTGGTTGTAGGCGCTACATTCGAGGTATCAGCATATGTTCTGAGGGCGTATTCTGCGAGAAATCAGACGGAAATCGTGAGTTGTTTTGGTTATATCTGCTGTTCTGCCTCTTCTCTTTTCGTTCTGGCCCCTTTCTCCGCGTACATCACCATCGATTTTCCATCCCCTCAGAGAAGACCTTCGACTTCATTCCAGCCCTCTTCGATATCTCCAAAAGAAAAATCTCTCCTTTTAACCAGAAGGGCGGAAAGTCAGACTGATATATAACCCAAACTTAGACCCCCTTCGTCCAAACAACGACATACACAGTTCTCGCCCCCGTCCTCATCGCAGCGGGCAACTACCTCCTTATAGGCCGTCTCATCCGCGCCGTACTGCCCGCTAGCCACCACACAATCTATCGCGTCCCTGCGCGACGCCTCACGCGCATCTTCGTCGGCTGTGACGTCGTGGCCTTTTGCATACAGGGCGCCGGGTCTGGGGTCGCGAGCGGCGGGAGCTGGACTGGCACGCTGAAAGAGGTGGGGACCAAGATTTTGATTGCCGGTCTGGTGGTGCAGGTCTTCTGCTTTGGGGTGTACTTGTGTGTGCTGGTGAGGTTCCACGTGTTGGCGGGGAGGATGGAGCGGGAGGGTGCTCCTAGGGGGTGGAAGAGGGTTTTAGGGGGTGTTTATTGCAGTAGTGGGCTTATACTGGTGAGTATCTGTCCCTCTTGTCGATGGTTATATCCTGGATGGCCAAGTATTGAGAGATGATGCTGACGAGACTTGCATGGACAGCTGCGTTCCCTTTATAGGGTTGTCGAGTTCGCCGAAGGGATGGATGGGTACGCCTTCCGTAACGAATGGCTGTTCTGGGCGTTTGAAGCGCTGCCCATGTTGATCGCCATCGCAGTGTTTTGCGTTTGGCACCCTAGCAAGTATCTTGGGAGGGACGACACAAAGGGGGGGTCAGTGAAGGGCAGCGAGAGGTTCCGGATGGAGGAGGGGTCGGGGCGGGACACCGTCACCAGTCGTGGGCAGTCGGTTTGAAGTGGTTTCTGTCCTTCATCATCGCCACCAGTGTTTGGCGTACTAGAATTCAATCTACCACAGGGCTAGAAAAGAGTGGGTTCATATGGCGACCACAAAGATGACAAGTTTAGACACCTGCCAGGTAGTTGCATCATTTGAGAATAGGAGACCAGTATGTCCTTGTTCAGATCCTATCAAAGACCTTGGCCAGGCTATTATAATCCCCAATCCCCAACTGCGGAACCACACGTACGCCCCCTCGCGGCCTCAAGAGGCCACTCCATGTGCTTTGTCAACTCTGCAGGCAACCCCGCGGCGATTTCTTCAAGCCACGACAGCGTGACGCGGCCCCAAGTCTCTACGGCGCCACTTCCCCGCGAGGCACTGTAGCCCAACGTGGCAATAAGGTAGTCCAACAGGAAGACGTGCGCTAGGATGAGACGTGCGGTGTGGTTAGTCGGCGAACTAAAGAGGAGGAAGTCCCGGTGGCTCATCTCGCCATAGCGGTTTTGGACGGTTGCAAATGCGTAGTATGCTATTGTTTGGTTAACGCATGGGCCGGAATTCGAGAAACCACTGGAAAGGGATAGACGTAGAAACTCACCATCCGCCGAGTCCATGAGAAATAGGGCCACAACGCGCTTCAGACCGGCTAAATATTCGACTTCAACCACACTCCCACACAATGGTGCCAAGTTTCCGAGGCTATTCTCAAACCCTTTGAAGATGCACAAAAGATCTCTCTTGCCGTTGATTGCTTCCCAACCATCGCCTTGGGATAGAACCAGCCTCTTGAAGCCCTCGACGTGCTCCCGTCTCGAAAATGCGCGGAAAGCAGACGTCTCGAACGAAGACATGACCTGCGTGGCGATGATGTGACCTACAACGTCCCCCGTCCGTGTAAGCCATAGACCTATGCAAAGATAGGACGAGGAGGTGGGCACTCACACCCCCTGACCATCCATAAGAAATCAAGCATGCCCTCCAGCATGTGCCCCGCCTGGAACGTAAGCGCCATGATAGCAGCAAACGTCGCGTCGGCGTCGGCGCCTTTGAGTAAATGGCCCGGTCCGCCCGAGGAAAGCTTCGAGTTCAAGGCGCGGATGGCGCGGACGCGGTGGTTCAGCGCCGGTCGTCCGAGGCTCGCGTCCTTGGTCAGGGCGAGACTCGAGGCGCCCAGCCCGAGGAGCGCGTGCAGAAGGAATTCGTACTTGGGGTGACGTTGTCAGCCGTGATGTTCTAGGGAAGAAAACGGGGATCGGACTTGCCTCGTGCGCCATCCTCGCTACGTCCCTCCAGATTTCTTCGCCGCCGATCGGGAGCCCGGGCGTCGCGTCAAGGAGGAAGTGTTGGAAGAATCGCATGTCTTCCACGCCGAACACCGACCCACCTACACCCGTGCTGTTCAATACGGCCTTGGGGCTTCCAATCCATTGCGTCAGCTCCATCTCACCTTTACCTTCACCGGCACCCAGCGATCTCGCCTCAGACCCCCGTGCATGAGTTCCGTCTCCAGTCAACTGCACCCGCAGGTGGTCCCTTGCACCCCGATCCTCACTTACGATCCTCTTCGGCGGTGCCAACACCTCCGTCGGCCACTCGCAAACAATCCTCATCCGCCGACACCCACTGCACTCAGGCTTCGACTCCGAGCACTTCACCTTCCGGCGCTTACAACCAAAACACCCGTGCCGGGACTTGGTGTGCCCTTTCCCCGGGATCGGGCGTCGCCGAACATTACCGCCGGTCGCGGGAGCGGCCGGCCCTGGCAGCTGCGGTTCGGTTTCGGACGGGCCGGACATCGGCGTTGTGTTACAGGTGGGGTGGCTCCCGGACGTTTCGCCGGGCACTGACGGCGACGACGACTTGGAGACACCGCTCATTATGTGGCTGCAAAACACGGTAAAGGAGGCGGAGAAAGAGAGAGGGACTCCTGGGATGGAAGGTTTGTATGAGATTCGGTTGGTGAGGCCATGTTGAGCAGATCCTTTCGGCTGGCATGCGAAACCCCTGACGCGGCTTACGGGCGCATGCAGCATAGCGGTGTTGATCGGATTAGAACCGGCGGGGCCATAATCACGAACCAACGCCAACCCGAGCTGGTTTTTAGGTAACGTACCTTCCAATGCTTTGCAGCCCCCTGGAAGCTTGGCTTCGGAATTGAAAATGGGTTCAACTCGTCTCGAGCTGCCTTGAGGAGGTTGGGGCAGCCACATTGTTTACATCTGCACTCCAACTGAAGAAGTGAACCCATGTGGCTCACTATAAATGACTGCGTTGGAGAAAGGGAGGGGGAGACTAATTTGGTATAATCTACTCAAGGATTTCGGGGGATAATTTGTAGCCAAGTCTCTCCCGCAAACAGGTGCCATATCAGGAGGGAAAGCATTTCAGCTACGGGACCCTTGCCTATCACCGCCTATTCGAGCATCCCACTCTGCAGTTCGCGCAGCTGAATGACACTTCACGCGATTTAAAATCCAACAAGACTTATACAACGTCCTCCTACCAAAGAATCGCAGTTGAGCTATTCCTGTTCCAAGAAATAATGGTCTCTCACAGCAGCAGGGTCTGCGTTGTGTCACCAAGCAAGCCGCTGACCAGGGAGTGCTGAATGCAATCAATACATAGGCACGTCGGGTAACGAATGACGTGTCTTGAGAGGCCCAGTCTCCGCCACGCACGTTTTCCAGAGTCCTCAATATTTGGAAATGGAAAGGCCCTCTTCTCCATCGTTTTATCGGTCAGGCTTTCTGACATCCCGAATATTGCTGTTGAAGTAGGCAAAGTCCATCAGCTTAACTAGATACGATTTATCATATGTCAGGAGCTTATCGAACTTCGAAAATCTCGCTCCGTCGCCTCGGCTATTCGTCGACCAAGCTTTTTGGGGTGATAACCACGACCCCTCACTCCGTTCGAATTTGGATAATTCGTCCTTCCGAGCTCTCATGCATCATCCCGCTACGAACACTTTATCAATCTGCAAGAAAACTCAAAAAGCAGAGTAAGAGTATAAAATTGGCATTGCATGCCGATACAGACCATGACCTTCATCATCATACCAAACCACCCTTTTCGAGAGGGCTGGATCACATCTCATCTTATGAAGCCCGTCAGAAACGGAAACTTCGTTTGCGACATACTTTAACAAGCGCCAGGGCAGTCCATGGAGTCACACCTTTGCCTCTGAATGATGCTTTACAATGTCATCTGTCTTAGACGTGTGTTATGCAGGAGGCCAAACTCGCACCATCCAGATTCGAAACCAGACAGAAGTTAGATTCGGCACGAACGTTGGTGCCGAACTTGAAGTATTTGTCTTCACCACACTATTTTCCTTCTTCTGATCACTCTCACTCTCTTTTCTTGGCATCCTATAAACCAGGTATAATCCGGTCGAATGATGGAATCACTACAGTATTATCGTTACTGAGACGTCTCCTCTTGTTGTAACCTTTCTTGACCTTCTATTTTACACCTGCTCAATTCTGCTCACCAGTCACCGATGCTGTGCTACGATATCGATGATGAAACACTTCATCTCCTTGTCCAGTTGCAGCTCGAGGACCTGGATAATTTCAAACAAAGCATCAAGGGAAAAAGTCGGCAAGGCGAGATTTCCGATGCAGATCTCGCCGTCGAGACTTATGAGTCGGAGCTCAAGTCTCGCGTTCTCGTCGCCTCGGATAAGCGCATGTGTAAAAGCATAGCAAAGGCTAATCAGCTCGACGGTAGCCTCATCAGCACTCTCACAAATCAGGAGAAGCAAGCTGCAAAAGATAGAGAAGTAGCCCTTCGTTTCAGCCGTGGAGATCGCGTTAATGAAAACCCCTCCACTGTTACTACCCAGGAAAACCCTTCTACAGATGTAGAAGAAGAGTTATTGAGAAAACTCAAATCCCTTTATGTTTCTACAGATGTCTATGATGATGATGACAAGGCCGAGTCGTCGACATGGGCAGCGTCCAGGGGCACAGCAAAGAAGACAACCAATTCAGCGATACGAGAGGAGAGGCAATGCAACAGTTGCCTTACTAGTTACGCTTTCACTAATGTGGCACGCTGTCCATGCAACCACGAGTACTGTCGAGACTGCCTACAGACGCTCTTTGAAATTTCACTCACGGATGAGTCGCTCTTCCCTCCAAGATGCTGTGGCAAGCCAATCCCCGTTGACAACAATCGGTTGTTTCTCCCCTCGAAGCTGGTGGGGGAGTTTCGTGCTAAAGAAGTTGAACTTTCGACGCCTAACCGGACATACTGCCATACGCCAACATGCTCTACCTTCATACCAAAAGAGTTTATCCAAGCGGACGTTGCAACTTGCCAGCGATCCAACAACAAGACCTGTGTCATGTGTAAGGGTGCAAGTCATAAGGACCAAGACTGCGAGCAGGATACCTTGACACAGGATCTGCTCCAGATCGCCGCTGCCCATGGCTGGCAGCGATGCTTCTCTTGTCGAAGGATCGTAGAGCTAGATCTTGGGTGCAACCATATGAGTAAGCCATATCCTCTAACATCTATTACCGACTAGCCTAAGCTCACAGTATTTACCTAGCTTGCCGCTGCGGAGCCCAGTTCTGCTACGTATGTGGCCGCCAATGGAAGACCTGCGGTTGCGCACAGTGGAACGAGGAGCGACTTTACCATCGTGCTAATGCCATTGTGGATCGGGATGCCAACGCCCGTTTTATGAATCTCGAGGGGAGAGCTCGACGGGTAGAGAGAGAGGCGCACAACCTAGTCGTGAACCACCAGTGCACGCACGATACATGGAGAAGCCGCAGTGGCGCTTACCGATGTGAAGAATGCCACGACGCACTGCCCAATTTTATTTATTAATGCGCTCGATGCCGTATTCGTGCTTGCCGAAGATGTCGGTTTAACCGACTTTGAGCTAGTTGGGTGGTTTCTGCCAGCTATGGGGGAGGTTTTTTTTTTTTTTTTTTTTTTTTTTTTTTTCAATCTTTGAACAATGACAGAGTGTTGAAGGATATTCATTGGAATTGTTTGACGCAGGGTCATCGTACTGATCGATTCGTTATCTTGTTCAATTAGTTCGTGTACAGTTATGAGAACAAACCACTTCCCCTCATGCAACACTCTTTAAGTTCCAAATTTACCCTATAAATTGTAAGTGAGAGCTCCGTACCACCGGAGCAACATCGTGCCGTGATCTGGTCAACGTGGTAGGGATTCTTCCCATGTGACGTGTCACATGATATGCAGTATGTGTGGAAGTATCTTGTAGCTTGATGCCTAGTTTGTTACACTGAGTTAGGTTTCTGATAGTCCGCTACAAAGGGGAGGACCTAAAGAGGCGTGTAATCAATGTAGGTCTAAAAGATTCTAGAAGAATAAATCTATCTAATGGTGGTGAAAGTGTGTAGGGTTTTAAGTGCCTTGGAAGTGCGGTGCCTTGACAGCACAATGACCACAACCCCCAAGGCAAATACAGGTCTCTCACCTTGATATTATTCATGGAATCTGATCAGCACATCTCATAACCTTGAATGGCGGCAAAGTATGGCAAAAGGGCCCCCAAGCTCCTGTGTTTATCAAGCTCGACTGCAGAAGGGAGTAGCGGTTGCTGTGAGGCTGCGTAGGCAAAGCGCTGGCTGGTCAAAGAAGCTCTAGAAATCACTGAAAAGTGCATTGTTGATTGCTGTTCCTCCTGGGCTGATCAAACTCATGGATGGGATATCTATGTCCCTGGTCAGACCCTGCTTAGCTAAGGTATATAGTACATGAGAAGCAAAAGAGAACCACCCTGTTGAACGCAGAATGCCCCGCCCCATTCCAGCAGGCATCTTATTGTTGTTATATCGAGATATCCGTCCCACGGCCAGCCGCAAGGTGAAGTAGGAGATGCCTCTCGTTGTGGCCGAGTGGGCGACTCCACATTGCCCTTGCATGGCTGGTACTGGCTCGTGGGCATCTATCTCCAATTGCCTCATATTTGCCCTATCCTAACAACGATATTAGAGTCATTGAAGAGGTCATTAGAAGGAGTTTGGGGCTGGTTCTCTCTCCCATAACCTTCGGTCGAGGCGAGCTTGGCCAAGGCGGCTTTTTGCTTCTGGGAGGTGAGATTTCATCCAAAATGTCCGTTCCTTCCCAAGATGGAGGAATCAGCCAACCCTTGCGGATGCTTACCAGCCAGTCGGCGGCGCAGTTGTGACGGACAAGCATAATTGACCTATTAACCTAAATCTGGAAGGAGAAGCGGGATGGCAAGGGGTGGCCCCTGCACCACTCCCATGTCTCCATCCCATGCCTCCATCCCATGCCTCTATCCCCTGCATACCAAAGTTCTTTCTCACTCGCAGTGAACTCGACGAGGACTGGCCGACATGGCCTCACCAGTTGGTCCCTTTTGGACATCGTTCCTCGAAACTGTCCATTCATGCTGCCATTTGCTATCCACCAGTATTCGTATCCGAAGGTGGTCTTGTCCTGCACCGTTATCATTTAATTGAACTGCAGTCATTCTTGGCAGCTCCATTGCCAAAACCCACCACTTCTGCTGTTTTTTCTGCTTCCCTTTCTCTCCCCCTCTCCTTCTTCTTTTTTTGCGATCTTTGTCCGCGCGAAAAAGAGCAACATCCGCCGGGCCCTTATCACTAAGAGCTCGACGCCAAGGGCAACACGCATCTCAGACGTCATTTCCTCCAGCACCGGCGACAAACTCGACACCAAGCCCGTATTGAGCGTCGCGAAGTCAACCTCCACGATGGGGAAGCTCTCTACCGCCGTCTTGTCGGCCCTGCTGCTGGCTAACAATGCCAGCGCCCTCGACCCCATTATCATGAAGGTATATTGCCGACTGTGGCTAGTTCCTAACAACGTCCTATTCCTAATAATTCCTTAGGGCACGAAATTCTTTTACAAGAATGGCACCCAATTCTTCATGAAAGGCATCGCCTACCAGCAGGACACCGCCGCCGCCGGGGGTGAGTCCGTCACAGGCGAGTATAAGGACCCCCTGGCCGATGAGACAGCCTGTAAGCGCGACGTTCCCATTCTGGTCAAGGCCGGCACCAACACTATCCGCACCTACGCTATCGATCCCAAGAACGACCATAGCGCCTGCATGAAACTCCTCAGCGATGCCGGTATCTATGTCGTTTCCGACTTGGGTGAGCCCAAGATGTCGATCAATCGTGACAATGCTCAGTGGAACACCGACCTATACGATCGCTACACCTCTGTAATCGACGCTCTTGCAAAGTATGACAATACTATCGGGTTTTTTGCTGGTAATGAGGTATCCAACAACAAGACCAACACTGAAGCCTCTGCGTTTGTAAAGGCTGCCGTCCGCGATTCCAAGAAGTACATCAAGGACAAGGGATACCGCTGGCTAGGCGTCGGTTATGCTGCTAATGATGACGGAGACATTCGCGTTAACTCTGCCCATTATTTTAACTGTGGCGAGCAGGCTACTGCGATAGACTTCTGGGGCTACAATATTTACTCATGGTGCGGCGAAAATGACCTTGAGGGCGCTGGTTATAACAAGCAGATCGACTTTTTCAAGAACTACTCTGTCCCTATCTTCTTTGCCGAGTATGGCTGCAACAAGCCTAATGGTGGCGACGGGCGCATATTTCAGGAAACAACTGCCCTGTACGAGAAGGAGATGGCTGACGTCTTCTCCGGCGGGATCGTATACATGTTCCACCAGGAAGCCAACGACTTCGGTATGTCTACTACTGTGTCTCTGTGTCTCTAACCCCTGCATTAACATACCCAGGTCTTGTTGAAGTCAAAAATGGCCAGGCTAAAACGATGAAGAACTACGACGAGCTTGCCTCCCGTGTCCTGGCTGCCAAGCCCAGTGCTATACAGATGGACTCTTATGAACCAAGCAATACCCCCGCCGCGTGTCCAAGCACTGCGTCCAACTGGGAGGTTCAAGGCGACACCCTCCCTCCCACCCCCGATAAGTCTCTCTGCGAGTGCATGGTCAAGAGTCTTTCTTGCACTCCCAAGTCTGACCTCAAGGCCTCGGCCATTGGCGACATATTCGGCTTCGTCTGCGGCAATTCGCCATCCTCCTGCGACGCCATCAAGACAAACACGTCTGCCGGCGTTTACGGCGCCTTCTCCATGTGCTCTGACGAGCAGAAGCTTGCCTTTGTTATGGACGACTACTACAAGGCGCAAAGGTCCGCCCGTCGTGCCTGTGACCACGACGGCCAGGCCCAGATAGTCAGCCCCTCGAGCGACGACGCTTGCAAGGACGCCCTCGCCTCTGCCACCGACACCACCCCCACGTCTTCCACCGCCAAACCCAGTTCCAGCTCTTCCGGTAACGCTGCCGCCGGCAAGTCCCAACAGCCCATGTTCAACATCGGAGGTTTCGCCGTTGGTGCCTACTTGGTTGCCACCGGTTGCGTGGGTGCTGCCATCATCGCCTTGTAAATGTAAACGACGTCCGTAATGGGGCGAGGCGTGTGAAAACAAGGGGGCCGAACTGTGGATAAGGCACCTAATGCGAGCTCGTAGATTTCCCAACCGGGCACCACACGGCGCCAATCAGGTCACGGCTCGGGAGAGATTTATAGTTGGCATCACGCTCGTTTGCATTTGTTCTATCATGGTAGTTGTCATACGCCTAATAAATATCGTCTTCTATCTAGTTCTGTTGGACGGTCTGTTGCTTGAGTGAGGTCGGGTGGCCAGCTCCAGAAGCGGCCTTTCGCGACGGAGCATTCGCTATTTGTCTGACTGGGGCGTTTTCTTGACAATGTCGCCGATGGAGATGCTTGACCGTTGGTCTTCCGTTTACGAGGGAAATTATGTTCGTGCTAGCTGCATGGCTAGGGTGCAGCTCTAGTGCGAGAAGGTTAAACGGCGCTTGCAAATTCGGGGCTGAGCCGCGGGGCGGGTGACAACCCCAACCGCTGGTTTTCTTCTAGGCCGTCTCGAGGGACGGACAGCAACAGCACCAAACCAAGCCCCAAAAGGACGAGATAAACATCATCAGGTATGTTGAAGCTCAAGTTAAAGGGTTGTATCTTTTTGTTGGCGGGCTTTTCACATTTGGGTCGTTGGGAGTAGCCGAATCATTTCAGGTCTAATACAAACGGGGCGGTTTTCTTGCTGCCGCCCGTGGGAACAGGGTAACGGGACGAGGATGGAGACATGGGGAGGGTATCACCGGGCGGGTGCACCGACAGGCTTCATAACGGATAAACAGGAGGTTGTGTGCCCGAGGACAGGTCAGTGCCTCACACACGCCAATCATCTGGCTCGCACACGACATGGCCCTCTTCGTCTTGCCCAACATGGTCAGGGCATGCTGCCGGTGGCCCCACCTTGGCCAGGGGGTGCTGCTAACCTTGCTCCAACGTCCAACAGCAACACTCACTCGTCTCGCCAGGGAAATGAAGAAAAACGACGTTTCCCAAAGAGATGTTCTTAGGCTCAATGTGCGGGGCTGCCTGCAGCAGATATCGTGCCACAAGGGTCTGCAGGTGCAACTCGAGCCTTGGAGGTGACTCACGTGGGATCGGACAGGGTGGTTCTTCGATCAACCGGTGGGTTGGTTGGTTCGTCGGATGAGGTGGAAAAGGCTCGTCGAGTCCAAGCCACCGAGCAGCAGGGGAAAGTTTGCAGCATTACAGGTACGGGAGGCAGCAGCCTACCGGAACTCGGCGCCCTCTGCAGGTACAGCCGACTGGCATCCCAGAGTCATCAGGGGCGGCAACCGGCAACTTCGCACGAAGCCGCAACCACGCACACATTTGGCTCTCCGTGGCCACGAGTGCTCCGCATCGGAAACTGGCAGTGGGGTTGCTTGGCTGAACTGGTCTGGCATGCATGCCTCGGGCGCAATGGTCACTGTATCCGGACTGGTTGACGGCCCCCCTTCTGTCTACTATTGTCCACGTGTACTATGTACGGGAGACTGAGATGCCCAGGGAGACATCATCGTGAGCCCGCGCACACCGTGAGCTGGCATGGTTTCAGCTCCACCAAGCTCGTCTAATGTCGCACAAAGTTGCTCGGCTTGCAGGATCCTGTTCCTGCCCATGATCTTGGCCAGATGAGCAGGCCGCCGAGAATCATACAAAGTCGCCGGACAGTGTCGGAAGCGCCAATATAGCCGCCGGGGCACTGGAGGTCGGTTCTCTGCCGTTGGATGCCTCGTGCTGATCCACTGGGTCACACCTTTTTTTTCTTTTTTTTTCTTCTTAAATTACACATGCATAGAGTCTTTACAACTACGCCGCACTGGCACTCCAATGGCCGTGTTTTCTTCCGGCGACATTTCATACTCCTCGGTGGGTGATGTTGCCCAATCTCAACCCAGATTCCCCACAGGGTCTGGATCCTACACGGTAGAAACCTACTATTATTCTCCCCCATCTGGTCAAATGCTCGAAGGTCCTGACGGCAACTTTGGCCTGCCTCGTCTGGGCGGCTGGCAAAGCTTGTCGGGAAAGGGTCACACCTGCACGCCGGCGCGGCATGGCCCTGCGCTGCAGGGATGCGCCCCATGTCGAACAAACGTCTGAACGAAAAGGTCTTTGGTTGACATGGGTAAGCTCATAGCCTGCTGGTATCAGGTTGGCTATAGATGTATCCGGCGAGATTCCTCGGCCTTCACTGGATTTTGCTCCGGTCACCGGTTTCTTCTGCTCGCTGATTTCCCTCTCACTGGCTCTCTTAGACTAAAAACCAACGCTGATATACACTAGAATGATCTGCATTCAAAAACTAGGGTGTTCGCGTCTATGCGACCCTATGACTTTAGCACTTAGTGCTAGACCGTAAGGATAATGGAGACGCTTCCCGCACGGGCCGCTTCGCGCCCATCTACGATACATTTACATTTCTTGTGGCGGGTTTCTCTCCTGAAAGCGGTCTAGTCGAAGTCAGTGTCCAAAACCTATCCGAGGAGGAACAGCCATGGTTAATATATTGTTCTCTTTGGACCACCGCTTTTGAACGTTTCAAAAAAGGCAACCGACTAGAAGACTGCTACTTTCTCTCTTATGGCATTAGTTCTAAACTAGAATGCCCGGCCGAGAGCTTCGGCATATCCCTTGGAGCCTTGGTTCAACGATACAGTAGTTGTAGTATTATCAGCATCAAGGCCTTTCAAGGACCCCCGCCCGGTAATGCAAGCCTCGCTCACAACGTAATAATGCTTTGTGTCACATGAAAGGAGCATGCTTATCAGCCTCGCTGAACACGTGGAAACCTGTGCAATGTGATTTTGGAATTCGAATCACTCACCTGCAACCCGCACGACCGACGTAGTAATAGCTTCTGGATGGCAAGTTTGGCTACAGGTACACACACAAGACCACACACTTTGGCAGAAGTTTAAGTCTGTGTGAATAAGCTTGGCAGATGACCCAGGAATACCGAATCATTAGGAAGATTACTAAAAAGACCTGACGGCTGTTCTGAAAGAATCGGTTTCCTTCGAGCAGCCATCCTCAGCCGCAAAGCGAAGGGAATTTGGCCACTTCGATTCTAACTCCAGGTTCGCTTTCTAGAAAAGCGAGACAGAAGAGGAGCTGTGCCGTCGTGAAAACTGCGCTGTGACGCGTTGTATCTGGTCCTGCCATCACGGGTGCATCATTGGGGTGGGCTGAGTTCCGTAGTCCAAGGGCTTACATGCTGCCTGCAGAGAAGGCAGCTGCATAAGCCATTCTCATACTGTCAGTTCAACGAAGCCGGCTATAGGAAGAAAACTCTGACAGAACGCCGGAAGAGGGCTACGCGATGGTGGTAGATGGGACTTGTGGTTCAGGGAGCGTGTCCAGCCGTTGAACTCAAAGTTGCATGATTTCTAGACCGGTTGGCCGCCGTCGATTAGGGTTCTACTGTCTCCTTGACCAACGAGCTTTGAGCAACCGAACAAAGCTTGGACTTGAGGTCGCGTGTAACGACACGAGTGGCATGACTACTGCTGGCATCGAGTCAGCTGGCTATCGTCTTTGAGTAATGTGTCTGTTGATGTCGCCCATCAGAACCTATCAGTCTAGCAGGGGCCATATGGCACGGAACTAGGAACAAGAGCCGACGAAAAAACCTTTCAAGGTCATGAACAGGTTGAGTGTGTGCATCAAATCCATCTGGTATTATCTGCATGTGATATAATTCTACAGCGTACTCTTAATACACAGAACGAGACTGAATAAAATGACAAAGATTGCAGATCATGAACAGAACGTACTTTCCGTTGTATGACAGCCGGTGGTGTCAAATCTACGGTGCCAGTGTGGCATTCTTTAGGAGCTCAAGTGGATTCCGCTTCGTGCCCTTAATGTCAGACATATGGGCCCTGTGGTGGTAATATATCTGGTAACATGCGGCCAGCGCCGTCCTGGTCCCAAGGGTTTGCTCTATTTTCGATATCGTTGAGCAAATATTGATTTGGTTCTGATATACTTCAATGAACCGGGATGTACTTTAAAGGCGCTACAAGTCAAGAAACGGCTGACGAGTGCAGCAGCATTGAATGAAACGAAGACGAGAGAGAATAGGACCAGTGGCGTGGTTTTGTTCCGAAAAAGCCACGCACATTGGGTGCTGTACATTTTGCTTGGTGGCCGTGATCACTGGGCATATTCATCGGACCTTCTTGTCCTTTCTGGATCTGGTGAGCCTCAGCCGGAACGCCGGCCGACCCACCGGCCAGAGAATCTACCCGAGTGCCGTATGCGCCTTGGCGGGTGCCCTGCCGTCTGGCGAGAAAGCCTTCCTGGAAGTATACATGCCGCCGCGCCACCTCGTCGAGCGCCGACGGGAGAGACGCTAAGGTTACCCTCAGAGATCGGGATCCGCGCAACGAGCAGGCCGGCACCGAAAGCTACACCCTCGACGGCGGCGAAGACGACCTGAGCAACGGGCTGCGGAGGGTCTCCGGGCTCCCGACGACCACCTCGATTGCTCTTCTCGGGAAACGGATCGTCCCGCCGCGTGCCCTCCCCCGCGATGGCTCCGGCGCCAAGCTAGGCTCCTTGGTCGCCGAGGTGTCGCCGGTGACGCCCGAAGGCCAGTGGTTGTTCGGAGACGCCGATCCCGGCTTTCGAGAGGACGAGCAGGACGCGGGGCAGACGGCTCCGGGGCCAAGCTAGACCCCTTCGTCATCGACCTGGAAGGCTCGGGCTCGGAAGACCACCTCCCCGAGAAGACGGCGGCCAGGGCCGGCTCGGGCCTGCCTGGCCAACAGGTACGCGGCGCTGCAGGCCCCGAGACGTTCACGCCGCTAGCCGTGTCCAGGTGAAGTCGTCGCCGTGGGCTGGAAGCTTCCGGCGCAAGCGAGAGCGGCAATGGAGGACAGAGTAGGCGAGGGCAACATCAAGACGTCGACGCCGGTGGGGGGGGATAGAGATGGCGTACTATCTGCCGTTTCTTGTCCAATGCGACGTCGTCGATTAGGCGAGCCTCCTGCATTCCGACTCTTCGTTCACGTCAGTGAACTGTTTCCGTCGGGAAAGACTTGGACAGTGTCGACGGAATCTGACTGCAGGCGCAGAAGAACTGCCACTACCGAGGCATCGGAATGTTTGCATCCTCTCCTGGAAAACACAGTAGACACATACTTTTGGAGGATTTCAGGGCAAGCCGGACTGGATCAAACAACATCTCCCCTTATTACCATGATGTCTCTTGCCTGGCAAGCCCCTATGGTAATCCTCGCGTTGCTCTCGCTTCCCTCGCCAGACATCCACTTGAGCCCGCTGTTGATCCCAGCGACTCTGGTCTCTGGTCAGTCTCGATGTGATGGTGCTTAGAGGACATGTCTGGCGGTGGCACTTACTGATAGGAACGTGGGCCACTATCCTCGTCGCACCAAGTGTTGTAATTCTACAATTACAAGGACGCAGAGTTCGCGACCGAGGGCCGTCCGGCGATGCCATGTACAAGCACGGCCTCCGCCAGGAGCATCATGGTCACTGGAGTCACTGCTGAGTGGAAGTTCGGGCTAGGGCAGGGGCAGCTGGCGTTGTAGCCGGGAATTGCGTTGTTGGCCCGGACGAGTTTCGCGGCAGCATGGACAGGACGCAAGCAAGCGATGCACTTCGACAAGGCGACTGACGAACAAACGGGACGGGCCCCAGGGACTTGACATCGGCGCCCGAACACGCTGCGTGATCAACGGCCGAGCAGCCAGGAAACCGGGCTTCTCGGCCCCCAACACATGCATCGCGCGAGCATCCGGCACGCTGCCCGCTGCCGTGCCGATCCTTTCTTGCAAAGCACCACAGAGACGTCTCGGCATTGGCCGGCCTTTCGAGTCCACCGGCACATCCGCTGCCTGCAGGAGGAAAGCACCGATAGGCCACCGGCCTGCATACCACTGGGGTGGCTGCTCGGGTGGCTGTCAGCAGCCTCTCGTCTTTTGACCAGGGTTTGTTTCTCTTGAAAGCCCTTCACTCACCCACAGAGGTTTCCATCTTTCACCCCAGTGCCACCGCCGTAGTCGCTCGCGACAGAGCTCTCTCGCCTGGTGTTCGTGATGGCCCAGTCCGCATACGGACCCGTAGCAATCCACGATTTGGCGTTTATGGAACAGGCGATGAGGGTGTTCAGCTTCCGGACACCTTCCGTGTCGGATAGATTGGCTGCCCTCAGACAACCAGCCACCAACCGCTTGGCTTTTTCTCACCTCCTCTCCCGGCCTCCCGCGCCGAGATGGCGCCGGGGGGAAATGTCGCCTGGCGTCCGTAGCGCCGCACAAGTCGGGCACATCACAATCTGGGGGCGCAGGCGATTGGTTTTTATGCAAAGCCCTTGAATTCCTTTGCTCCTTCCAAACGAGCGCCATCCGATCTATATTGCGAGGAAAAGAAAAAGAAATACACCCCAGACGTCCCTGTCTCATTAAAATCCTGGTCTTACCCAGAAACGGATTGGAAAAAATACGTAGGATTCCTTTGCGCAGGGCAGGGGTGGGAAATGGACAAACGCCCCACGCGCCGAATCCTCCCAACCGGACTTCCCCTCCCAGGGCCTTGTTTGGCTTCAACGCTCCCCGGGGCATTATACACTAGACGATCCATCTCGTAGTCTATCGAGAAAGATGAGGAATGGGTTTTTTTTTGGTGACGTGAGGAAGAGGGCCGTAGACATGTAATTGGATGGTTCGGCGTCATCAGAGCACACTGCCTCATGGCGTTTGGTTGTTGTCGTGTTGCTGCGGCTGCAGTGGATGCGTCTCCGTCGGCGACACGAGCGGTTCGTCGCCGTCCACAAACGCCGCCGCCGTGGCCGCCGCCTCGCGGAGGTCGCTGCGCGCCGAGAACCGCCTGATGGACCTCGTCGACGCGTCAGAGTACCGCCTCATCATGTTTCTTTCGCCGCTGGAGGCCTTGCGCTCGGGCGTCGACGGCGCCGTCGCGGGCGCAGGAGGCGCACTGGGAGAAGGGGTTTCCTTGGGAGACGGTTGATCCTTCGAAAAGGGTTCCTGGCTCGACGACGGCTCGCCGCGGAGCGTCATCGCGTTGGACCACCGCTCCGTGTTGGGACGCGAGGGCTTGAGCAGGAAGGACCGCCTCTCGGGGAGCTCCTTCAGGGGGAACGGGCTGTCGAGGAGCATGTTCTTTTGGGCGAGGTGCTCGTCCTCGTAGCGGGACGACGAAGTCGACGAGGGCTCCAGAGGCGTGATCTCGTCGATGTCTGCGACCATGGGGGTGGCGAAGCTCGAGATGCGCTTGTCGTGGACTTCGCGGGGCGTGGGCTCCTTGATCGTCATCGCGGAAGACCATCTCTCGCTGCCGCGCTTCTTGGCGTCCTTGCCGCCGAACTTTTCGTTCATGTTGTCGTCGCCACCGGCGTCCTTGAGCGTCATGGCCGAGGACCAGCGCTCGCTGTTGTGCCGGAAGCTGGGCGGGATCATGGGCACGGGCTCAATGGTGTCGTCTTCCATGATCCTCTTGCCCGCCGTCTTCTCGCTGGACGAGGATCCCGCGATGGAGGCGTCCTTGCTGGCCGTCTTCTTGAGGATGTCGTCCTTGCTGATGGCCTTTTCGCTGGTGGACTCGTCCTCGAGCCTGAGCGTGAGATACGTGACGCCGGACGGGTAGTAGCCCTCCTCGATAGCGCGGGTGAGGTCGTACCGGGCCTGGTCGCTGATCGACCTGGTGAGACGCAACTTCTTGATGTTCTCGCCGTCGACGGTCTCATCCCAAGTCTTCTGGAACATGAGTGCGAGCTCGTTGACGAGGAGGAGGAAGTAGAAACCAGCAATGACGGCCAAGTCCTGGACCTGATGAGTCGTCGGGTAGTCGGAACCCACCCGCCTGAACTCGGGGCTGCGCATGCTGGACCGCTGGATGGTGAGGATCTTGATGATGGTGACGGCGACGCTCATGATCCAGAAAATGACGTTGGCCGGCTGCCAGTTGCGAACCCGGCCCTTGGCGCCGCGGGTGGCCTGCATGACCGCGCATAACCCGCAGCCCGCAAAGACGAAGGGGATCAGGCCGATGGCGAAGCGGAGCTGCGCCAGCCGCGCAATCTCGAGAATCTCCATGAGGAAGACGACGAGGATCGAGAAGTAGTAGACCGACAGCTGGGCGTGCCTCTGCCATTCCTTCTTGACGGCATACCGCTTGATCTTGTCGACGATGAGGACCGGTACGACAAAGTGGAAAAGGGCAAAGGTGATGACGATACGAATCCACGCCGGCAAGGGGATGATGATTGTGTCGAAGAAGCACGTCGACGGCAGAGGGCTGAACCTCGAGTGGACCGTCTGGACGGAAGCGTTAGCAGGAACATCGCGACATGCCGGCCAGGGCCAAAGGGGAAACAGGGAGACTCACCAGCCCTTCAGGGCGCATACCACACAACCTCTGCATGATGGCGACTTACAGCGAGAGGGAGGCAGGGGGGGTTTCGGTTGGGGGCCTGTCAGCAACTCTGGAACGACGGGAAACAGGACAAGAGTTCGTCTCGAAAGGGGGACAGCTGCGACATAACTTTATCTTAATATCATCAATGCCGTGCCGACAACACGTCGGAGGTGGGCGCCCCTCATCCCTCGAGGTTGGTTCCAAGGCTGGGTGGACTCAGGCGTCTCTGTGCTGCTGCGGCTCTTGGGGCATGTTATGCTGGCGTACGCTCGGGGCTTGCAAGAAGGGGCGTTTCATTGTTGTCACACTGGTGACGACGAGTATATTTTGAGAACTGTGCTGCAGCTGCAGCAGCAGCAGCAGCAAGGTCGAGCGGCCCTGCCGATGGCGATGCATGATTGGCTGGCGAGGGAGAGACACAGAGAGCAGGGAGTCAGAGTCCGATGGGGGAAGTCCATTCTAGAATTGCGATGGCCAGCATCTGGTTGGGCACTCCTGCGCGGCAGCGCCGCCCAGATTGCATGCCCACAGAGTGCGGCAGCCTCTGTCAGTGGAAGGATGAGGCTAAACCCACGGCCCCTTGGTACGAGGGAGTCAAGGAGTGCCGAGCGGTGCTGTTTTAGCCCCAAAGTGTAAGCCGTTAGGCCAACGTAGATCCCGCTAGCACCACGACGGTGGCAGAGGCGGGCTCGACGCCAGGAGGAGGTGTTTACCAAAGCTGGTGATCCGGGACACGTGCGTGCTGCAGACAGAGAAGGAGAGAGCGGCTGGTATTGGAGGTTGTCGGACTCTCTCTCTCTCCACGCACACCAACCCCTCGGTTCGGTTGGTTGCTGTGCCGGGCTGGGGGCCCGGCTGGGTCTCCGACCTAGAGGACGTACGTTTCCCCTGCGGCGACGGGATCCTGATCGGAACCGCCTGCACGCTCGGCCGCAGGGAGAGGCACCATAAGATTGAGCTGGTCGGAGTGTTGCTATAAATTGCTCTTTGACCGGCTGCTGCCGCACGATGAACTCTCACCGCGGTGCGGTCCGGATCTTGACCTGAGCCGCCGTGTTTGACCACTTGGTTTCCACGGTTTCCTTGCTTGTTTGTTGTTTGGACGCCACACACATACACGCACAAGATGCCATCGCCATGTTGGCTGTTTTTGTTTTTTCCGTCTGCTTCAGAGATGGGCCGGGACCAGGCGCTGAGATGTTCCCGAGCCGTCCGGCCCAGCTCCTCTTCTCATCGAGTGGCTCACTGTGGCCATAGCTTCCTCCAAATGTCCAAGGAACATTCATGCAGGCCGTGAGCCACTCACGACGGAGGGGAATCTGACTCAGGCGCACGATTCGGAAGGATGAGGAGGCGTCAGTATGACATATGTCGGCAGTGTCGGGGCAACGTGGGAATAGCCTCAAGGGCGGTAGGACGCAGGCGTGCTACCGTGATGGGAGGGGCAAGAGGAGGAGAGGAGGGGAGGAGTTCGGTCGGTTGGAATTGTGCGATGAACCAAACTCTATCGCAGACTGTACACTCGGATAACGGGCGACCTGGAGACGTGGGACGGTGAGGCAGGGGTCATCAAGAGGTGGAGAGGTGGAAACACGAACAGTGGCACCCGAAGGAGCCTCTTTTTCCCTCGTTTCCTGCTCTGGCCTCGGCTGTCGGTGCAAGTCCGCCGCATGTGTCAGCAACGGAGGGCGGTGGTTTTTGCACGTGAGCGGATCGCAACCCCAGCAGTTGCGATTCTGCCATGCAAGAAGGGGTAGATGGGCGAGGTTGGACGAAGGACAATCAAGACCAAAGAAGCCGTATTTCCGCGTCGGGCGTGCTCATTGGTGTTGCTGCGAGAGTGGATTGTGGTGGCTCTGGCCATGTTCGAGTCAAAGGCTTGCAAGACATGCTGAGCGAGGGTCAATTTCGATAGTGAGATGTGGATCGGGCTTCTTCATCGGGGGGGTGAAGCCGCCGATTGAAATCAGAGAATGGTCCCCCAATCGTCGTCAGATGAATCGTCGCCAGATGGGCCCTGCTTGTCTGCTCGTCGACGACGGTATACGTTCCGGCGTCCCCTGCTCGGGCTCGAGCGCGCCAACGCTGGCATGGTGCTGATGTTTCTGTCATGTGCTTACTCGCCCGCCGGCCAGGCAGTCAGTCCTTGTGCGTAAACCAGTGTAGCATTGTTGAGCGTTGGGAACGAAACTGTTGGAGGAGAACAGGCACTGTTGTCAGCATCGACAGGCCGAGAGGTCATCTGCGAAGCGTCCCAGGCTTGGTTGTTGAGAGCAACGGGCAATGCTGCCCCAGTGACACAAGACACAGTCCAAAGGGGGCTCTTGGGTTGGCCATTTCCCTAGTTGGTAATAGCCAGAGAGATCTCGCATCTCGCCCAAGCCGTGCCAAGATCACCAACTCAGTCCCCCTCCCCCGTTTCGCTCCCCTCTTTTTACCCGCACACTAGTAGCTGCTTGGCTTGTCGACCCGGGAAGTGGTGCTGACTGGCGGCCGCGGACGGTCCGCTGGGAAGCTGCCACTCGGCATGCTTGAGAAGCTGCTGAACCCCGTGAGGCCGAGGCACGTTGGGATCTTGGCCACGGTGGTCAACTGCACGTCTGCAACTCCCTGGGCAGAGGCAAGCATTGGCTGTGGCGGCCGCGGACTGCGCCGTAGGGCGTGCCTGTTGCCACATTCTCCAACAGACGCAGGTCACCTGTCAAGGTCGACACGGAGACGGAGGCGGGCTTTAAATTGGCGACTGCTGAACTGCGTAGGCATCCACCGACCCGGGTTGACGCGTTCCGTCGTCAGTGAGTCCAGCAAGGCGCTGCAGCCAAGGGTGGCCGTGGCGCGTGTCGTGTGCTCGTGAGGCTGATAATGGGCGACTTGGTTTGGACATGTTCTCCCACCCATACCGCATGTATCTCCCGTCACATCTCGCAGGGCGCTGCCCTTCTAGCGGCCTGGCATTCCATGTGCCAAAGCTCCCAAGCTGGAAAAGCCCAGACGATGATAGGATGGGAGGGGGCGCCCTCCGAAGCAAAGATACGTACTGCATTGCCAGCTCTGGGCGGGAACCAGCTCCCAGGGCCCCTGGAGGCTAGAGGCCGAGAGGCCCAGACGACCCAGACGACGGGGGCCCACGCAACACATACCGGCCAGTGGCGGATCGGCCTGCCCCTGCCCGCCCTGCCCGCTTGACTGCCTACCTTGCAGGCCTGCAGCAGCGCAGCGTTCCAGCTCGCAACCGTCAATCGTGACGCAATTAAAGTCCCGCCGCCCTTTTCGCAGCTTAACTTTGCGCTCTTGCCCGCACACGCAGCTCTTCAACCCCAAAAACCAGACCAGACCAGACCAGCTCGAAGCTCTCCTCGTCAAGCCTCGCAACTCTGCCCACGTTGCACACGCTGCGACCGTCCGCTTTCGATCCCGTCTCTCGACAATTCCTCCGCTGCCACCGTTCACGAGCCCTCGTTAACCTGGAAACCCGGTAGCTGTGCCCCCGATCTTCTCCCTGTGCTCCCTCGCCCTCGCTGTACCCGTCAATCCCGCGTCCGGTCCTCACCTCAGACCTCTCAAAGGCCTCGA
Organism: Colletotrichum tofieldiae; assembly: GCA_022836555.1. Lineage (NCBI taxonomy): Eukaryota > Fungi > Ascomycota > Sordariomycetes > Glomerellales > Glomerellaceae > Colletotrichum > Colletotrichum tofieldiae. The sequence continues at coordinate 5,394,095 of BQXV01000003.1, read as the reverse complement.
CCGGCCGTGAACACTCCCACCATTCCGTCCTTCACCACCGCCGTCCTCGCCCTTTTCGTTGCCATTCTCACTGGCCTCCTCCTCGCAAAGTCTCCCGCAAACCCCGCCGCCGCCGCCAAAATGGACTGGACCAAGGGTATCATGCCCCTGCACCAGGTGCACAAACCTCCCTTCACCGTCGAGTCGCCGGGCTACGAACGCGTCGAGGGCGAGACCCTCCCTCGCCGCCACTGGAAAGCCAAGGACGGCCTGCGGACCCAGCCCCATCCCGACATTCACACAGTCTACGACATCGTCAAGCGGAGCGCCCAGGTTTACCCGAACGAGCCCGCCGTGGGCTCCCGGAAGCTCGTGCGCCTTCACAAGGAGAAGAAGAAGGTGCCCAAGAACGTGGACGGAGAGGTCATAGAGGTCGAGAAGGAGTGGCAGTACTTCGAACTGTCCAGATACTCGTACATGACCTACGCCGACCTACTCACCTACATCAACCAGATTGGCTCAGGCCTGCGCAAGCTGGGTCTGAGCAAAGGCAGCAGAGTCCACCTGTTTGCGACCACGACGTACGTCCGAGACCACACAACCCCCCTCCCCTGTTCTCCCGCGTCCCAAGCACTCCGCAGGGGAAATCTAGGCCCGCCGAGAAGCTAACCCGGTCTTCTGGAATCTAGGGCCAACTGGATGGCCATGTCCCACGCCTGTGGTTCGCAGTCCATCTCCATCGTCACCGCCTACGATACCCTCGGCGCCAGCGGCGTCGAGCACTCGCTGCTCCAGTCCAATGCCGATGCCATGTACATCGACCCTCAGCTCCTCAAGACGGCGAGCGGAGCTCTGAAGAAGGCTCAGAATGTCAAGTTCGTCGTGTACAACAACAACTCCCTCTTCTCCGATGGCACCGAGGTCGATGCTTTCAGGAAGGCGAACCCCGACATCAAGCTCATCAGCATCGAGGAGGTGCGCGCGTTGGGCGAGGAGAACCCCGTCGAGACCGTCGAGGCCAAGTCGGAGGACCTGTTTTGCATCATGTACACCTCCGGTTCCACTGGTCCGCCAAAGGGTGTGCCCATGACGCACGGAGGTACCGTGGCAGCGAGTAAGTCGGCCCTTCCTCTGCCTCAAGGAACTGCCAGAAGCTGATCGTGCACAGTTACTGGTCTTTATACCTGCGTCGAGGAATGCGTCAGCCACAATGAGTACGTCCTGGCATATCTACCCCTGGCTCACATCTTCGAGCTCGTCCTCGAGAACCTTGTCCTGTTTGCCGGCGGCACTCTGGGCTATGGCAACCCTAGGACGCTTTCCGATACTTCGGTCAAGAACTGCGCTGGTGATATGCGCGAGTTCCGGCCGACGGCCCTGGTCGGCGTGCCGCAGGTCTGGGAGACGGTGAAGAAGGGCATCATGGCCAAGGTCAACAGCTCTGGTCCCCTCATCAAGGCCCTCTTCTGGGGCGCCTTCAACTACAAGACCTTCATGGTCAAGTATGGACTACCGGGCGCAACCATCTTTGACAACATCGTCTTCAAGAAGGTGCGCGACATGACGGGCGGCCGTCTTCGCTTCATTATGAACGGCGCGAGCGGCATCTCGGACGGGACGAAGCACTTCCTCTCCATGACCGTTGCGCCCATGTTGACAGGCTACGGCCTGACCGAGACGGCTGCCAACGGTGCCCTCGGCGACCCCCTGGAGTACACGTCTACCGCCATCGGTTCCATCCCTGCTGCCGTTGACCTCAAGCTCGTCTCCATCCCGGACCTCAACTACTACGCCGACGCGAACCCGCCCCAGGGTGAAATCTGGATCAAGGGCCCCCCCGTGCTGAAAGAGTACTACGAGAACCCGGAGGAGACGGAGAAGGCCATCACCAAGGACGGATGGTTCAAGACGGGTGACATTGGTGAATTCGATGCCGTCGGTCACGTGCGCGTCATCGACCGCGTCAAGAACCTCGTCAAGATGCAGGGTGGAGAGTACATTGCCCTCGAGAAGCTGGAAACCGTCTACCGCGGCAGCCCCTACGTCGCCAACCTCATGGTCTACGGCGACGGCGAGCACTCTCGTGCCATTGCCGTCATTGCCCCCAACGAAAAGGTCCTCGCTGAGGAGGCGAAGAAGCTTGGCGTTGACGAGCACAACATGCACACCGATAAGAAGGTTGTCGATGCCGTGCACAAGGACCTCGTGTCGCTCGGCAAGAAGGCCGGCCTGACGGGCCTCGAGATCATCGGAGGCGTCGTTTTGACCGAGGAGGAGTGGACCCCGGACAGTGTAAGTCGCCCCTCCAACAGCGAACACGAGCAGGAACCCGACTGACATGGCATGCAGGGCCTCGTCACGGCCACTCAAAAGGTCAACAGGAGAGTCATCAAGGATAAGTACAAGTCCCAGATGGAGAAGGCTTTCCGCGAGTGATCAGGGGGAAGCATGAGACGCTGTTGAAGGAAGGCTTTCCCCCGCAAAGTGAGGCAGTCGATTTCTTCTTCCAAGCCCTCTTCCCCCCTCAAGACCGCCGAATCGAGTAATGGCAGGAAAGCGGGACTGAGGGACGGGGTGGAAGGGACGGGGGGTCTGTCGCCTTGGTCAACGGGATACGCAGCCCGTTGTTGTCTTTGTAGCACCGGATGATCTGTCATGATGTATACTATTGCCCAATCTGGATTGCCAAAAATCGATTTGCTTGATTGACCCTGCATTGATTATTACCTACGGAGTGGGTGACTGGCCTTTTGACGATCCTCGACGTATTGGCGGGGCGGGGACTGCTTCAACCTCTGGCGTTCGGCGTGTGCCACGATGACCTTGACAACCTAACCCGCCCTTTGCTGCGTACCGGATGCGGATTTCCGTCCACGCCTCTTCACCAGCAGCCCCTTGCATTCTCGCTCACACATTCTCACTCACACATCCTCACTCACGTTCAACAAAGGGCTCATGGCACAGTCATCTTCGAGTACGATCCAGTGTTTTGTTCCATTTTTGGTTGTGTATATATGTGTTCATTTTGTTCGCGCAAGAGCAAGATGCTCCCGTCATTTCCACGCTCAAGAAAGAACGCGGTGTATATGCCGCTAACTGCCCATGCCATCGTCCTCCTGTTCCGTCTACCACTGCAGGGGCTCTACGTGTGGCTCATCCGCCCAGTCGGAAGTGAGGCCCCACTGCTGCTGTCGGGGCCGACGGTCGGGTGCCTGCTCTGTCGTCCGAGTATCGCGTCCGGCCTCCTAGTCCCGGGGCGCACGGGAGCTGAGTCCCTCTTTGACGGCGTCCAGGATCAAGTCCTTGGCCTTCTCGACGCCTTCGGCGGTGCCAACGACCTCGATGGCATCCTCCTTGTCATCGTTGCGGGGCACGTTGATCTTGCAACCGCTCTGCTTGCGGATGGAGTTGACCTTGCTGCCGCCCTGGCCGATGACGTAGCGGTAGGTCTTGGGGTCGGGCAGGACCAGGTAGCCCGTGTGGGTGTTCTTGCGGGCCTGCTCGACGGCCGAGGCGATGGCAGCCTTGGCCTTCTCGATGTTCTCGGGAGAGCCACGGAGAACCCACGCGATGTCGCCGTCCTCGCCGGCGGCGCTGTCCACAACCTTCCAGGAGTGGACATCGGCGGTGGCATCGTCGTCGTCGGTGATCAAGGGAAGAGCACCGCCGTTGCTGCGGCTGGCGCTGGGCTTGGGAGGCACGCTCTGGCCAGCGTGGTCAACGGAAACCTGGTGGTTGTTGCGGAGCTGGCGGAAGAACTGGCCGTTGTTGGAGATGGAGTGGTGCAGGCTGCGGGGGACCTGGAGGGTCTCTCCCTCCTGCTCCTTGACGAGCGAGGCAATGTGCTCCTTGGCCTTCTCGACGTTCTCGGGGCGACCGGTGATCTTGACGCCCGTCTTGCCGTCGCCCTGGCGGGGAATGTCGATCGAGACGGTAAACTGGGCCTCGAGCTGCCGCTTAGCATCTCCGCCACGGCCTATCAGGGTCCTGTGCTTCTCGGTGGGGACGTCCAGAACCTCGGTGACTTGGCTCTCCTTCTCGGCAACGATCTCCTCGATCCTTGCGCAGATCTTGTTGACAATGTCAGAACGACCCTCGACCTTGATCGTGTTGCCATCAGCCTCCTGCTTGGGGAACTGAATGGTCCGGGCAAGCTCGCGACGGTCGTCGGATCCACCAGCCTTGACAACCAGGTCACGGAGGTTGGCACCTGTCGCATATTAGTTTAAGCTAAGAGGATTGGGATGTCAATGATCTTACCTCCCGCACCGATGAGAGACTTGTGGTGCTTCTTATCCACCTCAATGGTTCTCACAATGGTATCGTTAAACACATCTCTCTTCTCCTCGAGAGCCTTCTTGGCCGCCGCCACCTGAGACTTGGTACCCTTAATCTGGATCTCGACGGTGTCGGCGTCACGGCCGCTAGGAATGTCAATCTTGGCGCCGGAAGAAACGCGAAGCTCCTCCAGGGCGGCACCACCCTGTCCAATAATCGACGGGACCTGCTTCTGCTGCACAGAGACGGTTGCCGTGAAAGAGTTGTCCTTCAGGTACTGGAGGAGAGACAGGATCTCGTCACGAGCCTCATCCGCTCCCTTCTTGGGACCGCGGACAATAACTTCGTCGGGTTCCTGCTGACGCTTGGGCTTGCCGGCGTCGCTGGCAGCGTCGGCGTTCGCCTCGTCGTCCTTGGGGGCCTTGCCGGATCGCGGGAAGAAGATCAAGACCTTGTACTTGCTCTGCAAGCGGTTCGTGACGCTTCCTCCCGCACCGATGAGCTCGCGGTGGAACTTGGGGTCGACCTTGAGGATATGCGTAACCTCGTCGGCCAGGGTGCGGCCGAGGGAGCTGATGTGCGCCTTGGCAGCCTCGGCCTTAGCCTTGGGGCCCTTGAGCTCGACCTTTCCGTCCTGAACCTGGATCTCGACGTCGAAGCGATCACGGAGCTCCTTGATGTTCGAACCGCCCTTACCAATGAGGTGGTTGGCGAACTTCTGAGGGAAGTCGAAAGACATGGTGAAACCACGCTCCTTCTCATCCTCCTTCTCTTGCTCGACGAAGGCGATGACCTTGTCCTCGAGCTTCTTAACGGCGGAGGCGGGACCACGCAGAGTAACGACGGTACCGACAGAGGACACACGGATGGGGATCTGGTCATCGGGCCGGTTGGCCTGCTCCTTCTTGATGAAGCGGCGAAGACGCTCGTGGAACCTATCAACGTTAGCATAATACACTCTGACAGCGCGCTCAACACAGCACTTACTTCTGGGGCACGTCAATGGAGGCAGAGGCGATCTGCTCTTGCTTGTTGATGATGTCGAGGATCTGCTTGCGCGCATCCTCCAGGCCCTCCTGGAAAGCACGGATCTCGTCCTGGGAGGGACGGCCGGTCTTGATCTCAGGCTTGGGCTCGGGGCAGAAGGGCCCTCAAATACCAACAGAACAGGAGCTTCAGGCTCGCCGGCCTCTGGGAGGATGACGTGGACGCCGTGGTGGTTCCTCATGCGAGGGCTGACATCCTTGATCAGGTAGTTGTGGTAGAAGGGGTCGACGGGAATGGGGGCAATCCTGGCAGGAGGAATGGCATGGACAAGCTTCTCGATGGCCGATTGAGCCTGGAGGACACTCTTGCCGTCGCGCGCATACAACTCGTATGGGGAGGCACCGTTGGCGGAGAAGGGAGTGTTGATGTGAGTGCTGTGGGCTCTCTCGATCTCGTCGAACAGGTCACGGTGACGCAGGTAGCGAGTGACATTGCGGGCGTGCGTGTTGACACCGCCGGGGGCGTTCTTGTGGAACCGGCCAATGTCGAAAGTCGAGAACTGCATGTTCATGGCTCTGTCCATGGCAGTCTCGACACCCTTGCCCAGCTGAGCGGCAGGGCCAATGACGGTAACAGAGTCATCCTCCTCGTCCGTGGGCAGGAGAATGGTGCATCCAGTCTGGTTGAAGAATTCATCCAGAGACTCGCCGCGGCGGCCGGCGATGAACTGGTGACGACCCTTCTGCAAGCTGAACTGGTCGATGGCGAGCTGGTTCTGCAGCTCCTGGACACGACGCTCGATCTCGGCACGCGCGGCCTGGACAGCAGCGCGGTCACCAGCCAGCTGGATGTGGTTGTCGGCAGCGGGGGCGAACACGGGGCGCTCGCCCTCATTGGCTGCGAGGTTTCTGCCACGAGGTGCCCAGATTTGGTGGGGAGGGACGCGAACCTGAACACCGTTGTTCTCGTACTGGCTGACATGGCTGTTTCCAGGACCCGCAATAAAGGGGTAGAACTCAGCAGGGATGCCGCGCAGCTTGGTGTTAACGTTGGCCGCACGTTCGCCAGCAATCTTGAGAATCTCGTTGCGAGCCGAGGCAGCAGAGAGAGCGTTGCCCTCGACGAGGACATCGATGGTGGAGTCGTCATCCTCGTCGATAGGGGCACTGCCCTCCTCTACCTTGGGAAGCTGGACGCGAGCACCGGACTTCTCTTGAATAGCCTTGATGACAGAGCCGCCCTTTCCAATGATGTGAGCACGGGCGGACTGGGGGATCGGAACCTTGATAGTAGTCTGAAGGGAAAGAATGTCAGCGTGACTGCCGAGCTTGGTGGCGCCGTTGTTCCCCTACCTTGGTGCCAATCTGTTGGACGAGGTCCTTCAGGGCCTGCTGAGCAACATCCTGAGGGCCAGTCGCATCGAACTTGAGTCTTCCGTTGGTAGCGGTAGACAGAGTGATGTTGGCGCGCGACTTGCGGTTAATGTCCTTCATGATATCCGGGATGGGGCGCTTCAGCTGGCCGCGCGGGAGGATGAACTGGGGCTCCAGCACAACCGTCTCGACGTTGCGACCAGGGATCGACATGGAAGGGGGACCATTCTTCGGGGTGGCATTTCCCGAAGCGGGAGTCGAGGAGCGGGAAAGACCGTTGGCGGGGGTAGAAACGTTGCTCTTGGCTCCCCAGATGGGGGCGGCGTTGGTCTTGGACTTGGTGCCTCCGGACCCGAGCTCGGGGAAAAGATCGTGGGACTGGGGGTCGAACTTCTTGCCAGGAGCAGAAGTCTCCTTCTGCTTGCCCGCAGCCTTGGTGGATATGGGGTCGGCCCAGGTGGCTGAGTCGCCAGACTTCAGGGGGAGGTCCTCATCAGGGACATCCTCGACAGTGGGGTGGTGGTCGACATGAGTCTGAAGAAGCTTCTGAGCAGCCGAGGGCTCAGCGCCGTTGGAGACCGTAGGATCGGCAGAAGCCATTGTATAGCGTGACGACTAGCGTAGTCGTCGATGGGATGCGATAGAATCGTGAGAGTAATCGGAGAGCGTTTCGGTATATCTGAAAGGGGTAGCAGCGGTTAGCCGTGCCTGTGGCGACAACGGAGGGTGCGATGCGAAAGCGAGCATGAAACTCGAGGCATGGGAAGGAACTGACAGCTGACGATATATACGGCAATTGGGGACAAGACCAGTAGAATCAGACTTCCGATGAAAGAAGGCTGAAGCGCGAGAAACCGTTGAGCAGCAGATTAACCGATGGAGAGGATGGACTTTGTTGCTGGCTTAGAACATTGTGACCCGGAGCGGCAACAATGATCAAATCCAGGTGAGGTTGAATCGGGAGAGAGGAATTGGCAGAGTAGACGAGTCAACCAATTGATGGTCCGAAAGGATGGAGGGAGATGGGAGAAGGGGGATGGGATGGAGTTTGTAGGGGAATAAGGGTGAGGTGGAAGTTTCTCGACTCCACGACGATGGCCGAGCTGTTCAATTGGAATGGAATTTCTGGCGGGCAGGGATCCCACCTTCAGATAGGTTCCGTCTGGCCAGCGGTGCGCTCCCAGCACCACAAGCTTCTCCACTTTGTGTGACCCCACACTTAGCCTCAGCCACAACCTAAATTGTTAAGGCGCGGGCCAGCCGTTGCCGCTGGAAGGACCAGACTCATTCCGGCTCCCGCCATTGGGCGAGCTGCGGGCGATAGCTTCGGCGTCACGTGGGGTCTACCGGACGGACTTGGCCCGGTGCCTAGTCCCCGGCGCCCGGGCTCAACCGGTCCTCAAGCGCTTGGATCCCATTCAGCCGACCCGGAATCCGGAGCTGCGACCGGGCCGGACGAGGATCAAGGAATTGGAGAAAGGTGGGTGGTCCGAACCACCTGCCGGGTGAGAACGTCTTGCAATAAAATGTTCCCCGTGCTGAGATTGAGTCTAGAGTTTTTGCGACTGGTCAACAACATCGTTTCATTGGTGATATTCCGTGATGCATGAAAATCCAGCGGGGCCTCCACCATCACGTGTCTGATGATAAACTATTGGATCTAGCTCCTAGGCTACAAAAGAGAGTAATTGTGTACTTGAGGGTGGCCATCCTTTCCAAGTTTTCCTCCTCGTGTGGTCTACGGTCCCGCATATCGGGACTGACTGCACGTAACCGTCCAGCAGCGTAAAGACCTCAAACAGGTGCGCACATGTTTCATGACGTTAATGGTTTATGGCTCTCGTATCTTCGGTGCAACCAGGTGGATCATGTGATATAGCCTCGGAAAAACTTCCATGATGTGATGTCTCGGGCTTACTCAACGGCCTGTCCTTCTGTTTTCCGGTTTTCTTGAACTAGTAATATTGCGTCTGTACAACCCAAGGCGAGAGACATCCTGGCTCCAAGGAACAATCTACGGGACAATGGCTGTTGAAATACTCAGAGTCCGCGCAAACTCATCAAGATGATTTCCGTACGTTGTACAAAGGAGTCACAGCGCGTGCCAACGAAGGCCTCCGGTTTCTCCTGAAATCAAACGGCATGCAGCTACCCGATCACCTAGACCTGAAAAACCACGGTGTTGACCGACCAAATTGAGCCCGTTGGGCAATGACAATGAGAAGAACCTCGAAGCCCAGAGTTCCATTACCTCCCTCGTCCCTGTTAACCCCAGGGCCGTCAGCGGCTGATATTCAACCACCGGACCCAGTCGGAATTATTCTCTTGGTTTTCGGTGTTGAAGTCTTCTGATATTGTTTCTTCTTAAAAAAGAACCAAAAAAAAAAGGAGTCAAGGCCGTGTTGCTCGCATTGTAGCGCGTAAAAATAACAACGAGGTTGCAATCGCGAAAATTGGCGAGGCCGGCCGGACTTGGCTAAAATCCTTCGACCTCGCATTGAAAGTGGCATGTCTTAGGGCGTTCCATAACCTTCCTGCCACAGCTGGTCAACACAGGGGTTGGGTGGCTCCGTGTCAAAGACACGCTGCATTTCGCAAGAACGGTAGCAAGGGAGCGGTTGATTTGTCTTTGCGACAAACAAGTATGCCCACAGGTGTGCGACGTGGCCAAACATTGGTGACAGGGACAGACATGCTGCGATCGGGAATCTGCAAGCCATTAACCTGTCTCAGGCGCAGACTGATCGTATGATGCCATCCATACCCTCACTTGTCCACGTTCGACACGCGTAGGAATCGAGGAATTGATGCGATCGATTGCGGGGTCATTGTGTACGCGCCTCATGCAAGCAGGGAAAGCTACGGATAGGCTCAGCGTTCCTATGTGACCAAGAATTTGGACACACGTGAAGCTGGACCCTCCACGCATTTGAGTTTTGGAGCCCGGCAAAGCGTAGATGCGTCCTCAAGGGTCCGTAGAACCTTACGCGTGTCCAGTAACGGTATCTCGCGGGCCTTGATGTGCATGGCAGAAACAACATCTAGGACAGTGTCAGCGCTGGGGTTTAGACAGATGTTTGAAACGATGGGCAGAAGTAGCCCGCCGGTGCCGCGAATGGGCTGAACGACTTGGATGAGATATTCCGCCAAAGCCGCAACATGCAACCCGTAGTAGTTCGACCGAAACTGCCCTATGCCCTCGAGTTTGTGTCGCAAATAGGATCATCCATGAACAACAGGGCCTGTCAAACGCAATCACGGGGTGTTTCTGAGGAACAACGTTTGGACACAGCTACGGCGGCAGATGGCTGCAAATCCTTGCCTGGTAGGCGTAGCACCACATCCGTGTTTTCGGCGCGAGTACCTTTCCGATTCGAGATTGTTGAACAAGGCATGCAGCATCGTGATGGCACGACGTCAACTCTGCGAGCCTCGTGACGGCTTCAAGGAGACGAGGAAAGCGGCCACGGCTTCACCAAAACCACTCGTAACCGGAGGGGCGACCACAATCCTGATTGAGACGAATGGGTCGGTGAAGCCCCGGAACAGCGTAGAAGGGAGATGAAGAGTAGGCGACACCGACGCAACTACTTGGCGAGGCTGATTAAATCCACCGCGCCAGTCGTGTCGGCGAGGTTTTCCGTCGGCTGGCAATGCAGAAACTTGGAGGCAGCAGCGGGTGAGCCAGGCGCGGCGAAGTCCCCAAAAGAGCAACGATGATGCCATAGGCGCGCAGTTCCTTGCTAGCATCCCCGTCTCATCGTTGCCGCTAAGCACGGAAACGGGACCTGATTACACTGGTGTGATGGCCCTGCTTGACGCGGAGGGAAGCTGGAGGGGAAACGGCTGGCGCCATTGCTGACGGCAGTCGTTGATTTCGTCTCATGTAACTAGATGCCTTCGATCGAAGCGCGGCCCGCCCCATCGTTGGTGCACACCACCAAGCCGCGCGGACATGGGCGATGGTGGTGTTTGCGCCTCGACGATGGCCCCAGTGGTGTTTCCGACGTCGATTTTTCGTCAAGAAACCACCGGGAACAACGTTCGTGGGCAGCGTTTTGGGCAGCAGATAGCATGCAAAGGGCCCACGGGCGGAAAGGCGGCTGCAGTTAGGAGAAATTGCCATGTTCCCGCCAGGGGTTCAGCGGCGCGCAGACAGGCATTGATGTAACTCTCGCGGTTGGGGGTTGCTGGAGCCGCCTGTTGGAGCTTCGGGCCCGGACGCTGGAGGCGAAGGGGATTCAATGCCGGAAGCGTGCAAGCGTTGCAAGAGGCCGAGAAGACCCAGGCGATGAAGCATTACCGGGACCCTTTGTGGAGCAAACGAGGCCGAGGTCCCAGTCTCCCCTCGACGGGTTGAAACAAGACACCAATTCCCAGGGCAGGCCCGCTGGGCCAGCTCATGTCGGATTCAGGAGCCAGAAACGCGGACTGGCTTGACTGGCTACGACGACGTATTGTGCATCGTACGTGCCCCACCCCAGCACTGGACCCTCCCCCGTGCATAGTACCGGGCTCTGGAGCGACAGGCGAGGAGGGCGGCGGTACGTACCCCGACTTCACAGGTGTGTATGTGTCTCACTCTCACCACGATATTGCACCTTGGTTGTGGCACGCAGCCGTGATGATCTTTCATTCCCGAGCACCAAGCCCGGCCCAAGGCAGGGCGCGCTCCTTGGCGGTTGCTGAAGGCAATTACGGACATGTTGCTGGAACAATGGAAGTGTTGGAGAAGGCGGGAAGAAGGAGTGGATGGGTGGCCGAAGCTCCTCGGCTAGCTTCTGGCCTCGTTCCATCTGCTGGACGGAAGACGGTTCAGCGAGTGGAGAGGTTCTTCTGTTCTGTCGGCCGGGAAAGCGCAGGATGACGGTCATTCCCGCGGCTGATTGGACCGGCCGGCGCGTGCTCGACCACAAGGCCGCTGGCGGAGTGGTGGGCGGGAAACCAGGAGGGGGTGGGTGTGATGCGCTGGAGGAGCTTCGGGAGAGTGTCATTTGGGCCATCATCACCGCTGATTGACGGCCTGGACGGCCGCTCATAAGGATCTTCGGGCTGGAAATACATCATTTCGGAGCCCAAGAGAAATTCCCCTGGATGGCAGGCAGCTCGACCGGCTCGTCAATGAGAAGCAGATTCGGCGGGTCGAACAGAGAATCTCGACCCAGAGTGTGGCATTGTTTGATGAGAGCGTGTCTGCTGCTGCACCACCCCAAATGCCCCGCGGACGAGTTATACATAGTACGTACCTGCCCTCGGGACGGCTCAGTTCTCTGCATGGCAAGACACGGAGAGAGAGGGTCGCACGCATGGGCTCACCCTACCTTGCATGCCTCGACCGTGGACAGAGTCCTCGCGCTTCCCATTGTGGTGTCAAAGTCAGCCCAGTACGACGAAATCTCTGTCCGAACGGTCGCAACATCGGGCAGATTTCGTGACGCAACAAGAAAGCATCTCCCTGTCGGCGTGAAATAAGGTCGGATCAAACAAAGGGCCCCAGGGAAAAGAAGCTTGGGCCAAAAAAGCAAACGCCCTCATCTTCCTTCTCCTCCAATCCCAACCATCCTCCATTCCAGACCTTGGCCCTCCCTCCCTCGTCCCCCTCGTTGAATTGGACGCCGTCCCTCACCTGCACATTCCTTGGGGGTTGGGCACTGGCGGCCGGGGGAGAAACGAGCCGCCGGCCCTCCACACGTCCTGCGCACTCTCGGCCACGGCGCCAACGCAATCGATGCATCGCGCCAGTTGCCCATCTACACAGCATTGCATGCTTGGTTAACCTTTTTACGTCCGTTCCTACTTATCTTCACACCTGGGAAAGTCTGTACGTACATGCACCACCACCACCACCAAGACATGCATCGCGTGCTGTCTGCACACATACGTCAGTCAGCCAAAAGAAGCCGTGGCAAGCAACGGCAAAGCAACAGGTCTCCTCGTTCGGCTCGCTACCAGCAGGTATCCGCAGAGTGGCCGTCCAGCTTCCGAGGTCCTGTTCTGCCCACCCCAGCCGGCCGGGTTGACGTCCGGGTTGCAGCAATGCTGCAATGCAGCAATGCAGCGGACTTGTTCCATCCCAGGACCACACTGTCCTCTGTTTGTCTCGATCCGGCTCAGACCCAAGACCCTTGGTGCCTCAGCTTCTCCCCCCACTGACACTGTCCGCGACGGCGACGGCGACCCTGATCCTTGACCCCTCGCACCCTGGCCTTACCACACCGCATGGCGGCGCACTACCACTAGAGCCGCCGTGCGATCCCCCCCCCCAAGCAGAGACGCCCGAGATTGATCAAGGATCGGCCGTCAGTTCGAGGCTCCGCCAGCAAGCAGTCAACTGAAGCAAAGCACAGGCTGGAGAGGCACATGCACAGCACCGACATCAACCTAAAGCATCCCAACTTAAGGTATACGGCGCACTGGGCAAGGAAGCGTGCAAAGCAAGCCGCTATCGTTGCTGTTGCAATCCATTGGGCTGCTTGTCGCCCGGCTGGAGTCTCTGTGCCGCTCCCGAAGCAATCCGTTCGGACCACAGACGAGGCCCAGGACCTGCGCCGTCGGCCCTGGCTCTCCTACCCTCCCAAACACGCCATTGATTCGATATTGAACCGACCTTACCAAAGGTGGCCAACCTGCTTCTATCAATACTTAGCACAACAGGGCGAGAAGCCCAGACGATTGCCTTGTTGCTAGTACAGAGCACTCTGTACCCTTCTCAGCATCTATTCTGGGCACGACACGCCGATCGACGCACGACTACCAGAACTATGGCCACGCCCCTCACTGGTCCTCTACCATAGTATGTCCTACCGGGCCCGTCTTCAACCTCGATTCCCTGGACATGCAAAGAGGCTCACTTCCGGCATCCCGGCATGCCTGTCGCGCGTCGTGGGGAGTTTCGTCTCGCCTACTTTGGCCCGAGGTGAGCGTAGCCCAGGGCTGCTTGCTGGGCAAGGAGTTTGTTTCCCAGAAATAGAGGAGGGGGCACAGAGAGATACAGTGCGTGGCATACGCAGCACTGTCGGTGAATATTGCAGATGCTGGTGAGCGCCAGTCCCCTCTGATGCTCGAACCGCCCAGCTGCCCAGTCGCGTGGCCGAGCCCACCACCTCGGGGCAGGAGCTCGAGAGGACGAGGTTCGGCGATGAGGATGCCAGGAAAATAAGAAAGGTCAAGCAGGTGGTAGGCGTCTATGGCATGTCGTTCGGGCCTGTTGCCGTGCGTGAAACCCCGCCTCAGCCAAGTACTGAGATGAGGTCATTTCGAGTACAGGAGCCGTATCTGCAGATGGAAAGGGGACGTTGACTGCTATGCACACCAGGACGGTACATAATCTTTCGTGCAGGCGGCAGCTTATAGTTTCTTCTGCTGCGGCAGCGCACTGCCCTGGGTCCCAGAACCTGGCACACGCATCACACACTCAGCATTCGAACCAGTCAGGGTTGGGCGCGTACTCGGCAGCTCGAGTCGTTTCCTCCGTCATACCCTGCCTTCTTCACCTTGCCTGCGACGCAGTTTCTCCCAAGCTGCCATGGATGCCCACCGACCGAGGTTCCCGATGTTTGCTTGTCCGTCCATGTGGCAGCGAGTTGTCAACGAGTGACTTGCGTGTGTTTTCCCTGTCGTCAGTCGAGCAAAACCTTGGCTACATGGAAAGATGGGAAGGTTTAGGTTCAGGTTCGTACTGTGTTTCCCAACCTTGGCTCGTCGACGTTGCTACCGTCCACACCAACCGGTACACAGACTGCGAGAGGGAGCTTCGAGGTCGAGGGTGGGGAGAGGAGAACAGCCCCTCCCACCCAGTCCTGCAGCCAGGGCTCTGTCATCTCAAAGCGCAAGGGACAGCAGGAGAAAAATAAAGACAAAAAAAACAAAGCGGGAGCGCAAAAAAACAAATAAGGACGGGATACGTACCGTGCAACCTCGTCCATCCACCCTTCCTTTCCCCACCACGCCAGCACCAACAGGCCACGGCCACACGGCCACACGGCCCCTAGCCTGATGTTAGCCCAGTCCCAGTCCCCAGTCCCAGTCCCAGTCCCAGTCCCAGTCCCGTCCGCGCCCAGTCCATTCATCCTCCGATACCCACGGCCCAGTGCCCACTCCTCTCCTCTCTCCCACCTCGACTCTCCACTTTATTTCACAGCAGCCAGACAGACCAGGGAAGACGCGAAGGAGAAGGAGGAGAAGGAGGAGCAGAAGGAGACAACCTGGGAGCACGAGACACACTCGCACACCAAACCATACATTGACAACACCACCGCATTGCACATCCATCGTCCTGCTTGTCTGGACTGTACGTACCTACCGTGCCGTCCGCCACACACGCGCTCCATGTCCTGCCTGTCCGGTCGTGTCGCATGTACCGTTCCTCGTCCGCAGTCAAGATTCCAACACGTCGGTTTCTTCCACCCGTTCAGCCCAGGCCATCCAATCGACGGGCCAGGGCTGTCTCTCTCTCATCTGCCTGGCCCTGCCGCTGCTGCTGCTGCTGCTGCTGCGTGTACTTCCCGTTTCCAGTCCCAGCTTTTACCAGCTCCGGGCCCCCCAGCAAGCCGCAAAAGAGTCCCGTCCTGCCCACTTCCATCCATCCATCCATCCATCCGTCCTTGATTCCTTTCCCAGCCCACACGCTGCCCAAGAATCCACCCTCCGACTCCATTCAGCCAGTGACAGTCAGTGCCACGGTCCATCAAGCACAGAGTGCTGCGACCCAGCGCATGTGCTTGGATTGATTGCCGCCCGCCGCCGCGTGCTTGCTAAGAGCAAGGCTAACGCTTCTTCGCCCTCGCTGCCCGTCCTGTCTGTGTCTTCCGCCTCCCGCCCTCTGCAAGAGTCTCGAGCCACGGCTGCCGCTGCCTGCTACACTGCGGCTTCTCTGCTTTCACACCTGCCTCCATCGTACCGATTATGCTGGCACCGCTGCCCGCCGCCCCCCACCCGACGACATAGTAGCGACCGAGGACTGCGACGGCGACTGCTTCTGCCGGGCGCCGCCGCTGCTATTCCCAGCTCCAATCCCACGCCCATTCCCACTCGCACCGCTGCGTGCGTCCCCGTACGTCCCCTCCGTCCCCCGTCCCAAGCACAAGTCGAGGGGGCCGCATCGCATTGTGTCTGGACCGAATTTTTCCTCCTCACACACCCTCTATTCATACCCTCTTTTGCTTCCTTTGCCTTCCCTTTTTTTTTTTCCCTTTTCCTCGACGGCTTAGACTTTGTAGGGTGTATCATGGACGGCAGCCAGAGCACGACCATTTCCAACGGCACCTCCCAACGTCGCAAGCTCACCAAGAAGCCTCCCTCGTCCTACCAGCAGCACACCCGCTCCTCGAGTGGCCTCGATGGTGGCATCGACGCCCTGTCGCTCCAGAGCAAACGCAGCTCTACCTCGCTGAGACGCGCTCCTTCCGCTCCACCTGCTCGGACGACCCCCTCAAACGCCGCCGCCGCTGCTTCGGCTGGTATTCTTCCTGGTGTTGCTTCTTCCGCCGCGTCCAACACCTCTTCTCCCCGTCACCTGCCCTCAAGCCAGACGCACCTTCCCAATCCCTCCCCCATCCTGCCTCAGGGTCAGTTCGCCGGCCTCGCTCCTTCCCCAACTGCCTACCACCACCCCCAGACCCAGACCTCCACCTTCCACGGCCACGCCAACCCCAGCACCGCCTTCTCTCCTCACCACCATCAGAACTTTAACCACCCAAGCAATTTCTACCAAAACAACAACAACAATAACAACGCCGCCGCCGCCAACAGCTCACCCGTCGGTAACGGAGTCGGTGTTGGTATCGCCCACAGCAGTGATCGATCCCTCGATCCCTCCGCGACGTCGCCCCTGTCGTCACAACCCCACGACGAATTCATTGGCGCTCCATTTGACGGCGCTGCGGTCCTGAACCGTATTGAGCAGACCAAGTCGCCTGTCGCCGCCCAGCCCCAGCCGCCCCAGCCATTCTACCAGCGACAGAACGCTCCGCCGCCGCCGCCGCTGCTCAAGGCGGCCACTGATTCGCGCATCAGAAGCCCTGCCCTTCGGCAGTCCCAGAGCTTCACGAACGATCCCGCGATGATGAACGAAAAATCACAAGGTGGCCGGGTGACGGACAACTCAATGATCAGCCCCAAGCGGTACTCGGACGAGGCAAAGGAGCCCCGGATGGGCGTCCTGCGCAAGAAGTCGGGCTTCTCCGGCTTCATGAACAGTCTGGTCGGCACGCCCAAGAAGCCAGTCATCTCGGCGCCTGAGAACCCCGTCCATGTCACCCACGTCGGCTACGACAGCTCCACTGGCCAGTTCACTGTCAGTCGTTCCTTCCCCTCTCCTCGGTTGCTTGCTCCCCCTCCTCTTCTTCCGCTGCTCCGCTTACGGTGCTCTCGTTTGTCGTTGCGATTGTTGCGGCTGACATGTTCACAACCCAGGGTCTTCCGAAAGAATGGCAGAGATTGATCAACGAAAGTGGAATTCCCGAAAAGGAACGCAGGGAGAACCCCCAAACCATGGTTGACATCATCACGTTCTACAAGGAGACGACCGAGAAGCCGGCCGAGGATCAAGTCTTGGAGAAGTTCCATGATGCCAGAGCGCCTGATTACCGTCAGTATGCGAACGCAAACTCGCCGTCGGGTGCCATGTCGCCGGGCATGTATCCGCCAACAACTTATATGGGTATGTCACCAATGATCAGTCCACCTGCGAGCCCTAGGTTTCCAACTGTCAATCATGAAGGATCTTTCGAAAACCCCCGCCAGCCGCCCCCCGTCCCCGGAGTCGGCGGAGGCAAAGGCCCCGGCAACAAGGACATCAACTTGATGCCCAGTCGCCCGGCCCCGAAGCCCCCCGTCAGCCTCCCGATGAGGTCCGCTCCCTCGCCCTACCCCGCCAAGGACTCCGGCATTGGCATGTCTCAGCCCGGCGAGGACCTGCCCCCGGTCGCATACCAGCCGCCCAAGGAGAACGTCCCCATGCTCCCCGAGGAGCACCGCGGAGAGCACCGATCCCGATCCCGATCCAACTCGCGCGTCGGCGCCTCCCCCGCCTACGTCCCCCCGACCCCTAACCCGCAGAATCCCCAGGCGAACCTGTACCAGCAGCAGCTCATGCAGCAGCAGCAAGAGCAGGCCTTGGCCCAGGCCCAAGCAGCCATGACTGGCCAAATCAGCCGCGCCCCGAGTAAGAGACAGCCCGCTCAGCAGCCGACCCCGCCCCAGTCGCAGCACCAGCACCCCCCCGGTCCCACGGCCAACGGCGGCCCCGGCCAGCGGCAGCAGGTGGGCGTCCCCGGCGCTCCTGGCTCCAGGCCTCGGCACCGTCCCCGCCAGAGCACTGGCATCGACGTCGTCGCTGCGCTGAAGCGCATCTGTTCCGACGGAGATCCTCGCGAGGTCTATAAGAACTTCAATAAGATTGGACAAGGCGCGTCGGGCGGTGTTTACACCGGCTACGAGCGAGGATCCAACCGTCTGGTCGCCATCAAGCAGATGAACCTCGAGCAACAGCCCAAGAAGGATTTGATCATCAACGAGATCCTCGTCATGAAGGACAGCTCCCACCCCAACATTGTCAACTTCATCGACAGCTATCTTTGCGGAGGCGAACTCTGGGTGGTCATGGAATTCATGGAGGGTGGTAGCCTGACTGATGTTGTCACGTTCAACATCATGACCGAGGGACAGATTGCTTCCGTCTGCCGGGAAACGCTTAAGGGCCTGCAGCACCTCCACTCCAAGGGTGTCATCCACCGAGACATCAAGTCGGACAACATTCTCCTGTCGATGGAGGGCAACATCAAGCTGAGTAGGTTCTGTGAGCATTCTTCGAGATGGTGAAATACTAACACGGGGTAGCCGACTTTGGTTTCTGCGCGACCATCAACGAGGCCCAAAACAAGCGTACCACTATGGTTGGCACGCCTTACTGGATGGCCCCTGAAGTTGTCACGCGCAAGGAGTACGGACGCAAGGTTGACATCTGGTCTCTTGGCATCATGGCCATTGAGATGATCGAGGGAGAGCCGCCCTACCTGACAGAGTCTCCCCTGAGAGCGTTGTGGTTGATCGCTACCAACGGCACACCCCACATCAAGGAGGAATCCAACTTGTCGCCCGTGTTCCGTGACTTCCTCTACTTCGCACTCAAGGTCGACCCCGAGAAGAGAGCAAGCGCACATGACCTCCTTAGAGTAAGTCTGGCCTTGGTCCTCACAAGAACCGGTTGCTAACTCTCTTTGCAGCACGAGTTCATGAAGGGCTGCGTCGACCTTTCTCAGCTGTCGCCATTGGTGCGCGCCGCCAGAGAAGCACGTCTTGCGGAAAAGGCTAGAAAGGGACAGTAGGACGCCTTTAGCCAGGCATCCAAGAACGTCTTTCGGCGGTTGAAACGACACTAACCACGACCTTGACGACAAGATACTCCACCACGGGGCTGCCCCTTAGCTGTGCATTGAGATACCCCAGGGAGTACTGTTGGCCTTGGCACATCCGGCTCGACGATGCTTGCCATCTGCATTCTGCACAGCTTCATTCATCCTGCGGCCAGGCCTCTCTGGCTTTCGGCGTGTCTGAGGAATTTAGTGCGTGCGTGCCATGGCTATAGCAGGCTTTCAGCCCCGATCATAACTCTCCACTTGCTTTCAAGATACCACGTCGGAGGACACCTGAACGAAGCATTTTCGGCATGGACCCACGACCTTTCTTTTTATTCTTGACGACTTGTACACGCACACCATTCAGCATGCTGGCGATCAAGCAACGTCCTTTTTCTTCTTTCTGACGGCTTCCCTTTTTATGCATTACATAGAGGCGATCACGATCCTGGATCCGCCAACTTGCCTCAATGCCAGG
The DNA here is from genome assembly GCA_022836555.1 of Colletotrichum tofieldiae. Lineage (NCBI taxonomy): Eukaryota > Fungi > Ascomycota > Sordariomycetes > Glomerellales > Glomerellaceae > Colletotrichum > Colletotrichum tofieldiae. Next base: position 5,374,644 of record BQXV01000003.1, on the reverse strand, counting down.
CTTCGGTTGTATATGGGCAGCCTTCTTGTCATTGGATTGAGATGTCCGCTTTGGACCAATCATGTTTGCTGGGCTTTGGTGGCAAACGCCGCCTTGGAAGTCCGTCGCCGACACAGGAGACGAGACGATGAATCGCATGGTTTGATTTGGCCAGCGGGAATAGGCGGCCAACTCAGACTTGTTGGGGCAGACAGGCAAACCCCTTTCAACCTGTCGTGTGGGATTTTCTCTGCTTTGTATGGAACATTCAAGGGGGAAAAAGGATCGATATTCAGACAAGACGTCGCTGGACAGTTACGAGAGGCCGGAATCTTTGGCTCTTTGGTCCACAATGTCTCATGCCCACGCAGAGGGGGCATTCTTTACTGGTCGTGTGCGAGAAAGGGTACCACCGAGGCGGTGGTCCAATGGCTCCAGTCTAGAGAGACTCGACTAGGTAGCGGAATGACCTTCAGGCCTAGCAAGCCTAAGAAAGTTAAAAAGCACGGCAGTCTCGGGCTGACCATGGGATGTGACTGATGTTTAATGTTTGATGTGTGATGTCTGGTGATGTCGAAAGTACAGGTTCCACTGGCGGCCTGTTGCTGTGATTTGATGCCCCTTGCTGATTGATTGCTTTGTTTGCCCTTTGTGAGTATGGCCGGCTGAATGGTTCCGCTCGATTCCCCATGAGCAGGGACGACACGAGGTCTTGGAGGCCTCAAATACAACGTCCTCTTTTTTTTTCCCTCGCCAGAATGGGATGAGGTGTGAGTGCCGTGGGCGTCTTTTGCCTCTGGGAGCAGATAAAGAAGACGGCTTCAGGCCCAGGCGAAGATGGTCTGCCAGCATACACAGCGATGGAGTCAAGGTGGGATGGGGGGGGCTTTTCTGGATTCTATCTCGTGTGTGTTTGATTGCTCTTCATCTCGCGTGACCCGCGTGCCTCCCGCCTCCCTCTCTTTCCCGTCCACCGCGAGCCCGCCATCGCAAACCCCCGGTCCCGACAGAGAAACGGAATCGCGAAAGCCGGCATCTCCCATCGCTCCGCCAGGGCGGCGAACCCCTCGCCTCCTCCCCCCCGGAACCGGGACGCCGACGAAAGCGGACCACGCACTATATCTCTGCATCTATGAAATGGAGCAAAAAAGCCGATGGAGGTCGCGCCCCTGACTCAGCAGAGGGAGGACTCGAGGAAACAACGTTTCAACCTGCGTCGGGGCAGAGGAGGGGGTCAGGGAAGCTCTTTTTTTTCCCCGGATCGTCCCAAGGTGTGTGCACGCGGCTGCTGCTGAAACGAATCCCTTTCCTTTCCCTCCCCCACACCCTCCCCTCCACCTCCTCCCCCCGGGTTCCTCGACCCGTCCGGAGCGTCGTTCCCGGCTGACATGACTGTTTTCTTTGTTTTCCCCCTCGACCCGTCCTGCCGTGGGCGACGGTCGAGCTCACGAGCCTCGGCATCCGACTGGGCCGTTGGAAAGCTGAGGCAAGCAGACGCTACGTGGACCCGTCTGTGCATCTCGACAACACGCACAAAAAATACCAAAGCTCCAGGGCACAATGTCACTCGGACTGAGAAGCCGTCATGGGCCGTCGGCATGCTGCAAGGTTTCCTCTCGTCTTCGCAAAGCCCCTATTTCGACGTTTATGCTGCGAGACTAATCAGAAAGAAGAAGCCCCTATTCCATCATTCCCCTTCTTCCCGAACCAAACGCCAGGACTTGCCAGAAACGGAAGACAATCGTTATCATAAAAAGACGTTGTGGCGGAAACGGGATGGGGGCAAAGAACCCACCACCCGGAGTATCATGAATAAACAGGGAAATCTTCGTCCCACCCCTTCAAGCCTGGCCCTCCCCTATTCTCTGTGTATGCGGCTCGACTTCGGCGATGCTCTCGAATGCAAACAACCGGGTATCCAACTCTGCCACTTTGCTGCCCTTGAGCCTTCGCAAGGCTTTCACTCACGCATCTTGACATAGTTGCTGGGGAAGATGCCGTGTCTCGTCCCAACCATGCCAGTCCTGTTACGAATGTCAGTTTTATGCCCCCCCGCTTGAAGAGTTAAGAGAAACCCATCACGTACCACCAGTCGTTTTCACTCTCAGTCTTCTTGAGCACCGTGATGACGTCGCCCTTCTTGAATCCAAGGTCACCGGGCTGGTCGGCTTCGAACGTGAATAGCGCAACCGCTTCATTCTTCTTGAGCATGGCAGTCTTGGAAGCAAAGTTTGGCTTCGGCGCCGCAGGCCTGCCTGGTGCTCCGGTCTTCTGGTCGCTGACGAAGTTGGGTGAAGGGTTGTCCCTGTAGACATAGTCGTCGTTGTGGCTCCCTCTTGACGCGAACGTGTTCGACCGCGAAACTCCGGTGTTGGAACGTGACAATCCGCCAAACCCTCCACCGAAGCCTCCGTTGCTCGGCCGGTCGTAGACATCGTCCTGCCACGTGCTGGACCTCTTGGGTCCGCCAAACTCGCTGGCGCCATCAGCACCCCGATTGGGGCCATGGCCGGGACCGAAAACACTGCTGCGATGGTTCATATCCCCCTCTCCATATCCAGTGCCCTGGCGGCCGTTCCACACCACGTCGTCATGACTCTGATCGTAGACGGGGATGTCGTTGTACATGGAATCGTTGGCCTGGGCGGTGCGGCCGGCGTTGAAGGATCGGGAGTTGAGGATGTTCATGAGCGGCGCGGCCTGGGGCGGGGAGCGAACGCTGCCAGTCAGGATCTGGGCGGCTGTGTAGCGGGTGCCGTAGAGCTTCTCGTTGGCGTCACGGCGCTCGATGATGATGGAGCCCTCCAGCGAGACACCGGCAAACAGGCCCTTGGTCTTGGAGTAGGCGAAGATGCCCGCCACACTCTTCAGCGACGCGGCACCGGCAGCCTCGGCATTGCGACCGACGGGGCCGGCGGCAATGGAGACGTTTCCACCGAGCGTCAGCGAGCCGGCCTGCGCGAAAGTCTTGACGGCGCTCGCGTCGTTGAGGATGAACACAAAGTCAGTCAGCTCGAAGCCAATCTGCCCACCAAAGCCTGCGCCCGCCGTGCCGATGGCGCTTGGCGCACTCCATGACCCGTCGGGGAGGCGCGAGACGACGAGACCGCTGCCGAAGCGACCGGAACCAAGAAATCCGGCCTTGAGCACGGTGAGGATCGCAAGGCCCTAGATTCCAGATCAATGCACGTCAGCATTCACATTCGGCGAGGGGGTTCGCGAGTGCTGGGAGGCCTCTCGGGACTCGCGCGCGCCAAGAAGGCGGGCGGCGGGGGTAGGCGGCAGGTTCGAAAGGGCGGGGTGGGAATTTATGGCTCACCTTCGCGTTGGCGAGGACGGACGGAGGAATGATCTTGTCGGGACTGAAGGCTTGTCGAGGGTCGATGAAGGAGGTCAGAATCTTGCCGCACTTTTTGCATTCCGCTGTTTGCGTTTGTTGTCAGTCGTGATCTCGCAATGATGACCGGCGGCCGCGGGACGATCGGTAGCCAGGGAAAAAGGGCGGACTTACACGCCATGGACGACGGGAGCGGGTTGTGGAGGCCCATGCTGACGGGTGTATCGAGGGGAGGGTTTCCGGTATGATCGGTCGACGCGTTTCTCGAGGGTCGGTCCGGGGACGTGGGAAGAGGGGGCGGGAAGGGTTGCGAGGTTCGGAGGTGAAGGAAGGGAAAGAAGAAAGAGAGACACGAAAAAGCAGGAAGGAGTGTGCCTGGGATATTGGGATGCGATTAGGTAGGTGCCGTTCCTTGGGGATCCTCTCCGTCCACAGTTCCCGCAGCTGCGTGCACCGAGAGTGCGAGCGTGCCCACACCTCCACGTAATTAACGATTGAGTGGGGTTTCCTCAGTGGTGGCACGGGTGAGAAGAGCCGCCGAGGGGCCTGCGCCTCTTGGTTTCCTTTTTTGGTTGGAGTCGATTTTCCTTCTTGGTTCTGCTTTTCGGGGCCTGCCTGGCTTTTGTTTTCTTTCCCGTCCGGCTGGAGAGGGGACTCTGCACACAGCACGGCGCACCTCTCCTCTCCAAGCCCACTCGCCCGGTGTTTCTTTTCAAGCTTTGTGGGTTCAGCCGAACTCTCGTACGAAGCACCGGGCAGCAATTGGACGACTTTGCAGCTCATCAAACACGACAGATTGCCAAGCGGCGCGCGTTGATGAATTCGGGTGGCTTGGAAGTCTTTTCAAATCATTGGGGGCCGGGCAGCAGCACCAGGTGACATTGCCTTCAGTCAGCTCTGGGATCGCCGGGACATAATCTCGAGAACCAGGACCGGGAGGCGAGCTAGCTGGCCTGATGAGGCGCTGCAAGCTTGACAGAAGCCGGGCGGCAGAGGGTGTGACCTGGACGAAGACCAGTCGTGGTGAGGTAATCCGTCCTCCAATTCGCGGGGTACCTCGACGTCCAATCGAAGGGCGGGCTGCTTCGTCTCTCGTCCGGCGCCGGGCCAGTGTGGCGCAGGCCTACTGACGCGCAACCCCACCGGCAAGGATGCGGCTTCCGAGAAAGCGCAGTGACCATCTGCTGACAATGTCACTTTTTTGGAGAAGCCGCCCGGGGGCCATTCTTCTTGGGCCCGGCTCACTTCCCGCCATCGGAGACCCATCCAGTCAGGCCCAGCCTCGCCTTTGTGAGAGCAGATCAGCCAGACAGACCGACGGAAACGCACCGGCCTCCGAACCCCCATCGTCATTGTTTCGCCGCCCGAACCAACCACATCCGCAACCTCCATCGCCAAACTCACGACATACGCATCCTGCTCCCGCCCCCTTGACTGTCGTTCCTTAGCCACTTCACCAAGCGCCGACACCAGATACCAAATCCCACCGCGACCACGTGAAAACCTCCCATCGCCCCTTTCGCTCTACGCGACCACAAGAACCACGGCCGCACCCACGACGACGAAGACGATCCAGCACGCGCGGCGGTCAACATAAGCCTCAGCGGCGTACGCCCAGCCAAGAAACGCCCGCCGCAAAACTCTACCGAACCCTCCCGGTCCGCACCGTATCGCACAGCCCTCCCCGTCTCCCGAACCCCTTACCGAACCCTCCTGTCCTCCGTCCTCCCAGAGAAAACCGCAACAATGTCAGAAGCCTACGAGCGCGAGCGCCAAAACAACGCCCGCCTCGACGAGCTGTCGGCCAAGGTCTCGGCCCTCCGGGGCGTCACGGTCGACATTTACGACAACGCGCGCGCCCACGAGGTCATTGACAGCACCGTACGTCCCCCCTTTCCCTCGCCCTGCCTCTCGCGCGCCTCCCCGTGCCCGGGCGTGGCCCGCCGTCGAACCCCGTCACTAACGATCCCGCTCCCCCACAGTCAGAGACCTTCTCCTCCATGTCCACCCAGCTCAAGGGCTCCGCCGGCCGCTTAACCCGCATGGCCGCCTCGGGGAACAAGGTCGCCATCCTCAAGCTGTCCGGCATCATCATCGGCGTTTTCGTCGTCCTGTACTACATCGCCAAGCTGTTCTTCTAAAGCCAGCAAGATAGGGCCAGCATGAGACAACGCATCGCACAGCGACGATCGTCTATTCGGGGAGCAGCCCCTTTCTCCCCATGGCGAATCAGGGTTCAATCAAGACTACGATGGGAGCGGGGGATCGCAGAATCAGCGCCGAGCTTTTCCAACGGTTTCAAATAAAGGAGTAATGGGGGGGGTTTCCATCCGACACCGGTCTCGAAACCAACATTGCGGGAACGACACATACGGGAGTCAACTTTGATATAGGGTGGGCGTGGACGTTCAAATACCCTGCGCATGGATTTGGAGTTTTTTTCCGAGAAATTTTTTATTTCTTTTTTGGAGGGGGCAGCAGGACCGACTGACTGTATTAGCACCAGCAACTAGCACTGCACGCACAAAATGTTATGTTATTGTACCATGGGTTTAAATGCTTGCTTTGTATTCGGGCAAATTCTCCATCTATGACGCTTTTGCATTCGAATCACAGACATGCCCCTTGGAAACCCTCCTTTACCGGGCATGTTTCCCGACGTCCTCGTTGAATATCTATAGATCAAAGTAAACTCCAGGACCTTGTCTTGGGAAGCGCACACCGGCCTCTCATCGCCCCCCCAAAGTTCCCGCGCGCTCAACTTGCAATTTACTGCCAAACATTCGAAAAGAGATCCTCGCTGCCGCCGATCGGCTTGGCAGATCCGGAACCAGCAGCCGGTTCTGTGCTGCTGGTCCACCCGCCAAACTCCTCATCAGCCGCAACCTTGGGCGCCGCGCTGAAGCCACCAGACGCTCCGGGGACAATCGGCGTGTTGGCGAACGATCCGGTGGACAGTCCCGATGAAACCCCAGACGAGCCCCATCCACCAAAGTCACCGGTTCCTCCAAAGGCGGGCTTGGGCGCTTCCACAGGCTTGGGAGCAGCGGGCGCAGCAGCCGCAGTGTTTGCGTCGGGTGTGCTCCAGGCGTTGGAGCCCCAGACGTCCGAGTTTGACCAGTTTCCTGAGCCGATCGTGCTCGTGGCGGCTGTGGTCGGGTTGGTGGCGGGAGGTGGCGACTTGGTTTGGTTCGAGGAGAGGTTGAAGACGGACGGTGAGGCAGGCGTGGGAGAGGGCTTGCTGGGGGCAGCGGCGGGCTGGGCGGGAGCGGACAGATCGAACAGGTCTCCCATGGAAGACGCTGGTTGGGCGGGCTTCGGCTGGGACTGGGCTGGAGCCGGAGCAGGGGAACTGGACCAGCCAAATCCGCCAAAGCCACTGTTGGAAGGTTGCTTCTGATGTGTGGAGGGTGCAGGGGCTGCCGGCTTGGAGTCGAAGAAGCTGCCGCCGCTGAGACCGCCAAAAGCGTTGTTTGACGCGGGCGGTGGTGATCTGCTACTGCCGACGGGACTAGCCAGGCTTGCGAATGGGTCTGCCTGAGCCGGCTTGGGGCTGGCGGTGTTGGAGAAGCTGAGGCTGCTGAAGGCATCAGTCATGCCGCCAAAGGACTGTTGCTGTTGGTGCCCAAAGGTAGGAGAAGGCATGCCGCCAAATGCTCCGCCGGCGGCCTGGGGAGCCTGCTGCTGCTGCTGTTGGGGTTGGGGTCGCGGAGCGGAGGCGTAGAGTGACAGGATAGACTGCTTGAGGTCTGGCCGCGAAGTTCCTCCCACACCACCTGCGTTGTTGGTGCTGGCGGGTCGTGGAGGAGCAGCGGGCTCGCCGAAGAAATCCAGGCCCAGTAGAGAATCCTTAGTGCTCGTGGCCTTGGGAGGCGCGGGGTCGGATTTCGGGGGCACCTTGCCAGGCTGCGGGCCGGCTGTGCTAGCTCTGGGGATGGGATCGCCGCCGATAAGATCGACTTGCGGCTGCGGGGAAGTAACGTTCCTGGGAGGGGCCGCCGACTTTCCAACCGAACTCTTGCGAACCGACTCCCTCCGCTCCACATTCTGCTTCTCCTTGACCAGGCTCAACGGCACGTCGTCGTCGCCGTCGACATCGAGACTGGCGGGGTCGGGGATGGGGCCGTCCATTGTCCATCGCTTGAGCTCGTACTTGGTGCGGATGAAGTTCTCGATCTTGGATTCGGAGGGGACGTGGCCGGGAGCCAGCTTGGCCTCCCAGTATTTGTTCGCGCGCGCATTGCCCCAGCTGAGGATGCTTCGGAGCTGTTCGTCGGTCCAGGAATCGAGGTCGACAGACTTGACTCTGCTGATGTGCGTACCCATGCCACGATGGATGCCCGAACACCGGATGCAGATGAAGACGCCGAGGTTCCAGCTAGCCCATCGCGGGTCTGCAACGTGTCACCGTCAGCAGGAAGATCGAGGGGCACGGGGAAGGAACATTGCCTCGGACTCACGCTTGTTCTTTTTGCAGTCGGCGCATACTTTGTTGCACTCCAACTTCAAGAGGCTCTTGATTGTCTGCTGGTTTTGGGCCGCTCTTTCGGCGGCGGGGTTCGGCGGCGGTCTTCGAGACATGGTGGCCTTTGTTTGTGTGTGTGTACGAGGCGAAGGATTGAAGATGCTGCGGGCGGGCGGGATGTGGAATTCGTCGAGCGATCCCCGGGCGATGCGGTTGGTACGGTTGGAGGGAAAGGGGGAGAATCGCAAGATCGCAGAGTTGACCAGCTGGGCCTTGACCGTCGTGTGCCTGGGATTAATATTACCTATGGAATAGAGTATCCACGCGGCGCTGATACCGGCCAGGTAAGGGGCAACTGGGGTCGAGACCGTAGAACATGTCCCTGCCTAAGGCAGTGATGACGGCAGTGGAGGTGGGGTCCTACCATTCCACTGGACATGGACGGAAAGGGTGGTGGATGCGCTGACAGGTGCCCGTCTCCATTGGCAGGTGCCCATGTTAAGTCGGCTGCGTTTGCGTTGGTTGCGCTTAGTCCTAGCAACACGGTATTTCTTTACATTTGCGATTTCTACAGACGATATCTGGCAATCGCTTTGCCTATGTTTCTCTTTCATATCTAGAAGCTGTGTATGAGAATGGATTGATCATACAACCCGTGGTTCTGTCATTCCGAGCAATCTTGTCCTCGGGATTGTTGCGCTTAGACCCTGTCAATAGAGTCTGGAAGGAAGAGAGTTATGCGTGGAAGAACTCAAACTTCAGCCAACAAGTCTAGCAATCGCCCCGCGTTCGAACCGATGCACGAACTTGCCATGTAAGCTCTTAGGCTTTCGACAAAACGCAGAGTTGGCTTTTCGGGGAGACGCTGATTGGCCCTACAAGCTCCAATCCCGTTGACAGAGTCTGCCTGTTTCCAGGCAGCTGAGAAGCAGCTTGAGAACCATCGCAGTTGCCTGCCTGCTATCCAATGGCACAGCATTTGGTGTCGCCTATGTTTACAAAAGCAAGTGCCATTCTTTTGGGTTGGCTTGACCCATCGGACAACAGCTTCAGAACACGTTGTCGTCCAGCGTCCTTCAGCCAGCTGCCAAGTGGAACATCTGGTGCTGAGTCCGGCTTCGAGATTAAGAAACTAGTCCACCGTGATTGACTTGATGATGCTCGTAGGCCCACGATAGTAGCAAAGATAAACCCCTCAGGTAGTGCCATGGCTTTGAATCACGGCGGACGCATAATACGTGCTCTTCCAGCGTTGTACCGCAGCATCTGGTCTCTCTCTCTCTCTCTACGGAACATGCCCAGCTCTCTTGAAAGGCACAGTCAGTATCTGCTTCTCCGGAATCCGGGCCGCACCTTGATGGAACGATCATAAGCAAGGGTATCAGCAGGTCACTTGTGAGGCCTGCAACGCCGTCCAAGATCGTCCTCCCGTGCCACCTTGCGTGCGTTGCAGTTGATCTGGGGGCTCAGCGCTCCTCCAATCCAGGGCGTCTCGGCAGCGCTTGCCCGGAAAGAGACCAGCCAGCATCGATGGCCGCAAACATGCCACAGAGTCCAAAGGAACTGGATCAAGGAGGCTAACCAGTTAGGTTGCGGGGGCGGGACGCCGGTGCATTAGGTGAACGTGGGGGAAGTGAGGGGTCGCGCATCCCTCGCGTCCGACTTACACCTTAATCCGTCGCATCTTGATGCCTCTCCAACGAATCCTCCCTCTGTCATAGGCAGGATCGCTCCTCGAGTCCGTGTCTGTTCGCCTCGCGGCGTCATTGCCCGCATCGGACACCCAGCTCCCATTAGCACATGCTATTAGCTGAACGGACGTCCCCCGCCGATGGGGAGGCGCGATATCGCTCGACGGAACCTTTCCTTTTGGATCCGGCTCAGACATGCAGGTTTCCGTCCGCCGTACCAACTTCGAACTCGGACGTGTCTGGCTCAGTCATGCGGGGGGTGGTTCTGTATATAAACCTAAGCGGCTGTCGCGGGTATAAGCCTTCTTTGTGTGTTAGCATTCCTCAGCTCCGACCTCACAGCTTTCTGCACTGGTCGGTTTTCGTACTGTTTCAAACCAAACTACGGGCAATTGAACGTGCAACTGCCTGATACTCCGTGCCGGCCATGGCTCCCTCTGCCATCGAGAAGATCACGTCGACGGTGTCGTCCTTTTCATCCGACAGACCTCGCATCCTTGTCCCCGAAAAGGTCTCTCCGGACGGTCTCGCCCTTCTCCGGGGCAAATACGACGTGGACAACCGCACCGGGCTGTCCCCCGAAGACCTCGTCGACGCCATCCCCAACTACCATGCGCTGATCGTGCGATCGGAGACCAAGGTGAATGCGGCTATACTTGCGGCTGGTAAGAAGCTCCGCGTTGTGGCACGAGCTGGCGTGGGCGTGGACAACATCGACGTAGACGCAGCGACAAGCCACGGCATCATTGTCGTCAACTCGCCTTCTGGTAACATCGTTGCGGCTGCCGAGCACACGATTGCTCTCCTCCTCGCTACGGCACGCAATGTCGGCCGCGCGGATACCACAATGAAGGATGGGAAGTGGGAAAGGAGCAAACTTGTCGGCGTCGAAGTTGGCAGTAAGACGCTCGGTATCATCGGACTGGGCAAGGTGGGAATGAAGGTTGCCCGGATGGCCATCGGCCTCGGCATGGCGGTGAAGGCGGTTGATCCGTATGCCAGCGCAGAGATTGCTCGCCAAGCGAGCGTCGAGCTTGTGTCTGATCTCGAGGACCTGTTGCCGGTTGTGGACTTCTTGACAATCCACACTCCGTTGATGGCAAGCACGTTGGACTTGTTGAAGGAGAAGGAGTTCCAAAAGATGAAGAAGTCTGCCAGGGTCCTGAACGTGGCACGAGGCGGGGTGTACAACGAAGCTGCCCTCCTTCGTGCCTTGGATGAGGGATGGATCGCTGGAGCCGGTCTCGACGTCTTCACCTCAGAGCCTGTCCAAGCCGACTCGATAGCCGCTCAGTTGACCCGGCACCCCAAGGTGGTCGCTACGCCGCACTTGGGCGCATCCACGGTCGAAGCCCAGGAGAACGTCTCGATGGATGTCTGTACGCAGGTGGCCGAGATTCTCCGCGGCGGACTACCGACGGCGGCTGTCAACGCGCCGTTGATCATGCCGGAAGAATACCGCAAGCTGCAGCCGTTTGTGCGGCTTATCGAGAAGATGGGCGGTCTGTACACGCAACATTTCGTTGGAGGCAGAGGCGGCATGGTGGGTGGCCGAAAGTTCGAGCTCATCTACCAAGGCGACCTGGCAGGCATCTCCAACACCCGACCGCTGTTTGCCGCTCTGGTGAAGGGTCTTGTCTCGTCCATCAGCGACTCTGGCGGACGTGATGTCAACATTGTCAACGCTAGCCTGACCGCCAAGCAGAAGGGCATCATCATCAGCGAGACGCACAGCGGAGAGGTCAAGAACGCCGTGTATTCCAGTTTGGTGACGCTCCGATCGCATGGCGAGGATGGCGAGCAGGTCATTGAGGGGTATGTCTCGGGACAGAGCATATACATCTCCAAGCTGGACCGGTTCAGCGCGACGTTCCAGCCGCAGGGGACGATGCTGGTGTTGCACAACTACGATGAGCCAGGCAAGATTGGCGGTGTAGGAACGGTCCTGGGCCGGCATGGGATCAACATCACCTTCATGCAGGTGGCCAGCCTGGATGGAGAGGAGAAGAAGGCAGAGGGAGGCAACGAGGCCCTCATGATTCTGGGGGTGAGGGGAGAGGTCGGCGGTGAAGTGGTGGATGACTTGCAAAAAGCTGAAGGTATTCTGAACGTAAGCCTGGTAAGGTTGTGAAGAGAAGGAGGAGGAGGAGGAGGAGGAGGAGGAGGAGGAGGAGGAGGAGGAGGAAGTCCGTAGGCTGGCGAGCAGTAGAAAGAATTCACGTGGTTTCCGTTTGCCGCATGCCAACTGCCAGTGATTGACCTGGCGCAAGAACGAAGCAAGGTCGTGGTTTGGGGGAGATTTCCCCCCCCACGGGTTCATGGATCTTGGCAACTTTTGTGATGCTATTGGCGAGTGAAAGGGGTGACATGGCAAATAACTGGGGACGGTTGCAACACTAAACGCGGGCGGCCATTTTAGTGTCTAACTACAGAGAGATCAATGACAACGACCCTGGCCACTCAAGTTGGGCACTTTCCTCGAGCCCAGAATTGGCATGTTGCCGGGCTTTCATGTTGGACAAGCTGGCTCGGTGTCGCATCAAGCCGGATCACGGCACTGATTGAGAACTGGCGTCGTTTGCAATGTTTCCGCTCGGATGCATCGCTCGCTCCTGTTGCTGCAAGTCTTGCGACAGACAACCCGCAGTCGATCTGATGGCTTTATGCAACTTGTCCGCAAATGCACGAACGGGGTGGTGCGGAGGATTTATCGAGGCTAGGTCAATGCCACCTCAAAGTCTGTGACCTGGCGGACGCAGGGTCCGCTGCCACGACTCGTGGACACCTGACGGACTCCAGCGCTGTGATGTCGACGGAGATGGGCAATCCTTCGGGTTCCCAGCTGGTCGACTAGACAGTTCGGCCGACGACTGACGTGTCGTAGCGCTGAGTCGCCTCACCATGAGCGATGGCGTTTTTGTGCACTCGCGATACCGCGAGATACCTGCTCACGTGGGCAAGTCTGGCCAGCGAACACCAGGATGGAGGCATGTACCTCTGCGCCGCACAGCCAGGGCAAAGTACTTGTGCCTAGGTTGCGCTCTCCATGTGCTCGTGTCCCCGGGCAAGGGACCAGCCAGCAAACGAGCCCAATCGGCGCCGAGCAGAGATTCAAGCATGTGCCTAGGCCTGGACCTTGAGCTTTGGTTCATGCGAGGAGCTCTGGCTATCGCGATTTCCAACTGGGCTAGGTGCCATGTACTGACTGGCCAAGGCAAACAAGACATCTTGGCTGTGGTGTCCTATGCTGCATAACTCTACCCCGGATTTTGCACAATCCCGGTGCACGCGTAGAATGACGAGACATTGTGTCGCGGCAAGAAAAAATAGAAAAGGCAAATGGCGGGGCAAGTGAGACGAAGCATGAGCGCTCACTGACTTTGCCCATTCCGAATAGCCGATAAAAGTACGTGCCGATGACAGCCTTTTGCCTTGCGTCGAGGCACTAGAGTGGGCAACTCGCATGCCAGTGCGGAGGTCCCAAGGTCTCTGCGGCAATGATGCATCATTCTCGCATCTCAAGACCCCGTCCCCCCCGACCGTTGATGACGCCAAGCTTGCGCGCCACGGGAGCCTTTGATTGGCTGGCCGAGGCGGCACCCATTGAGAAAGAAGCAAAGCTTCCGTGCGGTGTACATCGTAGGTACCTGCCGACCTACCGACCTGCCTGACCTTCCTCTGCCCTACCATCGCACCCTTTTCCCGTCCCTCTGTTTGTCTTTCCCTTTAGCTCTGTCCCGGGCTTCTCGACACCCTCGTCTCTCGTCGCTGCAAAACATCCACCCGTAGGACCGTCATCCCCCGTGTCGTCCAGCAACTCTTTCCCGTGCCTTTGGTCGCCGTCTGCAAGGCGCCGTCGCTCGAACCACACTGCATCTCCGTCCACAACAATACCCACTGGTCTTCCGATCTTGGCTCGTCGGTGGAGCTGCCTGCCCGCCTTACCTCGCCCACCTGCGTACGCACAAGCAGCTGCAGGTAAACAGAGTGGAGCACTGCACCTTACCACCCTGAGTTTGCCCCGTTTCTCGCCCGTCTCCCGCGTCCGCCACATAAAATGTGCGCTTGACCTCGCTGCTTTCCCACCCACTCTACGTCTCTTCTCACGACACACGATCTCGCAATTGACGAACCGAGGATTATGGCCACAAGGGGAGTCGTCCCGACACGACGGGCCAACAATGCCGGCGGCTTCGGTCTATTTCGCACCGCCGTCCTGGGCCTTACAAAGGCCTTGACGCTGGGCGTATCTTCTGTCGCCGCCGCGCCCATTCACGCCGTAAACCATCCCGACAATGAGCCCGAGGCCGAGGGCAGTTCCTTTTGGCCCCTCATGGGCGCCTCCATCGCCCTCGTTCTTCTGGGAGGTGCTTTCGCCGGTTTGACCATCGCGTAAGTCCCGCTTACATGCCTCGGCATCTGCCTCGCCCATGCCCCTTTGCTAACATTGCCTTCTAGCCTGATGGGACAAGACAGCATCTACCTCCAGGTCCTCGCCGGCGACCCCGACGAATCTCAGTCCAAGAACGCCAAGCGCGTCTACAATCTGCTCAAGAAGGGAAAGCATTGGGTTTTGGTCACTTTGCTTCTCTCCAATGTCATCGTAAACGAATCCTTGCCCGTTGTCCTGGATCGCTGTCTTGGCGGCGGTGTTGAGGCTGTTGTTGGCAGTACTGTGCTTATCGGTACGTGGAAGAAGGGCGCCGTGAGTGCGCAACCTCGGCTAACATATTCGCGCAGTCATCTTCGGCGAAGTCGTACCTCAATCCGTCTGCGTTCGATACGGTCTCCAAATCGGTGGCTACATGTCCAAGCCTGTGCTTTTGCTCATGTGGCTTATGGCGCCCATTGCTTGGCCCACGGCTAAGCTTCTCGACTGGGCGCTGGGCGAGGATCACGGCACCGTGTACAAGAAGAGCGGCTTGAAGACCCTGGTCACCCTACACAAGTCCCTTGGCGAGGTTGGCGAACGCCTGAACCAGGATGAGGTCACCATCATCAGTGCCGTTTTGGATTTGAAGGAGAAGCCTGTTGAGAACGTCATGACCCCCATGGACGACGTCTTCATCATGGCCGAGGACACCGTTCTTGACGAGAAGACCATGGATAGGATCCTGTCCGAAGGCTACTCTCGCATTCCCATTCACGCCACTGGAAAGCCGACTGACTTTGTAGGCATGCTCCTGGTCAAGATTCTCATCACTTACGACCCCGAGGACTGCTTGCAAGTGAAGGACTTCCCCCTGGCCACGCTCCCCGAGACACGCCCCGAGACCAGCTGCCTGGATATTGTGAACTTTTTCCAGGAGGGCAAATCCCACATGGTACTGGTATCCGAGTATCCTGGCGCTGACTACGGTGCCATCGGTGTTGTTACCCTCGAAGACGTCATTGAGGAGCTTATTGGAGAGTAAGTTGTCCCCTATTTGTCTCATTGCGAAAACATCCTAACGTGTGACAGGGAAATTATCGACGAGTCCGATGTATACATTGACGTACACAAGGCCATTCGTCGCATGACTCCTGCGCCCAAGGCGCGAACTCCAAAGAAGACAGGCCAGCCCTCCCCGCGGCCCATCCCGGAAAACGGCGATCTCATCGAGTTTGGCGACGAGCCTCACCCCCCGTACGAACGCAATGGGTCCATTAGTGCTCTTAGTGATGCCCCAGAGAATCTGTCGAGCAGTGCACCGCGCACAACGTTCCTGATGAGAAGAAGCTCTGCCGGTCCGGACGGGCGTATGACTTCATCTGCCGTCCCAATCAAGGCTACATTCGATGAGGCTAAGCAGCACCTCAAGCACCTTGGGCCTTCCAATCGCGCATCGAACCCCAAGAACACCAAGTCAACGACAGTCAAGATCAAGCCTGTTCAGACGGGCGCGCCTCTGTCCCAGGTCCACAGCCCCTCTCCGGCTCTCCGCCCCGCCTCCGCGGCTGGTGAAGTGAGCGAGCAAAGATTGGACGAAGAGACAGATGAACACACACCTCTCATGCGGCCTAAGCTCACCGGAAAGGGCGGCGTCCATGCTATTCGTAAGAGTTATGGCGGGGCGGGCAAGAGCGAGGCTCAGGTCAGGCTCTCTAGTGGCGGTCACGACGCTGAGGATGACAAGAGCACTGACGAGGTGAACGTGCCCGCGACCGTTCCTGAGAATGGTAGCCCCGAAGCTACGCAAAGTGGGAGTCCCGAGGCTCCCCGAACAGACTTGACCATCATTGTCTCTCCCGGCCGGGTCAGCAGCGCGACAAGCGTGACGAGCATTGCTGAAGAAGGATCCGCCACTCCCAAGCGCCGACCTCTTGTTCGAAGCGGTAGTATCAGCGAGAACGTGGTTGAGACCAGCAGTGGCGTGCGGAAAATTATCATCCAGGCCGCCAGCTCGGATTCTGACGAGGCTGGATCCAAGGGGTCCTCTGGACACCGTTCCCGGACTGCCAGCCAGGCCAATACGCAGACCTCCGGTCGCGATTCGGAGGGCGAGGAACACGATGGTGACGGCGCGTCCAGCACTGCCCCAAGCACCAACAACAGCCAACAAGCGAGTAAAAAGAAGAATCGGAGAAAGAAGAGGAAAAACAAGTCGTAGACGGGTGTGACGGGGTTTTGTGGGCGGCGTGCGCCTGTATGATATCGGATAGTAATTTGAGCGATTGCACGATTTCCCGCATTCGATGTCGGACTATCCCCGTAACACGCCGTCTTGGCCATTGAAAGGTACCGTTGTTGTCTACAGTATATGTATGGTGCGTATGCACATTATATGTATCTATCTCCATTGAAAACCAGAAAGGCGTGCCTGTTCCCATCCTAGCTTCGCATCCCGCTTCAATCGTACCAAACGGCGTTCATTCCGAATCCGGGCTCAGGGATGCGCAGCCTCGCAACACGGCCGAGGAACTCGTCCTGCCAGCGGTAGATCTCGATCCAGCCCTCCTGGTCGTCGGTGATGGCGAGCCACTCGTCGCTCCAGTCGCACGGGCTGACGGCGTTGCTGTGGCCTCCGCTGGTGGGCGTGGGGTTCAGGCAGATCTGCCTCTCAATGTGGCCGTTACCGTCGAGCCTGAAGGCGGCGATGTAGCCCGTGACGTCGAAGCTGTTGGAGCGGGCCGTCGCGAAGAGGTACTTGCCGCTGTGGGAGAGGACGCAGACGTCGGAGCGGTACATTTTGTTCTTGGCGCCCGGGATGCCCGGCGGGATCAGGGGGAAGGAGCGGTGCGTGTAGACGGGGAGGTGGGTGGACGGGTCGACGACGTACTCGCAGAGGCGGTTGCCGGCCTCCATGAGGGCGTAGAGGTACTTGCCGGTGGGGTGGATGGCGACCCAGCGCGGGTGGTCGCCCGGGTCGGGGGCGTCGACGGAGCCGACGAGGTCGAGCTCCGCCGCGCCCGGGGACTGCTTCTTGTGGACCCAGAGCTTGTTGGCGGTGAGGTCGGCCGAGTAGAGGTAGGTCTCGGTCGGGTCGAAGACCATGCCGTGGATGCCCGAGTGGGGGTCGTAGGGGTAGTTCTGGACGTTTGTGTGGAGGGCGCCGGTGGGGGAGACGGCGAAGATGTTGCCGTGGGAGGCGTGCTTGTAGAAGGGGTTGCAGTAGACGGCGTAGGGGGGCTTCTGCGCCGCGAGAAGGAAGATGGCGCGGGTGTTTGTTGTTGAGAGGGCGGCGTTGGCTGGGACGGTGTCAGCTGGGCCTGTTCCGGTCAAGCCTGGATGGGAGGCTTTATGACGGCAGCGTGAGACGTACGATCATGGGTCATGTCGTGAGAGGCCTCGTGGACGATCTCGGAGGGGCTCTTGACGGCGAAGCTGGCCCACTTCTTCATGGCGGCGCCGTAGAGATTCTTCTTGTCATGCTGTCGGGCCATGCCGTGTAAGCCAATCGGTCCAACCGGTCCAGTTGCTGCGCATTCACCACGAGTCCGGGGTCATCTTACACTCAAGGTCATCCACGATATGGGCTCGTCCTTGGGGATCTCGGTGCGCTTGACGAGCTCGAGGGTGAGCTTCTCGTCGTCAAAGGCGACAGTGAAGATGGCGCCCGGCGGGGTCCAGGTCCCGATCATGAGGTGGTGGACGGGCATCTTGGGCGTCGTGGAGAAGAGCCTGGCAGCGGGGGTTGTCTCGAGGGTTGCGAGGAGTCGGGATGGTCGCGGGGGCATGGGCTGGACGAAGAGGTTTCGCAATGGGGACGGCGGCGGCGCGAAGTCGGAGGCGTTGAGAACGAGGTTACGTCAAGTCGGAAGAGTCCCGCCGAGGTTAGAGAGCTTCCACGTATATAGCCCGAGCTCGATATTGGTAAAAGTCACGGTACCTGCAGTCTACGAGGCCAGCGCGAGAAGCATGTGAAAGAAAAAAGGACGGAGGAATTTGAGGTGCCGAAAGGTTTAAGAAAAGAAGTGTGTACCTCGCATCGTGGGGGACGGGGGGAAGATAGACGGCTGGAGCTGTTGCTGCCCCTCGTTTCCGCGCCCCGGACGACGAGGGGCACGGTGCATGGAGAAGGAAGAGGACCCGCTTTACGACAACTGCAGTGTGGGGTCGCCGCAATTTAGGAGGGGCCGCTCGGGAGATGTGGGCGGTAATTGGCCTGCGAGGGACGATTGTTCCCGGCAGAGTGTTCTTCCCCGCGTTTTCACTTCTTTCTTCCCTTGGACTTCTGGGCTGGTCAACCAGCACCCGGAGTTGTGATTTCACGGGCTCGAACGATAAGAGCGATATCCAGGCCGGGTTCTCACGATCGACCTGAGAAGGAAGTGGACTGATGTCGAACGAGGCAGGTTGGCGCAAGGGACGCTTACTTTGAGCGAGCAGCGTCCCTCGTCCCGTGCCGACTGCCGGATCGTGGTTCTCAGTCGGTGACGCTGCACAACCGGAGGCGCATGGCCCGGGCGCCGGCCGACAACACACGAACCTCGGCGCTTCCGTCCTGCTGCCCGCGGCAACGAGAGTCGGTTTCTGTTGTGGCAGAGCCGACGCGGAAGAGCAATTGACCAATCAGCCGAGCCTGAACACCCCAGTGGAGGGGCATCATGGGCTCTCAGCTCAGATCCCCGGTTGTCGATGCTCAGGCTTCCGGGGCCAACCCAGTCATGCTGATGCGGGTCCATTTCACTCCCGCCATCCTTCCCACCATGTTACTCTCTACTGTCGCATTACGCCTCCGATCTTCTCTACTGCGTGTATCATGTTGACAGCTTCGCATGGGGGCTCCGTGCCGCCCACGAGCTGATTGTAGAGAGCAAAGCAACGACGGAAGGGCTCCTCGGTGACCCCCATACTACATTGTAGCGTTGTGACTTTTGCCGATCTGCTGGCCAGGCGACAAGATGGAGGCTTTCGTCGCGTGTCACCCAATCTCATAACGAATGCGAATATTTAATCGATACCAACCGTCATGATCTGATATTACTTATTTATTATGAATGAGTTGAGTGGTTTTTTCCCTTCGAAATTCCCACTTATTGCGTTTTGTGTTGGGTAGTACACCATGAGGGTGGAAGATCAACAGGAGCGGCCTTTGGATTACAGATAGTGATTCGCTTTCCTTTTGCCTACATTCCTTTGGTCTCCTTCGCTCAACTTGGCCGTAGGAGCCATGAAATTTCAGTTTAATCACCTTTAGTGCGCTGTCGTGTTGTCTTATTACCATGACAGAGGACGCTATGAATATGGAGCCAGGGAAAGGAGAACAAGACGAGAATGTACGCCCGGTTCTATCCGTCACCCCATGGATACTTAGTTTAGGTCCCCCCGGCAATATGCTTCATCCTTCGACGCCTACGCGGAGCACAGATTTGGGTGGTTTTGAGCTTGCATCTCCTGTGGACATCAATGAAAAGGGGGGTATTATTCAACACTATAATTACAGTTGCTAAGCGGGGACTCTTGCTATACCCTCGAGGATAAGTGTACAATGACTCGGCTCCTTGCTAAGGAGTAGGTTGTGAGGAGTGCTCGTACAGCGCCTTGAAAGAAGAGGCGCGGCCCAGAAGCCGGCGTGGCTCGTCATACTCGACTACCACGCCCGCGTCAACGACCGCAACACGGTCAAACTCCAGGATCGACTCCAACTTGTGTGCGATGACGATGACGGTCCACTCGTGAAACCACGTCCGAAGTACCTCATCGACAATTCGGCTCGACTCTTCGTTCAAACTATGGCGCACGTCAGCAAGTTTTCTCTCAACGAAGAGACACAGGCTCAGTCTCACCTGCTGGTGATCTCATCCAAGATCAGCACCTTACCCTTCCTCAGCATCGCCCTCGCGAAGACCAACAGCTGAGCCTCGCCCTGGGAAAAGAACTTGTCGTCAATGACCGCGTCGAGCCCGCCCCGCTCCTCGACCTTGTCCCAGAGCTGCACTCTTTCAAGAACAGTCATGACCTCCGAGTCTGGGGCAGTTTCGGTCGGATCGAGGTTCAGACGGACCGTCCCATCAAATATGTACGATTCTTGCGGTACGGCGACGAGCTTAGAGCGGACGTATTCATGCGGGAGGTTGGAGATGTCGACGCCGTCGATTGTGATGGAGCCGGAATCCAGGTCCATCATGCGGAGAAGACAGAGGATGAGAGAGCTTTTCCCGCTGTTCCCGATGTCAGATATCTCTTGACGGATCCTCATTGTAGCGGCGAGATGGCTTACCTCCCTGTTCGTCCGCATATGGCGACCTTTTGTCCCGGCTGTATGGACAAGCCGACCCCTTTCAGGACGGTGCCAGACGAGCTGCAACATATTTAGCCTCCTTGTTGATGTACTATGGTGCCTCTCCGAACTTACGAATATGACGCCGATACACCGCAAAACTCGACCGCACCTCGACTGGGCCACTCTCCTTCCGGCTCCGTGAGATGGGCCTCGGAATCCCCCTCGGGTCTCGTAGTCAAGGTAAAGTTCCTCACCCGCGCAACCGCGCCGAGCGAAACCTCCAACATCACCCATGACGTGATGATGGCCTTGACAATGCCGCTAAACGACAAGATGTTGGTCAGAGCAATGCCAATGAACCCAGGCCCGATCTGTTCCCGTAGCGTCGTGACGAGCGCGACCAGCACAAGCGCGATGACCGCAATGACCATGTCCACGGAAAATGTCAGCCACCGCTGGAGGCAAGTGAGTAAGTAGCTGGGCCGCTGCGAGTTATCCAGCCGGTGCAGATTGGTCTTCTCAAAGTCGTCTTCCCACTTGAATGCTCTAATCGTCGCCAGACCCTCGAGAGTCTCGATGAGCTGGGAGTAGAGTGGGGCCTTGTGCTCGATGTCGAGGAGGCGCATCTGGCGTGAGGTGCGGAGGTAGAAGTGCTGGATGGCGTAGAAGACAGGGACAAGGAAGGGGAGAATCGCAGCCATGTAGCGGGATGATACGGAGATCATGATGAAGCGGGCGGCGCCGAATGCTACGCCTGAATGGGACGAGGGTTAGCTGAAAAGTAGCTCGTTGCGAGGGGGGGGGCAGGTGTGCAAACCAATGGCTAGCCCGAGCGCGGCGGATGGTAGTTCCATGTCGATGAGTTGGAGGTCCTGGCTGAATCTGTTGACCGTGATGCCGCTGTCTACGGAACTGTGGAACGACATCGGTGCACTGGACTCATTAAGTCCCTGTGTAAAGGAAGAATAGGATCTCTGTGTCTTACCGAGACGTGGTGTCTAGCAAGACGCCGTGGAAATAGACGCCCGACTTGTTGATGATGACGATGAAGAGTTGCCTAGTAAGAGATGTCAGAGCTGACGTAGAAGTAAACCGGCTTCTCGAGACTTACCACATGCCAAACAAAACAGATACCACAGATCCGACCCCAAGAGCAGCATAGACACCAAGCCACTTTCCAAGGTCTTGATTCGGCCTCGTCTCGTTCGATTCCGCCCACCACTTGAGCCATATATCTGTGACAACCACACATCAGCCCAGGATTCGATTGTCAGAATACACGACAGGCGTAAGCTTTACCCGGGAAAGAATCACAAAAGGCGAATACAATCATGGCACTGGCGAATGCGGTCAAGCTGAACCACCCAGCTCCCTTGGCGTAGAAGCTGTACATCCCCCAGTCGCCGAGCTGACGCGTAGCGTCCGCCTGGTCCTCGAGCATGCCCAAGACCGTAGTCGGCGTCCTGTCGTTGAAGTTTCCCGCTTGGAGAGACGACGCCTTCGGGAGCTCGGCTGACTCGGCGGGATCCTTCCCAAGAATTTGGTTTCTGGCAGGTTTCCCAGCTATTTCGTTATCCATCATCTGGCCATTTTCGCTGAGCACAACGACTTCGTCGGCGTATGGTAGTCGACGCGCTGCGCATCAACTGTCAGTAAAGCGAAGACGTGAAGCAGCGAGCCCGAAGAACATACAGTCGGAGGATGCCAGAACAATGGTCGTGTCAGTATCCCGAAGCAAGCCATCGCTACCGAAAAGGCTGTTGAAGACGATGTCTTCGGTACCAGAGTCTAGGCCGCTGAAGACATCATCGAGAAGCAACAGCTCTTGTCTTGCATACAGAGCTCGTGCAATAGCCTGAATGGATATTAGGCTTGGGGGTTACCTTTCATTGTAGGGATACGTACCAGCCGATGTTTCTGTCCACCACTCATAGAAATCCCCTTGGTTCCAGCGGCGGTGTTCTCTCCCTTTGGCCAGCTAGAGATATCTTGCTCCAAAGCACAGGCCCTGATGACCTTTTGATACCACGACGGATCAAAGGCTGTGTGGCCGACGACGATGTTCCGCACCGTATCGTTAGGTATCCACGCAGTTTGACCACAGTATGTGATGCCGGTGCAGTTGGTACGGATCGTTCCCTTGAACGATGAAAGCTCACCGAGGAGGGCCTTGAGAAGTGTCGACTTTCCACACCCGACAGGCCCCAGGACCACGGTAAAAGCCCCTCGCTTGATGTCCCAGTTGTGGATGTCAATGACGGGTTTTGAGTCGTCTGACCACGAGAACGTTCCTTTAATGGAAATGATGACGTCTCTAGCAAGGCTGGAGCCAATTGAGTTGTTCTTGTCTACCTCTAAAAGTTCGAGATCTTGCAACGGCACACCCTTTCTTGCGGGGCGCTCAGAAACTAGGTTTCCTGCCAAGGTTCTGTCATCTCGCTTGGGGTTGTCTGTGGTGAGTCGGTTGTCGCTTCGCTCATTCCCGTTCAAAAAGTCTTGGATTCTCTGGAAAGACGCGATGGCAGCTGCGAGAATGGGCAAGCCCATGACGATGCCAACCAGGGGCTGGTTCACCAGGATCAAAAGAGAGTACGCCGTGAAAGCCTTCTGGATCGTCAGGGTGTCGCCGCTCCCGGAGGCTGTGCCGACAAAAGTGCTGAACGTAAGAATCGGAGACCAAATTGGCGTGCAAATTACTTGGAGGCTATCATCAGCTATAGTCGCACAAGAAGAACGAAACGGCTTACAAAACATCATGGAGATGCCGAGCAAGATCCTAAATCTCCTCGACACCTCTAGCTCAGTACCCCGGAGTCTCCGGATCACTGAAAATGCCACATCGTTGAGGCCAGATATCTTGAGCCATTTGATGCTTCCCAAGGTCTTCGAGGTCGTCGACACTCGGTCTTGTGAGGCCTTGATCCATTCTGCTGACGCTTTGCCAGTCGGAATAGCGAAACAAGCGGTGGCGATGAGGACAACTAATTCTCGAATTAGTCCCGCGCGCGCCACGTAGAGAATCTAATGCATTGCCATACCAAAGACAAGGGCAACTGGCATGGCACAAGCAGCCCCGAGTTGCCTGTAGATCAGGTAGATGCCAATGCCAATCTCCAAGAGCCCTCCCCAAACTTCATGAAGCTGGGTGATGCCCTGGCTGATGGTTTCGGTATCGGTGCCAACCAAAGTCAAAGCCCCCGCGGGACTGACGTTTGGTGATGTCAGATCCAGTCTCAGTGCTTTCCTGTAAACAAGCGCCGTTGTGCTGCCCCTCGTTATCGAGGCCGCGCGTTGATTCCGCCAGTCATACTGGCCCGTCGAAACCTACGCACTGTGTTCAGCGTGCGCGATTGAGTGGTCTCCAGAACGGCCGAAAGTCCGAACCATTCACACCAAGAGAAGTGGGAACGAAGGAGAGGGGGGACTCACGGCGATGCCCGTGTAGACGAGAGCGTACGCCCCTATCAAGCCAAAACCACGGTTGTTGTAGAGCTGCGTCTGCGGCTGGCTGGCCAGGCGAATCGCCTCGTCTATGAGAAACGGCTGGGCGTAATTGAAAGCGATCTGGAAGAGTTTCGGGACGATAACGGCAGACACGGGACCCGCAAATGTACGGAGCCAGGTGTTGAACAGAGCGCCGGGTGCGGTCTTGTCGGGAACTTTTTGCAATTACCAGATAGATTAGTCCGCGGGACAATATGTTTTAGCTGCGGAGGGCGGGAGGTTTATTATTCACCTTTGTCCCACGCGTCCGCGAGTTTCCTGTATAGGGGCCCGGAGGCTAGCTTCGGGTCCAGTGGGTAGAGGTCGTCGAGCCGGAGGATGTGTCTGTACCCGTTGACGAAGAGCGACGTCAGCCAGAAAAAGACGGACCGGTTGAAGGTACCGCTGGTGACCTCCTTGGAGTACCCCTTATGTTGCGGGACCAGGATGCGCCGCTTCTCCGTTGATTCTAGAAGGATCATCACAGCCCTCAACGCCAAGGTGCACGTGAAGACGGCGGGGATGATTCGGTGGGATCCCAGCATCCACAAGGTTCGGGCACGGGCGGTGTCCAGCAGAACTGACAGAAAGAGGTAGGTCGAGAGGACGAACGACGGCCTCACGGACCGTTCGTGTGAGAGCCATGACAGCAAACCCAGCCCAAGCGAGGTAACGAGACCGAGGGCAGCGGTGGGAATGGTTGCACGCGTGCGGGCGACGACGCTTGGGGGGGTGGCAGTCCAAAGCACGAGAAGCGCAACATTGAGGGCAGCCAGGCAGATGAAGGCACACTTTCAGTCCGTCAGCCAGTGATGGGAGTAACGCCGGGTCTCTGGGACTGACAGCTTTGAGATACCGCAAGGTGCTGGCCACGACCTTGACGTCCGACCTTGCCAGGCGTAGGGCGCAGGTGGGGAGCACCAGCAGGAAGAGGGATTGCAGGGGAACCGCAAGTACGGCTTCCTCGAACAGGAGCGTAAAGTCGAATCCGCCCCGGCAAGACTCTCCGGCCCACGGGCCGAGCGAGTCATCCAGCCCGGGGGGACAAGCCGGCTGCGGGACCCACATGGTCGAGCGGGCACCGGACGGCTGTCGCTGGTGGTGTTTCAAGATCCAGGGAGTGAGGCAATTTTCAGCAAATGGAAGACTTCAAACAAAACATGGACCGAATGCAACACCTTGTTACCTCGTTTCCCGGTACGAGCGTCGATGTCCAAGTGGCAAAGGCTAAGGAACCTGTGGGAATGGTCCAAAGGTGCTGTTGGAGCATGCCTAGACTTATAGCAGGTCAAGAGATGAACGGTTTTCGACTGCGAAGGGAATGGGCCGGAATGAGAAGCATCTCGCTGCAGCCGCCGTGCCGCTCTGGACGAATCCTTCGTAACCTGGAGTTGCCAGCCTAAGGCAGAATGGCCACATTCAGGATGGCGAGGCAGCAGTGCCAATCGGGTTGATGGCGTTACCGGCGTCGGGGAGCGGCACAGTGGAACCCAGGCACAGCCACCCCGTGAATTGCCTAAAGCGGGTTCAGTCTCATCCGTGACTGATGAACCAGATGACAGCCCACGTCGCCAACGAGGGCGGAGGACTGGGACGCCCGTTAGCAGCAGACAACAGGAAAAGGGATGGGATCTGATCGGCCCAAGGCAGCAGACTGGCACCTGTCCATCGGACGAGTCGGACTCCGCGCCGCGACCCGGCACATGAGCCTGGGGAGGAGAGCGAAGATGCAGAAGCACAGACAAGAAACTTGGATGTTGAGGACCGACGGGCGCATCGAGTCTGACCGTGGAACCGTCCGGGTCGGAGAGTGCACGTCGATGAGATGACTCTGGGAAGACTTCAGATGACCGAAGCCCGTGTCACGTCAGGCCGATGCGAGTTGTAGAGACCTCCAAAGCACCGCTGTAGGCGAGAGGCGGCCTGCGGCCATCTTCTCACACGGGAAGGAAACGGATTTACATCGTAATGATGCCATCTGAAGTCGGCCGATTGCGCCCATCGTTTCTAAATGTAGACTTGCGCGATTCAAAGCAAAACAGGCGCGTGCGGAGGATGGAGTCATTTGGAATCGCGTCCCTCTGGTATTTTGGTCCCTCCACGTCCAAGGGACGAAAAGATGGGAGGGAAGACCCGACCAAATCTGAAATGCGGACTCGTCATCACCCACAGGATTTGGCCGTGCTTCGTTGATGCAAAGGAGAAAGACGGGCCACGTGATCGTGGCCGACTTGCCAAGACGGGAGCCACTGGGTCCTCACCTTCTGCTCGGGTCAGTCTCAAGCACCTGTCGCGACTCACAGACTGGTTCAAAGGCTGGGTGGGAAAAGGATGGATCAACGGGGTCGGAGGGGGGCCCCTTCGGCCAAGGTGATGCGAGCAGCCCGTCTCCTCTTCATTCGCGTGGGGAAATCAATGCAGCACGGCCCAGTCGACGGTGCGATGGGCCTCTCTCTCTCCTGTGTCACTGTCTGATTTTCTGGCTCGCCGATCATCTCTCTCCCGCCTCCTCCATGATTTCCCAAACAGGATCGCAGCACATCCGTTCATCCCCTGATTCTCCTCGCCAAAATGCTTGGCCTCTACTGTAATTCCGAACCCTGGAGACCGCCCCAGTGATCTCCAGAAGCAGTCGGTTGCGATTCCTAGATCCCGAGGTCTGAAGGCCGAGGTCTTGGGTCGGACGTTTGGGGGCAGGGCAGACCCGCGAGAGACGCAAGAGATTCCTGGGACTCGGGAACCGAGGCCAGAAGCATCGCCAACACCGAGCAGGTTTCTTGGTGTTATTGATTCTTTGGTCTGCTATTATCGCCTTCCGCCGCTCACTGCTCGACAGTCTTGGCCTCGTTGCGCGACGATCATCGCCCGATTTATTTAATCTCCTCGAGACAGAGGACCTTGGCAATTCGATGCACCAGTTGAAACACCGTCCCCTTCTCTCGAACTCGACCCTCGAGCCACCACGTTGCCAGGGCCTGCCAACGTCGCCTTACGTTCTAGCCCTCGGCATGTATGTACTGTGTGAAGGGACGGGGACCGGACGGGATAGAAAGGGACGGAATGGCGCAGCTACCGCAACCCGCGGCCCAACTTCCAAACGAACAAGCATCTCGTCAGCCAGTCGAGGAAGCCCCCGAATTCCAGAATAATCAGCCCAACGAGCAACGTTGCGGCGAAAACGAGGAGAAAAAGCAAGGGATGGAACGATTTCGGCAAGGGTGTGAAGCCAAGCTTCGACCCCTTCCACGCTTCGTTGCGGCTCGCAGTTCAAGCTCGCGGGGGGGGGTCTTGCTTGCTTCGCCCTATTGCGGCCATCGTAACCGATGACACAGCAAAGATCCTGCAAATCCTGCAAATCCAGCCATCCACGGCACTCGCTGCTCCTGGAACACCCAGGGGCCCGGTTCTGATTCACGAGAGATGCCCCTGCTTGTCAAGAAACAGCCCAGGGTGCACCGTTGCCGTTCTGAACATTAGACTTTGTCGCTTCGGCCATGCCCATCCTCCCAACGCCACCCTGGTGTACTATGTAGGGCAGGGAGACGGGGCAGGCGGGCTGCTCACTCGACGCCAGTGCCCTGGGATGGACGCAGTCAAACACAGGAGAGGAGCGACGAGAGTCCCGTCGAGGAGGAGGATCATGAAAAGGCGTTCGCGACTCCAGCCGAGCGCCTTCGCTGGCCGTGTTTCATCCCAGGTTTGACAACCTGCCCTCCGATCAAACCGCCCAACCCTCCCATGGCTGTTCCACCGCCGTGGTCAAACCAAGGCCCTGCCTAGGTTCTGTTCCCTGCGCGCGCTGGGCGCTGCTGTCGAATTGGCGTGGAATGGGCTGTGACGGGGGTCTAGCCGCCTCTCCCACAAGCCACCAACGTCGAAGCTGGTGCCCGCTCCCTCCTCCGCAAGCCCGCAGCCATGGAGAACAGACACTGGACGTCGGCGCGGCGGGGCCTTTCTGAATCACCATCCGTCTGATCAACAGCCGCCCTTCATGGGCCTCATCGGCACCACCAACCGCAACCGCACGGTAACGAGAGCCCATCATCAATCGGCTACACACGCCTTTTCTTCCAGGCCTCTGCCCTCTTTTTTCTTATTTTTGGGGCCTCGTCTCCACATTCTACGGCTCGCGGCTGCTCCGGGGTCTGGCGCGACATGGCCGCCGCCGTGATGCTTGGCTCACGCCTCTCCCCGTTCGCCATCATCACGCCTCTTCTCTCTCTCAAACCGAGGGCGGCCCTCACTCCCCTGGCTCCACCGAACTTGCACTGCCCTCGCGATGGATCACAGCCTGTGACATGGCTGACATGGTGGCGACGGGCGAGAGATAGTGTTCACCTCATTTGTTTGACAACACGTCTCAATTCCTTGGCACTGTGACCTCACCGTAGCATTCTGTGCATGCTTAACCTGCGGCATGAAATCCCGGAGGATCTGGATCGGGGTGAGATGCGCTCAACCTAATAGTCTATATCAACCCGGCCCAATCTGGCCCTTCTTTCGTTCTCTTCTCTCGGCACTTCCTAGTCTTCAACACAACTTTCAATCTGGTTCAGTTCCTTCACTTTGGCTGGTCCAGTCTTTCCTTGAGTGTCCTTTTCTCAAATTTCTTCCATTCTCTCTGGTTCTGTGAACCTCTTGTTTTTTTTTTTCACTTTTTAACGTTGTAGGACTTGACCATCAACGTTTCCGTTTCTACGTCTTACCTCTGTGACTAGAGATTTCCAAGCACTCCTCCCAAGATGAAGAGCTCCATTCTTCTTTCCATTGCGGCCATCGCCGCCCATGTCATCGCCCTTCCTACCCAAGATGGGCGATCCGTAGCGCTGCCCATCAGGGACCTGAACCTCGCGCCCCAGGCCGATGTCAGGCCCAAGCTTCGCCGCGGCAAGGGCAAGGAAGAGCAAGGTATGTGCCACATCTGTCCAGCCCAGCTTACACCTCAACTAACCCCCATCGTCAGCCGACGCTGCCGACGCTGCCGAGGATGACGCCGAGGACGCCGCTGATGACGGCGCCGCCACCAAGAACAAGGCCGCTGACGCCGCCGCTGACGACGGTGCCGCCAAGAAGAAGAACAAGGCCGGCGACGCCGCCGCCGAGGCCGGCAATGCGGCCGGAGGCGGAGCGGCCAACAACGGAACCGCCAACGCCGGCGGCGAGGCCAAGAAGAACAAGAAGAACAAGGGCAAGAAGAACGACGCCAAGGCGCAAGGCAAGAAGAACAAGGACGCCGCCGCCGCCGATGCCGGGAAGAAGAACAAGAAGGGCAAGAAGAACAACGGCGCAGGCGGCGCTGCCAACAACGGCACTGCCAACGCCGCCGACGACGCCGGCAAGGGAAAGAAGAACGCCAAGGCCCAGGGCAAGAAGAACGCCGACGCCAAGAAGAACAACAACAACGGCGACGGTGCTGCGGCCGGAGGCGGGGCGGCCAACAACGGAACCGCCAACGCCGGTGGCAACGCCGGTAAGAAGAACAACAACGGCAAGAAGAACGGCGGAAAGAAGAACAACGCCGACGCCGAGGGTGGCGCCGCTGCTGGAGGCAACGCTGCGGACGCGACCAACAACAATGCTCAGCAGGGCGGCAACAACATCCTCTCTTCCATCCTCGAGGGTGTAAGTTCTCATCCAAGTCACACGCATGCTGAACAATGATGCTGACCTATCTCTAGATCACTGGCGGCGGTGCTGGTGGCGGTGCTGGCGGCGCCGGCGAAAAGGCGGCCGACGGTCAGCAGCAGCAGAACAACCCTCTCTCCCTGATCACCGGCCTCCTTGGACGCGACGAAGAGTCGGCTGATGAGGAGTAGACGGGAGTGGACGCCTCCGTCTGGTTCCCGATGCCGGAGCCGAAAGGATCAAAGGCCGAGTCGGGTCCCGGAACGGGGGTTCTCCCGGCGGACCCGGCCCATCCAAATGGCCAAGGCCAAGGCAGCTACGCTGGTAGAGCTGTTTGCCGAGTGTGTTGATATGTCTCGATGACCGGATGCGGAGGGGGGGAAAAACACGAAATTGGTACATTATGTTTTGCGGTGTGCGCGGGACTTGGCTAGCCAGATCTCACTTGAGCTCTCGGCGAAGCATCTCTCCTCGTGTCGCGTTGCTGATGAGGATCGTCTTTTTGGGAGGGTGTGTGTTCTTGGGAGAGGCTTGCTGCGAACTCTTCACTCTGCGGACGGAAGTTTCTTGGGATACGTTTTGTAAACATCCTTGGGAAAACGTGGTTTTCCTTTTATAGGAAAATTGAGTGAAAAGGTGCGCACCGCAGGTGTAGGCGAGGCTGAGATGTCGCCCTCGG
The DNA here is from genome assembly GCA_022836555.1 of Colletotrichum tofieldiae. Taxonomy (NCBI): domain Eukaryota; kingdom Fungi; phylum Ascomycota; class Sordariomycetes; order Glomerellales; family Glomerellaceae; genus Colletotrichum; species Colletotrichum tofieldiae. The sequence continues at coordinate 5,344,739 of BQXV01000003.1, read as the reverse complement.
GAGCCGGAGAACTGTGATACCATGAGAGCGAGAATTGAACTGAAGATTGCTCCAACCAGGTCTTGGTGTGTGTGTGTGTGTGTGGGCGCATGCGAAGAGGGTGAGAGATGAGATCCTCGCGGGTGAGATGAGATCCTCACGGGAGAGATGGGAATCCGTCAGGAGTAAGTTTCGATGGCTTGAGGAAAACGGCAGCGGCTGACGGGGGAGGAATGTCGAGTCAAGCTGAGTGGGTTCGGACGCCGGCGAAGCAACAGGGGCACATCCAAGGACGACCGGGGGCAGAGCTCCGGGGGCCGGCACGTTCCCACCAACACGTGAGGGGAATGATTGGCAGGCGATAAGGCGCAGATTAGACGTGGCCCGGGGGCCCCTAAACCGATCCCTGTCCAATCCTTTAGAGTAGTGTAATTGACTTCTCCCCTCTCCGCGCCTCCACCGCCGGAGCAACGTCCTTGTCGACCAACAGACAGCAAGACATCCACGCGCGTCCCGGTCAGGCCTATCGAGCGTGGTCCTGACGTGTCTTGGCCCCGAGGCTTCGCTTGTCCGAGGAAGGGAGTTGGCCCGGCTTGCCCTTGGGTTGAACGAGTCGTCGTCCCTCTTCTTACTGGTTGGAGCGGGTTGCCAATCGTAATTATCGTCTCTTGGGATGGGCTCAGTCAAAGGGCAAAGTTGCTTCTTGACTTTCACTCTCATTTCCTTGCTCTCTCTCTCTCTCCCCTCTGCCTCGCCTCTTCCCCACGCGCCGTTCAACCTCTGTCGTCCCCACCGGAACTAGACACCAGCTAGGCGACTCTCCCGCTCGCGCAGGAAATCCTTTCACCTTCCCGATCGAGCGTGGGCTGGCCAATACATCGCCGCTGCGGTTTGCGCGTCCGGCAGCTAGCTAAGCTGCTTGTGTAGCCGTGTCGTTGCCGATATCGTGGTCAAGGGTGGGCAGAGATCAGAACGTGCCAGGCACGGAACGCTCTAAGAGGTCAATTGATACGACCGAACACCAACCCTTGCTCATCCGTCGATGGAATCTCTGTCCGTTCGGTCCAGTGAGGACTGGTATCTATGTATCTTGTGGGAAATCATCGGAGCTGGCCGCGCCCTCCTGGTCCAATCTCATCCACGTACATGGAGGTTCTCCATGCGCAGGCACACACGCGCATGCTCACATGCAAAGAGGCAGCTCCCGAGACGCAAGGGCGGAATGGATCACTGGGTCCCGGCGATGTGTACAGCTTCTCTTGGCATTCGACGCGGCACGATACCACCCTGACCAGGGGAATTGGGGACCACAAGCTGAGGGTTCAGCTCCATACTACATATAGCGGCGACGGCCCCGCGGTGAAAAAGTTCACGGATGATCTCTTTTTCGTTCCAGGACGCCGATTCAGAGGAAGAGCTTCGCTGCCTTTTTTCTCGTGATCCCATTCCGTCGGTGCTCGCGCGCGTGTGTACTTCTCACTCTCCCCAAGGCTTGTCTTGAGACGACCCCGCCTGTCAAGATGAAGGTCACATCCCTTTTCCTCTCCGCCGCCGGCGCCGCCTCGGCCTTGACCATCGCCGAGATCAACGGCAACAAGTTCCTCTCTCCCTTCAAGGACCAGTCCGTGACCAACGTCACCGGCCTTGTCCTCGCCAAGGGCCCCAACGGAATCTGGATCCGCTCGACGACGCCCGACGACGACGAGGCCACCTCCGAGGCCGTCTACGTCTACGGCAGCTCCGTTGGCGCGAACCTCACTGTGGGCGACCTCATTACCCTGGACGGAAAGATCCAAGAGTACAGGTAAGACGATCCTCGCGCGCAATCGTGATTGTTGTGTTTGGGGGCCTCGACTGACACGGCGTAGGTCCGCGACGAACTACATTTACCTCACGGAGCTCAGCTCCCCCAAGAACGTCGTCGTCGTGTCCAAGGGCAACGAAGTCGTCCCGCTCGTCATCGGCGTTGACACGCTGCCCCCTCCCACCGAGCAGTACACCAGCCTCGACGGCGGCGACATCTATGCCGTGCCCAACGCCGTCGCCAACATCTCCACCGAGAACCCCGTCCTCGACCCCAAGCTCTACGGCCTCGACTTCTGGGAGTCCCTGAGCGGCGAGCTCGTCACCGTCAGGAACCCCGTCGCCGTCACCCGCCCCAACCAGTACGGCGACACCTGGGTCATTGGCGACTGGCCCGCCACCGGCCGCAACTCGCACGGCGGCATCACCATGACCGACAAGGGTAGGCTCCACGCACACCTCATCCACCCCGAACAGCGAGTGACTAACATGCCCAAGACTCCAACCCCGAGGCCATCGTCATCGGCTCCCCCTTGGACGGCACCAAGAACCCCGAGTCCAAGATGGGCGACCAGCTCGCCGAGGTCACCGGCGTCGTGACCTACGCCTTCGGCTTCTACCGCATCCTGCCCCTGACCGCCATCACCGTCGCCAAGAACGCCACCAACGACGCCCCCGCCACCTCCCTCGTCAGCCGCGGCGACTGCAGGGGCATCACGGTCGGCGACTACAACGTCGAGAACCTCTCCCCCTCCTCGGCCCACCTCCCCGCCGTCGCCGCCCACATCGTCGACTACATGAAGACGCCCGACCTCATCTTCGTCCAGGAGGTCCAGGACAACAACGGAGCGACCAACAACGGCGTCGTCTCCTCCAACGTCACCCTCTCCACCCTCGCCGCCGAGATCGAGGCCCGCTCCGGCGCCGTCTACGACTTTGTCGTCATCGACCCCGTCGACGGCAAGGACGGCGGCCAGCCCGGCGGCAACATCCGCGTCGCGTACCTCTACAAGCCCGACGTCGTCGAGCTGTGGAAGCCCAACCCCGGCGGCAGCCTCGACGCCAACGAGGTCCTCCCCGGCCCGGCCCTCAAGTACAACCCCGGCCGCATCGCCCCCGCCAGCAGCGCGTGGGACGCCAGCCGCAAGCCCCTCGCCGCCGCGTGGCGCGCCGTCAAGGGGCCCCAGAACAAGATCTTCTTCACCGTCAACGTCCACTTCGCCTCCAAGGGCGGCTCCTCGTCTCTGCACGGCGACCCTCGCCCCCCCGTCAACGGTGTCGTGAACCCGCGCATCGAGCAGGGCGAGATCACCGGCGTACGTCCCCCCCCTTTTTGTTCCCGGACCCCCCGTTCCGTGTGCTCCTGGCTAACCCCCGCGAAACAGTCCTTCATCGCCGAGATCCTCGCCGCGGACCCCAACGCGCGCATCATCGCCGCCGGCGACTTCAACGAGTTCGCCTTCGTCGCGCCCCTCAAGGCCTTCGCCGCCAAGTCCGGCCTCGTCGACCTTGACGAGGCCGTCGGCATCCCCGTCGAGGAGCGCTACACCTACGTCTACGACATGAACGCCCAGGAGCTCGACCACATGTTCGTCAGCCCCGCGCTCGCGGGCAAGAACGGCACCGCGTACGAGCACATCCACGTCAACTCGTGGGAGCTGTACGACGAGCTCGTCAGCGACCACGACCCGTCCGTCGCGCGTTTCAACGTGTGCGGGTGCTAGGTGCCGGGTTCTTCACAGGAGGAGACGAAGCCATTGTAAATACCGGGTTGTTTGGCGCCCGTTTCTTGTATATCTAAAAAAAAAAAAAAGAGGTTGACGAGATACGAGATTAATGTTAATTGTCGCACGGTCTATCAATGACTTTCCCACACTGCAATGTAGCCAATGAACCCGCTTGTGATTTGACTCATGGAGAGATCGTAAGCTGAGGCTGCACTGTTCGCTGGTAGTTGGTGTTCATATCAACCTACGAATACAATGCTGCGCTTGGCCAAGAAAGGAGCGCCAATAGCCGGCCGCCCTACTCTACTCATCTCTCTCCTAAAATTACTACGATGAGCAGAACCTGTATGTGAACATGGCCCACGAGCGGATGATCTGAGCGTCTGTTTGCGGCAACAAGTGCAAAGCTCTAATGTTTAGGCAAATGGCGACTGTACAAAAGTCCACCGGCAGCTCATTCGGTTGGTCTCTGCTCTTTGTATCCCCTCATGGTTGGCATCAAAAACGAGAACCAGGCCCTGGCAAAACAGCCTACGTTGCACCTCACGTTCTGATCAAACAAAATCCCAAGAGTGCTTGGAGCCGATTTCTCCAACAAAACATGGCTGGCAATCTGGAGTTGCGCATCGACGTGGTCCAACCCCTGCGGTCTCCCTCTGCCTTTGGCTTCACCAGGGCGCCACCCCCGTCCGGAGTGGATTCGCGCCGGCCCGCAGGCCGATCGGCTCTCTGCGGAGCTCCGCCTCCGGCATCGCAAGCCGTATGCTGCATGGCCGCGCACCTTTCAAACGATGCAAATCTCTTCCCATCCGTCTCGATCCCCGGAAAAATCCTTCAGCCTCTCCTCGAGGCGGGAATAGGCCGTAAAAGCCTCCTTCAGCGGGAAGAGCCGTGCCCGCGTCTCCTTCGCCAGGTCGAGCAACGGTGCCCACTTTGCTCTAGTGGCGGGCGGGACGGGCATCCAGAAAAAGCCCGGAGATGGGGGTGGTGAAAAGAACTCGTCCACTTTGGCCCCGTGGAGATCGTCCCTTGTTAAGAGATCCCACGTGCGAACAAAGTTCCCTCCCCAGCCTGTGCGCCGAGGCCGCTGGCTCGTTAGCATGCCGCGAGGCTCTCCTCGTAGGTCCACGCTATCCCGGAGCCATTGCATAATCCTACGATTTTTAAGCGTGAAGACTGCGTCGTTCTTTGTTCTTTCGTAGTGTTGCATTTCAAGGATCGACAGAGCATGTAGTTTGTCGTCAAGCCTCTGTCCCAGGAGTGATTTCAGGAGGCTGTCCAGAGTCACGTCCCTCGTAAACTTCAGGGTCGAATCGAGGCACTGGTTAAGATCGAACAGGATTTTATCCATGTGTGCTTCGTGCATATATCCACGCTTCCATTCGAGGTCGCGACGATGATCCTCTGGTTTCGGTGGCCGCTCTGGCCGATCCGGTTTCGTAGCGAAGTCTCGATTCTCTCCCCAATCCCAGCAAGCCTGAACAATGGTTTCGGATAGCAAGATGCTGTCTTTTTCGCTCCGTGGAGGCTCTGCCCGAGGCTCTCTCAGAGACTGGTTCCACCAAACTTCCACGTCGGGTAAACGTGTCTCCAGCGGCCGCGGGGGCTGCGGGTTTTGATCTGCCCGCATAGCCTGTAAGCGTCGATGGACAACTTGCCGGAGAAGTTCAAGAGGGCAGGCTCTTGAGATGTCCTCTCGACTGAGATCAAGGAGCCCTTCAGACGTCACTTCATGGTAACCTTGTCGACTTTTGGTGTTTGGCCTTCCAAAAACACGCTTGAAGAGATCCGACACACTCGTCCAAGTATAGTGTGTCTGTCCTGTGCCCGGCGCCTCCCCAAATGGTTCCAAACAAAGTACCCGTGATAGCTCGTATGGAATGTTTGCCATCGTCCGGAGCGTCTCGAACAAACCGGGACCCGGACTTGAGGGATTGCTATGGCCCGCTCGAGCATATATGTCCAAAATGGAGTGAATGATTTTCTTCCCACCCTCTTCCAGCTTCCAGCATTCTTCTATGGCGGAACAAATGTCGTCCATTGCCTGCCATGTTCTCGGACTATACCAAGCATCGCCACCCAAGATGTAATTCCACGCGGAAATGAGCAGGAGGTTCTGGCGGTCAAGGGCGTTGACCAATATGATATTGTCGATGCTGGGTACCTTGCAGATGGCCACGAAATTGTACTTGTTTGCAGTAAGTGGGACTGGCCTGAGGATCAGCAAGTGATTTGGAAGTCCTGCCACCGCAAACATCTTATCGGTTTCCTGTGCCCATGTGACAGCCGTGAGACGTTGCTCTTGTGATGCTGGAGAGTAAAGAATGTCGCTTATTATGCCGGGGGGGCTCGGTTGAGTAACGTCTCTAGTGAAAATGCAGTCCTCCAATCGCAAGGGGGAAGCACCTTTCAGCCAGAGGCCTCCCATTCTGTCAAAGCGGAAAGCGCTGGAATCCTCCAGGGATACTACGCCTTGGGAGTTATTCGTGATTGCTGGGGTGCATGGTGCATTTTGCTCGTGCCAGTCGGGTTGTTGTGACCAGTCAATGACCCAGGAAGGTAGGCTTGACGAGGAGTTTGGCTGTACCGTCGAGAACAGGCGACATCTTTCCTTAGGGTGTCGAAGAAGGAAAAATGACATTACACCACTGAGCACTTGCTCCCTGCTTAGGGAGTAGTCGGCAATCAGACCGGCATTGTGTGCCTCGGGGAAAAGACCCAGTAGAGCAAAGATCTTGTCCCTTGGATCGGATGCCTCGGAGCGAACTGTGGCATACAAGAGCTCAAGTAGTTCCTCTATATCTCTGTGCCTCCGTTTGAGAACCTGGTGCGCCCAAGGGTGCAACTGGTATAACCTGTCACAGCTTCTTTTGTCTGCATATAGCCCAGAAGTACGTGGGTCTCTGACCGCGGCACCGTCTTGTGGTTGAAGTAAGTCCTGCCATCTGCTCCCTCTTGATCCAAAAAGTATGTGTTTTTCTTGGGCTGATGCAACTTCTTGGATGACCCAGACCCTGGAGAAGTAAGGTTGGCCGCTGATGTCTGTTGTCGGATGTAACGTGTTCGCATTGTTTTCGTACTTCCAAGGGGAAAGTGGTGCTGGATTGAGATCTTCGGGATCTTCACCCAAGTACACCAGAACCCTAGCTGCGGTGGCGTAAATGTTCTGCATTATGCCGACTTGGTGAGATCGCTCGCGTGTGTCGTCTTGGTTGATGCAGATGGCGTCGACCCACAGGTCCCTGCTCCAGCTGGGAGATCGAAGACGTCGAAGTGCGTTCGCACAGTTGCTAGTGATAGCAAGACTGTCACAACGCTCCCCTATGTATATGGTTTGGAACTTGCGCGTGTCTCCGTTCAGGTCGGACCAGGTGTATGACAGCGCTTCGTACTCTGGCTTGGAGGCCAAGTTTACCACCTTGAGCTCGCCTCGAAGAGGGTCATGAAATTTGCCGGGATGTAACCGCAGGAGACGTATTCTCTTGGCGTACAGAATTTCGTATAGCGTTTCATTACTGTTAGATGGAGATGGCACACTTGCCGGGGCGTGGAGAGCTGGGGAGTTGAGATGCGAAGTCTCGTCTTTACTCGCATCTTTCGAGCTGGCTACTATCGAGCAGATTGACGCCTCTTCTGCCGTGCCCGAAATTTGATTGTCTACTGTTTTCTCTTCGATGAACGGTAACGAAGATGGCCAACACATCTTAAGTTCCGCGGCCGAAGCAGGCAAGGTTGGTGGTCCATTGGATGGCGTTGAACTGTCGGGTACTGCAGCTGTGTTCCCACAGCTCAGACACGATGGGAGGTTCAGACCATCCAAGAACATGATATGGGGGCGACGACATTCTGGAACATGCCAGTTGAACATCGTCGCTGTAGCTGAAAAGAGGTTTCTGCTTGAACTTTCGGCAGAGCTGCTCGCGGGTTTCGTCAGTGAACCCGACGAGACGGAGACGGCCAGTGTCGGAGAGCGTGATTCGGCGAGAAGCCGGTGATGATGTTTTTTCTATTCGAACACTGCAACTTGTAGTTTATTAGGAGGCATGGGAGGAGAATGGGGTTTATAGACGAGGGAAACCCACCGAGACAGAGGCGGCTCAGCCTCATCGATGTTGCGCCCATCATGCGAGACAGTAGCGTCTCATTAGCCTGCCACCCAACTGGGAAACTAGCTGGCAGCGAAGCCACCTGCATCGCTTATTGGTGCATGTTCACTGCTGAGTTCTCTAGAGTATGGCGCAGTTACAAGTAAGTAGGCTGTGCTCCATTACTGGCCAAGATCGATTCTTCCTCCGTTTCAACCCCGAGAGCAGGCCACTCGAGGACGTCTTCGGTGTGCAAAATGGAAAAAGGCGTCTGTGTCACTCTCTTACACGATACGGCAAGTTGTGGAGAAAGATGTTGCCGATGATGCTTGTTAGGACGGGACCGGTCGAGTCTGCTCATCGCGGTTGCTGGAATTCGCGACGATTCGGTATATGGCAACCGCAGTAGACAGGCAAACCCCAATCTCTCCCTTAGGTTCATCATCAAGCTAGCAGAACTAAGTATATCAAGTCCAAGAATCAATTATCTCCCGTCCGTAAAATTCAAAATTGAAGTACAACTCCTCATCGAGTTTCGATCAACCAAACCAAAAGCCTTAACAGAACTCCGCCCTTACTTAGCCTTCAACTTTTGAGCTCCGTTTGCTAACCGAATCCGCATCCCCCCCACCCCGGTACCTTTGGCGTTGGTTGCCGATTCCATTGAGAAACATCCCAATATAACGCCGATCACGATCGAGAACCGCTTTGTACTTGCTAATCGAGTCACCGCACTTCTCAGATAATGCGTATCTCTTCCAGCGGCATTGGTTCACAGTACTGCTCTTGTCGGAATTCGGTTGTGAACGGCGCTTCCAAGGGAAGCAAGTGATGCTCTGTCTTGCGGACAAGATCAAGTATCGGCGCCCACAACGAGGTTGTCTTTCGAAACGCTCTGACCAAGCTGCCTTCTTCCGCCATCATCCTAGACCCTATTGGGTCAAATGAATTTGGGAAATTGGCCCCAGATATAGAGCCGAACGCTGGCCAAAATACGTCAGGTCCCTGCCGAAGGTCTTCGAGCATGCCCTTGATCCTTGCATGAAAGTCCAGATCCCAATTCTTGTGCTCATCGGCAACAGCTGCGTATCTTTCACTCAATATATCTATGGCGTCCCTCCTTTCAGAAAGTCGCTGCCCTAAAAGTAATGCGGTAGTTTGCCTAGAATCAAGCGAAGGACCAGCCTCCGCCAAGTGTTGTAACACACCACTTAAATCGAACCCGAAGGCCTCTTCAATGAACTTGTTGCCTTTTCGTGCCGATGGATTTGCGAAGAGACGGCCCAGCCCGTATTCTGTTGATAAGCCACTAGTGTTGTGCCATGGCTGGGGTTGATGGAGGTCGTCTTCCTGTCCCAAGTTCTGTTTGAGACTCCAGCAGGCTTGGAGAAGAACTGGGACTACATCATACGGTACCGTTTCGTATCCCTTTATTGTATCCCAGGAACACCACATTTGGTTTAGCGTTACCCGGTGTCCTGGACCGTACCTTTCAAGATGATTCGCCTTTAATTCTTGGCTAGAGGCGGAAACTTGGCTTGCGATCTCGATTCTTAGTCGATTGACCTTCTCATCAACCACTTGGGAGGTTCCAGTAACATTACTGGACAGATCCCCAGAGGTTCTCCTCGCCAGAGTGGTTTTGGTCTTGAGTATGAAAGCTTTGGTCCACTGATTCACCGTCACTTTCCACGCCTTTTTGACATTTTCGCAGATTCTCTTCAGTGCAAGCCAAAACTTCGGCATCAACCATAAGTGATTCCTATTGGTGTTTTGAAGCAGTTCGTTCCAGAATGAAAACAAGGCCATGACTCGGCTGTCAATCAGATCGAGGCACCCAGCCAAAGGATCAACCTGCTTTTGATGGCATATGCCGACGAACGCATAAACGTTCGGAAATGCTACAGGTCGGAGTATTAAGAAATGTTCTGGGATTGTGGGAGAGGAGAAAGCCCGATCGGTCCTCGGAGACGAGTACATCGATGGCAAAGAAGAGTCCTGCTTCCCATGGTCATTTTCTAGGCTGAAAGTGACGTCTTGAATGAGCCCAGGGGCGTCAGGTATCACAAGGCCTTTGGAGGTGCGATAGTCGAGAAGGAATACCGGAACACACTTCATGAATAGTTTGCCAGCTCGATCGAATTGGATTGCGGTAATATTGTAATGACGGTTCTCTTCTGTGTACTCGCTCTTGCTCATTTCGCGCGACGCGACTGGGTATGTGAAGGAGTCATGAATAAGGATGTTTTGAGTTGAGGACCAGTCAATGGCCCAAAATGGAAGACTGCGTGTTGAACTCGGCTTTGCCGCCAAAAGAATCTGCAAACGGAATTCCGGGAAATGGGCAAAAATGAACGCTGTAATACCCGCGAAAACCTGATTTTGTTCAAGGGAGTAGTCCGCAATCAAACCAGCCGGGCGAGTACCCAAGCATAGACCCAATAGAGCAAACACCTTGTCCCGCGGATCCGATGCCAAACACTTTGTCGTGGCGCTCAGTAAATAGGGAAGCTCTCCCAAGTCTCTGAGGCGCGGCCCAGCGACGTGTGTCAACCATGGATGCGTATCCTTCAGCTTCCGGGAACTGAGATCTTCCCATCGCATACCCCTGGAGCCGTAGAGAACCCAAGCGGAGCGCGCAACCGCGATTTCTTGGACAACCCAAATTCTTGTAAAGTACGGACACAGGCTTATGTCGATGTCGGATGTCAGGGTATTGCCATGATTCTCGAATTTCCACGGGTTGAGTGGTGTTGGGTCGGGATCGCGAGGGTCTTCGCCTAGGTAGATTACGACCCTCAAAGCATTTGTGTATATGTTCTGCATTAAGCCAACTTGGTGGGATCTTTCGCTGTCGTCGTCCTGGTTGATACAGATCGCGTCGACCCAAACGTCTCTAGCCCAGCCGGGATAGCGTAGTCGACGCAGGGCATTGGCACAGTTGACAGTGATAGTCATGATGTCCCAACGCTTGCCCAAGAAGATCCGCTGAGTCCTCGAGGTATCACCTGACTGGTCAGCCCATGTGTAAGACAGGGCCTCATACTCTGGCTTGAAGGCCAAGTCCTTGGTCAACAGCTCACCCCTGATGGGGTCGCCGTACGCTCCAGGAAGCAGCCGAAGAATGCGGATCTTTCGTGCGAAAAGACGCTCGTATAAAGGCCTCGTGGGGCCCCTTCCATGATTACTAGAATTCGCTGGAGCAGCACTGGATGGGGGCGACTGGTTCTGTTTGGTCGTGTTTGAAGAAGAACTGGGCTCTTCAACAGGCAACACACTTTCGACGTCGATGTGGGTAGCATCGTTATCCTCCACGAACGACAGCGACGATGGCCAACAAAGTTCGAATTTTGTTTGTGATGGTGATTTGGAAAATGAACCGTCCAGTTTCGTGTTTAGGGCTTCGTCCACAGAAGCGGTTTCACCGCACGACTGACAATACGGGATGTTGAGACCATCAAGGAAGACGACATCGGGGTTTCGACAAGTCGGCTGGTGCCAACTGAACATTGTGCAGTTGCGATGGGGACGAGGGTTGGGTGCCGTGGCTGCTTCTCGCACAGTGAATAATGTGTTCGACAGAGGCGACTTGGAGATGCTTGGTGAAGTTGAAATATCCAGAGCATATACAATGAAGGGGTACTGGGGAATAGAGGACAGCTGATAAGCCAGATCAGGCTGGCCAAGCCTCCGCTACATGTGCCAGCTAAGTAACTGCGGAGACCTTTGCTGCACCCAATGAACAAGCCTGCCAGCTGCAGTGCCCATTGGTTTAGCAACCAACGCGTGATCATGGCGCATCGCTGGCTGCACATGCTATGCTCGCTGAAGTCTCCAAGATCCGTCAATGAGCCAACGCTGGCAAGGCAGAATTCGCGGCGATGTGGAAGTTGGAAAGGGCTGGGAGGACCCTCGACTTGGAAAGTGGAAGAAACCTGGACGTACTCGGGATCACGACAGTTACATGGGTAGGAACGTTCCCCTCTCTGTTCATTACAAGTAAGACCGTCCCTAGGATGCCAAGACTGACGGGAATCCCCTTTTGCCCATAACCCATTTTAATCTAACATACAACTCCTCGCCTACTTTCGTTCAAGCAAACCCAAATCCCTGCGCATTTTCCAATGCCATGGCAAGCCGCTCTCTCAGGACGTCCTTGTCTTTGTATTCCGGCAGCAAAAGCGTACCGTAACATGTATATGCAGTGGGCAGATGCCCGCCCTCGCCTTCCTCTTCGCCGTTTCTCTGTACGACGAACTGCAGGTTTTTCATGCCTCCCACAGGCACACGGTCCGAGGCCGTCACGAACTCCAAGAGGCGTCTCTTCATCTTTTCGTCATAGCGCTTGACTATCGACCAGAAGTCTCGGACACCGCGGTGACTGGCGTCCCATCCGACGTATCTCGTGTATCTGCGTAGCTCAGATATGTCGATCTCTTGCACACCCTCAACGAGCGATTGGAGGAGCGGAGGTGTCAGAAGCTGAAGTGCCTTGGGGTGTAGGCAAGCGCGGAAACCGCGCTCGAATGCTTCGTACTGCGGGCGAACGGAAACGTCTGTGAGGAACTTGATGTAATCACTCACGTACGCGTTTCTGTTCTCGTTGGTTACGAGCGGAGCGTCCTCAGGGTTCTCATTCACCGGTGACTTGCCTGCCGCGGCTTCGAATTGTGGCCAGCTGCTTGCCTGGTCGTTCATCTCACGAGAAATCGGCTGACCAAACATCGAAACCGAGAATTCGTATGTGCGCGCAAAAACGTCTTCCACCAATCCCTGCCTCTCATCCCATTCGAGAAGCGTTGTCAAGCCCATGGCGAGGTCTGGCCACCCGTCGGCAATGTGATGCAACTCGTCCACAGACTCACCCAAGAGTTTGCGGTATAGTGCTTTCGGGAAAGTGATAGGCAACGTTAGGCCGTTGTAGACAGCCAGCGACACCAGGAGACCAAGAATCTCGAACTTCCAGGTTGGTACGATGGATCCGGGAACGAACCACGCCATACGAGTTCGGTCGTCCACCGTGAAAGCGCCATAGTCTGGGTTGAGGCACTCGGCGACAGCAAGTCGGAAAAATTCCTGTTGAACCCCGCCCGAGTCGAAACCTTCTTCTCCAGCATCTTCACCTAGGTGAATCTTCAGTGGTCGGTGTAGTTCTCGGTCCTCCCGCTGCCAAAGCTGATCGAAGGCATCCCTTATAACGTTCTTACGGCTGATCTCGAGAATCAAATACTTCGAAGACGCCGTTTTCAGGAGATCCTGCAAAACAAGCTTGTGATGGGGGTTGGTAATAAGGCCTCCGGGGGCAACGATCGCTTTCATCCGTGTTTGGAGCGAGCTGGATTCCTCGTAGCTTCGGCTCATTTTCGAGAAGTTGATAGATCGGAAATAAGAGACTAGAGTAGATGGGTCAAAAATGAAGGGGAAGTCGAGCAGATGCTTTTTCTGCCTGGACGAAATGTGGGTGAGCCAGGCGACAGGCATGTTAATCGAGTCTAGCCTTTCTGCGAAGTAGTCCACGCGGAACTGGACGTCTCCCAGAAGCAGGTCCTGCCGTTTCTCGTCTGTAGCAGATTAGTAAAAAGGTCCAAAAAAAAAGGGCGGCCTGTAGACTTACACATGGCGGAAATCAGTGACAAGGCTCCACCGAAGGAGCCATCGCATGAGATCTCAGGCTGACCGTCCCATTCCTGAAGCATAACTGTCTTGGCCCAGTCTAGAAGCAAAGTCGAGACCCTTGATTCATGTCCAGCCCTCTCAAGCTGTCCCAATTCGGGGGTTGAAGATGAGTATGAGTTGAGCAAGTCTAGCTGAGATAGGAGAGGTCGAAGAGCATCTAGTTCTTGGCCAGCATCCTCGGCACCATCGGCTTGCGCGGCCATGTCCGCAAAACACTTCCGCGCAGAGATGGCAGCAAAAAGACGCCTCGCAAGCCTGAGTGCCAAGTCGTTCGAGAACGCGTCATCGTAGAGAAGACACAACCAAGCCGGTTGTCGCGCCAGAGCACCGCTTCCCGCTAGAGTCAGACCATTCGAGCGAATTCGTGACATGTCAAACAGTATCCTAGAGTCTGTTATCAACGGTGCCGCCGCTACCAGTGCGTGAAGGCATATCGACAGTAAGTGGCCGGCCTCAAGGCTGGCAAGAGGCCGGTCAGTTCGGCGAAACACTTTGGCGGTGGGGGAGCGCAGCAACTGGAGTGACTTGGGTGCGCCAAAAAGACTACCAGCAGCCATCCACAAGCTGTGGAAAACCAAACTGGGAGCCACTCGTGTAAGCCTCAGCATGCAGTACCAGATTGTGTGAGAATCAAGCAGTTCATCGTCCTTGACGAAGGATGAGACCAGAGTGGTGGGGTCGCTCAAGATGTTGAACAGGCTTTGCTCGATGAACAGCTTCCATTGTCTTCTGAGTCGCTTGGGGTAGGTGCTTCGAGGGCTGTGTTTCCTCTGCATCTTGGGAGACCGGTCCTTGGTTCCGGAGTATGTGCTGGTGATTTTGGGGGGGTCAAGAAGATGTGATTCTGAGGTACCGTCATCTTGGAGGATGTCACACACAAGATCAACGACCTCGACGTTGAGGTATGTCAATGATTGCGGAAGCATGTTATCAGCAATTGACACGTCGACTGGTTCCTCGCTCTGCTTGATATCATTGGTTGAATGATCCGCCTGTGCACACTGAGTTTCCGATGTCGTTTCTTGTGAATCAGGAGTCTCTGCTGGCTGTCTAACGTTGCGAAGACTTGTCTTGGGTGGTGACTCTGGCTCCTGAACAATCGTCACAGAGTGGTTCTGCGGCGGCACATTGTCAAAAAACGAAGGGGTTGAGGGTATTTCTGGGATGGCGTAAGGATTAACGTGTGATGCTTTGGATGGTCTCGGCGGCTTCTCATGGGACGTTCTGGGAGAAGCCAACCCCGATGTGACATCCTCGGATAATGATGAGGTTGGGTAGGGCTCGATAGAAAGTTTTCGAGTTGGCTTCGAGTTGGCCCTTACTCTAGCGCTTGAACTCCTCTTAGGCTTGCTGGGCCGTGAGGTAGGTAACGTCGAATTTGCACCATGTAGCTTTTGGGAAGCCTGATCCAGGATGGCATCCGGCCCCTGGTCCACTGTCGGCTGGGGGACGTCGCTCGAGCTTTTATCGGCATAAATGACCGGGGGCATTGGCTGCATGGGCGTTGACTGGCCTGACGGCTTCTGTGATCTTTGCGTTTCCTCCCTCGAGGGGCTCCGCGTCGCATCGGCCTCCAGAGCAGCAACCTTGTCGGACATGGCGTCCAGGCCAGCTGGAGTTAGCCATTCCAGCATTTTAAAAGCGACGGTCCCGAAGACGTTGGCGGCGAACGAGCGATAGTCCTTGCTGACGGGCCGCTCAGCCACTTTGAAGGCGACCTTTGCGGCGCCCGTCGTTGAATCGAAATGCGATCGCTCCTTTGAGGGAGAGGCTGGTCGACGTGCGGTTTCCTCGGAATCCGGACTGGCCTTTTGGGAACCACTGTCCTCGCCATTTAGCCTGGCAGCCGTGCCTGATTTCCGCCGCCTTGAATCCTTCGGTGTAGTGGAACGTTTCGAGAAGGGGTCGCTGAAGGCGGGCGCAGCGGGGTTTGACGAGAATATGAGCGAGCTCAGCGCGGCCGGGGACTCTTTCGGAGGCTTGAGGTAGGGACAGAGGCCAGTCTCTGGGTTGTCCTGGCTAGAGAGGTAGACAGCCAAGGTCCTTGCACTCGTCGTGTTATATCTTCGTATTGGCGCCTTGCCGGCGAGGCGCTTGCGACAGGAGAAACAGGTCGAGGTCGTACACGACTTGGAGTCGCATCCGCATCGCAGCTGAAGAATGTATCTGAAGAGAGGCATGTTAGATTCGGTTACAATAAACGAAGGCCGCAAGATCTATGGCAACGCACATCTCGACGAGGATTTGAAAGTTGTGACGGCGACTGGCCCGGTGGATGGCGTAGACGCGCCTCGGGTTCTCGATGGTCTGGACCATGTCCTTCAGTTCGGGCGGCGCATCGGGAGGCAGGCGCGCAAACGGCGCGTCTTCCCAGAGGGCAGCTAGAAGATCAGCATCGAGGCTGGCCTCGGGCTGAGGACCCTTCTCAGGGCGGCGGATATCTCGAGTCATGTCATTCGGGTCGCAGGCGCTCTGGGGCATGTATTTTGATGGTCAAGCTGGACAGCTCTCGGTGATGAGGAGTAAATGCGGCAGGGAGCGGCTAGCGAGGACAGGAGACCGAAGGGACAAGGAGAAGCTGAAGTGCAGGGGCCGTTGTTGTCGTTAAGATGTAATGGTACAGAAGATATTACAACCACCAAGCGGCAGCCGGGGCAAGCAGAGAAACGTTGACGATGAATGAACAATGCTGTCCCGATGACGGGTGGGTAGGCAGGGAAAGCAGGTGGATTACGGGCTGCGTACGCAGTAGTGTCGTCCGCGCTGGGAGGAGGAACTGGGCACCGTATGGCCACGCCACGAGGCTCGGGCGATGGCACGGTGCGGTTAGGCCAGAACGGGACACGGCCCCCGGGGTCTTTCCAGAAGAGTGGACCCGGAAGGACGGGAGCAGGCAATCAGGACATGGAACATTCCGCAGAGGGTCCCAATTTAGCATGCACATTCCACCCCGAGCTCAGTCACCGGTGTTGGGCCAAAAGGACGAACCAGGGTGCTTCTGACATCAGCCGCATCGTTGCCGCCCTCAATCAAGGACGGGACCAACGTCTAGGCGCCAGCCAGCCCGGGCTCGGCATGGTCGGCGCTTTTTGCCTCCGGCTTTGTCGACCCAACTGCCGCCACTGCCCGCCCGTGACCCCTCCATCCTGGTCGAGCAGCAGTCGGGCATCCAGTCATTTGGTGATCCTGGCATTTGATGATCCTGGCATTTGGTTATCCTCGCATTCGGAGGTCGCTCGGCGTAGTTTCAGTGTTGCGCACTCAGATTCCAAGACGTTGCTGGTCTATTACGAAGAGGCCAAATGGCCAAACAAACAGGGAGCATCTACAGGCCCATCTGGGAATGTGTGGTAAGGATATTAGTCAACGGCCATTCTTGGCCATTCTTGGCCATCTGGGTAAGCCGAAGTTCCAGTGATGTGTTGACCATCTGTATTATTCATCGAGACATGACCAGCGCAAAGCAAGACCTGCATGTTGAGGCGCAGGACCAAGCGCCTGCAGTCTTCCAAACCACACAAAATAAGTTAGACTTTGCTGGATAAGGTACGGCACCTTAACTCCAGACGGTGACAAGCACACGACCAGAATTTGCCTCCTCCTCTTCCTCCTCCGACTCATCGCCTTTCTTGATATGTCAGCCTGCCCAGCCCAGAAAGAAAGAGGCAGAACCCCAATCCCCCCTCCCCAAAAAGCGATCGTTCATTCTTCGCAGGTACGGTGCTTCGGGAAGAAGCACTGCCCCCACTTAGCAGGGCAGCAACTGCCAGGAACACGCTAAAGGCTCAAGCCTCTCAGCACAACTTTTCGGGACAGGCTCAGGACAGGCCCGCCCCAAGGGCTCTCAACTGCAAGTGACGTGCCTATCACGTCCCTCCAAACCCCCGCCTAACCCACTAAAGCCCTTGCGAATTTTCCCATTCCCTTTTAAAATCATTTTCCCCTCCATCCGCCTGACTTTGACGCACCTGCACCGCCGGGACGCTCATCTTCTGCCTCCCTTCTTCCTTTTCTTTCGCGCACCCTGCAAATTCCCATTTGCGCGCAACCCGACTCCCTATTGCAACGGGTTCCTCACGCAGTCGAGCGAGCATCAGAACAGACCCCAAAACCAGACCGCCACTTTCGCACACGACATTCACCATGGCGAGCGTCGATGTTGCTGCACTCGGTGCCGTTCCCGCCAATGGAGGGGCAACCGCGGCTTCTCACCCCTACACCTGCAACACCTGCACTGTTGCGTACCGCAACATCGATCTCCAGAGAGGCCACATGAAGAGCGACTGGCAGTATGTATTCCCTGGAATTTCTTTCTCTTTATTAGCTCTTGTTTTCGATGTTTTGTCGCCGACTTGCAATCGTATTCCCGCGCCGTTCCGCTCAGACCAACTGACATCATCTCCCCAGCCGATACAACCTCAAGCGCAGAGTCGCCTCCCTTCCTCCCATCGCCTCTGAGGTCTTCAACGAGAAGGTCCTCCAGGCCCGCGCCGTCCAGACGGCCGAGGCAGAGAAGGCCTTGTTCGAGCGCAGCTGCGATGCTTGCCAGAAGTCGTACTCCAGTGAGAATGCGTACCAGAACCATCTCACGAGCCAGAAGCACAAGGTCCGTGTCGCCGCCATTGCTAGACGCAAGGGTGGCGTCGCCGACGATGCCAGCTCTGTCATGAGCTCTACCTTCTCCCTCGGCGAGCCCATCGCTGTCGACAAGGAGAACGAGTTGGATTCCGAGGCCGAGGAGGAGTTCACCCAGGTCGTCGAGGGTCTCAAGAAGGCCAACATTCACGAGTCCCACGACGAGCGTCCCTCGCCCGTCAAGCGTCCTTCGAACCCCCACTTGTCTGCTCAGGGCCAGCGCGATGGTGATGATGCCTCCATCAACCGCGAGTCCGACTCCACCACTCCCGTCCCGTCGAAGCCGGAGATCGCCTGGAGCACAAAGTCCTGCCTTTTCTGCAACTACGAGTCGCCCACTGTCCCCCTCAATGCCAACCACATGGAGCGATTCCACGACATGTTCATTCCTGAGAAGCAGTACCTTGTCGACCTTGAGGGTCTGCTGCAGCACCTGCAGGAGCGCATTCACGAGGGTCACCAGTGCCTGTACTGCTTCAAGACCAAGAAGACGGCCTTTGCCGTGCAGACCCATATGCGCGACAAGGGCCACTGCAAGATCCCCTATGACACCGAGGAGGTCCAGCTGGATATTGGTGATTTCTACGATTTCCGCAGCACCTACTCGGATGGCGAGGAGTCGGACGAGGAAGAGGAGGCTGACCAGAACGGCGGAGCTAAGCTGGGTCTGAAGCGCCCGACCAAGCTGGTCGGCGAAGACGGCGAGGAGGTCGAGGATGGCGCGGAGGATGGTTGGGAGACGGACAGTTCGGCTTCTTCTCTCGACTCGGCTGACCTGACGGCCTTTACCGCGGATGGCCGCTATGAGCAGTATGAGCGTCTCGACAAGCACCCTCACCACGCTCGCGACGACCCCCGCACCCGTCACCAGGCAGACGGTTGGCACTCGCATGCCCACAAGCACACCCGCGCCGTCTTCTACGACGACTATGAGCTTCACCTGCCGTCTGGCAAGGCAGTTGGCCACCGCTCTCACAACCGATACTTCAGACAGAACCTGCACAACTACCCCACTGCCGAGGAGCGTGAGGAGCGCTTGGCCATCGAAGCAGGCTCTGGCGACGAGATGGATGTGGATGGCAGAGAGGTTGCCACCACCGGCGACCGGAAGACTCGTAACCACCGTGCCGTTGCTCGCAGAGATGCTGCGGGTATGGCTGGTGCGACCGACAAGCAGAAGCGTGTCGTCAGGCAGGAGGAAATCAGAGGCCGCAGCAATGCCACCCGCCACCAGAAGCGTTACGACTACGGAGTCAGTGCAAAACTCAACAACCAGAAGAACTTTTACTACCGCTACCAGGCCGGTGGTTGATCAATTCGCCACTGGGTGCAGAGGGCGTTGGACGGGTTGGCTTTTACTTTTTTTGCGGAATCACATCGAACCATGAAACGAACTGGTATGCATGATGAGGCTTTGATGAACCATGCATAGGGAAGATAGACAAAATAGAGGCCATTGAAGCCACGAGTCCTTCTTCATCGCGAAGCCTTGCGAACGTGTCGTGTCTGTCAACGAGCGAATATTTCTTTGTCGCAATGTGGTCATGTCTCTGGAGGTGATGATGTTTGGCATAATGATGCATATATCGAGACGCATGCGCCGTTTAGATGCATGTTCCCGAGCAAACTCGGACCAATGCCAAAATAATCCATGTCTCCTTTAATCCAGCTCTTCATCATCAACATTCGCCTCATTGTTGGTGGTACTTAATTGTAGTGCTTCATAATATTGCTTGCTGGTATTATTGACCACGCCTTGAGATGCTCAAAAATGCGTGCCGTTGTCGGGCCATTGTCCAAAGGCAATGCCTCCCGACACAACGACGGCTGAGCACCACGCCGACCAGGACTTACAACCCGCGCCCCCAACCCGATGCGGACGGGTGGTATGACGGTCGGAGACATCCGAGCCGCCACGAAGAGCCCGGGTTCGAAAGGCCCAAACCCAGGGACGACTACGGCGGGCGAGATGGGAGGACCTCCTCGTCGCCGCGGACGGGTGCGTCTTACAGGGGGCCCGATCGGCTCAATCCTCGAGATTATAGGGATGCCCCTAGAGATGATCGCGGGCGAGATGGAAGGTTCCCATCACCATCGCGGGTGGACCGGCCGCGCAGAAGCAGACCCACGAGGCCGAAGATCCAGGCTCCGAAGAGGAAAGGCGGCGGCTTTGTCCTGATGGTGAGTTGACATCCCGCGTCTAAGAGGACGGCACTCTTTGAGGTCCTATACTAACTATCTGTCAAGCCGAAAGTATCGGAGGAGGAGCTGGACAAGATCAAGACACCAAAAGACGTCTGGGAAGCCAGGTCCCTCTACTACGTACCCCCAAAGAGGTCGAAAGAACACCAACAGCCCTTCCCCGTCCCCAGCCCCCCCCAGCCCGCATCGCCGCAGAGAAACCGCAACACCGGCATCGCCTCCGCAAGCGCCATCAAAGCAGCGATCCGGGGCACACCACGAGACCCCAAGCCCAGCCCGCCCCCTCCGCTCCCCGAACTCGAGGGCGACGGCGGCGCCATCGTCGCCTCCCACGTCCGGGACCTCCCGCACGCCCAGGCCGCCAGGTTCTTCCTCGCGCCGCCCGCGACGTTCCTCTACTCGGCCTTCCGCCTCAAGCACCACCCGATCAACACCACGACGCCCGAGATCTGCGTCGTCGGCGCCAGCAACTGCGGCAAGTCGTCCTTCATCAACGCCCTCGCCAACGCCGCCTCGCTCGCAAAGGTCAGCGACCGCGCGGGCAAGACGGTGTCGATGAACGCGTACGGCGTGGGGCCCCTCGCCGGTCTCCCGTTCCGGAAGCCCGTCGCCTCGGAGGGCGGCGGGGCGACCAAGGAGGAGAAGCCGGAGCACGGCATCGTGCTGGTCGACACCCCCGGCTACGGGTACGCCTCGCACGAGGAGTGGGGGCGGGAGATTGTCGAGTACATCAACAAGCGCACCATGCTCCGCGGCATCATCCTCCTCCTGTCGTCCGAGAAGAAGGTCTCGGAAAAGGACGCGCAGATCGTCAAGCTCCTCGCCGACGCGGGCCGGCCGGTGATGCTGGTCTTCACCAAGATGGACAAGGCGTTGCTGCGCAGAGCCCGGGAGGAGGGCGGCATCGCCGAGAGGCTGCGCGAGGCGGAGCGGTGTTTCGCGAGGACCGGGTGGGACGGGTGGGTGAAGAAGGTGTACATCACGGCGGCGAGGATGGAGCGCGACAAGAGCTGGAAGGTCGACGGGACGGGGAGCGCGGCGGGGATGGCGGGCGTGAGGATGGGGGTTTTGGAGCTGGCGGGGATTAGGGAGTTTGTCGCGCCGGAGAGGGCGAGGGTGTCGTCGCCAAAGACAGGGACGGAGACTGGGGAGGAAGAGAAGCGGTTGGAGCCGGGCAAGGCTTTGGAGAGCGACCCGGCGGCGTGGTCGGGCGATGTGGTCTCGTTTGAGGAGCTGGAGAAGAAGTTTGGGGATTGGAGCTCGTGAGGCGGCGGCGGCGGCGGTGTAAGATAGTGTTTCGATCTGGTCAATAGACAAGAGATACCCTCTAGAAGAACTTGCAACTCATCAGATGGCCTGTACTCGGGCAAGGACGAATCGCCGTCCTTTCCATGGCCTGGTAGAGAGCCCTTTTTACGCAAACACGAGAACGAAAGCAGACGACATTCAATGACAGTTTGTTGACCCTGAGGACTATTAACATTTTAGACAGGTTCCATCATATGGGTATTCTGGCCAAGACAAATTGCAAGCAGTCCATGTCCGACATAACGTTAACCCTCAAGAACTCCCCCATCCGTTTGTCCCAATATGAAATCGCCAAATGAGTGAAACATAACACAACGTGGTCCGTTAGTCGTAATTACTCCTTATCCCCTGCTGCGGCTCCCGAGACAGTCGATTGCGCCGTTCCCGGCCTACTCAGCTGCCGACGGAGCTTCTTCGCGTTCTTCGACTCGAAAAGACTCTTCACCCTCCGCAGACGCGCCCAGCGCTCCTTGTCCCTTGCATCACGAGACTTCTCGTCCTCGTCACCTCCCGGTTCTGTTGCAGCACTCGGCGAGTCATAGCCACCTGGTGTCAAGGGCGGTGCGACACCTCTGCGTACCGGCGTCGATGGGACCGAGGCGCCTCTGTTGTGCCACCTGTTCTTCGGGCGATCATCGAGTGCTCCGCGCAGGTAAGCATCATTCTTGAGCACCTGCGCCAGGCACTTCCATGCCGCCATGTCCGACCCAGAGCCGGGCTTCGCGCTGCCCAGGCGTTGAGTTATCGGGTTCTTCCACGGACAGAAGAAGCGGTGCTCCCTGACGGGATCCAGATGGTCCATTGGCGCGGGGACAAGGATTTCGCCGTCAGCGCTGACCTCCTTGCTCTTGAACATCCATAGCCCTAGCCGCCGCAAGCAGGTGTGGCAGGACGCCGAGTTCGGTACCGCGCCGATGCGGGGGTTCGTGAGGCCTTGCCATCCTGTCAAGGCCAAGGCCAAGGCGACTCTGTTGGGTTGCTTCGGGTCTGGGGAGTCCTTGGCGGGTGGCGGGTTTGTGAAGAAATCGCCAGGTAGTTGAGTGAGAACATTGTCGATGTTCAGACCCTCGGGAAGTCTCAGGTTGAACTCATAGGGGAGGAACGGCTTCCTCCCACATAGCTCATCGTACCGGTGCCGCAATGCCTCCATACTAATTTTGGCATTGGTTAGAGACAGCCGAAGCAATGAATCTTTTTGTACATTAGTGGAAGTCCTCATCCGGGAGGTTTTGCAAGACATACCGTCGCATCCCTGCTTCCTCCACAAGCACTCCTCCAGATGTGCTGTGACGATCAGGTCCGAGTACTTATCGACTAACGCTTTCTCTGCTTCACCAATCAGTTGTGAGGAACGACCATGAGTGGCAATCATGAACCTACCAACATCCGACGCGACGAGGACCGGAACCTCTTTGCCGTCCACCTCACGTTTGTTCAACTTCACAACAAGCTCCTTGTTGCACAGCGTGCACCGTACACGGTCCTTCCCCTGACATACCCATCCTCTCTTGGCCCATTCGATTTCATTCACCGCATCAGGTTTGGGCGTCCAGTCCGTGATCTCCTGGAACGAAGCCAGCCTCTTCAGAAGCTCGCTCCGGTCGCTCGGCGCGAACTTCGATATGACCTTGACCTCTGTCTCCTTGGACGAGTTGGGCGTCCACTTCTTCAGTACAACGTTCGTAATGGTCGTCCCCGGTCCTGTTGCACGGATAGAGGGTGAGCTCTTGATCGCGGCGGCGTTCTTCTCCGTCAGCGCTTGCAAGCGCCGGCGCTTCAGCAATATGTCCTCGTCGATCGACATGCTCGGTTTGTTATTCGTGGTCGTAGTAGAAGAGTTCGTGTTGGTGGGCTGAAGAGAAGCCGTCGATGGGCGAGGAGACTCGGCGGGCAGGCTGGGAGAGTCGTCCGACTTTGTCGACGCGGAGGACCTGCCCATGCCCTGGATAAGGGCGTTGAACTTTCGTTTGGTAGCGTTCATTATGATTCGGTGGTTCGATGTAACGGGAGCGGCGGGTATACAAAGACGTCTATCCTGAACCAGGGGAGCTCAAGAACCAGAAGACAGGAACGAGGGCGGTGCGAAAGAGGTCGTCGTCGGCTCGTCTGAGTGATCGGATTGGAGTGGACGAAGGCTTTCTCTCGGTCGTCCTTGATTATTTACGTCGTGCTGCACCATGAGACTGATTTCCCAGGAATAGGATGGTGCTTGGTTGCTAGTCGCAGCCCAGGCGCCCAGCTTTGCGAAAGTCAACAAACGGCAGTTGCTGATCGGGCAATGAGCTTCCACCCCTGTCGCGTGGGTGGCGGCGCTAAGGCGGAAGACGTACGGTACGAAGTACTATGTAGCAACGGGCGAACGTAGACGGTTTAGATGCATACATTGCTCTATTGAGGTCCTCCACGATAAGATAGCAAATCTGAAGGAATTGAAAGGGGAAAAAAAAGAAGAAAAAAAGTCGCGAGCAGGGATCCCGACGCTAAAAATTTTGGAGACGCCGACTGGCCGACACTGCGATCCCACAGAAAATTTCCCAGGTGAAGGCCGACGTCGACTCCATTCTCACCGAGGAATTTCCTACGCGCCTGCCTTTTTCCCACTTCCTTCCTCTTCTTGCCATTGCGATTGACAGAGACAACTGCCACTTCTCGCCCCGACACACATGTCAGCTTCTGCACCTCCGTCCTGGCTATTCTCCAACAACTTCACCAAGACCAACGACACCACCTCTGCCGCCACAACACCTCAACAAGACAAAATGGTCAAGAAGGAGAAGAAGTCCGAGAAGAAGGCCAAGGCCGTCGCCGCGCCTACCCAGCAGGCTCCTCCCGACCAATTGATGGACCTCGTCGACTCCTTCCTCTCCGAGAACGCTTTCACCTCCGCCCACGAGGCTTTCCAGAAGCAGCGCGCCCAGGGCGGCTGGAAGCCCTCCAAGAAGCAGACCACCCGTCCCAACCTCGTGACCGTCTTCCAGACCTGGCAAACTTCCCTCGATGGCAAGCCCGTTGCCGCCAAGGTCGATGTCAAGAACGTCAAGGCCGTCAGCAGCGACAGCGACAGCTCCTCGAGCGACAGCGACAGCAGCAGCAGCGACGAGGAGGACGTGGACATGGCCGATGCCGCCGCCGATAGCGATAGCTCCAGCAGCTCGAGCTCGAGCTCCGACTCGGACTCGAGCAGCGACAGCGAGAGCGAGGACGAGAAGCCTGCGCCCAAGGCTGCGCCCAAGAACGCTTTGAAGCGCAAGGCGCCCGAGTCGGACAGCAGCAGCAGTGACAGCAGCAGCGACTCTTCTAGCTCGGACGACTCCAGCTCCGAGGACGAGGCCCCCAAGGCCAAGAAGCAGAAGGTCAAGAAGGACGACAGCAGCTCCTCCGACTCTTCTTCCGACTCCTCTTCCGACTCCAGCTCGGACAGCAGCTCCAGCAGCGAGAGCGACTCTGACTCCTCTGACTCCGACTCTGACTCTGACTCGTCCGACAGCGATTCCGACTCTGACGGTTCCGAGGCCGCAAAGGTGCCTCTTCCCGACTCGGGCTCTGACTCCTCATCCTCGGATTCCTCTTCTGACTCGGACTCGGACGAAGACACCAAGAAGAAGTCTGCCAAGAAGGCCGCCAAGGCCGCCGACTCGGCCTCCAACTCGTCCGCGACCCTCGATAAAACCTCCCCTGAGCTCAAGCCCGAAACCTCCACCGCTGCTGACCCTCCTCTGCCCCCGACCCCATGCTCAACCGCCCCAACAACCGCGGCGGCAAAGGCGCCAACGGCAAGGAGAAGAAGGTGCCCAACAAGCCCTTCTCTCGCATCCCCGACGAGGTCTACGTCAACCCCAAGTTCGCCAGCAACGAGTACGTGCCCAACGACTACTCGCAGCGCGCGCACGAGGACCTCATTGTCACCAAGGGCAAGGGCTTCACCAAGGAGAAGAACAAGAAGAAGCGCGGCAGCTACCGCGGTGGCCTGATCGACATCTCGGAGAAGAAGGGCATCAAGTTTGAGTTTTAGATGATCCGACTAGCTCAGGCCCTGGCTCGTCTTGCTTTTTGATCTCGGAGTTTGGAATCCCTAAAAAGAAACATCTTGCGTTCAGTTTGGTGGAGAGAAGCAAGGAGGAGGTTGGTTTACTGCGGCATTTGCGGATTTCTTTTCTCTACCCAGAGCATTGCACTTTTTTTTTTTTTTTTTTTGGAGGGGGTAGGAGACGAAAGAGCTTGGTAGGCGGTATAATCACTAGAACCGGTATCATCTCGCACGAATGATACCGTGTACATAGAATCCAAAAGTTGAACATCTTCCACTTCCAGTCCATTCCCGTCGGTATCATTGTCCTGTCGCATGTGGCCACACCGTTGGCGACATGGAACCGAGAACTGCCTCGCAGTCCCGCAGTCTTGTCTGCTCAGAATAGCGGTTCCGGCACGCGACCTCGGCGGCCTAAAGACAACTCATCGGCATGCCGTTATCACGTGCAGCCATGGTCATGCGGGACACGACCCACGTCGAGCGTACCCGTGACGGACGCGCCCTTTGGGATCAGATCAGGCTGGGCTGGTGACACAAACGCTGTGGCGCAGTAACGGACCCCAAGGACGGGTTGGCAGCCTCAAGGGGGTGTGCCAGAGCCTGATGTTGTGACTGCCCTCGACTGCTCCCCAGTCCTGGAACCGCAAGAGCACAACGCCCCGGCCCGGATCCACAGCCTCGAGGGGGGGTTCACGCCCTCACGCGGCTCTGGCGCGGCCCAACGTCCCACGCTTCGTTGCCCGGGGTTGTCGCGGGACCGAGTCGAGGAACGGCATGGGATAACATGAACGAGTGGGGGGGGGAGGTCGGAGCAATACAGAGAGAGACGGGATGGAGAATGAGACGGAGAAAAACCGCAAAGAGTGTGCGGGAGACCAGAGAGGGAGGTCAGTGTCCCGGCAAAAGGTGGGTTCCGGTCGGGGGGGTGGTCCAGGCTGGTAAGGGGCACGCCCGCCCCCCCCCCCCGGTCGTTGAGGTGGTGCTGTGGGCAGGTCGGGACGGGTGGGGGCTCCACCGCGTGCGCCTTAAGCTTAAAGCCTAAATTTCGATGGGCAAGGGGGGGGCCTTTGCCGTGGAATGGTCGAAAGACACAGGCCCGGATCCGAACGCCCGACGAGCCCGGCATGCCTGGTTTCGCGGCAAAAGCGTCCGGGGCGGAGCCACTGGGCAATGCGCCGTGCTTTGTACCTCCCCGAGGCTGTTTTGAACGGACGAGTCCCGTTGATGTGAGAACAAAGAGCAAAAACGGTGGCCGGCCACGAGCTCACGGCCCGAGACAGCTTGGCCAGGGTACCGCAAGCCATGGACCCATGACTAATTAGTGTCCCCTTCTTTTGACTGTCTGTCCATCAGTTGTTCTGGGCTCCTGGGGATGTCGGCGGTAGCCTCGTGCCGGACGCGCCTCGTCATTTTCTAGGCCAACTGCCAACATCATCACTCAATGGCGAATGCCACTCAATGCCGCCAAACCAAGTCACGGATTCTCTCTAATCACCGAGGGGGGGAACGAAACTCTTTTACTTTCATCATCAAACCATAAACGTATGCTTCGTGACTCTGTCGCCCCAAAGCGTGGTATCTGTCACGAACTAGGTCGTGTAAACGTGGGATCCAAAAGCGCACGCGTCTCGGCATCTCTATGATGCCTTGGGCTCGTCCTCCAACACCTGTAAACTGCCGTGTTCGGCAATAACCCAATCCAGGAAACCCTCCCACCGCTTCTCCCAGTCCGTCCGCACGATGGCCAGCTCTTCCTTGGACATGCATGAGTGTTCCAGGCTCCATTCGATAAGCTGTCGCCAGCCGTGCAAAGTCATGTCCGTCTTGCCAACCATTGCCTGATAGAAATCGTGAGAAAGGCTCGATCTGCAGACTTTGGTTAACGCACGGTTCTATAGTCCGGGATAGTACAATCCAGGCCAGATACATGAGCTTACCTGAATATGGTTCCATTATCCGAGTTCAAGGTGCAGTGTACGTTGTTCGCGAGAAGGTTGTACATGGCGTGCCCTGTTATCCTCGGCGTGAGGCCGAGTTCCTCGTTGGAGATGGGGCATACTTCGAGGCAGATGCCCCTTTTCTTCATGTGCTCCATGATATACGGATGCCTGGCCAGCGCAAAGCCGTGGCCGATGCGTTTCGAGTTGAGCAGAAGCGCATCTACGAGGTTGCCGTCTGTGTCATTGCCGATCTCCGTCGTCTCGCCGCAATGGAAGAGGAACGGAATGTCAACGCCAGACTCGTCGCACTTCTTTCTGAACGCTAGGAACTCGGGGATAAAGTCCCGCAGAGGTCGCCCCTTGGATTCTTCACCAACCAGATCAAAGCCTGGCTCATTAGTTCCACGTCCCAGTGCTTCTTTTGGTGTTTTTAGACCCCAAGACTTACCAGCGATCCACTTAGGCCACTTCTTCTTAAACCTCAAGCACTCGTCGAGCGCAAAAGCTACAGACTCGTTCGAGAAGGACCGAGGCGTGCAGTAAATGACCTTCAAGCCACCAAAGGAGTCATTGGTCTTTTCCTGAAACTGGTCAAACTCCTCAATGATGATGTTCATAATGCCCACGTTGTCGATTTGCCGTGTGCCGTCGTCGGTCCAGAGCTGATTCGTCTCCATGAAGTTTGGCCGAATCTCGGCGTACTGGATGTTGTCACGGACAAAATCCTCGAGGATTCCCTGAGTGTACTTTCGGTAGGCGCTCTCGTAGTTGAAAAGGCCCTTCATCATGCGTGTTCTGCCATTAAACTTCTCCCAGGCGCCTTGGACTGTTTGGAGCACGTTATGGGCCTCATTCTCATGGAAGACGAGTTTACTTGTGAGCCACTCCTCCGGGTCCACGTTGTGCTTCCTTGGGAATTCGCTGAGAAACTGGGAATATTTCATCGTCTGTCGTTTCACATAATCCGGCGAGAAAATGTCGCCGGGTTTCTCCTTTTCTGGCGGCAAAATGGAAAACTGAATCTCACAGATGTGAAGAGCGTTCCGTGCCTCCTCGTCTGTCCTACCATCGCCACTCGGAGGTAAGGCCTTATCGCTGGTGATGAACATACGATCCATGCTCTTGGCTATGCCTAGCAGAACATGGGGCTGCAGGCAAGCATTGAAATGGATGTGCAGATGCGCCCCTTTGGGCATCTTTATCGCGATATCAAGTAGCCT
This sequence comes from Colletotrichum tofieldiae, assembly GCA_022836555.1. Lineage (NCBI taxonomy): Eukaryota > Fungi > Ascomycota > Sordariomycetes > Glomerellales > Glomerellaceae > Colletotrichum > Colletotrichum tofieldiae. The sequence continues at coordinate 5,316,134 of BQXV01000003.1, read as the reverse complement.
CGTCGCGTTGATCAGATCGACGTTTGACAGAAAGTGGTCTGCAGGAAAGCGCGGGTGGTTCTGACCACCCCACCCTTGCCTTGGCTCAGCCGCGTCATACACCAAGCGCCGGTCCTCAGCCTTGACGATCTGGATGATGGCGTTGGCCCTGGTCTCTTTGGATGAGGCCAGCGCCGTGAGACGGAAGTCAAATGCCAGGGTCTTTTCGCGATTCACAATCTCGCTCCGTTGGCGGAAGTATTCATCGGGTTCCTCGATCTTTTTGGCAGCGGCCGACCTCGTCCGGGCTTGGTCGAGAACGGTAACCTGGCGGCGATGGCGTTTGAGGCCGTTGTGCAGCAGCCCGTCGCCGGTGCCGTCAATGATTTTGTCGTGAGCGTCAATCATTTCTTGGGCCATTTCCATGTCTGCCTGGTGGCGGTGGTGGGTGTCGGCAGACGGCGAAGCAGAGCGGTGGTGATGAGGCTTCCGTAGCCTTCTTGAGGGGTGTCGCGTGAGATTGTTGTCGTCCCTTCTTCCCTGACCATCCTTTTCGCCAGGTGCATCGTCCTTTTCAAGGTTTGAGCATAAGCTCCCCATGAGACTGGAAGCCGGAACAGTACAAAGGAAGCTGGTACTCTGCGGTTTTTTTATGCGCGGTCTTGAAGTGAGGTACCACGCAGCGTTCCGGCGCACCGAATGCGAATGGCGCTTTGTCGCAAGGGAATGAACTTGATCGCTTTGATTGCGAGTGAGCGACCGCAGGGAGAAGTATCAATTATTTGAATGCGCAAGGCTCATGACAAGCTCGATCATAGCGAGCAAGGGGTTCCTACTAGGCAGTTCATAAATGTAAAAAACTCAAGACCCTCCCTCCGGAGATAGTCAGATGCGTTGCAAGATGAGTAGGAGGAGGAGAGAGGTACGGGTGACGGCGCAGGTACCAGCAAGGCCCCAGGGCGTCGAGGTAACGGTTCAGGCCCGGTGAGAGCTCCTCTTGCTTAGCTTGGGCCCCCAGTCAATCGCAGCCAGCCTCAGGGTCAGGAGTGGTGAGATGCAACCGCTCGCCTTGGGGGGGGAGGGTGGGGGAGTGACTGGGCAGCTCGGGATACATCTGCGTCTAGGTTCGTCCCCTGGCTGGCGTCTAGAAGGAAACAGGCAGGGCTGGGGAAAGAAAGAGGAGGCAGGAGCGGGAGGACGCTGCCTGGCCTCTCCGCCCAATCGGGATTAGCTCGCGGCTCAGCCACAGCTGTGCTCACACAGTTCCTTCCACAATGCTGAGTCGGCCAATGAGATGCCCCGCCCGCAGGGCAGACTACGGGCTTTCTTCCATTGCTCGTCCTCTGCTCTTGCTCTGCGCTTGTCTTGATTGTGGTGGTTCTTTGGAATGGACGTGGTTTTCTCACTTCACATGGCCTAGTCGAGGAGGACCAACGAAAGAACCATCGCTACTCAGCCAATGGCAGATGGGCTTTCCCTACGACACTCCAGTCCGACAGTTGGAAGTACCATGTGGCTATTCCATCCAGCCCGCTACAACCAGGTGCAGAACAGCCCACGCGACCACTCCCCCCCATGTCTCGTGTTTAGTCTTGTCAGTTCCAACAGACACTCAACGGCGTTTACGATTAGACATCTAGGGGGTTGCGATTCATCGGCTTTGACATGGGATCCCTCTTTGCCGTATGAATCATCCTCTTCCTTGCATATGGCCTGCCCCGCCAACAAAACGCAGTCCGCAAGCGCCGACAGTGCTTCACCAAACTCTTTCTCGGCTATCGCCAAGCCCGCTCGCTGTCTGACTCTCATCCATGAAAGGCACAATATCAAAAGGTTTCAAGGCCGCACGCGACTCGGTTTGCCAGTCCAACAAGCACCTTGTCGGGGGTTGTTTCACGACAAAGCCACACCGTTGAGGATCTGCAGACGCCCCGACACAAGGTTCTGTTCGGCGCACGAACCACCCCTCCCGCAGTCCCAGAGAACCGGGACTCTTCAACATCTTCCCCAAGTGCGGGACCCCTGTTGGGACACGCCAACTGCTTGATCCTCTTTTGAGCGGCTCAACTCTAATCCAAGGCAGCAAGGCTGTATGTATGGCGTTTTCTCGTCGACTAGGAGTGCATGCCCGTTGATCCCACGTGAAGCATGGCCTTCTTTGGAGGCCCAGACGGCGGCTAATTACTTCGCCCGCCTCATCTGGAAGTAGCTCGCGAACCAACAAGCGCCTGCTCTTGACCGCTTCGGACGACTTGGATCTAGTCCCACGGGCTCGAGGTTGGCGCAGCCGTTTTCCCTTCGTCGCTGATCTCATCTCAGAGCAAGTGGAGGATCGGGTGTCATCCGGCCACCATGCCCGTATTCTATGCAGCAGGGCAACACTTGGCCTTAAATTTGGCCCTACACCACCTCCCCCTTTACAACAACTGCCATAATGTGGCTCAGATCAGCATCTGATGCAGAATTTCTGATGTACGAGTCGTCCGGGGAAGGTGATATTCACACTTTGAAGACAAGACCAGCGACAGATTGGGATGGCACGCATCCAACTCCCCTAGGGAGGGGCGGGGGCAGTGCAACACCCTTTCACGAACGGCCTCCAAACTCCATGAGCCAAGACTAAACTAAGACTGAGAAACAGCAGATTGGTTGTACACGAGAGTAGGTCTTCGGAAACAATCACAAAGGCCTCGACTGATCGACGCCTTTGAGGTTTTTCCATCTCCCGACCGGTCGTGTTCGTGACGATACGTCCCTGCAGGCGTCCCAAAGTTGCAGTCTGTGCCGCAGCAGCATCGTGGACAAGGTTCAGACTGTATTTTCGGTTTACGCCTGTCAAAGCATTGGCCTCGTGGAGAAGCTTGACGGACGGGGAACCGCGTAGGGAAGGCCATCAACTGCGAGTGTGTGCTTGTCATCGGCACTTTGCGTGGCCACCGCCAGGACCTTCTGACGTTTCCGCAGAGACACTGAAAAGTATCCTGGGTATCAACCGAGTTCGTCGCGGGATGCCGGGTCACCTCATTTTAACATGGCGGACATAAAAAATTGTCTACTACTTTGCGATTACGGCCTCTCTTGAGTGTCTAGTCTTGGTCCGGAATTTCCGGGCGGGTCAAGTCAACCAGGGTGGGTAGGGCCCATTTACAGCAGCTGGTTGACCAGGAAGTTCGGGAATGCCGCCCGTACGTACGTCGACTTTGCTTGAAAGACCCATCTCGACGCCTTGAGATCATCGAGATACATACGTACGCCAACCCACTATCACCCCCGTTATAGTGCCTGGTTCCATTCGAGCCCCCCTTCGGCGCTTTCATTTGCTCGCTACGCCGTCGACATCTCCAACTCATCTTCGCCCTGGTTCACGTCACGCATGCAAGATACCCGTGATCCTTGCTGCCCTGCTCTTCGCAAGGGACGAACAGCGGCCTGATGGAGACGTAATGGAGTCGTGATGGATACGATCTGGACCGAAGAAGAAGGCGCTTTCGCGTTTTCGTGGATGAAAACAAGTAGTCAGCGGAAACAACCGGCATATGCGGCTCCAAGTGAAAGTCCGTTGTGCTTGTTCGGCCCAGGAAACAAGCAATATCTGCAGCCAAGGTCGGACTGGGTGAAAATCTCGCGATGGGGCCTAGCAGGGTGGTAACCGCTCGGACACCGAGCGAGGATGTTATTGTCCGGCCGTATCGCTGAGTGAAGTGCTCTGATGTAACTGCTATAAGTGTTGTGTCTCCCCTGAGATGCTGAATGGTTTGGCTTTAACCATCCACACTGTCCGCGTCTCCCTCGGAACTTCTTGCTGATTCCTGTTCAAATCAAACTCCGATCCCAACGAGTCACCATGAGATTCTCGACTATCGCAGCCGGCCTCCCGCTCGTGGCAGCGGCTCCCCAGGGTCACTCCTTCAAGCAGGCCAACATCACCGACAAGACCCTTATCCTCGACCAAGCACCGGATGCCCCGCAGCCCTACGTCCTCCGCAAGGGCTCCGGCCGCGCCGTCGCCGTCGGCGCGCAGGTCTACCGCTTCTCCGTCACGGGCAACTCCTCGGCCGGCGCCTTTACCCTCATGCAGACCAACGCGCCGGACTCGTCCGAGCTCGGTGTGCTCCCTCACATCCACAAGACGCACTACGAGAACTTCTACTGCACAAAGGGCCAAATCCAGCTCTGGGCCAAGACCAACGACACCGAGGAGCAGGCCCGCGTGCTCACCCCGGGCGACTACGGCGCCGTGCCCCAGAACACGGTCCACACGTTCCAGATCACCGACCCGGACACCCAGCTCACGGGCGTCATCCAGCCGGGAGGCTTCGAGGAGCTCTTCATCGCCATCGCGAACTCCGAGTTCAACTCCTCGACGGGCGCCGAGTTCGTCCCCGCCGCCGTCAACGGGTCCTCCGGCTCCGACCCGGAGCTGATCTCCGCCCTCGAGGCGTTCGACGTCTACGCCCAGCTCGACTTCAACCCCCGCAGGGACCTCGTCAACGGCAGCGCCGGGGGTGATGACACCTGGCACACCGCCGCCAACGCCCTGGCGCCCGACGCCGTGACGCCCAACTTCGTCGCCAAAAACCGCGGGCCAAAGTACCTCAACGCCGACGGGGGTGTCTACCACCTCGTCGCCCCCTTCGCCACGGCAAACCAGACGGCGAGCAACTTCACCATGGGCACCGTCACCCTGAGCCCCCTGCTGTCGAACCAGACGGCCAACGAGGCAAACCTGTCCCAGCCCCTGGCTTTCCAGCTCGAGGAGGGTGCGTTGGACATCGCCGTCGACGGATACGAGGCCGTGACGCTGATCCAGGGCGACGTCGTCTTCATCCCTGCCGGCACGCCCTTCACGTACCACGCCTCGGCTACATTCACAAAGTTCCTGTACGTGAGCGGAGGGGGTGACGGCTTCGACTACCAGCTCCTCCAGAGGGCCGTGCCTTGGGAGTACGCGACGTACCCCGTCACCGCCGGCTTCACTGTACAGTAGGCATGCCACGGTAGTTACGGGGGTGTAACGTCCTCAGGTTGTACGTAGTTCCGCTGTACATTACTTCTTTTTCTACTTCGTTTTTTCCCCTGCTCGCGATACCCCCGGGACGAGCAGCCCACAAGCCGCATGAGACCGATGGTGGACGTACCAAAAGTACCATATGCACTTTCCAGATAGACTTATTTTGACAATCCACATGAGACCGTCCTAGTGGCGGTGACCCTATGTACTAAACTCTATCCTGATGCTGCTGGTGATCGTGTAACCGGTGATCGTGTAATCAGTGACACTGCCCCTTGACCAGGAGGTCACGGCATCTTATCCGGATGGCTGGCGCATGGAAGCGCAGCATAGTGAAATTCAAGTCCCATCCATAAGTGCCCGCCCGAGTGAAGATCACGCTGCGGATCTAACGAGGCAGGTGGAGAGCTAGTGGCATCTCGACTCGCCAAGGATGCTCGTCTCGTGTTCTACACTACGTTTTAGGGCGTCGATGTGGCCCATGGAATGGGCCAGGCTGTCGACCACACCCATCAACTCGGCGGTGCCTCGAGAGTTGAAGTTATCAGTCGGACCGATCACATATTCAAGACGCCAAGTTCACGGCCAGCCTCCGCGTTTGACGATCTAGGTCGGCCAGGGCTCTGAGCGAGGCAGACCGACAGCCCGGTTCGCGTGACGAAGAGGAGGTTCTGGTAATTTCAGGCGTGACTAGGTGTTCCCTACACTGGTTTTCAAAAGTTCCATCACAGGCGGTAGAACTAGTTGACCGCCAAAGTAGCTTCTTCGAGAAAGAGTGGCCCTGATCCGGGGAGGGTCCCAAAAAGGGGGCTCAGGCCAGGCACAGCCACTGCCCCATGGAGTCGTCGACTTGACCGGATTTGTTTCCACTTCAGTTCCAGGCAGAACCTGGAGCTAAAACACAACCAACACGGATGCAATTGTACGTTGGTCGGGTTTTTGCTGGCTTTTTTTTTGTGGTGTAATTCGCATTGCATTGGTTCAAGATGGCGTCGACGTTTCAGAGGCGGGGGGTTGGGATGACCAGGATGAAGTTCGTCTTTGAGATGGCTTCTTGCGGTAAGTACATTACTATGGCAAAGCTTTTACTTATTATTTCCAGTTTAAGCGGAAAGACGGTTCGCGGGCGCTCGTGAACATCGGCATTTTCAGAGGTGGATCTACACTTTCTCGCCTAGCTCGAATGTCCATGACGTTCAGTTGTCGGATCGAAGGCCGTGGACATGATCAGCGCAACACAGACTTTTGAAAATTCGCCCTTAATTCTGCCTTGCTTCTGTACACCTTGTTTCTTCATAGCTTCCTGGAATAGAGACCATTGGGCAGCCAGGTTGATCGAGTTCAAGCCCGCCACTACGTAGTCGAGCACTTGCCCTAAGGGGTGTCGAGGAGAGCCAGAAGAACCAGATGTGGTGTTTTGCAGACTGTTGGTATGATCTTTATGTTTCGATGTTTTAAAACGATTCTGTAAGTGTACTGGACATAAATCTTGATTCCAACGAACTATTGATCACACCTTGGCGCCACAGTGAGCTCAACACGTGGGTGGGCCTCCGTTTCTCTCCATGAGATATACTCTTCATAGCACCTCCAATGAAACATGAGACGAATATCAGAAATTTATCGTTTGGATTCTCAAGTCTGTTTAAGGAACAATATGAGCAACTTGGCTAAAGTATTTGGCGGAAGTACAGTAATTGTACAGGTGAACACAGCGTCCAGTGACGTTCCTGAATTTCCCAATATCCACACCTACTCGATTGATTATATGAGTAACAAAAACAGAAGAAAAGCAGGCAGCATGAACTCAGAGAGGACTCCCGAGCCTCGTCAGCTTCCCCGCTCCGGCGACGGACAAAAGCACATGGCGTGACCCGATGCACGTCAACGGCACAGCCAAGGAATGCAACCTCACGTGTCACCAACCGCTGATATTTACACAAGGCTATCCAGGCTTTGATGTTCGCCTCAGTCCATCCTGCATTTCGCCCGGTCGAGAACCTATGCCCAGGGGCTCACCCTCCGTTACGGTCTGCCTACCCGAAGTGTGGCTAATGTTGCGCTTGTAGACAAGGGAAGAAGGCATGCATGCAGAGTACTGCAAGCTCCTTAGATGCTGCTCAAAGTGCCCGGATGCGGGGTATTGAAGCTCAAAAAGGCTATGAACGTGGTTTTCCCAAGGTAAGAATACAACTGTTCAAGCTCACTTGGACTACAGTAGCTTGCGCTTGAAATACATAAATAAATAAAAACCCGGCATAGTGATTTGAGATTCAAGTATGACACACAGTAATAAGTTCAACATACCGCCATGAGGCCTTGTAGTTCGGGAATCGTGGCTAAACTCGGTTCTCCCTTGGCATTTTCCTTGATCGAGCCGGCTATGGGAAGATGAGGCGAACCGTAATGGACCGGTGAGATTGTCATATTCGGGCTTGCGCTTCAGATTGCTGGTTCATTGCAACGCTGCTTCTCCAACATCATATTGGAGATCCACGGCTCTATTGCTCCAAGCAATGCAGCTCTATGTATGGTGTAGACTATTGGTGGCATGAGCGCGTAAAAGTGCTCGGCACCCGTTCATCCAGTAAACCTCATGCAGTGTTACACCAGCGGCACAGGGGTTAGGACAGGCAATATAAGGCAGCAGAGGGCATGGTTTTCTCTGGGTAAATCACCGTCACTTTCCTCCGCATACCTCTATCGTGGAATTGCAGTGTCGTTGCCCGCAATGGCCAGGTATTCGCTTCTTTCAGCCGCCGTGGCTGCGTTGACGATGAGCGTAGGCACCTTGGCTCTCAGTATTCCTCAGTCCATCGCCCGTACCAAGATGCTGCCGAAGGCTTCTGAAGTCAAAGCCGAGTATGACTACATCGTTGTTGGCGGAGGGACCTCCGGTCTTACCGTCGCCGACCGCCTCACCGAGAGTGGCGAGCGTAAGTTGTTTACAGAACGGGTTTGGTAGCTTTGAGCTCGGCTCGCTGATATACAATTCGCTAACAGACACTGTATTGGTGATTGAGTTGGGTGTGTTTGGTGAGTCTGCTGTGCTCTTAGATACGATTTCGTTATGCTGTAGTTCGAGAACATCTGGTTGATACTCACGTGTAGTCAACTCGACTTCATTGAACCTCGTCACAGGAGGGATGGGGGGATATCGTGATCCCACCCTCTCCTTCCGCTTCCCTTCTGCACCCCAGGTTGGCCTTAACGGTCGAAGCTTTGGTGTTGTTGGAGGCGTCATGCTCGGCGGCTCAACTGGAGTCAATGCAATGCAGCTCCATCGAGGTCAGAAGGAGGACTACGACAGATGGGGGTCTTACTTTAGCGAAAACTCTGAATGGAGCTGGGATGGGCTGTTGCCTTACTTCAAGAAGGTTACCTCGAGGCTCCTTTTCCTTAAAACGAAGTTGTGATACTGACGGGATTCCAGGCATGGAACTTCCACCCCCCCACCCCTGAGCTGGCCGAGCAGTTCGACATCAAATACGATGAGAGCTTCTGGGGGAATACGTCCGGCATACATGCTTCGTTCCCGACGTTTCACTGGCCGATGCTGAGTGAGATGGTTTCCTTGTAACATGAACCGAAGTTGGTGTCTAACGATAACTTCCAGAACATGAAGTGGCGGCCTTTGGCGAAATTGAGGGAGTTGACTTTCCTCCCGACTCGGGCGCTGGTGAGGCCGGAGTCTTCTGGTATCCCCTGTCGTCTGATCCTGCGACCGTCACTCGGTCAATGGCTAGGAAGGGCCATTGGGACGGCATAGAGGCTGCGAGAGACAACTATGAAACCATCACCGGCCAAAGGGTTCTAAAGGTTCTCTTTGAGGGCGAGACTGCGGTGGGTGTGTCTTTCGTTGGGGCGAACTCCACCACCGTCGAGGGCGCGCGAACGGTGAAAGCAAAGAAGGAGATCGTTATTGCCACTGGAGCCATACGCACTCCCCAACTTCTCCAGCGCAGCGGCGTTGGGGCCAAGAGCCTGCTTCAGGCTGCCGGCATCGATGTTGTGATCGATCTCCCTGGTGTGGGACACAACTTCCAAGACCACCCTGTGGGTGCCGGCGCCACGTTCACATGTAAGATAGACATGCAGTCCAGAGAATCATGTACTGACTTCTCGCAGTCACCGACTTCAACGTCCATCCCGACATGACCGACCTCGAGAATAACCAAACGTTCATCGACTTAGCTAGGGCTGAGTTTGAAGCCAATCGGACAGGTATGCGCTCTATTTTCCCAGGAGAACCTATCACTCATTCTACAAACCCCAGGACCTTTGACCATAGGGGCCGGGAACGTAGCCTCTTTCCTCCCCCTCCCCGTCATTGCCCCAGACTCATTTGAACAAATCACGACCGCCTACGAATCCCAAGACCCGGCCGCCTATCTCCCCGCCGGGACCGATGCAACTGTCGTTGCCGGCTACGCAGTGCAACAGAAAGCCCTCGCTGCGGCAATGCGCTCCAAAGGCGCGGCCTTCTACAATCTTTTCATCCGCGGAGCTCCCACGGAGAGCAACTTCGTCCTCCTCCACCCGCTCTCGCGCGGCACCATCGAGATCGACACCTCGGACCCCTTCTTCAAGGACCCCGTCGTCGACTACCGCGCCCTAAGCAACCCGGCCGACATCGACATACAGGTCGAGTTCATCCGCTTCACGCGCAAATACTTCCTCGAGACGAGCCTTACCGAGTTTGCGCCGGTGGAGACGGTTCCTGGTGCAAATGTGACGAGCTTCGAGGGTTTGAGTGCGGCTGTCAGGGCCCAGGTGAGCCCGACTACGTTCCACCCCGTTGGTACCGCGGCGATGCTGCCACGGGAGCTCGGGGGTGTTGTTGACGAGACGTTGCTGGTGTATGGGGTTAAGGGGTTGAGTGTTGTGGATGCCAGCATACAGCCTGACTTGCCTGGTGCTTACACGCAGCAGACTGTCTATGCTGTTGCTGAAAAGGTGAGTCATTCGAAGAGATACCGTTGAAGCAGCTGCATATTCTGACTCCGTTCAAGGCCGCAGACTTGATCAAAGCTCGGGCCAAAGGTGGTTGCAAGGCGGCAAGGAAGCTTTGAAAATGTTAAACAATGACAATGTGGCCGCAAGTCTCTTGGTGTTCTGCTTTTGCTCTGTGATACAAATACCAAATATCATAGGCCACATCTCTCACGATACCTGCCCCGGCTTTCAATGCTGTGTGTTGCACTTCGATTCATTGCTGTCAAAGCATCCTTCTGTTTCTTTGTTCCCGACGAGAAATTGGTTGTGCCGTGCTGTGAAGTATGAAACGCAGCGTAGTCGAATATGATGTAGAAAGTGCCAGTCCGTCACGTATGATTTTCCCACCCCACAGACTTGGAGAAAGCCAATGCCGAATCTAAACGGAGGGTCGGTCTTGTCGGGAACACCACGAAGGCGATAGATCTTCCGTGGTTTCCTTGAGATAACTTGAACAAGGCAGTCCAAATATGCAGCTATAATATGTATTCGCCATCAGTCCCTCATCTGTCTCACATTGAGGTTGATCCGCTTGTTCTGCATCCAACCCCTCCATTCCTCGTATTTTCCATCCTCCGCCGGCCAGTCGGCCAGATATTCAGGGCAGGTCCCCTTCATTACCTTGGGCACGCCATGCCACGCAAACCGAGAGTCCTTGGTCATGTAGATGGCGTCGCCGGAACGCAGCCTCAGGAGAAGGTATTCCTTGCCCGTGGCCTTTGCTTCGTCAGAAATCTTTTCGGGATCATTCGGTGCGATCATGAAGAGACCGTCGCAGCCGAAACTCAGGCTGACGAGGCCCTTGTCGGTCTCCTCGCTGACGTCGCGGTGCATCATCATGGTGTCGCCGGGCGTGTAGAAGTTGACGATGGCGGCTTGGGCGAGGGTCTGGGGGAAAACAGTCTCCAGGAATTGGGCGATATCTGAGGGGAACTGAGGAGGGAGCTCTTCGGGGTATATTCGGTTCGTCCAGTCGTACTGACCGCCGAGGGTGACCCAGTGGAGGCGTCGCTCCATAACCTGCTTGATGGATAGGGGCTTATGGACCGAAGGGTCTTTAGGGGTGAAGATTGGTGTCTGATCAGGCGGATATGAGAAGAATGACTCGGACGACCCATCTGAAGCTTTCGGGTAAGGTAGTTCGTAGTGTAGGTGAAGGTTTGTCTGGTGTGTCGGGACGCTGAGGTCTCGGTTGATCATCAGTGAGAGGAGAGTCTTCTGGATATCGGGAGGCACCAGGTTCGGTACGATGAGAAGCCCTGAGAATGTCAGTGAACCGACTTGAAATGATGTTCCAGCATGAGTTACATACCTGGTAGTAGCGGGTGGTAAAGAATGGGAATCTCCTCGAGTGTCGATGTGTCGACGGCGGCCGAACTTATGTGCGAGAAAGCTGTTGTGAGCTGGTCTACCGAGATCTTCCCAGCCACTGAGAATTTTCCAGCTTGTTCCGAGGATCTAGGATCATCAATAGAATCCCCGTTTATGAGTTCCTTTTGGTCGGCCCTTGAGTATCCTTTCCATTGTGCCCGCATCGCCTCTGAAGGCTGCTCATGAGCGTCGAGCTCGACTATTCCAGCCGCCATTGTGAGCCGCTGAAACGAGAGTTACAGGAGGGTGTGCGTGCGCGCGTAGAACTTTTTCGAAAGTGCTATTGAGTAAACCAGTTCATATAAAGCCTCTCAACCAATCCCACAGCCTCGTGATACTCCAGGCTCTCATATCGTACGTTCGAACCCTCAGTGGCTCGGCGGGACAAAATCGAGAGCGAATCCGTGACCCCACCATCAGTGACCTTATCGATACGGACGGGGATAGGCGATAAAGTCGACTATCGATAAGCTTTAGCGCGGGCAGCCTGTCAGGGGAGTCCACGCCACAAGTTGGGACGCGACCCTGCCTACAGCGGCCTTGGTTGGGTGAGATCAGATCGCGCCTTGTTTTTCTTCATTGCTAGTAAACAACGACAACCAAAGTGCAATTTTAGCACCACAAAACATCGCCCAATCCGCCGACCGAAAACGCCCTTCCCGCCAGGGCCTTTTGCGACCAACGACAACAACACAATCCCCTTCTCCTCCCTCTTCCCATGGAGATTTCCTTCTTGTAGCGGCCAACTTCTGATATTGTCTTCTGCCTGTCCCCTGCGTGCGTCACGTTGCCCCCGGACGACGAAGAACGAGTCTCTCCCTTTGGGCGGCTCACCTTTCCTCAGTACCTGTACCCCTCCAGACCCTGAGGTGACTACACAACGCAGCGACCTCAACCCACCCCACCAACAAAGGCCGCTTCGAACCTCACGACTGCCTCCGACGCTCTTTCGACCAGCACAAGAGTCGATTCGGTTGGATTCTTGCGACCCCTTTTGACGAATTGACCCTCGCTTTGTCAATCCCCTTGCATCGCAATCATGGAGAACTACCAGAAGCTCGAGAAGATCGGTGAAGGTACGCACCCCAGAGATGAATGCACCCCAGGCACCGGATTTGGCACAACATGACGCAAGACCTCTCTCGCACAAACAAAATGCTAACTTTGCCTTCTCCGTCCAGGCACTTACGGTGTCGTCTACAAGGCCCGAGACCTCCTCAATGGCGGTCGCATTGTGGCCCTGAAGAAGATCCGTCTCGAAGCCGAGGACGAGGGCGTCCCCTCCACCGCCATCCGCGAGATCTCCCTCCTCAAGGAGATGCGCGATCCCAACATCGTGCGCCTGCTCAACATCGTCCACGCCGACGGCCACAAGCTCTACCTCGTCTTCGAGTTCCTCGACCTCGACCTCAAGAAGTACATGGAGGCCCTCCCCGTCGCCGACGGCGGCCGCGGCAAGGCCTTGCCCGAGGGCAGCTCCGAGTCCCTGGGCCGTCTCGGCCTCGGCCAGACCGTCATCCAGAAGTTCATGTGGCAGCTTTGCGACGGCGTCCGCTACTGCCACTCCCACCGCGTCCTCCACCGCGACCTTAAGCCCCAGAACCTGTTGATCAATAGAGACGGCAACCTGAAGCTGGCTGATTTCGGTCTCGCCCGCGCCTTCGGTGTCCCCCTGCGCACTTACACCCACGAGGTCGTCACTCTGTGGTACCGCGCCCCGGAGATTCTGCTTGGTGGACGCCAGTACTCGACCGGTGTCGACATGTGGTCCGTTGGCTGCATCTTTGCCGAGATGTGCACCCGCAAGCCCCTCTTCCCTGGCGACTCCGAAATTGACGAGATCTTCAAGATCTTCCGGTATGTACTGCTGCTGTCATGGTTCTTGCTTCGCCTTGCGCAGCTCGCTAACACTGCTCCCGCAGCACGCTCGGCACGCCGACCGAGGATGTCTGGCCTGGTGTCACCTCGTACCCCGACTTCAAGAGCTCCTTCCCCAAGTGGATCCGAGACGAGTCCCAACCTCTGTGCACGAACCTCGATGCGGAGGGCCTCGAGCTCCTCGAGATGATGCTTGTGTACGACCCGGCCAGCCGCATCTCGGCCAAGGGCGCCTGCAACCACCCGTACTTCGAGTCCTACCCCGACCAGCACTCTGGCCAGACGACAAGAAGCAGCCGCACCAACGGATACTATGGCAACTAGGAGTTTCCTATGATCGCGCACGCGGCCCCCATGCAGCACCAGCGCTTCGACTACTTCTGAGATGCCACCTCGGGAACCTGCAGCACGTATTTCGGCAGCAGGGGTGGTGTTTCCGGGGGGCTGAGACCTGGGACAAACAGCATACTCTTTATGACTCAGTATCACATTTGCTTTCCAGGATACTGAGAGGGGATGTCTTGTCTTTTTCTTGGTCACTGGGTGGTCACCATTACAAAACAGACCTTTTTTTTCCGTTTCTATCGCCAGGGGACAAACGACACTAGGGGGTTTGGTAAGAGGCGACGGGAAGCGGTTGCAAGTAGCTTGGCACTCGACAACACAATACCCCCCGAGACGTGACGATGTCGGGTCACTCAAACTGGTTGTCAGGCTGTCCGACGTTGCTACAGCACGGTAGGGTGTCTCTTGTCACGTTGCGTTTGGCATTGCAAATCGTGGGACGTGTGTCTTGCACTCGTCAGTGATTCCTCTCACATCAGACACCAGGAGGCGGCCGATCCAAAAATGAAGAAATCACCAAGGAACCCCCCTGTCCCACGCAAAGGAGAAGTCGGCTTCTCTAATTTCTTTTGTCGTAAATCTTAATGTACGGAGTAAAGATGATGCATACGGTCGGTTTCGGTAGGGCAGGTTAATGGAACAAAAAGACACGTTTGGCATTCTGCCTTTTTCCCGCGAGAACATCACCAGATGCCACTGCTCCCTTGCTCAGATGTGAGGCTTGACTCGGTGCTTCTAGACCAGCCCAACTACTTGGTGCTCACCTTCTCGTGTGTTGTCTGCAGACGCGATGGCTGGCGGGAACGGTGCACCCGTCGTGCATAAGCCTGGATTCTAGCCTGTGAAAAAGGTGGGATAGTTGGATCATCTCGGGCTGGGAGGCGGAGTCCATGCGAGATACTTTCACGAAGAAGACGAACCTGTTGGCCCTGTCGGTTGGAAATCCAGAGTTGTCGAGTCGGCAGATGAGTGATCATCCAACCCTCTACTGGGAAGGAGCAAAGGCCGGGAAATGTGACCGGGGCGTTGCCGCATTGCAAGGCCATGACTCGAGATCAGAACGTCGCAGAGGGCTCCTGTCGCGGCCCGGTGGCTCACGTCTCTCGCAACGTCGGTCACTGGAACAAGGTTTCCTCTATCCACCAAGACAGTCTCGAAATACGTGTGACGGCCACCGCGGTCAAACACGTCTTCGTCACTCGAAGCAGAGGCTTGGTCCAGCCCCGACGCCGTCAGTTCCCATCATCGCCCAAAACTATGTAGCCCTCGAAAACCAGTCCACCCTTATCGTCGGGGCATTCCTCCGGGCTTCTAGCAGAATCTCGAGAGAAGAGGGGAGGGGGGGGGCACACGTGGGAATCGTATCACTCTGCGGACGCGCAAGGCCTTAGGCCTCCCCCGCCGCACACGCTTTCAACGTCCGACGGGCGAATGAGATGAATATGCCTCGCGTGTGGTTTTCGCCCGGCACTTCATCGGAGGGCTTTCCATTTGCGTAAAGACACACGCTCAGAACCTCACGAAGCGCAAAGCACGTGGTCCAGGGTCGAGCGTACGTCTTGGGGACCAAGGGGGAAGGGAAGGGGTGGCTTGAATCAGTCCCCGACGTCTAGTGCCGTCCACGGCCACCACCGGTTCCACATCAGCTCACTTTTTCACCCCGATGCGATGTCTCCCTCACCTGTCCGGCAGTTGCCGGGGTGGTATCCCCATCCGTCGATAAAATTGTAGTCGTTCAACGGCAAGGTCGGAGAGATGGCAGGAAACAGGCATGGTGCAGAGGGGGGAGGGGGAGCGATGAGCGGTCGAATCATCCCGCACTTGCTTTGTTTCGTCACTGCTCCTCAACTCCATCGAAGCATATTCTCTCCCTCGTCCGCGGAGAACCACGCAGCGACCTGACGCGTGGAGGGTATGCCACCCGTCTCAGATCCTCCCCCCCTCTCCCAAGTCCATCGCAAACGGTCTCCTATCCCGTACAAGTGTACATCACTGACGCATCACGTCTCCTTGTCCCTGATTTCATGTGGACGAGGAGCCTTTCCATGGCCGACGATGGCTGTTGAACGGGTTCGATTTAAGTCCGTAGCCAAGTTAGCACGGCGAAACGGCTTCCATTCTCGGCGTCGATGACAGTAGAAAAGGAGGCAGGGGAGGGGGAAGGCGCCCCTTCCCGCTGAGACAAGAAACCAACATGGAGACAAAACACTGAAAGAAAGACAACGTCAGAATGGCGACTCGCATCTAGCGAAGCCTCGGGCCGGGCGTGTTTCCACAGGCGGCCTACCGCCAGTCGCCTTTCTCGACGAGGGATGTTCAGGCGCATTCCCGTCCCCACACCCCCGCCGCCGAGACCCCCGGACGCATCGTCCCGGGAGACGGGACGAACGGAATCCGAACGCGTACGAAAACAAGGACCCCACCACGCAAAGACGTCGATCCAAACGGGCAACCCGGTGACAAGACGCAAACCGGCACGACAAAAGGCGAGGCCTGATTAGTGGCCTCATGACTCCAGAAATCGAACGTGTGTAACACATACACACAAAAGCCCCTAAATGGAAAAACCCCCGTCAACAAGCGGCAGATCAAGATCTAGGGAAACTCAAACTCAAAAAAAGACCAGAAACAGAGGAACACGAACAGGCCAATGGGAAACGACGAGAGACGTCGGAGCAGCCTCCCATCTCCAGCGGCCTGGCCAGATTTCGCCAAGTTCACCTAGCCCCGCGACGCCCAGCTCCTCCCACCCTGCCGTCCACCGCGCAGGAGACTTGGCGAAGGGATTGAGGGGAGGGGCGGGACAAGCACGGTGCGGGGGGGGGAGGAGGAGGTGGTGGGTGATAGGCAGGTTCCGTGTCCATGTTTACTATTCATCCCGGTCACCACTTCCAAATACACCCGTTTCCGGCGATTTGTTTCTTGTTTTGGTCAAGGGGTACCCCTTTTCGGGTCGAGGAGAACAAGAGAAGCCCGCTTTGGCACCTCGCCAGAAGGAAGTGAAACGTAAGCAAGCAACAATAAGCTTCCTCCGTCAGGGGACTTTTGCAGCAAGCAGCACGGCATCGGGGAAGGAGACGAGGCCAACGGGGTTTTCGCCGTGTGATAGAGCGCAGTTCTGGGATACGGTTCGGGTTGGTATCGCGTAGCACAGAGCAAGGGGCCCTTCCCATCGTATGCGCACGCTGGGAGGGGATGTGTGTGTGCCACATCGCCGTCAGACGTCATGGGCGGCTAGCATCGAGAACGCGACCAGATCGCCAACGTTTCCAGTGGTATCGCGATCCCAATCTCACGGGCTCAGCCTTCTTGCTACTCCCCTCCGCCCAAAAGCACCTTCCTTACCTTAACCCAATACCCGGATCCTGTAATGGACTTGTGTGATGGTAAGACAAGACCGCCGACTGTTTCTTACGTGCGAAACCAGGGAGTCCCAAGAAACAGGTTCAAACGGGGGAGAGAAAGGCGGGCGGAGGACCCAGGAAACTGGAAACACTTCTTCCAAGTCCCGATCCGTAAACACCTCTTCGAGACCTGAGACATGAGACCTACGAAGATGATTTCATGAAGACTTCAAACAGAGTTTCGAGCTCGGTCAGCCATGCCCAAATTGGACAAGATGAGAGACACACTCCTTCCCCGATGAGGCTCCCGTGGAAAACTCACCTAACCTTAGGATGGTGACGACGGGCGCCAGTGCCCTTGTGTGCCTGGCTGGCGTTCTTGCCCGGGCAGACAGAACTTGGGTTCAAAACGGGAAATGGATAGGCGTGGACAATGATTACTATGCAGAACAGGGCTCTGTGGCACGCAGTTGGCATCACCGCAACGCTACGGGCTCTCGGGGTCTTGTTCCACAAGACCGCGTGAAGATCGCGTGAGGAGATCATCTCCGCGGGCGCGGCTTCAGTTGTTTCTTGGCTTGGGCGTTCTTCGTTGCGGTGGGTGGCCCTTGGGTGGATGGGTTTGAAGCGCGTACCAATGGTTGTATGTGTGCCTGAGCAGCGACGGTGCAAACAGTAGAACGAGCTAGAAGGCAACGAAGAAGTTTCCTGCACGTCACCGGCGATGCCGCAAACGGGAGGCTTTCGACCGGAGAATTGGGACAAAAGAGACTGCAGCGAACCAAGACGTCGCGAGGCTTGAGGCTATACGGATCTCCCACATGGAGGGTGTGTGGTGGACGGAACGAAAGCGAGCACGAAAAGGGACCCATCAGAAGGACGCGGTGCCTGTCTCGGGGACCTGAAGCTTGCGGTACGGCCAAAGTTGACACTACGCCGTGGATGGAAGGACGACTGACAGAAACCGGCGGGTTAAGCGCCTCTAGCCTCCCGCAGATGGGGAGGATCGAGAATCTTGTGGAGGCTGTGCCCGTTCGCTTTTCAATTGTTGGTGAAGTAGGAGGCTGCCATGTGCGCTGGCTGAAAGTGTCTCGCCGGATGCGGATTGAGATTGATGGGTAAATGATGGGATGCAGAGAAAGCCCTTTTGTTGGCTTTGGAGTTCGTCTCG
Organism: Colletotrichum tofieldiae; assembly: GCA_022836555.1. Taxonomy (NCBI): domain Eukaryota; kingdom Fungi; phylum Ascomycota; class Sordariomycetes; order Glomerellales; family Glomerellaceae; genus Colletotrichum; species Colletotrichum tofieldiae. The sequence continues at coordinate 5,298,040 of BQXV01000003.1, read as the reverse complement.
TGGGTGGGGGCCAGGCGATGATGTGTACTACGCCCGCTGGAGGATATACCCTCGCGGATGGTTAAGGGCCGGACCATGTCTTGGTCATGGCAAGCAAGTTTGAACGCCGCTGTCCAAGCTGTCGGGTCCATGGTTGGGATGACGAGGGGGATGCAGAGAGGCGTAGAGAGGCACAGTTGCGTTCCCGAAACGTAACGCAGCAAGCAAAATTCGGATCGGTCATACTGTTTTCGGGCATTTGTTGTTGTTTGCTAGCGGTTCAACAAACATGGGGAGTTGGGGGGTTCGGTTGGGTGACTGCGGCTACGTGGCCAATGATGGCTCATGCAGATGGGTGCATGATGTCCACAGCGGCTGCGCAGATTGCCGTAGCTATTTCAATTGATGAGAGCCCGTGCGGCGTTTAACTGAAGCATGCCGCCCGGATGGGCCAGCAGCCTATAAGCCATCAAATGACTGACGGGCGCGTGTGGGGGAGGCGACAGGCTCCCGAATGTCCGGGACGGAGGCCTGTTCGGATGACAGATGCGCGGGCGCTAGTCATAGTCGTGCAGCTCAGTGATTGAACAAGAAACGAGGCTTAGACGACAAGACGCGCTTGCTGAAACGCGGCGCTTGGGGGCCGATCCGCCAAGAAGGGGGTGGGCGGCTGATCGCTTGTCCTCGATAGGACGATATGTTGACCTCTTGCAGGGTTGAAGGGTCTTTGCTGATGGCGTTAGAGAATAAGGATCTTGAGCTAAGGCGAGGACTAAGCCGCCTGCAGATTCTGGCGCCGGGCACCAATCCTTATCCTCTGGGAATCGATTTGGTCTTCGTAACCGTAGGCGGAAGCCTCGTCGGCTGTCCATTGAAGTCGAGGGCGTCTACGTAGCGGGATAGAGTTGCTCGAGGGCCAAACAGCATCGGAGTTGGGGGGAGTGTGAACGGCAGGTCTCACATTTCGAGATAGACTATATGCTTTTTTTTGTTGTCTTTTCTGGCGTTCCTTGGGGGGCTGGCGTTGAGCTTGACTCAGTTCCCAGATAGGAACAGCGTCTCGGCGACGTGCCGACGAGGCGTCACGGAAGACACCGCCAGTGTGCTGCTTGGGGTCGACGACGCTGTTGTGTATTGCATAGCGAGAAGCAGCGAGGTTTATCCGTTTCGACACTGCGGCCGACACGTCAAAGAACCAAGGCAGCCGGACAGACGCCACGCCTCGGCAAGCGAACGCCGCGGGCGGCTGATCAATGGCCGACTCGTCGCCATCTTGCAATGCCAGTTTTCTCAGGGCGATGAGATTCGTACGAAAGAGAGGCTTGGCGGGCTTGCTGCTGGGGTTTCTTCTCCGGTGGGTTGGGTTGTGGTTTCTCAGGTTGTGACGTTGGCGCGACTGCACCGCCGTGGCGTTGCTGAGATCTGGGGGATGGTTTCTTTTGCGGCGGAGACAGCTCGTATTTCGACGGCTCGTGGGGTTGATACGGGCCTCACAGCCAGAAGACACGACACGAATGACTAACCAAGTGGCTGGGTTGAGGTCCGGGAAGTGGCGGATCGGGGGGGGGAGGGAGGGAAGAGCAAGGCCACGACGCAGGTCCCAAAGTGTGGCTGGTGCTGTTGGACAGCGCCGCAATTCCCTACTTTGGGTCCTAGGCCGAGAGGTAATGTGGGCGAGGGAGCGAAGGGCAGGCTCGGGCAAGGGGGGAGACCAACGCAGGGCAGCACGACCCCTGATGAGCGTGATCGGGACAGTTGTCGATCAACTGACTAACGAGCCGAGGCCGGCGATCAGCGATGGGATGACAGACTGGGAGCGCGCACGCGCCACACCTTACAATCCCTGCCGAGCGAATGGGGATGTGCGACGTCCCCAGCATGTGCAGGGGGGGCGTGTGCTTTGAGCATGTGTGGCTCAAATGGGAGGGGCCGGCCTATGCGGGGTACAGATTCAGCGATAGCCCCAACTAGCCCAGCAGGCATGGGCATGGCTCGAATCAGCTGGCACAAGCCGAGCGGGCAAGGGACACGACGCCTTCACTGGTTCGTCGCTTCCGTGGGCGCATGAATTTGCATCACGAACATCTCCGTTGCGGGGACGGCTGTGTCTGTTGTGTCAAGCAAACGTGCGTTCTTGGGTGGCCTATTGTCTGGGTCGCAAGGCAGCATATCACTATGGTTGCATTCGTATAGTCTTTCCTGGTTCAAGGCCTCCCGAGCGTGTGTAAGTTCGGCGTACTCGTACTCATGGAACATCAGCCACATACTGTCCCAAGACTCAGCCACCGTGTGTGGCCTGGGCGGTGGAGCGCGATTGGCGAGCTCGTAGGTGGTGTTTGCATGGTATAGTGTACCGCCCGACCAATGGAGACGAAACCTCTCGGAGGAGTCTCCGACGCACCAGGACAGAAACGGCAAGGCCTCCCGGGATTTGTGGGGACGGAGTTTGAGGAGGAGGGAGCTGGGGCTCGGGAGTCGTTGGAGAGGGAGAAGTGAGGCGGTGAGAAATTCGGTCGGGTGCCGAGACGGTCAAAACGTACGGACGGCGGACGGACGCTGCAATGGCTGGACGAGACTGAGTGCGCTGGCTCAGCATGCAGTCGCTCCGGGGCACCGCAAGGAACGAACCTAGTCTGATCTTAATGGTGGTGATGGGTTGAGAGGTGGTGGTGCCTGTACGTACCCAGCCGGCCTGCTGCCATCGACAGTCGAATCACCTCCCATTGATCGACGCCTGAGAATCGAGTTCATTGTAAACCGTCCATGATGCACTGATGGCTTGCACTTCCCGATTCGTCAGGACAAGCCACACAACTCGTCGTCTGTCCCCGCTGCGTCACAAACAAGAGGGTGCAGGCCAGGCGCGATCCAGGGGAAACTCCAGCTGGACTGCTTAAGCTTGGGCTGTTGCAGAAATCCCAAGCGAAATAGCTTTCAACCACGCAACGCCTTGTTGCATGGTGGCGGTGGTTAGCACAGTCCTGCCCAAGATAAGTGCATGTCAAAGGGGGCGCCGCCCCCCAAACCCATCAGTCGGCCTGATCACGCCGCAATAGGCAACGTAGGGATCTTGACTTGGTGAGCATCTTGGGTTCTGATACGGGCTACGAAAGGGGGGCACATTGGGTCGGACTAGGACGCCCGACACAACTGGCAAGTTGGTCGGTGGCCCGCAGGTCATGGCGAAGCCACCGTCGCAGGAGGTCATTTTGAAAAGACGCATGGCGCGGGGCTATCGACGCCGCCGCCCATAGGGCTCGGGCATGTGGTAGTCGACGGTGTCTTTGGCTTCTTGTCAGCTGCCATCCCATGTCCCTGCGACAAGGGCGCCATTGCGGACGAGAGAATCTGTACGGATGCCGTCGTTGGCGATAGAGACCGGCGCTGTTTGACAGTGCTTGCGTTAGCTTCCCAGCCAGCTTGATCGCCCCTCCGCATTCCCAACCCCTTGCCCTGCGCTTACACTACAATGGCAGGCGTAGGTCCACCAACCCGACAAACTGGACAAGGGAAAAGGGGACATAGGGTCCCAATAAAGTGAACCCAGACGCGATTTGGACACGTCGAGCCGAAGGAGAGGATGGGTGCATTCGATTGGGAATGAAAGGCACACACATGAAACCGTAACGTGGGGAACGATCTACCTCGGGGAACGAGAGTCACAGCTGGTGCGTGAGGACAGCGGTGGGGCTTCCGCAGGCAGAGTGCTAGAGCGAGCTCGTTCCCTGTCCCAGCATGGCCAGGCCATCTTGTCAATTGCGGGAAGGGAGCGATCAATCATGCGAACCCGGAACTTTGACTTTGGGCCGATGAGAGGGCCGTGCTTGTTGGCAGTGGTGGTCGAGCGAGACTGCGTCCTTGTGTGGACCTGGAGATCATCTCCGGTGTAGCGTGACTTGTGCTGGTAACGGCATGAAGATTCAAATCTCAACCTTGGCCGTGAATGAGGGGAGAGGGTGATTCGCCAGGACGTGTGGCCGGTAGGCTCACCGTTCGGGGCTGAAATGTCCTGCAAGGGCTCGCGGGCAAGGGGGGTGGATTGGATGAGTTTTCCGCCATGTGGAGGAATCCCGATGACTTCCAAAGTATCTTTGAGATTCCAGTGTGTGGCAAGCTGGCAAGGCCACAAGATGAATGGCTCCTTCGCCCTTTGCAGACAAGTGAGAATGCGCCAGGCTCTGGAATTCCTGCTGATACCCCGAGAGGCCGACAAAGAAGCAGCTTCGGAGCAGAGTGTGAGGTTTCGTGGGGTGATGGATGTTACTGGCTGGACTGGGCTGAACGAAGTCTAAAACCTTCGGGGTTGATGACTGGCCACTGATGGGCATGTCGGTTGGCCGCTAGGGTAGGAAGGATTGACGATGGTTGGCCGACTGCCCTTCGTGTTCCGTTAGCTGACGGTTAAGCTGGTGACATGTATTGCCAAAAGGCCCAGGGATTGTCTCAGAACATGGCGATGGCGTTGAGTGTTTCGTTTCATCAGCACCACGGGACACTTAACCGTTTGCGGCATTCTTGGTGCTGCTGAATTGCTGATGTAGGATGGAAATCATCGTTCATGGTGATGTTCGAAAACGAGAAAGTTGCCCAGGCGGGATTGGCTGCGCCGTAACGTGGTTTGCGGGCGTTGGCCTTTGGGGGACAGCAAAGTCTAAAGTGCGTAGTTCCCCGGTCATCAAAATCCTGCACGGGAGGCGGCAGCACGAAGGGAGTGATGCGTACCAACTCGGCATTGGCTGCAGAATAGCTTGCTTTGTTAGGTGATGCTCTCCGCCTCATGTGCGGGTCACAGAGCAAAAGCAAAACCGCAGAGGCCCGAGCAGGGCATTTGTTTGTTGATCACTTGTGACGGCGGCGCGACAGGCCTGGCTGCAGACTTGTTGTTGCTGCTAATTGCGGCAGCAGCGGCGGCGGCGAGGAAGCAGATTGCAGGCAGGGAGCGGAAGCGTCTCTCGAGACGAACAAGACAGCACAGCCAGATCTGGGCGGCAGCCCAACAACAGCGGCAGGACCGACTTGGTGCAGGCCGGTAGGAAACGAGATGAATCACGGAGGAGCGAGCGCCCCCAAGAGGCGAGGGGCAGCGCGGCGGCGTATCGGCGGCGTGTCGGCGTCAGGTCAAGAAAGGTCGGTCGCGACGCGGGCCGGTTGCTTCCAGCGGTCGGCGACCACGCGGCGTGGTGCTAGATGTGCGTCGACACTGTTGTACGTTCCAAGGTTCCCTTCTTGATCAGGTAAGGCGAGGCAAGGCTCATCGATACGCTGTTTCAGTGCAGGGGGCCGAAAACAAGAATAGCAGAGACCCCACGCTCATTGGGCCAGACGCCATACGGAGATAGGTGAAGGAGGGTTCGTCGCCAGCGCGGAACCGAGTTCGAGTTCGAGTTCACGGAGGGCCCTATTCTCCTTGGCCGTGGATCGATTGGCGTAGAGGCCGAGAGAGAGATGCCCATCGCTTGTTTCATCTGCACCCTCAACGGAAGACGCGGCCACCAATGAGCCGCGCGCATCTGTCGTGTCAGGCAAAGTCCTTGGGTCGACGTCCCTGACAGGCTGACAAGCTGGGGTGGGGAGGCGCGGAAAGCTGACGTGCGTTGCTCTGCTCTGCTTGGTTCTTGTTTGGTGCTGAGCTGGCGGTTGATGAGCCGTTTCTTCTCTCTCTCCATTGGATGCAGGCACGGCACCGGAGACGCACGATGCAAGGGAGGGCGCGACTGCCCGGAGCGAGCAGGCAATGTGCGAAGTACGTACCTGATTATGCGTACCGTCGTTGGCCAGTCAGATGGCAAGAAGCAACTCTCCAAGAGGAGCAGCGGCCAACCAGGAGGACGCAGACTGACAGCATATGCAAAGAGGAGCGAGATGTCGTGGATGGGGGAGGAGAATGAACGAAATGGCCGGGGGCGGGTCATCCTGGTCCCCTCCCTTCCTTTTTCCCCCCCTCTCTTTTTTTTTCTGTTGCCCCTCCGTGTCTCTCTGGCGCGCAGAGTTCGTACCTTTTGCGGATATGTGCTGCAGTCTCTCGCTTGGGTTGGATGAAATGCTCCCGCTGCTTGTTTTGAGAGACATGGGCCCTTGCTTGTGGGATCGTGTCTTGGTGTTTCTGCAACCACTGGCCAAAACAGCATCAGCTCTGGCGAGCAGCGGAACGGGGTGGACGGGTGGCTCTCTCAACCGAGCTGTGATGGCCAGTCAACGGCCTTCGTGAGACACTCAGTGAAGTTGGCCATGGTCGCCGTCGTCGTCGACAGCCGGCGGGTTTCGTCCTGCAGCCGCCTCCTGCCCATGGCCATGCCGGTTCCCTGGTACGGGACGCAATCTTGCTTCGTCTGGGCGGGTGGCCTTGGTGCTGGGCCGGGCTTGCAAAAGTAAATATATCAAAGTCATCCCTCACCTCGGCGCCTCTTGCACTATATCTCATCCCTGTGTCCTCCTCCCTCTTGAGTCTCGCGCCTTGTCTGGTTGGACTTGACTTTCATTTCCAAATCAGTTGCATCATCGTCGGCATTCGAGGGCTGTTGTATTGAATACGACAACTGGCTTGGCTCTTTTCCGTGCTCAACAGCACCATCACCGACCGAGCCTCACCGCCGACAGAAGCAGGGAGACGGACAGGCTGACCGAAAGCCACCCGGCCTACCACCACGCCGAACGCCTTCACCCGATTCATCTGCAACAGCCGGCCTGTTCAATACGAAGCGGACCTGTTCTGTCCTTGTTTTTTCCCCTGGCTCGGACTCTATTGTCTACTACCTTGTTGTTGTTCTGGATACCTGGTTCCTCGTCCGATCTCCGCGCTATCGAACCCCTCCGTTGCTGGCTGGCCATCGCGTCTCTGTCCCCAAGCTCCTTCCCGCCCAACGACTGTGCATTCCAGTCGCTCGTCTCCGCCCCACACCAGCTCTCCCGCCGGTAGCGCCTTCCACCTGCTGCACTCGCACCGTCCGCCGCTCCTGCTCTCGACGCCCTCGTGTCCTTCCGTCCCCTTCTGGCCCTGCCTCCCGCCCTTTGTACCAACAGCACCAGCAACCTGGAACTGAATATTGTCCTCGCTGGATCTATTGGATTTTTTTGTTGTTGCATCACCGCTGCCCTGTCGTCGACTCCTGTCCCCAGCTCAGTCCGCCTCCGCCAGTCTGAGTTAAAAGGCTGAGCCCAGCCTTCGCCATACGATCAATCGTCCTCACCATCACCGCCATCGGCATCACCACCACACATCACCAGCCCTTCTCTCGCTCAGCCATTTCCCCGCGTGCTTATCCTGCGTACCCTTTCTGCCCGAGGCACAGCGCTCCAGACCCAGACTTTGGAGTCCGCCCACTCGATACTCGTGCATCAAGTCGTGCAGCAGCAAAAGCCGAGACACACCACACCAAACCAGCACCGCTGTCAACTTGGACCGCCGGTGCCGTTCACATCTCGATTGACACCTCGCCCTCGTGTTCAGTTCCGCCTTCGATTCTGCCCGAAAGCCTCGACCCTTCGACGAGCACACCCTGCATCGTAGCGTGTGTGGTCCCGAATCAATCCCATCCATCCAATCCAGCCGACGCCATCTGCCCAACTTGGACAACCCCTGCTTGCGGCTTCCCATTCGCAGAAAACAGCCAGCACCGCCTCGCGCCCAACTGGCCAGAACCGAACCTGCACTTTGCGAGCCAACAAAGTACCGGCTACCTTGTCCGCCGCGCACGCTCGCCCCAATATTCCACGTACCCCGTACTCTCCACCGCATCGTCTATCCGAGTGGAAAGCGGGTTCCCTTTGGACAAGCGCATTACCAAAGCCTCACTCTCACGGTTCATTATTGTGGTCATCCCAGGACGCTGCTAAACCTTCCTCTGCATGCTGGTTGCCTGCCGTCATTTCTCCGGCTCCCTCGTTCATTGCATCGTGGGCTTTTCGTCGCATCGAAAGATTTCAGACTGGGTCCATCCCGAGCCTTCACGCTTGATACTTTTCCCCCTGTAACGGCTATATCGTCTTAATTCATCTTTTGGCAACACGCTGCCGGACAAACTCGAGTCTGGCCCTAGCTCCAACTTTGCTCGCAAAGGACTGTCAATATCCCCCCCCGTCTTCGACCGCCGCCTCGCGTTTTCCGTCTTCGGCTCCCGGCTCAACAAAGCCCAGTCAGCAAGCACCCTTTGTCACCCTGCTGCCGACTTACACACGCGCTGCCTGCATCAGCATCGCATCCGCCGCGGCCCCGAGAACAGTTCATCAACAATCGACAATCATCAAACGCCGTCCGCTGGTTCGGAAGCCTTGAGATCAGCAATCAGCAACCAAGCTGCTGATAATCCGCATCTCCCACGGATCCCGCTCTACCGCTTTTACCGCCTCGAGCAACTAATTCATCCTTCTCGTCCCGCTCGCTCCGCCAAGTGAGCACGACCCAACCGTCAATCAATCACTCAATCAATCCGGTTCAGTTTGAATCGCGGTCCGTTGGCTCAATCTGTCCTAGACGCATCATCTCATTTCGTCGAGCACCAAGAAATCGCATCGTCGTCTTGACCCTTTCTCCCAAACCCAAACCCAAAACCGCACTCCCTGACTCGCCCTGGTCGTTTTACTTGACGCCGTCACCTCCTCACCCGCAACCCTCTCCAAGCGCTTGGCAACTTTGGCTCGGCCATCTCATCCGCTTGCAGACATTCAAAACTCGGCCTATTCCTCGATTCGTCATAGGCCGCCGGGCATTTTTTTTTTTTCCTTCCCAGAGTTTTGGGTTTTCGTCTCTCCTTGACTGCCATTGTCGTCAGTTTCAACAATCGCAACATCGTTTAGACGCCGTCGTGGACACCTCTGCTCTCAGCTCAAGGGAATTCACCCGACCAGCGCCCTTCGTTGCAACTCTGCACCACCTCCACCAGCTGCCATCGTCGTTGGCGTCTTCTTTCACTCTTTGCAAATCGCCACCTACTCGCCGACCTCGCCGAAGGTGACCCGCTCCAGCCGCATTCACCACCAACCATCAGAACACAGCAATACTGCAGCTAGACTGCCGTGTGTTCCGCAACGTTCTATTTTGCATTGCCAAGGCCATTCGATCAGAGTCACTATCGCGAGATCTTCGCAACGGAAGAGATCAAATTGTCTGGGCAGAACTGAACTGTGAGAGAGAGTTGCGCCACAGCCCCGCCTCCGAGATCGAGGTCAAGTCCAGCAGCAGCAGCAAGAAGAAATTGCCATCCGCAAGCACCGACTCTGCAACCCGCCAAATCCAGACCCCCCTGCCGGCTAGTCCGCCCCCTTGCGCCCTCGCTTCTTTTCTGAGATTTCATATTCACACACCTTCGGGACTTTCTTCGCACCCCCTTCCAACCACACACCCCCTGCCACCCGCAACCAAAGCACGCCCCTCCCCTTGCCCGCTTGCACACCCCTGCACCCCTGGGATCTACAGCATTCCAGCCCACCCCAAGCATCCAAGCCCCCCAGCAGGCACTTCCGTCGGCGTCCTGCTGAGACTCCCTAAAAAACTAACCCCCTACTACGCTAGCACTTGACTAGCGACCCCCTGACAACCTGCCCACTCAGCCTCGTGGACCGCACGTCACCCACTGACGAAGAGCTGTTCCGCATCCCTCACTGCCGCTGCTACCAGGCCCATCCCCAAAGCCTGGCCCCAGCACTTGCGACGAGGCACATGAACCTCGCACCACACGCCCGTACCCTCCTTTTCGTCTAATATATCAGCCCAGGCTGCCCGTCTGCAATCCTTTTCACTCTCCCCTCATTTCGTCACCCTTCAACGACTTCAACAACAATACCCAAAGGAAGCATCCTTCAACCCTCAAGGAACCCTACCTCATACGGTTCCCACCCTCAACCGACCTTCCGTCATCCACAGGATACCCCCCCAACAACAACCACCCTCACACATACACACACACACACACACACACACACACACGACACAATGGAGTCACGGTCACATCTCAGCTTGGCCGAGCTCAACGCCGCCGCCCTTGACCATTTCGTCTACCAGCCCGTTAGCAAGTCGATGATTTCCTACCTGGCTGGTGCCGCCTATAATGTCATCGCATGCGACAGTGCTTTGATGCCTCCCGCATCCGCAGAAGCATATCGCCAACAGCAGCTTCCCCCGACACCGCCCAGGACACCCGAACCCCGCGCTGTCCGCTCCGAAGACGCCGACCTGCCCACGCTCGAGGCCTTCATCACGCAGCTCGTTGTCTCCTCCAACGTCCAGGTCCCGACGCTCATGTCGACCCTTGTCTACCTCACTAGACTCAAGTCTCGTCTGCAACCCATGGCCCGCGGCCTTCGATGCACCACCCACCGCATCTTTCTTGCTGCCCTCATCTTGACCGCCAAGTACCTTAACGACAGCTCACCCAAGAACAAGCACTGGGCTACCTACAGCCATGCCAACAACGACTTCTCCAACTTTGGCTTCAGCAGGACGGAAGTCAACCTGATGGAGAAGCAGCTTCTCTTCCTCCTGGACTGGGACCTGAGAATTACCGAGGAGGATCTCTACCGCGAGCTTGATCCCTTCCTGGCACCTGTTCGCGCCGAAATTGAGGCCAAGCACGCTCGCCGCATGGCACGCCGTCGCAAGCAGGAGGAGGAGATGCGCCGGAGACAGGAGGAGTTGTACAACATGGCCGCCTACCCCAGCCCCCCCTCCTCGCGCGCCAGCTCTCGCTCGCGACAGGAGACGCCGGATCACGCCCGCACTTACAGCGGCTCTTCCATCACCCCTCCCGGCCTGTGCTACAGCAGCAGCTACGGCAGCTCCATCAGTTCCTACGCTCCTTCGGTAGCATCAAGCCGCTCTCAGTCGCGGGCCACTACGCCGCTGGACAACCCCGCCGACGAGCCGTACATGTACGTGCCCAACGGCAGCCTGTACGACTCGCCAGTCGAGGTACACATCGAGCAGCCGGCATCAACTCTGCCGAAGCGGAAGCCACTTCTTCCCTACGAGATCAGCACCGAGGAGCTGCGCGACATGCAGGACGGCACCAAAGCCAAGCGAGCCCGCATGGGCCGCGGCATGTGGGGTCGCGTTTTCGGCGGTGCCGTGACAGTGCGGTAGACTGTTGATTGCACGGATTTTTTTCTTTGTTACAGCCTCGTCTTTTTTACGTTTTCCTGCGTTTTGAGCCTCCCCCAAAAGCATGGTGTTGGATTGTGCTATAGAGACAGCAACGGGGGAACAGACTTGATTTTTCTTTTCTTCTACTACTCCTCCCGAGGGCGTTGGGTAATGGGGACTGGTACATGGAACACGAATAGAGGATAGAGCATCCTCGGGCATTTGCATATATGGATCGGTGTTGGGCGGACATTCATGGACATGATTTTTTTCTTCGTCAGGTTGTTTGGCATCCTCGCATGGTAGAGGATCGTGGGATTCGGACTGGACTTGGGAACGCTGCCGCATAGAACGGCCAGCACATATCGTATAGCGTAGCAGAAATACGCCTGGGCTGACAAGACCTCACCCATCAAATGAAAACACAGCGGCATGGCCGCTTCCAAACAACACAACCGTCCCGAGTCTCTGGTTTCGTGAACGGCAATTGGCATGATGATTCCTCCCGCTTGCAGCCTCGGCCTGTCTGGGGTTCCGGGGTGGTGGTCTAGAACGGTTGGCGCTAGTGGTGGGCAGTTCTCCCCTACCGATGCCCTCGTGATCTCGGATGCAGCGAGCGGGTGCGGGCGGAGGGGCCCGGAATGGATCGCATTCAGCTTCACATGCGAGACATTGGGCATGCTTACGCTGCGGTCATCCAGACGGCACCTCGCGTCTGTCTGCCTGCATCTACGGTAACGTGGCCAGACAATTTTACCCTTTTTTTCTCGTCTGCTTCTTCTTCTTCTTTCCCTTCTCCCACGGGACCCTTGAGGACGCATTCAATCCTGCTCCGTCACCGACGGGCACCGTGTTGTCGTGGTCTATCCCCCAACAGCCTCTGCGACCCCGCGCGCTGGGGCCCGCGCGCTTGCTTGCACGGGAGGGAAGGGGAGCCCCGCAGACGGGCGGTACTCGCCAACTCGCGATAGAGTCGGCGAGCAGCCGCAGGCACAACGAATGCATGACTGGGTCCCAGAGTCTATCGACCCGTGTCGTGCATCGCACCGACGTCGCGAGCAGTCGACGTCAGTGCCGCTGGGGGTTTTGGGAGGGGGTGGACATGAGTCGGGTTCTTTCCAGTCTTGCTACAACCTTATGTCAGGGTGGGTGCGTTGCGTTGCGTGTGTGTGCGTGTGTGTGTGTGTGTGTGTGCGGGTATGCCTTGGAAGCCTTGGGGAAATGTTCCCGGGCCCAGGCGAGGAAGGAAAACCTTGATCGCAGATCACCGATTGCAACGGTCTCGTCGCGGCTTGCAATGTGCCGGCGACGGCTGCGGTAGCGAAGCGATGGACTTGGAGGAACGAGGCAAGGGCGGGCGGATGTCGCGGAAACTACCGTTCATGGCGGTCGTGGGCTTTCGGAAGGGAGTGCGTCCCGCAGGCCGGGGACGTTTCCTCCCTTCTTCTCGTTTTGGTTTTGTTTGTTGTGTGCCCTTGCAGGAAAGGGAATAGGGCGACGAGAGAAAGAGAGAGAGACGGAGAGAGGAGGGCGGATCTAGACGCACGGGGTTGGACGGGCGGACGGACGGAACGGGGTTGCGCGGATACGGGTGCGACTACAACAGTAGCAAGCGAGGCTAGCGGTCGACGACGCCGGTGCCGGTGAGTGGGTTCCGAGAGGTCTGGGCCTTGGGGGGGTGGTGTCTACCCGGGGCGGTGGACGAGATGTCAAATCATCGCTACGGAACTAGCCAGTCTAGCGCACTGATTGGCGGAGGGTTCGCCGTCGGGCATCGCCCACCCGAGACTTGTCGGTCAGTGATGGGGGTTGAAGAAAGGCTTGCGGGGGATCCCGGAAATCTGGTGCTCCTCCTCCTCCTATGGACGGTTTCGTTTCTGCATCCAGAGAAGGAAATTCAATAACAAGGTCCCGCGATTGGCTGGCGACTGGAATGCGGTTCATGACGTCGCGGAGAGGGCATCCAATGTTCACTGGGACAATGCTCGGCATATCGATTGAGCCCTTTGACTTTGTTCTTCACAACGAACGAATAAACGGTCTGGAGAGGCACGCAGAGTTCAAAGGTTTCACCCCTCGCAACCGCCATGCATGGCGTTTGGGCGATGCAGAGCAAGGTTCCGGAATGCAGCATGCAGCCCCGTCACTGACAAGTGTCATTAGGGGTCCAGTACGGTGACGTTCTTGATAAGGGTTGGGTGGAAGGTTGAAATGCCCAAGGGCAGGGAGGGGTTGCACATCGAGGGCGGCAGGCTTTGCTTGGCGACTTGGGCCTCGCAGGCGCGGGGATCTTGCCTGTCAGCGACGGTACACGTGTGTGCTCTATGCGGGAGTGATCCTCGACCAGGCATCATCGCCATGGGAAGAATCAAGGTCGTTGCAGAGGCACCGCATCCTTGGTCATCTTCGGCTTGGATGTGGATATATGTCCGCTGTCCCCTTTTGAGGAAATGTCGGTCAATGATCCGTCGGAGGGGTGTGTGCGGCGATGGACATGTTGGACATGTGGGCGTTGTCGGGCGTGCGACATTCGCTGGGAGAGGAAGTGGCTGGGGGGCCGATGTCAGGAATCAGGATTTAGGCTCCGACCCCACGCGCGGATCATGAGGTGCAGCATGCTAAAGCGGGTGCTGGGGAATCATTCGTGAAAGTGGATGGAATTTTCGTGCATGTCCATGTCCGCGTCGATGGACGTGTGTCTGAGAGGTCGTGATCCTAGAGACCTACCGCGTTGTGCTTGCACACTTCGTATTGCCTGTGGGCAAGGACGGAGCTCACCCCTGCTGGCCGGCGGTCGGGGTCGGGGTGGGTCTGCAGTCCGGGTCGGGGGCTGGGGATGAGTCACGAGGTCGGGGCCAAGCTGGTGGTCGGATGTCTGTCCATCGCAACGTTGGTCGATTTGCGAGGTACGCCACATGTCACCTGTGCCACTTGACATGTCTAATGAGATACGGAATTTCCCCTTGCGGTTGGTTGACAGTAAGCCCGTGTCTGCCTCTCAGCTCGCCCGACGCCCGCGGTGCCGCGGTCTGGCATAAGCCCGCCCCCGGATTCGTGAACATGGGCCGTGGCAAAGGTCGCTTCGCGCCAAGGTCCAGCGACTGGAACCCTGCCTGCAAGCCCGCGGTCCCGCGAGCCCGAGTGCTCCGGCTGGGCAGACCGCGAACTGGGCCTGCTGCGGTCATCGTCATTTAGATTCATTACCGATGTGGCTCTGGCCACTCGTTCATTCTCCTTGGTTGTTGGTAAACTTTGCATGTGACCTATGGGTAGTTGTGGAAATTCTGTTGGTCCGCAACTCTTCATTTCGAGGCTCTGTTGAACCTAACAGCCGTCGGGCGGTGCTGCGCCGTCTCAGCCCCAGGCGAACAACAGGGTCGTTGAAAGCGTGATCGCATAGTCGCCAATACTTTTTGGGTATTCTTGGCGACACAAACATGGGCCGTCTCGTTCCTCAACCATTGCAAGGCGTCCGAGCACATTGTTGCTGAACCAGTCTGAAGAGGATGCATCTGGCTCAGCCCGTAGCTGGTGGCCGCACTACAGAGCAACGGACGCTAATACTGTGTCGATCAGCGCATCATTGGCAGTGCTAAAGGATTGACACCATGTTCGAGACGATGTTTGTTGATCCTGATCGTGAAGTGCGGAGGACATGCACAGCCACACTTCCAGATGAGTGGGCTGACAGGGAAGCCAGCGAGGCCAGCTGCGATTGCCTCTCGTTGACCAGAAAGCAAACAGCGAAACCGACCCAAGACTTTGTTCCCCATGCGGGTGCTGGGATATCTGTGGGTAGTTGCTCCTGAGTTTGACATGGCTGACACAGCCTGAGCGGCTTGTCCGATGTCGACACAGCCATGAGGCTTGAACTGCGTCTATTCGCCGTGCTCTCAAAACGGCGTGGTGCTGTCCCAATGACCATGACTGCGGGTTTGCTCGAGAAGCTCGGTAGGGCATCGTGTTTCGGATATGTTCGGATCCTTTGCTGGTCAGGCATCCTGTGATCCGAGCAATCGAAAGGTGACCCAGCGCATTGGTACAAAATGCCTCTCGCCGCCCCTGCAGAGACGGTTTGCAGCCGAACGCAACGAGGGCAGTCCGAAGGGCCATGGAGGAGGATGCTACATGAGGCTGCTCGTGTGTCCATTCCCCATCGTCCACCATCGTAAAATCCATCCTTGCTCATCACTATCGCAAACAATGGGACTGCGGCTCGGTACTCACAGTCCAAGGTGGCTAGCGTATTGCCTCTTACGAATGATCTCGGGAGCCGGAGGCATTTGCATGGTCAGCGGTTTGCTCCCAACGAAAGCTCGAAAGAGCCCGAATGGGCTCGAATGGCAGGGTCCGAGATCGACAGGGACAGTGACATGGATACCGAATAGAAGACCGCCGGATTCCCGAGTTCTCGATGAGCTGGTGAATGGGGGTTGCTGGTGCTTAGAAATCGGGGGCCACGTGTGGACCTAGCTGCGGCTAGCGGCTAGCGCATTGCGGGGGAGGCGCTACAGGCGCCGCTGGGCGGGTTTACCACTGGATACTATCAGCTTGAACATGGATTACTTGAGTCGAGGTGGCTCTGAATACGTGGTGTTGGGCCGTGGGTGAAGGTGGAATGCCGTCACGTTGTTTCCATGGTCCAGGCCGCAAGCGCGCTCGGTTTGGCGTGTCAACGTGCCCCCTTGAGGCACCCAAATGAAACTGGAACGGACCCATTTTGAGCAGATTACGTCACGCGCTGCGCTTTTTGTGCTTGCAACACAGTGCGTTGACAGTGTTTGCACTCCATCGTCGGGCAAAATGGACAGTGCAAACACGGTGTTTCTGAAGAAAAGTGGTGAGCCGCTGACTCTGACACCTGAGAAATTCTGCACCGCACAAAACGCGCACCCAAAAGAGGCAAGACCAATCTGTCAAGCATTTCAAAGCAGCACAATTGCCGCGAAGTGAAAAGTCAAATGTCGAGTGATGGCCAGGCACAGGAGATAAAACCATAGTTTGCACTCCCTCGGTCATTTCCATTTGTTTCCTCCTTGCTGGGCGAAGGAGCCGCAACATAAACTGGGCCAACAGACGATGGGAAAACTCGGACACGGAGCCTGAAGCACTACACCATCTTTTCCCCAGCATCCCGGCCTTAATCTCTGCTTCATTCACCAGCTCGGGAGTCTTTTGCATACTGCCCAGAACACAGAGCGACCCTCAAGGAAAAGACACAGCCGGAGCTGGCCCGAGCAGACGTCTTTCTGCCGCCTAATCAATCGTCTTGTATCCTTCCGTCACCCTTTTGGTAAGCTTGTCCCTTGTATCTCCCTCGCCACATCGCCACATTCCTGGCCTCGGTCCAGCGGCGCACTCCCATCCCTGTGTACCGTCCCTGTCGATCCCCTCGTGTGTATCAGGCACAGATACTCCGACGACAACCACGACGACGATCACAAGAGCACTCGCTGATCAGCCCTCAGGCCTATCACCATGGACGACGGAAGGAGCTCCCGCATCACCACCTCCTTTCTGCTGGCAAACCTGCACTGCCCGTCGTGTGTGTCGTCGATCCAGCAGGCCCTCCAGGAGTCATGCAGCCACGATGTGATTTGGGTCTCACCAAACGTCGTCACGTCCGTCGTCACCATTGAACACAGACACACGCCAACTCCTGATATCACCATCCGATGCATGGCCAAGTCACTTCAAGATGCTGGATTTGAGATCTGCGGTGTCACTACCACGGCTGCTACCGACACCGACCTGGAGACAATCACCCAGAGCCAACCGCAAACTTGCGTGAATGGCTCCCCTCACAACGGTGCCCTTGATGGGCTGCTTTCCTTCGCGCCTAGATGGTCCAGTGAATCACCCGAGGCCCAGCGGGAGGCCCATCTTCTCAACTGCAAGCAGTGCCGCGAGTCCGAGGACTCTTCTCATAGCGAAGACCGAGGTGTGCCGTCAGATTCCAACGGACATCAGAACGGCTTGCGAAAGTCAACAAGCAAAAGCAACGGCCTTGCGAGCGTGAAGGACATGGCATCGGACGGCTCAAAATGGAGAGCAACGCTCTCTGTTGGCGGCATGACGTGCGCGTCCTGCGTGAATGCCATCAGAGAGGAGTTGAATAAACGGGATTGGATTGACAATGCCACCGTTAACTTGGTCACCAACAGCGCCACGGTTGACTTCTCGGACAAGTCCAACGCGGTGCGGATCGCCGAGGCCATCGAAGACATGGGTTATGATGCCAACCTTGACAATCTCACGGAACTCGACGACAACGGTGATGAGGGCA
The DNA here is from genome assembly GCA_022836555.1 of Colletotrichum tofieldiae. Lineage (NCBI taxonomy): Eukaryota > Fungi > Ascomycota > Sordariomycetes > Glomerellales > Glomerellaceae > Colletotrichum > Colletotrichum tofieldiae. Next base: position 5,280,701 of record BQXV01000003.1, on the reverse strand, counting down.
GTGGGGACGACAGCGAGAGCGAAAAATGGAGGGTAACTGTGGCCATCGGCGGCATGACTTGTGCCTCCTGTGCCAACACCATCACAGAACAGTTGAATAAGAAGGATTGGATCTCCAACGTCGCGGTCAACCTAGTTGCTAATAACGCTACAATCGATTACACCGTTGAAGGGAAGCAGGACGAGATCGTCCAGTCTATCGACGATATGGGATACGACGCCACCCTGGATACCGTAACGAGAGTCAGGTCTGAGGAGAAGGGCGCGAAGCAGCGAACGGTCCAAATCTTGATCAAGGGCTTGTACTGCCAACACTGCCCTAGCCGAGTGACGCACTCTCTCACATCATTCACGCATCGATTGAAGGTGGTTTCCCCGCCTAGTCACGAGAAGCCTCTAGTAACCGTCAAATACACACCCGACGCACCATTCTTCACCATTCGGCAAATTCTGTCCGTCATCGATGCCGCCGACCCTTCGTTCAAGGCGTCCATCTACCACCCTCCCAGTCTCGAGGAGCGATCTAAGCTCATCACCCAAAAGCACCAACAGCAGCTCCTCCGACGAGTCTACTTGACTTTCCTGGTGACCATTCCCACTTTCGTCATTGGAATCGTTTACATGAGTCTGGTCCCCGACTCGAACCATGGAAAGCATTATCTCATGAAGCCGTGGATCTCGGGCCTCAACCGAGCGCAGTTTGCTCTGTTCATTCTCGCCACGCCCGTGTACTTCTTCGGAGCTGACGTCTTCCATGTCAGAGCGGTCAAGGAGATCAGAAACCTGTGGCGCCCGGGAAGTAAGACGCCCATTCTTCGACGTTTTTACAAGTTTGGAAGCATGAACATGCTCATGTCTCTTGGCACAACCATCGCCTACGTCTCGTCCATTGGCCAGATGGTTTCTGCTGCTATCAGCAAGCCTGCCGAGGTTGACGACACTCACTTTTACTTCGATTCGGTCGTTTTCTTGACGCTATTCCTCCTGTTGGGTCGTTTGATCGAATCCTACAGCAAGTCCAAGACGGGTGACGCAGTCGAGATGCTGGGTAAACTGCGTCCGACTACCGCCATTCTCGTCACCAAGGATTCCATCGGAAAGACCACCGACTCCGTCGTTGGAGTTGACATGCTTGAATACGGAGACGTCGTTCGTGTGCCCCATGGCGCTTCGCCTGCAGCGGACGGCATCGTAGTTCAGGGCGAGAGCAGCTTCGACGAGTCTAGCTTGACGGGCGAGTCTCGGTTGATCAAGAAGACCCCCGGCGACGAGGTTCACGCCGGCACGGTTAACAAGGACTCGGCCATTCAAGTTCGTATCACAGGTGCTGCTGGAGCGTCTATGCTGGACCGGATCGTCTCTATCGTTCGCGAAGGTCAGACCAAGAGGGCGCCTATGGAGCGCGTCGCCGATGTGCTAACGGCTTACTTCGTCCCGATCATCACATTAATCGCCGTTGTCACTTGGCTCACCTGGATGATTCTCGGGTACGCTGGCGCCGTTCCTGGACAGTACCTCGACTCCGAGAGCGGATGGGCCGCCTTTGCCCTGCAATTTGCCATTGCTGTCTTCGTTGTGGCTTGCCCTTGTGGTCTTGCCCTGGCGGCTCCGACGGCCATTTTTGTCGGTGGCGGTCTCGCCGCAAAGCATGGTATTCTTGCCAAAGGAGGAGGCGAGGCATTCGAAAAGGCCAGCAATGTCGATGTCGTCGTCTTCGACAAGACCGGTACACTGACTGTAGGCGGCGAGCCTAAGGTCACTGACTCGAAGTTATACCTTGACAAGGAAGACGGCTTTAGCTTGGAGTCTAGCATGGTTTGGGCTACCCTGTGGGCAATCGAGGAGAACAGCAGTCATCCGGTGGCAAAGGCCATCGTATCCTTTTGTACCACGCAGACCGAGGCCTGGGTCCACGTCGATGACCTCCAGGAGCTCCCGGGCAAGGGAATGAAGGCAACGAACCGTGGAGAGAAGCCAGAGGAGTCTTTCGACATGATTGTCGGCAACGAGTCTCTCATGCGCGATCACGCTGTCAACTTCGCCGAGCGGGTGTCTTCTCAGCTTCAAAAGTGGAAGAGCGAGGCCAAGTCGGTCGCTTTGGTGGCTGTCAGATCCACCATGGCCGAGCCCGACGTCCCCTGGACCCTGGTCGCAGCGCTGTCTATCTCCGACCCCATTCGCCCGGAGGCAGTCCGCATCATCAAGGCGCTCCAGGAGCAAGGAACCCGCGTCTGGATGCTCTCTGGCGACAACGTCGTCACCGCCAAGGCCGTAGCCAACCTCGTGGGCATTAACCCCGAGAACGTCCTGGCCGAGGTCCTTCCCTGGGAGAAGGCGGACAAGATCACGTACCTGCAGACGGTCCTCAAGGCGCGCGTCGGCCGGTCCCGTGAGCACGCCAGGAACCGCGCCATGGTCGCCATGGTCGGCGACGGCATCAACGATTCCCCCGCGTTGACCAAGGCCGACGTCGGCATCGCCATAGGAAGCGGCAGCGATGTGGCCATCTCGAGTGCGGATTTCGTCCTCGTCACCAGCGACCTGCGCGCCGTCGTGACACTGCTCGAGCTCAGCCGGACGGTTTTCAGGCGTATCAAAGTCAACTTTGGGTGGGCAGTCATCTACAACATCCTCGCTATCCCCATTGCCGCTGGATGTCTGTATCCGATTACAACGAATGGGGGACAGCACGTGCGGTTGGACCCCGTCTGGGCGAGTTTGGCAATGGCATTGAGCAGCATCAGTGTAGTGTTAAGCTCGTTGGCCTTGAGGAGCAAGATCCCATGGCTAGGATTCCGGGCCAGGAAGATTGAGTAGTTAGGGACACCCTATTTACTTTGTATTGATATAGAATAGTTGTATACTAGAATCAATCGGAAGAAGCGTTGAGGACAAATCTTGACTTGCGATGTGTGTCAGGGACTATTTATCCGAGTGCCGAAGTATGATGTACACCATCGTCAATTGACCATCCACCGAATCAGTCATGGCATGGACGGGCATAATTGCCTTCGGTCCATTCCTTTCGTCCTTCGGCTCCTACCAGCAGTTCATATGCAATTTCAGATGCTGGGTTCCGGGAGCCTGAGAGAAGGCAGTGGTGCGCTTACGCGCTAGCCAGCTTGAACACTCTGAGATTTCCCTTGGTTATAACAAGATGAATACGCCAAGAAGAACAACGGAGGCTTTCATTTTGAGAAAAGGCATGCCCATGCCGAGCAGATGCTGCTATAATGACTTGTCTTTGAGTGTCTTCTGGATTGGACGCGGGAGGAAATAAGCGCTACACTGGTTAGTACACTTGTTGCTACAGTGTCTTTGGCCTACTTCTTGCCGGCAGATCGATTCTGTGGCAGTATCTGATGTCCTGAGCCCAACGTTTAAGAGCCCTTCATGGTAAATGGAGGAGGCGTGAGTAGACTATAAGGGGTCGATGGAGTAATCAGGTGGGCGATGGGATGCTAGTGATAGCCGGATGGTACATCACTAGACACTACGACAAGTGTTCTTGACGGGGTTAGATTTCAATGAAGAATTGCAATTGAGGCGAGAATACGTCGGACAAAGAAGCGAGGCAGACAGAGCGGCTGTAAGGACATTCTGACTTATCAACCACACTAACTAACGTTGAGAAACATCTTGAAGCAACCGGCCATTGTGTGAAGACCTAACACGACTCCCGGTGCAACGGCGCCCATGAACTCAGTAGTATTGTGTCTTATCCTGCCAATGGCTTCTTCTGGCACCTGGGGAACAATGACTAGGCTTACAAAACCAGAGTTGTCTAGATACTTGGAATCCAGGTGCTGAGCACTCATCGCGTCATCAAGTGCTGAGGGTTGGGCGAGGTTGGTCTCGCCGGGAGCGGAAGCCGGTACCGTCACCGAGCGGGTACCGCGCACCCGAGAGCCGGAACGGCCGACCGACAGCCTGGAGCCAATGGCTCCGGCAGTGAGACGCCCGGGCGAGATTGCCACCGACGAGTGTCGAATCTGGGGCGAAAGGGCCGCAAAAGAGGCTTGCGTTTCCGGATGGTCGAGCACGCAATTGCAAAGCCCAGACCAGATGGGCGGGTTTGGTAATCCAAGTGCACCGGCCGGGGGGCCTCGAGTGGATCGGAAATGGTGCAATGTGGGCCCGTCGCATGTGCGACCGGGACGCTCATTGGCGCGCGATGGCGCAATTGTTCCTTAGTCGCAATTCTCAAGCTTCAACAATTTCCAAACGCCGAGTTTCGCACGCGAACATGAGAGTCCCGTCGTTCAGGACGAGAGACGCCAACGGCGCTGCGCTGCGCATGGCTGGGTCTCGAGGTCGTCCCCCTGTTGCTTAACAAATGGCCATCTCTTTTTTCCCCCCTGCTTGACGCTTCGGGTCCTCGGTGGCTATGAGTGCTAAGGTAAGTCCGGCTAAAGGGTCCCCTTGTCCCGTCCTCTCTTCTTTTTTTTTTTATATGCTCGGATCCTGTTCGGAGTCTATCGAGGCGATACTTGACCTCTCACTCGCACCTTTCTCTTTTTCTCCTCCAACCTCAAGGTCCTCCTAGAACGAAGAAGCGCCTGTTTGCTCTCGTTTAGGTTGACGCAAGTGAAGTTTACTTGCTCTTGAGTGTGCCAATCGCTTCTGCAGCTACCATTCTTGTACGAGTGGTGAGGCTCTACCTTCTGGTCCTTCGTATATGCTGGGCCATCTTTAGTCGCATCTTCTTTGCTGTATTTATTCCCAACTTCCTGTCTCGACAACCTCCCAAGATGCAGTTCAAGCAACAGGAGAGCAGCGGCTCCGCCGCCGTGCTCGACTCCAAGTCGCAGACCTCCTCCGTGCCCCAGAAGAAGGTCTCGTCCACCCTCCCCTTCGGCCAGCCCGTGGCCCTCTCCTCCATCTCCGGACCTACCTACGTGACGGCCCAGCTCCTCGTCCAGCAGGTCGCCTTCCTGCTGTCCGACAAGATCTTCTCCTACTCGGCGCCGACTTTCGACCTCGACGTTGCCGCAAAGGCCTGGGCCGAGGCCAAGGAGCAGAACATCCACGGCGAGACCACCGACCTTGTCCAGCTGCAGACCAGGACCGGCGCCGGCGCCCTCGCGCTGGGCTACATCTTCAGCCCGGATTTTGACCTGGCCAAGAGACATCTGCCCCAGACCCTGCTCGCTCCCACCCTGAGCTTGAAGAACCTGCGCGGCGCGTTGGACCAGCTGAGCCTGCTATACGGAGTTGCCTCCCCCTTTGTTGCCCACGTTGCGGCCCTCGACTACGATGCCGCGAATGGCTTGGTTTCCGACTACGACACTGCTCTGCGGACCGCCGAGGACCTGGGTCTCGGTCTCGTTGCCAGCTCCAGCGCGTACGAGACGCAGCACATGGCGCTCTTTGCGACCCTCATGGCCGCCCTGATGCCCACCCTGCACATCTACGACGGTGTCAGGCTCGCCCGCGAGACCTCCCGTGTCGTCGATGCCCTCAGCCAGAGCGGCATCGCGGATCTGTACAACAGCATCACCTCCGAGTCCACCGGCGTCAGCGAGAGAGCCGCCATCTCCTCCAAGGTCGCCGACCTCCTGGATGTCTTCAACAAGCACCTCGACCCCACCGACGACCACGAGAGCCAGCACACTGCCCTCCTGGCCACCCTCATGACCGCCCTCACCCCCAACCTGGGCGTCGAGGACGGCGTCAAGCTGGCCAAGAAGACCCTCAAGGCATCCGATGCCCTGAACAAGAAGGGCGTCGCCGAGACTTACAAGAAGATCTCGAGCGAGGTCCAGTCCCTGAACAAGAGACTCGACGACGCCGGCAAGGTCGTCGAGCTCCTCAAGCTCTTCAACAACGAGCTCGGCACCGCCTACAGCTTGTTCGAGTACCACGGACACGAGGATGCCGAGGCTGTCCTCGTTGTCTTTGGCAGCGCCGAGGCCCAGCTCGCGAAGCAGGTCGTCAGCCGTCTGGCCGCTGATGGCGTCAAGGTCGGCGCCATCAACGTCCGCGTCTACCGCCCCTTTGTCGAGGAGGCCTTCCTCGCCAGCATCCCCGAGTCCGCCAGGACCATTGCCGTCCTGGGCCAGGTCAAGGACGAGCTGTCCGTCAACGACGCCTCCCTGCAGTCTGCTCTCTACACCGACGTCCTGACCTCCGTCTCCTTCTCCGGAAAGTGGCGCCAGGACCCTGCCGTCTCGGACGTCAAGTACTCCGCTGCCGAGGCCCTAACCCCCCAGACCGTCGCCGACATCTTCGGCAAGCTCCTCAACGCCGACGCCGAGTCCAAGCCCTTCCCCTCCCTGGTCCAGGCCCACCAGTACACCTTCTGGGACGTCGACGACTCCGTCGCCGTCGACTCCCCCGCCGTTGTCAGCAACTTGCTCTCCCGCGAGTCCACCAGCAACGTCTACGTCCACGAGTCGTTCGACAACCTTCTCCAGGGCGGCATCGTCCGCACTGACATCCGCAGCTCCAAGAAGGCCATTGAGGCCCCCTACGCCGTCGAGGAGGCCGACGTTGTCGCCGTCGGCGAGGAGAAGCTCCTCAAGGACCTCGACATCCTCAAGAGCGTCAAGGCCGGTGGCAAGCTGCTCGTGAACCTCCCCAGCTTCAAGGAGGAGGACCTCGAGAAGCGCCTCTCCCCCGTTGTGCTCAAGCAGATCCGGGACAAGTCCATTGAGCTGTGCGTCCTGGACGCGGCTCAGTCCTCCATCTCCGAGAAGGAGGCGCAGGCCGTCAAGGTCCTGTTGGAGTTCGCCTTCCTCCAGATCGCCCGCTCCGACATCACCGCCGAGGAGGTTGCCAAGGTCGCCCTCCCCGAGGGCTTCGCTTTCTCCCTTACCGAGACCCAGGAGGCCCTCGGCCAGTCCCTGCGCAAGATCGAGACCCAGGCCGCCTGGGCCGAGCTCCCCGAGGACGTCGTCGTCAGCCCCCTCCCCGCGACCATCAAGCCCAACAGCTTCGTCGGCTTCGACAAGGAGGAGCCCGAGGAGACCTCCCAGCTCGTCGACTGGCAGTCCGCCGCCAAGGGCCTCGCCTTCAAGGAGGCCTACGGCACGCAGACCTCGCTCCGCCCCGAGCTGCCCGTCAAGACGCACACCATCACCGTCAAGGAGAACCGCCGCCTCACGCCCCAGACCTACGACCGCAACATCTTCCACATCGAGTTCGACCTCGGCGACTCGGGCCTCACCTACAACATTGGCGAGGCCCTCGGCATCCACGCCGAGAACGACGAGGAGGAAGTCCGCGAGTTCATCGCCTGGTACGGCCTCGACCCGGAGGCCGTTGTCCAGGTGCCCGCCCGCGAGGACCCGGCCGCCCTCGAGACCCGCACCGTCTACCAGTCCCTCAAGCAGAACATCGACGTCCTCGGCAAGCCGCCCAAGCGCTTCTACGAGGCCCTGTCCGAGTTCGCCTCGGACGAGCGCGAGAAGGCCGTCCTCGCCAGCCTCGGTGGCGCCGAGGGCGCCGCCGACTTCAAGAAGCGCGCCGAGGTCGACTTTGTCACCTACGTCGACATTCTCCAGGAGTTCCCCTCGGCCCGCCCCTCGTTCCACGACCTCGTCCGCATCATCGCCCCTCTCAAGCGCCGCGAGTACTCCATCGCCTCCGCCCAGGCCGTCACCCCCAACTCCGTCGCCCTCATGATCGTCGTCGTCGACTGGGTCGACCCCCGCGGCCGCAACCGCTTCGGCCACGCCACGCGCTACCTCTCCGCCCTCCCCGTCGGCGCCACCGTCGTCGCCTCCGTCAAGCCCTCCGTCATGAAGCTGCCCACCTCCTCCAAGGCGCCCCTCATCATGGCCGGTCTCGGCACCGGCCTGGCGCCCTTCCGCGCCTTCGTCCAGTACCGCGCCCTGCAGAAGTCCCGCGGCGAGGAGATCGGCTCCATCCTGCTGTACCTCGGCTCCCGCCACCAGCGCGAGGAGTACCTGTACGGCGAGGAGTGGGAGGCCTACGTCGACGCCGGCGTCATCACGCACCTCGGCGCCGCCTTCTCCCGCGACCAGCCCCGCAAGATCTACATCCAGGACCGCATGCGCGAGTCCATGCGTGACGTCGTGCAGTCGTACATCCGCGACGAGGGCAGCTTCTACCTGTGCGGTCCCACGTGGCCCGTGCCTGATGTCACCGACGTGCTGATGGAGGCCATCAGCACCGAGGCCAAGATGAGCGGCAAGAAGGTCAACGCCCGCAACGAGATTGAGAAGCTCAAGGAGGACGGCCGCTACGTGCTCGAGGTGTACTAGACTGGTTTTTTGTTTTGTTTTATCGGGCTGGGTATAATAGCTGAAAGTTGTGTTTTGTATATATATCACCCACGGCTGTCGACCGAAAAAGTCTTTTCTTGCTTAGTAGCCAGTATTTTGAATTGAGCACTTTTACTGCTTCAGAGTAGACCATCTTGGAGACTGCCTGATGAAATGTGAGCAGCGGTCCTGGTGCCATTTTTTGATACCACAGCCCATGCAAAGCCGATGCAAGTCATCAAGCTCTCGTTTGTTACCCAAGTTCTCACGATTACATCCCATCATCACCATCTCCTACAGTTCGCATCAATCATCATCAGCATTATGAGTGCACCAAAGCATCCTCAAACAAACCCCTCAACTGCTCCCTCTCCCTCTCCAACTCCGTCTCCAACCCGGGCGCCAACATCAACACCCTAGCCTGCGGGATCGTCCCTTCGACCAGATCATCCAGGTGCTGGGTGCCGAAGCCCAGCTCCTTGATGCCCGCCGGCTGGTCGCCGAGGTCCGCGAGGAACTTTGTCAGCGCGTCGGCGAGCACCGCGCCGGCGTCTTCCTTGCGAACGCGCGAGACGTCCACGCCAAACACCTCGGCGGCTTGCAGGTGGCGCTCCGGGTTCGAGGCGCCCGTGAAGCGGAAGACGGCAGGCGCGGTGACGGCGACGGAGACGCCGTGCGGGATGATGGGATACGAGACGTTGTAGCCTGCGTGCTGGTAGCCCGGGTTCTGACCCGAAATGGGGTAGGACATGCCTGAGAGTTAGAGTTAGTCGTGCCCACTTTGGAAATGTTTGAAAGGAAAATACCATGGCAGAGGTGGACGCCGGCGTTACCGAATCCCACACCAGCCAGCGTCGCGGCGAGGAGCATCTCGCTTTGCGCCTCGTAGTCGTCGGGGTTCTTGACGGCGCGAGGGAGGTATTTGACCGTCGCCCTCAGCGCGTGGAAGGAGAAGACGTCGCTGATGGGGTTAGCGCCCTGGTACGCCGGCCGCAGGATGGGGTTCTTGGGCCGGGGCACGCGCTCGTGGAAGGGGATTGCGGTCCAGGACTCGAGAGAGTGGCAGAGCACGTCGAGGCCTGAGGCGGCCTTGACGGCGGAGGGCATGGTACGAGTGTTGAGCGGGTCGCAGATGCCGAGTGTAGGTTTGAGGTTGCGGTGCGCGACGCCCGTCTTGGCGCGCTTCGAGACGAGATCAAAGATGGCCGTGCCCGTGGTCTCGGAGCCGGTTCCTGCGGTTGTGGGTACGGCGATGAGGGGCTTCAGGGCTTTGTCAACAGGACGTCCGTTGCCGAGGGGCGCGTTGACGAAGTCAAGGAAGGGAGCGTCCGGGTAACAGGAGTACAGATTCATCAGCTTGGCGGTGTCGATGACAGAGCCGCCGCCGACAGCCAGGAAAGCATCCGGGGAAAAGGGCCGGGCCCAGTCGATGGCCTCGCGGATGCTGCTGTCCTTAGGCTCGACGCGGGTCTGGTTGTAGACCTTGTAGTTGATGCCTTCGCGGTCAAGGGCCTCACGGACTTGCTGCATGGCGAAGAGGCCATCGACGACGGGATCGGTGACGACAGCGACACGCTTGGCGCCCATGTTGGAGAAGTCCATGCCGACCTCCTGCGTGGAGCCCGGGCCAAAGCGGATGGAGGAGGCGGCCATCTCGAAGGCATACTCCTTCTGGGGTCCATCTACCGGGGTGGCAAAGCCGCGGCTGCTGTTGCTCGTCCGCAAGGGCCGCGGAGTAAAGTTCAATGGGTTATGGTGGTGGTGATGGCCGGGGTTGGTGTGGCACGGGCATGATGGCGGATGGGCCTGAATCGTCCGCAGGAGGGAGACGGCACGGGATGCGGCCTGGAAGCATCGTAAGTGAAAAGCTGGGGAGGGGATGGAAAGACACATACATTGGGGATGACCCGAAGTGAGGGCGTCATGACTGGCGTAGAGTTGTGTGTTTGTGGTCAACGGTCTCCTCGATAAATGGGATGTATGTCACAATATTGCGGTTAACCGATTGGTCTCCTGGGTGAGAGGTGTGAGATGAGAGATTATGAGACGAGAGGAACGTGAAGCAGCAACGCGCGGTGAGAGAAGCGATGTCGGTATTGACGTCCCACGCCTCCTCCGCACAGAGCTCCCAGACCAGCTGTCTTGGTAATGCCATGGCCGACTTCCCCGGCGGTTGGAGCAGCTTCCCCGCATTCCGACTCCACTTGCCGGCCGAACGATCATTGTGGGGCACGTTTGCCGAGGTATATGTACCTGAATACCTCCTCTTCACTTCGGCCTTCGTATACATCAACCCCCATGTCTCCGAGAAATAACGGCCCCGAGAGCCTTGTGAATCATCATCGACTGACGGAGCCGGGACTGCCAATATAAGACGGCATATTTCGTCTTATGTGCGTCGGCACGCCGGCAGCATAAGAAGTGTTGCGTGGTCCCTTGTACTCGCAACTTTCTCCAACAACCCACCTGCCCAAAGGAGCTGGCCGAGTGGACCACGCAGAGCTTTCGAACCATCATCTTCGGACTACGTCCGCAGGCGGTGTTGGCCAATGAACCGCGATATTACCCTCCGCTTGGTGATGCGGCGTGAGTCAAGTGTGGATGCCTATTTCCATCTTTCGATCCGAAAGCTTGAGATTTGCAATGTTACGAGGACTGCGCATCGAGATGAGGGGAAGACGAGGCATAAGCCGCGCGGGTATAAGGCAAGCCACTCCCCGACTCAGCTGTGATTGAAGAGTAGGGAACTCAGTTGTTCCGTCACCTTGTCCTCTCTTCGCATCCCAAAATCATCTCAGCCAACAGCGTTGACATGGCCACCCAATCGACCCCCCGCGGCCGCATTCGCGATGTCCTTCCGAATCTCCACCTAGGAACGTGGCCGGCGGGACCCAAGAACTCCATCACCGACGTTCCCGGCGTTTTGGCCTCCACACAGAGTATCCACACGGAAGACGGAGTCAACACCGGCGTGACGGTCATCCTCCCCCGCCGGGGCTGGTTCAAGGAGGCCTGTTACGCTGGCATCTTTCGCTTCAACGGCTCGGGGGAGTTGACCGGGTCCCATTGGATCGAGGAGACTGGACTCCTTGCCAGTCCCATCGTACTCACCAACTCTTTCTCGGTTGGTGATGCCTACCGCGGCATCTACGAGTACGCCACAAAGCACTACTCAAACGACAAGGGCGAAGTAGGGTGGTTCTTGTTGCCGGTAGTTGGCGAGACGTTCGACGGGTACCTGAACAACATCTCCAAGCTGGCCGTCAAATCGTCCGACATTGTCAGGGGAATCGATACAGTGACTGACGAACCTGTTCCCGAAGGCAACACAGGGGGCGGCACGGGCATGATCTGCCATTACTTCAAGGGCGGAACCGGGTCCAGCAGTCGCCTTGTTGAAGGTTTCGACGGCGAGGGTAACGAAAAGAACTACACCGTCGCAGCGCTCGTTCAGGCCAATTACGGAAAAGCTGGACATCTGCGCATCGGTGGCTTCCCCGTTGGCCGTATACTCGAGAAGGAGAAGGCTGAGGAGCAAGCCGACGTGGCACGACACAAGGACAAGAAGGATGGCTCCATCATCGTCATCATTGCAACCGATGCGCCTCTGACGCCAATTCAATGCGAAAGGCTTGCCAAGAGGGCAACGGTTGGTCTATCGAGAGTCGGCGGCTATGGCCATAACCCTTCTGGCGACATTTTTCTCGCCTTCTCGACAGGCAACCACATCCCTGTGCAGACGCTGAACAAGGAAAAGCGTGACGTTGACCCTTTCAAGGCCAAGGCGCTGAGAATTGAGGCTATCGACGATACCAGCATCAATGGACTCTTGGAAGCGGCGGCAGACGCAACGGAGGAGAGCATCTACAACGCCTTGTGCTCAGCCGAGACGTTGACAGGCTTCTGTGGACACAAAATTGAGGAGTTGCCTCTGGACCGGTTGAAGGAGATCATGAAGAAGTATGATTCGTAGTATTTCAGTTGCCTACCTACGAGTCCTCGATCTTGATGAAATATGAGAAAGAAGTTCCTGGCACACCCCTGCGTTCTTCTGCAATTGCTACACATCCCTTTTGCTATCGTCCAATTCATACCTCTCCTGTGCTCCGAAAACGCGTTACTTTCCACCATCTGGGTAGATAGTTGGAAAACCTCCAGCTACTTTCGTCTGGTGACTCCTTTACCTTTGCCGACGAGACAGTCATATAGCTCTTGGGGAAGGAATAGGAAGATCCTCTCCCGAACATGATGAACATCCCTCACCAAATGCTCATGCTCTCCGGCGTCGAGATGCTTCTCAGCGCATGTGGCCATTTCGAGTACCCTGTCAGTGGCGTTGTAGACTTCCACGAGTGTCTCCTTGAACTCTTGGCGATGCGCTTTCCACACCTCCGGGGCAGTTTCGTCATCAGGTGGGATTGTTGCAACATTGATGTTCATGTTCAGGTGGTTAAGTATACGAATGATTGCGGTAAGACCGCGAACGAGGCTAGTTCTAGAAGCTCTTGTCAGAATAGGACGTCTTGGGCGGAATCATCCGTTTCTCACAAGGCCTTGTATACTTGACTGACAGCCACGACAGCGGCATTTTCCTCCTCGAGACGTTGGGACGGGCCGCTACCGTCTGCTTCCTCTCTGATGAGCGGCGTCCTGCTTTTGGAAAGTTTGGTCGACATTGCTTGCTGCTATCCGGGGCATGCCTTGTATTGAATATGAGAATGGTGTTTCCAGGTATGTTACGTTGACTGAACGATAAGTAGACGGAGAAGATAAAATAAAGGAGAAGCCTTTATTGGATGACCTTTTGGCGTGATCGTAGGGCAGGTCCGGAGATAGCTCAGTTCTTTCCGGCCTTCTCCTTCCTGTGTCTTCCATCATATTAGGTTCCACGGTACAATCTTCTTTACCAAACGGAAGGAAAAATGGGGAAATATTTCATCCCTGACCAAGTGGTCAAGTCACGAGAGGGAAGTAAGTGAAGTTGTCCTCCGAGGAGGTCAGGAGCCTTCGGACTGCACTTGTATCGCAAGACCACAAAGAACCATAAAAGCGGTACATCGAATGGAAACTGTATGAAACGTCAAGAAACGTCCGCTTTTTGTAGATTGTATTGTTTAATGATATAAGTCAAAGCGCCTATGGTGTGAGCTAGATTAGTCCCGCCGGGGAAGGAGGCGAAAGCCCGCTTCTGAGCAACGCACCTGTTAATTGCCAGACTCAACGACTAATATCAAATCTTAAACGGATCACTGAATGTGACTTAGCAAAACTACAGTTTTTCGGGGCCGAAAAATAGATCAAAAAATTCGAAACTGTTTGCTCTTAGATCAGAGCCTGCGCGTTTCTGCTACCGACTGTTGGGTGCTTCCAGGGCTGTGTGATGCCCAGGTTATGTCTAGAGCCCTATAGAAAAGCGGTTGTGATCTTTGGAGGAGAAGTCTTTTCCAACTATTCAGCAGCTGGTAGAATGAGAGTCTGATACGGTGGGTATTTTCCTTGGTCGTGGAAGACCCAAGAATGGCAGTGAAGCAAAGGTGAACTGCGAACATAGGTAATAGCCTGGGCTTTGATATGCTTCATACCAACCGTTAATCGAATTTGAAGAACATATGCCATCGCGTGTACGTCTTTCAATACAAACTTTGACCGGATGCTTGGTTGGCACGCTCACTCACTGGCTGATACACTCCTGGGAGCAATATCCATCGTCCTAGGCGAAAGATAACAACTTCGGCATTGAATTTGGTAAAGGGCCTAAGCTAAAAGTTTGAGGCATAACTATGTCTGGCACTCAGAGTAATACGTTCCAACCGTCCGCATTCGTCACATTACGACCCGGACAGGCGCATATGGTCTCGCTCAGGGGTAGCAGTGCAGAGCACAGTGCCGTAGGGAGGACGACACGGCGAAAAGTACCCCTCCCCCACGCAGGTCACTGCCCCTCCATCCAAGGCGGTGAGTCAGGGCAAATGAGTCAATGGCACTACCCCGCTGTAGCCAATGCACTGCTGCCCCTCGTCCCAACTGGTAAATATTTTATAAAACTTCGATCGCGAGACGCAGGAAATTTTGGTGAGTCGATTCGATTTTCCCAGGCGCCCCCCTTCACAAAGCCAAACTTCTCCACGAACTTGGCCTTATTGACAGGTTCCCTGTGGCACAGCAAACCCGCAATCATGGCCGACCCCAGCGCTTCCGAGCCCCCCACCGAGCAGGTCAAGGACCTCAAGGTCGAAGAGACCGCCAAGCTGCTCAAGGACGATGTCACCGGCGAGATGGTCTCCAAGACGGAGCTGAAGAAGCGCCAGAAGGCCCGCCAGAGGGAGGCTGAGAAGGCCAAGAAGGCCGCTGCCGCCCCTCCCAAGCCCGCCGGCAACTCCAAGAAGGGCAATGCCGAAGCCGACGAGAAGAACCTGGACCCCAGCCAGTACTTCGAGAACCGATCTCGCGCCATCAACAAGTGCGTGTTGCCCAGGCGGCCTTCGTGATATGTGCATTTGGGGCTGATGATGTTGCGACAGGCTGCGCGAGACCAAGTCTCCCAACCCTTACCCCCACAAGTTCCACAGTGAGATCTGCGCAACGTGATCCCTGAGCGAATCTATGTACTGATCCCGATACATAGCCGACTACGACTTGCGCAACTTCGTCAAGGACTTTGGCCACCTCAAGTCTGGCGAGCATGACAAGGAGAAGGTCGTCCGCGTGGGCGCTCGTATCTACAACAAGCGCGCCTCCGGCAACAAGCTCTTCTTCTACGACATCCGCGCCGAGGGTGTCAAGGTCCAGGTCATGGCCCAGGCACAGGAGGTTAGCGAGGGCAGCCCGTCCTTCGAGGACCAGCACGTCCACCTCCGCCGCGGTGACATCGTTGGTATCATCGGATACCCCGGCCGCACGGCACCCAAGTCCAAGATCGAGAAGGGCGAGGAGGGTGAACTGTCCATCTTCGCCACCGAGTTCGTCCTCCTTACCCCCTGCCTGCACACCCTCCCCGACGAGTACTACGGCTTCAAGGACCACGAGGAGCGCCACCGCAAGCGCTACCTGGATCTCATCATGAACGACAAGAGCCGTCAGATCCTCATCTCCAGATCCAAGATGGTCACCTACATCAGAAGATTCTTCGATGACAGAGACTTCATCGAAGTCGAGACGCCCATGATGGGTCCCATTGCTGGTGGTGCCACCGCCGCCCCCTTCGTCACCCACCACAACGACCTGGACATGACCATGTTCATGAGAATAGCTCCCGAGCTCTACCTCAAGGAGCTTGTCGTTGGTGGCCTCCACCGCGTCTACGAGCTTGGTCGCCAGTTCAGAAACGAGGGCATCGACCTTACCCACAACCCCGAGTTCACCACCTGCGAGTTCTACCAAGCTTTCGCCGATGTCTACGACATCATGGACTTGACCGAGGAGCTGGTCAGCGGCCTCGTCAAGCACGTCACCGGCGGCTACAAGACCAAGTTCCACACCCAGCACGGCGAGGTATACGAGGTCAACTGGGAGAAGCCCTGGAAGCGCTTCGAGATGATCCCCGAGCTCGAGAAGGCCACGGGCGAGAAGTTCCCCCCCGCTGACCAGCTGCACACTGCCGAGACCAACGAGTTCCTCCAGAAGGTCCTCAAGAAGATGAAGCTCGAGTGCTCGCCGCCCCTCACCAACGCCCGCATGATCGACAAGCTCGTCGGCGAGTACATCGAGGAGCAGTGCATCAACCCCTCCTTCATCTTCGGCCACCCGCAGGTCATGAGTCCCCTCGCCAAGTACCACCGTGATATCCCCGGTCTGTGCGAGCGCTTCGAGGCCTTCGTGTGCAAGAAGGAGATTGTCAACGCCTACACCGAGTTGAACGACCCCTTCGACCAGAGACTGCGTTTCGAGGAGCAGGCCCGCCAGAAGGACCAGGGCGACGACGAGGCCCAGCTCATTGACGAGAACTTCTGCATGTCGCTCGAGTACGGTCTGCCGCCCACCGGTGGCTGGGGCATGGGTATCGACAGAATGGTCATGTTCTTGACCGACAACTACAGCATCCGCGAGGTGCTTGCCTTCCCCTTCATGAAGGAAGAGAAGCAGGGTGAGAAGAAGGCTTCCGCCGCCGAGGTTGTCGGCGTCAAGCCCGTCCCCGAGGAGGGAATTCGTGAGTCAATCCCGCCCCCATCATTATGAAATCTCGACTAATGCCAAGTCACAGCCCACAAATAGAGAATTCGCCAGGCATAATGGGATTGGATGTCAAGACAAATCGTCTTGTATGATTGTCTACTTGTGAGAGCACACAAAGGTGCCACCAGTGATATCCGGCAGACATTCCATAGTCTAGAGTTGAGCTTCTATTTAAAACAAAAAAATTGAAATGGAATAGACGGGAGATACATGAAGACCACCTCGAAGGGTCTGGCCGTGCCCGTTCTACGATGGTTATTGCTACAGTGTGTTGTACATATTTATTTGTGAGTCAGGTGCCATAATGCAAATGCTGTCGCTGCCATAATGCAGTTAACCAACGTAACTGTAATTTTTTTAAGGTCGCTGAGACGTAGGCTTATTGGGGCTTGATAGCCTTGATCCGCTTCTGAATCATGGCCAGCGTGGACTTGGGCACACGCAGACGGTGGCCGAGGACCAAGGCGCCAGTCAGCAGCGCAAGAGCGCCAGCCTGGTGAGCCGCAGCCAAGGGGACAGGAACGATGTAGATGAGGGTGCTGATACCAAGTGCAGCCTGCATCAGAACAAGGTGGACGGTGCCCATGACGCCCTTCTTCACGTCCTTGGGGAGAGCGCCAGCGACGCGGCGAGTGCGGGAATAAGCAAAGAGGGAGAGGATGGAGCAGAGGGTGGTCATGGCGAGGATGCGGTGGTCCAGCTGGACGGTGCTGGGGTTCTCGAGCATGTTGCGCCACCAGAGGTCAGACCCGTCCTCCTTGCGGGAATAGAAGTTGTCCCAGAGTTCCTTGGATGGCGGGGTCAGGCCCAGGCCCATGTAGGGGAACTCGTTGTAGATGAGGCCGGCGTCGAGGCCAGCGACGAGGGCACCGGACATGGCGGTGGTGAAGACCAGGGCGACGAGAGCAAAGGAGAGGCGACGGAAGGTCTTGATGGCCGGGTTCTGCAGCGCGGCAAACGCCTTGGAGGCGGCGATGGGGTCGGCCAACAGACGGCGAGTGCGGAAGACGGAGAGGGCCGAGAGGAGCATCCACGAGTAACAGACGAAGGCGGTGGCGAGATGGGCGGTCAGGCGGTACTGGGAGACGCGCGGGTGGGATCCAGGAGCGAAAAGGTCGTCCTTGAGGCCCGACTTGACCATCCACCAACCGATGAAGCCCTGGAAGCCAATAAGGCAGGAGATTCCACAGAGGTTGAGGGCCATCTTGGGGGTGACGCGGCGGCGGGCAATGAAGTACAGGGTGGGCAGGACGAAGGACATTCCAATGAAGCGGCCCCAGAGGCGGTGGGACCACTCCATGAAGTATATCTTCTTGAACTCGGCCAGGTCCATGTGCGGGTTGAGGAGCTTGAACTCGGGGGACGCGCGGTACTTTTCGAACTCGGATTCCCAGTCTTCCTGGTTTCGCGGGGGCAGGGAGCCCGTTACGGGACGCCATTCGGTGATGCTCAAGCTGCATTGGTGTTAGCTACAGGTCGTAGATGGGGTAAATATACCAGTAGCGCAAGGAGGACATACCCAGATTCAGTCAACCTTGTAAGACCACCCCAGACAACAATTCCAAAAACGCTAATAGCGCTGCCAACAAGCCAGTATCCAACAGACTTGGAGTTCGTCTCGGGCCACGCGCTCTTCTTAACGCCCTCCTTCGCTGCGGCCGCAGCCTGCTCGGCAATCGGGGAGGCCTTGTCGGCAACGGCGTTGCTGCTGAAGCTCAGCGGCGCCTTGGTCTGGTTGAAGCTTCGGGTCTGCTGGGATCGTACGATGCTGTCGACGATGCGGGACGGGGACGAGCGCTGCCATTGCGGCTGCTGGCGCTGGCATTGTCGGCAAACGAAGAGCGAGGGAGACGCCCTCAGGGCGAGCCTCCGCAAGCCGGGTGCGAAAGACGCCATATTGGGTGGTTGCTGTGTTGTGGTGTTTGCGCAAGCGCACGGAGGGAGCGCTGGTGGTGCGAGGTTTCTGGGTGTATAGATGAATCATGGAACAATTTATTTAGAAATCCAGAGCAGCCGAGTGGCTCGGGGTTCTCTAGCCACTCAGTTCCGGGCTCCTTCGGCTTGCACGCTGTGGAAAGTGGGCCCACTTGTTCGATCGCAAGGCAAGGTCCCCTGAACGCCGGAGGGCGGAACAGCGCGCGGGAACCATTGATGCCACTGGCAGGATCCGACAGGGGTCCTTCTTACCCCACTGTAAATTTCTTGTTCACCGCCTTACGCCCACCACGGCAGAATCAGAAAAAGTTGCCCATGCTCTTGGACGGTGTGTGCGTTGCGTGCGAGCGGGACAAGTGAAGATTGAAGCCCACGACCACCCAACGCAACCGCCTCCCCCCACCGCCCTCCTCTCTCACCACACACAAAATGCCCGGAAGACAATCCCACGGGCGGCCGCTGCTGTCCTCCAAATCGGCGCCAAAGAACTTCCGCAAGTCGAAATCCAAGGCCCAGGCCAAGGCGCTCGACGCATTCACCATCGCCTCGGAGCAGTACCCGACCAAGGAGAAGCGCACGCCGCGATTTCGCGAAATCGAGGCGGCGCCCGACACCGGAAAGAAGCACAGCCGCGCGAACGACGACGAGGATGAGGACGAAGACGAGGACGACGACGAGGAGCAGCCCAGGCGGAAGAAGGCGAAGCCCTCTGCTGGCGGCGCCGGCGGCAACGACTCGGACGAGTACGGCAGCGACAGTGAGGGCAACGAGTGGCATTACGGTGTCAATGATGACGAGGACTCGGAGCTCGACAGTGACGAGGCGTTTGGCGAGAGCGACCAGGAAGATTTCCAGGGTTACTCCTTTAGAGGCAGCAAGACCGCCAAGGGAAACCAGGTATGTAACGATCCGAAGTGCGTGCCTGTCGGCTTTCTACTGACACCATGAACAGGACGACTCGGAAGAAGAGGAAGACGACGACGAATCCCTCGGGGAGGATGCGATAGACCTGGCGCAAGCCCTGGACGAGTACGAGTCCGACGAGTCCATGGCCGACCAAGACGAAGAGGATTCGGAGGGCTCCGACGACTCGGATTCCGAAGCCGAGAGCCCGCCATCTTCTGACGAGGACGATGACGAAGAGCAGGAAGCCGACCCCTCGAAGCTCGGCGAGCTGCAAAAATTCATCGCCGGCTTCGGCGGCGAGGACGACAAGGACGCCGCGCCCACGAAGCAGAAGCAAAAGATCAACCTCAAGGACCTCGGCCTCGCGGGCGTCAAGGACGCGCAGATGCGCAAGTCGGTCAAGCTCATGGCCAAGGAGGAGAAGGAGACGTCGCGCCCCGGCGCGGGCAAGAAGCTCGAGGTGCCGCTGTCGCGCCGGCAGCAGGACAAGCTGCAGCGCGCGGCGGCGTACGAGAAGGCCAACGAGACGCTCACCCGCTGGCAGGAGACGGTCAAGCAGAACCGCCGCGCCGAGCACCTCATGTTCCCCCTGCCGCAGAACGCCGCCGACGCGGGGCTCGACAACCGCGAGCTGCAGGCCATCACGGCCAAGAACTCGGCGTCGGAGCTCGAGCAGACGATCCTCGGGATCATGGAGCAGTCCGGGCTCGCAATGAACAAGCAGGAGGAGAACAAGATGAAGAAGGCCGAGGCGGAGGAGGGGCTCTCCCAGGAGGCGCTCAAGGACCTCGTCAACCAGCGTCGGCGCGAGCGGGAGCTCAACTCGCGCGAGGCCAAGCGCGCGAAGCGCATCAAGAAGATCAAGTCCAAGGCGTACCACCGCGTGCACCGCAAGGAGAAGGAGCGCGAGGAGATGAAGCTCCACGAGGCCATGGCGGAGAACGGCGAGATCGACTCCGAGGCGGAGCGCGATGCGCAGGACCGCGCAAGGGCCCTCGAGCGCGTCGGCGCGCGGCACAGGGACTCCAAGTGGGCCAAGCTCGGCGCCGGCAACAAGCGCGCTGTGTGGGACGACGACTACCGCGCCGGCCTGCACGACATGGCGCGCCGCGAGGAGGAGCTCCGGAAGCGCAAGGAGGGCCGCGCGGGCGGTGACGAGGACTCGGATCGGTCCGCCGACGACGGCAGCGACAGCGACGGATCGGACGAGGAGGGCGGCGAGCAGCGCAAGCTGCTGAAGCAGCTCAACCGCCTCGAGCAGGAGGAGGACGACGGCCCGGCGTCGAACCTGATGCAGATGAAGTTCATGCAAAAGGCCGAGGCGGCGCAGAAGAAGGCCAACGACGAGCTCATCGCGCAGATCCGCCGGGACCTCGATTCGGACGCCGGCGAGGGCGACTCGGACGCGGAAGTCACCGAGGTCGGCCGCAAGAAGTTTGGCAGCGCCGCGCAGCCCGCCATCTCGGCGCCCGCTCTGTCGGCCAGGAAGCAGAAGAAGTCAAAGGCCGCACAGGCCGACGACGACGACGACGACGTCCCGGACAATAGCGTCGTCAACACGGGCTACTCCCTCACCGCGGAGCCCCTGACGGCGGGCTCGGCGTGGTCCTCGGGCCCGCGCAAGAAGTCCGCCAAGACGGGCGGCAAGAGCAGCGGCGCGCGTGTCGAGGACCTGGACAACACCGTCGCCATGACGGCCGCCTCCGGCAAGCCCAAGTCCTCCAAGCCCAAGCCCAAGGCCTCCGCCGTCGCAAGAACGGGCGGCACAACCCTCGCCGACGAGGAGGAGTCCGACGGCGACTCCGACGCCCCGGACGTCCACCTCCCCCTCGCGATCCGCGACATCGCCGCCATGGACAAGGCGTTCGCGGGCGACGACGTCGTCGTCGACTTTGCGCGCGAAAAGGCCGACGTCGAGGCCGAGGACGACGACAGGATCGTCGACAACACCCTGCCCGGGTGGGGCGGCTGGGTCGGCGACGGCGTCAGCGGCCGCGAGAAGAAGCGCCAGCAGGGCCGGTTCGTGACAAAGGTCGAGGGCGTCAAGAAGGCGGACCGCAAGGACGCCAAGCTGGACAAGGTCATCATCAGCGAGAAGCGCGTCAAGAAGGTCGGTTCATCCTCCTCCCCCCCCTTCACCCCCACCCTCCACTACCCTGTTTCCCTCGGACCACTTTCGTATCATTTCTGCTTTTTCTATTATTTTTTACCTTTGCTAATGTAGCTCTAGAACGACAAGTACCTCGCCTCCCAGCTCCCCCACCCCTTCGAGTCCAAGGCGCAGTACGAGCGCTCGCTGCGTCTGCCCCTGGGCCCGGAATGGGTCACCAAGGAATCGCACCAGGAGGCGACGAAGCCGCGCATCCTCAAGAAGCAGGGCATCATTGCGCCCATGTCGAGGCCGACCATGTAATGTAGCGGAAGGAGTTGTCGAGAAGCATTGCATGTTGATCACGGCTTTGCCTTTCGAGAGCGCTGGTATAGATAGAACTCATCATGATGGTATCCGGCGCGGTACCAGAGGCGCTAACGGCAATACAAGAAAAGCACAGATTTCTCATTCTTCAGACAATATTGGTATTCTTGTTTTCGTTCGATCGAAACACTAGGAAGTAGAGACCTAGGGATATAGTGTTTTTCGGCCTTCCCCCGTCTCTCGTTGCTCCTACCAATTTTCACCGTTTCGCAAAAAAGGAAACCTAGAATCCGAGAGGCCCCCCAAAATCCACTCCAAGAAGTATAATACAGTTCGCGCTTAAGTACATAAGGAAATACACATGGGGGTTGCGCGATTGTCACCCAGGGAAGTGATTTGTCTGTTGGCTTCCATTCAACAGTCACGCCTGGTCGGTGATTTCGTAACAGTGCGAGCTAAGGCGCCCTACACGGGTGTAGTGGGCCTTCGTTCGCTCGTTGGCTTTGGGTTTGCAAAATGCAACCATGGCTGAGCATCCTCGGCCCTCCGTTTCCTTTAACGCTGGACAACGGACAAGACCCTGTCCAGCGCATCGCTAGGGCTGACGTAAAAGGCCAGGGCGATAATAATGTAGAGGCCGAGCAACATGGCTCCCTCGAGGTAGTTGGACTTGCCGTCCTGCACAGTGTAGGTAACCACCAGCACAGAGAATGCAAAGGCGACAGTCTCAAACGTCTCAAAGTGCAGAGTCATGGGCTTGTCGAGGACAGCCCATCCGAGGATGACGAGGAAAGGAGTAACGAGAAGGGCGATCTGAATGCTGGAGCCGATGGCAACACCCATAGCGAGGTCCATCTTGTTTCGGATGGCCACGACGACGGCCGTGACGTGTTCTGCCGCGTTGCCGACGATGGGAATAAGAATAAGACCGATGAAGTTCTTGCTGATGTGGGCCGTCTCGACAATGGGGTCGATGCTCTCAACGAGGTAGTCGGCGCAAATCGCAACCAGGACGGTAGTAACAACAAGCACGACAGCGGCGGCAATAGGGCCCATGATGGGCTCCTCGGCCTCCTCTTCGTTGTGGTGCTGGATCTCGGCATCGAAAAGGTTGGGGTGGGTGCGCAGCTGGAACCAAAGGTAAAGGACGTAGAGCAACAGCAGAATGATGGCAGTACCGCGGGACAGAACCAGAATGCTGTGCTCCTTCTCGACACTATCGGCCTTGTCAAGCACAGAGTAAAGCTGTTGTGTAGCGTTAGTCAACGGGCGGGGGTGAGTGGTCGCATTGGGATGCTTACTGTGGCGGGGATGACAAGCGAGGCAGAAGAAAGCGTCATCAACGAGCAGGTGGTTTGCGCCGTAGCGGAGGCAAAGCTCTGTTCCATGCCCTGGCCGGTAACCCTGTCGCGCATGTTGACAATGCCGCCAAAGAAGAAGCACATGCCCATGACGAGAAGCAGGTTGGAGAGAATAGAGCCGAGCATAGACGACTGGACAACCTCGATCTGGCCCTCCTTCAGGGCAACGATGCTAACAATGAGTTCGACGGCATTTCCAAAGGTGGCGTTGAGCAATCCTCCAAGAGCCTCGCCCAGCTTCATTGAGATTTGTTCGGTTGCAAACGACAAAACAGCGGCGAGCGGGATAATGGCGAAAAAGTTGATGGTGAAGACGGCAGTCGGGCTCCAATGAAGCTTTCCTGCAACGATGCCAAGGGGCACCATAACCAGAAGAAAATTGACATAGTCTGTGGTGAGGGCAGTTTGTTAGCAATCGCGGCGCACAACGTCACCAGCTTCACTCAGGCGCAGATGCAACCACTTACTGCTCAAGAGCGACACCTTGGTAACGTGCCAGGCCTGCGAGGAATACCTGACGGCGATGTTGGGGCTGTCAGTGCCCGGGGTATGTGTCGAGTTGAAGAGAAACTTGAGCGTCTTGTTGCCGCTGTCGCCGTTGGCGACGTGGTTCTCATGGTTCGCCGAGTGGTTGCCGTTTACAAGGAGGGGCGAGTTCTCGTCGGCATCGCCATCGCGCCCATTGGGCTTGTTGGCGGTACCCCAAGAGCGGACCTGTCCGCGAAAATGCTGGTTGACTGAATTGTCGGACATCGCACCGTCATAATTAGCCGGAGCCCTGACCACTAAAGCAAAGATATGTCTCCTGTCACTGTCGCGCGGCTCGGGATGGGAAGGCGTATCTCAGGGTAAGGCGGCCGACGGGTGGAAATGGAAAAAAAATCAAGGGAATGTGAAGGTAAGGGAGTGACGATCCACGGGATAAGGCGACGGGATAGAAGATGTGCGCCGCAAGCCTGTGCAAGTGGGTGGGAAGAATGGAAGAGAGAGCAGTGGTGGGTTGGTTGCGATGCCAGAGTGTGGCTTGGAGGAAAGAAAGAGGTGAATGACTTTTGGCTGCGGCAGAGAGAAGAGAGCCTAAGACTGGGCGTGCCAAGCTCAGGGTGTCCAGGGAGATGCAGCTCTAGGACATGGGGGGAGGAAAGTCCAATGGGGCTTTGCTGGGGCTACACCAAGGTCGCAGTGGATGGCGGGAAAGTGGAAGAATTGCTGAAGTACAGACAAGGCGGGTTCAAGGTAGGTTAGGTAGGTAGGCAGGCAGGCACAGCGAGGGAAATGAATGCCAAGGTCAAGTTAGGCGGGCGAAGTACTTACACACCATGTTGCGTGCGACGAGTGACTCTCGGCTTTTCTTGCTCAGTATCACAGATGGCCGGCACACCCAAGCCAAGGTATCTCCGACGGTAGTTGATAGTCACCACGGACCGGACGAGATTTTCGCTGGAGGCCCTCTGGCTGCGGCGCCTGACGGGCACACGGGCGAAGAGAGTGGGGTAAAGGTCGGTCAGTGACGGTGTGGCCCAATGACGCGGAGCTACGGGAAGCACGTTGGGCGCCAAGTCCCAAGGCACTGAGGGATCTGTATCGGAAGAAGGCGGTCCAAGTGGGTTGGATTGAACGTGCGGAAAGGGCGTGACGATGCTGCAGCAGCGCTTGAGTGTGTGCAGAGTGCGCGCGGGGGGGGGCGAGCCGGATCGAATGGGGGTTGGAGTTGAGGTGAGAGTGTCAAGTCGGGCTTGCCTGCTTGCTTGCAAGTGGTGTCTGTCCGGTTGGAGAGATGGTGTGCGAGGGAGCGCAAGGCCAGTTGGTAGTCTCTGCGGCGATGCAGAAGAAAGGCGAGACGGGCTCCAAGCAACGGTGTGATTGCTGGCAAAAACGCAGCAGCGGCAACAATCCGTTCGACAGAGCCGTGTTCCAGGAGTTCAGGCGATGGCAAACCGGGTACGGAGACCTACTGGTTTGAATGACTTGGGAGGGCGGTTGAACAAGAAACGAACACAGCCCCCTTTTCCTGTCAGGCTATTATGGAGAACGTGGGACGGACGCTGTGGCACCCAAGAGGAGTGGTAGGGACGGGACGAGACGAGACAGATGGTCGAGAGATTGCGAGTCGGCGAGGGAGGGAGGGAGAGGCAGTCGTGGGAATCACAGTTTTGGCTGCGTGGGCGGCCTCCCTCCCAGCGAGGGGAGTGACGAACCGGAACCGCATGCCGTGGACCGCTAGCACAGATCCAGGGCTCCCGGGGCCAATACTTGGCTTCAGTGACCGCATCCAGCACCTAGCACTGCATTTCTGGCGTTTGATTACCCGCCCATGACTGCATCGAGCTGTCAGAGGCATCCGCTCTCGCTCCCTCTCTCTCTGCTTCACTCGCAGCAAACCAGGAAACAAAACAGTGTCTGGCAGGCCGTGGCTTCCTCGGAGGGCCCTCTGCAAGTCTCCCCAAACGTCATACGGCCAACTAGCCAGTCACGAACAGGTTTCAGTCGTGGGGAGCCAAGGGGTGAGGTTGGCGGCACCCAATAGGGAGCCTCGTGCGGTGCCAAGCGTGGCTGTGTTGTCTGGCGTTGCTTCTGATATTTCTCCGCTGTTTCCTGTTCGACGCCCGCCCACTTGCCCACTTGGGTTGCGAGCCCCTCCGTGCTTTCCTCCTCCGCCTGGACCTCCCTCCCACATTTCCGCCTGCAAGTACTCCGTACTCTGTACCGTTTCTGCCAGCGACGCCGGGAAAGACACATCAACCCGTCATCGTCTGCCTCTCATCCTCCCAGACTCTGGCCGTTGCTATCCCGGCATCCACACGGTTGACCCCATACATCCCTCGCATCGAAAAGGAACAAGAGGGATCGTCACCTGTCTGTCATGCTGGAATCCTCTCGCCCGTGATTAGACACAAAGGCTATTGCATTTCATCCTCCGTTGTCCGAACCCAAATTTTGCATACCCGCCACGCATTGCCTCAGCAACCTTGAGGTAAAAAAGTAAAGCAAAAATAAAACAAAAGAACTGGTCGATCTCGGGCTTGGCTTGACGGGCTCTTTCCACATTTCCTCCGCCCGGCACGCAGCCGTCCCACTGCCAGGCGATTCGTCCTGACATTCGGCTCAGGGACCGGACGATGTGCGACAAACAGCTCGAGCTCTGCCCCTGCTGTTCCATTCTTGGTCCTCTCTCAAAACGAGGGCCTATTCCTGGTCTCGTCTGAAGACTGTTGCTTCGACTAAACAATGGATTGCCACGGTGCGTGCTCGGTACAGACCACTCGCAAACCAAGATGGTTCCACTCGTACCCTCCTCGCCTCTCACCCCAAAGTATCGCAACCATGATCGAGCAAACAAGCTCCAGAGCAGCACTCCTGGGAAATGCTGTTTTCGGTTGCCCTGCGAAACGCCCTGCCTTGGCTTGCTAGGGGCCGGGGCCCACCCTGTCCACTCGGATTCCGAGCCCCCATGCACCGATCGACGGACCCCCCAACCACATCGACGCTGAAGGCTATGGCCGGACATGGGGCCTGCTCGGCACACGCTGGACCCCTTATCGTCATTGCTCTTATCGATAAAAGCTTGCCCGCCTGTCGCCTGCTTGCGAACTCCAACTACGTGCGGCTGCACCGACCAAGCCTCGTCGCTCCGCATAACCATCGTCTTGGCTCTGTGCCAAGTCGCAAGGCAAAGACGCGCTCGCCTGGCCCTCTGTGACTGTGAGTCTCAACCTGTGACGATTGGCTTTGGCAGCAGCAGGTCTGCGTGGTATGTACTATGTATGTATGCCTCGTCGTGCAATCTGCGGCCACGAGCGTCTTTCCCCAACTCTGAATTGCGGGGACCGGCGCCTGGGCTGGTCCGTTGGCGATTCATTCGCAGCCAGCTTCCGAGTCATCCATCCCCCATGCTTTCAATGCGCGCGCGCGCTCGACGCGGGCTTCGTGCGCTGGCATTTCACAGCCACCACCATCCATATGACAGACCTCGCGCCCCCACTGGACTCCGACCACGTTTTCTTATCAAACTGCACGCGTGGGCTGCTGCGACTGCCGCTTCGTAATATACGCGTGGCTTGGCCGGTTAGTTTGCGAGGCAAGTTGAGGCTGCAGCAGCTTAACGCAATCACTTGGGAACAAGGTTGGCTATTGAAAAGCACCTTGATGGGCCGAGATCCTGAGGAGCTGTCGACACCAGACTTGGCAACTTGCTGCGGACGAACACAACGCCGCCTTGGTCAAGTCAGGCCTGTCGAGAGCCGAGTAACCACAGCCTCGGCGGGCTCACGACTGGAAAAACACTGCCGTTTCTACCCTGCGCATCCGCACGAGCGCAGCTTTGGTAAGCAATGCTTGAACGTTGACCATTCGTCTCATTTTCCACCCCAACGCGGGTTGTCATCTAGTGTAGCCCCATCAGCCAAAGCCTCAGTGGGCTGAAAGGCACCGGGGCTGAAGCAACTGTGCCGACTTCCGAACCGAGGCAACTACAAAGTCATCAGTTGTCGACCGAGACAACCTTTATAAAGACGGCAACTTATCACGCAACGGAGAAGATGTCCTTTGGCGAATGGCGGGTTTTGCAGCTGCCCCTGCCCTCACGTCTTATCGTTTGGCAGGTCTGCTGTCTCCAGAACTAGAGGAAGGCATTCAATGCGCGGCATCGTATCATACCCAGCCTGAAGAGCTCTGTTGCGCTGTCCACGGGTCTCGGGGTATTCTACACGACGTATACGCTGATGTTACATGTCACGCCCCTTTCAAACTCAACCGCTGGTTGGTAAACAACTGTACAAACTGCCCAGTCGAATACTGGAACGTCGTGCCCGTGTAGTGTTCAAGGACAGTGTGTACAGAAATAATTACGGTGTTTGCAACCCCCCAGCACGATCTTACAACACTTCCCATACCCCTCGACCAACACCAACCGAATCTGCCGTGTTAATCTGCTTATTTCTGAGAGAACCCCCTGGATACACAACAACTCGGTCGTCCGCAGCCTGGTTTTGATTAGCAGTTGCAATAAGCATTGTGGCGACCAAAAAGCTTAGCCTTCCGGCCCCCAATCTTTTTTTTTTCCCTCGTTCCGCGCTGGCCACACCCTTCGCTCCCTGGTCCCAAGGAGCCAGAGAGATGCCGGGGACCCGTGTTACGCGGGCGGGTGACGCGTCATACAAGGGGGAACTTCCATCCACTCCCCCGGGATTTCTCCTGCGATTTCCCCAGACTCCCAAGCCCGCGTTGCCGTCTTTTCCGCCGGGGACGGTCCGGGGGGTTGCGTATGTGTGTGTTTGTCTGTGTCTGTGCCTGTGTCTGAAATGCCCGGTTTTGATTCCACCCCCCTCCGAGCTTCGAGCTAGCAATGTGCAGCTCTCTCCTGCATGGCCGCGCTGCCGGCCAGATATTTGGGGGTCCGATCAGGATAGGGGAGATGCAGGGTCGAGTTGCTGCTGCATCGTTCTTCGGATGCGCCAAGTTACGAAACTGCTGGGTCGGACTCGGGGAAGTCCAGACCAGAGCCTTGGGAACCTCTTGCATGTCATATGTTCACTGCATGGTCGTTTGAAAACGATCGGACGCCAACGTTCACTTGGCCAATGGACTGTCTGATGCTTGGATTCAAAGCACTGAACTCCCCTTGTCATTGATAAAGATGCTGTCTACTACTAGTGTCTGGTGTCGGTGTCGTAGGGGTTGTGTGTCGTTTCCGTGGTCGTCGTTGTCGATGAATTACTGTCTCCGCCTCTTCATGGTCGCTTCCCGTCCCGTCATTACTCGTCTGCGTTGCGAAAGGAAAGAAAACCGAATTCGAATGGTGCCGCCTTCTAAGCTTCATGTCTCATCCACCAATCATAAGGTTCATGTCAATCTTTGCGTGTTTCTAGCGTTTCCTGGTATGGCGCTTTTCCGGGGCAGCATCAGACGTTACCCATCACTAAACATCGAGGTTAGCAGCCGGACTTCTTGGCATATGTGGGCTAAGCTCAACTTACAAGCAGCATACGTCAAGTACCACGTCAAGCTCGCGCCGCCGTCGATCCAGCCGGGGTCAAAGTTGGAGCTGTTGAAGAAGTCCCACGCGGTCCTACCGTCAATGGTCGCCAGGTTTCCGTATATGATGCCCCTCCAGCCGCCCGCGATGCCGTCGACGCGGCCTCCGCTAAAGTACACGTCCCACTCCTCGCGCACAAAGTCGGGAGTGCGGACGAAGGGCGAGGGCGGGAGGAGGGGGATCATGTGGATGCCCTGGATGAATTCGATATTAGCGCCGAAGTAGGTCGTGTGGTCGATCTTGTTCTCGAAGAGAATGCCGGCCACCTTGTTTCCGATAAACTGGGGCGGCTGCACGGCGTTGTCACTCTTGTAGAGGTAGTAGTGTTGGAGTGCGCGTGCGATGATGGAGAGCTGCAGGTTGCTTCGCATCGAGAGCATGCCGTCTCCCGAGGCGTCTCCCCACATCTTTAGGGCGTATGCGTGCATCATATCCTCCGAGCTTGATTCTTGGTCCTGTTTGTGGTGTGAGTTGATGCTCTTAGTATGCGGACAACCATGTTCACCTTTCCATCGTACGAGGCGTAAAGGCCATGCGCCCAGCTGTGGCCATGGTACCAGTCGAAGGCGCGCCATGTAGGAAAGTAAGTGTCCTTGGTGCTAGGGTTGGCAACATCGCGCACCAGAGCGTTCACGTAGCCCTTGTTCTCGTTCAGCCAGCTCGGATCTAGGTGAGCGATGGCAGCGGCGGCTAGAATGTGGTAGCCGTAGTGGAAGTGGTGGTCGTTGTACTGCGTGTTTCCAAAGTCGGCGCCGTTGTTGCCCGTCACGTAGGTTGCCGAAGACACGACGCCTCCCCAAGCACCTGCGTTTCTGTTTAGTAAAAGAATCCGGTTGTTATGTGAAGCATAACCCACTCTCGTATACTAATGGAAACTTCTGCTGGTTAGAAGCAAACTTTGCAAAAGCTGCCTTGAGTCTGTTCAGACCCGACTGTGCCAAGGCTGGGTCTTGCAGAATGTCATTGATTACAACGATCAGCAAGGCAAATTTGGCGAGAGCCTACACCCATGTTAGTCAATGTTCGGCAGGATATTATTTTAAGATGTGCTCCAACCTTTCCGCTAAAATACATGGAGTCCAAGTCGGACTGGGCCATCATGTCTTGGGACACCTCTTGGGCTGCTATCCCGCGGATCACGACCCGTGCGTTGTCGGACAGCGTGGTGAGGCTGCCTCGTTCAGGGCTCCAGGGAGCAAAGTTCATGTTGACGGGAATGTCCGCCTCAGTCATCGTCCACTGATCGGCCAAGACCGCAGTCGCGATACCCTTGGTAGGGGTCATGAGCTGTAGCGGCTGAACGGCACTTCTTGTCGTGGTATCGAACGAGGAGACATGATGAGGCAGCGCATACATGACCAGCTTCCCCTCCGGGTGACCATCCTTGGCAAACTTGAAGCTGTATGAGCCCGCAGTACCGCTCACGGAGCCGGTCAACTCGACCGTCGTGGGATAAACACCAGCAGCCTGGTCAAGCAAGGCTTCGCCGTTTCCGGGATCCTTGGCGACTTGGATGATACCGTAGAAGGGCTGCGTTGATTGGGCCAGTCCATTGTTGACAACCTGCAAGTTAAGCTGGGGTCCAGTGGTTGCATATGCATATAGCCGCCAGACCTTGCCATCTTCGAGCTGGAAGGTGAATTTGGCAACGCCGGGCTTGGGGTCCTGTGTCACCCGTGTGACCGTCTTGAAGAACACTCCCGTTCGGATAACAGGGGTCGCGCCGGCGTATTGGGCTGTGATGAAGGGCATTCCTTGGACGAGAGGAAAGGAAACCGCAGGCACAGCTTGGGCATTTGGCTTCAAGTGAATCGTTGCAGAGAAGGCCGTGATGCTGTCGACTCCAACGGCGGTGTCCGAGCCAAGCTCCTGGGCGCTGATGACCATGGACTGAATACCTACCGGGTTGATAAAGTAGGCCGCAGCGCCAGAAGGCTTAGTAGGTCCAAAGACACGCTGATTCGCCTCGATGTGGGAGATGGTCATGCCAAAGCTGGCAGCGGCCCCTCGTCCTGCCCCCCATGCTATGCCGTAAGGGTAGGTATACGTCGGCGCCGTCTGGTCTCCCAGGAAGAAGTTGGAGTAAAACTTGTTCGTCTGAAGCGGTGAGCTCGACGTGATACCCTTCCTTGGGACGGGGTGGTCGTTGCGGACGGGAATAGAACCTGGAGGCGCCACCGTGGCGATGGGCTCTGCAAAGATGTCTCCGGACGGCATTGGCGCGGAGGGAATTGGTGCAACTGTTGTAACTGGCGATGTGGAGTCAATCAAGGTGGTTGGGACCGGAATGCTATTGGACATAAGAGGGCAAGATGTTGCCTTGCCAGAGGTTTCCAGACTACTAGGTATGAATCCGGATGTTTGGGGGACCTTGTCAGTTAAGGATGGCAAAATCACTACAGTTCCCGATGGATCCGCGGTGGTAATGGCAGAGACAACGTCCGTGGTCTCAAAAACGGGTGCTGATGTTTGCTGCGCTCCACTCGTAACCTTGACTGTGATGGTGAAATTTGCCGTTTCCGTGAGGCAGGTAAGATCACGACTGTCGAGTAGCAGAGAATGTATGTTCAGCTGGCCAACGGTTTCTGGGTCCGGGTGAACGGGGTGAAGTCGAACGTGTTGCTGGTGGAATAAGGCGAGGGCACTCTCGCAGAATAAGACCTGTATCAAAGTTAGCCCAATGATCCCCATTTTTAATTGAAGGCCCGCCATTGCGGGAGAGAATGGTCTTTGTCGTTTCGGTGAGTATGTATGTGTTGAGAGATCCAAGTCCAAGTCTTGCCCCTTGATACGTGATAGAGCGTGTGAAAAGGGGAAAGGTTCCTCATCTGGTCAGGACGCAAATGGGCGACGCTTCGAGGTTCATATAAACGGCGCATGTGGAGTGCTGCCATATCAACAATGGGAGCCAGCAGCGAGCCGGCAGCGTCATGTCCCTTGCCCCGAACACCAAAGCCCAGAACATGATAGGTTGCGTCGTTACCGTGCAACACGAGAGTGCAGGAATGTGGGAGTTCCAGGAACAATGGAGAGGTCTCACCTGTTAGGAATGTAGAGCGTCTTGCCGGGGAACTCGGCCAAAGTCGAGAGGGCGAAGCGGGCAAGGGAATAGGGCAACGAGGAGCTTAGGTACTGAGGAATCGCGATCAGGCAAGACAGCCAGGCGTCTGTGGTAAGTTTGTCTACGTCTTGCTGGAGGCTTCGACGCCTTTTCCCAAAACTGGTGATCGGAATAAGATGTTGTGGCTGGCCGCCGCGGCACTTGCAATATTTGAGGCTTGAAGAATATAGGTGAGAGGGATGCAGTATGACCGGGAAAGCAAGCAGCCGCTGTTAGTCTTGCCGTGAGGTATCAGGTCCGTTGATGGCAGGTGCAAGATATGAAGA
This sequence comes from Colletotrichum tofieldiae, assembly GCA_022836555.1. Classification (NCBI taxonomy): domain Eukaryota; kingdom Fungi; phylum Ascomycota; class Sordariomycetes; order Glomerellales; family Glomerellaceae; genus Colletotrichum; species Colletotrichum tofieldiae. The sequence goes on along the minus strand of BQXV01000003.1, from coordinate 5,248,263 downwards.
CGTTGCGACGTGTAGGAAGTTTCGACTCAGCAGATAGATGCACACACGACTAATGCTGCACCGAGCGACCCTCTTCGGCTGACGCGTGCTTGCCCTTGGCGTGGGTACCCTTCGGCATTCAAGCTGCCGTTGGACAGGCCTAGGACACCATTGGGAAAAAATAGCCCATGGAGGGAAAATGGTCGTACGATTGACAGAGCAACTGGTCACTTGGCCTTGGTTGCAATGGTATGCAAGTGGGATTAAGAGCCGTTGGCAGAAGGGATGTTGTCTCTTCCAGGGGCCAAGTCAGCCTTGGAGGGGAACCCGTTGAGCCATTTGGTGAGGCACTCGGGCCAGTGACGTAAGTACCGCATCCCATGTACAGACCAGCTGGAAAGGGGTGGTATTTGCAACTCCGGGACACATTTGAAAGGCATGTACAGGCTCTCCTTTTGATCAGAAGACCCGTCGCGATGATACCCTCATGTCGATATGCAGGTAGTCATTCTGGTGTAACCGCGCCTTGCCAGGGTGTCACCGGTCAGTCGGACTTGCGGGGTGCCTTGGCACAATCTTGGCAAATATCTACAGTGAAATTCGGCTTGTTGCTGAGAATATCAAGGTGTATAGGAAGAAATCAGAGAGAGAGAGAGAGAGAGAGAGAGAGAGAGAGAGAGAGAGAAAGGCCTGCAGGGTCAGCAGGATGTCGCAGAGCTGAAGCACCGGCTGAAGCACAACAATCAATTAAAATCTCAGCATCAACTTCGGGTATCAAATGTAAAAGCCAACTCCGGAGCGCCTATACCGTCTACATCAAGGGTCAAAGTCCCAGGGCATTAACCTTCCCCCTGATACTGTCATCGAGAACTTGCCGTAAGAGGCCGCCAGATGCACCTGTTCTTTTATCCGAGCTCCTGGCCCCAGACCTCCTCAACTTATGGGCTCGATATCGATCCTCTTCCACAGTCGAACTCGTAGCTGCAGAAGCGAACAGTGGCTTCGGCTGTCTTAGGGCTCCCTTTTTCAGCTTGTGGGCGCGATATCGGTCTTCCTCCGCCGCCGCCGCCGCCGACGCCGCCGCAGCATTTGCCTTTTGCCGCATCTCCTCTTCCGCTTTCCTCGACTCCTCGCGCCTCTTCTTTCTGCGCCTCCTCTCCTCACCATCGTCACCGGTAGTATCCCTCATCTCTTCCTTTTTGCACCTCCGTATTTGCTTGTCGCTGAGCACCCATGGCTGCAGGAGCACCTCGTTCCGGAATCGTGTGCGCCGCTCCCATATCGCCACCTCCTGCTCCGTGGACCTGAGGATCCTAAGCTTTTCGATCTTGATCTGCTTCTCCTCGCGGAATGTCGCGAGACCCCCCTTCACGTCGACGACGCTGCCCACGTCCACGTCCACGCAGTCCGCGGGCGGCTGCGGCTGCGGCCTGTTGCTGCTGAACCACCCGTTCGTGTTGGGCTTCGGGGCGCTCGCGTCCGATGACGGCGGCGACTTCAGCGCGACGACGCATTCGATGCAGGCCCCGCTGCTGTCGTCAACCGTGTAGATGCGCCGGCCCGGGAAGTCGTCGACGGCGACGACGATGCCGACGATGCGCGCCCATTTGATAGGTAGATTCCTGTGAAAGTAGAAATTCTGGACTGCAAGACCGGATACCCGTCAGCATGAACTCGCAATGCATTGCCGGCCTTTGCTGCATCATACCTTCATATTCGGGCAAGGATTTCAGGGCGTGGATGTCGGATGCGTGCAGGAGGCACCAGGTGTTAAAAGTCGGAGAGAGGTGGAGGCAGTATCGCGGATAGAGGCCTGCAGATGGATCGCTCGTCATGGCATGGCCGGTCTGCATCAGATGGGATGTGTCTACCCAGATCTGACCATGATCTCCGAATAATGGATTGCTACGGACTAGGAGTGGTTCGTTGCGAGTCTCGAAAAGACGCGTCGCGTCGAGGACATGTATGTGGCGCTGAGAAGTTTACTGGGAATTGGTTGACCTGGGGATGTGGATGTCTTACAACACCGCCAAGTGCCCCCCCTCCCCCCCGCATTGTGGCGCCAGGCAGCGGTTCCGTCAATGCGCTAAGACCTGTGTCAACATGCACTCAGATTTGTGCTCAATGGGGGAAAACTGCAAAGGCCATAAGCCTGTTCTTTCTCGATAGCTAATTCATCACTAACTCCGTCATAATCCTTTGGGGCGAACCCAGCCTTTCCCCTGATGATCCTTTGCCTAGTGTAACCCATTCCCTAAGACGCCGAAACAACAATGCCAAGTCTACCGCTTCGCCCTTCGTCCCGCTTTCGCGGGTTTGCTCTCCTCCGCCTTGGCCTTCTTCAACCGCGCAGCCGCAGCCTGGAAGGCCTCTTCGGAAGGCTCCTCCTCTTCGACGACTCTCTTCTTGCCCTTCTTAGGCTGGCTGGTGGCTCCATACTTGGCAGCGAGGTCGTCGAGGAAGCCGGCGCGCTTTTGCTGATTGCTCTTGATGAGTGCCGCCAGATCATCCTCGCCGCTGTCCTTGGCCTTCTTCTTTCCCTTGGTCTTCTTGTCGCCGCCGAAAAGTTTGTCATGGACACCCAACTCCTTGGCGTACTCCTCGGCCTCTTGCGCCTCGCCCTTGGCTGCCTTGACGCGGGCCGCCTTGGACAGTTTGCTTTCCTTGGTGTATCGCTTGAAGGACCGGACATCTTCACTGGCAATCGCCTCGTCGATGATCTTGCGGAAGCGCTCGTCGTCCTCGAGGACGTCGCTGAGCATCACTGACTCATAGATCTTGTCCATGTCACCCTTGTGCTCTTCGTAGGCAAGCAAGACATCGTCCTTCTCCTCGTCGGAACCCTTGTACTTCTTTGCGAATTTCTCGATGGCGTCCGCCGATATCGCATCGCGGAATTGTTCGCGGTAGTAGTCGGACCAGTTGAAACCTTCCGAGTCGACAATGGACTCGGATGTTGAGCCAGTAGTATCATAGCGCTTGCGTCGTGCCGGGTCGGAGAGGATGGCATATGCGAAGGCGATGGACTGGAATTTTTCCTTCGCCTCATCTCTTTGGTCATCGGCAACCTTGTCTGCAAGAGGCGAAACATCAGCTGCGACCCAAGGTATGGGCACGTCTTTGTAACTTACCTGGGTGGTTTTTGAGCGCTGCCTTCCGGTAGGCTGATTTGACCTGGTCGGCTGTAGCTTCGCGCTCAAGTCCGAGGACCTCGTAAGGGTCGATGACAGGGGGCTCAGCCTCAACGAGATCGTCAGGAGAAGACATTTTTAGAGGTGCGACGATGATGTGGACGTCGAGGTGATGAGAGACGGAAAGTTGGAGCTCTGCGACGCGCTCGAGCTGGCAGAGACGCGACAGCTAAAGTGGTGGGTCGAGTTCCGTGCAAGCGCTCATGCGCCAAGACCTCTTGGAGAGCCGTGCGCTAGGGACGTTGAGCGTGGACCATCGGCGGAACGGGGCGTGTGGCACCGATAGACTCAGACGGGACCTGGTCCCATGGACTTCCCTACCCCTCCTGTGCCGGCCAGACTGTAAGAAGTTGCTTGTCGATCTGAGCTTGTACATCAGACAGTCCACGAGCGTGTTGATCAATTCGCACCCAAAGAGAGTAACGGACAAAGCGCAGAGAACTTCAACCCATCGCCAGGTTCACGATACCAACCCGGCACTTCCAGCCTTCGTGATACGCTTCTCGAAGATGACATCAGAGGTCGACGACATCCGGCATGCGTCGGTAGCGCCAGGCGATCACACAGCGTATCTCCAATACGCGCTCTCACTCGCAAAGAGGTCGCCACCCAAGCCTACCAACTACAGAGTCGGGGCGGTGCTCGTCAACCCTGCCAACAACTCCGTCGTCTCAACAGGCTACACGTTGGAGCTTCCCGGTAACACACATGCCGAGCAATGCTGCTTCATGAAGCTAGCCGAGCAGTACCAGGTAGCCGAAGAGGAGCTCGGTTCGGTGGTCAAGACGCCGTTAATCCTTTACACTACCATGGAGCCATGTTCGGTCAGGCTCAGCGGAAATCTGCCTTGCACCAAGAGGATCCTCCAACTGCGGTCTTTCATCAAGACTGTCTACGTTGGTGTCCAGGAACCGGAAAAATTCGTCAGGGACAACACCGGACGGGGTGCTCTTGAGAGAGCTGGTATCGATTTTGTCCACGTCAAGGGTTTAGAGGGCGAGATCCTAAAGGTGGCTACGGCTGGTCATGTCAAAACCGCATCATAGGCAACTGCCTGACTCTGTCATTGGTCGAAGCTATCGTTCTGAGAACATTGGTCGGTGTCGAGGCCGCCAGCGTTGGCGAATGCGACGGTCCGTTATCATGCGCGGCATGCATGGTGGATTCTCGAGCAATCGTCTTGACAGTTAACGGAACAAACGACTAGCGCCAGAACCACCCTCTACTGACAAGTATACTCTGCTCTGGCGCAAGTGGCATGAGTCTTTTTTCTTTTGAACTGGAGGAAAAGAGGAGGAAAGCAGGGTTGCTGACGAAATGAAGGTCAATGCAGCGGGCTTGGGCAGACAAGGGAAAGGCAAACATGAAGGGGCTGTATGCCCGTAAGAAGAGAAGAGAACCGGCAAATGGAGCAAGCGCTGTGGCAATTCAATTGGGTTGGAAAAGCGTGGCTGGCAGGACCAGAAGCGCTGTGTTGCGGCCGATCAGAGAGAAGTTTGCTGCTGATTGACAACAGCCCGTCAATCTGAGCATATTTTCAAAACGAGAAGCAATGTTCTACATAACTGTTTGCATTGGAACATCGTCCACTTCTGGCCCGTCAACCTACGATAGTTGGGCCAGCCTCCCCCCTCCTCCATTTTAGTGCGGTTGCCATTGCAGCTGGAGGGGACACCAGGAAGCAGCTGTGGAAGGACCTCGCAGCGACTGCACCAAGGTTCTCTGGGAGCCCGAATAGATACCCAAACCCCAAATCTGATTGCAGCAGGGTCACCACTGCGGTAAGAAGGCAGTCTCTCGCAACCATTTCGTGGACCAATTGGAGGCGTCCCGGGGCAGCTGGGTTTGTGCATGCACCCAAGCAACTCTTCATCTGCTCTTACGCGTCCGTGGAGAGACGACATGAGAAGCCTTCGCTGCCGTTTTGGCTTTGTCTTATTTGCTGAATGTGTGTGCAGGGAGGTGAGGGGTTCGACGGGAGACCACCGTCTGGCGGATGCAGCTTCTGTTGGATGAGGGAAGGCTTGTTTCTTTTTGCTTTTGCCTTTTCCCACCTCTTCGAAGTACCGCGCTGAGCAAGCTGAGCTCCTAAAAAGGCAGGTTTGTAGCATACCTTATGGTTTGGCGACTCTTGATGTTTCTGCCCCCTCCCTGCAATGCCCTGCTTGTCATTGCCTCGTTCATTGGATCATGCCGGTCGTTTCCATATCGCACGGTCAATACCTTGTTGACAAACTTGGGAACACTACATCCTTCAGCTGTTGACATATTGCTTTACTACCGTGCCCTACCGTACCTTCGCTGTTGCCGTTGCGCTGTCAAAGCTACCCTCGTAAGCTGGAAGGCAGGCGCCTCTTTAGCCTTTCCCTCCGGTATCCTATCAGGCTGTCACACCCATTAGACAAGTATGCGCATTCCAAGACCCCGTGGCAAACGAGTCTACACGCAAGCTCACAATACAATGCTAATAGGACCGAGCTTCCCCAAAGTGGGTACTCTGACCAGAAAATACATGGTGTGGTAGTACAGTATAGTTTCACTCCCTTAGGTGCTATGTACGCTGTACAGTTATGAGGGGTCCGCACGGCACAGACTACAAACGCTGGGGGGCATTGTGAGTTTGTCATGTGCATCTCAACCTCGCGTCACTTCACGTCCCATTCCTCATCGGCACCCTTTACTGCTTAATATACCCCTCCATGCCCTCCAACATCTCTACCTGGTGTAACTTCAGGCTTGCTGCACAGTGACTTCACGGCCTCCAGCATTCATTGCCTGCCTTGACCTGTCAATTTACAGCATCAGCTTTGCCGACAATCAGGCTTCTGACCTCTCCCGTTTGGCATGCCAGCTGCTGGTGGCTCCTCCTTTTGCACATGAGACGGTCCTCCTCACCGACAAATTGAGCGACACTCTTATAGATATACCAACGCCTTCTCACCCTATCTCGCCCTAGCTCAACTTCATTTTCGCTACACACAAACACCTTCAAACCCTTCTGTGCCACACTGAACGCTCGCCTAGGTGGCACCTTGCTCTCATTGGACTGCTATTCACCGAACTCCAAATTATTCGATGGCGGACTCTGGACGTGGAAGTCGCGGTCGCGGTCGTGGCGAAAGTGGAAGTCGCGGCCGTGGCGATGGTGGAAGTCGCGGCCGTGGCCGAGGTGGAGGGAGCGACTTTCAGCCTCGAGGAGGAGGATTTCGTGGCGATCGTGGCGATCGTGGCGGCGGCGGCTTCCGAGGCGACCGCGGCGGCCGTGGTAGTTATGGAGGAGACCGTGGAGGTCGAGGCCGTGGTTTCGACCGCGGTGGTCGAGGTGGCGGCCGCGGTGGTCGCCCTCCTCCATTCGACGGCGAAGGTCCATTTTACGGGTATGTTCAGCATCGTGGCTTTCACGCTTTGGATCAGCTAATCGATGTTAGTCACAACATGCCCTCTATTCCCCAGCCCGACAGCAGCATCACCGAACTTGAAAATAAGATCATCAAGTTCCATCAATCGAAGGACACCGACCTCGTCAAGAAGATGAAGAGCATGAGTATCACGGAGGCAAACGCTGTCGCTCTTATGCCGCGTCGTCCCGCCTACGGCACATTAGGCAACAAGGTTCTCCTGTGGGCTAATTACTTTCGCTTGACCGTAAACCCCGACGTTATCTACCGATACAACCTCGAGGTTCGCAAGGGTGAAACGAAGGAGAAGGAGCCCGCCAGCGCCGAAAAGAGCAAAAGCAAGGGGAAGGGGAAAGCGCAGGGCGGTGACAGTGACGGTGCCCCCTCGACGATTCCCGCTCGCAAGTTAAGAATCATCCTGCAGCATGCTGTCGAGGAGCTTCGGAAACTCGAGCCCGGCGCCATTGTCGCCACCGAGTTCAAAAGCCAGCTCATCTCGCTCAAGAAGCTCAAGTTGGCCATCAACCCGATTCGAGTCATTTTCAAGCAGGAGAACTCTGATCGACAAGAATCATACTCGGTCAAAATCGTCGGCGAGACGGAAGCTCCTTTGGCCGACATGAAGGAGTACATTAAAACCATGATCGATAAGAGTGACCCCGACGAAGCTCATTTCCCCAGGTTCGCGACCTCTGTGGATGCGCTTGGTGTCATCCTCGGTTACACTCCACGGAACAGTGACCAGGTCACTGCCATTGGCAAAGGCCGTTTCTTCCCATGGGGCCCCGGAGCAGCCAGCTCCCAGCTTGGCTACAACGACCCGCTCACGGCCATTAGGGGCTACTTCCAGAGCGTCAAGCTCGGTACCGGCAGAGTGCTCCTGAACGTTAACGTCACACACGGTGTCTTCAAGACTCCGGTCAATGTCAGTGAACTCTGCCGCTGGTTCCATGTCGCCATTTTCGGTCAGGGCGATTCAGTCACAGCCAAGAATGCTCGAATGCGCCTCCGTACTCTGTCCAAATTCCTGGCTCGCACTCGAGTCGCCGTCAAGTTCCGTGACTCCAACAACAAAGAGATCACAGGGAAGAAGACTATCCTTGGTCTTGCGGATAGATTCGACGTCTCCCAGGCAGTCTTGGGCAGGGATGTGCTCTTCCGCCCTGATTTTAACCATGGCGGTCCTCAGGAGGTCAAATTCAACTTGCAAGCGTCAGAAGGAAAGGATAGGGTGATGAACAATATGCAGCCCGGCTTCTACACCGTCGAACAATACTGGACGTGGAAATACGGCAAAGCTCCCGATAAAACCATGCCCCTCGTCAACCTTGGAACGCGTGACAAGCCCATGTTCTTCCCTGCCGAGCAATGCACCATTATGCCTGGCCAAGCCGTTCGCTCAAAGCTCACTGGCGAAGAGACGACGGTGATGCTCGATTTTGCTTGCCGGTCCCCCTTCGCCAATGCCATGTCCTTAACGGTAGACAGCTGTTCGGCGTTGGGCTTTGACGAAGACCTGCTCCACGGATTTGGCCTGAACGTCGACAAGAAGCTTCTTACGGTCACCGGCCGCGAGCTCAACCCGCCCCCCGTGTCCTACAAGAACAAGGACATCACGGCTCGAGCAGGCTCTTGGAACATGAATGGCGTGAAGGTTGCGAAGTCTGGACGCAAAATCGATGCCTGGACTTGGGTGCGCATCATTGACGATGATAGGGGCTCTTATGTCCAAACCGCCGATGTGGCGCGCATCGTCGGGAACTTTTCGCGGTTCCTTGAAACTAGCGGCATTTCGATCAGTCAACAAAGTACCAACACGCCGCGAGAGATTCACGTCGGTCACGGCAATTATGACGCGCCCATAGATGGCTACTTTAACAACTTGAAGAAATTTCTCAAGGGCAACACCAAGAATTACTTCTTGCTCGTTGTCCTTCCCCGTCAAGACACTGCACTCTACGGTATCATCAAGAAGCTTGCAGATACACAGTACGGTATCCACACGATATGTGTAGTGGAGAAAACCTTCATGAAAGATAGTCCACAGACTTACGCCAACGTTGGACTCAAGTGGAACTTGAAGAACGGAGGCGTCAACCATATCGTTAAGAACCCCATCGACATCGTCAAAGCAGGCACAACCATGGTTGTTGGATACGACGTGACCCACCCCACAAACATGCCAAACGACAAGAATGCTGCGCCCAGTCTGGTCGGGTTAGTAGCCAGCATTGACAAGGATCTGGGACAGTGGCCTGCGGTGGCGTGGGAGCAGAGCAGTCGCCAAGAGATGTTGGGTGATGAGCTGACTGCTCACTTCGAGGATCGCCTACGGCTTTGGATGAGACACAACCAGAACAGCCTACCGGAATACATCGTGATTTACCGCGACGGTGTGTCTGAGGGACAGTTCACGCAGGTCCTCGATGTTGAGCTGCCCATGATTCGCAAGGCGTGCTCGAAGCTCTATCAGGCCGGCCGCAAGCCCAAGTTGTCCATCATTGTGTCTGTCAAGCGCCACCAGACTCGATTCTACCCAACTTCGGAGGAGACCATGGATCCCAAGTCACGCAACGTCCGCAGCGGCACCGTCGTGGACCGCGGCGTCACACAGGCCCGTTACTGGGACTTCTTCCTCACGGCGCACACGGCCCTGAAGGGAACCGCCCGCCCGGCACACTACACGGTGCTTTTGGACGAAATCTTTCGTGACAAGTACGGTGTTGGTGACACGGCAGCGAACAACCTGGAGAAGCTTACCCACGACCTGTGCTACTTGTTTGGCCGAGCTACCAAGGCTGTCAGCATCTGCCCGCCCGCATACTACGCGGACATCGTGTGTGAGCGGGCCCGTGTGCACCGCCCTGAGCACTTCGATGCACCGGACACGGCCTCAAGCATCAGTGGTGCTTCGGGCCTGACCACGAGCAGGGGCGTGCATGACAACTTGAAGGATACTATGTATTACATCTAAGGACGAATTGCATTGGTTGTTTCTGGAAGCGATTGGATCGGACCGGCGTCAGGGGGGAAAAGGCGACGAGAAATCAGGTGTGCTACACAGTAGTGGCGTGAGAGATTGAATTGAATATCACTCAGGAATTGCCGAACCAAATGCCATTGGATATTGTGACCCAAATCGGCGTGACAGCCATGCCGTGCCGCGTCCATAGTGCCTTGCCGTTCCTCTCCGGAACGGACTTCGTTGCCAGCATCCGTCGGGGACTGCTCCTTTTATTGGCTTCATGTTGACGTCAGTGGGGTTATGCCGAGGGGCAGCATCTTGATGGCGGGGTAATTGGGCCGTCGCTGGAGCTCGACACTTCGTCATGCGCCACATGTTATGTCCGAAAAAAAGCTCCGTCTCATAAGCTACAATCCCCGAAATCCCACTCCCCACTGCAACTTCCTCATAGCACCTGTTACAAGAACCGCCATTGCTTCTATGAACACCCTCAGAGCTCTGCAGAGAATCCAACTCATTCAGAACACGCTCACAACCAAGCTCCCAGGTGAGGTTCAAAATCTCGGAACTGCTCGTATCGTCCCGTGAGCGTTTCACTGATTCTTCTTGACATCCTCAGGACGAACCAGTCAGTTTGCAACCATGGCTACCACGACAGATGTCAAGAACTATAAGTTCAACCACTCGATGGTAAGTGTAGATTCTCGGCGTCGGCATCTACTCTTTGCTAACCATGAACCAAGATCCGAGTGAAGGACCCCAAGGCTTCGGGTATGCAAGAAACCACGCGACTTGACTTCCCTTACTGACCGCCGCCAGTCAAATTCTACGAGACCCTCGGCATGAAGGTCATTAAGCAGATTCAGCAGCCCGAGGCCAAGTTCGATTTGTATTTTCTGGCCTACGACTCGCCCAACGCGCTGTCGGCGGGCAAGAGCACCTTCGACCGTGAGGGCATCATCGAACTGACGCACAACTACGGCACCGAGAATGACCCGGAGTACAAGATCAACAACGGCAACACAGAGCCGCACCGCGGCTTCGGCCACACGTGCATTAGCGTTGACAATATTCAGGCTGCGTGCCAGCGCCTCGAGGACGCCGGCTACGCCTTCAAGAAGAAGCTCACAGACGGCAAGATGCGCCACATTGCGTTCGTCCTGGACCCGGATCAGTACTGGGTCGAGATCATCGGACAGAAGCCGATTGAGCAGACTGAGAACGTCAAGGAGACGGATGTGACCACGTACAGAATGGTGAGTGCCTTGACTTGAGTAGCTGAAACAGGGGCAACAAAAGCTGACTAACAAACAGAACCACACGATGCTCCGCGTCAAGGACCCCCAGAAGTCTCTCAAGTTCTACCAGGACGTCCTCGGAATGTCGTTGATCCGCAAGAACGAGTCCAGCGACTTCACGCTCTTCTTCCTGGCCTACGGCGACCTCAAGGAGGGCGAGAGCCAGGCGCAGCGCGAGGGCATCCTCGAGTTGACGTGGAACCACGGCACCGAGAAGGACGAGAGCTTCAGCTACCACAACGGCAACGACCAGCCCCAGGGCTTTGGGCACATTTGTGAGTCTCTTTCCGCTATGAGCAGGCACTTGGGAAGAAGTTGGAAGTAAAGGTTATAGAAGCTAATGATGGATGGGAACAGGCGTCACGGTGGACGATGTCAACGCTGCATGCACGCGTTTCGAGGAGCTGAAGTGCAACTGGAAGAAGCGCCTCACTGACGGCCGCATGAAGAACGTTGCTTTCCTGCTGGACCCTGACAACTACTGGGTTGAGGTTGTTCAGAATGAGAGATTTGCCGGCAAGGAGAACTTTTAAGCATAAATCGAGTCTGGGATGGAACAATTGAGCATGGCTTAAGCATGCAAAGCGGAACGGCGTTCGGTGAGAGGCAACGGAGGGGGGCGGATGAGTCGGTGCATAGGCGGGGCGTACGAAAAGTGAAGTCGGTTGTCTCCGAGTCCCCGAAGCCATTTCGGCGGTGTTTGGGGGGGTAGTAGTAGTGGATCTTCGCGGCCACTCCGAGGGCGTCAACATAATTACTTGTTGGTGTTTCTCTTAATTGGAATAAAGCCCAAAAGCAATGTGGTGGAAATGTCAAATCCCAATGATCAGATTTCAAATTCTGTGGCCAGCGTCAACGCTGATGCTGATTATGTGCGGTGGTAAGTACCCAAACATCGAGTGAGAACATCCGGTCGATCCTCGGATAACCGTGCGTTCTGTGGAATCATGATGGAATCACAGCGCCTGATTCCACGCTGTGGCGCTGCAGTGCCGTTGTGGCGGGTTCTCCCCCCAATGGTCTGCGACCCCGCCAAAAGTCGTTGACGCAACAGTTGCTCCCAAGCCTCTCACTCTTAGTGGCCACGGACCCTTAGATTTGTCACTTGCCTCAGCACCCCTCCCACGTTGTGACATTCTTCAGACGCACGGTATTGAGACGACATCGCAATTTACTTAAACCTCAGAACCCCAAGTGAGCCCGTTGTACTCCAACCAACATCTCAAAGTACTCATCTTAGCCCGCCGATTATCAACCGGTGGATATAAACCAGAGACAAGACGGTAGAGAAGTTGCAAATGCGATTCTCACCCTTCATCTCCAGACTCGTCTACACATTTTCCAACCTCACCCGCGTTCGCGCCGCGCAGTCGCTCGGTGCCCAGACTCCCCTCGCCGCCGCACACCCGCTCCGCGCTTCTATGCCCTCAATCCCGTTCCTGGGCGCTCTGTTTGGCTCTTCCGCTTCGCAGCAGGACAAGATGTCGTATCCGGACAAGAAATCCGACGATGAGTGGCGGGCTATTCTGAACAAGGGTACGTAGTCCCGCTTGCCGTGTCCTGGTGTCTTGGAAGTATCTTCTCGTGGACCCAAACCGCCAGCTCGGTACCGGCTTCATGGGATGTCTTGTTACGACACTGAGATGTTCAAACTGAGATGAGGGACTGACACCCTGACCAGAACAATTCCGCATCCTCCGCGAGAAGGGAACCGAGCCCCCCGGCTCCGGCAAGTTCGACAAGCACTACCCCGAGGAGGGCGTCTACGCCTGCGCCGGGTGCTCCGCGCCGCTGTACAAGGCCACGCACAAGTTCAAGTCTGGCTGCGGCTGGCCGGCCTACTTTGACTCGCTGCCCGGCGCCGTCGTGCGCCATGAGGACCGCGCCTTCGGCATGGCGAGGACGGAGATTGTTTGCGCCAACTGCGGCGGTCACCTGGGGCATGTGTTCAAGGGCGAGGGCTTCGATACCCCCACGGACGAGAGACATTGTGTTAACAGTGTGAGCTTGACGTTTTCGCCTGACGAGAAGAAGGCTGGGGAGGGAAGTGGTGATGGTGCGAAGGGGGAGAGCAAGGTTTGAGGTATGAGGGGTGAAAATTGCGTGTGATATGGGGGTGGATCATTCACGGCGTTGACGGTGGTGAGGTTAGGCTTGGTGTTGTGGTGTTGAGAGTGAGCCAGGGGGATATGCACAAGGTGAGGTTATGAGGTTGATGGCTGCGGTGGTAGACCTGTCTTGGTGTATCGATAGATGTGAATGAGAAAGACAGAAATATTCGTAAAGTCACGGTGAACAACTCCGTCGGTGAAGTCTGATATCATGTTGATCAAAATTGCTCAGACAGTGAGGCCCAAACAATGCGTTATATAATGCTGTTTTTGGTACCTTACTCGGCAGTTGGTTATAAGTCTGACCCCTGTAGCTCTGAGCTCTGATTGCTGAACATAGTCTGATATCTTGTGCTGTAGTCCGCTTCTAGTTGCGTTAGCGACACGACGCACGCTGGGGCACAACGCGCTCAACCTGCATGCAAATCTTACACTTGCGGCTGAGAAATCCATCTCACCAGCGCAGCCATAAGCCCCTTTAAACCTTGGGGCCTCCACTTGATTTGAGAACTGGGATTCTGTTGGACTTCCGGCGTTGCCGGCTTCAGCGTGTTCGTGTAGGTAAACGCAGACAAGAAAGGATAAAGGCCAGAGGCATCGGAGTGCCTTGCCCAAGAGTCTACTGAATCGAACCACATAGGGCTCTTCGGTCAACGATATACCGTCGCCACCAACGGCACAGGACCAGATAGTAAACCCATCGTTCTCTGGCGTCTCCAAAATTTCCATCATCGTCTCTGAGTGAGGCTCACCATTCGCAATAAAAGTCAAATACCTGCCATTTTTCACGAATGAACTTGCAGTAGTCTATAACCTGACAAATAGAGGCAGAGAAGACGCAGATATAGACAATTCACTCGCAGTACACAAGATGAGCCAAGACCGAGGTTCGACGAGAAGAACAAATGAAATCAATGAAAGTATCTAGGCATCCCTTTCCATGAACATTGTCAACTCTTCTGGTAGACGTGATTTTTGAGGACGTCTATTCTTGTTGTCTCGAGGCTGATACCGGGCTGGGCTTGAATACCACCCGGAACGACTGTCATCAAAGGACGTCTCAGATGCCGACGTCACTGAACCTCGACTTGGTCCCATGATTGCTTATGCCGGCTATTAATCTCTGTGGCTTGTTAACTCTTGTCCCTGGATTCGGTTCACAACATCCCAGGACTATCAGCTGGGTACCACGAATCAAGTGGCCGAAACGTTACTCGGTAAATCCTCGCAACGGTCAGCTGTTGTCTGAACCACAGGTCTCCAAACTCTCTTGGAATCTTCCGGGAGTATTGCTTACCAGGAGCGAGTTCCCAACGGCTGACCGTTTCTGAACCGCAACGGCTACAAAGCCTAACCCGAGCTCGAGGGTCCTTCATCCACCGCAACCCAGCCACCTATCTCCGTAAAGTTGACGTCCAACGTACATATGAGCGATGCTAATTCTTCCATTCTACTAATTTCCCTCATCACAAATCAAACAAACACTAGTTGAGTTGAGTGAAGTTTAGGTCTGGAACCAAACATAAAACACTCAAAACAACCAAGTTGCTACACTATCTTGCTACACCACATAAGCCAGTGCCCAGTTGTGTTTATAAACAATTCTTTTAAATACCTGCTGTCCTTCACCAAGGCTTCGGAGATCAGAGCTTTCTCAACCCCTTGCTAAAGATGGACTACAGTACCACCGCCATGGACACCACCCCTGTCAACACCGGCAACAGCTTCGAGGCTGGCATCCTCCTCCACCCGGTTACTTGCACAGCTTTTCCCATGAACCGATTTCGGCACGAAAAAAAGAGCCGCGGCGACTGGCCCCTCACCATCAACAACTCTCCCGTCTCCTCTCCGGGGCCCAAGACCAAGTACCGCAAGTCTCGCAGCTGGAGTTCGAGGCGTGAGTCTCTACTCGAAAACGAGGCCTGCGCCGCACCCACAAACATGCCCGAGGGCAGCTCTGCGGATGAGTGCGCCGTCGAAGATGCTAGCGATGACGATCCGCTCTGTGCTGACACCAGCTCGCCTCGCTACAAATCGGAGGACCGGGAGCTTGCCGCAGGCCCCAGATCTTCGCCCGGACCGAAGACCGAGTATCGCAAGTCCCGCATCTGGAGTCCCAGACGCACCTCCATGGTTAAATCTAAAGGATTCGGCATCCCGGCCAACACTATTTCCCTAGCTGACTTTATTGAAGAGTTTGCCATCGATGACAGCGAAACCTTGTCACTTTATGACACACGCACTGCTACCGAGAACGCAGCGGCCGATAGCTTGATGCTCTTCAAGTCTGATACGCCAGGCTTCGTCTCGAGCAGGGAGCACGTTATCACCGAAGATGCCAGCGAACAAACCCATTCTACCCCCTTTGTCGAGTTCATCTACCTCGATGATCACAATATTCCGCCTCTCGATTCTACTCAGCCTGAAGATATCCATATCACAGAGCACACCATTAATGGAGCCAATAGTGAGGATGGCTCTATCTCTTTTGTCGAGTTCATCTACTCCCACAACAGACACCACCGTGATTGATGACCCAGGTACAAGCAATACTCTTCCATCATACGGCACCCACAACCTCCGCCAATGTCTGCCTAGGAACCCTATGTCTACGGAGAAGTTGACGGTCATTTCGCCAAGTGTTGCTACTACCAAGCCTGTAAGATTGCGGATTATAGGAAGCATGGGAAGTCAACGTTTTGTGTTTTTACTCATCCTTACCATACCGACAGCACTTCTATCGGTTAAAGCCAGCGTCACGGCTCAGGGTTGAGCTCGGAAAGGTGAACGAGTGTGGTGGTGGAAATGAAAGGTCTTAAGGGGCAATACTGAGGTCTGCACCTCGATGACCAGACATGGCCCTTTTCATTGATTAGGCTGTCTCATAGTTCAATTGAACAGCATCTCATCTAAACAGATCTAGTGTATGCGGGTTGTGCTATCGTTGCAACCCAGTCAGTGCCATGCAAAGTCAAACCCCCCTTCATTATAAGTGCACCCTTAACGCATCACATTGTTTTTTCAATGTCTCGGTTGCATAATGGCACCCAGAAGCTTCTCGTAAGGTATATCGCCCATGACCAGGCCATGGCGGTCGATGGCGGCCTGGCATAGATCGATAGTGTTTTGCTCCAGCTCCTTGAAAACTTGAGTCTCATCGATGCGTTGTTGTGACCTGTTATCAGACAATAGTCGTTGAAAGCATGCTTGTTGAAGGTTTCTGATGTCCTACATCAGTTGGAACTTGGCTACGAATACATCATCGTCCTTGGCCGAAGTATCAGATAAATCAGGCAAGGTTTGCGTACCCTGATCCATCTTCGTAGATGTCGGCTTAGGAAGTATATTGCTACCATCTGGCATCACTGAGGTATTTGCTGGCTTGGGAACAGCAGGAGTTGAATCCGGGTCAACCTCTTCTTCTTCCGATGAAGTTGAGCTTGTATCCGCAGCAGGTAACTCAGGAGCATCCGCAACCTCAACCTCCTTTGCGGTGGCGGTCTCTGCAGAGAATGTCTCGTTGGATGAGGGAGTAGCGACCAGACTTCTACTTCCGAGTTTGTCACTGGCCTTCTGAATAGTGCGATTAGGGGGTGGATAGTACGGATTACTGGGCACGCCCGGTCGCCGTGCTATGACCTTACGTTTGAAGGGTGCGGAAGGAATGATCGGCAACGGTATCGGTGAGGTGGATACGGGCTTTGGGCTCGAATCAGGCTTCTGTTTCTTTGTGGCCGGGTTCTCAGTAACGTTGTTGTCCTTTCGCTTGACGACAAGGAGTCTTGTCTGTTTTGGTTTCTTAGCTTGTTCTGCTGACAGTAGTGGCTTTGAGATGGTCTGTGGTGTCAGTTGTTGAAAGACTTCCTCCTCCTGGCTTGCTTTCGTCGAATTCTGTTCCAAGTGCGAAAGCTCTGGTTGTCCATGCGATCGCTTTGAGGCAGTTGATTCTGTCTGCTTCCCTGACGAGAACGGCAGCTCACGCCGAGGAGGGAGCATGTCTCGAAATGCGGCACCGGAGCTGGGCCTCGATCTTGGTTGGCCAATCTCGTTGAGTAAAAGGCTTTCGAAGGGTGGACTAAAATCCCTGTCTAGATTTTGGCGGATGGGTGGCGGAGAAAAGGTCGACGGCTTATGGTACGTAGCAGACGCTGAATGTGGCGCCGGGGTATACTGCCTATCTTGAGAAGACATAACATGTGTTCCCATGCCCTGCCGGTCTGAAAATTCGGTACGTGCCCTCTCATATGGATTAGAAATGGCGAATGAAGAAGAAGATTGATGAGTATCTCCATTGTGTTGGCCGATGGTATTCATAGGCCGGTGGTCATCTATAAGTACGCTGCGGGCTCGTGATGATGGACTGCTCTCGTCTGGGAAGAACTGATTCTTCAGAGAAGAACCCAATCGCTCAGGGTAATACTGGTACAGAGGAGTGATGCTTCGTCTGGAAGTGAACGGCTGGTTTGCGGACGGGGGTTGGAAATTTGTGACTACTGTTGATGACCGAGACGGCTGGCGCAGAGGCCCCCGCGATGGTTCGAGACGCAGGCCAAGATCCTGGAAGAGTCGCAGCACCTGATCCTGATCATTTCGGTTCTTGAACTGGAGGGCCACTTCTTTGGTCAACTATAGATAGTAAGCTTCCATATGTAGGCAGCGAGTAGTACTCCGACGTACATCGTGTGTGTTCAACTTGATGTTGATAGTCCCCTTTTCCTGCTTGTACCGAACTCCGTAGGTAAATTCTGGGGAGATGTTGCCATCACGGCTACCGAGGCCCAACTTAAGCTTAATCTCGAGTTAGCAACTGATTTTGTACGTAGTCTAGGCGGGATTACCGCTGGGCGTCCTTGCAAAGGAACGATGAGTACGTGGTTTGGCTCTTTGGTTAATTGGTCTCTTGACCCCACGACATTTGCAAGGAGTCTTTCCTGTTTGATGGTAATAACAGCGTTGTCTAGCATTGATATGGCGTCCCATTCAAATTCATGGAAATATCTCTGGCGAACACAGGCCTGGCCCAGCGTGAACGCCCAACTCTGGAGTTTGGGTGCCATATTCTGAGTCCTCAATGTTAATGCCTTCGGAACGTGAGATGTCACGGTGAAAAGTGGCACGGGAAATACCTCCGAGAAAACAAGCTTGCAACTTATGACCACATAGCTCACACAACCGACGACGGCTTCATATTTTCACTGCTGAGTTAGTGAAGGAGGGTAGGAAGTATAGCAATGATGGCCTGCGATCTGGACGAGGAGGTCATCAACTCTCTCGGCGTCTCCAGAGCGCGAGATGGAAACTCAGGGTGTTGGAAGCCGGGAGTTTGCCGTATTTGGGAAACCGGAATATTGAATGGAAGACACAGACGTTGACATCAGGTGGAGGGCACTCAGGGAAAGTGCCAAGCAGGGTCTACTCATCCACCATCCCCTGCCCAAGCAGCTTCTGGGGAAAGAGTAGCTCAAGTGGGTCCAGTCCAGATGCGGGCAAGCGTCTACTCTGCTAGCCCAGGCACAAAACCACCCGATAAGGCAGGTATAGTCACGTGGAGATAAGTCTCAAAGCGACAGGGTAATTTTCAACGTCGCGTAGCGCAAGGCAAAACACGGTTGGGTCGGTTGTCATCAGGCGCATCACTGACCGATCGCAAAGGGCCCCCGAATCTGCCTGCGCAACAGCACACTCAACCCCCTCCCTCCACAGGGTGCTGCAACTTTGCGACTTTCCACATAAACATTGAGCGCATCCTTTCATCGACGGGGTCAGCTTCGAAAGATACCGCGCAATCCTTCATTCGATATCCGTTACACCTGCCGAAGGACCTCTCGGCGCGTTCTGGAGCTCATTGATAGGCCACGGCCTTCGACAAATCACACACGCATCCCTCCAGGTGGTCAGTCAAATCGCTTTGCCTACACATGTCGCGCGACTACTGACAAAGCACACAACAGTCCGTGGGATCAATCCGATATGGCGCCCCCAAAGGAAGCTGAGGTTGAGCTTCACGCCATCAGCCGAACCCCCGAATACGAGGAGTTTATGGCTAAGCTGAGAGCTTACCACCAGGAGCGAGGTACGACTCTCGAGGCTGAGCCTAAGGTGGGGCCGGTCTACCTTGATCTCTACAAGACATTCAACCATATCGTTGCAAATGGCGGCTACGACAAGGTGTCCGATGAGAAGCTGGCTTGGCGCCGTATGGCCGAGCAGCTCGGTATCCACTCGTCCAACGTAGCCTCGACTGCTTTTTCGTTGAAGGAGAAGTATTACAAGAATCTTGCTGCCTACGAGATCAAATTTGTCCATGGCAAGGAGCCTCCCCCAAAGGACATCTTGGAGGACGTGTCGGCCAAGGGTGGCGGTCTCTTGAGCCGCACCAGGGAAAACTTCCGAGGAGCCAAGCGCGATAGTGGCACGGTCGGTGACTCTGCGGCTGCTTCTGGCGATGACGGTACCCCTACCCGAGAGCGTCCAACCCCAGATGCTGCTCCTACGTCTAGCGTTCGAGCTTCACGGGGCCTTCGCGAGGCCCCGCCCCAGAGAGTCATCTTCCAGCCAGACACCGGCTCCTCTAGACCGACTCGCCATGCTTCTGGTCAACAACCGAGCCACGGCAACACGCCTACTTCCGTCGGCCAGCCACTCGGCCATCATGCGACACCACAGCAGGTTCAACACACTCCAGTGCCTCTTCCTCACCAGCCCAGAGCTCTGCCTCGTGGACCTAGCGGCAGCTTCAACCCGCCCGATGCCGAGAACACGTCGACTGGTGTTGAATCGTTTCTCCCACGCTCCCTGCAGCCTCAGCAGCAGCAACATATCCTCCCGATGCGTCCTGTGGATACACCGAGTAACAACCCGGTCGAATTCGCTCGCCGCCGCCAAATCAGACGCTCTCTTCTGGAACCCCTCGTCGTAGTGGACCGTATCCTGGAGGTAAGGAGCAACTTGAATGAGAGACCGTGTGTAATTGCTAACAAACTCTAAGTTGGATACGACGGACCGAACATCTATATTCGTTGTTTGTACGCCTTGCGCTCAGGCACTTTCGAAGAGCAGCAGTTTGCTCTCTACCACCTCGTCAAGATCTCATACGAACGTCATGATAAATTTAAATTCGAAGGGTTTCCCGGACTCAGCGAAGGCCTAGTCGAGAAAGTCCTGGAGATTGGCAACATCTTCTACAATGTGAAGTGGAAAATCTCTTGGGTGTCTCAGGTGGCGGCCGACAATTTCGACACTCTCGATGGCAACGAAGGGACCGAGGATATTCTGGAGCGCATCGACGCCCTCGACTCCAAGGAAATCAACGAACACATTGTACCTGAGAACCTGGCGGACCAGATGGTCCTCATCAATGAGGCGGCCTTGACACTGAGAAACATGTCTCAGCTACGGGAGAACGCTTCCCATCTGGCTGAGTTTCTGCCGATTAAGGATCTCATTTGCATTGTGCTGAGCCTTCCAAAGCACGAGTGGGTGATTGAGGTGAAGCATGCGATGCTTGACATTGCTGAAGCCTTGACTCCTTACATTGAGATTGACTCCAGCGACCCCTTGTACAAGGTTCTCATGTGGCAACTGAACGATTCCGACGACCGCGGTATCATACTTACAGCTCTTCGCGCGCTCGGACGCATCTCGATGAACCTCGAAGCTACCAACCGCCTGGATAAGGTTCCTACAGCAGTCTTGACTAAAATCGGCGAGCTGATGCTGCTCAACGACGACGAGCTGAAGGATGCCTGTCTCGATTTCTTGTACCAGTACACGGCAGTTGTCAGTAACGTTGACAACCTAGTCAAGGCCCTCAACTGCGAGCATTTGGTTCAGCACCTGGTCCGTCTCCTTTCCCACAACGCTAGGAGGTACCAGGAAGAGACGCTCTTGAAGCCCATGATGAAGCCGCCCTCGACCGACGAGCCTGCTGCCATGCCCGAAGACTTGTTGCAGGATCTGCTGAAGCTGGATGAGCCCGAGCGATGTAACCAATGGGTCAAGTGCTTCTTCGAGGAGGACAAGGACTCCTTTGTCACTCAGATTGCAGCCTGGCAGGCATACCAGAATGCCTTCAAAACGGCACTCCAGGCCATTGGCCAGCCCCTCATCACACCAGCCGACTTTATTAGGAACAGCTGTTCGGTCTACAAGGGCTCCAAGGCTGAAGTCTGGGCTGGTAGCGGAGTTCCTGGAGAAGTTCAGCAGAAGTTCATCATCCATGGCATCCGATGCCGAGTTCGACCTGTGGGCATTGATGGCGAGGTGTTCCTTCGGTGTCTCTGGGACTCGGCGTCTGGCCGACCAAATGAGAAGTGCGGCCACTTCTTCGGAAACAAGGAGGCCATGTGGAACCATGTTGTCAAGGTTCATCTTAAGCTAACTCGCAACGAACAAGGCGGCTTCGACAACAAGGAGGAGGAAATCAGATGCCGATGGGCCGACTGCACCAAGTATCCGAAGCCCACAAAGATGAAGCTTGCCCTCATGGGTCATCATCTCCAGACCCACTGCTGCCAGATCTTCAATGGCATCGCCATCAACGAGAAGAAAGCACAGGCTGGGCCCCAACCCAGCGACAATCTCGTGGTCCACTTCGAAGAGACGGCCACGGCTCCTGACGAGCAAAACCCTTCGGCCCCTCCTCAAGCGGCTGGCATTCCCCTCAGCGCGGTGCTGATTCTCCGCAACATTGCCCGAAACGTAGTCAAGACACCAGCGCAAGAGGACCTCCTCAAGCTACATGAGCTAGGCGGCGAGGCTGGAGGTTGGAACGAGCGACTTTTCCGGACTGTGCTTCCCCGTCTCTATGAAGTCATGACTGAGAATAGGGTTCTGGTAAGTCTGATCCGCGCCCTAGTTTGCTACCCCGAGACTAACATGATTGTGCGCACAGCGACCCCACGTCTTTTCTCTCATCCAGCTCGCCGAGTCAGAGAGGGATCTCTAATATAACCATGCACTCGGAAAACCTGCTGCCCTTGAGCCGGAGTGGCATTGCGAGGGAACTCTCGGGCAGCATTACGAGCAACCTGGGACACACCGTTTGTATGAGACGAGAGGATGTTACGTGCGTTCCTTGTCCCCACTGCAGAACCATGAGCTGCAGCCTAATCTGGTGTGAGGTCAGTGAGTGACCAGTGGATGACAACTTTGTGCTTTTTTTTTGGGATGGCAAATACCCAGGCGTTGGGGAGGGGCGACCACAAAACTTTTGCGAATGTGGGATTAGCAAGCAGGGTGACGATTTATTTCCTATTTATCTTTCATTCTGTGGGTCGGACGGATGCTTTGCCTGTTTCTCCCAGGTGTGCCGAGACTGATGGACGTTCTTCAGTGTTCACAAGTCTAAACAGGGCTTTAGCTGGGAGTACCTCAAAAAAGAGAGAGAGAGAGAGAGAGAGAGAGAGAGAGAGAGAGAGAGAGCCATGTATCATGTGTCAAAGATGAGAGAAGAGGTCGATTGACGGGTGAGCAATGTGTCTGACAGACAAAAGTTGTCTCACACAATATTGCCGTAGTGTATAGCGTAGGACCCAACCAAAACAAAAAATAATAATCAAAAGATCTGCCATCGGACTTGAGTCTTGGCGTGCTACCGTTGTGCATCCTAGGAAACCCTTTGGTACAACTTTTGAGTGTTGGCGGGGGAATCGTTGCCCGCTGCTTGGTAGTCAGTGTCTGCTTCGCCAACCCAGGCCGTCCCGCTGAAAAAGGTGCTCTTCCTTGGGGCCTTGCGTCCGGTCCGGGTGGATGCGTCCAACCCGGAAATTTTTTTATTTCCACGATATTATAGCCATCGTGGAGTCGAGCGGGAGAGGGCCCGAGGCCGGAAATTTGGGCCCTCCCCCCCATCGTGGAGCAAAGCCAGGGGACAGGACGAAGGCAGCCCCATCCCTGGCGGCGAGGCGGGGTTCACGATGGTCAGCCCTGGTGTTCTCGCAGTGACGCCTCGTGGTGGTCCAGGTGCTGCCGGTGGACGGGACGATGGGGCGGGGGGGAGGGAGGCTCGGGCCGAGAGTGCGGCCCATCCGTCTCAACCCCGTCGCTTTCCACGATGTGGTTTTTTTTTTTTTTTTAGTGATCGGTCTGGATGGGAAGGGGGGATTGGCAAGATGTCGCCCGCGATGCCAAGACTCACGATCTCTGGTCACGGGGGCCGCTTTTTGTTTGTGTAGTTTTTTTTTCTCTTCTGCAAAGTTGCACGACCGCGACGAGGTCTCTGCCATTGATTGATCATCACCCATGCTGTGACTGGCCGAAGGCCTGAATGCGCGCCTCACTCCAAGACGCAGATTTGCCCTGGTTGCGCTGCGGGGAAGCATGCCTCTCCTTTGGAAGTCGGACAAAAATCACGAACAAAACATCGTCGTCACGTTGCAATTAGGCTGCGTCGGGTTTGTGAACTAGGAGCACGAAAGACGTGGCCCGTTTTTTCTTCAGAATCTATTCTGCGATGTCTGCTTTGTCTCGTCTACCAGGAATCCCAGAGTCCAAGCCCAGGTTTCTCTTCTTTCTATCCTCTTGATCTTGTTCCCAAAGCCACCAACAAGACCCAAAAACTCGGAAAAAAGAACCAAGTCCAAATCCTCAAATTTTTGGTTCATTCCGTTGACTCCTGAAACTGCCTTGCCTGCTTGAGAACACACGCGCGTTGATAGTCGAAAGTCAAGGGTCGGTTATGTGCTGTACAACCCTTGGACTGCTGGGGGGTATAGTCCTGGATGTTGCGTCGAGTCGACTAATGAGAGAGAAAAACATTGACAATGAAATCGGCACGAAGTCGCGCGTTGTTGTACGCGACCATGTCGGAGCAATGGTGATGATGCCACGGGTACCACGTCGGCCCAAGGCAAACGTACCGGGAGTGTGGATCAGCGATGCTGCTCCTCATCGTAACTGCATGGCGTCGATTGAAGCTGGCGACCATGTACCAGAGACGATGTGGATGCGGACTGGAAGCTAATAACTCGCCAGACTCGTACAGTCACCTTCCCCAAAGCAAAAGCAAGGCTCCGTGGGAAGGCGATCTCCATGCATAAGCTTAGTAGCAAGTGTAACCACCGTCGATGATGACGTTGGAGCCAGTCATGAAGCTGGAAGCATCGGAAGCCAGGAAGACGCAGAGGCCGTTGAGGTCATCGACGCTGCCGAGGCGGTCCTGGGGGGTCAGGGACTTCCAGATCTTCTTCTGGGCGTCAAGGGCGGGGACGCGGTTGAGAGCAGTGTCCATGTAGCCGGGAGAGATGCAGTTGACACGGATGTTGTACTTGGCCCACTCGGCAGCAAGGGACTTGCCGAACTGGATGACACCGGCCTTGGAGGCGTTGTAGCAGGACTGCTCCTGCGGGTAGTTGACGATGCTGCCGGACATGGAAGCGACCAGAATGATGGAGCCAGGCTTGCCGGCCTTCATCATGGCACGGCCGACGGCCTGGGACATGAGGAAGGAACCAGTAAGGTTGATGTCAATGAGACGACGGAACATGGCGGGGTCGTAGGTCTCGGCCTTGATGTTGGAGCTGTTCAAAGACGCATGTTAGTGGGTCTCGCTAAACAAAAAAGGGGCGTGTGCTGTGCTGCGGGTGCACGCTGCACTATGGGGAATGACGTACTCAGCGATACCGGCAGAATTGACCAGAACATCAGGAGCACCGTAGAGCTCGACCACGGAGTCGACTGCAGCGTTAATGGCAGCGCCGTCACGGACATCCACCTTAAAGAAGGTGACGGGCAGGCCAGTCTTCTGGTGCAGCTCGGAAGCAGCCTCATCACCCAACTCCTGGTTGGCGTCAAAAATGACGAGGGCCTTGGCACCGGCCTCAGCGCAGGCGCGAGCCATGTAGTTGCCCAGGCCACGAGCACCGCTGTGAAATCCAAGTCAGCCAAAACAAAATCTTAAAGTTTTCATCCAAGCTCGTAGGAGGGAACCCAATTGGGGTAGTGGAAGCGTCCAATTGGCCGAGGAGAAAAAAACTTACCCAGTGACGACGATGGTCTTGCCCATGACAGAGAGCTTCTGCATCATGGGAGGCATCGAGTCGTAGGTCTTGCGAGTGAGGGGAACGACATCGTCGTTCTCCGGACCGGGAATGGGGGACTCGGTGGGAGGGCGAGAGTCATGCTCGCGGACGGGGATGGAGAAGTGGTCGGATTGACCAGCACCCTTGGCGTCGGGAGCGTAGACGGAGACGGGGATCTCCTTCTCGCTGACAACGTCGCTCTTGAAGGCGCGAGCGGAGGCGGAGAAGGGTCGAGCGGCCTGGCTGCGGACGGCAACGCGAGGAGCAGCGAAGCGGGTGGTGAGACGGAAGGCAGAGCGAGCGGCGGCCATTTTTGCGATCGGTCGGGCAATGATAAGGATGCGAGGTAGGACTGTTGTAGTGTGGTGTGAAGAAGGGAAGATGGGAAAGGATTGGTAGACGCGAGGAAGTCTGTGACCGTTGATGAAGGCGCGAAGATGGCAAGTTTGCGCAGAGGTCAAGCTTGATGGGGAGGAAAACAAGAATGGACTGTGTGGTGAATGGGAAAAAGTTGGACGGACAGGTGGGAGAAAGGGGAGCGTGTCCAAGTTGATATAGGTCCGAGGGGAGGCGTGGCCCGTGTAAGCTCGACCTTCTGGCAAAGAAGGAAGGAAGGGACCCGGTCGAGACGGTGAGGGAGGTGAGGCAAGCTTGGGAAGGCACAGTACGGTACGTATCCGGATGGGAAGAGGTGAGGGAAAGGCAGGTACAGCTCGTGGAGACGGCTACAAGTGATGTGAGGCAGGCAATGGGAAGGGACGGTCTACTCTCCTGTGCCCGCCTTACCTTAAAAACGCTACACGCTACCCCGAGCTCAAGGGAAGGCAAGGAAGGAGTCCGTATCGATACCGTCGTGCGCGTACCTTCCCAGTGTTGCAAGTGATGGACGTGGAGAATCTGGGCGTGGCGTGCGGCGATGGCGGAACCGCTCTAGCGTGGGTGCTTGCTCCAAGAGCCCCAGTTTTCAATAAAATAAAATAAACCCACCCCAAGAAAACTGCCTGCTGGCGCTGGTGTTGGAGCTCGTGTGGGTGCGGACGGTGAATGGGATTGTTTCGGCCGGTCGGGATGGCGATGCCAATGGGACGAGATGGCGATCTGGACACACACCCACTCTCGATTCTGTTGCGGCTGTTGCTACCACGTACAGGGGTGGACGATGGGAAGGGGGGCTTCTCTGGCTGGGATTGGAGACACCGCAATGCACAAAACACACACGCCTGGGCGGCCGTAGACAGCAGGATGAATCCGAACGAACACTCGAGGCACAGAGAAGCTTGCAAGCATGGCACCGGCAGGCAGTGTACACTGCTACGTACAGAGCACGGTAAGAGGAGTGGAAATGGCAGGGCGAGGCGGCCGAAAGGGTCCCCCGTCTCCCTTTAGGGACAGGGACACGGGTACGTATGGGCAGTTTCCCAGCAGGTCCAGTCCGTATCAGGAGTCAGGCCAGGACAGCATGGCCTCTGTGGCCCCTGGATGTCTGGCAGTGGAATCTCCAATCTGGCATGCCGCACATCTGGGTGAAAGTGCTGAAAGTTGGAGGTGTGGTGTGGATGGGTCCGGGATTCCAAGGGAACTTCTGGGATGGGCGGCGCTAGCCAAGAGGTGGAGTGCGGCTTGCTCGTCGAAGCGGATGGCGGCTACTCCGTCCCACGCCTGCACCTCGCGCGCTGCAGCTGTGTCCTGCCCGTCAAGGCCTTGCTGCTGTGACGCTAATGCAGAACCCGGGCTGGCGTTGAGAACCCCCCATGCGAGCCCACCGTACCGTAAGGAAGGATTGATATCTAGCGTTTGAAAAGGTACCGATACGTCAGTTTGCATCCGCGACGCACTGCCGGACGGATAGGTCAGTACATGGCCAAAAGGGCAGACGAGTCCCGGCGGGCGACGCATCTGCCACGACTGTAGGCGGGTCGTCCCTCAGTCTTGACAGACTGTTGTACCCACGGAAGACGGGCCACCGCGCCAGCACGGCCGCCTGCACCTCAGCAACTCAACGGGTCGAGATGGGACGGAGGTCGCCGGCGTATCGCCATATCCGCGAACCCGAAGTTAAAGGAGAAGAAAAGCTTGCGTTGGGGCGATTTGCCATTCACCACAAGGAACGGGAGGTCGACATCATCAGCGGGGGCGGGTGCCGCCAGCTTGTGAACGGGAACTCTGTGCCTGGGGGCGTCATCGTGTGGGCCGTGGAGTTGAATGGAAGGGGGGAAAACAGCGATGTGTTGCAGCAAAGTTGCCGGGGTCTTGCTTGCTGACAGGAACTCTCCGACTGGACTGGCCGTGTCCAACACCGTTCTAGACGCTGAGGTGCTTCTTCCAGAGTCTCCTTTCAGTCTCGAGAAGACGGGCAACCTAGCTTGCCAGCTCTGGAGTTGCACCCAACTACTCTGTAGTCGGCGGTTGGTTGTAGAGTCCAGCCTGCTTGTCTCCTGTTTCTTCTGTGTCTGGTTTTGTTTCTGACACAACTGTTTCTAGAGTCTGTCACCCTGTCGCCGAGGGAGATAAGCTGGCGCCAGCAACCAACTCCAGGTCATGGCACCAGAAGAGTTGTCCCATTCGGAGCAACAAATCGGTCAATCAAAGGTTTCTTTTGCGTCATAGCTGTCGCCCGTTGGACAGGCGAACCCGCAACAACCACTGTTCCCCGCTGCCATGACGGACCCTTATTTCTTGTGGAACCGACGCCGTTCAGGATTGTTCCGAGTCGATTCGGGAATTCTCCATCTCACCTTAGTCTTGAGATTATTTCCTGGGAACGGTCGGAAGGCGGCACCTTGGAGGCAAACACAATGGGCTGGGTGGCAAAATGACGGCGTGTCGATCATGTCTGCGCTCTCCATCCAACCGCTGCTTTGGCCAGCTAGTGGGGCGAAATGGACGCTATGATGTAGATGATGGGGCTTTGGAGTTTTGAGTCGCTCCAAATCTTTTCCGGAGTTGCCCTTCTGGTCCTTCGAGACTGAAGTCGGCCGCATTGTATTGCTTCGCACTCTTGGCCTACCGGAGCTAGAGGTTGTGCCGGAACTCAAGTGATGCGGCTAACAATCGACCTTTTGATTGATAGGGGTGCCGTTGTCCTGGAGTCGATTCAGCTGTTTCTTATCCGTCGTGATCAGCACCGCGATGGGTGCTCAGCCATATGCTATGATTCTCATCTTGGCTGACCAAGGCAGCCCAGCTCAGCCGGTGGGATGTTCAGTAAGCAAATTTGGCTTTTGGCAATACCGTAAGTTCGTCGTCTTCATGAACGTTTCCCCTGAATGTGTGCACGTCATTTGGCTGCGGAGGCTTGGCGCAATGGCCGTTGTTGTCTCCAAGGTAGAAGCTTTGCTCTGAATGCTCGCGCCATGGCGGCCTGGTCCTTGGCCTGAAGGCCACTCGGAGATGGCGGCGTTGTACAGAGCAGAGGCACTGCTGTGTGAACAGTCTGGTGCATGCAGATGCTTACTGCTGATTCGGCGCCATCTCATGTGTCTGAGATGTACTGTAAGCTTGCAGTGGTCTCAGATGCAGACACTCGCTTCTGGGGAAGCTGCTGGGGGTTTAATGAGCTTGTCTTTGAGCTCCGTGCCGACAACTCAAGAAAGGAAAGGCTGCGGGATCGCTGCTGGTCAGCTGGGCCTGAACGATTGATTAGACATTATGGGACATGGAGAACGCGGATGAGGCGTGCGTAATTTCCCTGTCGACGGCAGTCAGACAACTTCCCGAGGATAGGGCATGTCAAATGGCCACAAAACGAGATGTCTTGGCCAATGGCTACCTTCAATGTGGCTACTGAGAAAGACATTGCCAGGCTATTCGTTGTGAGAGTGCATCCAGTCCAGTTGTCGTCAAGTTGACCTAGCTCCATCATGTGACAAGCATATCTGTGTTAACTGGGAGTTTGGCAACGAGAATAGAAACCCGGACTACCACGACGCTGCGGCTGTAGGTAAAGGGCGGGGGCGATAGCACAAGATTCAAGAGTCTGGGCCTGATGGTCGATGCGGGTCTCAATCCCCCTTGTCTTCCGGGAGTCTGTCTGACGCTGAGATAGGAGTCGAATACCGCCAACGGTGCTGATGCTATGGCTACGCCGGATGAAAACCAAAGCTGTCCAACACCGAGAGTTCAGCTCAACAGCGCCATGGCAATAGAGGCTGGCCCGACTTGGGGCACGTGGCTACTGGGCTACCGTTGCGAGCCAATGGTCCGTCTCTCGTACCTTGTCCCAACTCCATGTCCAACTCGGTGGCCCGAACGACAGATCTCATCCAGGCACGAGAAAACGTGGGACGGACAACTATCCGGTAACGCTGAGCTATTCCCTTGCTCATCAGACGGCATCCAGGTAGGGATGGCTTTGCTCTCCTGAGCTGTTTTCTCGAGCAGTGCGCCCCAACCACTTTGTTCCGTCCGTCCCCTGGATGGCCCGCTCAGCAGGGAGACTTTGGCACGTTGGTACCCAAGAGCCTCCAGGCCAGCCGAGAGTGGGTGTCGCGAAGCTTGTCTGTGCACCGGATAGCATCCCGCGTCTGTCGAGTACCGCTAGATTGGTCGTTTCTACCCCATCAGGGTGGCAGTTGCTGGTCTAAATTTGGGACCAGAAGCCCATTCTAATTCCCTGCAGACGTCCTAGCATTGACGGTATGCACCGGCAGCAAGGGTTGACAGCAGAAGGTCCTCAACCCCCAGCCTCGGACGATTTACCATAATGCAAACTTGAGCGACGAGGTCGGTGTTTTTTTACTTGCTTCTGCAGTTGTTTCTAAACCCTCTCTTGATCGTTCAATATCGCTGGGTACCGGATGCGGTGAACCCCCGTAACCTTGCCCAGCCTTGTTTCGCCTCACAAACTGCCCGGTGGCAGATTCACAGCATTCCCTCTTGTGAGCTCACAGGTACGAAGCTCAGAAGTGAGGCGGTATTAAGTGTTGCTGGGTGCTGAGTCGAGGAAGTCATAAGCGTAAGCCCTCGGTCGATGTGATGATGTGTGTGACTTGAACCGTGGCCAGTAAAAAAGGTACTTGGTGACTGTTTGGCCCGGCCCATCTAGCTTTGCTGCTAGCTTGATGTGTCGAGCTACAAGGTAGCTAGCTCTAGTACACAAGCTCACACACGTCGAACCTGGGCGCCGCGGGTCCTGTTCCTGTGCCGGTTGGAGAGACGGTCTGGAGACTGGAGGAGACGGGGGGAAGCTCCCCAGCCGTCCCCATGTCGCCGTGGGGCACATCGTGGGGACTTGGAAAGGGCGGGCGGGAAAGGAGGCAGCTGCGCCTCGCCAAGCAGCTCGTCTGGCAGTATGTTTCTTTCGTCGCAAATTGCGTAGGACCTCGGGAGAGAGGAGCTTAGCTCCGTGGGTGGTATGTTGTCACGGCACTGGCGGCTGGTGGTGGTGGGAGAAGGACGGGCATGGGTGTCTTATTTGAAATTGGTCAGATGATGGAAAAAGTTTTCCAGGAGCTGCGGTGGTCGACTTGGCTAAGACATCCCTGAAGAGCCTCAGGAGACTTTGGATGGAGAGTGTCTGGTGCGCGAAGACCTGCCGTTCCTGCGTCCAGAGTCGGTTTGTTCTTCTTCTTTCTTTTTCCAACTTTGATTGGAGGCAGGGAGACACGGAGACACGGAGACACGGAAGTACTGATACGAGCGTTTGGCAACAGCCGTGGGGGTTGCCACCCGAGCGAAGCTCTGCAGATGGGGAGCACCGGTGGCCAACTCCAGCTGTGCCTTGCCTCCGAACCAGAAGCAACGTGAAGCCGCGCAAGATGCAATCACTGTGGTTCGTCATCCAATCTCCAGTGTCGGTTTGCCATATTGTGAACAAATTCGCGGGCTGTGAGCATCGACTGCACTGAGTTGCCTGGAAAGAGAAACAGGGCTCCCTTGGCTGTCCCAAGGAACCGTTTCCCTCCCCTCAGTTCCTGGAGTCTGGAGTCTGGAGTCTGGAGCCTGGAACCTGGACTTGCAGCTTCTCACGATCCGCAGCCAGCAGCCAGCAGCCCGCAGCCCGCAGGCTACTTCCACGTTCCGCGACGCAGGCCGGAAGCTCTAGTCTGCCTTGAAATGGAACGGCCAATTTAGTGTAGACACGCACCGCGACCGAAACCTTAACACCTGCCCGAATATGGGGTTGTAGCACAGACCACCGTACTTAGCAGGCTAGCTGGCTGTAGCTAGCACTCTCCGTCCCGTCTGCTTCATGAAATCCGATAATCCCACGAGCTACCCCAGTCTGTTGGAAATCATTCCCCGCCGCAACATGACCGTCTCCATTCGTCAACCCCTTTTTGGGCCCAGCGTCCACGGACACCAGTCCACAGCTTAGTTATCGTCGCTTCCCACACCGCGTTCAGTGCTCGCTTCATATGAACAATCGGCTGAGGAGGACGAGAAACACTTCGTTGGCATTGTCCTTGCTCGCTCGGCATCGACAGTGAACGACACAAACCCTCTCAATGTCGTCCTTGTCGTTCGACCCCACTGTCGGTGTAAGACCGATCGACCTCGACGAGACAAGTGACAGGTCATATGAGACGAGCGTGTGCTTGAACAGCTAGGCTGTACACCCTGATACTGGACAGGTTGTTTCCTCGAATTGGCAAACCGGCTAGCCTGCCATAGGGACCCTGCAAGCTACTTTTGCATTAGCTGTGGCCATTCACCGAGCAACTTCTCGGGCCTTTGCTGCGGAGCAGACTTATTGCACATCAGGTCGGTTGGACTCACCCGGACCTACATCAAATATGCGCCCACAAGCACAGCTGGTTATCCATCACCAGGACCTGTGTCCCCAGGCTGGACGCTCACAAGATCTTGTTCCTTGCGCCAGCTTTCGTCTTCTGTGCCGCGGCGTTGGAGCCTTTCGCCCGGTTTGGCGTCGTCGGCCTCCCGACTGCCGGCACTCGCAGCATTCTTCACGCTTCTATCCCGTTTGAGACCTTGCGAAGCTCTAGACTTCCTTCGGCAACCCTGGTGGGATCGAAAACTATTTAGTAATAGTTCCTACGAGCAATAACATGTTAGTCAACGAGCCACTGCCATTGGTTCTCTCTCGTTCGGTGTCGCCCACCAAGGCTACAAGCTCGTCCAAGTTGCAACAGCTGTTAGGCCGCCGGGCAACGTCACCATATTTCTCCCTCGGCATCTTTGATGAATGGTTTCGGCAGCTTTGTCCTGAGTCTCGATTCAGACATGCCTGCCTCGCTGTACGGCAAAGTGACAACTCTCATGTACCCCACCCCTCAGTATGAGGTATCCGTGAATGAAGGCACACTGTTCAAAGGTACCAGCAGACTACGCAGCCTTGTCTTCGGTGGAGGACGTAGCTTACTCCCGCCGGTTACGGAAGGTGAAGAATTTTGACCTTCCCAACCTCTCCCCACGCCCCGCCCACACCGACGGTGACCTGTCATGCCCCCTGCTCTCACCAAAACGATACGAAACACTCAACGGAGGAAAAGAGCTTCTCGAAGCCTGCACTCGTCAGGGCTTCCCTGTCTCCACGGTTCGATCGCGGGGGTGTCCATGGCTGACCGTGGACGTCGTGGGGCCATTCCCCCCTTCCCGCCACGGCGGGTAAGTCGCTCGCCATGGGTCTCGTTGTGTTAGTATTGTTTTGTCATTTTTATCAGTTGAAGATTCTGCACATACCTAGGTGCTTGCTCATTGATATGGCCTTTAGTGAGGGTTTCCCTCCTTCGTCCCATGTTCACCACTCGGACTTCAACTCCCACAGAGAGCGGAACATGGATATACCTAGCGAGCCGGGGAATCCCATCCTTGCTTCCCGACCAATCCCGATTCATGATAGTGTTGGCTCTTTCGTTTGCTCAACTGTTGCTAGTCGTGGAGGGTGGAAGGGCATTCCGTCAGCGCCAGCGAGGGATCATAGCCAACGTCACCCCTCATGAAGAAAATTTCTAGTGCGGAAGATGTTTAGGTTGGGTTGCGTTCCTGGATGTAACCCCAACAGCGAGCGGCTTGAGCGGCTTCGTTTACGCTCGCGGCTACGTTGGCGACATGGCCTGACACTGCTTCTTGGCTTGGCACTGTTCTACGAAGCAGAAATCACGAAGCTGTTGGTATCTTGCCCGTGCTGCCTTCACCGACTTTTTGACTGGTTGCTGAAGACGCATGTCGAGTGACTACGTTGTAACATGCGAATGCGCTAAAGACAGCCGTATGAGAGGACCGAGCCTGCTACGAGATCGTAAATCCTCGTTGTCTGTGCCAGGAGACGTCTCTTGCCTTTCAGACGATACGTCGTGCCTATATCTGTGTGATATCAATGCCTTGTTCGCCCGGTAACAGATACAGTCTATGTTCGAGACTTCCAGGCTGTCACTTTGTGTCTATAAGTCGCGATTGTGGTCATGTACCCAGCGATCCGGCTCATCGGTTGGTATCTCTAGGAATAGGGTGAAGAGGACAAAGTTTAGATTCCACATGCTTCTCAATGGATGTCGGTCCTGTACCTCCCGGGTAATCTATTCTTTATTGCTATAAAACATCTCGTACGGAGTACATAGACACAATCACTCTCGCACATCGACGTGTCTACCACTCTCGGAGTTGCATATCGGCGCCGGCATGTTGCCCAAACCAAACCACTCGGCATATGTATCACTGTATATAAATTATGGACTCGAGAATTTCCCAGGCCTCCTCCACTTCAAGCTAGATATGCGTGAAGCTACATCGTCGGGGCGCGCCACCAGATTCATGTTCGAGCTCTTCGTTGACGGGGCCAGGTCGTGGTCCCAAGACTGCAGCCTCGAGCCGCTCTAGGTCCATGGATAAATACACAGATGTATAAAGAGACACT
Source organism: Colletotrichum tofieldiae (assembly GCA_022836555.1). Classification (NCBI taxonomy): domain Eukaryota; kingdom Fungi; phylum Ascomycota; class Sordariomycetes; order Glomerellales; family Glomerellaceae; genus Colletotrichum; species Colletotrichum tofieldiae. The sequence continues at coordinate 5,214,486 of BQXV01000003.1, read as the reverse complement.
TTCTGGCTTCCATGTTCCAGTCGTTCATTCGCACAACGATATTTACTCCGCAATAAAGGATCTGCATAACGTGAATTCGAAGTTGTCTCCTTGTAGACCGTCTATGCGATCCTGTGATGCATTGGTGGCCTTCTCGCAGAGCACCGTGGTCAAGGATATTGAGAGCTCGACTAGTGTTTGGTTGAGATATCTGAAGGCTAACTAGGCGGCATGATCTTAGCCAAGTACCGTTCGTATTCGATTCCACCCCTGGAGGATCTAAACCACCCCGCATACAGCCAGTTGTGCAAAGTGTTGCAGAACAACTTATGCGGCTGTGAATCGGCCACGACTCTTGATCTAGTAAACGTTTTAGATACTAATGATAGCGGCTCTCAAAGATATCGATGGATTATACTGCGCCGATAAGAAGCTTCGTCTCGCTGACATCACATCGGCCAAAAAGCCGTCTATGACATACAATTCTGTGAGTTCACCATTAGAGCCTTGAGAAGAGAATTGAGGCAGTTTGTAACCACCCAGGATCCGAATAACTATGAAACGACATCCCAAAATGACTTGACATCTCCCAGACGTGCAGGTTATGGAGTTTCTGGCTCTTCACTTCCGTCTTTGGTCACTGTGGCGTCTTCGAATTCGAGAAATGCTATGCCTGGGAAATTCCAAGTCAAGGTTCAGGCTTGCCCGGCCCTGAGTACTGTGACTACCTTTATCAACCTCGTCCCCTTTGATGCCCAGTACATACCACCTGTTAGCTTGTGAGTGTTCCATCAAGTAAACCGCCGTTTGAGCCATGGTCAATAAGCGCAGTTGAAACTTCCTACGTACCCTCCAGCTTCACAACAGATGAAATAACTTCTGGTCCTCTGTTCCTCTGAACCTGCGACTAGACCTTCAACGTCCGTATTTGGGCCACCTGTCGAATCCCGCTGTTCCCCGTATCCCTCAATGCTATATCCAAATCGATGAACGCAGTGGCAACTGGGAGATATTTTTGAGGGTTTCCTTTCTCCTTGAGGCAGTCACAGCTTTGGAACTCTTATCTATATACTACTGTCTTTGATGCCATGGTTCGACTCGTGGATGCGGTACCTACTTGGGCTTTGGGTAATAACGATAGGCCTGGAGAATGCTATGACACCGTTAACAATATTATTGAACGTCGTAAACATGTACACTGCCTGTCTTATGGAACACTGATAAGCCTTCCATGGAGGTCGCATTTCTCTACTTTCTGGCATAAGAAAACGAAAAGTTGGGAACTTCCATTACAATTTATACTTGACGATTGCCGTTGATAGCAGGGGAAGCCAGATCACCCAACATACTGCCCGTCATACCATTTCCTTATTGCAAGCAATTTCCCTTTCTACATATTATTACCAAAGGCAAAGGGGCAATGATGAGACTTCAAAAGAGAACACGTCGGAAGTCTAATCCAGCTGGTGTGGCGCCCAAAAGATCGCGCCCGTCAATTGATTCACATGATACCAGCTTTGCTCCTGCACGCTCCATTTCCAGTACTTGTGTGCAGGATCCTCTTCAAAGTCTCTCTGGCTTGGGATGGCTCTGTCTAAGAGATCCTGTCTGAAGGCCGTAATGGCAGCTTGCTGCTCGTCGATCCCTTTTCCAGATTCCCGTAGCCTCTCGGGTTCTTCTGAAGAGTACCGTCTTTTCGACGTACATATGCCATTCTGCCCTGGCAGAAGATCGCCAAATGAACGGCTAGTATCTGGAGTGGCTTCTGTACCCGGATAGGACCCTAACGAAGAAGGACCATGTCCTGAGGACGAACCTTCCTCAACCAAAGCTCTGGCGAGTGGAAGACTGGAGTCAGATTTTGACCCGTACTGAAACCTGTTCCTGTTTGACTTGCGCTCGTAGTTGCGTTCCATTGAGTCTTGACTTGCGGCGTGAGGTTGGCTGACCGGTTAATTGAGGCTATAAATCTATCTGCGATTCGTTAGAGAAAGCTGTTGACAGCAAGTACAAAGGAGCCATACTGCATACACTCTAGAGACCCCACATGTGTACGGTATTCCTGTCAAAAGCAGTAATATAGCTGTGAGCGGGTGTTTGCAAAGAGAGAAGCAACACACCACCGAAGAAAAGAGAATCCAAAATTTTGCCAAACAGTTACATGGCAGGATATATAAGTGAGCGTCGAGAATCGTAGAGCCAGCCTCCTTGCTTTTCTATTCAGGAGGTCAGCGGCGAACTCGGTGTGGGCAAATGTTGCTTCACCAATATCGCATGCAGCCCTTACCTCTGAAGCGCGGTTTCGGGTAAGGCTGCCTAGTTTGAAAAGGAAGCTTTGGAAAAAAAAGTCACATGCGACAAGAGGATTCCAGCCCCAAAAGCTTCGTCCCTTACGTTCTACTGTGACTAGTCTATCTTTAGGAGTCCCCATGCTCCCGCCAACAAGGCGGGCCACGTCGGGGATCAAGGCCCGAAGAATGCACCATTGACGGTGGAATGAGAATCACCCACATAAGCGTAAAGCACGGTCTTTATTCTCATATTACTGCCTTCACGTCGATGGATGGGGTCGCGGTACTCAAAGGTGCTCGTTCAATGCAACTGGAGATGGTGCAGTGAATCGTGTCAATCAGCCCACGGTTTGCCTTGCGTTAAATTATGCATGCTACTACTGGATGTTGCCGACTAAGTTGGTACTTGAGGCTTCGATGACAAGGTGGTTTCATCACGGCTGTATCGTAAGTATCCTGCAGTGTTCGCCTCGCTGAACTGGTCGTGCATGCAGCACGCCACCACTCAAGTCATGCAAGAACACAGGGCTGTGTTGTAATTTCCAATTTGTTACAGCTCATTCATATCCAGTGTGTTCCAGCACATGTGAAAACTAAACTGACGAAGTTGTGATTCCTGCACCATGATCACTGTACTCTTGTAATTTCCTTGTCTGTAATGTCGTTCGGGGAAGTATCCAGCATCATACTGCGGAATGGTCCATAACCAAAGACGTGCCCATGTGTAACAGCCCTCACTTGATTCCTATGTTTGCTGCCTGCTGCGCCTAGTCGTGGGCGTTCCGATCGCACGCATTTCTTGTAACAAATGAAAGAAGGCTACCTCTTGGGCATCAACGGACCACGGTTGCCTCGTCTGTCGTCCGCGGACCATCCGGTTTGACTACCATGCCTGGTCTTTCTAACTTTTTACTGTTATAATCTCCTATAGACTACTGCGTAACGATCTTCCTCTTTTTTCTGAGTTTCCGCGACCTGAATTCTCCGGCGCTGACCTATACTGGTAGCACCACAAATCTTTCTTCTCTAGGTCCCGTCGTCTGCATCCTTTTCCAGATACCCCTCAGACTGGACACCATCATATTTCTCTTGCAGTCTCTCCTTAAAGCTAATTACCGAAAAACATAAATTCTTACGATCAATTTCGGTATACTTCACGCCGACCAACAGAAGACGTTAAACATTCCGACATAAACGGCAGCACTGTGTTCGGCATTGAAGGGCAAAGGCAGCGGTACCTGGTTAGGTTCACAAAAATGTATTACTATCATCAAGTGGACGATGGCGCAGCTACTAACTATAATCAGCTGTAGGCAGGTACCTCCCGAGCGGGCTCTGTTGCCAGTCATCATGATCCATACCAACACATACCACGAAAATACCCACCACGTATCACCCGCCTCAGCTGAGCACTATCATCCAACTCCCGGAAATCACAGACTGAAAGAAACAATCGGAAATCCAGATGCATCATTAGCGGCATCCGAAAACCCAGTCACCCACATTGAGCCACCTGAGGAACAAAAGCTCTATACCAAATCTTCCGATCGGCCGCGCTTCGGCATAGGCGAAGACGAACAACCATTCATCGTGGAAGCAGCAAGAGAGAAGAATCGTTTCGAACCCATAATCGCTATGCATACGATGTTAGAACAGTCGTTCATCACTGCCGCCTGTTTCGCCAGCTTGCATCTCCAACGCATACCCTTCGCACCATCGCTGCAGGTGAAATCTTATCAGTCGCCTTTCGGCTTATACGACCCCAGCCACTTTGTCACTCTGCTTCTCCGAGGAATCGAGCACGGGAGTCCTTCATTCTACGCCAGTGTTGCTGTTATAGATCTGGATATTCCATGGCAGAACATTGGTCTTTTCATCGGGAACGGAATTCGACGCAAAGCCAAGGATGCCATCATGGCAGCACAGGGTCAGGCCCAACCAAGAGAAAACCAGAGTCCAGCCCTTACCATCGCATTCATCAATACCGGAATTAATGAGCAGCTCACGCCTGGACGCCTTCGAGAAGCGACGTCAATTCAAAGTTCGTCTGGTCCCGCGATAGCGTCCGGTGTGGGGCCGTATGGACCAAGCTGCCTGTCTCCACCATCACGGACCGCAAGCCGGATCGAAGTCACTCCGCTGGGCACCCCCGTCGAAGCCCATTCATCTACTACTCCGACGTCCTTCGGTTTGGAGGTGCTATCCCGATGCTCCAAAGACGCCCAGCGCTATGGCAAGTTTGAGCTCGTATCGCACGATAGCCATGAGACACCTCAGGACAAGGTGCATCTCGAAGAGTAACAAATCACCACTTTTCTCCCTCGCGGATTTCAACCCTCTTATTTAAAGCATGTACGATAAAAAACAAACAATCCGAGACGGTACTTGACAAGGTATAAATGAGGGTGATGTAAATAATGGTCGACGCACCAACCAGCCTCAAGCTTGGGAAGCCACTCTCTTTGTTTGTCTCTGCCCAATTTTTGGGGATGTTTTGATTTTACCATTCAACATCAATATTGACATGAGGAATAAAAGACCCTTTTTATACTATCGTATATATGTCCACAATAGGATTCAAGGCCAGATCAGCTATTTAGACTAAAACTTACGACGGAAAGTGGGAGGGTGGTTACACGTTTGCGAATAAGAGGCAGGTGGCATCTTCGTTGTGCTCATGCTAAATTACTCTGGAGGCCACCCGATATACTTTTGGCAATTGATAATGGAACTTCAAAGGATCAGGGTTGAAGATTGTGGTTTATGGCTCCTCCTGTCTTTGGTGTTCTAGGTTCATGACCGAGGTGGCTCCCCGCCATGGATGTACGAGGAGTCACTGCACTAGCAACACCTCTATTGGATGGTCTAGTCATATCAGTAGATAATTTACCTTTTACAAATGGGGTATGATACGATTTAGTTTACATGGTGATGCCATCTAGGCCCAATTCGAGGGCAACAGGCAGAAGCCCCTGTAGTAGTGAACGTTCGTCCGGCTATGCAGCCGTCCGTCGCCCCAACTCTTCTCTAAAATTACTCTCCATATTACAGAAAACTATCTACTCCACTAATCCTACCTAAGATGATCACTTGCGTGTTATATCTCTAAGAATCTGAATCAATTCCGTCCCGTTGCTGATTTGGACGGGTAGCTACCTAGACATGGATGCTAGTCCAGTTCGTTAGGGCAGTGGATTATAAGCCCTGTATCTTCATATACATGGAACCATCGTTGTGTGTTGATATCCCAGGTCCAATAATCATGGGCTGGATGGGTTTTAAAGTCTTCACCGGCCGAGAGCGTCTCCCATACGAATTCTTCGTGCTGACACACAGTTTCGTGTGATTGCCCCTGAAGGGAGATTGATTGTTTTGAAGATTTGTTACTAGAGGCCAGCTCTTCATCGGTGTTATCCTCTTCATGCTGCTCTGGAAATAGACCTGATTGCCACAAAGTTGTTGCAAAGCTTTGGATTATCAACTGAGCCCGGTCGCAAGATTCACCAGAGTCGTGCCTCTGTGGATCAACTTCCTCAGGATGTGCATATTCGCCAGTAGAGGATGGATCAGTATCACAATGTCGTTGGCTGCTGTTACAATTGCTGCTCTCTGAATAGATGATGCTCTGATCGGATCCCTGGCTTCTGGGGTTGTTTCCAAATGATTTCGATAGCTCTGCCAATGTTGACTGAGGTCGGATCGACTCTTGCGATGTTTGACGAGTCTGACATCGTTGGGCACCGGCAGTCCCGCGGGAGACAAGATGGGTATTCTGAATTGTTGTCCCACATACAGGAATAGGTACGTACAAGGCGTGTTGGCTTGCTGGCAGATGTTAGGTCCAAATAACTTGGAAGCTGGTGTCATGGGTTCTTACCTGATGCCATTGTGGAGTGGCATGGCCCAAGTGGAGATCTGATCTTGTAAACTCGGTGAACGGCTTCAATTTGAATGGGCGATAGGCTTCTTATGCAGGTACGGCGCCGGCTAGTCTTTGGAGAAGCTCATTTGTCTTCTGTCTTGACAACTTTCAGTGGAGGTTGGTAATGGTAAAGAGGGTCTTGCTCATCATTTGCATTCTCAAAACCTCGAGCAAGTGCTCCTTATAATCTCTGATAACAGGCGTAATCACGTTATAGCCTTAATCCTTTTCTTTGTGTCATATCATTCACTTTGTGGTTTTGGTGCCTCACTGCTTAAAGTGAGGCGGGCGAATGAGTAAGGGGCTAGAACAGTTTCACCACGCGACGCAAGAATGGAGCCGTAGCCCCCATCAAGTTTAACTTGACGCAATCAGTGATTCGTATGCTGATTTCCAAGGCTGACAGCGTTAGGATCAGCTAATTGTAATTGGCAATTGGGAGTGTGCTAGAGTTTGCCAGCCTGTATGAGATAAGTCCCGAAATTACAATTACGATTGCGAAGGAGATGGCATGCTAATCGTACTTGCAGCGGTACTTATACGGATGTAACATGGTGTGGTAAGATGACAAGTCTTCGCAGAGCAACTTGGCCACAGCCTGCCTTAACAGCGCCCCGGTTGGCCAGGAAGTTTGACGACACTCAGGTTCGGTCCTAAAGAAAGAGAATGTGGGTGGGGACAGTGCAGATGCTGATTGAACTGAGCAATAAGACGTGATTGTGATGAGGGGAAATTCGCCTACAGTATGCCGCTACGATGCAGAGTTCAGCTGCCTTCATCGGATGCTTGCCCAGATACCATAAAAAGCAAGGCATTTCCGGCGAGGCTCCCATGGAACTTGGATGCCTTCCCTGGTTCCATCAGGCATTCTTTCCGGGCGTGCTCAGTGCATGCATCGATCTCACGTATCTTGTCCCTCATTCGACCGTTCTTAGAACAGGCTCCTCTTGAAATGGGATCTGACCAACCTTTCGGCCTGAGAATCAAATGTGGGCGCTTGGAACTGGCTGTGGTCGCAACACGTCTGAACTGCTGCGACTTGGGATATCCAAGAAAGTCGCAGCAACTCCCCCCTAGCCTTATGACCGAGCGATTCGGTGTATAGACCCCCCGGGCACCATTTCAAATGAAATTGTATATTGAATGTATTGTCATGTAATTGTATCAAGATGTGTTCCACTTCCTGCGGTTTTGTAAGTGGGAAAGCCGAGTCGAAGGGGCTTCGCGTGACAGTCTGAGTGCTTTTCTTAAACTTGATGGCAATCTTGCACCATCTTTTGTACTGTGGTCCCAGTTCGTTGTTTTGATCCGTTGGGGCCAAATTTATTTACTAGCCTTATGCTCGTTTTGCACTCTTCTACTGACTGGTCTCGCCCACTTCGAAGGTGTGGCCTTCTTTTAAACAACCTTTTCACTCCGCCCACCTACCATACCATCCTACCTTCATTACTCTCACTAATGATACTACATTCACTTTCCACTTTCAAATCCTGATATTTGCGAGTACGACTTCGAGAAGTTTCTTCTGAGCTGTTACCTCAGGTTCTATTCTGCAGCATGGGATTCTACACTGCCTTGGTCGACCCTCCTGAACATCTTTACAAAATAAAGCACCTCTGAGTACTTCCAAGGGGGGCTGTTTCCTACAATGCGTGGGAATCCCTTGGCAGACGGTGCTTATGACCGCACTGTTCTACAAAGACGCCGCCCCCTTTACCCAATTGACTCGTCTACAAGCTGCACCAAGTCAGTTCTCCACGAAACAACAAGCTTGCACAATACCGATACTTCGGGGATCCGCAGTTCGAAGGTGGTACCGAAACGAAAGAAACCATACCCAGTTGAAAGAACAGCCTCTCAGACGCCAGAACCCAAGCGCCAGAACGTCGGAGCCGCTCGCGGCTCGGTCGGCTCTTTGGAACCGGCAGCTTCACGTATTTCGACCCGGAAGTTTACAAGTGGTAGCAGAGTCAATAATTTCCCCGTAAAGCGCATTCAGCAACATGGACGGACTTCAACTCAGCTTGGGATCACTTTCAGCAGACTTACTGGTAGTATTGCTACCTGCGAGTTTCCAGTGGAACTCAGCCCTCAAGAGCCTTCTTCCACTAGAGCTTTTCGCCTTGCGGCTGGGTACAACTCTTTTTGCCCAGAAACTCTTGTGCCGCTTTCTGTTGTTCGCAAGTTTCGCCTTGAACTTATCCCGTGGAGGCCGGGAGACTTTGATTTGTGGACCACTGGCGGCAGACTTCGAGCACTGGGATTCATCAGAGTTCATGTCCGAGTACCATGGCTGCCAGCTATTCTGGGTGCTTGCAGCTTCGCTGTTGTGCATGATGGTCTGCCAGAAATGAATGGCATAGACATACTTATCGGCGGAAGAATCCTGGAAAGGCTTGTGAAAGACTGTGGAATGTCTGTGGATGACTGTATGAGGATTGACCGCAATTCTGGGAGAACGAGGGAACAAGCAGCTCATCTTGCTGGTCCGTCTTCGCTATTTGGTGGATCTGGTGAGTTGTTTCTATAAAACTTACAGTTGATTTAAGACTGACAGTGGCAGACATTTTCCCCATAGCAACAAGTACGACATTCCAGCCGAGGAGGTCGTCGGACTTTCTTCAACCCACGTTCAATCAACAAACCCAATCTACTGCAAGCAACGAGCCGAGTTACCTCGCATCGTCCTTTCCTTCGATGGGCACCGCGCCACTACGTTCCACTCCAGAAAGTTCGGTCTACTTTGATCAACCCCGAACCACTTGTAACGGCTGGAACACGAACTGTTACACTTCTGTTCTACCTCAAGGCGGCACGGCCGAGACTCTCTACAGCACTACCTCGGAACCAAACATTGAAGACCTCACTGCGCAGCTATCAAGCACAGGGGAATCGAACCCATTTGATGTCAATAGATCATCTACGTCTCTTGAAATTCCTGCAAACTTATATGTAAGGCAGATGCAGTATGGTTATGTGCGAAATCCAAAGCAAAATTCGCCTCAAATCACGGACAACATGCTCTCGACAACTACAATGTCTGAAAACCAGGTATTTGCTCCACACCAAGACTTCTTCGGCACTCCAGACTGGGCATCCGACTCGACGAAGGCCCTGTTCCAGTACGATCTTCGGCCTTCAACCATGTCAAGTGCTACCCCCTTGCCCCAAGTTCGGGTGCATTCACCTTGGGATCAAGATGACTACTCGCCCGCGAGGGCTTGTTATGAGCCGAGCGAAAGTATCGACCCCCCCGCTCTAGCGGAGGATCAAAACGTTATACTACTAGACCGTGATGAATTCAATGAATTCAAGGTCTAACAAAAGTATAAACATTAAGCATCTGTCTGACACACATACGTTTATGGCTGTTAGAGTGGTAGGATGAAGGTAGAAAGGCTTGACAGGATGTCAACGGCGGGTGGAACAGAAACATCGATTCGTTTTTATATCTGTTTCTATGCAATCGTAGGTTTGACCCATCGGTTGTGGGTTCATTGGTTTTATGATCGGCTTTCATCAGGTTGATGGGATCGCAACGGCACCCAGCACCCACCTTGGACGACAGGTTGGCTGCACTATTTTGTTGGTTGGCGTCGTGTTTCGTTGGCACATGATGAACCTGCTTACTTGAGATTGAGATTGAAGTGTATTTTTTGTTTTGATTTGGACGACCGTTAGCTTTCAACACCGTTGACATGCTCCTTAGAAGATCGGGGGTTTCAACAAAGTCAACTTAGCTATCTACCAGGCAGATCACCTCTCGAGGGCAACTTGTTTATCATTCTCCATGTCCCATGAACAAATTGCAAGATTCCATCCCCTTGAAACTACTACTGCTGCTCTATACCCCTTGGATGTACTGTCCTTATCCCAATCATGCGCATCGTACTTGATTTTCGCAGCATTCAGAGAGTTCAAACGGGATGGCAGTAAACAGAAAGACAAGATAGGGCACAGCAACCAAAAGAAATGACTAGCACAGAAGGGACAACAGAAAAGGAGAAAATGAGTTATTTCTCACTCAATTGCATGATACACACAGTGCTCCGACATATTGTTTCCGCAAATCTCAAACACGCCGTCGCTCAAAAGTTGATCAATTCCCTTATTGGATATGCGCCCAGGTCTGTGAGTCTAAAGGATAACTCTGAACTCATAACTTTTCCCGCGGCATCTTCCTTTGAGATACCACATGCCTTCCTATTGTTACACCTTCTTCCCAAGTTTTAAACCTTGTAGAAGCAGAAGGCAGTGTAGAAGCTTGCCGCCTCTAACTCCTCTGGCGAAACCAGAAGACGTCCACCACCGCGCTCCCGAACACCCATCCTCTCACTCAGAGGGCCCAGTGTCTCGTCATCCTTCTCTGACTCCCAAATTTCCATGAATGTCTTGTGGTACTGAAGCTCGAGGTTGTAGTCTTCGGCTAGGGCTCTGAGGACTTCCCATGGCACGACGTACTCAGGTACCTCTTCCACGGCCTCATCAAGGAAAAAGTTGTACTTCCAGCCGAATGCGGGCCGGAAGACGCCATCGGCTGGGGTCTTGCCCGGGAATCGGACTCGGTAGATGGAGTTGCCCCACTCCGCCGACTGCTCCGCTTCGCCATCCTCCAGCTCTCCCTCTTCTGTCTCCTGAGGCGGCTCTTCGGCGGCCTTCTTTTTCTTCTCTTCCTGTTGCTCGTTGAACTTCCGGACGTGCTCGCCGAGGACGTCGGAGTTGGGAATACATCCGATCAATCGGCCTCCCTTCTTCAATGAGCCGGCAACGTTTCGCAGCATAGTACGGGCCTTCTGCTCTGTCTCGAACGCGTAGTGCATGCAGAACATCATGCTCACGACGTCAAATCCTCGCCGGCTGAGGGGGTTGGTGTCGAATCCGACTTGTCTGATGATTTCAATGTCCTCAATGTTTTCACCGTAGCAGTCCTTGACCTGGAAACGCGCCTCAAAAAGTCGTGGAGGTGGTCGTCTGTATCCACCTCTGCCGCCCCTACCACCCCCTCCGCGACTGCCCATCTGGCGATAGCGCTCCCGAGCCTGATCAATACTGATATCCGCGGGATCCAGACCGACGTAGAGCTCCACTGGTTGCGGCGCTTGCTGCCACTTGCCCAGATCACCTCCCTTTCCACAGCCGATGTCAAGTACGAGGAGCTCCTTCCCGGTCGAAAGCCCCTGCTCTCGAGACCCGGGGGTATGGTCCTCATCTGGCGAGAACTTCTGGATGATGCAGCTTTTGACCCAGTTGTTGAAGGCGCGAAGTCCCTTGATCTTGCTGTCTGTCCGTCTCCAGTCCCTGCCTCGCTCCGGTACACTGTTGTAATGCTGCGTAACCACGTCGTTGCTGACGGTGCTACGCTGGCGCCCAGCGGCAGCCTGAGCTGCAGCTTCCAGTTCCCTCTCTCTCTCCAATGCTCGCTGACGAATTGCTTCTCGTTCGGTTTCGGAGATGCGAGCTCGGGCGCCAGGTCTCTTCAGCTTGCGAGGTTGCTCCGAGGGAGAGACGGCTCGTCGCTTCGCAGGCTGAAGTTCCTTAGCATTATAGGGTTGAGGGAGCTCGTCTGTGCCGCCGTCTTCGCGCTTTTCACCTCGACGTGAGGAAGAATTGCCATTCCTGGATGGTGATTGGGGTCTCTTGCGCTTCTTTGCGTCGTAGGATTGAGACTGTCGCTCGTACGAGTCATCGTCGTCGTCGTAGCCCGCCATTGTATCCGAGTTTCTCGGCAAAGGCGGTGTGATAAGCTCGAGGGCGTGATTTGTGGTCCAAATAGGGACTCGAAATTGTTATTTGGTCGAAGACGTCTCGCCGTATCGAAAGGTTGGAAATGGAATAGTGGACGGTCGAAGGAAGAAGCTGCTGAGCATCGCAATTACCGGGGTCCTGCTGAGGATAGTATGGACCCACCTTTATCGACATTATAGAGACGGTAGGGGTGTTTTTATGCGAAGAACAAAAACGAGTCGCTTTTCAGGTCAAAAATTGGAAACCCAGCTTGGGAGATAAGACCCAATTCAACAGACTAATCAATATACTTCCAAAGGAAAGCAACCACTCCTTGAGTTTGAAGACTCACAGCGAGCGAGTTGGTAAGGTGATGCCAGGCAGGTCCGGTACGTGTCGCACTGCAGCCTTGCCAGTTTGACTAAGCTCACCCCCACTGGCGGGCCAATCACGTCAAACTGTGACTGGCCGTTTGCGGGTTGCAGGGGGCTTTCCCAAGCTCCAGCTCTAAACACCTCCAAACAACGACATCACTCTTGCTCACCCAGTTAATCCATCTCGCAACCTCAATTTCTTCCCTCACGTACCATAATTCAGGACCTCTCCCTCTCTCAGGCGCCCCCCGAACATCTAACCGCAAAGATGGGCTCAGAACCCCAGTACGCAAAGTACCCTCTCCTCCCGCTCGCCCAGCATGTCTTCGCCCTCACAAACGCCTACGCCTCTCGGCCATCTCAACAAGCCGCTGCGAAAGCCCTCAACGATGCCATCACCGAGCACAAGATGGCGCCGCTCTACCGCTATCTCGCACACCCGCTCGAAGGCATCTTGAACCAAGTCGGTGAGGGTGGCAGCCAAACGCCCGGCAAGCCGCTGAGTCGGAAGTCGAGTTTGGCGGGCATGATCGCCACCAAGAGCACGCCGACCACCGTCAACCTGCCTTGGGACGAGGCTCGGTACCAGGAGCTTAAGGCCGACAACGACAGAGAGCTGGAGGAGTTCCAGAAGGAGGAAGATGAGGCCGTCGAGAAGGCCGGTGACACGGAGATCCAGGCTGCGCGGGGCAAGCGGGCGGAGTTCTGGGCCAGAGTTGGTGACAAGGTACGTCTGGAAAGACTGATTGCGAGTCCGATTGGGAACACTGACGTCAACTCTAGGACCGGGCGATTGCCGCATACGAAGACGTTTTCGAGAAGACCGGTATCCTGGGTACCAAGATCGACCTGGTTCTCGCAATAATCCGGATGGGCCTGTTCTACGGCGACAAGCTCCTTGTGAAGAAGCACGTTGAGCGCGCAAAGACTCTGGTTGAATCCGGTGGTGACTGGGACCGTCGCAACCGCCTCAAGGCCTACGAGGGTATCTACCTTTTGACCGTCCGGTCATACAACCTGGCGGCTCCGCTGCTGCTGGACAGCTTGTCCACCTTCACCAGCTACGAACTTTGTACCTACTCTTCCCTCGTCGTCTACTCCGTCCTCGCCGGATCCGTATCCTTGAAGCGCGTTGACTTCAAGAGCAAGGTTGTCGATGCTCCCGAGATCAAGGCTATCCTCGGTGATGGTGATGACAAGATCCTGGCTTTGTCTGGTGCTCTCAGCGCCGGCCCCGGTGCCGACGATACCATGCAGGACGCCCCGGCGCCTACCGCTGCTGCCAAGACCGCAGTGAACCTGACAACCCTGGGCACGAGTACCGACCAGCCCGAAGCCGAGATGGCTATTGACTTCTCGCCTCTGGCCCAGCTTGTTTCGAGCCTATACAATGGCCAGTACAAGTACTTCTTCCAGGCTCTTGCCGAGGTCGAGGAGAACTTCCTCACGCAGGACCGCTACCTGCACGAGCACAAGAACTGGTTCATCCGTGAGATGCGCCTGCGCGCATACCAGCAGCTCCTCCAGAGCTACCGTGTGGTTGGCCTGGAGACGATGGCAACCGACTTCGGCGTCACCGTTGACTTCCTGGACCGGTATGAATCTTCAAACCTGGTTTGATTGAATATCAGATAGCTAACTCTACACTAGTGACCTCGCCAAGTTTATCGCGGCCGGCCGCATTCCCTGCACAATCGACCGCGTTAGCGGCAAGGGCGTCATCGAGACCAATCGCCCCGACGACAAGAACAAGCAGTACCAGGACGTCGTCCGCCAGGGCGATCAGCTGATCACCAAGCTCCAGAAGTACGGCCAGGCCGTACGTCTGAGGGGAAGCGAGCGGGCGTGATCGGCCAGTGGTGTCGTGGAAAGATGGGAGGGTTGGCGCTCTCTCCCTTCACCAAATACTTACACAATCGTGTGTCCTGGTCAAGGTTAGGATGACAAAAGGCGCGAGGTAGAAATGGTAGGCGGCGAATAGAACCGGAGGGCTGGGCAAGCAAATGTGTGCTTATACAATAACTCTGTATGATACCTACGGATTAGACGGGCCAACATGAGAAATCTTGGCTTGAACGCACTGTACCGACCACCCTCTCCCCATTGTGATACCTGTCTGTTCGGTGTTCGGCATCCTTTCCGAGGCTCACCATTCGCCTCGGCTACAACGCCAAAGTGCACTGTGGACATTACATAAGACGAAGGATGGTCGGATAGCATTGCCAGCGATAAGAAGTCAAGGTCTCTGGAGCAAACACACTCAGGACTGCACGACGGGCGGCGTTTGGGAGCGGGAAGTGTTCTATTCTCGCAAGCTATGCTAAGAAGAAGCATCGACGACACGCTAAATCCCCGAAACACCCTCGCGCGATGCAAGCTGTACTGCGCCTAGAAAAGGGAGGTTTCCACTCTCCGCCTCACGCACCGACCGCTTCTTTCATCCTCCCGATACCCGCATGCGATGTTCTTATGTGCTTGCAAAACCACACAACACGGTGTGCGGCCTCGCCAAAATTTCCCAGCCGCGCACTCGCTATGAAAGGCGAACCTCACTCCGTCCCAACGACGGCTGGCCTCCTCGCACCTCACTGGCCCTCCCCCCGCACATGCAACCCCGGAGAGGGAGGGGGAAAAAAACGAACGGCAGACCACGCAAGCAACGCTTACCGGTACTTCTCGACAAAGTCCTTGTGGAAGTTGATGATGCGGCCGACCCAGTCGGTGCCGGGGGCGAGGAAGGTGGTGCGGAAGTGCAGGGTGCCCTCCTTCTGGCCGAACCCGCTGCCGGGGACGACGCAGACGCCGGTGGCCTCGAGCATGCGCATGCAGTAGAACTCGTCAGCGGTGCGGCCCTCCTTCTTGGCGGCCTCGGCGGCCTTGGCGGGGAGCTTGATGGTCGGGAAGAGGTACATGGAGCCCTGGGGCTTGCCGCACTCGACGCCCTCCATCTGGTCAAAGGCCTTGTGGAGCGCCGTGGCACGCTCCTTGAGGCCGTTGAAGATGCCGTCGTACTCCTTGCGGTACAGCTCGTAGCTGGGCTCGCCCTCCTTGGGGGGGTTGACCATGAGCTCGACGATGCACTGGCCGATGACGGGGGCGCAGAGGGTGATGGAGACGAACTTGTAGATGTTGGCCTCAACCTCGGGGTCGAAGTTGACGAGCTCGAAGTAGCCGCCGCGGTGGCCGCACTCACCGACCATGCCCTTGGAGATGGAGTGCAGCGAGGCGAGCTCGACATGGTCGTACTTGCCGGGGGTCTCCTTCTGCAGCTTGCGCAGGACGCCCTTGAAGGAGTGGAACTTGCCAACAAAGACGTTGGTCTGGTAGACCTCGTCGGCCATCACCACGAGGCTCTTCTCGGCCGCAAAGTCGTAAACGGCGCGGATGTCATCCTCGGACAGGGAGGCACCGGTAGGGTTGCCGGGGTTGATGATGACAATAGCGCGAACGTCGGTGCCCTCCGAGGTGGCCTTCTCGTAGGCGGACTTGATGGTGGCCAGGTCGGTGCCCCAGCCGGAAGCCTCATCGAGGTAGTAAGGGACGCAGGTGGCGTTGAGGACGGAGAGAGTTGCCGTGTAGAGCGGGTACTGAGGGATGGGAACCAGAACACCGCTTGTAGAGTCCTTGGAGATGATGTGCAGGAGCGTGTTGACACCAGAGGAGGCACCGCCAGAGAGGTAAATGTGGGCGGGATCGGCGGGGAACCCGTCTCGGCCTGCAGAGGATCTTTGTCAGTTTTCACTTGCGGCACAGGGTGACCAGAGGTTGCAACGTACGCTCGATAAAGTCGGCAATGCTCTCCTTAATAGCAGGGACACCGGCGCTGGCGCTGTAAGCACCAACGGAGCCAACCTTGCTCAGGAGCCACTTGGCGCGAGTGATGACATCGCTCTTGTAGCCGAGCTGGTTCTGCAGAACGTCCTCGTGCTCGAGGAGCAGGGGGTTCTCCAGCAGGCTCACAACCTGGCGGAAGAAGGTAATGGGCTTCTGGTCAAGCTGCTGGGGGTTTCCGATGTTGGCCGAGATGACAGCATCGAAGGGGAGGTCCTTGTCGCCCTTGGCCAGCTTCGCACGGTATTCCTCCGACTTTACGGCCAGCTCGCCACGAACAGCGTATTCGGCGGCAACAACATGCTGGTTGATGTTGCGCACGTTCAACCGACGGGACGGTGTGGTCGACATGGTTCGATGGTGGGGTGACAAACGGCTGTTGCTGTTGCTGAAGAAAAGTTGCCTCTGCGATGGCGGGGTATTGGAGAGGAAGATCTTAGGGGACCGCGGGGTATCTGTGCAAGAGTCATATAAAAGTTAGTCAAAAGGGCTTCTACCGCGCAACAGTGGAGATCGAGGAGGGACGAAAAAAAAAGGCAACCTTTACTCGAATCGATAACACCGGGAAGAGTCCGAACAAGGATCGTAAAAGATAAGAAAGGTCAGGGGAAGAGCTGAAGAATGAGAGTTTCCAGAAACTCCCGAAAACGTACGCAGCCAACGCAAGTACTATTTATTTTACTCTCCGTGAACGAGGAGAAAAGCAGTGACCAACCAACCCTGGGCGCGGGGGAGCTACGGGCAGTGCGCGATGTACAATGTCTTATTGATGGATAGCAACGGACAGAGGGAAGAAAAGGACGGCGAAGTAGAGGAAATCAGCGCACTTTCTTCCCGTCATCATCCGATGCAGCCAGCTTCTTATTCAATACTTTCAACAGCCACAGCCTACTAGGCTGGTACTGAGACTTGTGACATTAGGCACGAGACACGGCCCTGCATCATGAATGGTCCCAAAGGGGGCGTGGCATCGTTTCTATGCCGCCGCGGGATGCCTTCCATGACGGGCTGTGTTTGCCCCCCTTCTTGCGGGACGCCAGCCGAGCACTTGCTCGTTGCTGATGAATCGTAGACGAAGACGGGGATCAGGCCCGGCCGTGTTTGGCGCGGGTTTGCTTCAAAGGCCTGTGTCCGAAACCGGTGACCGGCGACAAGGGGAGGGAAAGCCGGGCCTAGAGCTTCTGCGGATTCTGCCGCCCTAGGACATTTTCAAATCCTGACTCTCTCTCTCGACCTGGGAAGCCAATGGCTGACAAGAGAGTATGATGGGAAAAGAAAGGGTGGAGTTCCACGTGGGGGTCCTCGAGCGCACTTGACCGGACTTGGATAATTGATCAAGTGTATTGTTGGTCGTTTGTTTGTTCGGTGAGGGCTTGCTTGCAGAGGGGAACCAGCGTGGTGCGCGGTGTGACCAGGTGAGAAAACCGGGGAGAGCTGCAGCTTGGAGAAGCTGAGACCAACTGAAAGCTGGAAGCTCTCCTCCCACTTGGGGGCGTCAGGGAATGTGAGATGGGACAGCTTCGAGCTGCACTCGACCACCAACACAGCTGCTGGCATGGATGATGGAAATAGCACTGGCCTGAAGCAGAAGGCAGGCATGGGCAACAAACACGCCCCGACTTGAAGCAAGTAAGAACGCTCTGAAGCAACAAGGGGAGAAGATCAAAAGAAATGTGGAGAGCTTCAACAGCACCGCGACGTACCGTTTGATCTGTGACTGCCATTGCTTCCGCCGCTCAACATCCGGACTTGGCTCGCGGCGACGGCCTGCCTCCTCGGCGCGCCCAGCGACCTGGCCGCGCCAGCCACTCTGCTCGCCGCCATCATCGTACTCGTTGTGTGCCGGTCGGAATCCGCACACCAAGAAAGCTGTATGCTCGGCCTCGAGAAGGGTGCGATCGTGGGAGAATCGCCGTTTTCAACGTCACTGGGCTTACACTCCGTGTTCTCCGCCGGTGCCGATTCGATGGAAACGACCAAGGTTCCAAAATGTCGTAGATAGAGTCTCGTTGAAACAACGTCTGCTCTCGGCGTGCTGAAGATGCCCAAACAGCCCAAGTGCGTGCAGCTGAACGTCGAAAGTCGAAGAGAAGGAAGAAAGAACAAGTCTCAGAACAGCGACGAGCCCATCTTACGCTGCTCTCCCCTCTACGGGAAACAGGCAGGACAGGATGTCCGTTCCTCTTTATTTGTCCATCACCCGCTGCTCACCCAATCTAGCCCACCCCTCCAACTTTGCTCATCCTACGGCCTGGGCCTGCAACTTCTGTTGAGAACCGCGCCCCGAGCTGCTGCGAGATAAACATGCCCGCCCAGAAGGCCCGGCCGCCGGCCAGTCGGGGAGGGGTCTCTCCGCGACAAAAGCCACCCTAACTGCGGGCTTGGATCCGAAGAGGGACGCATGCAGGGAAGCGGCGCGCAACGAAGAGGCGCGGAAACCCCAAGCTACGGTAGAGTCGCCAAAAGTGTCGTGGACTATGTCCGTCCGAACTCACGGCGGTGACGCTTCATGCCAGGTCCCTGCAAGCTCTAAAAGGATCCCCCGGGGCCTTCAGGGGAGCTATTGATGAGGAAGCTCCATGGCAAAGTGCCGGAAACCCTGGAAAGTTCCACTGGCCAACTCCGTTGATCGGATTGCCATCTCTTAGACTTTCCCACCGCGTAGTCCAGGCTTGATAAATGGCGACTTGCGGGCCGTAGCTGTTGCAATTCGCTGCCATCCTCGACAGCCGTTCTCAAAAGCCCTGCAATTGACGATGCGCTCTTCATCCCCCTCACCAAACGGTCTCACTTGACTAATATTATGTCACAAAAATGCCTATTGACAGAAAAAACCAAGAAAATACAAATGAGACTGTTTGAGACAGGCGTCATGGGTTAAGCAGCTGTCCCCACGTCAGCTGTTACCACTGGGTCCCAGCTGGGGCGGATGCGAGATGTGGGAAAAGGAGACCAGAAAAAGTCCGATCGACTCAGACCGAACTCTCACCGAGACTTTGCCCCAATCATGCCTCGGTGGACGGCCCGACTCCCGCCGAATGCCTCTCACCACCGCAAAATTCCAGTCTCCATAACCACGAAGCTATCCGCCCGTGGCCTCCCAGATCGAGTACAAGCAGCTTCAAGCTCCAACCCCACCAAACGCGCGCGGTGCAATTCCCCCTCCAAGATGGCCAAGAAAGGTTCGTTGCCCAGCCCCAGGAAACCTCGGTCTACGCTGCTGCATCTCTTGAATTGCCAGGCTAACCCTTTCTTCAACAGCGAAGTCCCGTGTCATGATCGTCCGGCTCTTGTCCATGGCCGCGACTGGATACTTTTACACCTTCAAGCGTCTCCGAACCGCGTCGCCTATGAGCATGCTGAAATACGATCCGATAAGTACGACGACATCTCCGCCCCATTGTTCCCCGAGATACACATGCTCCTTTCCACCAACGTCAACCACATCACGCTGCAAAGTCGATAATGGGATGGCAGAGCTGACGATATCACAGTCCGGAGGAAGGTTTTGTTCCTGGAGCAAAAGAAGAAGGGCAAATGAAGTCGCACTGCGGCTCATCATTCGATCAACACCACATGTAACAACACTGATATCACCATACACGGCGTTCACGGCGGCATGCAATTGGTTTTCGGAGGCCACATGGACGGATTGTACATCAGCATGCGCCCCCTCGGAGACATGGTATCCCATGAAGGGAATTGGCATGTTAGGCCGGCACCATGGGCGGGTTGAAAGTAGAGGTTTCGATTGCCGCGATCTAGATGTATACTCTACAAAGAAAAAAGAGGAACACCTCCAAATGCCTTCGTTTCCATCGAATAGCTATGGTCTGTCTCGACGTCTTTAAAAGGCTCCAACTGTTAATGCCGCAAGACCACAAAATCCTCATACCTCGCTTAGGCCAGAAGCTTGCTGCGAAGGGGCCGTTTTTAGACAAGTCCTGGTGCTGCTCCGTGCCTTGGGTGGCTGCTGCTTCTGATGCGAGGTTCTATTGCCTCCTACGTTCTCCTGGCGGACTGAGTCAGCACCTGGCTAATGTATACTATGTCAGAAGTGACGCGAGGTATGGCCTTTCTCCTGGGACTGTTCTTGGGAAACCTGAGTGCTGCCTCTCTCGCATTGCTGCGACGACTCGATTTGCTGAGAATCGATAATGCTACCTCCAGTTCCTGAAGACTCGTCGTTGTCATCGTCTACAGGAAAGCTGGTCTTTGACCGTTTCGGACGCCGAGAGAATGGTGGAATGCTGCTGCTCCTCTTGATCCCTTGAAGACTGCCCTGGCTTTCCTGCGCAATCATTTTCTGCCAGTCACCATGGACCGTCAAATCGGAGACTTGAGCTTTACGATCACCCACAAGTTTGGACCTGACATCCGAGATGGCAGCTTGATCAGCCCTGGGAACACTCTGGACAGGCCGATTATACGAAGAGTGTCCGGCATGCCGAGCAACCAGAGGCTCTCTATGAGCGCCTGATGACTCTGTAGCCGTTCTTTTCTGACGAAGAATTGGCTTGGGAATAGATCCATGGCTTCTTGTCTCTCTCCGTTGAAGCTTCTCCTGCACGACTGAAGGTGCAGACACCTCTTGATCTGGTTCCTCGACAGGTATGCGGAATACCATCTTCTTGCTGCTTTGAACTGGCGCGGCTTCAGAAAAGGTGAAATCAAAGTTTATCAATGAATCGACTGAATCACCTTGTTGCAAGTCGGGAATATCCGATTCCGGCATCACCAGGCTGTCAGGAGCTAGTATGTCGTCGCTTTTTGCGGCATCCTGTTCGAGGAGCATCTTTGCAAGCTCCTTGCTGACCGTTTTGTAGGTCTTGCCGCTTGTCTTGAGTTCCCTGATCTCATCTTTCATGTTGTTCAGTTGGGCAAGCTGTTCAGCCAGCTGATCAAGAACTCCAGCGTCGGTACCTGGCACCTGGGCTTCCCGGAGCTTGATGGTAAGGTTGATGATCCTTTGATTGGCATCATTGAGTTCTTTCTGAAGTCCAAGAACTTCAGAACTGTCTTCCAATATCTTCAGACGCTTGACCTCCGCTTCACTCTCGGATAATTGCTGCTGGATGGCCTGTTGAGAGCTTTCTGAGTGTCTCAGTTGCAGCTCCAACTCTCGTTGCTTCTCCTGGGTCATTGCGGCGAGTTCACTTTTCGCAGTTGCCATTCTACACTGTGCGTCCTTGACTAGCTCGCTCTTTTGACGGACATCTTCCTCGGCATGCAGGAGTCTCTCTCGAAGCTCTCGGAGCGTCTCCTCGTGAGCTTCACGCTGAAGTTTGAGCTCGGCCTGGATCTCTGAGACTTGATGCTCCCGCTTGAGCAAACGTTCCTGCAAAACCTGGAGCTCTGCTTTCGAGGTTGTTGCATTTTGAGAAGCAAGCACCGTGGACGCCTCCAATTCTTGGAGCTTGCGAGTCAGCTCGGACACGGTGTTGGTCATTTTCATGACTTGGCCATCCTTGGATTGGAGAGCTTGAAAGAGACCCTGGTCTTGTTTCATCTTATCGGCAACTTGCTCCAGCAGGTGGTTCTGTTGTTTCTTGCATTCTGTTTGGGCCAACGCCGTCTGGTTCTGGATGCTCTTCTCGAGACTCCGAAGCCTGTCTTCCATCGCGGATTGTCCAGTTGTCATGCTCTTGACCTCTTGACGAAACCTGTGCCTTTCTTAGTTGACGTACCACGAAGAAGGCGGTGATACCTACTGTGACATAGTGTCTTCTTGAAAGGTCTTCAGGAATTGACGGATCTCGTACCCAAAATCCGCTCGTGGTGTAGATTGCATATACGCCGTAATCTCGTCCAACCTATGCTGATTAAATTGGCTCTTTGGTGAGGTGGTAGACTGGATTTACCTTTCAGTGATCAAGATTGGCACAGCGTTCGCCTGTTCTGACTTGACGTGTATTTCGTCAAGTTTATCAGAGATCCGCTTGATGTTCTCTTCAACCCGCAGCAACAAGGATTCCTGGTATCTGCTCTCGCTGAGCTGTTCTTCCAAACATCTGGTTTTTTCTGCCTCTGCACGCAAGTCCCCTTCGAGTTTGTCCATGGCCAGCTTCAAGCTTTTGGTGTTTGAGGCAGCTATCTTTCGTTAGCTGAATCATCCTGAAGACATCCTGTCAAGTCTACTCACTGGCATCCAGTTCCTGCTGAAGGACAGTTCTTCTATCATTGAATATGCGATTCAGCTTTTCTTGGGCGGCTTGTTTCTCCTCCAAAGCCAAACGGGACTCCTCTTCGGACTTCTGCTGTTCCTTTCTCATGTCGTCGATTGCCTTCTGGCTGATGTCCTTGGACTGCTGCCAGAGCTTCTGGTGTTCCACAATGGCCTTGTTGAGATAATCCTTATATCCGCGACTTTTGTCCTGCAGCTTGTCCAGCTTGGATTGTGTTTCTTCCAGTTTGTTCTCCAGTCTACTTGTCTCCAGGCCCTGCTGCTCTCTGTGGTTTTGAAGTTTGGCAACTTCATCCTCCAGTTCTTGCGCTCGATCATCACGTTGAGCTGTGATGGCAACGAGCTCGTTCTTTTTCTGCTGCAACAAATCAAGTTCGGTCTCAAGCGTCTTTCGATGGCCTTTCTCTTGTTGATGGCGTAAGTGAGACGTTCTCAGGCGTGTCTCCAATCCTTTGATCTCCCGCTCCTGGGCCATGATCTCATTTTTCAGACTCTCTTCCGTCAGCCTTGCATCTTCGAGGAACATGTTATGGTGAGTCATTATGCTCTTGAGCACGTCAAAATGACTTCTTTGCACGTGGTTCTGCCTGTGCGGTTGCCCATACCGACTGTCGCTCTGATTTTTGAAGCGAAGTTCCTCCTGAGTTGGCTGATTATGTCGTTCTTGAGAGTGATGGGACCGTCGGTGTCGCGAGATGTTTAAATGCCGCGAAGCTACATGTCTAGGCACATATTTCTCATCTTGTTCGTGTCCTAGTGGACCACCAGGCAGTTGTCGAGGATGAACATGTCGTCGGCGTCGCTTGCTGGCAGTACTTGGAGTACTTTTCTGTGGCATTTCGAGATCGCCAACGGGGGTACACGAACGAGCCTCGGCTACTTCGAAGTGCTGCTTATTGTGCCGAGCCCTCGCGAACTTATGGCCATCGGGTGTCTCGAGTGGTGGCATGGTCCCCACTGTTGGGTCTGATGCTTGTACACGCTGAACAGTGCCGTTATTCGACCCTCGGCAGTTGTCAAGTCCTTCTGCAGGATTGTTGTCAACGGCTGGAGTTTGGCCTGATATGTGTGCAGACACCCGACTGATACCAGGAAGAATGGCGTCGGCGTCAGCAAAAGGACGACTTTTGAGCCCACTTTCCATGGTGGAACCCTGACAGTGGTCAATATTGTTCCTTCGGAGTCCCGAAACTTGCTCTCCAGCTGAATAGCTTCCAAACGGAGCATTCGTTCTACCAGAGGCATGCTGAGTTGGTATCCCAGTCTGATTGCTTCCATGCTCCAATCTGGTCTGGGCAGAATTCGAATCTCGAGCATCAACGAGCGGTTGAGCCTGATTTTCTTGACGGAGGTGAAGAGAAGAATCGTCTGTCTGGATGCCGGAAACGTTACGGCGGTGTGCGCGGCTGTTCATGGAGGCTGTTCGTTCCCAGGTTGGAGGTGGTTTGACGGACTCAGGAGTTGGTCTGTCTACGACAAGCTTATCTGCATCAGTATTTGAGGCCCCGGGGACCTCAAAATCGATGCTGGGCTGTTTCTGGCGACCAGAAAAATGGTTTGGCTTATGTTTTGGCTGTGGTGCAAAAGCGAACGGTTCATTGGCCTCAAGAACCTGCTTGTCTTCTGCTGGGTAGTACGTAGAGTTGGGGCCATGTCCGTCTGACTGGTGAATGCGGTACTGGTTGTTATCTCCATCTTGAAAGACGCAGGTGGTGGTTTGTTGCGAGTTTTCGAGTTGACTTAGCAAGCCAGGCTGGGATTCCACGCTGGAAGGGTAGTTGTCGCCTGGGGCATCACTCTCGAAAGGGTACTCGGATCTGGTTCTCTTCGAGCGAGGGTCGTGTACATTGGGAGAGCACTGACCCGTGTCCCCATATGTCTGCAGCGGATCAGGACTGGATTTACCAGCCATTTTGAAGGGGAGGCCAAAGGTCGTGGCGATACTGCAAGTGGCGGCGGCCAATTCTTGTGTCTGAGCAAAGAAAGAGAGTGGTGTAGCAATTATCAAATGAACGCCAAACTGGCCAAAACTAAAATTTGCCGATCCCGTCGATGAACAAAGTGGCTCAGGTTGTGAAGCCAGGAGATATTGGATGAGTGACCACCTGGGGATGAGGGTAGCTGAGAAAACGTGCGGACCCTAACATAACCCGGTGGCCCCTCTACAATGCCTCAGAAGCATCTCTCAGAGCGCCTGCTACGACAGGACTATTGCTAGCCACCGGGAAAGCACAAATACTTCACATATTTTCCATTAGGTGAATAGCGGAAGCTGCGAGGTAGATGTTGCGATGTTTGTTCGTCCCAATGTATGGAAGGTGCGGTGTCCCCACAACACCAACGAGTACCTACCTGCCTGGTCGAACAAGTCCACGACTTCTACATCTTGCCTTGAACACCGAATTGGCATATATTGCAGTAGATCGGTGTCTCTTTCTGAAATAGGTGCCAGGCTCGTACCGCCGTCATTGCTCACTAGGACCGACAGGCGATGGTAAGACGCTCAAGGTTTCTGTCACTGCCCCAATCGCTACTGTAAACGAAAGCAAGCACTCGCCTTCATCGGGCAGAATTTCATGTATGTCAAAACATAGAAATAAAAGCATGAAACTGGCAGTCCTGCATAATTGGCCTTCCCAAACACATGTTTGAACAAGATTAAAGAGGGAAACTGTGCCCAAGTGACTGAGGTGAGGGAAGAACTCCCACAGATCTGGCAGCGACCCGAAAGATCCATGTAGGATTCTATCCCATCAATTTCGCCCGAGTATAACTTCTCGCTGTTACTTGGGCTTCTCTTTTCCCGACGAATGCTATGTCTACTGCGGTAGGAGTCCTGGCAGACGGGCTGATAAGAGTCCAGACTGGAGATTTGACAGCTGCACGCTGGTTTCATCGAAACAATCCACAATTACTGTCGATAGAAAGGACAACGCGGAGCCGAAGTACCTTTCCTCAGAGTGCCGTTGCTACTTAATACTCAAAAAGGAAGAAAAAGAAGAAACCTCAACCCTCCACCTCATTCGACAGTCTCACGGCGTCATCATCTTGCAGGACAAAGTTGGGCGTCGGAACTCCGCCCCTATTCCGTGCGATGAAGCACGGCAGAAGAGGATAACCCCCCCTCCGGCCCTACGATATGCTCCCCAATGTGACCTGCTGAGTGGTTGATGCAGGCACCGGCGACGAAACCCCGGGGCCACATGGGAGACGTCAAGTCCCCCAGGACAGGCACAAGCCAAGGCTGGTCGCTGTCCATTTTTAGATTCTCTCCAAGACGAAGCCAAGTAATGCCAATGCCCGCCACGAGAACGACATGGCCAGGAAGGAGGGTGAGCGGTAACTGACACCTCGGAGGCATCATCGACGGAACCAGCGTGATCCGCGCCTGAAAGGAGGAGTAAGCCATGGCCTACCTCTCCACCATATGTGTCTTGCTGTTAGCAAAAGCGTGACAGTGACGAGATGTGCAGATGCCGTCACAGAAAGCAAAGCCACAGAACGTGCCTCCCTGATGAAAGCTTTCAAATCAGCTCCAGAAGCTCGCTTGTCACACCGCATACTCGAGTCGACGCCTGCACATCCATCCCCATCCCGATCACACTGTTAAGCTTGTCGATGTAGCACCCGCTGCCGTGACCGGCCGCCCTACAGTGGCTCTCATTGAAGCAATTCAGCCATGTGAATGCAGAGCCGACATATATGCAGGTGCAAAGAGACAGCCATGAGGACTGTGATGGGCTCGGTGCACGTCTTCGTCCCCTGCGCCCCCCTAAATTCGGCCGAGCCGCCCATCCCAGGCCCCGCCCGCTGATTGGCCATCATACCCCTGTCCCCCGATGTGAAAGCGCCGGCATAAGGCGCTTCGAGGCCGCCCAACGCCAATGAGAGCATCGCGAGCCTATTTCGACCGTCTGGGACTCGGGCTTCACAGGTCCTGCAGGGTAACAGGGTGCCTTGATACGGTTGCTGCGTTCTTCTTCATACGCCCCACAACACACGCGCACAAGTGCCGTACCAGAGGTTGTTCGGGGAAGAGAGTCGCTTTGTAGTCACATTTATCAACTTGTGCTTCGTCTGAAGGCTGCTTACAGGGGAGACAAGGAGAGCAACGATTGGCGCTGGGCAACCATGTAAAAGACCCCCTCGAGGCGCTTGAACAATGTAAATACTGAGTTGGGCCACATTCGTGGCGCCGGGTATCTTTTCGATTTTATCCAGCTTTTTTTTCTTACTCTATTCACACGATTCTGACGCCGTTTTCCCATTTTCGTCTCTTCCCGCCCAGGTTGCCTACGCCTCTTGAACTTTTCCCCAATCCTTTAAAACAACGACACTGACCACTTGCCCTCTGTGAGCGGCAATTTCACCTACACCACCACTATGGCGGCCACAACCTCCAACTTCTTCCCTCTGGCGACTGAGACCTACTTCCCAGACACACCCGGCGATGCCAGCTCGTCTGGGAATGGAGTCGATACCGAGGCGGGAGCATCTGGCGACAGCCCTGGAGCGGTCAACCTGTCCCGCGAAGCTATGATTGCTATCATCGTGGTTGTCTCCGTAGTTGGCGCTCTCGGAAGTACGTATTAGAAGAGGGGGAAAAAAAAGAAACCAACTCCTGTGGAACACCTTTTTGCTAACCCATGTACAGTTGGCATGGCCATCTTGTTCTACGTTGCCAAGAAGCGCGAATGGAAAATCAGGGAGACCATGCGCAAGTCCGCTAGGAAAGTCGTCACTGCTCTCACGCCACGGAGGACCGAGTTCCCCAAATCAGTCAAGGAGTCTTCGTCCCCGCCACGCAGCCACCGCGGTCGCGCGAGACTCGCTGATGACGTGCCGCCCACACCCAGACTCCGTCCAGAAGATCTCGAGAAGGGTCTCGCACAGGCTGAGTCGAAGCGCAAGTTGATGAGATGGGGTCGGAAATAAGAGGAAGGTAGAGGGCAGTGAGACATTGAGGTTGCGGGCCGCCAACTGGCTTGGTGCTGGTGTAATGGGTTCGTTTGCTGAGGCGGTTGACTGGACGATTGACGAACATGGGTCCGCGTGCGGCGTGACGAATCCTCTTCCTTGTACCATTATTATTCCCCTGGAGATCTTAAAGCGGTTATACTTATAGCCTTCGGAATGTATTTGTGCTGGCACTTCTTCTCGAATTGTTCTTGTGATCCCGAGGTCTTGAGTCGTCGTGGTGATCGGGTTGCTGCCCGCCATGCTTCTTCTTGCCCTGCGGCACAAACGTGACCGCCTTCTCGCCGTACGCATCTCCACGGTTCGTCTTGTTGATGCGGCCGGACTTTTGTACCCTGGCACCCAAGGCAGTGTCCCTCTCCTTTCCGCCCTTCTGGTTGGAAGAGGAGATCTTCATTTCGTACTCCTGGGTAGCCTTCTTTCCGAGACCCTTGGGGCCTGAGTCTACCACAGGGCGAGCAGCCGAACTGACACCAACCTCGTGAGCATCCTTTGCAGCAACCTTTGTGCTAGGGTTGAGAGCACGGAACTCGTAGGTGGACTCGTCGACGGCGAAGGCCTCGTCCTCGAAGAGCTTGCTGAAACGATCGTCGCCGAGAAGGCCGGCCTGTGTGTCCACAACCTCTCTGTTCTCCTGCTTCTTGAGGAGTTTGTCGGCAAGCTTCTGGTTGACCTTGACTTTCTTGTTGCCTCTGATTCTGCTGGCGCGCTCCTTCTCGACCTTCTCCTTGATGCGCTTCGTCCTCTCCTCTTCCCAGACGTACGGGTTCGCGATGAGACGAGCCTGTTCGTAGAGCTTCGACGCCACAAAGTAACCGTGCATGTACGGCCGGAGCAGATTCGTTTTGCCGATCAGATGCTCCATGCTCAATTGCTTGAGCTCTGGCAGCGTCAAGAACTTGTAGTTGTCGTACGTCTCTGAACGGACCTCCTCCGCCATCTCCTCGACCATGTTGTCCAGGAACGAGCACCATCTTGGGGCCGGTCCCAAGCTGGGGATAAAGAAGGAGTGCTGCGACTTGCCTTCGTTGGCCGTAAGAAGCATACCAGTGTCCTTGCACCAAGCACTATATTATGATTAGCGAAATACCAAACATGATTGGAACCTTAACTTGATCACTTACATATCGTTGAGGTCCACAATGGGCTCGACTGAGGTCCACGGCGTGCCGTCGGTCTCATCCCAGATCTTTATAATCCTCTTGTCGGCAGAGAGGATCTTCTTCTCTTGTGAAGCAGTGGTCATGTGAATGAGCTTCTTGATTGGGAAGCCGTATCCTTGGTCTTTGGTCAAGAGAGGAACGGGACGACGCAAATCAAACAGCTGAACCATGCCGGTCGCGGAACCGGTAGCAATAGACAGTCCTGAAGCACTGAAGTCCAAGGCGGTGATGGCACCCTCTTGGCATCCAAGACGCGCCACTCTTGACTTCGATCTGGGGTCCCAGAATTCGACTGTGCCGATGGACGTACCAAAAGCGGCAAGGCCATGGGTGCCCTCTGCCAGCGCAGCAGCGTTGACACTTCCCGCCTCGATGCCTCCCTGCAGACCAGCCCCTTCTTCGTCGCCACCGACATCAATCTGGAACGACTTCATGAATCTGCCAATCTCGAGGTTCAGCCGGAAAACTTCGCCCAGGCCATCCTGATCCACTCCCACCGCCGGGATAAGTGCTTCGGTAGACTGTCTGTCGTAAAGCAAGTCTCTTCCGTAACGGGGAATACGAATCGTGTAGTGGCAGCCCATTGGGGTGTGGAACTCGAGGCGTCGGTCATCTTGGAGAAGCAGAGTTTTCGAGTAGTCGGAGGAGAGAATGGTCAATTTTTCGGTAAGAGAGTTCGTATGGCGCGCAAACGACAGAGATAGTTGGGGGAGGTTGTGAACGTGGATTTGAGGCTTGTAAGTTCCTGCGCTAACGGCCCAGTCGCCATCTTCACTGACGCGAATGCAGGTACTGGCCTCCTCGAACTCGAAGTCCTGGAGAAGCTCGACTCGGCTTTGGTATTCGGGGTCGTTCTTCAGCGATCGCTTTCTCCGTCTCGCCAGCCAGTCCGGCAAAGGCCTGGCTGTCGAGGCACCGGAGACGGTGTACACCGGAACGGTTCCCGGGTTTGTCAACTTCATCGTGTTTGTCGGAGACCACGATCGAGAATTTGCAGGTGGGTTCTGCGCGACGATGCGACGGCAAAGGTGAGAAATCCTGCGGTCGAGGGGAGCCCGCAAAGGAACTTTTTTTCTTCTTATCGATAAGCGGGTCGATAAGGGAGCCACACCTCGTGGACCCTCCACCCCTAAGGTTGCACTGACTGGGCCTGTTAGCGCACTCCGCCGCTCCAGTTCAGCCTCCGGCGCCATTCCGACCTGGTCTGGCTATCGTTGCGAAAGCTTCAACAACATCCAACGACGCCCGACAACGACAGGGACGACGAAGACAACGACGACGATCGAACATCGACGGCATCTAGGTTTTCATCACCTTATAGTCACTTCGAAAGATTGTCCATCACCGGCTGCCTGATTATTCAGGAACAGTCTTGGACTCGGTTGATGCCGAGAAGCCGGTCCCTTGGTCGCGCTTTGGACCCACGGAGATGGAGTCGATGACTTCGCGAATTCGAACAAAACACCTTCTGAAACCCTTTTCGACCGCATAACAACTTCCGACCGATGCCGAGACGGAACGAACGTTTTATGATCGCCGATATCCAGCTGTGAATCGGCTCCTGTGGCCCCTAAGAGCTTTAGCGACCGAGAGTTGATGTTGCGCCACGGAAGACATCCCGCCGTCGCGAGATTCGACCGTCGATATGGACACGAGCGAATACGATACTAATACCTTATTAAATGTGCGTTTGGGTGTTGTAAACTCCAGGGGCTCTTGCTGATCAAGTCCTGCTAGAATAACATCTCGTCAATCGTTTACCGAGTTTATGAACCATCCCAGGAACAAGCGCAAACCTTCCCTTCGGCGGCGGCGGACGTCGAGACTGAGCTAAGAAACCGTGGTCACATTGTTTACTATGATGCCACCAGACGGTTTCTGTGGTATTTTTACGTTCCGAGTAAAGATGCAGCCTCGGGCGACGAAAGCGATGGGTTTCTGGGCAACAATATCAGTGTCGCTGGCGCAACACTATTGATGGCCGACGAAGGTTCGTTCGAGCCAGCTAGCTTGTTCAAGGGGCGGGCGCCAGGACAGCAATCTGCCAATACACCAACGAGTTCGTCGTCGAGCAATTCGGCTCTGGACCTGTCGCTTCGAAATCCGCAGACGGGGACCGCCGGACCGCCAAGCTCTTCTGACCCCGAGCTAAAGGGTACAGGCTCAGTTGCCCTCCCTGATGCATACGAGCAGTTCATCACGGCACTTCTGTCGACGATATCGGCAGCCTTCTGCAGTCGTATCTCGGCGATACCTCTGAACCACCGAACTGTTCTGCTGCCCTCGAAAGTCACGCGGGATGGCTTAGCCGAACGGGCTCTGGACACGGAATCCGCGGTTGTCGGAACATTCCGGATCTACCTTACCACGACGGGGGCGTTGGTTATGAGTTTATCTCTATCCTGCTGCGAAGGGCTCTTGTCGGTGAATGAGCCATCCACCCCGAGTCAACTTGTTCTGGGTTCTCAGATCCTTGCCGCCCCATTTGGTGTCCTGGCAAATTATCAAGGATTCGTAGGCGGAGGTCTGTCGTATCCCGAACTTGGCCTGGGACAAACGCCAGATACCCAGCTTTGGAGGACTGCGGACGCTAGATCCTCGCAATGGAGAGACACCTGCATCAAGCTCCTTCAGTCCCGCGGGCTTTCCCCCACTCTCCTTCAGTCTTGTCCCTGGATCGCATTGCAGATGCTTCGCCGTAAATCTGGCGAGCATAAGATTGATGGGAAAATGGCGCCAATCCCTTCCACATTGGCTACGATATCATGGCCTGCAGTACTCTGTTTCCGTAAAAAGTCTGTCATGCTCGCGCGAAATAACGGTCTTGGGGATTCTGTACTACTAGCCCAAGATGAAACGTCCGATTTTTTAAACGATGCAAGGACATGGTTTCAGCTCGGCGCCGACAGAGATGAAAAGGTCTCTAAGCGGAAAAAGGAGAGAGAAATCGCTGCATCAAAAGAGGCCGCCGCGGCCGCCCCACCACAACAAGCGAACGGGCATTCACCACTAGGTCTGAGGCGCGCAAGTAACGCCGCCGCAGCGGGCACGATGTACCCGACACCGCCGGACGGAGTTCAGAATCCTCTGGGTATAACACCCTCCATGGATGGCACGACATCTAGCCCGGGTGCCTCTGGGACTACAATGGCAGTGGTTGACATAGATACGACCATGGCGGACACAGGCACGCATGACACGTCTACAATGATTACCAACCAGCACAATGAATCATACGGCGACGGATGGCATTCGAACGACGGTAAAAGAGACCGGGCCGACTCTTTTCTTGCTGGCGACAACGACAATCTCTTCGGTGATATAGGACCAGACATGTTCGGTGACACTGACATTACCGACGCTGATTTCAGCTTCTTCGACGAGGAGGGTGGCGATGACCTCGATCTATCCGGCTTGCCTGACATGAGTATGCCTGATGCACCCTCTGCGCCAACTACGGTCTCGATCCCTGTGTCTGAGCCCGCGAAAGTGGTGGTTCCTGCAGTAGAGGAAGCTAAACCAGTACCAAGTCCTCCAATTTTCGCGAAACCAGAATTGAAGCATGCACGAAGCACGTTATTGGATGAAGGGAAGCAAAGACTCAACGCGGAAAAGGCAGCTGGTGTCAAACGTGAATCAAGCCCATTCGATCCGGATACTGTCTACAAAAGAGTTCGGGCTTCCCTGGCGGACATCCGCTCTACCCCACAGAGAACACCAGCGCGGAAGGGCAGCATTTTTGACAGTGTGGACTTCGACCCAGTTCTGCCTCTTGTGAATAAGAAGTATGAGCAGGGCGGTCGTTTTGACTGCCCTCCAATTTTTCAAGGACAGTCGCAAGACACAAGCAAACAACCTGCTTCGCAAGGGCCGCCAACAACCGACTATCTGCGACGACACGGAAAACAACGGAAAGCACTGCGACAACCAGAATATACAAATGCGTTGATTCGCACAATTACGGGTAATCTCGAGAACAGCTCGCTCACTGTGAGCCCCGGTAAAGGAGACGAGCTGGCATCTGATGCGGATGATATCAGCCTGGTGTCAGATCAGGATGATTCGAGCGTGTCTGAGGATGAACCAACATCGCCCTTCAAGTCTAGCATCCGAAGGCTCAACTTGGACGACGACGTTGCCTCTCATGTCACCTCTCTAAGAGACATTGAATCTGTGGATGACTCTGACCCAGCTTTGGCTTTGGATCTCCCGAAAATCGCCAAAGCTGAGGCGTCGGAAATACTGATACCCAAGTACTTCGAGGACGCGGAGTCGCTCCCTATCTATCTATCGCTCCCAGACGAGGACACGATCACGATTGCACAGATCGTGACCGAGCAGGCCGTGACGGGTAGCTTGAGAATACGCGATGCCCTTTCGAATACACTGAATACCGCCATTGTGTCAGATACGCGGCGCCAGCTGTCCTCCCTTGGCCGGACTGCTCTGCAGGCTCTGCGTGAAGTCATTCCCCCTTGCCTCGGAGAATTCAACACATGCAACTTCAAAGGTCTTGTTGAAGTCCCTGACGTTCCTTTGATCGGACCGCCCAGCAGACTTCACCCAAGGCCGGTCAACCCGCGGGACAACGTGGAGCCACCGAAGCCGAATAATCTCTTCCAGATCCCAGCTCCTCATATGGAACTTCGTCGTGCGGAATCCAGACTTTCGGTTCTGCCCGCGAGTGTTCAGTTCTGGGAAAGTCTGGGGCTTGGCCCTGCCCAGGGGACCAAGGATGTCAATGTTGTGTGTGTGTTCCCTCACTGGGACGGGATGTCAGATGTTGCCGCAGCATTTTTGGATCGCATGCGAAACGTATACGAGCTTCTTAAACTAGGCTCCTTCGAACGACTCCCGTCCAGTTCTAAGGTTGCTGATGGTCTGGTGCCTTTCGAAGCAGACAAGATCGCAACTTCACCAGGGACCGTTAGCCCGCACATTGTTGCAGGTTTGGGTGATCGCATGGAAGCACTCAACCAAGGACTCATTTCGGCTAACGCTACGGAGAAGAATTTTGTGATATACTTTGTATATCCTCCAGACCATCCCGGGTCCATCGTCGAGGCCTGTGCAGCTTTCCAGCAACTTTTCGAAATGCATAGGAGGTCTCTGACCGACAGAAGACAAACTCCGACCAATGAGTTGGTCTTACAGCTAGTGCCATTGGACTTCTTGACTTCCTCAACAGGCATGGTGGAGCCGACACCAAGTGACGCGATCAAGTTGGCGATTGAGACATACGACCGCTGCACGCTATTCGGCGGACCGATGCCATCACCTGCCATCATGCTTGAGCAGTCATTGCCGCGAGGCATCGACTTCAAACTCTCTAATACATCGTCGTCATCGCTCATGCATGAGAACACTTGCATTCACATCGCCTACGCTCAAAGCATCGACGAGAGATGGATTACCGCTGCATGGACCGACAACAGAGGGTGCCAGCAGATGACAGCATCATACAACCTTGGTCGCAAAGGCAAACCTCTGTCGACGTCGCTCAACGATGTGTGTCACGAGATATGGGAGACTACCCATGACTTGATCTCCAAATGGAAGGTTCATTGGCGTGTGGTCATCTCCAAGTGCGGGTTCATGGATGCGCAGGAGATTGGATTCTGGCAGGGGCTCGCTCAGACAGAGTCGGTGGCAACAGTGAGCTTGACCTTGATATCGGCCGATACGAATCCGTCGATGCAGTTGATTCCGCCCGCTATCAAGGTCCCAGGCACGGCGTCATCGGCTTTCTATACCACGCCTGTTTCTACCCCACAGGCGTCCATAGTGTCACCAGAGCAAAGCGGCACTCTAGTGACGCCCATGAAGGAGAACAACCCGGCAAACGCTGCCACCCCGGGCGGCACCCCTGGCGATGGCAACGCTGAGCCAGCCGAAGGAGACGCCATTCTCCTCGACGTCACGGATCAAACATGGGGCGCCGTGCTCGCGCACCGACTGAGCAACTCATCGTCACTGGGCGAGCTGCACCCGGCTCTGATCAGCGGCTACCTCGTCAAGCGTGGCGGGACAAAGCTTGAGGACCCGCCCGTCGTTATGGAGGTCAACATCGTGCACGCAGACAATAACCCGCGCATGTACGAGCCCCTGATGCGCGAGATGCTTACCTACTTCAGGGGCCTCGGTACCCTGGCCCGTGCGAGGGGCGTTATAGATAGGGGGACGGATGTACGGCCTTGGCACATTGCGGCGGCGGAGAAGGGCGTTCGGGCATTATATCTTTTGATGTGATTGGAAAATAAAGGCGGTGTAAACGTAGACTTTTGATCTGCTTTCTGGGGAAGCTAAAGAATAAGAAGTTGAAGAAGCGGCGTTCCGAGGCATTCGAGCATGTGACGGAACGTTGGTAGCGCAGGGAAGAAATCCACAAGACAAATAGTCGTTGAACATCGTGATGACACTATTACACCTCTTTCCTTGCACGTTGCTTCTATTCCGTGATCTACCTCGCTCCCCCCTGAACAGTTGATGCTCAGGCAAGTTTTCTATTCCATCGCAAACTCATGAAAGCGTCGTTCGTTGCCATATGTTTACGCTCATTTGATATTCCCATACGAACACCGTTTCTTCCCATATTCATCATTCAAATTACCGGAAAACACTACTTTTCTACAAGAGCTGCACTCTAGTTCCAGAAACCGGGGAAGAGGAACTCGACCCTCTTCATGGCCTCGGGGTCGCGGCCCTCGGGTTTGGTCATGAACTTGACGGCGCCCTGGGAGGAACCCTCCCACTGCTTGGCGAGGACCATGTCGCTGTTGTCGTGCTTGGACAGCTCGTCGAGGACGCCGCCGACGAGGCGCTTGGCGTTCTCGCTGTTGGCCGCCATGTACTTCATGACCATGGCGACGTCGACGTCCTCGAACGAGTGCCAGCAGTCGTAGTCAGTTGCCATGCAGATCATCTGGTAGGCCATCTCGGCCTCGCGCGCGAGCTTGGCCTCGGGCAGGGCCGACATGTTGATGACGCTGCCGCCCCAGGAGCGGTACATGTGCGACTCGGCACGGGTGGAGAACTGGGGGCCCTCTGTGTTGCCTCGTCAGTATACAGTCTACGTCCAACAACGGCCTCGTGCGAGGAGAACTCACCCATGCAGATGATGGTGCCCTTATCGTGCAGAACGACGCCCTCACCCTGCATATGCGCTGCGCACCGCTTCACGACCTCGGCGAGCCCCTTGTCGAACGGGTCCGCGAACCCGACGTGCCCGACGACACCGCCCTCGAAGAAGGTGAAGGGGCGCACGCCCTTGGTGCGGTCGATGACCTGGTCCGGGACCACAAAGTCCATGGGCTTGATCTCCTCGCGCAGGCTGCCGACTGCCGAGAAGGCGATGACGCAGCGCACGCCAATGGAGCGCAGGGCGGCGATGTTGGCGCGGGCGGGCACCTCGTGGGGTGCGAACTGGTGGTGCAGGCCGTGGCGGGCGAGGAAGGCGATGGGCACGCCGTTGTGCTCGAGGATCTGGATGGGCGACGAGGGCTTGCCCCAGGGCGTCGTCGGGTTCAGGGCCGCGACGGGAGTGTAGCCCTCGAGCTTGCCCAGGCCGGTGCCGCCGATGACGGCGATGTGGACGGGGCCTGTGGGAGCGAGATATTGTTAGCTTGGGGGGGGGTTAATTTCACGCGCGCGCAAGATCGCGGTCGGGGGTTGGAGGAGATTCTGGGCATGAACGGGAGGAGGCTTACGGTCAAAGGTCTCGGGAAGGCTGGCCATTGTGTCTATCCGTGCGGTAGTTATGGGAGGGGGTATCAAAGGTTCGGGGAGAAGAGTACGAGCAAGCAGGAAAGGATGGGAACTTCGAGAGCTGGTGATCGGCGCAAAGCTTGAGTGGGATTGCGATACCTTGGAGTCTGACACTTTTTTCGAGGGACCCCGCCGCAAATTACCCCGCCATCCTTCCATGGTTTACATTTCTTCAGTGCCCCGCCATGGCGTCGTCCCGGGCATCCCGCTCCCTGGAAACCCCCACCACACACGCTCACTGTCTTCACCACGTGTGGGAGATCTCCGCATGGTGTCGAGGTCTCCAAGGGGCATTTTGAGGTTCAGTTTAGAGGTATCGCTCGATTGTCATTTCCTTAGCTAGAGTTTCCCCGGTTTGGAAACGACCAGGGACTTGGCTCATTCATATGCTCTTTTCATCTGAGGTATCTAGCTCTCTAGACTCTTTCTTCTTTTTCTGCTGGTCTTTGTCCGAACTCCAAACCATAGTAGTACGTACAGATAAAAAACGCTTTCTTTATGCAAGAAACAATAATCACTGGGCAGCGCCTTCGGCCGGACGCACAGGCAGCTCCGACTCCTTGGCCGCGCCGTCCTGGGCCGCAGCGCCGCCCTTGCCTCCGCCGGGGTAGCGGGAGCCCTTGTCCTTGGGCTGCTTCTTCTTCTTCTTCTTGTCGTCCTCTACTGGGGGGTATGCCTTCTGCGTAATCTCCTTCCACTCCTCCGAGTCCTGGAACGCCTTCTGGATGGGCGTCAAGAGATCGTTGAGAGCCTTGGTCACGGCGGGCTTCAGCAGCTGGGGCGTCAACTATATTGATGTTAGTTCTCTGTTCGCTGCACCTCATCCCTTGCGCTACTTACCACGTCATTCTTGTAGTCGGTGTGCATCTCGGCGATGTCGGTGTAGACCAGGGGCTCGAGGCCGTCGCGCTCGCGCTCGACGCGGAACTCCTTCTTGCCCTTCAGAGCCGCAGCAGGAAGCAACACGTACTCGACAAAGGCCAGAACACCGTTGCCCTCAGCAACCTTGGGCACACACTCGGCCTTGCGCAGCTTCTTCTGGACGACCTCGGGCGCATCAAGAAGGTCAATCTTGCTGTCTGCACAATGCAGGTCAGAGGCAGTTCATGGAAACAAAGCAGTTCTCATCTTACCAGGATCGCTTGAGCTCATCTTGCCGCCGTTCAGGCCAGGAACCATGGGGTTCAGCAAATGCGCGCGCACTTGGTATCCGACCTTGGGCAGCCACTCAGTTGCCGCCGCGAACAGCTTTCTCTGGTCCATGCCTGGAAATCATCAGTATACGAGCTAACCCAGATTCCCACCGCTGATACGTACCTCCGAACTGAGCATCAACGCCCAAGTGCTCCTCATCGCAAACCTGGAGCACAGGGTAGAGCAGACCGCTCATGGGAGCGTTCTGCCAAAGCGTCAGCTTTATCCACATATCCAATGCGTCGGAGTCCTTACGTCAGACTGCTTCACGACCTCGGCACCGGCCTTCTTCGCATCTCTCTCGCTGATGAGCGAGCTCATCTTGTAGACGTCCATAATATACTCGGGGCTCTTCTGGTAAGAGCTACCCAGGACGAACTTGAGCTTCTCGGTGGAGACACCGACGGCGTTGAGGATGCCCGTGATGGCGAACTTGTAAAACTTGGCACGCTGCTCGACGAGCTCGATCGGGGCCTTGAGGTTGTCGAGGAAGCCGTGGATGTCGGCAAGGAGGACGGTCAGCTCGCAGCCGGCGGCGAGGAACTGAGCTAGCTTGATGGCGGGCACGAAGTAGCCGCAATGCGGTCTGCCCGTTGTCGCGGTTCCTGTAGCGCAAAAGACGCAGATCTCAGCCAATGCGCCAACGAGAGGCGTGTATATTCGGATTGAGGTGGCACTTACCCCAGTAAATCTTCGGGTTGCGTCCCTCGGCCAGGATCTTCTCGATGATCTCGGGGTTCATGATCTCGGCCAGGTTCTCCTGGATGAGGGCGAACCTCTCCTGGGCCTTGGTGCCTTCCGCCATATTGATGTTGATTTTTCGGGTTTATTAAAATCGGAATCGGACTGATGCACGTATGCTCGAGGATTCGGTGTGCTTGGAGGTTCGCGGCGACGGGATCGGTCGAGATCTGGCGGTCGTGGAGGATGTTCCTGTCGGAGTGAGTCAAGCCGTGACTCGTCGCACAAATGCCACCAAATTCGCGTCGAAGACAAGACACTGGCAGCGAAATTACCCCGCCGAGGGGACGTCGTCGGAGCGCAAAGATGGATATGGCTGATAGAGGGGTCTACGGGGCACCCACCCCTGGACCATTGGTCGGTTTTAGGGGGTCTTGGGGAGGGGTTGACGCTAGAATTCCACAGGGCTCTCAACCCGGGCGAGCAGTTGTATCCCAATGTTCAACTGTCTTTTCACCCAGCATGGCAAAGACACGAGATGGAAATTTGAGGAGAAAGAAAGCCTATGCATAAACATGGTACCCAGGAATCTTCATTCTTACAATTCTGCGTGTCTTAAACATTGAAGACCGTGAAGAATACCGTGAATGCCAACCACCAGTGCCCCAATACCCAACAGTGAAAAGGCTCAAAAGGGCAGTTGGTCTGTGTGTATCTGCTGACCAATTTGTGGTGCAGAGATACTTCGGGCTGCGGACGGCGGAAATTTTCCTCGCTGACAATACAACGACATCCTGGCGCCGCCACCTTGACGAGAACTCCATCTTCGAATTCTTCAAAGAATATTCCTAACAGCACGGTTTTCTCAATCTCTCTTTTTTTTTCTCCTTTGGGAATCACTTCAAAATTTCCCCAAAAGAGACATTGCATGGTTCAAGATACCCCGTCCCAAATGCAGAAGCCTTTGGACCACTCACCGGTCACTACCTCGTTCACTCACAACCGTGCCCCGGGCACCACCATCGAAACTCACAGCCGCCGTCTAGAAACCCCCACCATGACGGCCGACACACCGCCGCCGTCTCTGCCGGACTTGGACCTTGAAGATGGCACGCCCGGCTATGAGACCATCGAGGAGCGCTGCTTCTCGGCTGCTCTCATCTGCCTCGAGGGCCACTACACCATCCCGCCCATGGGTCCCCAGACCGCCGCGAGGGTCTCATCCATGATCGCCAAAACCCTCGAAAAAACACATACCTTCAAGCACGTCAGGTAGGCCCGCCCTCGCCGCGCATGTTGGTTTCGTACTTTCTCATTTGCCTAACAAGAACCAGGGAAACCCTCTCGAGGAACGTCGAGATATGGATCTGGTTGACCAAGATCTTTGGCGCCGCCATCCCCAGCCTCACCACGCGCTCGGTAGGCCCGTTGTCAAGCCTTAACGACCCTGAAAAGGGGGTCACTCCTCAGGAGAGCACTGCTCTCATCGTGAAGAACCATCATAGCCTTAAGGATGACCTCTCCATTCTGAACAAGCTCATGCACATTGCCCGAAACTTGCTGGTGACGTCGGAACCCGAGGTGCCTCAAGACATCTGTGCCGCTGTTCACTTTGACCAGATGGTCTATCAAACCATCATACTATGTGTGAACGTCACCAGCAAGGGATACGATGGCGAAATATTGGATGAGACGTCACGGGCCAAGCTGAATGAGATCACCGATATGTGTAAGTCTTGACGTATCTATCACGCTAAGACAGTTGCTCACTCTTCATAGACAAGAAGCTCCTGGTCACATCCCTCCAGCAAGCACACAACTGGACGGCCAAGAATGACCGCAACAAGATGTCGTTCTGGTACGACGTGCTGTTCGACGAAGACGCCCAGCTCGACGACCCCCAAGAAGGCATGGGCGACGGCTCTGGATTCCGCGTCGATATCGCCAAGACGGAAATCCAACACTGGCTGGAGCGCAACTCGAGGATGTGCGACACTGCACGGAAGCTCCTCACAGACTATTCCCAGAACAAATCTCATAAGCCGCCCGGCGTACTTGCGCCCATCGCACCCCTGGCATGGAACTGGTTCCCCGAGGGCCAGGTCAAGGTCCGCGCTGACAACTACAAGGAGGGCGAGAAGGTGAACCCCAAGTGGGACCCCGAAATACAGGACAAGTTCGAGCAGGACCGTGCCTACTGCCGGGTGTCGCGAGAGATCGACACATGGTGGATGCGCGCGCGCGACGCGAACTACGAGGGGTGGGCGGTGCCGATGCCGTCCGTCGACTTCGCCAAAACGCGGACGGAGCACTGCAAGAACAACCTCCTCAACCGCTACACGCCCGTCATGCGCACCGAGGACCACCATGAGGTTGTCGAGATCGACGAGTCCGAGCAGGACCTGGGACCCGACGACGGGGGCTCTGTGGCGGGTGCGGGTGCGTCGGTGGAGGAGGAGTACGCTGAGGGCTACGACGACATGATGGATGACGAGGACATTGACGACGATGAGTCCTACGGTGAAGGACCCCTGACGGGCCTCCTGACCGAGATTCCCAACATCCTTGATCCGAAGCAGATTGAGGCCCTCCACATGATCGTCAAGTCGTGCATCCTCGACTCGGCCGGCACGGGGCTCACCCGCGCGGGCGAGAACCTCCAAAAGACGCGCTGCCGCATGTTCCTCGCCCTCGACTGTGGCAAGTCCCTGCTGCGCGAGATGCTCGTCTTCATCGCCGTCTGGGAAAAGGACGAGCAATCCCTCATCTTCCAGATCACCTCCCAGCTTATCGAGGCCCTCCACCACTCCGCCTTGGTACCTTACGCCTGGAACTCCCTCCGCATTCCCAAAGACATCATTTCGCCGGCGCAGACCGTCCTCCTCCGCCTCGTCAACCACATCTTCCGCAGCCGCATCAGCAACCCGCCCCAGGACAAGAAAGACCAGGAGCGCGACGTCAAGCTCGTCATGTTCTTCTTCAGCTTCTTCCGCAGCCGCATCGTCCCCGAGTGTGTCGCCCTCATGCACCTCCAGGCACAGATTCGCGAGGACAACGTCGACCCGGCCGAGTTCCCCGTCGACACGTGGGACATGGAGCGCGCCAAGGACGGCCTTGCACAGTACCTCGACTTCCTCACCACGGCTTCGGAAATTGCCGAGTCGAGGAAGAAGCTCATCGAGTGGGAGGCCGTCTACGACCTCATCACCCTCCTCAATGGCCTCGAGGCCGGCGTCCCCAAGAAGCCCCTCGTCGACACCATCCCCAGCCGCAACCGCCCCTCGGCGCCTCCCTCGGACCAACAGTCCCAATCCTCGCAGACGACCCCGATCGTCGAACGCCCCTACTCCACAAGCGAGTCCCTCCCGCCCTCCCCTCCGCCACCGTCCCTCTCCGACCCCGCTCACAAGTACCCCTGGTCCGGCATCAAGGGCCAAATCTTCACCATCCTCGCCACCCTCCTCCAACCGCCCCCCGGCCAGTCCACGCCGGGCAACCCGGACGTGCAGACGCAGATGGTGAACCACAACGGCATCGTCCCGCTCCTCAACTGCTGCGCCTACGACGATCACAACCCCTTCGCCAAGGAGCGCGTCACAATCTGCCTGAAGTGGCTCCTCGACGGCTGCGAGGCCGCCAACAACTTCTTCCGCGAGCTCGTCAACCTCGGCGCCCCGCAGAACCTGCGCCCGCCGCCCGGCGGCACCACCGTCTCCACGATCCGCGTCGACGGCATCCAGGGCGAGGTCAAGGTGCAGGTGCGCTCCAACTCAGCTCCCGCCGGCGACGGGGAGGGGCAGGAGGGCGGCAGCGACGGTGGTGGGAGGCAGCATATCCACGACCCATACGGTCTCGCCGAAGGCGCGGCAAAGATGAACATCAGATCCAACACCAGCAGTGAGCCCTTTACCGACGATGACTTTATGTAAGGACTTGAAGGTTGTCTGGGAGGGGGGGGTGGGCGCACATTATCCTCGTTATCAGGGCAGAAAGGCAAGGAAGAATAGCATTGGGATATGGGGGAGGGAAAGGCGTCCCTTTTTGTCTTCTTTTGTTAAAATCATATAAACGAGCGAAATACCTTAGCATCAAGCAAAACAAGCAAAACCACCGAGAGTCTACAAGTTGAGAATACGTGAGAGGAAGAAAGGGGAAAGGAGTTTGCCGAGTTTTGTGTCCTGTGTTCCATCAAAAACAAGCATTCAACCCTCTCCGCCAAGAACAAGCTACAAACCACCCCTTTTTGAAACGGAAAATGGGTAGCAAAGGAAAAAAGGTTGTACATTCTTACTACCCAACAGAAACGACTACAGTTTTGTTCAACAGACACGACAACTGGCTAAAAAGAGAAGACCTCCAGCTAGACAAGTGAAAGAAACCGATCCCGCCAACCAAGAACTTGTCTACGGCTGCCCCGACTGACGAACAACGCACTCGACGCCGCCGTAGTACGGAACACTCTCCCGACGAGCGGGCATCAGCGGCGCCGATGAGTACATCTGCGGCCGCGGCGGCTGCTGCTGCTGCTGGCGTTGATGGTACTGGTATTGGGGCTGGGACTGCTGGTGCGGGTAGCTTTCCTGACGACGAGGGTCGGGATGGAGAACGGAATAGGCCTGCGGGCGGACGGGCTGCAAAGACATGCCGGCCTCCTCGTTGGAGAACATGGAATAGTAGGAGGTGCTGTCGTGGAGGTCCGCGGGCGGGCTGGGCAGCGTGCCGTAGGGGCTCTGCATTGTTCTCTGCTGGTCCCACGATGGCCGGCGCCGGCGCCGCTGCTGCATCTGCTGCTGGGTATACTGGGGGTACGAGACGCTCGGCTGCTGCTGCTGCCGTCCCTGTTCCATGAACGACAGCTGCGGCGGCCAGTCCCTGGCATATGACCCCCCGGGGGCGTGTGAGTCGGCGGCGCTCGCGCCGGTAGCGTCCATCATGTCTTCGACTACGCCGCTTTCCACTGCTGACTCGGAGCCGAGGCTGCTGCCACAGCTCTGGGGGCTCATGGGCTGGCTGTAGACGTCCGGGTCCGGGACGGGAAAGTCAGAGGCCATGCCTCTTCCTCCTGCATCTCCGCTGGCGTCCGCAGAGAGATAGTCTTGTCCGGTGCTCCGATGATGATATTGATGGCCGCCACTGTCCTGGCTCCGACGACGTGCCGTCCGTTTCTTGCAGTTGTACTTGGCCAGGCCCCATTTATCAAATTGCTGGCGGTATGATCTGGTC
The DNA here is from genome assembly GCA_022836555.1 of Colletotrichum tofieldiae. NCBI lineage: Eukaryota > Fungi > Ascomycota > Sordariomycetes > Glomerellales > Glomerellaceae > Colletotrichum > Colletotrichum tofieldiae. Next base: position 5,171,179 of record BQXV01000003.1, on the reverse strand, counting down.
CTAGACGGTGGGTTAGAATGTGTTAGCTGGACGATCTTCTGGACCTTGTTTTCCCAAAGTGGTGGCGGATGTGGTATCAGTATCCTTAGCGAAAGCCACGGAATCCAAGAACGGGGGGGCTCCAACGGTCATCAATACTGGGAAGGGACGGAATCCAGAAGTGAAAGAGAACGGGGAGGACTGACGAGGCCTTGAAGTCGTGCTGCTCTTCCATGATCGCTTTGACCTCGTTCAAGGTCTTGTTCTCATGGATGTAGAGCCTCGTGATGTCGGCCCGCTTCTCTCTCCACGCTTTCGTCATTGTTCGGGTTGGACACGAGCACGACCAAGAGAATTCTGAATCATTGGAGGGAAGATGAGGCTGAAGAGACCACGACGATAGGCCAAGGCTACATTGATGGTGATCAACAGAATCTGGCCGGGTTCAAGCAAGTTCGCTCAGAATGAAACGGGCAACTGCTTGCGAAGCCGTATATATGTCATCAAGGGCAAGGCTGGCTGGGCACCAGGTCATTTGCACAGTAGTCTGTGACGATGGGGGAGGCTTCCCCCGGATTTCTAGGGCTGACGAAAAGGAATTACCCTGCTTGTCTTAACATCCCTCTGCCTTGAAGAAGAACCACCCTTCTCCCGTGTTCTCAAGGCTACCAAGCTGTTTGAGTGCGTCAAAGATGCAGTTCCATCTTCGGGCTAGTGCCCACTGGCAAGAAGCCAACACATTCCCCATCTGATGGCACATACGGTGCGGTAAACATGGCGGAACAGGCAAAGTCTGCCTTCTCGAATCGGGACGAGATCCAAGGGAGTGGTGGTGAACGGTAGGAGGCTAGAGGCATCTGTAGGGGTTGCCTTGTGTAGCACACCACCCCGCAGCCAGTCCTTCACCGAACTTCAGCGAGGTGTGCAACCACCACTATTCTCCACGGACCGCTTCCTTGTCCGGAAGTGCAAGACAATCGACACCGACGACTCGATAGTTGTCCATCTGGCTGGGCCGCGCTGAACACCGAACTGGATCTTCCCTTGACTCATCATGCCGCCCATGCTGCGCGGAAGAACATGTCAAAGTGGCTTGCGTCGTATCCTGAATCAAATGCGTTGCTGGAGTAAACAAAAACGTGGCGACGTTCTGCACTTGTTAAATAAGGCTTCTCGCCGGGACGCGGGCACCTAAGCGTACTGTATGCGAGTCTCAGCGCCGTGTCTCGAAAGGGATGGGGTGGGGAGGCACAGCCTTTGCCGAGGCAGCTGTTCTGATGGTCAGCTCTTTTGTAAGCGGCGAGTTCCCATCATTCTGGTCAATTGTCACCCACGGTGCGACTATGGCCGGATAATGAGCATTTCCAGAAAAGGCAAATAAACAAGAATGGTGATTGATTAGGACTCCTATATATCACAACCCTAAAATCAGAATGGTATCCTCCAAACGCGTGTGCCGAAAGAGGCCGCAGGAAAGCAAATGGACGCAAGGCTCTGGGTGTTGCTGGAAAGTGACGTAGCCAATCAGGAATAGTGGTGTCGTGTCGTCGAACTCATCTGCGCTTGTCCGCCTCGCAGGCTAGACAATAAGGCAACCAAAGAAGTATGCAACTCGTGTCGTCGCCCTGAAATTCGCCTCACTTTGATAGAAAGCAGGGCGGTTGACCAGGCACTTGAAGAGGTGCCAAGCTAAACCTGCAAGTGTAAGGGTCTCGGGAGTTGAGGGTGCCGTGCAAATCCTTAGACCTTCTTCTCGTCAACTGGCGCCGTTGCAGCAGGCGCAGCCGCGGGAGCAGCCGCGGCGGTGGAAGATGGGCCATCAACCGGGCTCATCAACTCCGGGCTCGCGGTAGGGTCAGCGCCGGTGACGCCAGCCTCTTGTACTGAGTGGCCAGACTGAGTGGTTGCGGCGGGTGCAATCGCAGGCAGTTTCTCGTCGGATCCGACAACAGGCGAGGTGGGCGCCGAGGTGGGCTCCGCAGGTCCAGTCGCTCCCGCAATGTTCTTGATAATCTCAAACCACTTCTGTGCGTCGGCAGGGGTGTGCGCCTGGAAAGCCAATTCCGAGGATCCGGTGAGCTTGGAGCTAATCGACTTGCTCTTATCCTTGCCCTTGACGTTGAACTTATTTCCATTGGGTGCCCCAATCACGGCCTCGGGCAGATATATAGAAAGCTCTGGCTTGGGGTCAACACGGGCGTTGTCAGAGTCCTTGAACTCGTGCAAGAACTTGGCAGGAGTGACAACATAGTAACCGGTAGAGTAACCCCAGGAGAGCTTGTTGCGCGACTTGCGCTCCAAAGAACCCTCGATGAGAGGCTTGACGGCGGAATGGTCCATGTTGGGGAAGTGGACAGACTCGACTGAGCGCGGGGGGTCATTGGGGTTGACCAAACGGTCGCCGCTGCGGGTGACGAAGCCCTTCCACTCAAGGTCGGCCGGTACTCTTTGGATGGCACCCAGCATGTCCGAGTAGAGGGCGCGAGTCTTCTCAGCCTGACCGCCGGTCAACTGGATAAAAGCCTCCATTGCTTGCTGGACAACCTCGATAACGTGAGCCTCGAAGGCTTCGAAGTTGTTCTGAACAGCAATCAGATCGTTCCGGTTGTTGTTCTCCTCCAGGACCTGCTTGTGCAGTCTGTGCAAGACACCTCGATGGACGACGTAAGGGTCGTCGGACCCGTGCATCTTGCCGCCGGCCGACTCAAAGGCCGCAGTTTGTTGGCCGAGTAGCTCGATGTGCTTCTGGGTGGTGTTACGGGCCTTCTCAACCTCCTTGGCGCCCTTCTGAGCGCCATGTGCCAGCTCTTTGCCCTTGTGCTTGATCTCCTTGTGGAGGCGCTCGAGGACGGGGAGAACGGACCCCTTGATGCTCTTTTCCGTCTCGAGATTGGTATTAATAATCGCCTGAGTGTTGGAGCGCATGTTCTCGAAGTAGCCCGCGACGCCGCCGAGGCTCTGGTCGAAATGGTGGCCTTCCTTCAAGGGGTGGGAGATGACCTTGAGGGCCTTCTCGTACTCCTTGGACTGGGCCCTGTGAATCTTCTCGACGACCTCCATGTAATCCTCCAAGTATCCGACGGCGTGTTTCCAAGCTTGAAGGCGCTCTGCGAGGAGTCCGGCGGTCTGCGCGCGTTCTATTAGCCAGAGTCCGGAAACGGTGGTCGCAAGGGAGTTAGGGGGTATTGCGACGGAACCCAGGATATCAACCCAGACAAGCCTGGACCTTCTCTCAGCCGGAATCACAGGACAATGATACTTACGCTGGTGGGGTCAACTTCGGGGACCGCATCATCGCTGAGGACGGACGAGTTGGTCATGATGGTTCCCGACCGTTGGGGCAGGGTCTTGGTGTCGGCCATGGTCGTGATGTGCAAGACCAACTTTGGAGAATGGGTGGTTTTTGGGGTTTGCGTGATAGAGTCGCGAGACGAACAGTATGGTGCCGTAGGGTGTGTGTGGTTGGGACGTTCGTCCAAGTTGCCGTCAGCTGCTGGTTCGGGTGGAAGATGGGAGAATGCGACACGAAAAGGCAAGAGGTTATATCGCTGGCCCAACAAGCGGACATTGGATGTGTCCCGTCCCAACCCACGCACCCCCCGCCAGTGACAACTGGTAATTTCAACACCCAAGCTTCTGCGCCAAAGGAGAGACGAATGACGTTCTCCACCAGCGCCAGCAGCCAAATTGTGGCACTAGCGTCTGGCTCCTGCACCGAGATTTGGCTTGCACGACCCCCAAAGGTGGGGCCCAGCCTGGAAACCCCCTGTGACGATCTCGACTGTTCAAGGGACGAGAGGGGAGACGCATCCGAGCTTTTTTTGCTCCTGCCGACAGCTGAACGGCTCAGCACCGCTCTTTACTGAGACATGCATTCGTCGGCTCTCGACCCTACTTGGCTGAGATCCTCTCAGCTGGGCAGGGCCCTCACCAATGTTTCCTACCCTACCTGTGGCATCATCGGTCGGTTGCGCCAAATTGCGCTAAAAGGGAAGGCCAGCGAGTATTTTGGAGAATATGACGTCAAGAGCAAAGTGAACGGTCCCTTCGTTTTCCAACGCACGATGGCGCTAGGGGAGATGAGACGATCCCCCATTTGTCTTACCATCAACGTTGTTAGTAGTCATACTGCATTGGACACCGACTGGCTAACACGGATGTTAAATCGAGAACATTCCAATGCCACACAGTCACAGGGATATCCTTCCTAGGGTAAATAAGCTTTCTGCCTACAGGCGACGTTGCTGCCGAAGGTGACGGCTGTAATGACAGCAAAACAGGGTTACGGCCTGGGCTCTGACAGATTGGGATTGGGTGGTTGTCAACACCGGACATCCGTACCGATTGGTCTTGCGGACGAGGTGTTCCAACCCCGACACTTGGAGACTACTAGTGATGACAGAAGCAGGTTCGAGAGTGGTCAACGATCGATGTGGCTGTGGATGAGAATGAGAGTGTTTCTCGCTGTATGCCAATGTCATCACACATGACACGCTGTTGCAGACATCTCCTCGAACGCACAAGACGGAGCTTTTCCTGTCAGGCAACGACCGTATGGGATGACACCAGTTCAAGATTCCGACGTGGCACGTTTCGCCTTGCGCTATCTTCTATAATCGTCTGGGTACTTGGGCGCAACGTGGCTCTAGAACGCATGAGCCTCGGAACCTTTACGATATTCCATCCTCTCTCACCAGCCCCCTCCGTGATCCTTTACGTAAGTAAACCACGAATGCCCAACGACAGCGAAAAGCCTGGAAGAAACCTCAAATCGGCTTGAAAACAAACTTGACGTACTCATTCATGGGCTGTCTTGCCGCCTATCCACAAGACCAAAGGGCACCGAGGCATTGCTTTACAGTATCTAGGAAACAATACGGAAGAGCCCAAAGCTAGCGCAAGATGCGGGGGTCGCGGCGGGCGAACTCATCATAGTATTGACCAGATCCGACTCGACGCAGTGACATATCAGCAACAAAGTCCTTCCCCAGCCAGATCCATCTGCCTCTTCTACACAACTCCGACTTCCGAACGCCATAAGGCGCCCTAGAAACGAGCTCGTGATCCTGCGACCTAAGCTAGACCATCTCTCACACAGTTCTATCGGGGCTTCCGACATCGGCCGGCGACAACGAGCTCAACGCCGTACCGGTGAGGTGGATACCATAGACCCCCCCCGTGGTACGCCGCCACCTCCTCGGCATTGCGAGCAGGAACTTCATATCCGAGTTCTCTGTGCCGAGGAACTGTCGTCGGAGGAATGATCCCTGAACAATCAATGATATGCCTCTTTTCAAGGAATCCTGCCGGGAGACAAGGACTGACCATTGCAATGACATTTAAAACAGACTGGTACACTCACGAGAACTAGGCAGGCAAGAGACATGGTGTGAAATCGAGTGTTGAGACTTTCCTTTTGTCATCTTGGTATCTCGCATTCGACATGCCGCGCTCTTAGCGGCGGGTATATCGTATAACTATGAATGCCTTCCTAAAAATAGCGCCCCAGTAGTGGATCCCTTTTAAAGTATTAACCAATCCGTGTACTTATGTCCGAGCAGCCCAATGAGTCCTGATGCCTCCAGGGCGCAAATCTATAACCCGTGAAATCTCAAAAGCCCCGCCCACGTTGGGTTCCCTGTCCAACCTTTCAACGCCGATACCATGCTTGAAGTAGTGCTTGCCTCCCTCTACAGTCGTAATGTGATCAAATGAGTAGGGTAAAATTGTATCGTGCCCGTGACACTCAGTACACTCTCTCCCGTCCTTGGATGAGATGGAGTCGACGGTCATCGTTGCCTTGTACTGCCTGGAGCAAGTTGCTCATGCTCGCGGGGCGATGCCAGGAACGGTGGGAGCCGCCTGGTGTGGTGGGCTCACTGCCGGCGCCCTCATGAGACTCGGGAATCATGCTGAGGGGATCTGCAATGGGAACCTCGCTCGCAGGTGGTGTGTTCGGAGCGCTCATCGCAGAGAAGTAGTCCGGGAGCGCGTCACTACTGCCGGCACCTCGCCGGAGAGGAGTCTTGACAGCCGTCGTGTAACTGGGCACCTTACTCAATGTAGCCATATCAGGGAAGTCGAGGTGTTCCGGCGAAGCGCGGCCCGACGAGTGCGAATTGGGATGGTCTTCAGCGCTGTTCTGGCGCGTCAGCGCAGTCGAATGCGACTGCGAACTTGCCCCCGTAGGCACAAATGTCGGAGCCGCCACGTCCTCCGTGATGGCGTTCAACGAGTTAAAAGAGGTGTTGCGATGTGTTGGGTCTAGAGAGACGTTTTGCAGACGCGAGGAGAGAGCGGCGGGGGCGACACCATGGCCATTCATCATGGCCAGAGAAGCAAGGTTCTCCGAAGAGCCAGCGCGGGACTGGGCGTAGAAGGGACTGCTGAAGCCAGACTGCACACCCGGGGTCTGGAAACCGCTCATGTCGACGTCTTCGTAGAGCTGGTCGAGAACGTGCTCGCCGTAGCCCGGCGGCGCAATCCTGGTGACCTCGGCCTGGGCCGGCGCACCGGGGGCCTGGTCGACGAGAACTCCATGCTCATCGAGGGGCATGTTGGGAGAAATGAAGATGGAGACGGGTAGAGTGGCGCGCAGCTAGATTTCGTTAGATCGATTCAACAGTGATGAAAAGCGACGTCCGATTACTTACCTCTGAAATGTGACCGTCGGGGTTTTTCAGGGCGACAACGAGCTTGAGTTTGTGGCGGACCTTGATGCCGTTGTGGTTCAGGTCCTGAACGCATTGTCGCAGTCTCTTGGGCAGGTTCAGCTTCTTTTCTACCATCCATCCTTCCTGTCCAGTGTCTTCGATTGTGTCGTGCCAATGCTCGTCTCGGTTGACGTCGAACTTCCAGTTGGATACTTCTCTTTCGGTCCTGTGCTCCTTGAAAATATTGCCCGTAGGGCCCTGTAATGTGCATTCGCGAATTTCCAACATCTTGACAGAGATCTCTCCCATTTCGAGACCCTTCAAGAGGGGTGTGAATCGCATCTGCAAGGGAACGGTGGCTCCGAAGACGACGGCCTTTTGCGGGATGATGATGGAGTAGTCAACCTTGTTCGGCCAGATGTTCTCGACGCTCATGGCGTGCAGGAATTCGAGTGCAGCGGGTTCGAGGGTGCGGATGATGCGCAGCGCCTTGTAGGCGTGCAGATCGTAGGCGAGCTTGCCGCGGGCGACAGTAGCCTTGAGCTTGTAGGTGATGCTCGCTTCGGGGATGCCTTCTACGCTCTCGGGGGTGTTGCCCGGCAGGGTGTACTCGAAAGGCCACTCATAGTTGCCGGCCGGCAAGACGGTGTTCTTGCCACCTGTGCCGCCGACGAACGGAGTCCAGCGATGTTGGAGCAGGGTGGTGGTCTTGTCGACTTTTTGGCTGGAGACGCCAGACGCGGCGGTTTTGTGGTAATCCCACCTATTAACGACGCAAGTCAGCTGGCTGCTGTGCAGAGAGAGCCGGGAATAAGGAGGGCCTCATACGATAATCGGTGGGTGCCAGTCAAGCGGAGATGGACGTCTTCGATCTTCAGCGGCGTGGGTAGACACAGCACCACGACGCCCTTGAGAACCTGGCCGGCAGACTCGTCCTCCCCTCCGCGGAATACAATGAAGTCATTGTCTAATCTGTGGGAACGCCCAACGTCAGCGAACGGCGCATAAAGGAGAAACAGAGGGAGCGTGGCACCAAGTGAGACAGAAGAGTCAAGGAAATAGAGGGAAAAGGTTGAATTTGGAGACGTGGGGCAAGGGCGCATACCTGATTTCAAAGAGCGAAGCGGCATGCTTGCCCGTAACAGTCGAGAATGGGTTGAATGACGGCATCTTCAGAGGTTGGAGATGACATGAACCAAGCGGTATGCCTGGTCAGAGAGAAACAGCCTAAACATACAGGAAAGGGAGGTCTGGAGACGGGCTTGTATTTATCGACGGAGAGTCTTCCTGGGTACGAAGTACATCGATCAGATCAAAAGGTGGGCAATCAAGCAAGCGCAAGCAAAAAGCTCGCGCACTCACCCTCACAAACGGGCAGCCCACCCTCGTCCGAAAGTCCAAAGCGTGGGAAGTGGAAGCCCGCGCCCACGCCCTCGCCCACCACGACGAAGCCCACGCCCCTCGGCGGGCTCGCTCCTGGTGGGATTGGTGGGGCATCCATGGCCCGAGAGAAAAGATTGGGCGAGGTGTGTGAAGAGGTTCCTTGTTCAGGGTCCCCTTGAACCTTGAACGGAGAAAGGATAAGGATAGAATAGGATCAGAGGAAAGGAAAGGGGAGCCTAGGCGCAGTCAAGGACGGGTACGTACTGGACCCGTCGCTGTAGATTCTGGTTTGGGACGATGAGGGTCAGCGAGCGAGCGAGCGGCAGCCACCGGGCGATTTGGCACGATTGGCAAGGAAGACGGCCCAAAACGGAGCCGGGGAGGTGCAGGGCTGGGTCGATGCGCCAAATGCAAGGCGAGAATGAGGTAAGGTACGGGTGGTACGTGCGCCCTGCCCGTGCTGCCCTGCCACAGACCTTGTACCTCATCCTGGGAAGAGCGAGGAAAGGTACGGGAAAAGAATCCCGACTCTACACCGACCGGCGGGTTGACTGACGGCCTGTGACTGTCAGATGAAAGTCAGAAGGAGAACACGCACACACTCAGCAAACACACAATCAACAGCGAAGGAGGCTTAGGCCTTCACGAGGAGGGCGGGTGTGTATCTGACTTGTGCCCTGTACAAAAAGGCTGGTTTTGTGTGGTATAGGCGGGAACCAAGACATGGGTTCGGTTCTGGCGCTGGTGGATGGAAAGTGGGATGGATCCCTCTCTCCCTCTCCCTCTCCCTTTCCTTTCGCCTCAGGGCCGATACCTCGCGCGTACCCACACACCACTTAGGCTCTACACGCAGGAGGGGGTGGGTGAATCATGGTCAGTCTCTCGGTCAAACCAAACATCTGGACAAAGTCATGACGAGCGTACGCAACATCCATTCGTTCGCAATGTTTCCGTACCTCGAGTTGGCGTGACCCTTGTCAAGCTAAAACCGATTGTGTATCTTCAGCGATTCTGAACTGATAGCGCATTTTCACATGGCTTGGGCGTTGCGGCTGGCTGATGCTGATGCTGGTGCTGAGTCTGAGTTTGAGCCAGAGCTTACTGTCTGCACTCTTCTTCTTCCAGCACCACCGACACCACCTATTCGCTCTCTTCCGCCCTTGTCCGACGAGACTGGTTGCTTGGGTCTTGGATCGGCTAAAGAAAACGACGCCTGGTTCCTGCCGACTTGGTGTGGTGGATTGTCTGGCCGGCTTGGCAGCTTCCTTGGACGATGCAGGCCGTAATGCAGACCATCGTCAGATTGCATTTTTCTGCCTTTTCGGGGGCGCGGCTGGAGTTGTCTCTGGGCTGCGCGGGCGGCCATCCGACGGATGTGTGCTCGGAAAGAACAAGAAGAAGAAAACAAGGAAACCACAATACGTCGTGTGATGTGGTCAAGACCCGGAGCGATGACAGGGACAGCAATGCTACGATGGCAACAAGCGACGAAAGAGGGTGGTAGAAAAGCAACTGGAATCGAAACACATGGTTCGAGCGCCTGCACTTGCACATTGTTGCTCAGACTGCGCCCAGTTACCCAAAAGAGACGAGAGAGGCAGCCCTGCGATACGGTCCGCATGGCCCTTATTCGCGCGGAACATGTGCGCGCAAAGCTGGTACATGCGGTACGTGGTAATTAAGGTGTTCGCGATCCCTCACTGATACAGGAACATCTGCCCATTCTTCAGACCATCCTCGTAAGTGCAAAAGGAAAGCAAAGGTCCCCGATGCATAGCGCTTCATTGCAGCGATTCCGCGGACGCCCGCCATAGTGATGTCTTTGCAAAGCGACTCATAGCAGCGTAGGGCTGGGAAGTTGCGAGTCGATTCACACTCGTCACCACAGATTACCGGAGTCAGTAATGCCAAGCAGAAGACTCGAGATTCGGCAGCGGGAGAAAAGGCAAAAAAGCTACATGAGAAAAGCACACACACACACACACACACACACACACACACACACACACAGACGGTGTTGCCGCCGCCCGCCGTTCGCTCTTGACGGATAAGGCGACGGATGACCGAAGGCCACCCGACGCCACTGATTGGCCCCTGCATGAGTCGTGCGATGGGATGGAAGCCCAATGGAAGCTGTGGGCCCTTCCCTCTTCCCTGCCGCCGTCGCCTTGTCGTTGTGTGTGCCTGCCGTTCCCAGTCGCTGTCACTGCCCGCCGCCACACACCATCTTTTCGCTTTCCTTCCAATTCTGCCCTGCCAGAGTGACGGTGCCCGGTGCGAATCTGGGAGCGAGCACCATCGGCCTGGCAGTGCTACGCCCGTTCTTGAAAAATCGCAGAGGCAAGACCGGCCCGGTGGGTCCTCGCGTGGGATGAGCGTGGTTTCCCACTGCTCCTGCCCTGGCATCCATGATCCGGTGCGATTGAAGCGGTCTTCCTTCCGTCCATTACGGGACACGGAACGCTGCGTCGTGGTTGTCTCCTTGGCCGTCTCGTTACCAGAACATGCCTTACAGTTTGCTGCCCGGTACTTGCCCCCTTGTTGGTCCGCGCCCAAGATCTCACCTCGACGACTCGACGACCGTCTACGGCCAATGCAGCTAAGACGCAGCCTAGCCTAGCAACAATACGCCAGCAGACCGCCTCGAAAACGCCATCGTCACCAAACGTGGCTTTTGCATCCAGCTCACGAAGCTATACGCGTCGCAGGGGGCCAAGATTCGCGCGCTGAACTATCCTGTTGCGACACGGGGGTCACCATTGTCCTGCTGCCAGTCTCGCCCGGAGCCATCGCCCGTCGTCTCCAACACGCCACGCCTCTCCTCGCCTTGAACGGACAAGATTGGCAAACCCCCACAGCCGCTATCGACGATAGACATGGCAAAGCCATGTTGCCTGACGCTGGCGCCTCTAGACATGATCGTCTGCCAAATGCAGCCGGCAGTCATGAGCTTCATTGATCATGAGACTCGTAAGAAGTCTTTCGCGGGGTTGATGCTGCCCGCACCTAAGCAATAGCAGCTTGGTTCATGGTCCGCCGTTGCTTGTTTCAAGCAGCATGTGCAACGTCGAGACCTGCAGATGTATAAGACGGCCTAGATGCAACGGCCATGGCATCTCCACAACCACAGGTGCACCTGATGACCAGAATCTCACGATGTTGTCAAAAAGGGAGCAGCGATGCTTGCGGCATCCCGCGCCCATTGTCACACGGGGAATCCGGCAGCTCATCACCGCACATCTCGCTCCTCTTCGATCCTGCGCCTCATGACAGGCTTGGAGGTCTCGCTCCTTGGTGAATGAGCAACCGTCTTGGTTGGGGGCGTGACCCCTCCGTATTGGCATCTGCAGGTCGGCGGGAGCCCGATGCAAGTCAATTTATCCAGCTTCTCTGGCAGGCCCGTTTCCACGGGTTGGTCTGCCGCATGCAGCATTCTCAGCAGACAAAGGCCTTCCAGACATTCCAGACCGTACGCCCAGCTGGCCTGCTGGTCTGGGCATCGCGTTTTACGGATCCAGCATCCATTGAAATCCACTGAGCCGACGGTGCTCTTCGCCCGCCCCCTGCCCGGGATCCAGTGAGATCGTCGCCAGGAGAGAGACAGAAACGCACTCTGGCAGCTGGGCCCGGCCCAGGACCATGCTCTGCCATGGGACCACCCCCCTTGCCTCCTGAGGGTTCGGTAACATCTCCACCGATAAGCATCAGGCCTTGGTTGGTTTGTGACCAGCATTCCTCCGTCGTTCCAGCTCGACGCGAGGAGCAACGACTCCTGAGATTTCTGAATCCCAGCACCGAGGGTCCTGCGTCTGGACTGCCGGCCTATCAACTCGCGGTGCCGCGGTTACAGCGCTTCCGCCCGTACTTCATCCTGCATGAGAAAACATATGAACCTGAGCCAGAAATCAATCCATGACCATACGATTCGGTGGCCAACACCGTCCGCACTGCGACTCTTCTCCATTTTCGAGGGCTTTCAACCCCTCCACCAACAACCAACAGAGGCAGGGAACAATGGACCTCTCACCGACTCGCCCATGTGGGTTCTTCGCTGAAATTTTGGCGATGGCGCCTTCAACCCTGCTTTTCACTCCGATTGCAACTTTTCTCCCCATTTTGGTGGCTGGCAGCCAATAAGCGGCCGTGCTAGGAAGAATGACTCCGAGATAACGAAAATTGCACCAAACCGCCAAAAACCACCTTGCAGCGGTCCGAAGCCGCACCGAACCCGGACCTACGCCAACTAGGATTCTTCAAGATATGGACGTGAGTTTCGGCCTTTGCCAGCGGCAGCCATCTCGCAATCGCTCAGCGCCCGGCAAGTCCCTGCGGTCTAAGTGGTCTTGGTTAGATTTTCCTTGGTAACGCCCGGGCACATGTATGCCGAGAATTAAGTCGGGATTGTGTCATCAGCAAACCTCAACCTCGGACTCGAACGGCGCCTTTTTGAGGCAATGAACTGCAGCCACCCGCTGCCACGGTCAAGCTTTCCTGACCCCTGGCTATTGTCGCCATTGCAGTCACGGAACGCTGGGTCGTCCCAAAGCTGGCCACGTACGCACCGCCTGCCCCCTCTGCCGTCTCATTTACGGCTCCGGAAAGTTTGAATAGTTGCTTTACACAATGTCTTGATATTCAAGCATCCCAGTCGAATAGCCCGCACAACCTACGTTGAGGGCGGATAACTAGCAGAAGCGAGCTCAACACATTACCCACCATGACTCCGCCTGCAGAGGGCGGTTGTCCCGTCCGGGCTAAGATGGCGCTACACTATGTACAGAAGGGCCGCAACTTGCAAGGGGCCAGAGTGCAAGATCCCATGATTTCCCAAGGCTACAAAGATCAAGTTCGCCGTGAGCGTAGAGTTGGCGTCCCAACGGCCCAGCTCGCCGACTGCCGCAGATGGCACCCGCGGCCACGGGGCCCCACCCAGTCGACCCTGGGCGTGTGCAAAGATGGCATCATGCTTGTTCGTGAACCTGATGTCAGATCACCCAAATGACCCACTGATATCAACACGACATCTCCCTTTTTTTCTTTTGTGTGTGTGTGTGTGTGTGTGTGTGTGCATGTCTATGGTCCCTACTCGGCCGTCTCGCCTGAGCTGGTCTGTCTCGTCCCAGCGCAGATCATGGCCTGAGCATCGTTCACTGCTTATACCTGCCAGCAGCGGGAATCGACTGAGGACCGTCGGAACCGAGCGGATCGCCTGAACATGTTGAGCCGCAGCGTTTCCGTAGCTTGACCTACAGTCCTTCAAGCATGTAGCGCGAGAGGCTCGCTGGCAATGGTCCGAATATCCAAACAGACCCATCGTTTCAACAATATTGAACCTCAATGGTCCATCTCGGGCACCAAGCTAGGTTGAGTCACGAAGCTTGGCCCCATCTCGAAATCTCGCCAACTACCGCTTACCCATCTCCACTCGCGTCGAAATCTCTCACCTTCGGCCCTTTGCAGCGGTGAAAAAGAAGGGGCCGCGCCGCACGTCTCACATATTTCAAGCGCCCTGAACGCGAACCTTGATACCACCCCCTTTGCATTGGACCATTTCTAACCTCTAGGACGCTTGCGTTGAACCACGGTTGTGGAGCCCTTTCTTCAGCCTTGCCTCCTGGCTCCCGACCTCTTAAAGCTCCCTGGCGAGCACACACACGTACACAAAGCTCTCAAAAGTGGACCGTCTACCCGTTATCTACAGATGAAGGATACGCCAACACCCTGTTACCGAGAGGGGCTTCACAAGGTGCATCGAAGGCGTCGAGAGGGAAAAATTCAAAACGGGCTCTGCATCCATACACGTGGATCTCCCGATACGCCTGCATGCACCTCAGACACTCGATGAATACTTGAGCACACGCTGCGCCGGTACCACTCTACTGCATGATACACCCTTTGCGGCTGCGCCGATTAAAAAGCCTCAGAAAGTATCATCCAACGACTCAGAACCTCCTCCACCAGTTTCGATATCAAGGCGCGCCGCCATCAACATGTGAAAGGGCTCCGCTCATTGGCGACAATGACAGCAACGAGGTGTTTTCCATGACTGCGACACCCTTTCCAGAGCTTCCCAGCAAACCTGTCGCATATCAAATCAAAGGTGGGTACATCGGGAGTTTGGTTTCCCTGCTTTTTTGAGCAGGGGACAGGAAAAAGTCAACGATCCATGGACCTTTTGGAAGAGACCGTTCGATTCGCACCTTTGAGTTATGGATCGCGTTCCAGAAGCATGTGGTATCTATCTCCTCGGCCAGTGCAGCTGTAGCCGTTCAACTGTCCATCCCGGCTTCTTTTCGTCGACGTGGATCGGGAACCTCATCGGCCGGGTTTCCTTCCATTCCATCCCGCTGCCCCTGCCAGCGGCCGGCAAACCTGGTTTCCGTTCCAGCCCACCACCGCCACCACAAACGGCCACACACCCGGTTTGTTCCCATTGACATGAGCTGGCAGAGCAGGCAGCGAAGCGGCGAGCCGCCTAGTGGAACCCCCACGCACCGTGCACGTCCGCGCCGCCCATGCCCACGTCAACAGGCACAACCACCAGGCAAACGACGACGCTTGATGCAGGTCACAACTGTAAATGGCATGGCCCCCAATGGAACACCGGACCACATGGAAAGGTCAGAGACGCTGCAGTTCGGTTGCAGACTTCAGAGCCCACCGCGGAGCCGCATCTCGATTTTCTGCCAGCCAATACAGATACACGCTCCCCCCCCAAAAGGGCCATCGAGGGTGGGAAGCTCTGACATCTTGATCCTCAAATCACATGCCGATCGCGCGTCATGATCATCATGTTCCTCGTGAGAGAAGCGCACATCAAGGGTTTACTGCGGCGAAAAGCGTTTCTGTACACTCAGGGATTGCATGACGCCAGATGGAACTGGAATGAAGCAGAAATGCCATTTTGGCGTTTTCAAGAAGATGACGGCGCAGTGCAATGCCGCTTGGTTGGCTAGTTCTACACCCAGTTTCTAATATCTGCAGCGAAATGAAAGTCTCGCCGGCTAGGATGGTTGAGATGCACCCTCCGTCGGCACCGGGGCGTCAGTTGGCCTATTCCACGTCCGGATATGACCTTTTGGCAGCGCATGTTAGCATGGTCACACTTTCCTGTCGGCACAAGGTCAACCTACCGTTCTTGCAGCTCGTGATGATGGCCTCCTCTGTGAATTCAAGCCAGCATAATGGGTGGGTATCGACTGCTTTAGACTACAGCCGCAGCGTCAGCAACCAAACTCTCTTATCTCTGTCGATGGGAAGTGAGAAGAGCGGCTTACGGAAACAGGGGGTAGCATGGCGATTCTCGCGCGAGGCTCAACTGGATGGACGACGCTGCCTTCTTCATCCACGGCGCCTCCGGATAGTGTAGAGTTGGAGCGGATCCGGCTCGCCGAAGTGTTCGCTGTTTCTTGTCTCTGCAGGGGGTTGGCGAACCGTGATGACACGGAGCCTCGATGATGGACGGAAGCCTATCTCGACAATTAGCGTTTCCTGCGCGCAGACACTCTCCGACGCCTGATTCGGGCCGATAACGTACTGCCTTGGGGCGATGCAGCATGCCGACGTTGAAATCCCACAAGCACAACCTGCAATCCTCGCCAACACTTCCGAACCGATAGTTTCTGTCGTCGCAGCGCCACGGGTCGAACGCTACCGATGTCACCCAGGACTGGTGGCCTTGACAGCGCGCTACAATGGCCGAGTCCACGACGGACCAGATAGAGATCAAGTCATCTTGACCTCCCGTCAGCACGTACTTGCCATCCGGGGACCACGTAACGCAGATGAAGCCGCCATAGTATGAATGATAGAGGTCAAGAAGCCTGTGACTTGTCAGTAAAAAGCCACTTCAGCATCGGACAGCGAACGCACTCTTCTTTCAAGTAGTCAATGATGCGAAGCGAGCCGTCTTCCGAGACCACTGCCAGGTGTCGGTTGTCCGGGCTAAATGCAAATGCATTAATCCGCTGGTTCGATAGCTTCCATGATGCCACCGGGTTGGTCTTCTGGTTCTTGGAGTGAACCGACTTGTTGATCTGAATCTTGAGGTTGTGGTTGACGCCGTTTGTCGATTCGCTCTCTCCGTTCGTCGAGCCGTTTGTTGGCAACTCGTCCTCCGGCGAGAACTGTGCGTCTTCCTTGTCCTTGTCGTATACCACCAGCGAACCGTCCATGTGTGCTGCCAAGAAGAGAGATTCGGAGCCAGGAATCCACCTAATCTCGGAGACGGGCGTACCGTTGATGATGCCCTAGCAATGTCAGTCTGCTATACGAGCCTGTTATATTCTCCCACCTACGTTCTTGTTCAAACGAGTGTATCGTTGCGAAACAGGCTCCCACCAGATGATTTCACCAGTCGAGAAACCCATGATGACATCAATGTGCGCAATGTTCTTGGTGGTTGGGTTGACGTCGTGACAGAGGCAGTGAGCCTTGGTGAACAGGATTTTGGTTAGGTAGTCGGCCTGAAATATGTCAGTACGACGCTCGTATCAGTCTGTATGTCGAGCTTCCAACCTTTGTTGGTGACGACAGGTCCAACCACTGAAACGCTCGGTTGATGTTGGCAAAAGCAAACACGCCGTCCGTTGGCCGCTCCTGCAGCTTCTTGGCCAAGCTCTCGTTGACAATCACCCTAGATATGAACGACGAGTTGCTCTTGGTCATGTTGTTCTTTGGCTTAGCCACCTTCTTCTTGGCCGCATCCTTGGTATTGGCTGGCGCCAACGCTGTGTTGCCATCGCCGAAGGCCGGAGCAGAGACCATGGTCAACGATGTCGGGGGTGCATCGCTAAGCGACCCGCCGCCTCCATCACTGCTGAGCCCAGCCTCGGTCGAGTATCGGCCCTCGTTGGGGTGTTCTTGGATATCACCTCCCAACGACAACGTCGTAGCGGAGGCGCCCTTGTAGAAGAAGGGCGGCGCGGCGCGCATATCGAGGCTTATCAGGGAGAGCTTGGTTCCCGCGGTCGCGGGCTGCGGGTTTGTCGCAAGCGGGTTCGGGTTCACGACAGGAGCCTCGGATGGGTGCGGCGGCGGCGTCGCGAGGTGGAGGTCTTCTTTCAGCACATAGGTACCCTCGCCGACCAGGAACTGGTACTCTGGTCCCTCGGGATTGGAGAGGATGTTGTTCGTCTCAATCATAGGAGCGATGCCGGCGCCGATGGCTCCATAGGCGCCCGAGTGCGAAGGGTATCGCGGGGGAGGCGGAAGAACACTGGGAACGTCGCACGAGGCGCCAATGTCAGCCGCGATTCTTGTTTGCCCATTACGAACAGCGTGGAAGGCTCGACTGTGCGCCCGAGGAGCGATTTTTGATGCGTGCTCTGGGCGTCGCACAAATGCAAGGCCGGCGGGCAAGCCAACTGCAGGCAAGGTGTCTTTAGGTACTCACAACATGGTGGGCTATTTATAGTGCGTGCTCCGGTCTGCAAGTGATTGCAATTGCGCTGACAGCAATTGGTTACGGACTACGATTCTGGCGGGCGACGGCGCAAAGAGGAAGGCCGCAACGTCGACAGAATGTTGAGGTGGCTATCGTCGGGCGTTCGGGATGGACGTTCGTCGTCGGCTCCGCCTCACGTCACTGGCGGCCGCGGAGGGGGTTCTGGGCCTCTGGCAACCGCCGGGGCGGTGGAGAGGGAGGGTTGAGGACGAGGCCGATAGCGACAATCGACGTTTTGGGAAGGTCGCACGATCGAGTGATATCGATGGCTTTCGGGAGACTCGAGGATCGGATGGCAAAGAGGTCGGGCGGGAGAGTGGGTGGGTGGTGGGCGCCAACGACCAGATGAACTCAAGGGCGGTCGTCTTGGTCGGCGCAAGAGGATGTGAGGCGTGTCACGAGTATTAATAGAGAGGTGAGGTAGAAGGTAGAGGTTGGCAGGCAAGGCAAGGTAGGTTGGTTCGTGGCCAAGGTGCGCCAACCCCAACTCAGAAAGCACACCTCCCTCGTACACTCAAGGCTGCGTCTCGGTGTGGTTCTGGTTCCGGTTCGGTCCCCGCCCTTCCCATTGCACCCAGGGCCATGTCCATTCCCTGGGATAAGCCATCCAACATGCAGTGCCTGCTCATGAAGAAGGCATGGGAGGAGGCAGGTCACCCTGGGGTCCGGAGAAGGATTGCTGCGATGTGAGTGGTGGGAAGGGGAACAGGAGGGGGCGGCCACCGGAGGATCCAACAGTCAACTGTGGGGAGAGGGCGGTATTGTCACATCAGCACGCTGCAGCAGATGCCAGGCGAGTCGTCCCTGACGCCCGGGTTTAATTCGATGAGACCAGTCCCCTCCTCGGAAGTGTGGGGTAAAAGCTGGAGAAAGAAGTTCCAAGCCCTTCTCTCGGATTGCTTGCCCGAAGGGGCGGCATCTGGGAGGATGGCCAGCCGTAAGGCCAGGACGCTCGAGGTGGCCGGCCAATGGAACACGCCGTCGTAATGGCGAGTCCAATGAACTGGACACTTGAAAACGATGTCACTATGCTGCTCGGACCAATCTGAACTACTCGTGCCCCTTCCCAAGTTCTCAACCTTACTCCATGTTCACATAGATGATAGATCTGACAAGCATGAATCCAAACAACTAGGCGTTTTCTCCTCAGCAATGACACAGGACATTGACTAGTTGCTTGATAGATGACAAAGGTCTAGAAAATATACCACGAGAAGTTGACACCGGAGGGTAGGAGACGGCTTCGAAAGACAGATGACTGGGGACCTGGCAACTCTGGAGATTCAAGGTGTTCGACTTTTACTATAATGCAGAAGCTGGAGGGAGGACAACGGCTGCAAGACGAAGCGACGACGTGGATCCGCCGTTCGTCGATTAGCCTGGAACCCTGACGAGGACGTGTGTTTGCCAACGATGCCTCGAGGTTCAACAACGACTTCTCTGACGACAACCCTTCAGACCCAACCCATAGACTGGCACAAAGGTCAGGTTGTGACATACTTTGGTTCGGCTCAGGTTCGGAAATCGGAAATATATCCAAGTCCCAAATGTCTCACTTTTCCCACCTGTTGCGCATGAGCGAATGAGGCAGCACATATTTCACGTCGCCCGTTCATCACGGCCTTATGTAATCCGCACATTGCTCACGCTCGCTTATCATGCTCGACTTGCTCAGCGCTGATCCGCTAATCGGTTTCTCGTCTTAGCGGGTCTTGTATCGCCGACGCGCTGGTGCCGCCGAGCCACCAGTGCCTTCCAGCGGTCCCCCACCGGAGTCATCCTTGCAATTCAGGTCGTCATTCGAACTCTACCCCCGTCGACCTGCAGATTCCCGTACTACCCGCTTCAAAGCTTCTCTAAGCCCGTCGGGCCAGTTCGACCACAACTGCACCCGGACCCAGCGAAACAGCCCCAACAACCAGCTTCCATCTCAAAGCTTTGCTTTGCTTCATCGAGCCGATCCTCCTGCAACCAGTCGGCAACGGACCTGTCATGGCATCGCGATAGAGCCGCTTCTCTGAGCTACAACACTATCGACCATGGCTTCTGGTAGGTGGCCTGATGGGCAGCTGTGCTCCGTCCCGATCCTCCTGCTCCTGAGCTTCAAGCTGACCACTCGCGCCCTGTTCTAGTACGCATCTGCGTCTGCGGTGACGAGGGCACTGGCAAGTCCAGCCTCATTGCCTCGCTGGTCAAGGATGTCTTCATCTCCAACAAAATCCAATCCGTCCTCCCCTCCATCACGATCCCTCCCCAGCTCGGCACGCCCGAGAATGTCACGACCACCATCGTCGACACCTCCGCCCGGCCTCAGGACCGCACCACCCTGCGGAAAGAAATACGGAAATGCAACGTCATCCTTCTCGTATACTCGGATCACTACAGCTATGAGCGCGTCGCCCTCTTCTGGATGCCGTACTTTCGCTCCCTCGGCGTCAATGTCCCTGTAGTCCTGTGCGCGAACAAATCCGACTTGACGGGCGAGGGGAACACACCCCAGGTTGTCGAGGGCGAGATGCTGCCCGTCATGTCCGAGTTCCGCGAGATCGACTCGTGCATTCGCTCGAGCGCAAGGGAGCACCGGAACGTCAACGAAGTTTTCTTCCTCTGCCAAAAAGCCGTCACACACCCCATCGCCCCGCTGTTCGACTACAAGGAGGGGAATTTGAAACCGGCTTGTGTCGACGCGTTGAAGCGGATATTCTACCTGTGCGACAAGGACCAGGACGGATACCTCAATGACCAGGAAATGCATGATTTCCAGTCCAAGTGCTTCGACAAACCTCTCACCGCCGAAGACCTGGAAAACATCAAGCTCTCGATCAGCAAAACAGTGCCGAACCTATCGACTGAGAAGGGCATTGACCAGCGAGGTTTCTTGCAGCTGAACAAGATTTACGCGGAGAAGGGCCGACATGAGACGATTTGGATAATACTGCGCAAGTTCCGTTACACAGACAGCTTGAGCTTGGAGGACAGCTTCCTGCACCCCAAGTTTGATGTGCCAGAGTACTCTTCGGCGGAGCTGAGCCCTGCAGGCTACCGCTTCTTTGTCGATCTGTTCTTGCTGTTTGATAAGGACAACGACGGCGGTCTCAACGACAAGGAACTGGAGGCTCTTTTTGCGCCGACACCTGGGCTTCCCGCCTCCTGGGTCGAGACCTCATTCCCGTCTTCGACTGTGCGTAACGAAGCCGGGCACGTCACTCTACAAGGATGGCTCGCTCAATGGAGCATGACCACGTTCATGGAGCCGAAGATTACGCTTGAGTATCTGGCCTACCTGGGATTCGAGCCCGCAACGGCTCGTGAAACCACGACAGCGGCTCTCAAGGTCACAAAATCGCGGAAGCGGAGAAGGCGTCCAGGTAAGGTGGAGCGCAACGTTGTGCTGTGTTACGTGCTGGGGGCCTCGGGAGCTGGCAAGTCGTCGCTATTGGACGCCTTCCTGAACCGTCCCTTTGACAACCTGTATCGGCCAACGATCAAGCCGCGACGGGCTGTCAACAGTGTCGAGCTTCCGGGCGGAAAGCAATGCTACTTGATCCTGGAGGAGTTGGGCGAACTCGAGCCCGCCATTTTGGAAAACCAGGCCAAGCTAGACGCTTGTGATCTTATCTGCTATACATACGACTCTTCGGACCCCGACTCCTTCTCTCATATTGTCGAGCTGCGCAAGCGCTACCCGCAACTGGACGACCTCCCCAACATTTACACGGCCTTGAAAGCGGATAAGGACAAGACGACGCAGCGCAGCGAGATGCAGCCGGACACATACACGTCGAGCCTGATGATGAGCACACCCCTGCACGTCACTGTCAAATGGTCCAGCATCAGCGAGCTGTTCATCGCACTGGCAGACGCGGCGACGAACCCCAGCACAGCCTTCCCACGTAGCGAGGAACCACCGCCGGACAGGACTAGTCTGTACCTCGCCCTGGGTGCCACGGCTTGCGCTGGAGTTGCGGCGTTCATGATCTGGCGGCGGTCAACGACGTCTGTCTAGAGGGGGGTGGGTTCCAGGTTTCAGGCGCGTTCTTTTCCACTTGCATCTGCTCGGAGTTGGCGCGATTTCGCACTCTTGTCATCCACTCGTTAAAACACAAATATGATACCCAACTCCGCCCTACACATATACTAGGAACTTAAACATCTAATCAAAGTAATATAAACGTTTTCCTTGTGTTGGCTACCTAACCCGTCTTCGTTTTAAGTGTGATGTTATCTAAGCATTGTTACATGAGAAAGGCATGACATACTTGGTGGACTGTTTTTTTTTTAGCTCTCCGACAGCATTGCCGTGCCGGCGAAGTCTCTTCAGCTGAGGCTGTAATCATGCCGGGTTTTGCTGGGAACAGGCGGCTCTCCGAATAGATTGTGGTCTAGCACACGGTGCTGCCGGAAGGTGAGGCATGATGGCAAGGCGAGGATCTGTGTGCCAAACTGCCCTTAGAGATAGGTTATGGATAAACTTAGAATTACCCCTAGAATGCCTAGACGGAGATGTAGGTTTGGGCCCCATTGCAAAGCAAAGGGCCCAGAATGCGCTGCTGTCAACAAATGATGAGTGCTTGCATAGCAGGGGGCTACAGTTCACCGCGGATGTCTTTTACGTGCGTGGTCTTCTATCGTCGTCGTCGAGGAATCACCTGTATCTATTTGTTTGTCTTTGTGCCCCGGTAACATTATCTGATGTACTATCATCGCCTAGCCCACCAAAACGTATACAACTCACTATTGCTAACCATTTCCAGGCTATCCTTGCCTTCGCAGTCTTATATGCTTGATCACTATGAAGACACGTGAAGACGTTGGATTAAGAACAGAGCAAGGTCGGGTAGCCCGTGCCCTCTATCTGTTTCAAAGCCAAGCATTGGACAGCGCATATCGTTCAGGACATGAAGAGTTGTATACCCAGCTTCTTGTCTTGACCATGATGGGTTGCCATTGACGATGCTCACTTGGCGGGCCCCCCGTGGTTAATGATCAGTTCAAGAGTCCGTGCGGTTCAAAGAGTAGCTTGAAACCGGGTTTCTGTAGACACCTCTGGCGCCCCCGCCTCGATGTATCTGGGTAAGGTTTGGGGAGCGGTGCCCCCTTGCCCGTTGCGAGACCTTATTGGCGTAGTACATCAAAGTCGCAAAAGACGACGGATGTGTGCAGCAGAGGTCCTTGCTGTGAACATCCATGTTGATGTACGTCTTCGTCGTCTCCTTTCGTCGTGTAGCTCCCGCACATATTCGCACTGCAGGCCGGGCGTGTACACAGAGCTGTTCTGGCCCCAGCCAGGGCTGCAGTCCAAGTCTAGGAGGTTTACGAAGCCGGATTGAATCAAACAGGCATGATGGAAGCGTCCCTCTTGCGGTGGTTCTTTGTGGCTTCAAAACATACGCGGACAACTATTTGTGACCACATCCCCGAATGCCACAGTAGCTTACATTAGAGAGATACTTGTATTCCATGTATGAGAGCCGCAGCAGGCTATGGATCAGAATCGACCTGCCAGCGATAAGCGTCTCTCCGCTAAGCCTTTGCGCCAGACAAGACTCCTGGTGAGTGTGTCGCAACAGTTCATCAGCATAATGGGACCGAGGTGTAGGGTGTATAAGAGGCATTCCATCCTTGCGGCTAGGTCCCCGGTCGTCCCATCGTCCATCATTGTCATCTGAGAGTATTCATGTCTCATTTCCCGGATGCTTCCACAGGACAGGAACCCCGATGGCCCGTTCAGCTTCTCTGTCAAAGGAGCCATATCAACACCACACCCCACACGAGGCGCATCCGCGCGCGCCGGTAGAAGATAACAACTAACATCATGAATGGTATTCCAAACTTTCCGGCCGTATACTGAAGAATCAGAGTCGTTGTCATACATGAAGAAAAAGGATACAAAAACAGGTTTGCAACTTCGTGGTTTCGTAAACCTCGCAGCCGAGAGCAAATCCCAAAAAAAAGCCTCGTGTAGCACAACATGAGCAACCCCAGCCCATACCCGTCCGTTACCCAAAGCCTGAACCCGAACCCGAGCCCGTTTCGTTACCCAAGATACAAGCAGGTAGCCAAGAATACAGAAAAGCCCCGGTGTCTCAAAGTCGCATCGTACACTTTTTGACTCATTATACAGCCTCGTCAAAACCCTTCGCCCGAGTCGCCGTATACACATAATCCTTATTTCCGTTTCGTTCCGCACGCCACACACAACACCGCCACCACCACGCGTCAGACGTCAGACATCAGTTCCACCGATTCTCAGTTCATCAACCGGCCGCCGTTGACCGGTATAACCGTCCCCGTAATCCACCTCGACTCGTCGCTCGCCACGAACGCAACGACGTCGGCAATGTCCTCAACGGCGCCTAGCCTCGCCTCTGCAGGTGTGAGCGTCGCCCTCTCCAAGTCGGCACTCCGCTGGTCATCTGGCAACGAGTCGAACATCTCCGTTTTGACCGTGCCCGGGCTGATGCAGTTCACGGTGACGCCATGCGCTTGCCCCATCTCCCGCGCCGCAACGCGCGTGAACGCCTCGACGGCTGCCTTGCTGCCCGCGTACGCCATGCTACCGGGGCTATCGGCGCGCGCCGCGACGGATGAGATGTTGATGATGCGCCCGCCAGGGGCGATGTGCGGCTTGACGGCTTGCATCATGAAGAAGACGGCGCGCGTGTTGGTGTCGAAGATGCGGTCGTAGTCCTCGGTCGTCGTATCGTCGAGCGTCGCGCTGAGCGTTGCTGCGGCATTGTTGACGAGTATGTCGATCTTGGTGACACCGAACGCCATCATCGTCCGCTCAATGACCTTTTTCTGGTGCTTCGAGACGTCGGCCTGGATGGCCGTCGCCGAGGACCCACAGGCCTCGATCTCGGATATGACCTCGTGGGCCTTTGCTATTGACGATGTGTTTACAAACGTGAAGGCGACCTTTAGTCACGCGAATCATAGGAATCTAGCTTTAGCCGTGGTTCTTTTCCTCATTCAAAAAAAGACGGGAGGAGCTGAGATCGGTAGACGCACCCTGGCCCCTTCTCGTGCGAGCTTCAATGCGATCGCGGCGCCGATGCCTCGCGCGCCGCCAGTGACGATGGCGACCTTGCCTGACAAGGACATATTGGGCGGTGGGAGCTGCGGTAGCGGTTTGGTCCACAGAGCAGATGATGCGCGCCTCGCAACGCTTTCGCTGTTCTCTCCCTCGCTGATCTGGGGCGACTGGCTTTGCTGATGCTGTTGTTGCTGGCTCAGCGCGTTGCTCAGATGAGACTGTGATAAAGGTACACTGTCAGCGTCGGTGTCTGATGGCATCCTCGACCGGAATGCCGGTGTAGTGCAGCAGAATACCGGCAGAGTCTGGCTCTGGAGCCAATGCGTTACGGCTCGGAAAGCCATTTGACTGGGATCCGTGGTCATGGCATTATCTTCAGTGCGTGCGACGTCCATGCAGTTATGCTGCAGCGGTTTGAGAGGTGTGATGCGATGACGAAGACTGGTTGACTGGCAAGCAAGAGGCTAGCACACACACATCATGCAGCAGTTTGGATGTCAGCCTGGCCTTGCACCCACCAAGGTCTCCCCGTGCGTTGGAGATGGTGTGTTGGTGTGGCGGCGCGGGGAACAATAATGTGTCGATCTCACTGGATGACCAATGTGAGACAAAGCTCCAATCCACACGCCTTGCTCCAACTCAACTCATGGCCGCCACAGGCGGTAGCTCCTGTAAGCTCTGTTCGCCGAGCGGTCTGCAAGGAAGAACGCGGACCCCCGCTGTTGCAGCTGTAAGGGTGGGAGTTTTGGACATCAAGCCACACCACCATCTTGGCCTTTTGGGGGGGACTCGTCGTGGTGTTACCTTGGGGGTCCAGAAGTCCTTTGACAGATAGCCCACGCGCGCATGGATCCGGGCCCTGAGTGAGTCGGTTCAGCTGCCAACTTTCATGCTTCGGTGGTGATCGCTTGATCGCTGGCACTCGTGGTCGGGAATGCATCGAACGAGGGAGAGACCGCATCGCCGTGCGTCATACAGCTTCTGATAGAATCACAAGAAGCGCGTGGCTCGTGAATGAGGAGAGAAAGACGAAGGATATGCTATCATTACAGCAGAAAACAAAGATAAAAAAAACACCCTACATAGCATAGCGCTTTCTATGGAGGGTTGTGCACCTCATCGGTGAGTGGCATCTTTCGGTACCATGGAAACAGGCCAGCTGCCAGCAGCCACCCGCACGTAACCGGCTGCCCGGTCTGTATCATGGCGGATGGCGAACACCCTTGCTAGGAAGCGGCAGATGGGATGACATGCGGCGTTACGACCGCAGTTGGGCGGCCTCTGGTTGGTTGTCCCTAGGGAATGGTTTTCAGAGCTGGCTAGGGCGCTCTGCCTTGGTCGTGATGGTGGACAGGGGCGAGCGTCTGGACATCTAAGAGGATAAGGGAGAGAGGGAGAGGGAGGGTGGTAAAGGCGTTGGGCGTTGAAATGAGATTGCCGATTCAGGTTGCTCTGACGCAGTGGAGCCATGAGGGCGGTTGGGCCTTGAAATCAAAAATCCCTAGGCGCAAAGGGGCTCAAGGGGCGACAGTGGGAGATGACCGCAACGATATGACGGCGACGGCCGGCAGCGCCGGTGGTGAATAGGGGCCCGAGGTGGTGACGATGGTCGCCGGTCTACTGGCCAAGAATCTGACCAGCCCCCAAGAGTCCAGCCTCCAGCCTCTGGTTCTCCAGTGTCCATTTCTTCGAGAAGGACATGGAACAATGGGGGCCACTTCAACTTCGTGGTCCACAGCTGTGGGTTGCATTCCTCATACTCAGGGCACCCTTCGATTCGGATGGCTTTTGTTTCGGCGGCGTAGAGAAGGCAAATCGCATGTCGGGGGGCAAAAGCAGGATGAGGAGAGCCAGGCCTTGTCGAGGAATCCGATGTTCCCTGGCATAAAGTAGTGAGCTATTCTGGGGACGTTGAATTCAGCTAGGTTGGGGCACTGGGATCGCCCTGTATGTTTGGGCATATGAGCCGTGTTAGTGTCGATTCTCGGTAGCAGCCATCAGCGAAGACCGATCCTGTTTCGACGTCGGCTCGATGGGCGTCGAGGCAGCAAACAAGGTCAGAGTGAAGGTTCTGCATTCCATAATACGGCACCGAAAAGAGCAGCAAACATCCTAAAGCATCCACAAATAGAGGGCAAAGTTGGTCCTAGCCGTACATCACAGAGCTTCTTTCTTGGGCGGGCAGTCCCTGCGTCGTTCGGATGTCGTTGAGGCAGTGAGGGCACTGAGGGGCCATGAGAAACGCGCTTCGAGAGTGCCGGATTCAGCTGAGGTTAGAGATGAGAAGCGAGAGAGACCCGAACCCGTATTACGGGTTTTCCTTGTTTCACGGTTCTTTTGGCGACTCTGGCCAGCGATGTGATGGACTGATTGTGCGGCCATGGCTCATCCACGTTCCATCCACATCCAATATCCGGAACTCGTGGGTAGCATGTGCTCTTTGGGAAGAATCGGCCGGAGCCAGCTGACAACTTGGTTCGGCTCGTCATCCAACGTCAGTGTTGAGGTCCTTGGCTTGGACCTGTGTGTAGCCCCAGGCGCAAGGAGAGAGAGGTTGGCTGCGAGCGTGTCACTGACAGTGTGGGTGCGGTTGTGTGCTGGTCGGTCGGGTCGAGTGGTTGACCACTCTCCTGTAATTGAGGTGAGGTGAAGGCCGAAGGATGGGCCAGCCCTTCCCCCTCCCCTCCTCTCTCTTTCGCCCCCGCTCGCGCAAGAATCCGTCGGCAACGCCTCGATGCCAAAACGGCAGCCAGTCAGTCGGCAATACATGAGCCAGGGGCTCTTTCCCTCGATGCACGAAGGACGAAGGAGGAACGGACGATACGTGTGTGTCTAAGCTCAGGCACGCAAGCACGGTACAGACACACCTGCACGACTCGATGAGACACTTTAATCCCGCCGAACAGACGATAGACTACTACTGTGCTATGAGGTAAGGGGAAGGGTTGGCGCATTAGGTAATCTTTAACGTGCCTGCTTGACACCGACTCCCTCCTGTCTCCATCCGCCTCCGGTCTGAACTATTCACGAGGGGGGGGAGGAAAGACAAGGAAAATGAAAACAAAGGGAACGCATTGAAATCAAAACGAATTATTCCATC
This sequence comes from Colletotrichum tofieldiae, assembly GCA_022836555.1. Classification (NCBI taxonomy): domain Eukaryota; kingdom Fungi; phylum Ascomycota; class Sordariomycetes; order Glomerellales; family Glomerellaceae; genus Colletotrichum; species Colletotrichum tofieldiae. Next base: position 5,143,583 of record BQXV01000003.1, on the reverse strand, counting down.
AATTCTACCGACCTCTTCCCCCCCTTTCCCATCGCAGAGGATGCTGGGCTTTCGTAGAACGTACTCTGCTAGTCATTCCCACGCCCAACGCGCCTCGGCGGCCCATTCCATCAGCACTGGCAACTGGCTGGCAGGCAAGGCACGTGACGGGACGGCGGCCATTCGTGCCAGACCACTTTGACTGGCCGCTTGAGCCTTGAGGAGCCCGGTTTAATTGGCGCTAATGCAGTCTTAGTGGCGCCCTCCTCTCCACGGTACGAATGCCATCCGCCGATTGGGGGTACCCGGTACTTCCCCCTCTCGCGCCTCCACTTGGTTGGTTCCAGCAGCCCGCTCACTTCCGATGGCCGAGACGAGATGCTGTCATGGGTCGTCGCTGCAAATAGACATGTACCCATCTACTTCGTCCCCCAAGTATCTGATCTCCGCGACGTGACCTCAACCTGGTAGCGCCTGTCTATCGCTTTCTTCCACTCATTCGCTCGTTCACTCACCCGCTCGCTCGCACACTTTCTGTACGTGCTGCTGTTGCTGCTGCTCGCGCTCAGTCTTCTGCCCGCTCTCCGACCTGCAGTAGGGGGTAGTTGTCCTGACTGGGCTACGTCCGTCTGCACCTGCCGCACCCGCACCGACACCTGCACCAGCGCACTGCCCGGACGGAAATCCCAACCCCATTCTCCAAAGTTTGGTTCCCAAAGACAAGACGGGACGGTGAACCATTGACACCATTGGCCTTGCCGAGCGGTACATCTACCAACGACTTCCACCACCACCACCAATTCTCTCTACTTGCCTAACCACTACGACACAACACAACATTGCAGAAAAACCGCCAACCGTCCGCCCGCCTTTGACGTGCCTAGTTCTGCCCCATCCTCGCCTGCCTTGTGCTCTCAACAGCACTTTTTGCCGCTTGCGTTTTTTTCCCCTTCTCTTTTACGCAACGGTCGACTTCTCCAGTCTTTTCCCAACTCTTATCGCAGTACATCCCGGGTACCGCTCCAACACGTCCTCGCATGCGATACTAAACACCGCGACGACCTCGAGAATCGATACCTGTATCCGTATCCCGAATCGATTCGTTCCAACGCTCGCTCTCGAGATCTCCCCTCGTTTCCTCGCCGCGCCTATGCTGCCCCTTACCCTCAACAGATGAGACCTCAACGACGCACTCTTTCCGAACGAGATACTTGGCAGACAAGTGGTGCATCAAAGGGAAACGTTGGCTTTTCGGCCTCCCTGCGGGTCCTTCATTTTCCTAGATGATGGTGCGTACCCTCGTCCACAACCTGCCACGTCGGCCAGACCCTCAGTCATTCGCGCTCCCAAACGCCTTGCCCCGACTTGTTGGACCGGCCGTAGCCCCTCCCCTCGAATTCGGGGTCTCAGTCACCAACTCTTGCACTTGAATATCCTCCCATAAACCTCCGATGCTGACTCCCCGTGCCATCCGCAGACCTCATCTAGACCCCGCGCCGATGTTGGCGGCAGCTTTGCGAGTCGACGCGGTCATGCGAGCCAGCTGTCAATCTCAGACCCCAGCCACCATGTGACTGAAACCATTGGGACCCTATACGGAGACGAGGAGGACTACTCAAACGACCAAAGGCCTATGAGTTTTCTTGAGCCCTCCTACTCCGACCAACCCAACAAACAGGGCGAAGCCGACCCCTCCGCCGACCCCTCCGCCGAAGACCCCCGTAGACAAATGATACGTTCGGCCACGGACAAGACGGGCCTAGGAGCGGTACAGAACGGGACCCCCGCGCTCAAAAAGTCCCAGACGCTGCCGACGCGCTCGCCTAGTCAGCGAAGCAATTCGTACGAGAATGGGCCCAAGTCGCCGCCCATGTCCCTGCGCGATGTCAAAAATGAGTCCTCCCAGTTTCCCCTGGGTAGCATCGAGAACCCGAACGATATTGCGCAGGAACTCAGCAACTTGCAGGCTCTTAGACGCATGTCCATGGATGTTGGAAATAATGCTGACCCCGACATGCTGCCCTTTTCCGGCCTCTCCCTCGTGGCGATGCCTCCAATCGCGCCGACGGGAGATGATGACGAAAACGACCCCTCGAGACTGCTTTGGGTGCCTGCAGCTGTTCATCCGGAGCTTGCGCCAACAGAATTCAAAAACTTCCTGGAGGACCGAGTCAAAACTATCAGACGACGGTCAGGCGATTCAAACAACAGCGGTATGGATCGGAGCGACTCCGGCGGTGGCCTGAGACGGAAGAAGAGTATGCTCTCACGGCAGATTGATAATTCTGGAGGAAGAGGGGCTGTCGGCTACGTGGACGGTGCCGAGAGGCTCGGACGGAAGAGCTCCCTCAGAGACTATTCGACACCGGAGCTCAACCTGAATGAGTTGGTCAAGGATCCTACCAAAGTAGTGCGAGAGCTTTCACAGGAGAGTCAAGCCGAGGGTGCTGTCGAAGACATGCCTATTCTGCCCGTTGCCCCGGGCATGGGACTTCGTCGGTCGACCCGGACGACGTACCGGAAGAACGGCAGTGTACGGTCAGGAGACCGTTTACCATTCTCGAAACGAGTCGCGAATCGACACACTCCCACAGACTCGTCTGACTCGGCTGATACGGTGCCCCCTCTGCCGTCCGACGTGCCCGAAGTGCCCCCCTTGCCTAGCCATCAACGGGTTCAGTCAGAGCCGGTAGCGGAGAATTTCTCACGCCCCAACCGATCAGTACGCCGGCAGCACAAGTTCTCTCAGGACATGGGCACATCATCCGACGGTGCATCATCAGAGGTTGAGGAGCCTGTCTCTCCCCTCAGCTCTCGCCCCGAACAGCAGCATCCCGCAAGGACGTCTTCAGTTTCTGCCGACGCGAAACAAGCCGTTCCATCCATTGTTGAGTCGCCGACAACTGAGGAGAATGGACAAAGGCAGCAGTTTCCCCAGCGATCATCTTCGCAAAATGCAAGCCAGCAAGTTCCCCCAAAGTCTCCGGTGGAGGAGCCTCCTGCTCGTTCGAGCAAGCGGCCTGGGTCAAGCAACTCTGTCCAAAGCCCGACGACTCCCGCGGCACCTCAGCAGCCACAGGTGCAGCATGCCAAGCAGCCGACCACCGCTCCCAACCATACGCTGAACGATATGGCTTCCCACCCATCTACCTTGCCCGGCAGTGGCGCTTCCCGAACAGACACCCTGACTTTTATTCCCACTTTGCCGGCAGAGGAGAAGAAGCCCGAAGAGAAGAGGGCAGGGGCCAAGCTCAGGAAGGAAAGAGACGACGACGCGTCCAGCGTCTCCTCGACAAAGTCTTCCGGGGGATGGTCCAAATGGCTTAAGGGCGGCAGTGACGACAAGGACAAGAAGAAGAAGGACGACGAGAAGAAGAAGAAGCACGGCGCAGAAAAAGTGCAAGATAATGCACGATTGGACGTTTTGCAGAACTCGATCGAGGGCGCCTCTTCCAAGGGTAGAGAGAGCATCGTTGTGGATCGCGATAACGTTGATAACAAGCTTGCAGAGGAGCGGAAGAAGGAGAGTAAGAAGACGGAATCCAAGAAGGAGAAAGAGGGCGGTCTCTTCTCCGGCCTCTTCGGTGGCGGTAAGAAGAAGAGCGAGAAGGAGAGCAGCAGCAAGAAGAACCAACACCTGCGCGTGTCGGAAGACGTGCCGTATCGACCTCTGAAGCCTGACGTCGACTACCATTGGACCAGGTTCCCGCTCCTCGAGGAACGAGCGATTTATCGGATGGCTCATATTAAGCTCGCAAACCCGCGTCGGTCGCTACTGAGCCAGGTGCTGCTCAGTAACTTTATGTACAACTACCTCGCCATCGTTCAAGCCATGCATCCTCAGATGCAGGTTCCGCAGTCGCCGCAACAACGACGGTTGGAGGAGGAGCGCCGCCGCAAGGAGCAGGAAGAACAGTACCTCGCACAGCAACAGCAGCAGCAAGATGCGGCAGACCAGGACACTACGGGCCAGTACAACTTTGAGTACCATCGGGTATGTTGAACCACAGTTACACGTTTTGGACTTTGGAGCTGACTTAGTTTACAGGGTGAAAACCAGTACGGAGATCATCCTCATGACGAGGTGGACTACGTGGATGACGCCCAGATCTACGAGTACGACCACGGCGGCGACACTGACAATGGACGCAGCAATGGCTACAATGGCCCTGACAGCTACGATGCTCAGCCCGGCAAGCAGTATTATCACGACCAGTACGGACGTGATGGCGGCGACAATGCGAGGCGTAGAGACGACCGAGAGGACATGTGGTGATTTTCGGTGAATGGGTGAGAAGTGAAGACGCCGGCAGCGGCATGCTGGGGATACACTAGCGAGTAGTCGGGTCCTCAGTCTTGGTCCGGACCGCAGAGTGAACCCGTTGGAAGGCGCTGTATAATCATTCAAACGCATGTGCATAAGATGGAGTTCAGGGAATGCGAGTTCGACATATATTCAGAATGGGCTTTGCCGATGGCTTGGCGGAGCCTTGGGCAGCCCTATTTTTCTTCTTCTCCGGCATCTTCGACCTCATCATAGTTACTATCCTATCGGTTTGTATTGTGGGCTACGGAGGTATTTTGGCAAGGCACATGTAAACAGATAGCATAGCGACCGGGATGATCTGAAGGCTACTTAGATTCGATGGCGACGCGTGGGGGGGAAGAACAAAGTATATCACAAGCACAAGTTAACACAACGCATGGCGGTGGATCCATGGATCTTGGTCATCAGTTGCCGTTGGGATGTCGTTGGTCTGGCATCGGTGTGGCCCGCCTCATAGCTGGGATTGGACCTCACGTGCCCAGGTTGTCCAGACTCTCCGTGGACCAGCATTAAATGTACTGTGTGTTTGTGCGTGTGTAAGACAAGGCAGCAAGACATCCTGCAATGGGGCTGCCACAAGGCTTGCAGATGATGGAGCCGCCCGGAAGCCTTGGGTTTTGTCCATGAAAGTGAGCTGAGGTGCTGGTCTCCTCCGTTTGTGTAGGTTGAATGGGTGTCGTGTTTATCCCTGACAGGTCCAACTCGGGGCGTCCAACTGAGCGATGGAACACAGCCTATGGATGACGGGAGGTGGAAGTGGAAGTAGGGAGCTGTGGAAATTTAGCGCAAGGCAGCTGCCCAAGCCCCGCTGCGGTGCCTGGAGGTGCCCAGCGGGCTTTCAGCCAGCGAGCTTGCCGCCCTGTCTTGCCTGTCGCCCCCAAGGGTGCTGAGGGTGATGCTCACCGCGCCAGGCAAGGTGCTCTTGGGGAAAGAGCACGTTGGCCCCTGCCAACTGTAAGAATTCGCGCTAAACCGTTTGAGGCAGCAGCAGCCTCTTCTGGTAGTGCGCCAATTCGTCCGTTCGTTGCTTCCACCTACACCTTGCACTTTTCCTTAACCTCCAGAAAAATATCACCAGCCTTGTAAGGGGAGCTTATTCCTTGTCTCGTCGCAAACATCACTGGCTGCTTCTTCCAACCTCTTTTCCATCTCCGTTGATACCCAAACCTCCCCCTCTTCGACCTCTCCGAACCGAGCGACCGGTCAACCACCCGACGACACCACCGAGCCCGATCGTCCCCTGTGACCTCCATCACCCAATCGACATCTCGCGATTACCCCGACAACAACATAGCATGGCTGCCGTGAGTGCCTCCTTTTTCTCGTCATGTCGAGCTTCGGCTGGCAATGGAATCTCTTCCCCAGCGATTCGCCCGTCGTTGCGCTCCCCCCCCCTTTTCTCGCACCTGTCTTCGCTGCCGCGATGCTTCTTCGTCGACCCCCGGCCGGATCTTGACAGCTCCTACCTGTCCCGCTTTCAGGCCCCAGTACTGACATGTCATCGATGTTGATAGCCGCGCCCATACAACAACAACCCGGGCTACCTGCCCAACGGAGCTTCTTCGATCCCTCCTGGAGCTGCGCCGCTCCTCCCCAACCAGGGCCGTGTTATCCAGACTGGCCCCATCCGAGTCCTGTGCATAGCTGATGTTCGAGGTGCGTCACTATTCCATCAAATCCCGCCCGATGGCCAGCCGTGGAGCTCTAACCTGACTTGCTTGCTATAGGAAATCTCACATCTTTGAACGACCTGGCGAGACAAGCACGAGCCGATCACATCATTCACACTGGCGACTTTGGCTTTTACGACGACACCTCCCTGGAGCGAATCGCAGAAAAGTAAGGAACCCTCCACGATCTTATACACGACCACTGTCATTCTGACATTGGTGCCAAGGACCCTCAAGCATGTTGCTCAGTATTCTCCTCTGATCTCGGAGCCCGTCAAGAAGGCGATTCAGCAAGGCGGCCCTGGACCCGTCAAGAGCCGATTCCCCGCAAACGAGCTCCCCCTTTCCGAACTTCCTCTCCTACTAAGCGGCGAGATTAAGCTTGATGTCCCAGTATACACTGTCTGGGGTGCCTGCGAAGATGTCCGCGTTCTTGAGAAGTTCCGATCCGGGGAGTACAAGGTACAGAATCTGCACATCATCGACGAGGCCCGTTCGATGCTCCTCGAACTCGGTGGGGTGAAGCTGCGCCTCCTGGGTCTTGGCGGTGCTGTTGTCATGCACAAGCTCTTTGACAACGGTGAAGGTAGAACCACGATTGCTGGAGGCCAGGGAACTATGTGGACTACCCTTCTGCAGATGGGTGAGCTCGTCGACACCGCCCACCGAGTCTATGACCCCACCGAAACTCGTGTCTTCGTCACCCACGCCTCTCCCGCTCGCGAGGGTATCCTGAACCAGCTCTCCGTCACCCTCAAGGCCGATTTCTCCATCTCCGCTGGACTTCACTTCCGCTATGGCAGCTCCTACAACGAGTTCAGCGTAAACCCTACCCTCGACCACTACCGCGGCAAGCTCGCTGCCTCCAAGGCGTCCTTCAACGACGTTTGGGAGACTGTCAAGAACGAGGTTGAGCCGGCCATCTCTCAGAACGAGGCGCAACAGAACCTGCTCAAGAACGCCCTCCAGATCGTCGAGAAGATGCCCACCACTGCCGCCGGTGGTAACCCCTTCGGCGGCCCTGTTGCCGGCCAGGCTCAGCTCGGCCAGGTCGATGAGAGTGCCTTCAAGAACATGTGGAACTTCAACCTGGCAGATGCCGCATTTGGCTGGTTGGTGCTCGAGATTCAGGACGGACGTATCGGAACCGAGATGCGCGCCCAGGGCTTCAACTTCTCACACAGAGGTGCCAAGGCGGCTGCGCCTGTTCCCTCCGGACCGGCTGGCGCCGGCAACCTTCCTGCTCCGGCGCCTCCCTCGACGCAGACCACGGCTCCCCCGCCCACCAGCAGACAGCCTTCATCCCAAGCACCCCCTAAGCCTGCTGTTGCAACGCCTCTGCCGCCTGCCAAACCCGCGACCCCTCAGCCTGCTGCTACTCCTGCGCCGCCCGCCGTACCTCCTAAGGATGAGCGTTCCGCACCCGCGGCCGCTAACGGATCGGCTCATGGCCCTGACCCTGTCTCGTCGCCTGCGCCCAAGACGCCTGCTCAAGACATCATCGGTTTGTTCATTATGAATGTCAATTCCGAGGAGCAGACGCGCGAGCTCTTTGATGGCGAGCACAGAGACAATATCCTTAAGGTCGAGAAGTGGGGCAACTCGAACAAGGTTGTCCAGTTCAAGACCGCCGAGGATCGTGATGCCGCCCTCAACAGCTTGCCTGAGGACCTCAAGACCCGTGCTCAAGAGGACCGGTCTCGTCCCCTGGTGAAGGTCTTCCAGCACCGCGAGAGCAAGTTTCAGCCTCGCGGCGGTGCTGGCAACTGGGGAAGCAGCAGAGGTGGTGGCAACTCGGCGAACACCGGCAGTGGCTACCGTAGCGCAGGCGGCGCCAGTGACTCTGAGAGCACCCGCCGCGGTGGTCGCGGTGGTGGCCGAGGCGGCCGCGGAGGTGAGCGGGGACGTGGCCGTGGCCGAGGCGGACTCAAGGGCGAAGGTGGTGCCTCGCCCGCTCCTGGCCCCGCCACTCCGGCGGAGTAGGACTCTTCGCTCGAACCCTTTGATGAACTATGGAAGATGGCGCGGGCTTCGGGATCGAAGCGACGTCGACCATCGAATGAAGTCTTTGGAGCCATAATGGCCAAGTTTGGCCCCTCGAACGAAGGGGAATGAAGGACAAAAAAAATAACAATTTTTGCCAGTTATGAAAGGAGAAAGGGGAGGGGCCAAAGGAAAAAAACAAGTGCTACCAATTCTTGTACGCGTACCTTAATGAGACAGCTTGAGTGGGAGATGGAGGTGTTTTTCTCGAGTTGGACGGTAGTCTATCCGGGAATCTTTTTCTAAAAGAAACCTTTTTTTTCCTCAATTTCCCCCGGTTATCCATGTTGGGAGTTCTTTGATCAATGAGAGACACAAAAAAAGGGGGCATTTTGCGGCTTCGGCGGGGAGTTGATAGAGAAAGAGGGCAGGCGGACTCGAGGGATGACGTTTCATTCTGTTTGGTTCGCCTCTCTTGGAAGGCAGAACATGGCGGCTGGTGGTGTCGGAGGGATAGATTCCAATTCAATGTCAACCAAACACGCGTTCCTGTATGCTTTCATGGGATGAAGCCCGAACATCAGAGTGATGTGTAGATGTGGGCGACCTAGAACTACCACAACCCCGTTCATCTGGGGGGAAAGGAGTTCTCATATGTGATGGTCCGTACATTTCACTACCTAAAGTGTTCGTGCGTCAACGACAAGCAGCAGATACTTGCAGCATCGCTCCGTGGAAAAGATTGAAAGTTTGCGAATTGGTTTTCCGGCCGGGCGAGGTTATGGTCGCAGTGAGAGAACGTTCTGACTTAGTTAAGAGGGTGGTCGATTGCTGAATTGACGTGTGTTAGCTTCACCGCTCATAGGCGACTTGGAGGGACACTGCACAGTCCCGGTCAGGGATATCGGAGACTGGAAGTTTAGTGGTGAGGTTGCTGCCAGCCGTTTGGTCCCCCTTGGTGAGTCAAAATTGCAGTGGCCGACGCGAATCAAGGGTAAACCGCATCTCGCACACGAAACAGCGTCGCCGGTTCAAGGCGTGTCGGAGAAGTTGCAAGACCGCGGGAACGTTCGACGTGTTCCCGGGCCAGTCTGGGGGCCTGAAACCAAAAGGGAGCTGTTGGATTGATAGCTGGATAGCTATCGTGAGCCGGGTTGGTCGTCTCGTCACTTACTCGGCGACAACGACTGAGGCGTCTTTTTTTTATCTTAAAAACTAGGAAAAGGATGGTCTATGTTCCCGGACTTGCGAGTCTTGAACCCCCTTTCCTAAGTAGTTACAGAGAACTGCCACTGCGAGCTATGAAAATTGCTGGGAACTTGACTTGACTATAGTCTGTTTGATGGCGACTACGATCGGAGTTGGTACTGCCCAAGCTTGGGACATCTGCCATGCTATAAGCTCCTCTGCTAGGGTTGAAATGAAAAAGTCGCAGTGAAGCAAGGTGCGGAACATCTTTCGCTATATTCTGACGAGGCTTCGAACATGCACGTTTAGATACATGTATCTTCCAGCCTCAGTGACTGGCCTCTTGGCAATGCTGTCGTTTTCCGTTTAAACCTTGGAGAGTAAACATGATAGTCTAGTTACCAGTCATCAAAGCCTTGAGGGTTATTCGGCATCACGGAACTCTGTCTGGCACCTTGAGATGGACTGCTCTCCCAGCCACACGCCTTAACACGCGATAAACACGTTTCTGGTTTGTATATGTGTTTATGCGTCGGGCTTACTTAAACTTACAGCGCTCCCAAGATTGCATCTCGCCTGGCTCAGCTTGCCTGTTCTTAAGACTTGATAACATGCTCTCTTCAGGACCTTGTGGAAGCTTTGACCTGCTATGAAAAGGAGATAAGCGGTTGCAAGACCCGAGAAGAGAGAGTGTGCCAACTGTATTAACCCTGCGGCGAGGTGCATAACTGCTGGCATCAAGCCATCACCACCCAAATCCACTTGGATCAGGGCTGTGAAGTCTGTTGTGTAGGGCGAGAAAGCTCACGTATACCGTAAACACTTATAGTTATCGAGAATCCTTTGTTATTTTTACCGTCAAAGTCCACCCATTCAATGTCCCCGGACCTTTTTTGTTCTTCGTCCTCTTGGCCGACTGGTGATGGTTTGGAGCTATGTTATTAGTCAAGCTCTCAGCATGGAATGACTCGGCTTGCGCAACAGATCTGATAGTTCACATATTGAGAATATAGGACACAAGTGTTTGTACTTCTGCTCGTCTTTGAGTATCTAGTCGACTTCGACTTTTGTACTCTACACTATGGTCAGCATGACAAGTGTTCAAGAGGGGTAAAAAAGCGACCAAGTGTTGGCGCCCATCCGTCAACGCCTTTAGGTGAGTTAAAAATGCAGTGTAAGGCTATGGTGTTAGCGCCATCCACCAATACCTTTGGGTGAGTTAAAATTGCAGTGCAAGTGCAAGATTGGCGTTGACCTCAAACAAGGGGGGCAAAAACACGTCAATATGTCAAATAAAGCTTGCATAATAGGGGATACCTTGGACATCAGGTTCAGACTTTGGCTAGAAAGCAAGGTGTGTCGTATCCTAGCATCCACTCTACGGGAGCTATGGATATTTGTCTGAAGTTGCTCAGGACTCTGAAGATTCCAGGACTGCTACTAGAATGTGGTAACGTCTGCGTCCCACGCGGGGTCTGTTCGAGAGACCTGCCTTTGTCGATCGTTCAATGACTTTGGGGGAGTTGAGTTTGCTTCGGAATGACGGTGTGAATGCTACTTTCCTTCCACTATGTGACCAACGACGCGGCTTCTTTCCTGAACATTACCTTCAGAAGGAATCAATATTATAGCGTATACCCACTGGTTATGAGATATCTGTTAGATTCCATAGGTTGTCATTCGAACATCTTCAAATGGGTTGTTTTCCCAACGATTCGTCTTACGATGTTCGATAGTACGGTCCTAGGCGACCTTGGGATGATGGGCTGCGGGCTACTTCCAGTGTTCTGACACTTCGTTACTTGCACTAGTTGCCGCTACTTGAAGGTAGGTGAGATGTGTGTCAGGATACTAGGCTAGGTGATAGTCCCGTAAAAGGGTGCTCTACCAGCGCGTGCCTATACGACGAGAGAGCCGATTCAGTCAGCTCGTGGCGAGTTGCACGATTGTTAGCACCCGGCCTGGCCACTTAATCCCTCCGGACTATTAAATATGCAGGAAATTGAACAGAACGCATGTTGCAGTCCGGTCTCCATGTTACTACCATGTCTGGGGTCTGGTTCTAGCAGGCGTCCTCCTTTGCTGGTTTCAGGAAGGCCATTGTTGTAGTAAAGCGCAAGCGAGCTTAATGCTCCCGACGACAGGAAACCGTTGCGTCCTTGAATACATAGATGTTGCGGCTCATCTTGTGGCAGACAGCCTGCATTACACCAGCCTAAGAAGCAAGATGATAGGGGCTCTTGTCTATGTGCCTAGCTTGTATTTTGCAATCAAGGTTTTCATGTCACTGTGGGCATACACCCGTTTCATGGGCCTACGCAATCTCTGGGCGCCTCAAGAAACGAGCCATATAACACCGTGACTCTGGACAAAAGTGGCTGTTTTACAGGGCCAGCGGCCGTCTTGATATACGTTTTTGTGTAGAGTCTATCTGGTTGCCGGCCATCTATGCAGCCATGCCGTTGAGTCACCTTTCTTTCCGTATTGTTACAGATACAAACATTGTACATGAGCTTTGCCAGCTCGGCTTGCCCCTTCATGAGGTCCTCTCCACACCATGCCTCTTTACCCCTGAATTACTTATGCGACAGGCTTCATACCCTTGTGGATGGCCGCAACGCCACCCGTGAGGTTCTCGTAGCCATCGCCAGAAACTACAAAGCCGGCGTCCTTGATCATGTCCCTAAACTCCTCTTGGCTAGGGAAGCGCTCGATACTCTCGACAAGGTACTGGTAGCTGTCCCTGTCACCAGCGACAAGCTGACCGATCAGGGGAATGCCGCTGAAGGACCAGCGCTTGTAAATGGCGTTGAAGAGCGGGTAGTCATCCGCCTTGCTGAACTCGAGACAGGCAAAGACACCGCCAGGCTTGAGCACGCGGTAGGCCTCGCGCAGGGCGGCGGGGATGTTTGTGAAGTTGCGGATGCCGAAGGCGACGGTGTACAGGTCGATTGAATTGTCCTTGATGGCGCCCTCGGGGAGTTTTTCGGCATTGGCCTCGAGCCAAGACATGGCGGCCTGCTGGGAGGCGGGCAGGGCCTTTGAACGATCGCGGCCGACAGCCAACATGGAAGGGTTGATGTCAGAGATGGTGACGCGCACATCGGGGTTGTGGTTGAGGTTATGCGCCGTGTGAAGCATACGGAAGGCGATGTCGCCAGTGCCACCGGCAATATCGAGGATATGTTGAGGAGTCGGGGGGTCGGAGGCTGACAGGCCTGGCTGGAGGCCAGAGACGAAATGGTCCCTAAGATTAGGTGTTAGTGGTGGTGTGAGATGCACCGGGTCAGGCGGGAGACGTACTTCCATACTCTATGCCAGCCAAAAGACATGAGATCGTTCATGCGGTCATACGAGTCGGCGACGCTGTGGAAGACGCCAGCGACGCGGTCGGCCTTCTCGGATTCGGGGACAGTCTTGAAGCCAAAGTGTGTTGTCTTGCTGTCAGCGGACGAGTCGGATGTGTTGATAGACCGCGAGGCGATTGCGAAGGGACGAGACACGGGGGAGGGTGATGTGCTAAGCTGGTTCGAGAGGGATCGCACGCTCCAGGGGGAGCGGAGGGCGCGTCGGGACGCCATTGCTGGAGAATGGCTTGGAGCAGTGGAAGGGAGGTCCTGGGGCGCAATGAAGTCAGTCGATCGGTGCTTGGGAGAGCTTCCGAGATGGAATTTTTGGTGGAGATGGGAGATCAGGTGTGGCTAGTGCACGCTATTTCAGTGACATCGGGGTCAAGCCACACCTCAAAGATGGTGGTGGTAGAGGGCAACCACACTGCGACGTGTAAGTGGTGAATGGAGAAGACGTCTTCAAAGAACTGATCGGGATCATACCTTAGACGGTGGTTTCGTTGGAAGCGTTGGTGATTGTCTCCTCCTTACGCGCTGCTCGATGGTGGGCGAGGACCTTGGCGAAGGTGTGAATTTGGTTGCGGGCGAAGTAGGCGATAACGCAGAGAAGCAGGGTGAGAATAAGGACCAGAACGGCGATCTTGGCAGCGGGACTCATATTTTCGCGAGTGATTCTCGGGCTTAATTATTGAGGTTCTGGTATCACTGAGATTGCAGACGAAGGAAAGGTTCCGTCGAAAGTTGGTGTGTACAGAGTCGTCGAGTCGACGGATTGACGGGAAGGAATGGGTGAGTGGTTGCTGTATGCGGTGGCTGATGGCAGGCGAGTTTTTTCCTGTGCAGATGTCACGAGTTAGGTGCTGGGAAAAGTTCGTGTCTGCTTAGAAATTCAATTCACTTCAAATCGGCGCCCTTTGAATTCTAGCTAAGTCCTGCGTCGTGGAGTCAGGCACCCCAAAACCACTTCACTTACACGATGAATGCGCTGGTGGCATGCTTCACCGAGACACACAACTCACCGAACCATCTGCTTGGAGCCTGCCAACCTACCGACTGATATCGGCAAGTGGGGACCACGATAAGGATACCAGTCTCCACCGAGAACACAGACACACAGTCACTAGCACTGTGTGTACACTGTCAGACAGCATCAAGACTCGGACACCTCCGAGCCATGGTAATCCACGTTCTCTTGTACCGAACCCGCGCCAATTGGTCTATCCCAGTATCACCAGTTGATGGATCCGAGCTGGGAGGCGCGTTTCCCACCGACAGTGTCAAAGGCTTGCAGTCGCTGTCATGCACGAAAAGTCAAGGTGAATCAACATCCGCCGAATGCTCCAAGAATGACCAATTGACGAAGCCGAAGTGTGACCTTAAGGTTCCTCAATGCTCAACATGCCATCGGCAAAATGAGCAATGTAACATTACGGATCGCGTGACATACTCTTACGCTGCTGTAAAGAGCCTGCAAGACCGGATCATCGAGCTTCAAGGCAGACTTGATAGTCTTTCTCAAAACTCATCGGATCAACCTGCCAAAGCATCAGAGCCTGGGCACTTTGACGATATCCGCAAAGAAGCCGAAGAAATTGGTGTTCTGGCTATTGGAAGGCCTAACAGCTATTCTGAGAGGATATACAGTGAGTTTGCCCCAGTCTGAATCTCCTGTGCCGGACTGCATCTGTGAATATCTGATGTTGACCAATGTTGCGTCTTGCAGTGGGAAGCGCCACTGGCTCAACCTTTGCCCGGATCTTCTTCAAACAAATCAACCTGGGACCGCCCTCTCCAACGTCACGCTCAAATCTTGAAGACTTCTCTGGCTTAGACCAAGAACTTCTTCGAAGAAATGCAGCACTCCCGCCACAGCCAGTTGCACTTTTCCTCCTGCAAACGTATATCCGCCGCGTTCACATTTGGTGGCCATTCATCTCTCTTCCCTTCTTGAGGAATAGCCTCGCACGCATATATGAGGATCCAACACGATGTACTGTATACCAAAGATTCTTGGTTCTATTGATCCTGGCTTTGGCTTCTGCCACTTGCCACGAGAGCCAGGAATATCGGAGAATGATGGACTTGAACAGCCCAACCGACTACTTTCAGACAGGACTGAGCTTCTTTCTCAACTTTCACAATCACTCGAGAGACCTTCAGGGCCTCCACTCCGTACTCTTGTTGAGCTTATGGATGCTGGGATCGAATGTCAGGAGCCATGGTGACGACCTTTGGCAACTGAGCCGCTACGCTATGTCAACAGCCATAGAAATGGGTCTCCATCGTCGTTCCGTCGCTGCGGGAGACTTTAGCGCTGAGGATCGTGAGATCCGTAATCGCACCTGGTGGTGCATATACAGCTTGGAAAGGCAGGTCGCAGTAATCACCGGTCGAGTACTATCGGTTCGGGATCACGCGATAGATGCACCAAAACCGTCCCTTAGCAGTCTGGACGACCTTACAACCGCTGAAGTGCAGGCGGCACCCGTGTTCAACCGACTCAATGTCAATCTTTTTAGCCATCTGGTAAGGTTACGCCAAATAGGCGGCCGCGTTCTCGAATCCGTCTACATCGCCAGGGCGCCCGACGGGCGAGCGTCCAGAACCACATTCCAGCAAATATGCAGCGAAATTGAAGATGTTCAAAAAGAGTTGGAAGGCTGGAAGCGAGAGATGACACTACTTGACATCAAGGGCACTCGAGAGTATTCTGAGATGAAGGTCGAATATGGTCTTCTCGTGCTTCTCATGTACCGGCCATCTCCCACTTTCATGATTCCCTCCAGCGAGATGGTTGAAATATGCTCTCGGGCTGTATCCGGCACAGTACGCCAATGGCTGAAGTTGGAGTTGCAGCACGGCATCATGGCCGTCTGTCGATGCTTCCGCCATGTACATTCGATCCTGATGGTAGCCCTAGCAGGCTTGTATTGCGATTGGTAGGTGCTTTTTCAGTCTTGTATTCACGTTGATCCCTTTTGTAGAAGTCTTTCTATCCTCATCTCATGAAACGGAGACTGACGGAGTGAAACCAGGCATATCAGAGCGATGACGCGCAATCCTGACTCCCCTCTCCTTCACTCTCATGGCAACGATGTAGCCGCATGCATCGACCTCATCGAGCGCGGTACATCGCGTATGAAGGAGGAAGGGTTACTGAAGTACCGCGACCTTCTCCAAGCAGCGCGAATAAAAGTGTACGGGCCATCAACCTGGGAGCCACCGAGCGTACAGACTCACATGACAGATACCTCATCCGCGCCACCTGCCAATTCTTCTGACACCCTCGGCATGCTCGCTTCAGATAACCTGCAGTATCCCATTTCCTTCCAGGGCGAAGGGCTCGAAACCTACATGAACCAAGTAACGGGATATTTCGACAACACCCAGCTTGGCTTAGATGAAGGTTTGACTGCCTGGTTCGATACATTCATGGACGAACTTCAGCCTGGTCAGAATAGGGAGATGGGATGAGACTTTTTATGTGGAATTCAAGTGGCCTTCCGGTTGCAAAAGTCCTCCAAGTGGTGTCGTTCAGCTATGCTTTCAATACATACCATCAAATCCGGTTAGCAGATCAAAGTTCCCGCCACTGGCAAGCCCAAAGCCCGCTTGTTGAAATTGACAGTGGGCATAGCCTCAGAACACCTAGTCGACATGGCAACATCGATTGTTCGGCAACTCGGACATTCGACCTCTAGCGCCGAGTCGATATCACGTTATTCTAGGATTGGCCGCTGTTACCTCAGGAAGAAAGGGTCATCGGACTGGACCGAGTTGAAGTGGAGACGATCTTGCATGACATCGTTAAATTTTCGGCCCTCACCGAGCTCAGTGCCCATCCAGATAATCTCACAGGGAGCGGTATTGCGGCATTCGGGCCACTGCCCAAGCTATTGCAGCACGATAAATCCCAGAATACTTTAGATCTATGGTTTCTTACAAAGTTCAGGTCTTGGCTGCCCAGCAGAGCTTTCGACAACTTACACGGAACATTATCTGCCAGATCTCATAATTAACAATGTCTCATTCTAAGAGTCAGCCGGCCACAAGCCATACATCTGTTCTCAATGCCAAGAACGCTTCCATTTTGGTGAGACTCAATTTTCATGGTTTTGGGGTAGCTAATGATGGAGCTAACACCTCGAAAGGTTGGTATCCGCGATGGCGTGACACGAGAATTCCGACTATCCCCTAGAAACCAGGCAGTGGTTTCAGTCTTTGATTCAAACTTCCTCATTGGTGATGGCATTTGGGTAAGTCCGATTCTATGTCTCTCATTGAACCTCGGGGGTTCAACAGCTAACGCCGGGTTACATGCACAGGAAGGCATCCGTGCCGTTAGGGGCCGCATTCAGTTCGCTAAGGAACACATCAACCGATTGTTCCAGTCCGCGAAGGCCATGTACATGGACCTGGGCCTGACCAAAGGGGATCTTCTGTCACTGCTTCATCAAACGTTAGACGCGAACGACATGGGCAACGAGCCTCACGTCCACATTCGCTTGGTAGTAAGCAGAGGGCTGAAGTCGACGCCGTACCAGAACCCACACGTCAACATCGGCCTGCCGCTCATAGTCATCATTCCCGAGATCAAGGCGGTCGATCCAACAGCAAAATCTCGCGGTCTGCGTCTAGGCACGACCTGGGTTCGCCGCGGCCCGCCAGACGTCAAAGACGAGCAATGGAACCACATTTCCAAAGCCACAGATGTTCAGGCTTGCGTGAGCGCCAACGTTATGGGTGTCGATGAGGCGCTGATGTTGGACCTGAGGGGGTTCGTGAAGACGTGCAACTCTGTCAATTTCTTCATCGTCCGCGGCGACGAGGTATGGGCGCCAACGAAGGACAATCAAATGCAGGGTATCACGCGCCAGAAGACCATCGATGTCTGCCGCGCTCACGGTATCAGAGTCAGGGAGCTCGACTTTGCCCTGACTGAGGTGTATGGAGCGGATGAGGCTTTCTGCACCGGCACATTCCCGTCTCAGATCCACGTCACTGAGGTCGACGGACGCAAGATTGGTGATGGGAAGAGAGGGCCCCTTACGGAGGCAATTCAAAAGTTGTATGCGGCTGAGGTTGAGCGAGATGTGTCGAGGACAAGACAACAGATTTTGGCGGACCTCGAGCAAACTCGAGATTTGAGTGTCTTGAAGAGCCTGAAGTCCAAACTCTAATTCTTAGACGTGACCCAAGTTGTCAACTCTTGGTCCAAATCCATACACTACGACCAGGCGTTGAACTGCTTTGTCTAATGATCAAATTCTAGGAATAATGGTCGGCTTAAAAGGTGCGCTGCTTGTTTCAATCTGTTAGTCGGAGAGTGGAACAGATTTTATTGTTGGATTGTCACGGACGGTCTGTATCAACTTGCCCCTACCAACGCCGCATTCATCAGCAACGGCCCAAGTGTTAACAGACCTGTGGGCTAGCCGGCAACCATTTCCAAATGTCATAGCTTGAGCGATATACCAATATATTAGCTAACGAACTGCCAATCCATGATGCCTTCCTCAATCACAGTGTGAGCTTGTGGAGCACAACTCAGGGCAATAGCTCGGACTGGACCGATATCTTCACCTCAATCATCTCGGTGGAGACCGAGAAAGACCCACCTTGTCATTGCGTGATCCCCCAAGACGATTTCGTCAATCGAACTTATTACCATCATCTCCATATCGACAACGACGTGATGAGTGCTTGAAATCAACGTCGGGAGACCATGTGGAGTGGCATTGAAATATCCGCGGTCCGCCGCGACTTACGAGAATGCCAATCGCACTTACCTCTTGGCTTCGACTTGGCTTTTGATAAAGTTATTGGTTCCATTGACGAGTCGCGCTGTTCCGTTTCTTGACCAGCCTGGGACTTACACGGCGGCCCCGACTTACACAACACCTCGACCGTCTTCGAGATGGACCCCAAACCAGTCACGGTTGACAACAACTCAACCGACCAGGCAGAAGTCAAAGACGCACAAGATGGGGTCACGCAGTACGACGAGACTCTCGCGCCGACGCCCGCCCAGAGCCGGCGGCTGCTCATGAAGACAGATCTTGTGGTCCTGCCATGCGCCGTGATCAGCATGACGCTGGCCTTCCTCGACAAGGCAAGTTGACAGTCTCCTACATCGTCGACCTTCCAACTAACCATGCGCCGTCGTGAAGAACGCCCTAGGCTTCGCCGCAATCTTCGGCCTGAGACAGGACACCAACCTCAAGGGCCAGGAATACTCCTGGCTAGGCAGCATCTTCTACTTCGGTTACCTGGCCATGGAGTTCCCTTCCCTCTGGCTCATCACAAAGGTGCCCACTGGCAAGTACATCGGCACCTGCCTCATCCTCTGGGGTGCCGCCATCTGCCTCATGTCGGCGTGCCGCAACTTTGCCGGCCTCGCGACGATCCGCGTGCTCCTGGGCATCTTCGAGGCCGCCCTGCTGCCGTGCATGCTGGTCCTCAACTCGACCTGGTACCGCCGCGAAGAGCAGCCCCTCCGCACCGCGCTGTGGCACAACACCTTCGCTGGCGTCTTTGGCGGGATCCTCTCGTACGCCATCGGAAACATCAAGGGGTCGCTGTCGACGTGGAAGTACATCTTCATCATCTACGGCGCCGTCACGATCCTGACCGGGTTCGTCGTGCTCTTCGCCCTCCCGGACTCCCCGCAGACGGCGTGGTTCTTCAGCGAGGAGGAGAAGAAGCGCGTCGTCGTCCGGCTGGCCGAGAACCAGACGGGCGTCGACACGAAAAAGAAGTTTGACTCGCGCCAAATCATCGAGGCCCTGAAGGACCCCAAGTGCTGGTGCGTCTGGGCGTGCGGCATCGGCTACGCCATCGCCAACGCAGGCATCACCAACTTCAACCCGCTTATCATCGCCGGGTACGGTTTCAGCCAGACAAAGACGGTGCTCATGGCCACGCCGCAGGCGGCGGTCGCCATGGTCGCTGGCGCGGCGCTGACGACGATTTCCCTGTTCGTGCAGAACTTGCGGTGCGTGTTCTGGATCGTCTCGGCGCTGATCGGTCTCGCGGGCGCGGTGATGGTGCACACGCTCGACGTGAGCCTGCAGCGGGACGCGTCGCTGGCCGGCGTGTACATTATGGGCTTCTATAACGTGCCGTGGGTGTTTATGTTGAGTCTGAATTCGTCCAACACGGCCGGGGCGACGAAGAAGAGTTTCATGGGCGTCACTGTTGCTGTGTGTTATGGTATGTTGCCCCCTACTCATTGTCGAGGGGTCATAGTTGATGCTGACGGACCGACTTACAGCCATCGGAAACATCATTGGTCCGCAATTCTTCCTGTCTAGCCAAGCACCAAGATACCCTCTGGGAATTGGTGCCATGATGTTCGCGTTTGCCCTCATGGCTGCATCCGGGCTGGCGTATTACTTGTTGTGCGTGGGCGAGAACAAGCGCCGCAATTCCAAGTACGGACTTCCTGAAGACATGCTCCGGGCCGGCCTTGAGCAGGAGAAGGAGGACAAGACGGACTGGGAGAACAAGGCCTTCCGCTATACCTACTAGATAGCTCAGTCAGCGGATGACTGCGTTGCGTAATGAAGATAGATTTCATGTTCAACCACCCAGTACTAATCTAATCGTGTCTCTGGTGGAGTCGGCAATGTCCCATATTATGATTGTCAGAGACAGGCAACCCTTCCAGAAAGAGGACTGAATCCGAGCTTGCCTACAAAGCAAGTAACAATCTCATTGTTTTCCAGCTTGAAAGAACTTGGACGCAACTCTGAAGTTGGTTCTTGAGGCTGGGTTTCAGGGTTGCAGTCGGCTCAGGGATCCGGCGATAAGCCAGCTGGCATAACGTCATTGTTCAACCGATTATAGCCAACTCACCCGATCTAGTTCTCTAACTCGGCCATCACTCCGAGGAAAAGCAATTCAAAACATTGGTAGTTGTAGACGTCGTACAGCATACATTAGCAGAGGAGATGCCTGGGCAAACGACAAGCCCAAGAAACAGTAAGTCAATTTCAATGCGTACCAAGTGTCTCGGTAAGCACTGGCAATCAGCTCTTCCAGTGAACGGTCCAGTAAGGTAACAACACAGTGACAATCTCTATAAGAGCGCTGTCAATACGAAAACGGATCACGCTCCAAGAATCTATGCAGACAGTTGAAAAGTCTACCAACCTCAAACAGAGATGAGCAAATCAATACAAACTCTTTTTTTTTGTCCTTCGTCCGGCACGGGGCAAACCATAACCTTGTGAAGCGTCCGAGAAGCCCAGACCTCGCCCCCCTGTCCAAGGTTCGGTTCATTATCGTCTATCGATTGGGGTTCCACGCGGGGCGCCAGCGCGGGGAAGCTCTGCTCGAGGTGACGGGCCACACACGGCTTTTGGGGGAGGGTTATCTGCGGTTATCTCACCCTGGAGCGCCTCGCTTTCCGTCGGCTCAGCCATGACGTCGAGCGTCGGCCGACGATAGACGGCCGTCCCTCGGGATAGCTGTCTCGGCTTTCCTCTAACCCGCCGACCTTCCCCTCGAACTTCTGCGAACTTTTCGAATTGGACACCCGGTGCCTGCGTTAGACGTTGAGGTTGCAAGTCAATTGATTTGAGCCACAGAGAATGAAGTCTTCGAGGATCCTTCGCCGCGCGCCCCTGCGCGGGGCCGTCCCCCGAACCGGCGGAACCACGGCGGCTCCCTTCGCGGCACCATCGACAACGACGGCCTCCCGAACCCAATCCCGCCGAGCGGCGAGCAGCCTCTCCCAGCGTCCCAACGCGAACCATGTCTCCTTTCCGGGCGCCGTGAAGAGCGCCTTCACGAGCACCCTCAAGTTCGAGACCCCCGGCGACTACCCCGCTGTGCCGACCTACCGCGTTGTTGACCAGAACGGCGCCATCGTTGACGATGCGTTCGTGCCGGACCTGGACGAGGACGGGATCGTCAAGCTCTACAAAGACATGGTGTTCATTTCGGTCATGGACCTCATCATGTTCGACGCCCAGCGCCAAGGCCGGTTGAGCTTCTACATGGTCTCGGCGGGCGAGGAGGCGTTGAGCGTCGGTTCGGCGAGCGTGCTGACCCCCGAGGACGTGATTTTCTGCCAGTACCGCGAGCAGGGCGTGTTCAAGCAGCGTGGGTTCACGACGGCGGACTTCATGAACCAACTGTTTGCCAATTCCAAGGACCCGGGCAGGGGGAGGAACATGCCGGTGCACTACGGCAGCAAGGAGTTGAATATCGTAGGTGACATCCGCTTACCGCCTCTACAAAGGAAGAGTCTTGCTTACGGCGGTATCCAGCACACCATCTCATCACCCCTGGCAACGCAGTTGCCGCAAGCTTCAGGAGCGGCCTACGCTCTGAAGATGCAGCAGATGCAGGACCAGTCCATACCCCCGCGAGTGGTAGCGGCCTACTTTGGCGAGGGCGCAGCCAGCGAGGGCGACTTCCATGCGGCGCTGAACATCGCGGCCACGAGGTCGTGCCCTGTCATTTTCATCTGCAGAAACAACGGCTACGCCATCTCAACGCCAACGCTGGAGCAGTACCGGGGCGACGGAATCGCTAGCCGGGGTCTCGGATACGGCATCGACACCATCAGAGTGGACGGCAACGACATCTGGGCCGTCCGGGAGGCGACCAAGAGGGCGCGCGAGATGGCGTTGGAGAACGGCGGCAGGCCGGTCTTGATTGAGGCCATGACTTACCGGGTGAGCCACCACAGCACGTCGGACGACTCGTTTGCGTACCGCGCCAGGGTCGAGGTCGAGGACTGGAAGAGGAGGGACAACCCCATTACGCGGCTGCGCAAGTACATGGAGGCCAAGGGCATGTGGGACGAGAGCAAAGAGAAGGAGTGCCGAGAGTCGACGAGGCGGGAGGTGCTCAAGGCGTTCAAGGAGGCCGAGATGGAGAAGAAGCCGCCTATCCGGGGCATGTTTGAGGATGTTTACGAGGAGCTGACGCCCGATCTGAAGCAGCAGATGGCGCAGCTGCGGGAGCATTTGGATAAATATCCGGAGGAGTACGAGGTTAGCGAATTCGAGGGGGGCAAGGACAGCTTGAAGGCGTAGACCAGCGATGCTACACGACACCAGCGTAGAAAACGTACGAAGACGGCATCTTCGGCGATAGAGTCAAACGGAACGAAATCGGCCAGACATTCCTGCTGCGTCTCCATCCTGACCAAACGTCGTGTGAGGCGTTTCTGCTCTGGCTCCATCTGCTTAGAAATGGAGCATTGGCCCGGATATTGCACCCGTGGCTAGACCCTGATGGCGCAACAAGAGCAACAAATTCCGCCTCTCCACTGCGCTTGAATCAGCTCCGTCAGAATCTGGGGCTCGCAAGCGAAATGTGGAGGCGTAAACGGAGCCGTGTTTCCGTAATGACGAGCGGCTTTGTGATGCTGCCCGTGGGCCGTAGCGCAGAACATGCAACAATCAGTGGCAGGGCGGGGGTTGGGCTAAGCCTGCCATGGCATGCCCGCGCCTGCCAAAGGCTGCAGCAGTGCACCGCAACGACACGACTGCACGGCCAGACGCTGCTAAAGCCGCTGCGTTTGGGAGACAGCTTGCAGCATAGGCTTGTGACGGCTCGCTAACGGGGTGTAGGACGGCAGCACGCCCATGGTTGGGTGCGGGCGACAGTTGGAGGCTGGGACGGAGCCAAACGGTAGGTGTGACAGGAGGAGGACCGTTCCATGACATAAGGGCGCCTTGCGTGTGGCCGCGGGCCAAGATGCACCTTGGGCGGTGGACGCAGGGATCCCCCCCTTGAGTGTCAAGTGGGTGTCCCGCTGCCCAGTGGCTGTTCTGGAGAAGGAAAAGTGGATCGGGCCAGCGATATCAGAGCCGCTTGGTGCGTGTTGCATGGATGAGCGGGCGAGAGTGTGGCCTGGCCTTGGGTGCTCGTATGCCTTGTTAGCAGCAACGGTGGTGTGCGCGTGTCCCCGTCCGCCGGCCACGGTCCATCAGTCAAACCAGACCCGACCGACACCTCTGCCCTCCATGCTGCTCTGTCGCTGCGTAACTTCAACCGAACCAAAACCCGTAGACATTCCCCGTCCTCGCCCACCGACATACTCTTTTTTCTTACTCCCGACGACGACGATAACGACAACGCCCGCCTCGAGGAAACCCCGCTTGCTCCTGCCGATGACTGTCAACAAATCGAAGACGTTCTGTTTGATCCGTTGATTTCGGCTGAGCCCTCTATACCATCCCACCGCCCCTGCATCGTGTCCGGTGGCCACCCCGACCGAACTGATAACATCGAAATACCGCCCTGCCCCATCGTCAGCACCGCCCGAGCTGTCCTGCCTCATGGCGTAATCCATGGCAGAACGAATCGCCTCTGCAAACCCGCGCTCCAGATCGGTAGTCGACCACGATCCCTCCGCGCGCCTCCCGTCCACGCCGACGACATCGTCCTCAGGGTCGGGCTCGCCCGCCTTCGCTTCGACTTCGCCCTCCCATCGGTAGGTAGCCACCCTTTCCCCGTACTTGCCGCGTTTCTTTCCGAGCTCCCTGCACTGTTCTTGCACGTCGCGAGAGGCAGAGAGAGAGGAGAAAGGAGATCAGAGAGAGAAGAAGACGAAGAAGAAGAAAGAAAAAGAGAAGAGAGGAACAAGAGGCATCCCATCAGGCGAGCAAAAACCACCCTCAGTTGCTGCAGGTGCAGAGCTAGGAGAGGGCAGCTCAGCGTCCAGGTGCCGTGGGGCAGCCACCAGTCACACAGCCAAACCCGTCCCCTGCTTGCCTGCCTTCCTGCGTTCACCAAGCCCGTTCGACTTCACCTTCCCGTCTGCCTCAGTTGATCCTCAAAACCAAACTTGGAAAAAGAGTCATCTTTGCCTCAGGATCCGGCGTGCCTACCCCCCTTCCCCCTCTACCTGGAGCTAGGTACCCGACCGGTTGGATCGAACTTAAGCGGGTCACTACCTCCCATACCGTGCTGTCCATCTGTCAGGCACCGGCACCTTACCTCTGAGAAAAATAAAAGAGAGAAACGCCTTCTTTCCCACCATTGAAACACGGCTGCCTCTGCATCGCACCGCTCCTTCACCCACACCATCGACGTTGATCCTCTCGTCCTCGACGCTTCTTTTCCTCTTCGCCTCGACTCCTCTTTCTACTCCTTCACTTGTTCGGTTCGTCGCTTGGTCAGCTACGGGCCAGTGCCATCCAACAGACGCCCCCTCCCCTCTTCCAGTCCTTCAATTCATTACATACCGCCCATACCTTACCTCAACCCACACTGCCCATCCACATCCACCACACCCACACATTTGACCTGGGTTGGGACACAGATGGCTGCCCGCACCCTCGATTCGGCTGCTTTGTTTTGATGATCACCTTTCGTTTTCTGTTTTATTGGTTCGGTCGGCATGCCTCGCAAAAACCAGTCACTCATGTCTCCTAGAATTACTAGATCTTCCGCTCGGCAAGCAGCGAGTCTCGCAGCTTCATCCGCCCAGTCCCCTGCCGGCGCCGATCTTGCCGCGACCGCCCCTGCATCGGCGACATCCAGTTCTCCAAACCCTCCGCCGACTGCCTTGCGGAAGCGAAAAGCTCCAGCTCAAGCAGCCAGCCCTACTCCAGGAACACAACCGCCAACGAGCGCTTCGACTAGAAGATCCAAGCGTCAGAAAGTGGCCGACGCTGTTCCGCCTCCTCAACCCCCTCCTACACAGACACCCGCCCCGTCTCGCCCAAAGAGGAAGGGGAAGTCTACTGCTACCATGTCGAGCCCAGAGTAAGGAGCCCGCACTGATCCCGAATGCATCTTTGGCTGACTGTGTTCTCTAGCAATCCCGCCGACCTGGCGAACGCATCCGAGAACACTGCTCCTTCAGCTTCTTCGAGCCGGAAATCGAGCAGAAGCAAAAGGACAGCTCCGAGCGCTTCAGGTAAATCCGAGGCTGCTCCCGATAAGGCTGTACTTGAGGGTCATGACACTGACACTGCCTACACAGATCCTTCTACCAACACATCCAGTTCTTCTCGTCGGACGAAACGAAATGCTGCCAACAACGCCGATCAAGATACCGCGATGACGGGTACAGACGACGCAGAGAAAGAATACATTCCTCCCCCTCCCCCACCCCCTCCGCCTGAACACCATGACGACGACGATGATAGTGACGAGAACGATGACGACGATGAGGAAGGCCGAAGATTTGACGACGAGGACGATGATCCATTCGGAGGGTTTGGCGGTCCTGGCGGCCCCGGAGGCCTGTCGAGCACTTTGCGAGCGCTTACAGGCATGATGTCGGGCATTTCGTCACGCTTGCGAGAGCTTCTCAACAACCTGCGTCAGAAAGACGACCCTTCGATCCAGTTGATTGCTCTGCAGGAGCTGTCCGAGATACTCTTGGTCTCAAACGAGGACAATCTTTCGGGCCACTTTTCGCCCGATTCCTTCGTCAAGGAGTTGGTGATTCTGATGCAGCCAAATGAGGTCACGGGAGAGGAGAACCCGGAAATCATGCTTCTCGCCTGCCGTTGCCTGGCAAACTTGATGGAGGCGCTGCCCGCAAGCGTGGCCAACGTTGTATATGGAGGCGCTGTTCCAATCCTGTGTCAGAAGCTTCTGGAGATCTCGTTCATCGACCTCGCCGAGCAAGCCCTAAGCACGCTCGAAAAGATCTCTGCCGAGTACCCTTCCAGCATTGTTCGAGAGGGCGGTCTCACTGCCTGCCTGTCCTACCTGGACTTCTTCGCAACAAGCACACAAAGAACGGCTGTAACCACTGCTGCCAACTGCTGCCGGAACATCCCCGAGGATTCTTTCCCAGTCATTCGAGATGTCATGCCAACCCTGCTCAATGTATTGTGCAGCAGCGATCAGCGAGTTGTGGAACAAGCTTCGATCTGTGTTTCTGGGATTGTCGAGAGCTTCAAATACCAGTCTGCAAAGCTGGAAGAGCTCGTCAGTGTCGACTTGCTCAAGGCAGTTTTGAGACTGCTTGTACCCGGCACCACCAACCTCATTAGGTCGGATATCCACACCCAGTTCTTGCGAGTCTTGGCCTTTACAGCTCGTGCCAGCCCTCAACTGTCGGCAGAACTGTTCAAGCTTAACGTTGTGGAGACCCTCTACCAGATCTTGACCGGTGTATCTCCACCAAGCGGAACGGAAGATGTCGCCTCCAAGCTCGACAGCGTTGTCATCATGCAGGCGTTGATTCACCGACCCAAGGAGCAGGTCATCGAGACGCTGAACGTCATTTGCGAGCTGCTTCCCAGCCTGCCCCGCAACGCCGACCCCTCGTACGGCGACTTCGTCGAGATGAACCCGACAGAACCCATTACTCCGTCATCCACTGCACCTGGAAAGGCACGCAAGTCACCCAACGATAAGAGAATTGAGCTTCTTGATGGCTGCAAAGCCGAGGTCCGCCGCTTCGCTCTCATTCTCTTCCCAACCTTGACCGATGCCTTTTCGAGTACAGTCAACCTCAATGTTCGACAAAAGGTCCTCACTGCGCAACTGAAGATGCTTTCGAATCTCAACGAAGAGATTCTTGGGGAAGCACTAAAGACGGTTTCGTACGCTTCTTTCCTGGCCTCAATTCTGTCCCAGCAGGACCACCCTTCGCTCGTCATGCTCGCACTCCAGGCCACGGAACTTCTCCTCAGTCGTCTGGAGGATGTTTATCGGTACCAGCTGTACCGTGAGGGTGTCATCTCGGAGATCACGAAACTCGCCACAGAGGAACAGACTCCTCCACCGGCGCTAGAGCCGACCGGGTCGCAGGAGACCAGCAACACTGATCCACAGGCGTCTGTAGACTCTGGGGATCATTCATCGGACAACGAGGAGTCGGAAGATGACGAGGATCACGAGGAATCGGAGGACGAAGAGAACGAAGAGGAGAACGAGAATGAGCCTCATCCAGACGATATCTCGGGCTCACCGGTCAGCTCACGCGGCTCAACCATGTCGCTGGATGGACCGCCTCAGCACTTCCTGTCTGACGTCCCTTCAATGCGGAGTAGAATCCGCGAGGTGGCCAAGAAATTCTTGGAAAGCCACGAGACCGAAAAACATGGTAAGACCATGAAGAAGAAGGCGACTAAGATTCTGTCCAACCTCTCGGATCTCGCCGAAGAGATTGAGGCCTTCTACCTGCGCAGAACGGCGACCAATCTTGCACCCGAAAACGGTGTGGAGCTCTTCAAGAAGCTGGCCTCGTCGTTCGACGCGGATGTTCTTGAAAGCGTTACGAGTGCAGAGCTTCTAGCTTCTGGGCTCGTTAGAGTTCTTTTGGAGGTCTTCAGCAACCCTGACGAGGAGCTAGCCCGAACTGCACAGTCGGCTTTCCTGCAGGTGTTCATGGGTTACACTGTCAAGTCCAAGCCCAAGACCGCAACTGCCGATTCTCCCGCAACCCCGTTCAGTGTCATGGTTCACAAACTCCAAGATCTTCTCAGTAGATCCGAGCATTTCGAGGTTATTACAGTCCACCAGAACACCTTCGACGGCAATCGCAGTAGTGCAGCGTCCATGCTTGCGAAACAAATTCGGCTGAGACTCGTTGCCGATGACGACTCTGACATCCCGCGATCCTATCGGAACATCATGGTCTCGATCCACGCGATCGCCACATTCAAGTCTCTGGATGATTACTTACGCCCTAGGATCAGCCTGTCAGAACGGCCACGCGGCTCTCGGCGAGCCGACAATTTGTCCAGAGCTCTTGCTTCACTCGCAGGCTCTGCTGGCTTGCCTTTAAGCCACGCTGCTGCCAGACTTGCAGAACGCGCCTCAGCTGCGTCTGCGTCAAGCCCCATTCCGCCTCCGCCCAGTGCGGCCACGCCCAGCGGCTCGCGTTCCCTTCGCAAGCCGAAATCCAAGTCAACACCGCAGTCCGAACCTGCAGCAAGCCCTGACGCCTCTTCTACTACGAGAGATAAGGGTGTTCTGAGAAGGTCTACCCGCCGTAGCGCGGCGTCCGCTGCAGAAAGTCCTGCGCCCTCGCGACCGCCTCCGGAAGAGGACGACTTGGAGAACGCACTTGAATGCGCAGATGAGAAGCACCTCTCCGACGATGAAGAGATTGGCGGTAGCAGCGCCCTCGATGCTATTGTGGGTGACCTGGATGAAGACATGAGCGAGTCCCCTGGCCCCGAGCCTGGTGCCGTCAACATGGAAATTGCAGCTGGTGGCAGGGTCACCGCACGGAAGGATGATGGGACCAGAGTCCCCACGCCATCGCAGAGTGCTCTGCCTACCCGGTCCAGCGCTCTCCCTCCCCCACCGACACAGGGCACGCCTACGCCGTCGACTTCGTCGTCGCGACCAATGTCTTACGCTGCAGCCATTCAAGCTGTCCCCCAAGACTGGCATATCGAGTTCACCCTTGATGGCAAGGTCATCCCAAGCGAGACTACAATCTACCGTGCAGTCCATACCTCAGCCGCCAACTCCGATGAGCATTTCAGTCGGAGTGTCTGGTCAGCGGTCCACCCAATCAAATTCCGGCGTGCTCCTGGTCCGCCGCCTGCAGAAACCCTGTCCTTCAGTTCCAACGCTGAGGTCAGTACGGAAGATGGAGACGGAAGCGTGCCAGCGTCCCTGGCCAAGCATCCTTCTACCGCCTCGATCCTCCGTCTGCTCAATATTCTTCATGAATTGAATGCCAATATCGAGGATGTTATGGTCGAGAACAGTGAGAAGGATGCCGTCCGACTCAACGTGGAGCCCTTGTCCCAGTTTGTCAACACCAAGCTCACTGCCAAGCTGAACAGACAGCTGGAGGAGCCGCTTATCGTGGCGAGCAACTGTTTGCCAAGCTGGGTAGAGGATCTTGCAAGACTGTACCCTTTTCTCTTCCCCTTCGAGACGAGGCACTTGTTCCTACAGTCGACCTCGTTCGGCTATGCCCGCTCTATGACTCGTTGGCAGAATGCCCATTCCGCGGACGACTCTCGTCGTGACCGTCGTGACGACAGGCCCTTCCTTGGACGACTGCAGCGCCAGAAAGTGCGCATCTCTAGATCCAAGATCTTGGAGTCTGCATTGAAGGTCATGGAGCTCTATGGCGCTTCTCAAAGCATTCTTGAGGTTGAATACTTTGAGGAGGTGGGAACAGGCTTGGGCCCTACCCTTGAGTTTTACTCGACGGTGTCGAAGGAGTTCTCCAAGAAGAAACTCAAGTTGTGGAGAGAGATGGACTCGAACGACTCTGAAGAGTATATCTCTGGTGCGAGTGGCCTCTTCCCCCGGCCACTCAGCGACGACGAAGCCGGTGCTCCCAACGGTGAACGCATTCTCCAACTCTTCAAGACCCTCGGAAAGTTTGTTGCTCGGTCAATGATCGACTCTCGCATCATTGACTTGAACTTCAACCCTACCTTCTTCCGCATCGGAGACGGTTCGTCGGCACCTGGCGTCAAGCCATCTCTTGGGGCAGTCAAGGTTGTCGACCCGGGCCTGGCTCGGTCTTTGAAGACTATCAAGAAGTTCGCCGTGGCCAAGAAGGAAATTGACGAGGATCCTTCGCGCACTCCTGCGCAAAAGGTGGCCGACACCGAGGACATTGCCATCGATGGAGTGAAGCTAGATGACCTTTGCCTCGACTTCACCCTTCCGGGTTATCCCGAGATCGAGCTGATACCTAATGGCAGCCAGGCTCGGGTCACCATTGACAACGTGGACTCGTACCTGGAGCGAGTTGTTGACATGACTCTAGGCACCGGTGTTCGCCGCCAGGTTGACGCATTTCGAACTGGGTTTTCCCAGGTCTTCCCGTACTCAGCCCTGAGCGCTTTTACTCCCGATGAACTCGTCACATTGTTTGGCAGAGTTGAAGAAGACTGGTCACTTGAGAGTAAGCCTACCTTCCCGCCCTCATGTTCTTTGGAACATTTACTGACCTGCTCGGCAGCACTTATGGACTCGATCAAGGCAGACCATGGCTACAACATGGATAGCAAGAGCGTCAAGAACCTGCTCCAGACCATGAGCGAGCTGTCTCCATCTGAACGTCGTGACTTCCTGCAGTTCACCACGGGAAGCCCTAAGCTCCCGATCGGAGGTTCGTTTACACTGCTTGTCTCTTCCAAAACATACATACTGACATCAAGAGCAGGCTTCAAGAGTTTGACTCCCATGTTCACCGTTGTCTGCAAGCCGAGCGAGCACCCATATACATCTGACGACTATCTCCCCAGCGTCATGACTTGCGTGAACTACCTCAAACTACCCGACTACACCAGCATCGGGGTTATGCGGAAACAACTCTCGACTGCAATCAAAGAAGGTCAGGGAGCGTTCCATCTGTCTTAGATGGCGTTCTCATTACCACGTAACAAATCCAGGGGGGAACAGCCCATTAAGAAAGAAAGCGGCGGTATCGATGGCCACAGTGGTCATCGCAGCGGACGAAGTCACGTCTGCATGAAAATGGAATGGAACAAGCATCAACGAGCATTGCACTTCTCCGGAACAGAAGGACATGATGCATCCCTTCTGCATCTGACGATAGTATTCACTCAACGAAGATTTTATGGATGGGTAACGGCCTGGGACGGGGATTCACCAGTTTTGGGTGAGGTGGATTGAAGGGCGAAGGGGCAACATGGAAGTACCCCCAACCCCAGCTTTGCATGGCAGGGTTGTTCAGGCGTAAGAGCTTCTTTCAGTTTGCCTCCCTACTCTGGCCTCGAGGCATTTCTTTGTGGTTTCGGCACTGTCTTTCGGGGGTCCATGACCAGGCCCATTCGAAGCCTGCTTCGATGTGAAGTGCCACGGGGGGTTTCAAGTTGATAGAACGGTCAAATTGATTTGTGAGAATCCATCTTTGGTGTATTTGCTGAGGCGATCGTGATGTAAGGTCTGCGTTATGATCGACGTGCACCAAGATCGGTACCTAGTCTTCAAGAAAGGTACCATGGTGATCCGGGGTTGGGTGATGCTGCCAATGGTTTATCGTATCTGTCCATCTTATTTCTCGCCGAAAGCAACTGCATTCGTCAACTGCTCACGTGGCACGTTGTCATCATCATCTGGCATGCATGCATAAAAAGTCTCTCATTTCATCACAGGATCTAGTGTCCCCTATTTGCGCAATCAAAGGCTTGCCCAAGGTACCGAAAACCCTTCGATCCCGTCCCACCTACAAATCTCCCATGCCCGCCCATAGAAACAGTTACACAAAAAAATTTCACGACAAAAAAAAAAGCCCACCTCCTTTCCGCCGCTCTCTTCTCCATGCTCTGCTTTCTCTAGCAAGTGACTGAGGAGGAAGACGCAGTGACAAATAGGTGGCAAGGGCAGGCTGACCACCTACACCATCCCATTCATCCGCCCCAAGTCCTAATGAGCAAAATCTAGAAGGGTAATCGGCGAGTGAGAAAACAACTCGAAACATCTCTGGAGGGGGCGGCTGCTTTGAAAACTGCAGCAAGACCCCTCGTACATTAAAAGGTGGCTCCAGGTTTCAGCAGGCGCGGCTTCAGCAACTGTCTCTAGCGGAAGCCGGCCTTGACCTCTGCGCGCGGCCACTCGAAAAGGACGTCTCCGCCATAGACGTCCGCCGTGATGCGACTGATGCGCAGCTCCACCTCGCCGTAGAAGCGCTCGCACTCGCGGAGCACCTTGATCACCAGCTTCTGGCTGAGAGCAAGGTCGTCCGCATCGCCAAAGTGCTTCTCCACGCGTTTCCGCAGCGTCTCGATGCCCTTGCGAACCTCGCGCGAGTCGTACGTCGCCAGCACCTTGTGGAACGTCGACTTGGAGTTGGACGGCTGCGCCGCGATGCTCGAGCCGGGCTTGCCCGACTGGAGCTGGCCCTCGATGTTCTCAATGTATTCGAGGAGCTTACCGAGAGGGCGGCGCATGACCGCGTTGAGGTACAGGCCCATGTGCTCGTTCAGTTCATTGGTTGCGGCCTCGCGCCAGTCTTCGAGGACATCAAGGCTATGCGTGTTGACCTCCTCTAGGAAATGATTCATGTTCTCGATGAGGAGGATATGGAAGTTGAGCGCCTCCTTGTCTTCGGGATCCGCACCTGCCGCACCGACGCTGACAGCCGGGTTCTCGCGGGCGATGATCTTGAGCGAGTCGAACATGGACTTGAGTATGCGGTCATATTCGCGATCGACTGTCTTACGGACAGCCAGGTTCGGGTCGATGCCCGTAAGAATATTTTCCACTGCGTTGGAAAACTGAGGGAAGACACGAATGAACGAAATAACGCCCTTGCGCTTGTTGATCTTGACCTTAGTCTCCTCGATGGCGCGGATTTGCTCGTCGACGAATTTCTTGAAGCGGGACTCCAGGACACCGTGGAGCTTTTGGAGCAGGGCATTGAGGAATTCTTGGTTGGATTGTTGGATGTCCACAAGATTCCGCTCGAGAACAGCCAGGACACCTGCCCCTTGCCTGGTTCGAGTGATTAGCAACTCATCATTAGAGCTGGGTCTCTATAGACTTACAAGGGATCGGCCTGGATGACCCATTCGATGAGCTTTGCGATTTCCGTCTCGAGAAAGATAAAAATCACTTCCATTGCTTTGGTGACTCTCCGAGCGAGATCGCGGTCTGGCTCCATGAGACGATGGCGACGCAGGTCCCCGCCTCTTCTGTCTTTCGGTCTGCTCGCTGCGACCAAGTCAGGGAAGTCTGACTGCTCCATCGTCGTGGCATGGAAGAAGTCGACAATGAAATTTTGTTCCATCTCGACCAATGGCAAAAGGTCGTCCAATACATGACCAAATACCTCGTACGGGAAGCTACGATTCTCGGCCCCTGACTCTTTGAGATTCGTTCTGCTGCTAGTGTCGATAGGTGAACGTAGACTCTTGGCCAGCGTTTGGCTGCGCTTGACGGTGAGCTTCCTGACAGTCGTCGCTTTGCCTTCCTGTTGCTTTTCGACTTCGAACGTGAACAGAAGCTCTGATGTTTCATCAGCAGTCATCTTGCGCGCGTTGCGCTTCCACGCTTCCAAGACCTGCCGGAATTCGTTCTTGTACACAGGATGGCTCTTGTCTTGGTATACCTGAATCATGCGATCCCAGTTGGCCGGATCAACATCCTTGGCGTACTTTATCAAAGGACTGTACTTCCAAAGCATGTCTCGACCAACATCATGGTGGCGGGAGTCCACCTTTCTCGATAGCGCCTCGCGAAGCGCTCTGTTGACCTCGTTGTAGGCCACGTCGAACTGCTGTGCCATGTATCCGACCAACCGTCGTGAGAAAACGGCGCTTTCTTGACGATACATCTCTTTCTTTTCTTGGACGATTCTCATCTTGCCGTAGTCGGTGTTGTCGAGTCCAACAGCTTGGTCCACCTCTCCAACAAGATCTTCGCTCTTCCTTGGCTCGCCTCCTAGCAGAGTGGGGTCGATCTTAATCATGGCCTTATACAGGGTGACTAGGGACATCTCAATATCTTCAAGGCCTGCAGGGTCCTCAAGCGGCGCGGCTCTCAATGCGTTGAGATCAGCTGTGGTAATGGTCGTCGTCTCCAAGAGAGACTCCAGCTCCTTTTTGAGGAGTTTCTGGTTGGCAGTCTGCACCTGGAGACCTTGGCCTTGAGCTTCAATGTAGGCAATATCATCAGAAAGTGTCTGTTTCAGATTAGTCAAATTCCCCGTCAGGCATTCGGCCCACCTACCGAGAGTTCGACACTGTAAAGCGTCAAAAGGTTCTCCATCTCTTCACACTCAGCGACGGCCAGGTCGATGCCACGCTTGATGGCTTCAACTCGGTCATCTTCTTCTTGGAATCGGGCCAGCCAGCCCCCAGCTTGAGCCTTGTTGAGCTCTCTCTCAAGGTCCGTTCTCATATCATCGACGTTGCGAGATCTCATCTGCTCGCCAGGTACCCAGCCAAAGTAATCCAGCCACTTTGTGAATTCTCCGCTCTTGTTGTCCAAAACAGAGGGATCAACGCCTAGAGACGCGAGATACTTGGCGTCGTTGCCGACAACGATCGACTTACGGTTTTCTTCTTTGGCTGTTGGCTCCTCGGGCTTCTTAACTTCTTTGATGGAAGGCTGCACGCTCGTTGGGCGGCTAGAGTTAGGAACGGTGACCTTTACTTCAGGCACACCGGATATACGCTTGGAAGGTTCTGCAGGGGTTGCGGGTGCTGTGGGTGCAACAACTGTCTCAGCAGCTGCCTCTGGAGATGCCACCTTGGGACCGTCAGAGGAGACTGGCCTGGGTGGGGGTTGAAACACGGTTGTGATTCCTTCGGCTGGCTCAGTGCTCTTTGTGGCAAGCTGTCGTAGTCTTTCGCCAGCACCACCAGGTCGGGGCTTGAAGGCCGAGGCAGCAGAGGCAGCCTTCCAGAGCACACCAGCGAGGTCTCCCTTGGACTTCTTGGACTTGATCATCGGGCCCAGACCTGGCCGACTCTCTTCATCTGGCTCAGCAGGCGGTTCAGACACAGACGGGGATTCGGGAGCTGCAGGCTCCTCGAGAATTGGCTCTTCGGCCGCAGGCACAGGCGCCGGGGACGAGGTTGGAGGTGGGCTTGGGGCTATGGGGGAAACAGGCGCAGGGGGTACAGGGATCTCGGGTGGCGGCGAGACGATTGCAGGAGTTGGCCTCGTAGGTGTAGCCCCATTTCGCGTAGGCGTTCTGAGCGCGGGAGGGGCATCTGCTGCTCCCGGGTCGACGGGAGTGAGGGGGGTGACAGGCCTGTTGTCTCTGTAAGAACCAGCGTCCGACCGCTGTGATATTGAGTTCTTCCTAGCCGTACTTCTCGGCGGAGGAGCAACTTGATCTCGCCGCATCCCGGGGCTGATTAACGGCGCGGGAACCAAGTCTCTGTCGGCGAAGCCTTGCGGTCGTGCGGGGTCCATCGGCGGTCTCTTTCTTTCTGGCGGCCGGCCTCCTTCTTCCGAGATTGGCGGCGGCAGTCCCGGGACAGGCTCAGGCAGCGGCTCGGCAAACCTGCCCAAGGTCCCTGGCCCAGGCATGCCGTTTCTGGAACGGGGCGGCAGGCTGCCCGCATCGTCGCTCCTGGCTCCCAGGGATGGGGCAAATGATTCCTGGCTCTTGTTTCCGTAGCGCCTCAGCGTAGGGGCGTC
Organism: Colletotrichum tofieldiae; assembly: GCA_022836555.1. Lineage (NCBI taxonomy): Eukaryota > Fungi > Ascomycota > Sordariomycetes > Glomerellales > Glomerellaceae > Colletotrichum > Colletotrichum tofieldiae. The sequence continues at coordinate 5,108,058 of BQXV01000003.1, read as the reverse complement.
TTGCGAAAACGACGAGGTCATGCTTCCGACGGGCGAGCTGGAAGCCATTCCATTGAGAGGCGGCGGCCGGCGTGGGCCAGGCGGGCCTGGAGAGGGCGTGCCATAGTTGGAGGGTGTGGCCACGGGCAGGCTGAGTTGACTAGAAGCAGCATCTGGCATACCGGGGGACGGCCTGAAGGGAAGCTGGCCGGACGGCGGCGGCGGTCGTCGTTCGTTCCTCAGGATCTGGGCCATTTCGGGCTGGTCAAAGCCCGACAGCTCGGGGGTCTTGCCTCCCGTGTATTTGCCATAGATCTTGACCAAGCTGGCAATGAAGAACTTCTTTTCCTTGTCCGACTGCGCGTTCCAGAAGTAGGGCTTGCCGATGGTAACTAGGAAGCCGGTATCTCCAGCCCATTCGCGGAAGGTCGGGTTGACCGACGGCCCTGTAAAGGACTCGATGGCAGTGAGGTCGTCGAGGTTCCATGTCTTTCCAATCGAGAAGGATCCATTCGCATTCTCCTTGGTCTTGTGCATACGCACTCGGCCGCTTTTTCTTACAGCAACGACAATGACACGGGGTTTCTGGGATTCGGGGGTTCGCGCTTGAGGCGGCGGAGGAGAGGTCGGATGGGAGGAGTACTCGGTGATTCGGATGTGGGTGATGTATGTCTCGAGCACTATCACCACGAAGCAAGGGTTAGCAATGTGAGCAACCGTGGGCATGGTCACCCCGAGGGATGTGAGGAAATGGCATTTGACGCACGCGATCCGTCCACATCCTTCTTGTTGAAGCAACTGTCGATGATGCGCCGCTTCTCATCCTCAAATCGCTGGGCCCTGCTGTCCATGGCTGCTCGGTTGGGCGGTCCCGTCGCAGTGGAACGGAGCAATCATGAGGGGGTTCGCAATGCAACGGGAGAAATCGCTTGCATGACTATCGCGGCAAATCGATCGGTCGATGAGGGGTGACGGAGCGATGGCGGCAGGCGCTCCGAAGGGGATTCGATTAGGTTGTGGTGGGAATTCGAGGCCGTGTCGTGATGCAAGCCAGAAGGGGAGCGATGTGTGCAGGTGTCTGGCCTTGGGGGTAGCTTGCTGCCAGCCTTTGGTCCCGCCTGGTGCTTGGAGGTGGAGGGAGGTATCCCGTCCCTTCATTCTGGGGCTTCTGTTAGTGCGCGCCTCGCCAGCGACTCGAGCAGTGCCGCCACCGCATCGTCTGTGGCCTGCCAACACGTCTCTGGCTGCCACAATCATATTTCCAGCCATCTGGAAAAGACTGCCGAATTTTCGTGGATTTCTTTAGGGGGTACAACTTGGCCAAATCCGCCTTCGAGGCCATCCAAACCGAGTACCTCTAATCAGCTGGGTCCCGCGTCGACTCCACGGTACATGGGCGGTACCTCCCCAAATGCCTGTCTATCTGCTACCTGACGGGAACTTGCAGCGGCGTCTTGTTCCCTTGGCCTCGCAATTGGGCGCTGAGAACATTTGGAGAGGCACGGAGGGTGGGTGGCTCAAAGTGTCACAACACGAAGGCACCGCGGAATGGACCGCCGCCACCAATTAACTTCTGCTGTCTCGCAACCGCCTGGCTCGTTCACTTGCGGGTTATCCCCTTTTCAGCATCTTCTTCTACACGAAAGTTGCCGTCTTGAAAACTGCCCTCAACGATAAATTGACCTCATGTGAACAAAACCAGAGCCGTTCCGGAGACAAACTCAACTCTTCTTCATGCGATTTCCGCCATCGATGTACGAAACCGATATCAGATGCATATCGGCTGGCAAGGTTGCCGTCAGAGAGCTCGGGCGCCTGTCGTCATGCCTCTCCCTCGTCCTTGTTTCAAGCTGCCCTGGTCATGGATGAGAAACCCCCTCGACACGCCCGTCACTGCAACATCCGGGGTTCCGAGGCTGTTCTTGCGTCTCTTCTTCTGCCGAAGCTCCGGGATTTGTGATCCAAGTTCACTGGTATTTCGGGCCGTGATCTCGCCGACTGACAGACGTCACCCGGGCCTCTCGCGGGTTTCCCGTAGGCCTTCTTCACTGACCCGAAACTTCCACAATTAACCAGCCAAGGTCGCCGATGCAGAATCTTCTTAAGCAAGCGATGTGTAGACAAGTGGGCCATTGTCTTGTTTGCACATCAAAAAAATAAACAGAACCCTCGGCCTTAGACACGTGAATGCAATGCGGCAACCAACTCACCGGCAATGTCGAGGACGAGCACCCGGGGGATGCCATCAATGAATCGAAGCTCAATCGAAGCTGAATCGCTTATTTGTGTCATTTCTTGGTGTTTGACAAGTAAAATCGTCATTTGAAGTGTACTTTACGTACGTATCCCTGCGTACGCTGGCTGTCATGCCGACGGTCAAATCTATGCTGTAGCAAAGAATCACCAGCATGCCATGCCCATTCCTACTTAATACTCAGCAGTCACAATCTTTCTACCAGTGATTAGCCAAGAAATTCGATCTATTCTTCCGTCAATATTTCGCGATTAAAAGTCACAACTTATCGATTATCAGTGTAACGCTAGGAGGGAGGTGGGTTGACTGAGCCAAAGCGACCGCCCATATGAGACCAAAGGGCAGCGAAGACTCCAATCTGCGGAGTAGGATGCAGAGTCATGACGGTTTGCAAAAGACTGCTGAATCGACCCAACGTTACAAGGCGTCATGTTTGTAGACCATACTAGATTGCAAGACCGGGGCCGTGACTCTAGCACTCCTGGTTGACAGACATGGAATAACCCCAACCTCATAGATTTGGCATTGAGATTACTCTTACTGAGCGTAGTGGAAATCAACTGAGACGCTCCGACAGTCTTACGAGTCTTATGGCTTTCATCATCGTGAAAACCAGTACGAGGGGTCGGTCCGGCACTAGATGTACTCGTTCCAAAGTGCCGGACCACGAAAATAGAAGCATGTTAAGCATCCTAATTCGTTCAAGACAGTTAGAGATGCCACTGTGTTGTCATGTCCGGGGAAATAGGCTCGCTCTCTTACCAAGATGTCAGATAGAGCAACCACATGCACCCATGCTATGATTCTGCAGCTTCATTTTGCCTCCTCGACGAATAATACCACAACTAACACTGACCACCCCTTTGCCGATGCAAAGAACAGTGTGAACCTTAAGCTGCTACTGTTATTTAAGACAAGCGGGCTAGGACTTCAGTGGCGTAGCAAAGCTTCGAAAGGCTCTAGCTTATTCTGTTTGGGTGTCACAGTCTTTCTCGTAGGAAGTTTACCGCAGTAGACATGATCTGTATTGCCGTTGTCTCTCTAAGCGCATGTCAGGCTGCGTAAGAGAGTACCCAGAGAACAACATCGCTAAGAGGCGAGACCACAGATACTTTGCGTTGAGTCAGAAGGATGCAGGTAATTGATCTAATATATCGAGGCCACCTGCAGAGTAGATGTACACTAGTCGGATGACCGCTCGAGGACTAGAAAAGCGGTTTTAAAAAAATAGGAGTTTGAAGATGTGATACAACGATCCTTTAACAAAGCTCGCGCCTCTCAGAAGAAGTCAACTGAGTTTACTGCGCCAATGCCATGCGATCCCAGCGTGATAGAAGTACTTCACGCTGGCTCTCGACACCTGGCCAGTCATTTTCTGTCATCACCATGCCAGCAGACGCAGAAGCACTTAGACGCGTACGATCTCAACAACTTGACCAACAACAACTTTGCCGACGGCCCTGAAGGGTCTGTTTGATATGGCCTTGTATGAGAAGCTTGCTTTGGCCGTAGGTGGCCACCAACCGGGCCCTAGGCTCAAGTATCCCTGTTCTTCAAGCAAGCCACTACACCATAGCGTTTTGGGGCGTTCCCCGAAGACAACTTTGAAAGGAGTTACAATATGATGAGCGCCGACAGCCCGTGGGAAATCACTGTATCGATGTAAGGTGCGGAACCGCCATTGAGAGCCCCTGAGCAGACCTCGGATAAACCTCAGAGGGGCAGCCCTTCTCACGGATGAGCATTTCGACTTCCTAGCTAGCCCAGGACGATTGGGCCCGTCTCGAACCGGGAATGAGGATATTCCAGCAACGCTAGCAAAGTCCCCTGACATCGTACCATCATCCGCAACGGTGTCGTATTCTCCTTCACTGGCCGCGAAGCCCATGTCCGAGATCTACTCCTTCGCCACCCTCCCATCACAAGCAAATCCCTCTCATCTCGACCCTCGGAGACGATGCCCACCTGTCTGGATGCACACCGACCCTAAGACGATCGCCCGTGGCAACGGAGAGCAGCCCACCTCAACATTGAAAACGCCCTTCCCTTCTCATCTCCAGCCCCTGAGACCTCATCACTCGTACCTCAGCCCCCTATCGATGAACCCCCCTCCCCCTGAAGCCAAATCCGTCCACGGCGCCAGCGACGACCACCCGTCTCTCGCCACCCAGCCCTCGTGTGCTCCGCGCACACCCAGCCCATCAGCCAGAAATAGCTTCGTGAACGGCCCATTCGTTCCCGTCTCGGAAAATACGCGACCTCTCAGCAGCGAAATCCCGATCCACGAAGCACCGCCGACCAGGCCCCGGTACCCCTTTACAGAGAGACCCATTCACGCCAACTCCATGGCATCCGTCTTTGGACCCCAAGATCGCCTCAGGGAAGGGCAATATTACAAAAAGCCAAAAAGCGCACGCGAGGCACCGTCCAAGATGGGGCCGCCCGATGACGGCCGATGACAAACACCCCCCCTCCAAAGGGATCGACCTGATAAATGAGGCCCGCCCCGGGAGATGAGAGCCCGTCAGTTTGCTATTCTCGTCCCGCCAGAACTTAGCAATAGAGTGCGAGTCTCCCGTGGTCCTGGTAGATTGCGCTCGCAGTGTTAAACGAAGCCACCCCATCTCCGAACCAACCCCACCCCCCCTTCCGAAACCCGGTAGTTCTCGCGGGAACCCGGCCCGTAGCATTGAAAAACAGCCAACTATTGGCCGTCACAGCCCGAGCATAAACGTACCAACTCTGCACAACTCGGACATCGCCCCTCTCGTTCTCAGGAACCTGCAGAGGCCCGCGTAGTCGAGATCGCCATGAAGGGAGAAGGACTGGCTCGCCGTCAACTCCCGCCCCACATCGCCAACCTGGCGCTTCATATCGTTCAAACCTGGACCCCCCCCCCCCCCCCCCCCCCCCCCCCCCCCCCGAGTCTTCGCAACCAGAGACCCGGTTTGCGTACCCGTCCCAACCTCCGAAATCCCGGGCCCGTGGCAGCGGCGGTGGGCACGCTTAGTCGCTGCCCCGTTCGCTGCCCATCTCGCTCGTGGTCTGCTCACCGAGCTAAACGAAGTTACTTTACACTTCCACTCCGGAGCGGCTACCTCAAGCTGGAACAGTAATAACCTCCGGCGGATAGAAGCCAAGCAAGCACTCCATCCCACGAGGCGGAGAGCGAAGCCAATAACCCCACCTTTTCACCGTAGCGTCGCCGGTGGAATGGTAACACTAGGTAATTTTGACAGCCTGGGTCCAAACGGGAGTCGAATCCTGGGAGATATATCCATTTCCGAATCAAAATCCGGATCTCAAGCCGTAATCTCAAGTTGTGGATAAGTCGGGTATAGCTCCCGAATTGGCTGATTGGTGAATTGAGACATCAATGGCAGTATCGTGAAGGGGACAGCACAAGTTCAGCAATTCACATGCTGCTGCAGAGGAGGTCGAGAATGGTGATAGAAGGGTTCCTGTTTCATCCAACAGGTGAATTTGTACTAGAACACCAGAAAAAAAAGAAAAAAAAAACCACCACCAGAAACCCAAATTCCGGGCGACGCTTTGTATGCGTATTATATGCCTCAGAGATGCAACCGTGTAAAATAAGGTTATACAATGGGCAATCGCCCTGAAAACGAGCTACGGCTTCGAGAATGCCGCAGCTCTTTTTTTTCTTTTTTGCCCTCCGATCCAGAATTTTATCCCACATCACACCCCAATTGACGGATCCCTTCAATCCATATACATAGGATCGCCCCTCACCTGGGACATGGCCATTCCCATGTCGCCACCATGCATGCCCTGCATCGTCGCCTGCATGTTCGGCATTGATCGGCTCATGTTGATTCCGCCCCGATTTGCGTTCGGATTACCGTTCTGCATCATGAACCGCGCATCACTCGCACCCCTCTGCTGCACCTGCCTCGTCCGCGGTACATCGAGGGTGGCTTGTCGTTGGATCGGCTGCTGCGGCATAGGTTTTGCGGTGGGCGTGTTCATTACGGCAAAACTGTCATCATCCTCCATTTCAGCATCGGCGTCGGCGTCTCCATCGGCATCCCCGTCGGCATCCTGGTCGCTGGCATCGTCAATTGAGGGTGGGCCGCTGGTCGACGCGCCTGGGTCACTATGACCAGTGGTACTCGTCGTTGATTGTCGCTGGTCGGGGCTCGGGAACTGCTGCTGCACTTGCTGTTGAAGCTGTTGAAGCTGTTGTTGTTGCTGCTGTTGTTGTGAAGATTGCGCCTGTTGTTGTTGCTGTTGCTGTTGGCGTTGCTGCTGTTGTTGCTGCTGTTGCTGCTGCTGATTCTGTTCTTGTTGCTGCTGCTGTTGTTGAGGAGCCGGGGTCGGGGTCGGTGTGTTGCTGTTTGTTTGATCCAAAGCCCTTTGCGCATTCATGCCGCTGTTAGCGACACGGTTCATGCTGATGACCGTCTTCCACCGTTCGATTGCCCTCACAACAACATCGTTCAGATCCAATTGTCGATCCTCCAACCGCAAACCGACGCCACGGCCACTCTTGATCCCTTCTTCCAAAACGTGGGTTAAGAGCTGTCGGTCCAGGGGAACTGTGGCCGGAGAGAACAGTTTGAACTCCCGCGGTTGTTGCAGGCGATTCAGCTGGTCAATTTGAGATTTCAAGTTGGTATTCTCCTGTTGCAGCCTGTGCTGGTCGTCTTTCATCTTGTCGATCTCGGTCTGCTTCCTGCCCACGCTTCTTGCCATCTCCAATAGCCACAGCTCATTTCGTCGCTGAATAGGCAAAGATGTCCAAACAGCAAAGGCTGATTGCAGGTGCTCGTTCACCTGCTTCTCGAGGTTTTCTGCCGACTTTTCGGCTTTCTTCACAGCCTCGCGGGTGTCTCGGACCGGACCCTCGCGGGGAGGATACGTTAGCTCCTCCATTGCCGCCGTGGTAGCAGTAGCGCAAGTGACCTTCCAGTTGCTAAATTCTTCTTGGAAGAAGGCCCTTAGCGCATCGTACTCTCTTTGGCCAGGTGACTGGACGGACCAAGAGGTGGAGGTGGGATGCTGCGTGGAAGAGAAGAGAGTGGGCGGCGAAGCGAGGCATTGCAGCGTTAACGCAGGGAAGTCGAGGGCGAGAGGGTCAAAGTCAAAAGGCATAGAGTTGTTGTCGATGTGTTGCCTGGCTCGGGGTTAGTGACCGCAGGCCTTCTCTGTGACATGTCAGGGGACTCACTTGGCTGCTCTCCAAGAACTCAAGAGCTCTCTCAATGCGAGCTCCGCCGCGCGGGCGGTGTCCATGGCATCGGCAAGCTTGTGCTTCACGTCAAACTGTGCCTTTTGCATCACCTGTTTGCTCACTTGTCTCGGCCTCTTTCCCGCATTCTGACTTCCCTCTCCATCGGTAGAGGTAGCAACATCGCCGTTCTTGGGGGGGATATTGTTGATGACACCTGTGGCCTCCCAGGAAGGAGTCCAAGGGTACTTGCTTAGCGTCGAGTCCACAGCATATTGGCCATCCTTGGGCAGGGCCGGAGACTTGTGGGATTCGGCATCTTGCGTCGCGTCCCGCTTGGACTGGGCAGGCCTCGGCGTGCTGGCCGGAGTCGAGGCATTCCTCGCGCCCAGTGATCCCCTGGGCTGTCTCCGCGTGATGCCTCCTCGCAGGCGCTTAATCGCGTCGACGTCGTGGATTCCATCTGGAGGCTTGGGGTTCTTTTCCTTAATATAGAGATCGAGGTGTCGGCCGAGAGAGGAGGAGGTGAAGGCCTGGCCACAGTAGGGACAGTTCTTATCCTTGGGGGCGCTCAGTTTCTGTTGGCTCGAGTCGGCATTGCTCGCGGTTTCCGCCATGGTGGCTCCCGATCTTGGTGTATAAAGGGACGGTAGGGGATGACGAATGGTTCGAAGGATATATCGACGGGGAGAACGAATCGAGATCGGTTCGGGGGCTACAATGTTTTCGTCTAAAAGGACACTTGCAGCTGCTCCAGGGGAGCTATGCAATCGAGTGTCATATGTAGAGGGATCTGGTACAAAATGGTCGGTGGCGGAGCCAGCAAATTTTAGAGTAGTTTAGGGTACGGCAAGGAAATGAAAACGAGTTGGGAAGGACAGTGATAGATAGGTACGCAAGGAGACGATGTGAAGAGAGGGAAATAAGATAAAAAGAAGGACTAGATGCTGAAGAGCCAAACGAGTGTGCGAAGAGAAGGAGGCCGGTGGGAGATATCGAGAAGCAGCTGCTACCCTCGTACGAACAGAGCGCAGCCCAACCCTTGTGCGTGTATGTGAAGAGAAGGACGGGTTGTCGTTCACGGCTGTCGGGCTCGGGGGTCGCCGGTACGAGTAGGGGGCGAGGTAGCGAGGCGTGTTGGCGAAGAAGGAGGAGGAGCAGGAGGAGTACAGTTGAACCCCGGATATTAAGGAAGTAGTTTTCGATATTTGCTCTCGCTCTCTCTCTCTTTCGCCGATGTGCAGTTCTCTCAATTCAACCGTCGACACTCGCAGTCTCTCGACCTCTTGCAACACAAAAAAAAGAGACGAAGAGGGGGTCGATGAAGAAGGGCAGGACGGCGGTAAAGTAAAGTACAGAAGAGTAAGGGGAAGTTGCAAAAATGTCACCCGGGATTTAATTATTGCAGTTTTTTAATAAGGCAAGACGGCAGGGGTAGCACCACCGTCTCTGACCCGCGCCAAAGCCAAAGCCAAAAAAAAAAAAAAAAAAAAGACGAGGAGGAGCAAGAGCTCTGGTCGGGTGTGCACCCCTCTCTCCAGCTCCCACCACCCCCCCTTCACTTTCATCCCATAGGCCCCATCCACGCATCCATGGACCATCCATCTCCCTTCCCATCCCATCCCATGCTCCCCAGATTGGCGCCAGGCCAGTGGCTGCACAGACGGAGCCAAGGACGGCCCAGATCAAAGCCCGTTCAGGGCCGTTCGGTGGTCCCACATCTGCGCTGGTGCCCTTTAATAGCGATGGCTGCTATAGTAGGGTGCCTTGCCCACTGCATTGCCTTTGCGCCTGCCAGCTGTAAATAGCCATCAAACAGCACCTCGTGGAGAACCCGAGGCGAGCGTACACCATCTAGGTGGCCAACGAGCACAGAAAACGTTTTGCTGTCCCCGTTTCTGGAGGCGATTGCAAAGTGTTGCCTTGCTGCCAACTACTTCATCAATGACGAGTTTCCAAACCATGTCCAGGGACACCTCACCTACACCCCGGGCACGCCAACAGCACGCTCTCGGGCTTACTCCTAGTCTCTCGTAGGCTTTCCTTCACCTTGCGAGGTTACATAGTACATGGCCAAAGATCCCTCAATTCTGACCACAAGCGGCTCCTCCGTTACACAGTGTCCATCTTCCAAGACTCCATTGACGCGCTACCCTTGGCTGGGCGTGGCCACCTATTCTTCACCTCGACACCTCTCGAAACAGCCAATCAAGACGCCCTCCAGTCTACGAAGCACGTAATGGGTTCGAGTTGGGTTCAGATGTCCAGGCCACATCGCTCAGGGTCTTTCTCCCCGTTGTCCTCATTCCAACTACCAATGCCTGCCTCTCTCACATGTCGCGTTGTCCGCCTAGTGTTGCTGATCTGGTCCGTGGAAAGGAGAGGAACAACCCGGCACCGCCCTGTGCATCACTTTTACTGGTCTAGCGCCGCCGGGGGCCCTGGGGGGTGCACGGGGGAACTTTTGGTTCGAGGAAGCTTGCCCGTCTTTTCGTCTCCCATCTTCTCCCCTCAGGATGCTTGGGTGAACACCCACACGTGCCGATCCTCCAAGACCCGACAAACAGCTCTTCAACCCTGTCGAGCTGCCTCATTGAGCCCAAATTGCGTTGGGCAGCCTGGAGTCTATGACTCGAGCTAACCCGAGGGTTTTCCGGAACGCAGAGATGCTCCAGGACTACATTGACGTGACAGCCGTCACCGGTTGTAGCCATGGGTGGCCCAATGGCTGGCGATGCAAGCTGTTCCCACAACGGGCTGCAAACCCATCGACACATATGACCAACGTCTCGCTTGAGATACGACACCTATCAACTCACCGCGTTGTCTAGACTGGCCGGCCGACCGGGGCACGGGTAGGTATTCCCGGTTCGTTTCTTTAGGCTCCTGGGCCCCCACTGGCTTGTGTCCGATCCAGTTTTCAGGGGGGCTCCGGGAGATCATCCAGGGGAGCCGGTGACGGGCCAGGTGCCAGCGGTGCCAACAGCGTCGTAGACCTGACAGGTTTCGGCTCGTGCACACGGCGCGCCCGCAAAATACACCTCGTCAACCGCCAGTGAGAACTGTGGGAAAAGACTTGTGATTCGACACGAAACGTACGGATCCTACATGTTAACAACCTCGCGTTCTGCCGATTGTTTGCCTGGCGTTTCGTTTCCCCCTCTCTTTCCGTTCTTGTCCTGGGGATGGCACTCTGGCCCAATAGGTCTCCGTTTTCCTGCGTAGAATAACGGGGTTGGCATCTGCAAGACGCGAAGCAATAGCATAGATGTTCGCGTCCAGATCCTCAAGGCGCTTCCTGTTGGCCGTTGGCCGCCTGCAGTCCTGGTCGTCCCCTGGAGGCTGGTCGCCTAGTGCATCCTCCGTAGCCGCAGCGTCTTGGGTTAACCTTGTCCGGGCCCGTCTCGTACTGGCCCCATCAAGGAGGTCGTTTGCAAACCAACATTAGCCACCTGCAGGCCACCGATAATTTCCCGCCGCTTCATCCGCGGCAGCTGAAGCTGGCACACAGTGTCACGACGTGGCTGGCCCTGATCCAGAGCAGCAGACGCATGCTGGCCCGTCCTCCGACCTTAAAACCCCACGGCTTTTGGCCAGTTGATATGACGGAGAAGCGAGGCGTCGTCGGTCGAGTTGGCCCTTGTATTTGATCACTGATCATGGTTGACATCTGCCCACCAACTGTGCAATCGGGAACCACGCCGCCGGCGCCCTTGCCTAAGCCTCATCGAGAATGGGCGGTGGTGTTGGTTAACATGTTATTATTATATTTTTATTTTTGTACCTCAGCAAACCGCTGCCCCTTTTGCGCTGCAGAGGCTTTGATGAGGTGCTCATTACGCTTCTGCAGTTACATGCAGACACGCTGCCAACCGAGGAATGTTTCCGTTGGTTGAAGTGGCACAGTCGTCTTGGGGCCAGGAAACCGCCTTTCCAAGGAACAGAGCCAATGCGGGTTGCAGCATCTGAATTCGACAACCTGTTCGTAATGAGGTGGAGGAGGGTTTCAATCGGACGATTGAAAAACGTCTGGTTCTGCAGTTGTCTGTTGAAGATCATTGCCGGCTGCAGAAAGCGCTCCGTATCTCGGTGTCGTGGATGGCGGTCATTGTGAGGTCGTCGTTGAGAGGGACCCGCACTTGAGAGAATCGAAGAGAGAGGAGCGTCCTGTAGCGCGGCGGAGCGAGTCGCTGGCCGTCGCGGCAGCATGGGCGTGGCCGTCGGTCTAGTCCTGGACAAAACCAGCGTACACGCTGGTTGGATCTCGGAGCCTGGTCCACCGGTTCGAAGCTCCACACCAGCTCTTTTGCAGTTCAGTGCGAGCTAGAGTGGATGGATGGTCCCAGGTGAGCGATGAAGCACCGGAAGGGACGCCGGCCAGGTCCTTTCCCGCTGGAAAAAAGTGGCTTGCGCATCACGATCACGTGACTCTGGACGCGCCACAAGCCGCCGCACAGTGGTGAACTGGGGCGGCTTTCCACAGTTGCACTCGATTGGGTTGGAAACCGCGTCGCCGCTTCCTGCCATTGTTCGCCTTGCGCAACTTCCATCTACGCATACAATCATATGCTGTAGTCTCAGGCAAGCAGCCGCCTTTCGAATCAAAACCTCCTTCCCAATGCCTCCTGGTAAGCTTCTCGCCTGCCCAAATCCACCCCTCCTTTGCGTCAAAACCGAAGCGCGTCGGATTGCGACAACACAGCTAATGTCACGATCACTACGCCAATTCTCCCCTACTCGCCAAAATGCCACGTCAGAAGACGTACAAGCAAAGAGCCTCCAAGAAGCTGACCGCTTTTTCAGCTATTAGTGACGACGAACAGTCCGACGTGGGCGACGCGATCGCGATCCCCCTCAAGGAGAAGCGCGCGAAGTCCCGATCGGCCGAATACCGAGACGACGTCCTCGAGACTAAGAGCGAAGAGGATGAACTCCCGGAGATCAAGGGCGACTTGAACGGCGGCCCTGCCAAACCCAACGCAAACGCCATAGATAATGAGGATGTAGAAGAAGAGACTGAGGATGAGGATCTGGAGCCCGACGAGTGCGTTCTGTGGGACCACCTCCCGGCCTGTGCAATCGGACTAACAATGCTCCAGATACGTCGTAGAGAAGATTCTCGACCATCAGGTTGCCGAAGATGTATGCTCTCCTTGTGCCCACACTCGCGTGCTTCATTTGCTAACGCAGGTCACAGGGCACCGTCAACTTCCGCGTCAAGTGGGAGGGCTATGAGAAGAAGGCGGATCAGACCTGGGAGCCCGAAGACAGCTTGAAGTGAGTTGCGCCGTCGGATCAATGCGAGGAGCCGGGGTATTGGGCCGCATACTGACATATTGACAGGGATGGTGCATCTGAGATCTTGGAGGAATATCTGAGAAAGCTCGGTGGGCGCGAAGCGCTGTTCGAGGAGAAGTCCAAGGCAAAGACGACGAAGAAGCGCAGCCGTCCCGCGACGTCCTCGTCTACCCCGCCGGCAAGCAGCAAGAAATCCAAGCGCAACGGTCACCCTGCCGAGTCTACCCCTTCTGCGTCAGTAAAGGAGGCCAAGAGCAAAGCCTGGACTCTTCCCAGCGGCAGCTGGGAAGAAGAGGTCGAGAGCATCGACGCCTGCGAGGACGAGGAGTCGGGTTCATTAATTATCTATCTGAACTGGCGCAACGGCCAGAAGACCAAGCACTCCAAGGAGGTGGTGTACAAGCGGTGCCCCCAGAAGGTAAGACACTCGCAGTACATAGCCCCGTTTCTTATCGAGAAAGATGCTCACAGGACACTAGATGCTGCAATTCTACGAAAGACACATCCGCATTATCAAGGCGGGTCCTGACGCCACGCCGGAGGCCGAGACGTAGAGCAGCAACAACAAAAGTTTGGTGTTTATGGAGTTCTCTGGGGCGAAAAGGGCGTTTGGACTGTTGGTACATTCGATTCCATGAGGACACTCTCTGGGACTCTTGCTCTTGTCTTTAGTCGCCTTGGTCTTTGCGCGTCTTGGGGTCCTCAAAAGACGGTCCATGAGACCTCGCCTGCAATTAGGTTCGGTCGGGAATCTGTGATTAGGGCCGGGTTGGCCCCTTCCTGAGTTTGCAGAAGAGCGTGCAGTGTACGATTCGGATTTTCAGTTCACGAAAATAGGCTGTGGCTTTCGGGTCAGTCTCCCATTCCATGCGTCTTGATTGCATTTCGTCATCGACGCGGCAGAACAAGCTAGGCTCCTTTGCGAGCCATTCAGTAAACAAATCGAGGGCCAGGTGCCAGTCCACCAAGGAACCATGGGTTTTGTGTGTTAACTAGTTCATCTCAGCGGCCATGTCAGCCGTAAGCCTCGTCACGAATTCATGAATGAGATCCATTCGAAGCGGGTGCCGTCGAGTGTACTGCGTTCAAGCACGATGCAGGTACGGACCGGGGAGGATGGCCTTGGGGCTACCAAGCCTCCAAAGTCTCTTCGCACTCGGACTTGTATGGAGAGGTACACGAAGGAAAAAGGCGACAGGGGAGGAGATCCTGTAGGTTGAATCAAGCTAGAAGTCGGCGAGGTTGGGCGAGGGCGTCGAAAAGCCGATGGGCCCACTAAAAACGGCTCAAGACCCCTGTTTTGCAGGCGGCTGGGTGTCGTGTATGGTGTGGTAGCGCTGTCGCGGGTTTTCTGGCGACCAGCCTCTCGCATTTCTATTGACTTGGGCCGTAAAGCTGGTGGCGGGGCAACGCTTCTTTTTAACGTGAAGCTGCCCGCGCTGCATTCCTCGCCTTTTGGTCTCCCACTCTCTCCCTTTCTCTGGTATATTCCATGTTGAGACCGTCAAGCTTGCTTCTATTTTACAATTCGCGGGCCTCAAGAAGCGATCAGCTACATTGTCCTTCTGGGTCTACCTACTCGACCTCCACTACCTCGGACCCATACACGTCGGTACGGTCTTGTACACCGCGGGGAATTTGGGCAGCTCACTCACTGGCCGGAATCTCTCACGTACATCGGCCATTCGATTGGAATCCGAAAGAGGGCACTTGTCTAACGGTCATCCCGCAGACAACCCCCTCCCTTCGATCCTCCATCTCGAACCGTTGAAAGTTATTACCAAGTCTCAACCCTCCTCCCGAGACCCAAACATTCTCGGTGCACGGCGACTCCGCTTGAGCTCTGTGTCTCTCCCACCGTCTATTTCCCCAGCCACCGGGACCAGCGACACTCCACACCAGTCCCACACCGCCGACACACCTCCATTCCCGTTCAGGTCCTCCGGCAGACTCCAGATACTGACGGAAAGACTCACGCCGCAACCGCAGCCATGGTCAAACAAAACGACGTCATCGCGATCATCGTCATCGTCCTCTTCGTTGTGCTCGCCCTCGTCGCCTTCGGCATCTACAGATTAGTCCACGTCGCGCGCCAGAGCATGAGCGTGACGTCCGGGTCGAGTAGTAGCAGCTCCGACGAGATTGTCGATTGATTTATTCACCGCCATCCACAGTTGCTTACTATCGCTGCCACTACCACATTTACACTAAAATACCACGATATCTTGCCAAGCGCGCTGCGCTCCGGCAATATGTATAACCCACGCTGCTTCGCTGCATGCGGCGTGGCAGCCATCTACGAAGTC
The DNA here is from genome assembly GCA_022836555.1 of Colletotrichum tofieldiae. NCBI lineage: Eukaryota > Fungi > Ascomycota > Sordariomycetes > Glomerellales > Glomerellaceae > Colletotrichum > Colletotrichum tofieldiae. The sequence goes on along the minus strand of BQXV01000003.1, from coordinate 5,093,030 downwards.
ATTGAGAACGAAAAGCAAGGATTCGGGACGAGAAAAGATGTAATGAGGAGGGGGAAATGGGAATCTGGGAAAGGACATGAGACATGATTTATCGGGCATTTGTTTTGGCATTTTCACAGCATATTTTTTCCGAGTTTCATGCGTTGGCTGGATTTACAAAAGATACCGAGAGTATCTACGCGGAACATATCTACGAGTGTACGATATCAACAAAGTCAAGGCAATGGGCGGGATTCGACATGGGCGGGCTGGCTGAGTAATGGCTCCAGCGTACTTACAGATGAAAGACGAGTTGAGATACGAGAGAGCCCAGCGTAAATAGAACGAAAGCCCCATGAGGCTGAGAGCAAAATAGAAAACCTCTCCAAGCAATGACACTTGATAGCTTTCTCCCAATTGGTTCCTTTTGATCGGGTTTAAGTGGCACCGTCATCATTCGACCAGCCTCTCGTCTCTTGGCCAGTTCGTTCTGGAGTTCATCCAACACGCAGCGGAAGATATCTGCCTTTCCTGGTGCCATTGCGTGCCATGGAACATCGTGAAAGTAGAAGCACTACTGGGTCAGGAAAGAGCTTCATCGTTGAAGTTTGCGGATGTCCCGATATACTGCAGAAGACCGACTCTCATGTTGATTACCTCTTTGGTCGGTGGATGCACCAAGATACTGAAGGTTTGCTCCATGATCTAGGCATCTGGGGCTCGGGTACTCATGGGTTAAAATCAACATCAACGACAGCTTCGCAGAGCTCTCGCGGTCATTCACTTGGTGTAAACTCACTAGATGATCAAAGCTCTGCCTTTGTGCTCCGTCCGCCAATGTCTCTTAGCATATGTTTTGAAGTACATGTCATGTTTCGACTCGGACTTACTCAATCTTCTCTCGACATCTGACTAAGCTAACGCAAAAGCCCAAGGCCAGGACATCGATAACACATATATACCCTCATCATCAGTTATAACAAGGTGATGACCAAGAATAGTGTCTGTTAGTTCAGGTATGCTCTTCACTGGGAATTTGGAAAGTATATGCCCCTAATGAAGCCTGTGTGTATGAGAGACTAGGTTTCTCTCCAACGAAGCATTTAGTACAGAGAGACAAATCAATGAAGGTCAAGAGAAGCAATGTCACTAAAACATAAGAAGGCCGATGTCTGAAGCAGACCCAACAATGCTAAGCCGTCTCTTTGAGGCACCGTCCTTGACCCGTGTGCTGTGCCAGAATCGGTGCATCGTGGGGTATTTTAAGGATGATAATTCTCTCTGAACGAAAATTACAAGCCTGAGTCCTCAAAACAAGACAAAGGAATCGGGAAGCCGGTCCTGTCGACAAGTTCTGTGAAAATGAATCCCCATACACCGAGTCCCCGACTGCAGAAATTCTACGATTTTCCCACTCTCGTTCTCAAAGTCAGGTTCTTCACAACATATTTGAAGAGCTTGGAAAGAGACTGCGTAAGCGTATGGACGCTAACAGGACACTTAGTGAGGTTAGGGAGACTCTGGATAGGGTAGGTTGGTCCATTGCATCTTACAGCTATGCCATGTTCATGGTCCGCCAGGGTGTGCCCCTAAGGACGGAGGATGGCTTGGCGTTCGTCAGGGAGGGAGGAAGCAGGCTCACGAATGACTTTACCAATGAGGCAGGGCCATGAGTCGCATCACCCACTTGAAAGAGGAGGGTGAGAAGTTTTAGCAAGACACAATAGCCGTTGGCGCTGAGATGAGACAGGTAAATGATACTGAAGATCCTTGACGTCGAGCTTCTAGGGCTCAGCTGAGCTTCCTCTCTGGAAGATTCCATTGAACGAGAGGGCCCACGAGACTTGGCAGCAGTAGATGGAGTATGAGCACACACACAAGGTGGTGTTTTGCTCCGTGAGGTCATACATAGGGGAGGACATGCTCGCTGGAATAATCACAAGCGGCCAGTAGATTACGAGGCCGCAGCAATCAAGGCCTGGGGAAAAGATTTGAGACCCGCGGGAATGGCCAAGGTGACCAGTTGAATTCAAGGGATCAACTATCAAAAGAAAATAGCACTTTCCGTGGAAATCAATAAAGAGTTGAGTCAACGACAACAAAACTTGAGCGAAGCAGAACAGCTTAAAGAACTTGTAAATGATGGTCGCCGACCTGTGAAGAGTGATAAGCTACGAAAAGAACTCAGCCACGCCAGCGTAGGTTACCTTCACTTGTATGGATAAAAGAGCCTGGACTTGCGCATATAGACGGCAAGCGAGGTCCGACCGCTGGGATATATCCAAAGCGACAGCTTTTGAAATCCATCAATTTCCGTGGCCGTATGGGTGTAAGTTGTTGTCGTTGTCGTTGTCGACCATGTTGTGTTTCAAGGGGTCTTGGCGTTTAGACTTGAACCTCTACCAGAGTCCGAAACAAATGAATTTCCTTCTGCTTTCAAAATGATAGAAGCTTCTGTTTTTCGTTATGGAAGCTAATGCTTTCTGGTGAATTGAGTGGGTTGAGTTAATGATGGATGCACGACGTTCTGCTGGAGGACACTCTACAGGGACCACCCCCGCAATGGGCCCAGGGGGTACGTACCGGACCACCTCTTTAACCCCACCGACGCGTTACGGCACGTCAATCGCGTCGTCCAGTTTGTCACTCGCCGAATTTCCTGTCTTCAACCTCGTATCTTCCAGGCAGCTCTCGTCAAAACACCAAACCGCCTTATCGATATAGACACCCGCTACCAAACCAGAAGGAACTGCTGCTTAGCGCCTAGAAATCTGGCCCCTAGGCCCTTCATCTCGCAATGCCCATCCTCGAACGCCGCCGACCAGGTCAGCGGCGCCCCGAAAGAAGAGTAGTCGACGACGACGACGATGCCCCTGGAAGCGACCTCCCCGAATACGAACCCCTTGCTTGCCCTCTAACTGCGGAAGCTAAGCGCGCCATCGCGGATCTCTCGAACAGTCGTGATGTTCACCGTTACCAGAACCATGTAAAGACCTCCATCCGTCATCTAGGCTTCTCAGTCGCTGGCATCAACGACAGCATCCGCACCCGCCAAGAGTCCCTTCAGCGTCTCGCCGAGAAGCGCGCCGAGTCCAACGACCTCAACAGCCAGGAGAAGTCACAACGCGAGCTCGATATTGAAAAACAACTCGCGACCCTCGACGAGGAGGTTCCCCGCCTCACGGCCGAGGCCGAGGCCGCCCTCCGTGACCTTATCGATAGGCAAATCGAGCTCGACGATGAAAAGGCTGCCCTGGCGGATACGGTGTCGTACTTCCAGACCCTCCCAGAGCAAGCGCCGCGCCAGCGTAGACGAACCCGCGCGGAAGCTAATGCGGACGACTCGAATGCGGACGAGGAGGGGGACATCGTGGACGACCCGCCCCCGCCACCGGATCACTCCGTCATCGATGTTCTCCGCCAGCATCGCGCCGACAAGTCCCGTGACTACCAGCGCCAAACCGCGTATCAACGCTACGCCTTAAACAACGACTACGCCGCCTTCAAGAAACTCTGGCACGATGCCGCCCACGGCGACACCGAGATGCCCCTACCCAATGCCAAGCGCTGGTTTGACGAAGCTGGGAACCCCGTTATGCCCGCCGTGCGCCGCGGGCCTGGGAACACTACGAGCGAACCCGGACCCCAAGCGGCGGACGATAGTGATGAGGATATTGTTATCGCCGGCGAGGTCAGGGATTACAGGTGCCCGCTGTCCATGCAGCTGTTCGAAAATCCGGTCAGCAACAATGCGTGTAGCCACACGTACGAGAAGCAGTGGATCGTCGACATGTTACAAAAGTCGCCGATGAAGCGTGCGCGGTGCCCCGTTGCGGGCTGCTCCATAGTGCGTATTTACTGTGTAATTCTGAAAGCTTTCCAACTGACCAGAACTACAGGAGCTGGGTCTCGACGATCTGTACGATGACCCGGTGATCCTACGCAAGATGAAGCGTGCACTGGAAGAACAGCGTCGCCGCGAAGAGGAAGAGGCGGACGAAAGTAGCTCCGATGACGAAAACGAGGAGGAGCCCCGTCAGGTCAAGCGTGAGGCTCCCGCCAAGAGTCACAAGCGCAAGGTTGAAGAGATTGACGACGAGTGAGAATTATCATGCTGCCTGAGCAATCTTGTGCGGTCAAAACGGCGTTTGAGGGATGGATATGAGAGTGATGATACCCAGAGTCAACAATACGTATGAACTTTCAACCGCATCAGTGATCTTGAAACTGAACATTTGCGCTTTGTAATTATATACGTGATTTCGGCTTTTTCGCCTCGCCATGCAACCCACGCGCCAATCCCCCGTATTATGCAATGCTTACGTTCTCACGCTCTATCTACATGAGATGGGCCTCACTCAGGTGTATCACACGCCCTCGCCAGTGCAACGCCAGCCCCTAGCAATGAGCTCTCTTTCGCCGGCACGAGGTCGATGCTCCTATCTCTCCTGTTGACCAGAGCATCGACATACCCCTGGCACATGGCCAGATACCCTGGATAGCACTCGATAACGCTGCCGTTGTACGCGACCATTGTCCGCACCAGGCCCGCCTCCTGCTCTTGTCTGTCGGAAGACCCTTGCGCCGGCTTCTCCTCGCTCAGCGCCTCGAGACGCAAGGACCAGATGGCGTGCAGGCACGCGGCGATAATAGCGGCCGACCTTCTCGAAACGAAGGACGCTAGGCGGCGGAGGGCTGATATGTCGGATGCGGTGGGTGTGTGAGATGAAGGATGGCATGAGACGAAGAGGTCGATGGACGACGTAAACAACGGCGACACATCCCTGTGACATGATTAGCATTCGCACGCAGACTACGATCAAGGGAGGGGCAGTACCCTTCAATGGCGGATATCGTTTCCGATTTAAGAGAGTACGGCTCGCCAAGCGACTTGGGCACGACGCCTCCAAACAGCCCCGTTGTCTGGATCGCCTCGACCAAGGCAAACCTCACCACCTCGCCAAGGTAATAGCCGCTCACCATCTGTTCCAGGGGCTGGAAATCCGGCCTCGGGTGCTCTTGCTTCAGTAACCTATCCCAGCGCGTCACGTTCAGAATGTCCTGTCCAAACATGCCAAGCTCTGTGTTGACGATCACGTCGCGCGCCTCGTCCCACCACTCTTGCGGGCGATCGCCGAACTTGGGCTTCCCGACGAGAGACACAGGGAGGTACGCGGCGATGTTGACGCCGGTGCCGAGGATGAGGCCGAACCGCGTGGCCGGGTGGATGTAGGCCTGCGAGAGCAGCGTGGCGCCGCCGTCGTTGAGGATGACACGCAGTTGCGCGTCCATGCCCCTCGCTGAACAGGCGGACTCGATTACGTCGCCGAGGTCTTGCCCCATGAGACCTTCCGCAGCGAGAAAACCCTTCCCCATGCCATGGATACGGCCGCCTTTTAATGATGTTTGTCTTTGCGGGGGAGGTTAGTTTCTCAGGTGTGTGTAAGTAGTGCACCAAAGACTTACTCGATGGGAAAGCTCCAAGCCAGCGCCATGGGCATGGGCCGTGAAGGGTCCTGTCCGTCTTGTGACACCATGTCCCATATCCTCTCAGCCATCCAATCGAAGAAGGCCATGCCCTCCAGATTTCTGATGTCATTGTCGATCTTGAACGAACTCATCCGCACGATCTCGCTCTCACTCCCCTTGGCATCTCGGCCCCGCAGCTCTACCAATGCGATACGCAGTGTCGATCCTCCGACATCCACCGCCAGGTACTGACCGATTTCGTGTCCGCCGGGGAGCTGATGGTTATAGGAGGGCAGCATGCAGGCCATGCTCGTTTGCAGCTTGTCCCTGAACTGGGCCTTCAGTGCGTTAGATAAGTCAAGTAGGCCATTGCCGAGTAGAGGGCCCAGGAGCAGGTCTTCGGCCTCCTTCAGAAACTCCTCAACGTTTCGTGATGATGATACCGTCGCGGGCTTGGAGCACTCGACTGTTGATCTCGTCTGTTTCCCGGAAACGGACTGAGGGGTGATCCAGAAGGCTATGAGGGCCTGTATCAGAGACTTGCCCCGGAGCAGCTGCTTGACGACAGCGGCCAGGAAGGTTTTCGGAAACGTGGTCATGGCAGGAGAATACTGCTGCATGGCATAAGGAAAGGTGTCGAACGGGTGAGCTGTGGACGATGCTGGACCATCTAGCTGACGAGATGTTGAACTGTAAATAAACGGAACTGGGCACGAGCCATGTCACCCACAGACAAGCCCGGCGAAATGGATGAGTGAGATGCGTGAGAAGGAGGAGGAAGAGGAGGGTCGCAAAGATGTCGTAAACAACGTTTAAACGGGAGGCCCCACGGCGGACTGGTTGCGGATCGACAGGCACAATCCGAGGAAGGGTGAATGGGACTTGTTGGTGTGCACCGCACGGAGCAAGAATGAAACCTGCCGGGTGGTCGTTCGACTGCTCGGGGTTGGTGTATGCTGGGGACGTCGTATTCAACGGGGCCGGCAGTAGGATGAACAACAAGCTGAAGAGACGAAAGGGCGATGGCGACAACGGCCGACGGCCAGTGAGTTGCCGAGCAGAGCAACACCTGTGTCTAGGGTGAGGAGGAGGTGCAGTGCCAGCTGGAGGCGAAACCATGTGCTGCTGGACAAGGTGAGAGCGGGAATGGCCGAAGGAGCTTCTCTCTTCAACGTCGCACAGGCGATGGGGCGACACACCGTAATCCCGCTACCAGGTTCATCTGGCCTAGTCCAGTCCAGGCTCGATGCTCCAGTCCACTTCACTTGGGGGCCGGATGCTCGTGTTGATGCATGGATGGACAAAACGGGGGTTGGAGGAAGGATGGCGACGGGCTGGAGATGGTTACTGAGAACGAGAAGAGCTGCGAACCCCAGTAAACGGAGACGGGAAACCGAACGCGTGCAACAATCGACTGACAGAGTGGATTGGCGAGGCTTCTCACCGCAAAGTGCCGGACAAAGACAGCCCACTTACGGGCAACTGATGGAGAGGTTGAGACGGAAGATGGGAGGAGTAGTGCACCGAAACAACGAGACGCGCTGGTTCGACGCCTTCAAACAGCCACTATTCCTGTCCCAAGGCACCCTGAACTGGGCTTAACCTGCCCACTGGGTTTGGCCGTGACTAGGGCCTCGGGACACCAAACACGATGGGGCAATGATTGTTGTGGTTTAACCTGTCCGAGGTGAGATGGGATGGATGGGGAAATGAAATTGCCCCTCCAGTTGTAACGTTGCCTTTGATAGACCCCCTCATGCTCTGTGAGAAGCAGAGAGTGGGTGGCTGACCTGGGCCAAATCAGATGAAAACGGATTGGGTGCAGAGTTGACCACTCAAGTCCCGGGGCGTCGGCGCTTTCGGGTCCACGCAGGATCACCCCGGCGCCGAAGGGTTCTGGCCCCCCACTTTCTGGGTGGAAACCGTTAAAGATCCACTGCCAAAGTGACATGCAACAACCAACAGCGGAGTCTCAAGAGACTCGAGAGAGCCAGAAGGAAACATACCGCCGCAACGACACATGTGCTAGGACCAGGGGTTTCCCGAATGAAGACGCCTTCCATCTCGATGATTCCTGTCGCGCCTGCCAGCCTGAAGATGAATCTAATCAATCTGCTTCCTGTTTAGCCCATCCGTTGATGCCGAATCATCAACGTGATCCCATGCCTCTTGATAGCCCCCTTCGACAGCTTGCGACCGTGGCGGACGTTCGACTGACATGGCCAGAAACCCATCCTCATGCTACCAGCACGAGCCGTTCAATATGTACTCCTCCGGACCATCCAGCCGGCTGAGAGCGGGCACCCCATGCCCGTTACGTTGGATCGCTTGACTTCGGACCCCCCTCCATGTGCTATGTATCTGTTGCATGCAAAGCACAGGACTCTCCCCCCATGCAGTAGTAACAAGCAGCCGCCAGATCGCAAAACCAGGGACTCGGCTTCACGTCACGGACGTTTGGTGGCCCCTCCTCCGCCGCCGCCGCCCATACCGACGACAGACGATCACCTTTGCCACCCGTGCGTCGCGTCGCGAACTTTGCTGATATCGGAACCTCTCCACACAGTACGGTAGCTAAGCGGCGCCCCTCCCTCTCTGGAGAGCCTCCCCCGCGGGCAGGCATGGCTTATCGTCCCGGCCGCATGGCTCCTTCAACACCACCACTGCCTTGGACAGTCATGCCGACCCTTGCCTGGGGACTTGGGGCCATGGCGAGTCAAAATCGCGGATGACGATGACCATCGAATCGAACGGGGCGACCAAGTGCTGGTCTTTACCCAACACTCTCTCATTTGCAGAGGATTGATGACCCCATCATCAACCGCCCACTCCGCAGGCCACATGAGTCGGAGCCTCGCCGTCCAATCCTTGGAACCAGGTGACTCGACCGACGCCTGCAACTGGCAACGTTGATGATAATGTCCCCTCCCCGGCGGTTGTGGGACGCTTGCCCCGGTGGTGGGACTTTTCCCTCCTCAAACACCGGCGATGGCAGTGACGTTCCATCCCCCTCCACCTCCGAGGAGGGGTTTGATGAAATCTTCAGCAGACTTTGGGGCTGAATCCCACAGGTCTGTGATGTCAGGGCGCCTGCGACGAAGGGAACCCCCTCGAAGGTAGGGGAAGCCGCAAAACCTTCGGCCCGCCGCCCTTCAATACTGTCGCCCCTCATAAGCAGGGCCCCTTCAGCTTTGCCCCCCTCGTATCTTGCTCCTTCTCGAAGTCGAAAAGCTATTTGCAAAGCCTAAGCTCATCATCGTCATCTGCCGCCTTCACCGACTACCCCTTCTTGTATCGTTACAACCTACACTAGTCCACATTTGTAGAAATACCACACGATGAGGCTGATTATCCGCGACGACGCCGACGCCGCCAGCGCGTACGTAGCAAACTACGTCGTTGACCGGATCAAGCACTTCAACCCTACCCCAGCTCACCCGTTCGTGCTTGGTCTGCCGACAGGAAGCAGTCCCCTGGGGGTGTATAAGATCCTTGTTCGGAAGTACAAGGCTGGAGAGGTAGGACCCCATCCCTACGTGGTGGAGGCTGGTGACTTACAGCTTATACCCACAGATCTCATTTGAAAATGTCATCACCTTCAACATGGTATGTGAGCTCTCCTACCAACCAGCCCCGTACCGTATCCCGCCGCGACCTTGTCTGACGATGAACAGGACGAGTACGTCGGCATCCCTCGGGACCACCCAGAGAGCTACCACTCCTTCATGTGGAAGCACCTCTTCTCCCACGTGAACATCCATCCCAACAACGTCAACATTCTCAACGGCAACGCCCCCAACCTGGAGGCCGAGTGCGTCGCCTACGAGGCCAAGATCAAGGCCGTTGGCGGTATCGACCTCTTCCTCGCGGGCATCGGCGAGGACGGCCACATCGCCTTCAACGAGCCCGGCTCCAGCCTCGCCTCGCGGACGCGCGTAAAGACCCTCGCCTACGACACCATCCTCGCCAACTCGCGCTTCTTCGACAACGACGTTGACAAGGTCCCCAAGCTCGCCCTGACCGTCGGCGTGCAGACCGTCCTCGAGGCGAGGGAGGTGGTCGCCATCATCTTGGGCGCCAAGAAGGCGCTCGCCCTGCAGAGGTGCATCGAGCAAGGCGTGAACCACATGTGGACGCTCTCCAGCCTGCAGCTGCACCCTCACCCCATGATCGTTGTGGACGAGGACGCGACCCTAGAGTTGCAGGTCAAGACAGTCAAGGTGAGACTTCTCTCCCCGACACGGTGGGCCCAACAAAGCAACGCTAACCGGGTGGGCACAGTACTTCAAGAGCATCGAAAAGGTTGCCAGGGAACAAGGCTTCGAACAGATCCTCCCTTCCAAGATCCGCACCGGTCCCGGCCCCGTACCGGTGACGGTCGTCGACGAGGTCGAGACCCCCACGATCCTACACCCGCAACCCACAACCTCCCGTCTGCTGCGCGCCTCCCCGGCGACGGAATACCCCGTCCGCTCTACGTCGCCCGACATCGAACTCGTCTTCGAGAGCATGGCGTCACGCACCAAGTCGCCCACGGAGCAGCAGCTCCGCGCCGTCACGCCGGACCTCGTCACCGACAGGATGGCCACGCGGATCCCCGAGCCCGCGCTGGCGGGCCGTCTGACGCCGAATCCCGAGCAGCAGCAGTCCAGGTCCGTGACCCCCGACCTGGTTCCGGACCGCATGGCTTCGCGGATCCCGGAGCCGGCGCTTGCGCGGCGGTTGACGCCGAACCCGGAGCAGCAGATGATGTCGAGAGTGAATGCCGTTGGGGCTTGACCGAGAGTGCGGGCGTAGGATTCCGGAGTTCTTGGGTTTGTGAGCATATTGGTACCGTTGCATTTCCGTCACTCGCTAGACGCAACGCGGTGTCTTTTTTTTTTGTTTTTTGTGGAATCTGCATTGCGGTGGGTTTTTGAGAAGAGGTCGATATCAGATTGTAGCATAGTAGACTACGGCCGAAATAAAAGGGGCGCATGAGATTCGTACTCGACGAGACGTCGGTGGCATTGAAAAGGGGTTAACGCGTCCGCGCGGACGACGACGTGGACAAGAGGCGGAGCAGGTCTCGCCGTGTAGATTAAAGATTTCCAACACCATGTAGACATGACTTGCAATAAACTTTGCATCCAAGTTGTATGAGTGGTGTGACATTATGTGATTGGCCATATGCAACTGCGCTTGTACCGTGCCCAACTGATCATGCGTGTTTTGCGGTCAACAGACGCAGGTGCAAGTCCAGCTCCAACGGGAGCCGGACGGACTTTGATATTCTTCACTTTTGAGTAACTTCATCACCTAGACTCGGGTATAACCAGTTGTGCCGGCTCGTTCGCAGACCCATTTCCCATTTGGCCTCCATTCCCCCCTCTCCTGCCCTGGTTGCCTGTCGAACGTCAAGCGGATGTGCCATTATCATACAATACACACCAATACAAAAAAAAATTGAAACTCCCAAGAAAAGCAACAACGGATATATGGCTTCGTCAATTCATTCAGAATAGCCCCATGAGTTCCGACCGTGATACAAATGCAGGAGTTCAGCGTGTCGTCTCCAAGTCTAGATGCAGATGGAATGCCAAGCATAGATGACGTTCAAGATTCGGCGGTGAAATACCGCTTCGCTTTGCTCCGCAGTTGCTGCGCCTTGATCTCTGGCGGTACGATGGTGTGGTGGACGACGTGAGGCCGGTAGATTGCTTCAACCGGTGGCATCCTATTATTGTTTGGTTAGCAAGAGGCCACAGAAAGGGGCCATAGGAAACCTTACCAGTCATCCACGCTAAGAGGAAAATATTCATAGAGCAAGTCGTCCTCTTCCTTGGGGCTCTGGCTCGGATTGTGCCCCGTAGGCGCCGTGGACTTGGTGAACTGCGGGCTCTGCACGTCCGAATTGGACCTGTTGGGGCTCCTCTCGTCTTCCGAGAGAGAGAGGTTGATGGGGCCTGATATTCCAGCCCGCGGTGCCGAGCCTGACGTCGATGATCTGGCCAGCGATCTTGATGGTTCTGATGACCAGGCCGGTATAGGAGGCCGGTTAATCCCCGGTGACATGGCCATTTTCTTCGCGGGAGGCGGACCCCCGCTCGGTTCCCGGTACATTTGTGGCGGTGCCCAGTCCGCTGGTTGTTGGACGTTGCCCAGGGACTGGTATTTCAGTACAGGCGTCGGGGCGCCGTTGTTGCTGTTGTCTTTGATGGGCGTTGCGGAAGCGTCGCTGTTGCTTCTCCCTCCCAGCTTCTTATCTCCGCCGGTCAAGGGTATGTCCTTCCGGCTGTCGAAGTTTCGTGGGCTGCGCCCTCTCACGATAACAGGTCCAGAGTGCACCTCGGCGACCGTCACGTACTCGCCGTTTTGTTGCTTGCCAAGGAGACTGATTTGCACCAGGTAATGCTGCTGCAGGCCTTTCCTCCTTCCGTTGTTCGCTGTAGCGTGCTTGAACTGCAATCTCTTCCACGACAATGGCAAAGATACCCTGTTCGCATCTACTTCTTGTCCATTCTCGAGGTCCAAAACGACATTAGGCGGCCCGCCAGTAGACTTGGGTTCCTCCGCGCCTATCGGATGGGCGCTCTTCCACGGTATCGAGATAATCTCCGTCGCCTTACCCTCGATGGACTCGATCGCCGTTATGGAAGCCGCCAGTTCGAACACGGGTATTTGTCGGCCTTGTTCGTCCACAACGTGCGTGACGTGTCGAGGCAGCGTGACTTGCCCGGTGCACTGCCACAGGTTCCTCCGATAGCAGGTCAGCTCGAGCGGTCTGCCGTTATTCTCGGCACCAAAGACGTCCTCGGCCACGAAGAACATGCCGTACAATTCGGCCGACATGTTGGGTTCCACATGTTTGCCCGTCCCGTCGACGAGCGTAGCTTTTAGTGACGGCGCCGAAAAGCCCAGGAGTTTGTTGTCCAGCTCCTGTGTGGGCGAATCTTGGTTGAACTCCTCGGGTGCGGGTTGAACCTCGTATTGGCGATTCGAGTATGCGAACGGGTCTTCAAAGCCCGCGGCGGAGAAGTCTTGGAAGTCGTAGGTCGGCGTGAACGGTATGGTAGGGAAAGCGCTGTTCACAGTATCCCTAGAGCAGCGAGAAGGATCAAGATTAGCTAAACTGACTTTCATCCCATGGTTGCGATAAGCTGACTGGCAGAGAGCTGCCCCCAAGTCATGTTTCTGCAGCCTCGTATGTTACCGGGCGATACACTTACAACAGAGAGTCATCGAACATGGAAGCATCTATCCCGTCGACCACGGCGCTGTTCAGAGCAATGCCATCGCCGGGTGTCGCGCCAGACGACATTGAGTGAAACGCAGCCATGGCATGGTAGGACTACTGTCGCAAGGGCCGGCCGACGATGCGCAAGCTACGCCTCGTGCTGTCGCGAGGTGAAAAGCGGCTGTTGGCGGCCCAAGAATGTATGCGGACGACTCTGCTCTGTCAAGTGAGGGGACGGCCGCAACCACTCAAATTCCGGCACAAAGCAAGTCGAATCGAGAAGTTGGAGCTGGCCTTAACGAATGTCTTGTCCGAGCGAAGATGGATGGAAATGCAAAAGCGGAGGGATCTCTTTGGAGAGGAGCGAGAGTGGAGAGACACTGTGGACCAACACAGCGAGAGAGAGAGAGCCGGGCACCTGCACCCACCCCTATCAGGAAGCTAAATTACCGTCATTGGCTGGTAGGGGGTTATCGACGGCCACAAGTGCTGCCGCACTGTGGAGGCAGTAGGGAGGCTGGCCAAATGCGAGGCATCCCGACGGGCTGGGGATAAGGAGCATTGGCGCTTGATGGCACCGAGATGCGGGGATTCAGGGATGAGCCGGCAGGGCTAATTGTGGGCCAATGACACTGATGACACAGTCTTCATTGGTTTCCTCACTGTACAAATGCAACTCTCGCCTCGGTGCACTGTCCAACCTCGACTTGGAAATGTTTCTGTCTCAAAGCCGAAGGTCGGCGTCTATAACCTAACTCGACGTCGTACAACCATGCTCTTGAACGGATCTGCGAACTCGGACCGAAGAGAAAAAGTGAGGATCTAGACCATGCTGTGTTTGTTGCTTTCACCCTCTAATCTTACAGCCGCCTGCAGCCCGTATTTGAAATGTTGTCTGCTCATCCATTTACGACAAAGTTCGGATGGCAGTTCTATGCGTGTATTATCTACTGTAGGGTCTGGCCCTGCTCTTGAGTTCTCCTCTTACGATAGTCCAAGAGTTTTTCTTGACTCATGCAGTCCGGCATCTTACGGAGTAATCGGCGACTGGCCCTCCTTCCGGCTCGTCACCAACGCTCCGGCTTTCCAAACCTCGTCCACAACCAACTGAGTGGCGCCGTCTCTCACTTCCTCGGAAAAGATGACCAAATCGGCATCGGCTCCATCTTCCAGAGAGCCTTTCACGCCTTGAAGACCGAGCATCGCTGCGGGCGTGGCAGTCACGGCTTTCAGAGCCTTGGGGATGCCCGTGCCGGACCATCGGAGGAAGTTGTTCACGCATTCCATCAGGGTGACGGCACTATCGGCTGTTAGTTTCGATCCGTCCTCTTGAAGTCGGCGTCGACTCACCTTCCAGCAATGGTATTGGTCCCCTCCAGCAACAGCGTAGAGCCAACCTTGATGATGTTGTTCACATCCTGGCCGTTAGTCCATTGATATGAACCATCTGCTAGGCCCATCATGTGCATCGCGTCCGTCACCAAGATGAAGCCGTCGGGGTGGGCGTTGAATGCAATCTTGATCGTTGTCGGATGGAGATGAATGCCGTCGGAAATGATACCAAAGTACGGCCTGGTCAAGCTCTCGGCAATACCCAAAACACCAAAGACGCCGGGGTTGCGGTGGTGAAGAGGCCGCATGGCGTTGAAGAGATGAGTAATCATCGTGGCTCCCGCAGCCACTGCGGCTGATGCTTCTTCGTAGGTTGCCTCTGAGTGACCAATGGAGTAAATAATGCCCCTTTCCCGCAGCTCGGGAATGATCTTGGTCATGCTGCCCCTTTCCGGCGCCGCCGTAATCATCTTGATTGGGATTGTGCCCCCATTAGCGGTTGGCTCAATGTTCTCAGCACCGTAGCACTCCTTTAAATCATCAAACGTTTCTGCTTCTTGCAAGACATCGACGTTGTGGATGCCGTTCTTGGTAGGGTTGAGGAAGGGCCCCTCAACGTGGGCCCCCAAAGATTCGGCGCCATCGTGAGCGGCTTGTGAGCCTCCGGACGGCCCAAGATAAGGAAGTGCCTGTAGCACCATCTTAGCATTCCTCAACTTACTAACAATGCTCATGGAGACTTACATTCTGGTAGAGTTCGGGTCTCTGGCTGGTGAGCGTTGGGACGTAGGATGTGACGCCTGTGGCCACGAGCTTTTTGTTGAGCTCGCGGACCTTCTTGCCATACTGCGTCATGTCCTCAAGCAGTGTGGAAAAGTTGAAGCCAAAAGCACCGTTGAGTTGGCAGTCGATCAAGCCAGGAGAGACGATGCGGCCGCCCAGGTTGATGGTTTCATCTGGAAGACAGAGGTCGTCGAAAAACGCCGCCTGGCTGTGAATAATCTTGCCCGTGATGGAACTGACCCAGATGTCCTCCTGCACCAGGGAATCGCCCTTCACAAGGCGACAGTTTGTGAGTTTAGTAATGCCATTCTTTGGCGTCTTGATCTTGGGAATGGCGATAGGCATCTTGTCAAACCGGGTGATGGGTGCTGATTGGCTTCTGGGTTGATGGGGGGTTGAGTGTTGGGTTGATCTTCAATATCGGCGCCATGAACAAAGACGAAACAAAGTGGCAGTGAGGGACTGAGTTGAGTATTATTGACCCGAGGCGCTGAGTCTGCAGCAGCTGTGACCGGAGCGGCGAAAGCCAATAGTGCCGGCATGGCCCGGCTTGCATGGAAGTCTCATGGCCTTCCATAGCATTGGCACATCGTCATCGCCCCTCACAGTCGCAACGGGATAGCCACCACACATGGTGGTATGAGATAGGACGGAGACGGGTGCGTGTGTGTGTGTGTGTGTTTAGCACCGGCATCAAACGTGTCTTTGGGGAGTGGGGGACAGCCAGGTCCGATGGCACCGGCGACCGTTGCACCGCCATGTTGCCTCTTTGTGTGTTGTGTCCCCCTCGAGTCAGAGAAACTACTTGACCAACGGCTGGTCCACATGGCAGAAGGCATTCGTTCCTAGAGCTCTGTTTCACTCCCACGCACCCAAGCACCCGGCGCAACGCATCACCCACTGCTTCCAGATTCCAGGATCGGAGGGAGAGCCCCACATTGTATCAGGCGCCATCGGTGTACGGTTGACGTTGGAAAACCTCGAAGGACGAGCGTCCGGCGTGTGTGGGTGGGAGACACCGGCTTGGTTTGGAAGGAACAAAAAGAAGGTTTGACGTGGTGAGGCTCCATGTAACGTTCCGTTGTCGAGGCCGATGGGCAGAGACGCTAACATCAGAAATGGAGCTTGGTCGCCCAGTACGTACCCGCCGAGCACACGTCCCAGCCGGGCACAGACATTGGCCCCAATCGCCCCACACCCCAAGTGCCCGCCTGTCGAGATAACGGCGCGGACGTCCAAGGGCTCTCGACCAATCGAACCCCCGCCCCCGCTGTCCTCCGCCCCAGCCAATGATCGCCGGCCGTGGCTGGTGCAGCAGCCCACCACACATGGCGTCCCAGTCGACCTCCACGTCCTCGCAGGCGTTCCTACACGTCCCGCGCGACGGCTCCGGGTCACATCCGTCCAGCAACCGGGAATCAACGTCAACATCCACGTCCGAGAAGGGTCGCCGTTACCTCTCCCCCTTGAAGACACGCTACCTCGAGAGGTACTATGCCCGTCAAAACGTGACAGCTCGTAGACCACCAGCCATGGCCCAGCTCAACATGGAGCTCGACCCACTATGGCAGGACCTCGATTGGTACGTTGATTCTCTCCTTCGACCCGCCCTCCACCATCCCATCTCAAATCGCCTTCCTCCCCCTGGTCTTGTCGCAGCTCTCATTACGGCATCGTGTCGGGGGGTGGTGCAAGTCATTCGACCATACTCCGATTCGCTAGCTGACATGCCGTGCTGTTGCGCCGTACAGGGCCATTGGCCAGATGCTCATCATGGGCTGGGACGGCACCGAGGTGACGCCCCAGATCCGCTCCCTCATCAGGGACCATCATCTTGGAACCATCATCTTAACCGCGAAAAACCTTAAATGTTGGTAAACCTTGTTGTCTCCGACTGTCTTGTTGGAACAACAGGTTGTCGATCCCTACTGACAGTGCATAGCTGCTCAAGAAACGGCCAAGTTGGTCAAAGAGCTCCAGACGATTGCTCACCAGGCTGGTCATCCCAAGCCGCTGCTGATCGCTCTGGACCAAGAGAATGGAGGCGTCAACAGTCTCTTCGATGAAGACTACGTGTGCCAGTTCCCTAGTGCCATGGGCGTGGCGGCCACAGGGCGAGTCGAATTAGCCTATGAAGTGTCAAAGGCCACTGCAACCGAGGTTGGGGCGTGTGGCATCAACTTTATGCTCGGCCCTGTCCTGGATGTCCTCTCGAACGCCCGGTACCAGCCCGTTGGAGTCCGCGCCACCGGAGACGACCCCCAAGAGGTCTCTCAGTACGGCATCGCCGCCATCAACGGTATTCGCGACGCCGGTCTTGCCTGCTGCGGGAAGCACTTCCCGTCGTATGGGAACCTCGACTTCCTGGGATCCAGCCTAGACGTCCCAATCATCACTCAGACGCTGGAGGAGCTGAGTCTGAGTGCGCTGGTCCCCTTCCGCAATGCCATCGCCACGGGCAAGCTCGACGCCATGTTCGTGGGGGGATGTGGTATCTCGAACCCCTCCATGAACGTATCTCATGCATGCTTGTCCAACCAAGTTGTGGACGACCTTCTCCGTGAGGAGTTAGGGTTTGACGGTGTTGCCATCTCAGAGTGTCTAGAAATGGAGTCACTTACCCACGAGCTCGGGGTCCAGAACGGAGTAGTCATGGCCGTTGAGGCCGGATGTGATCTGGTGCTACTGTGCCGAGCTTACGATGTACAGCTGGAAGCCATCAAGGGCCTCAAATTGGGTGTTGAGAATGGCATCTTCACCAAGGAGCGGATCTACACCTCATTGAAGCGTGTGTTACGGCTGAAGGACACCTGCACGTCTTGGCAGACGGCACTCAACCCACCTGGAATATCTCTCCTCTCTAAGCTACATCCGTCACACATGGCGCTGTCCAGGAAAGCATATGACGATTCAATAACAGTAATCAGGGACAAGGAGAAACTTTTGCCCTTGTCGGACTCGATGCATCAGGAGGAAGAGTTGTTGCTTCTCACACCGCTGGTCAAGCCGTTACCAGCCTCAAGCTTGACAAAGAGCATTCTCCAGGCCAAGGATGCGCAAGGACTAGCTCCCACACCTCACGATAAATGGCTTCACCGAGAGAAGGGGGCCATAATGAGTGGAGAGGGCGTATTCAGGGAGTTTGGACGTTCCCTAGCACGATCTCGTCACGGGAAGCTCCTTCATACGAGCTACACAGCAAATGGAGTTAGGCCAGGTATGTCATTCCCCTTTGAACGCGGGGCATCCAGCCGACTGAAACACCTTAGTCCACGAGAACCTCATCCATAGAGCATCCTGCATTATCATCGTCACTGCGGATGCCAACAGGAACCTGTACCAAGCTGGCTTCACGAAACATGTAGAGATGATGTGCTCAATGTTACGAACGCGCGGCCAAAAGAAGTCAGTCATCGTCGTAGCCGTGAGCTCTCCATATGACTTCGCCATGGACAAGTCGATCGGCACCTACATCTGCACCTTTGACTTCACAGAAACCGCAATGCATGCACTGGTACGGGCTCTCTGTGGCTACATTGTGCCAAAGGGAACCCTGCCAGGAACGCTGCGGAAGAGCAAGAAGGTACTCAAGTCACGCCAGCACTGGATTGTTGAAGAGTATGATCGCCACCGCGACGGGCATGGGCTCGAAGAGCTCACCAAAGCTGTTGCCCGGGCCAACATAGTTGATCTGGGCCACTTGGAGTCGATGCCTGCGGCGAGCTTCGAGCTGTTCAACCAAAACATCGAAGAGGCACATTTCGTCGTCAGAAACAGCAGCACACACGCCCTATACGGTTTTGCCGCCACCTATTTCGTAGACGGAATCGGTATTCTGGGAGCCATCCTCGTGGACCCTTCCAAGCGCAATGTCTCGGTCGGACGATCTCTCCACCGCCGAGCGTTGCGGTATCTCATCGGCAAGCGAGGTGTCAAAAAGCTACAGCTTGGAACCTCGTTCCCAGGCGTGTTCTTGGGCATCCCCATCGATGAGGGCGGTGTCAAGAGCTGGTTCGCCAACAACGGCTGGGATGTCCAGTTCCCCAAACGGTTAACCAACCTGATTATCAATGACCTGAGCAGCTGGAGCATACCCGAGGGCTTGCTGCAAAGTATCCAGCGAGCCAACCTGAGCTTCGATCTGATACATGGCCTGGACAATGCCGAAAGCGTTCTCAGCCACGTTGGCAGCTGCGCGAACCCCGAGGTTTTGGAGTTGTACAAATGCGCCTTGCAGGAAACAAAGGCTTGCGGTATAGTGCGGGCAAAAGGACCAGGCGATACGCTGCTCGGAACTATCATCATCTGCAGACCAGGCAGCCCGCTGTCAACCTTCGTGCCCCCGCTGCTCTCGAACATGGATGAGGGGATCGGGGGTGTCCTTGCGCCGGTCGTACATCCGGGGTCGCAGGATGTCTTGGTCCTTCAGGGGCTGACTCTAATGGGTGTCCGGCAGAACAAGGCACACAAGTCAGCGAAGACTGTACTCAGCTGGGTAAGCTTTGCCGCTGCGGTGGAAATGCCAAGGCTAACAGCGTGTAGGTGCAAGACGACTCTTACGAACAAGTCATGGCAATGGGATTTGAGATTTTGCAGGCATACGAGGAACTTACGACTGCACCGGATAACGTGAGTGTTGCGGCCCTTGAGGTGTTGGGTAGAAAGCTAACCAAGACCCCATCTTAGTGGACTGATTTGAACTAGCACTCTCGTTGATATACCTTGGGAGGCTCAGAGCGTGGTATACCCTTTGGTTTCCTGCTTCATCGGGATTATCTTGCAGGCCGGACGGCCATTGTCGTTTTGAACTTGGAAAGGTCTGTCAGTTTATGTACCGCATTTAAAAGCCGTTTGTGTCTTGGATATACAGCCTTCAGTTTACAGGCGTCGATGGAGCCTGATGAGACTTGGCAGTGGAAAACGACAGAAGCGAGCGAACACTTGATGCTTGATAGATGCGAGAGACCCTTGAAGTTGCATCGCATAGTCACACTCCGAGACCCAGGCCCCGAGGCCCTTAGGTAGCCTCCCCTGTGTCGGCATGCGGTGCCGGCGTGGGACTGGCAAACTGTGAATCCTGCGTCGTGGTCAGGATCCTCTGCCTCGTCTATCTGCTTTGACCTGCGGTAGTATCCAGACGGCTGGTTCTTCCGCCGTTGCATCCGTATGTTGTAGCCTGAATAGCGGTCCTGGATTAAGATTGCCGGCGAAGATACTTCCAATGGGTTTTCAGTCAGGAAGTAGAATGGGCCGCTTCATCCGTAGCTTCAAGGCTTCATCTACCGAGTCCCTATCACCTACTACTACACTGACTGCGTGCGTCTCATTTCCGGCACTCTGAGGAAGTATATTAAGGGGTTCCCAACGTTCTGCGGGTCTACGAGGCCTGAATGGGAAATGCAACTCTGCAGTACAAAGAGGTTCCGAAATGTTCTGGTCTAGGAAAAGCCGCCCGGGCCTGTCAACCTAACCGAGTGTTTCCGCTCTCATTGTCTCTCACCTTGCCCACCCCACATCCGGGGAAACCCTGGAATGGCGAGAGCCGAGATTTGGAGAAGATGAATGGGTGTGAAGCGTAGCATAGTACGTACTGCCATGGTACTGGATCTCAGTCCGCAGCTTACGCAAGGGGGCATATACACCCAAGCAAAGGTGGCCGGGTCAAAAAGGCTTGACGACCCCGTGGTCTTGCACGAGATGTGAAGCCGGCATTAGCAGAACGACTGGAGGCGCATCGCCGTTGCGTAGCGGCGGCATTGGGCTTCTGTGAATGGTCACCGCTCAGGATCTGGGGCCCAGTGAGGGGTAGACGAAGCCAAGGGTGCGGAAGGGAGTGGAGATGAATCGTTCGTGGTTCGCGGGGAAACTCTGGCCGACTGGGGGTGGACCTGGATCCGCGAGCAACGAAAATATGGGGATCACCGCCTTGAAGATCGCGAGGCATTTGGAGAATGAGGAGTTTGTAGCCTGTGTACCTGATCACGACTAGCGAATACGTGGTGAGACCACAAGTGAGGCCACGAGAGAGCCTGCATCATGGGGGGATGTGGTGAGGGGTCCGGTCACTTCGTGGCCGAGGACCATGACGCGGGGTACTGCTTCGACGGCGCTGCGCTGCAGTGGGTTGCGAATCTGGGAATAGCCGACTATCCGACAGGTCCCAGTTGGCTGGACTTTGCGCTGGGACGGGCCGGAACACGTTTGGCGAAGGACGGTGATAGAAAGACACGATGACGTCGGGGGAATACGATAAACTTTGCCAATGCTGGCTTAAGTACCCTTGAAGGAAACCCGGTTCTAAGCCATCTAACCCTAGATATGCAGATAGCCTCATAGATTCATGAACATGTCACACCGCACGCACGCAACAACCGGCGCCAACCCCTTAAAGCTCCGTGACGTTGAAGTCGCCCTTCAGGATGGCGGTGTCCTTGAGCTTGCCATCCTCGCCAACCTCCAAAACGCCAACCTCCTGGCCCTCGCTGTCGACGATCGTTGCCCTGGAGCCCTCTTTGACCCGGTACAGCCTGACCTCGACGTCCTGAGCGTAGTCGTACACGGCGCCGACGGCCTTTTCGCTGCCCAGGACGAGGACCGTGTTCTCGCGCACGTAGAGCGGCAGCGAGCCAAAGCCGTGCGTCTCCTTGAACCACCCCGGCCCATCGCGGGCCTCGCCCGAGAAGAAGGAGGTCCACCGCCCCTTGGGCAGGTAGAACTCCACCTCGCCCGACTCCTCAAAGATCGGGGCCGCCAGGATGCTGGGCCCCAGCATGAACTGGCGGTCGAGGTACCAGGACGTCGGGTCCTCGGGGAACTCGATGCACATGGCGCGCAGGGACAGGGGGATCCCTTGCTCCACGGCGGCCTGCGCCTCGGAGAAGATGTACGGCATCAGGCGCGACTTGAGCGCCGTCCACTTGGCCAGCGTGCGCGAGCAGCCCTCGTCGCTGGCGTCGTCGTCGTCAATGACCCACGGCACGCGGTACGAGCTGCTGCCGTGCAGCCTGCTGTGGCTGCAGAGCAGACCCATGGCCACCCAGCGCTTGTAGATCCAGGGCGGCGGATAGCCCTCGAAGCCGCCAATGTCGCAGCTCCAGAAGGAGAAGCCGCTGAGGCCCAGACCAAGGCCGCCGCGGATCGACTCGGCCATGGCCTCGGGCGTGGACTCGCAGTCGCCACCCCACTGCAGGGGGAACCGCTGGGTGCCGGCGCAGGCGGCTCTGGCGAACAAGACGGCCTCATTCCGGCCGTAGCGCTTCTGGAGCGCCTCGTAGACGACCTTGTTATAGACAAAGGCATAGTAGTTGTGCATCTTGACGGGGTCTACCGTCTTGTCGTGCCATTCGACGTCGAGCGTGGGGACCCGCTCGCCAAAGTCCGTCTTGATAGAGTCGACGCCCTGGTCGAAGAGCGTGTTAAGCTTGTCCTCGTACCACTGGCACGCCTCGGGGTTGGTGAAGTCGACCAGGCCCATGCCGGCTTGCCAGAGGTCCCACTGCCAGACGTCGCCGTTCTTGCGCTTCACGAGGTAGCCCTTCTCGGCGGCCTCCTTGAACGCCTCGCCGTGCTGCGCGATGTAAGGGTTGATCCACACGCAGACCTTTTTGCAGAGGCCCGACTCCTTGAGGCGGGCGATCTGCGCCTTGGGGTCGGGGAAGCGCTCCGAGTCGAAGACGAAGTCGGTCCACGTGAAGGCCTTCATCCAGAAGCAGTCGTAGTGGAAGACGTCGACGGGCGAGCCGCGGGCCTTCATGCCCTCGAGAAAGGTGTTGACCGTCTGCTCGTCATAGTTTGTCGTGAAGCTCGTCGTCAGCCAGAGGCCGAAGCTCCAGCTGGGCACCTTGCCCGCCTTGCCCGTGAGGGTGGTGTAGCGCTTCAGGATGTCCTTGGGTGTGGGGCCGTAGATGATGTACCACTTGAGCCTTTGGCCCTCGACCACGGTCTGCAGACGGTTGCAGCGCTCGCTTCCGATCTCGAGCTCCACCCTGCCGGGCGTATCGATGAAGACGCCGTATCCCTTGGAGCTAAGCCAGAAGGAGACGTTCTTGTAGGCCTGCTCGCTGGAGGTGCCGCCGTCGGCGTTCCACAGGGAAATGGACTGGCCGACCTTGTTGTAGGCGCCGAACCTCTCACCGAGGCCGTGGATGGTTTCTCCGACGCCGAGCGTGGTCTGGGTGAACATGTAGTGCTTGAAGTCGCGCATGTCCCCAGTCTGCATTGGCGTGCTTGGCGCAGGGTTGTATGCCAGGCCGACACTTCGGCTCCCAAGGGACGTCAGCCGCTGGGAGCCGTCGGTACTGTGGAACTGGATGTCAAAATCCGGGTGGATGGTCGCGGAAAGCGAGCCCGAGGATAAAGTCGTGCCCTTGTCGCCCTTTTGAATCTGCGCCTCGACTTCTGGCCTGCCGTCGGGGAACAGCTCAAAATGAGGACCCTTGTTGAGCGCGCCGGCCCAGTGAGTCGCCTCTACTGAGATGACGCCGTCAAACTCGGCCTTGATATCCTATCTTGGGCGTCAGCACTGAGTTTGTGAGGATTTGGGGGGGCTTGTCTCGCTGGCTGGATCTCCGACTTACAAGAGTAACGGTGCTCGCATTCAAGGTGTGGCCGCGGGTTTTGATTTTCCTCGTCGGGCACAGCAGACTGAGACCCTTTCCACCCTCGATCTCGGTGGTGTAGTAAACCTCCTCTGCGTACTCCGTCGCCGTGCCTTCGGCGGGCAGCCACATGCCATCGCGGAGGCGAACCATGATGAAGGTCGATCAAGAGGGTATCTTGCGCACAAACAGTCGACAAACGGAGATGGCAGGAGTCAAGACACGATTCAAGCCGGGAAACCGCTCAAGACCTGAGTGAAACTCGTCTCTTGTACGATAATGGCTTCGCAGTGAGAGCACGAGGGCTGCGGAGGATTACTCGGGGCAGAGAGGGCTCACACGGCAGAGTCCCGCTGTCGGGGCCACGGCCAGCGAATCCCGTCGTCGCAATCCCGCCGGTATCCGCAATGGAGTGAGCCTCGGCCACGAGGCCGCTGATTCATGTTTAGCCATTGGTTTCGCCCGATTGGTTCCGGGGCGCGGCCCGACAGAGCAGGATCGGGTGGGCTGGAGCGGGTTTGACGACAAGGCGAGAGACGGCACAGATAGTGAGCGAAGCGTGGACCTAGCGGCAGAGAGAGGGGGGGGGATTGGGCAGGGGAAGTGAGCAAAGAAAGACATCAGCAGGTCACCTCAACGCACCGCAGGCCACTCGTGGTTCTTGGAGAGATCGGGGGCCCATCTACCACTTCAATGTTGTGCCATTGGATTGCCGTTCGTGTGGGGTAACCTGCCGTCCCCGGCTCCCTTAGTGCAGCGTCGGTTTTGTTCTTCAACCGGACTGGTTGGATTTGAGCGGTTCTCGGGGTCCGGATCAGCTGGGACCGCAGGCGCTGTCATTGGTGGAAACCAGCCGGCCTGGGGTCCACCCGCCAAGCACCGGCTATTCGCTGGCCCTGCCCCACCGTCCGTCCCCCAAGCGAAAGACCCCCCGGTCGTTCTCCCGCAGATCTGGAGATGCGAGAGGAGCTTTCCCCAACTTTTTCCATCTCCAACTGACTTCCCCTCATGCAAAATCACCCATCACCACCAGCTTCACGAGCCGACATGCACATCGGAATGGCCTGCTGCAAGTCCAGCACCTAATTAGACGCTCGACAGCTCTGGGTCTGTCGTCAGTCCGCTCCTTTTGGCTCCCAACACCGCCACACCCTAGGTCTCTGGGAGGCCATGTGCAGGAACGGCCAGGGGTCCTCATGTCTGCCTGCCCAATGAATGCCGGACAAGACCGCTGCGAGAGCAAATTAGTAGTTACATCGGTCCAGATTTTGCCTTTCAGAGCCAAAGACTGGGGGGAGCAGTCATGGTCGATGCGGAGAAGTTGCTGTCCCTCGTCGGCTGTGTTCCCAATGTAATTACGTCTGTTTACTTTGAATCCTTGGCCCGTGGCATCATGTCGCTGCAAAGCTGGGTCGACGCAGCTACGCAAGCGAGAGCTGTATTAATACCCTCCGACGGCGCGCGTCATGTCCCAGAGTCGCGTTCTTCTTGATCTCTGGAGCTGTAGTCGAACCGTCACTTAGTGTTCCATCGACCGCATACCGGATCGCGGAACCATGAAGCTCTCTCTGACTTTGGCCTCTTCGCTGCTGGCCGCGGCCGTCGCCGCACAGAACGGCACCTACACGAACGGCACCTGCACGCCCATCTACAAGAACCCCAATGCCACCATTGACGACAGAGTGTCTGATCTCCTTAGGCGCATGACCATTGAGGAGAAGACTGCCCAATTGGTCCAGGCCGATATTCGTGACTACCTCAACCTGACCGATGGCCGCTTCAACCAGAGTGGCCTGACCTGGGTTGCTGAGAACAGAGCCAACTCCATCTGGACTGGTCTCTACACCAACCTTTCTACCGTTTCCTATGGAGCCAAGGTAGCCCAGGACTACCTGGTGCACAACACCACGCTGGGTGAGTTGGGACGCGCTCAATTGGATCGAGTAAGATGCTGAGACTCCTTAGGTATCCCGGCTTTCATCCAGAGCGAGGGAATCCACGGCTTTCTCGCCCTCAATGCCACCATCTTCAACTCGCCCATTGCCCACGGCTGCTCGTGGAACCCCGGATTGGTCGAGAAGATGGCCAGAGTCATTGCCATCGAGTCCAAGGCTCTCGGTGTCAACCAAATCTTTGCCCCCGTCGTCGATTTGGCTCGCGAGCTGAGATTCGGCCGTGTTGAAGAGACCTACGGCGAGGACCCCTTCTTGTATGTGCCATTGACTGCAGAAGCAAATAGCCCAGACTGACACTGTGTAGGGTCGGCGAGTACGGCTACCACTACACCAAAGGCCTTCAGGAAGAGGGCGTCTGCGCCATGGTGAAGCACTTCGCTGCCTTCGCTACCCCTGAGCAGGGTGTCAACACTGCTCCCGTTCACGGCGGCCCCAGAGAGCTTCGCACCACCTACCTTCCTGCGTTCAAGCGCGCCATCTTTGATGCCGACGCCTGGAGCATCATGTCTTCCTATAACTCCTACGACGGTATCCCGACTGTTGCCGACCACCACCTGTTGACCGAGATTCTCCGCGAGGAATGGGGCTACGAATACTACGTCATCGTAAGTTGATCCGATGTTAGCCTCGAGCTTGGTTAACGAGACCTAGTCCGACGCTGGTGGTACCGCTCGTCTGGCCAACGCTTTCTTCGTCTGCGGAGAGACCGACGATTCTTGCATCACCCTGAACGTACGTATCCTATCCATACTTTGGTCCATGGCAGCTTGCTCACATGAAATCAGGCCCTGCCTGCCGGCAATGACGTCGAAATGGGCGGTGGCCGCTACAGCTTCCAGTACATTCCCGAGCTCGTCGCCAACGGCACTCTGCCCGAGGACGTTGTCGATACCGCTGTTTCCCGTGTCCTTCGTGCCAAGTTCAAGTCCGGCATCTTCGAGCACCCCTACACCGGTGTCCCCGACGACCAGTTCTTTGACTACATCAACACCGAGGAGCACCGCAAGATTGCCCGCGACCTTGACGCCGAGAGTATCATTCTGCTCGAGAACCACAACGAGACCTTGCCCTTGAAGAAGGATGCCCATGTTGCCGTCATCGGCCCCATGGCTCACGGCTATGTCAACGTAAGCCAACCACTCGGGAAGACCGCAACGGAATGCTAACAGGACTCAGTACGGCGACTATGTCATCCACACCGCCATGGAGCGTGGTGTCACTCCCCTCGATGGTATCAGAGCCGCCAGTGAGGGCACCGTCACCTACGCCAAGGGTGCCGAGCGCTGGTCCAACGACGAGTCCGGCTTCCCCGAGGCCATCGCCGCTGCCGAGGCCGCCGACGTCGCCGTCGTCATTGTCGGAACCTGGTCTCGTGACCAAGACGAGCTTTGGGCCGGTCTGAACGCCACCACTGGTGAACACATTGATGTCCACGACTTCAAGCTTGTCGGCGCCATGGGCCGCCTTGTCAAGGCCGTCATCGACACCGGCAAGCCCACCGTCGTCATCTTCAGCTCCGGAAAGCCCATTACTGAGCCCTGGATCTCCGACGAGGCCGGTGCTCTGGTCCAGCTGTTCTATCAGGGAGAGGAAGGCGGCCACGCGTTGGCCGACATCCTGTACGGCAACGTTAACCCCTCCGGCAAACTCTCCGTCGCCTTCCCTTACGACGTCGGCACCACCCCCGTCTACTACGACTACCTCAACTCCGCCCGTTCCTGGCCCAACCCGGGTAAGGAGTACCCCAATGGCACATTGGTCTTTGGCAGCAACTACGTCCTGTCGACTCCTCTGCCGCTGTACGAGGTAAGCATTGTCCCCGACCACATTGACAGTGGGAGTACTCTTCTGACATGATTGTAGTTCGGTTACGGCCTCTCCTATAGCACCTTCGACTACACCGATATCAGTGTCTCCTCGTCGACCGTTTCCCCGACCGACACCGTCACGCTCAACGTCAAGGTGACCAACAACTCAACCCGCGACGGCGCCGAGGTCGTCCAGGTCTACGTCAAGGACTTGATCTCGTCCATCGTTGTGCCCAACAAGGAGCTTCGCGGCTTCTCAAAGGTCTTCATCAAGGCCGGCGAGACCGCCGACGTCTCCATCGACCTGCCCGTCTCCGCCTGGGGCCTGTGGGACAAGAAGCTGCAGTACGTCGTCGAGCCTGGCGACTTCACCGTCTTCGTTGGCTCCTCCAGCGACGACTTCCGCGGCAACGCCACCGTAACTGTTGTCTAGGAGGTGCTTTTCATGTCTGCTTGGCTACTTCATCTTTACGTTGCAACTAGATAGTAGGAATCTGGGTTCAAACGTTCAACAAAGATGATACAACCTTGGGTCAGCTTTGGCCGCCTTCTCTGTAGATATTGACTCATAATGTTTGAATGAAAAAGACCAAGATGAACGAGGTACATCGGTCGAAAGTCTGATGAACACACAAACCCCTTTTTAGCCTTTTCCCTCCGCCTAGCCTGGCCACAAAGTCCGTGATGAACTCCTCCCGGATCACTTCATGCGCCGGTACGCACCATCTCAAAGGCGATATCCCTTTTCCAGCACCCTTACCGACACCGACACAATCAAGGCCTGATATCAATCTCCCAGTCGGCATGTCGTCTCGAGCCGCCTCTCCGAATCGCGCATCCCATATTGAAAATCCAGTGCCTTGCTGCCCATTACCTCTACCCGAGTAATGAACGGGGTTTGGATCGTTTTGCGGGACCATTTGCCACAACTTCCCCAATAAGGAAATCGCATCGCAAGTCTGAATCTTCCGTTCCATCTCGAGTAGGACACAGCGAGAGAGGGGGAGGGCGTCGGGCAAGTTTTGCCCGAATGACGGGATACAGACCATTCTCCATGACCAACGTCCAAGCGGCCTCACGACCTCCCGGTTCGAGTTTCTGTTTCGTTTCCGCCCTGCAGCCCGGCTCATCCCTCCCCCAAACCGTACCATCACTCCGCTGTCTCTCCCTCGAACGTCGGACGAAAACCAACCACAGAAGGGACGCGCGCGGGCTTACCAAGCTCACGATATACCGTAGCAATCGGCAACAGTAGTCGTCGCGCTTCCGTCCGGTGTGCCGGCATGTCGCGCAGGCAAAGCGCACGAGTTCCCACTTTTTGCCCTTCTGGCGATCACTTTGGCGGGCTGTGATAATGGTGTGTAGGTCGATATGTGCCTATACGAACAGTTTCCGTGCTCATCGGGTGATCATCACACAAGTGCCAAGACCGTGTATTTGTAAAGAAGAAAACAACGAAGACAAAACTCCCCTCGTCCTACAGCTCACCACCAGGGTCCTGATACACAAGCCGCCCTGCCAGGCCCCCTCTTCGCCTTCGTGGCTCTTCTCCGTCTCTCCTGACCTTCAACCGGAGCCACAAATGTCAAACCCGAAGGCCTCGAAAAGACACCGAACAACGGATGCAACGCACGGCCGCGTCATGGGATTTCTCATCCATTCCGCCCACCCCACAGGTAGAATGTTTCGTTCGCCTTGCCTCTCGTTGCAGGAAAACCTCGACTCCAACAAGTGCAGGACATCAAGTGACCTGGGTGACTGCGGCAAGTCTTGGCAACACGGCCGTTTCTTCCGGAATCGGCTCATCTTGCCGGTTCCTCGTTGCATTCCGTGCCTTGATCGCACACTCCTACTCAACGCCCCCATGCTTTCCGAGAGACCAGCCAGAAGCTGAACTATGGCGCTCCGTGACGCTTGCCAAGGAAGCCAATCTCGCGACTCTTATTTTGCATGCTTTTTGCATATCGTCGGTAACGTCGTCACACTCCAAGAGGCAAATCCAGGGGGGGGGAGGAAAGGTTCACACCGAAGTGCGCTCGGCACGAAGATCTGCCTGTGCCTCCTGCGGGTCGGCACCTAAGATGCATGCAAGGCAAAGGGTATGTATGTATGCACATGGGCCGTGCATGCCGCGGACACTAAGGCGAGAGAGCCAGAGACAACAGGAAACACCAGCAAGGTCAAAGTTCTAGAAACACCACCGCCTTCGTCGCCATCGTCAGTTGGGGGGAGGCAACTCGCCCATGCTCTTGCAGGGAGACGCGTGTGTGAGACAGTGTGCCCTATCAAATCAGTCGGCATGTAACCCCTGCCCACCCCCTCCCCCTCCTTTTCGTCTGGAGTCTTGACCCTCCGCTGCTTCAAGCTGTTTGAAAGCTTATTAATAGTCTCAGCAGTGACACCACGCCCCGTCCCCTTGGCCAACGCTCCCATGCATGCCATCATACCATGCCCAACTACGCAGCTCACGGCTGAACCTTGCATTCCCACAAGGACCCATGGGAGAGTAGCATGCCCCTGGCGGTAGCCGCACGGGGGGGCTCTGCAAGCATGCAATGCATTCCACTGCCATCGTTGCATCGTCCGCCCCTTCTTCCCTTTCTCCCTACCTTCCGCTGCGCAGCAATCCTCCGGCCCGTGGAATAACCTTATGTATGACATGGGTAAACGATGACAACCTGGCCCCTTCCCCTCTCCGCCGTTGCCGTTGAAGATGCAGGCAGCTGTTGACGGGCAGTGCCTGCAAGTCAAAATGTGCGAGAGAGTGTGTAATCCAAGCTCAAATTCAAAAAGAAAGGCTGGTTTTCTACCACTTAGGTAGGACGCCGCGCCGTGAAAGCATCTTATCTAACTTTCCCAAGGCAACGGGTCCGTCCCTGGTTCGGCCCCGCTAACCCTTTCTCAACATCGCTTCATCTTTCTTGGTCTTCTCGATATCCCCTTCGCTTCCGCTATCTGCTTCACACGAGGCTGCTTGGCATCTTGTCTTTTCTTCCCCAGTTCTACCGATCCCTACCATTGTTCCCACTGCTACTTTACTTCAGACGCCAATAAGTGTGGAGTTGAAAGTTTAATCGAGTCTTCTTGAGCTACTTAATCCTTCCGCCTTGCCTTTCTGGATGTCTCTACCTATTGAGTAGACGTGACATCATGGCATTGCTGGAAATAGACTCCGTTACTGCCGTAGTTGTGCCTTTCCCCCGCTCAACGGCTTATTGGAATAGAGGATATGTGGGAATCCGGCATTGTTGACGTATAAATGTATATGATAGCATGTCATGGTAGTGACCAACGTAATGATGCTTTGCCAGTCCTATTTCGGGGGTTGCTATCGTACAAAATGTCCATTTCCATGTCTTTATATCGTGAGACTCATAAATATTGTGTGCCCTTGATTATTAGCTTACACCATAAAAACGCTTATGTGAGGTTGATCCGAGAATGCTCCGAAAAATGTTGCCTGTTATGCGAGTATGCGTCTGGCATATGGTCTACTAGGCGAAACCGCATACTGCAACATCACTAATATTGTACAAAGTCCCCGGCAGCTGGTTGCTCCAGGGAGGATGATAGCAAAGAAATAACGAGTGTGGTAGATTTTGTGAGAGTTGCTGTCGGTATCCATAACAGTCCGTCCCCTCCTGGTTTCGCGTGACAAAATCTGGCGCAGCATTGGTGAATAACGAGCATTAATCCTCTGCTATCAAAGCCCAGTCGAGCGCGGGATGGGTTACGCCTTGTGTACGTCCTTGGGTGGCCCGGAGGAAGCGAAAGGTTTGGCGGCTCAGCTGAACAGGGGGTTGTTTCCTCTCGCGGGAGAGACGTCGAGAGGAAGGGGAATCTGGGATTCCCTAATGGTGTCGGTTAGGGCTTAGGCGAAGATACCGACGACTGACATGCCAGCGGCTGAAAAGAGTTAGCCTGAGATTCGATCAACGGGGTTGTACACTTCTACTGACCTCCGGCAAGAACGTAGCAGAAAGCAGTGATCTTATCCTTGCTGCTGAGAAGACGGTTGGCCTCTTCTGAAAGGAAGTCCTCAGCCAAGAGGTCGACCAAGGCGGCGTAGAGGAGCAGGCCGGAGGAGCTTGATCATGTTAGCTAAACTCTATGGTTACTCTGGAGATTGAAACTTACATTGCATTGAATACACCCACGATGATGAGACCGAAGGCGCTTTCGGGATCGTAGGTGCTTCTGGTGAGCAGTCCGATGGCCTGTCCAATGGGAGCCGTAGTACCGAAAGCGACGACCAAGACCCAAGGGCGGATGCTGCCCTTGGGGTACGGCACGGCGGCAATACGGGAACCTAGGCCAAGACCCTCGAACATTTGGTGGAACAGGATGGCGACGAGAAGGACGATGAAACCGTCAATGGTGATGGAAATGGTCATGCCAACGAACACAGAGTGGAACAGGATACCACCTTCAAGCATGGTAATGTTAAGAGACATCTTGCGGTACACAGCCGGGTCAACTTGTTGGCCCTCGGCATCGTAAAACGGATCTTCCTGCTTGACCTCCGTCACGGCGACCTGGGACGACGTTTGCTTCTCCTGGGTGGTGCGGATCATGTTCATCATCTCCATGCGCTGGCGCACGTACTGCTCATAAAAGACAACGAACCAAGGAGGCATATCGGAGTCGGACAGGTTGTTCACGGGCTGCTCGCCGTAGGCGGGAACGCGGGATTTCTCGTCACCATATGCGCGCTGGGCAATCCTCTTCTCGAAATCGATGCTGTCGTCCTCACCATCGAAGCTGTCCCGACCGAAACGTGGGGGCCGCGGAGGAGCGCCTTGCGCCGGACCATGAGCATGCGAGTGCATCACATCGCCAGTGGGACCTCCGTGGGAATGGCCTCCAATCTTGGCATTAATCCACATCTCGATAGTAAACAAAATGAACATGGACGCCATCATGATAGCTCCGGGGAGTGGCGGGTAGTCATCGGTGAAGAGATCCGGAAGACACGGGTTCATAAGATTGCCGAAGGCGGTTGGCAGGAGCTGTTACGCGTTAGTCGACATCCTATTGAACCGAGAAGCAGGCTGATCCACTTACATGAACAAAAGCCGTTGCAATGAGCACGCCAGTACCGAAATGCTTGCATGCAAAAAAAACCTTGGGAGGCACCTTCAACCACTTGACCTTCTTGGCCATCACGGGAAATCCAGCACCTGCATCCGGTCAGTTAGTATGTTGCCCCACGAGGCTCGGCAAGGCTTGTTCTGCGTACCAAAGATGGAAAAGGCCAAGACCAAAACTGTGCCAAGTTAGCCAAGTTGCTCGGTAGCATAACGTCTCTCTGGTTCCAGCTTACAAAGGCCGGCAACGTGAAGCCCAACGTCATACTCGCCGCCGCCTGTGCTTCCACCGCCGCATTGCGGCTTGGGCTCCTTCATGCCGTCCATCTCGATTAAAAAAAATCGTACGTGTTGCGGAAAAAGAGTTACTGCCTGATTGATAACTCTGGAATAAAAAGAGAAGAAGGATTGAGAAGGCAAAAGCAGCCAATTGATCCGGGGCTGCCTACTGACAACTCCTCATCTGCGAAAGGAAGGCAAACTGAAAACAAGGGGACACAAGAAGCTGTCCCGCAGCTTCAGGAGTAGAACAGACGAAAATGCTGGTCAAGTCCCCGCTGTCGTATTTTAGAGTGCAAGGGAAAAGGAGTGGACAAGAAGAGAAAGCAAAGAAAGAAGGAAAAAAACGGAAGGAAGAAACGGGCGATAAAAGCATAGAACGACAACAGACGCTCTTGTGACGAGCAGAAAACGCTTGGTTGAAGTCTGGGCTCGACTCGCTTTAATATGCTTCGGGTATGACAGCTCGCACAATGCTGCCCATGTACGAACGGGTAAGGCAAGATTAAACGTCGCCATGGGGCAGTGGGACCCAAGCCGCCCAGCCGATTCAGAAATAGAAGACGTTGCCAAGGATGGAAGAGCTGAGGACGAGCATTGGTGGGTTTATGATGGGGGACGTGGCCTTAGCGTCCGCCTCGCGGGAGGCGGGAGGCGGGAGGACCTGAACGAGAACAAGGTTCAACGCAGACGGCCGTGTGTGTATTGAGGCGAGACTAAGTCAACCACGCTGCGGCGTTGCAGTTGCGGCGGTGCCTGACACCCAGGTCGTCTCTGGCATCGATGACCCCGGCCACCATCCAGGTCCGATGTGTTCGTTCTAGCATGATTTGCCGGTAGCGGCGAGACTGGGTGTCTGAGAGCCCGGCTCGACCTGACGGATAAGAAACAACTGACGGTGTACTGGACAACAGATCAGATGGGATGGGAAGCCGTGGGAAATCCAGCCTCTCGTCTCGACTCGGCCAGCTTCACACCCGTCGCGCTTGGCGCAGAAGACCGATATTGGATATAATGGCTGCTGATGGACCATATCCAAAACGAGACGACGGTCGATCTTCCACCGGGTAACTGCCAAGCGGGAAGGGGGTTGTGTCGTGGGGTGCGCGCCCAATGGGTCTCGCAGCCGGCATTTGAAAATTTTGGGTTGCGTGAAACGGAGGCTCCCGGGGTCCACGGCTAGGGACGCCCGTCGGAGAATTCTTAACTCGATTTGACTTTGGTGAGGCTTCGCCGTGGCTAGCCACAGAGAAGCGCGGGGGAGGGGGAGGCTAGAGGCGGAGGCCGGGGAAGACCAGCTGAGAGGCAGCGGGACAGGCACAGCCGCCGAAAGCCAAGAGTCGAGCCAAGAGCGGTGACACACTTGTCTCCCTCTTTCTCAACCGGATTGGCATTCTGTCGTTAGGCTTGGCTTGGCCGACTTTCTGTGAGGGCGGACAGCCGTCAATGGTGTCTTTGCACTTCATCTGCCGAGTCCTCGCCAGACGCCGGGCGACCTGCTACCGGTGCGCTTCGCCGTCTGGGGACCGTCTCGGGGTCTACTCCGCCAGTGTCTCGCACGCTGCATCTCCCGTGTCGGCCTAGCAGTCGAGGGTAACTTTTGCCTAACTAGCAACAGCCACCGCGACGGCGCAGGTCGGGACTTGCGTGGGAGTGGAGGCTGACGTCCATGGCAGAACAGCAGCTGAGGACGCCAGGTAAGAGAATGACTCTGCATGGGCTCATTGATGGGATGAGATGGCAGCCCGGCGCGCCGAGAGCTCGTCAATCGTCCCGCACGAAGGGTTTCTGATCAGGGCTGGTAAAACTTGGAGAGCCAAGACACTGATGGAAAAGAGGAGCTCTCGGCGTGTGGGATGACAGATAATGGGGCCAGTCCAAGGCAGGCCGCGTGTTGTTGCTATTGACGGTGAAAAGAAACTATTGCATCCGAGCAACAGTTGCAGTCGAGCTGGAGATGTTTTTGGAGGCGAGAGAAGCTGGAGACGGCCAAGGGTGGAGCAGCTGCGTCTTGGTGTCGTTCATTCTTGCTCCGGAACGAAACAAACAAGCAAGTTGTTCCGGGCGCTCAGCGTAGGCCTTCCCGAGACTCTGCCGGAGCCTGCGAAAGTGGTACCGAAGTCTCGTGCCAGACAGCAGGAGCGAGGGCCAACGGGATGCTTTGGATTACGCTCCAGCGTCGACTTGCCCAAACTCTGTAACAGCCCCAAACTCTTGGCAGAAGGACCATCGCGTCCTGTCTCTGTGTATCCACGCGGATTCTGGGGCTGCCGTCGCGGTGAAACACGCCCTTGGCCAATGGGCGCCGTCCTCGCTCGGGCCGCCTTCTGATCGTCCTCGCCAGATGTTGGTCGGCCATGCAGCACATTCGTAGCAGCTTCGTGACCCTGGCCGGGGCATCTCTGCCATTCGGCTTCCAGCTAGGCCCAATGCGGCCTCTTGCTCCCTCGACTCTGCTTGCCGACTGCGATGCACCCTCGCTTACAGTTGTAGGCCAACCCGGCACGACTTGTCCCGGCCAGGAAGACGCAAATAGGTGCCCCCTGAGCAACGAACCTCGTGCGCGATCATCACCAGTCGGCTGGCCGAACGGTGGAGTCGCAATGGCAGGAAACGAGCGGGAAACCCTCCTGGAGACACACAAACTTGAGCCTTTCCGTCATCACCCAGGGGTTGGTTCCCCCTCTCGAGGCCTAGCCCATCAGGATGCATGGAAAGTATGGCTCCGGCAGCGAGCTTACTGCTATTCCATTAAGTCGACGACGTGAGGGGCCGCCTCTGTAGCCGGCTACCTCCCCCGGACCTCACGGTCGAGAAGCATGACATGAAGAAGACGTAGGATGCCGCGACTGTTTACTATATGACTACCACTCTCTAATCGCATCATCACCTTCTTTCTACATCCCCATTCACCAAGACCGAACCCAGCTCAATAGTTCCCAAAAATGCATACTCCACGCGAGTCTCAGGACGCCGGCCAACCATCATCTAGTACGTGGGTTTCGGCTCAGTCTCTTTCCTGGTCACACCCCTTCCCCCCTTCACCAAGCACTCTTCGCCTCACTTGCTCCCTCCGGATGCTGGTTCATCACATCCTCGCAGAGATGTGCAAAGGTGCTACTCGCATCGGGTTGCCCTGCCCACTGACCA
This sequence comes from Colletotrichum tofieldiae, assembly GCA_022836555.1. Taxonomy (NCBI): domain Eukaryota; kingdom Fungi; phylum Ascomycota; class Sordariomycetes; order Glomerellales; family Glomerellaceae; genus Colletotrichum; species Colletotrichum tofieldiae. The sequence goes on along the minus strand of BQXV01000003.1, from coordinate 5,057,375 downwards.
CCAATTGCCATTGCTTCATCCCGCTCTACGGCCAGCCGGCCTTCGCTGACCCTCACTTCAGTCGCCTCAGCCCAGCGAAACTCTGTCGGTCACCCTGAAAGTAGTTCGAACGGTGAAGCGGAGAAGGAACTCAAAGACCATCATGAAGACAACACAGACATCATCTCGCCCGCCCCAGCATCCGGCACGGACAGCAAAGTTGCGACTGAAGGACTGTTCGCGGCCACTTCGAACGACACACCCAACAAGAACGAGGTCGTCAGAACGTCCTCCAGAGGCCCGTACGCCAACGTCGACGCCGCAGACGCTTTCACCGTTGACACCTACCGGCCGGACCCCTACGACTTCGGTCGACACCGTCGTGACAATGTCTCCAAGAAGCAAATGGCCATTGAGCATCCGAAGGGCAACAAGAGGAAGCTGAAGAAGTTCTACAACCGACAGAACGAGCTCATTGACCAGTTCCTTGGTGCCGAGGACGAGGAAAGACAGCAGGTCGCTGAAGATGCGCGAATGGGCCCCAAGATCAAGTTCGCCGTCAACGCCTCCTTCACCGTCAACTTTTGCCTATTCGTCATCCAGCTCTATGCTGCCGTCTCGACCGGGTCTCTGTCGGTAAATCGACACCCAAGTCCCTGTTCTTATAGGCTCCGTTGACCCATGGAATCCAGCTATTTGCTACGGCAGCCGACGCTTTCGTTAGTATACCCCTTCGCTCTGGTGTGGCATTACTGTAGTAGAGGTTGACCCATAGATGATGGCCAGATGGACCTAGTATCATCTTTTGTGATGCTCATCACCTCACGTATGGCGGCCAAGCCTAGCATATACAAGTATCCCGTGGTAAGTTATCGAGACGCCTTGGCGGGGTTTTTTCTGGCGTCTGACAGGGTGGGAATCATAGGGACGAACCAGGATCGAGACGATTGGTATCATCCTGTTCTGTGCACTGATGACCACCGTTGCCATTCAGCTTTTGGTAGGTTGCCAAGTGACGTGTGGCTGGGCTGTTTGAGACGCTGATCTGGGGCACAGGTTGAGTCAGGCCGCTCACTTGCCGAGGGCCAACGGGCCTCTCAGCAATTGCACGTTGTGCCCATCGTGATCGTCGGCGTCGCCATCTTCGCCAAGGGCTCATTGATGGTGTACTGTTTTGCATATCGAAAGTACCCCTCAGTGCACGTCTTCTTCGTACGGTCATCCAATCCACCCATTCGGATGAAACCTGCTAAGAAAAGCGTAGATCGACCACCGCAATGACATCGTCGTCAACAGCTTTGGTCTCGTCATGTCGGTTGTCGGAGACCGATTCGTGTGGTATCTGGACCCTATTGGTGCCATCTGCATCGCACTGCTCATCCTGTTCTCCTGGGTTTCAAATGCTTTTGATCAGGTTTGGCTTCTGGTGGGCAAGTCAGCGCCAAGGGACTTTGTCTCCAAGCTCATTTACATGGCATTGACTCACGACACTCGAATTCTCAAGGTCGACACGGTAAGAACCTCGGCGCCAAGCGTGTCGAAGCCGACTGACCCTGAACAGTGCCGAGCGTATCATGCTGGGCAGAAATACTATGTCGAGATTGACATTGTCATGGACGAGTCCACTCCTCTGAAAATCTCCCATGACGTCGCACAGGACTTGCAGCGAAAGGTTGAAGGTAGGATCATTTCGTGGCGGTGCGAAATTGTGCACATCTGACTCTGTTGATCAGGACTGGGGGACGTCGAAAGAGCGTTCGTCCACGTCGACTACTCCGAGGCGCATGACCCTCACGAAGAGCATAAGCCATTGTAAGCACATCTCCAAATTCTCTTTCATGACCGGTGTCTTACCATATCGATTTCAGGTACGAAAGGCAGTCAAAGAAGCCCAGGAGAACGTTGAAAGACATCCTTCTACGAACGAAGAAGGACACAGCTCAAGTGAGCGAGACCGAGATTTCCAGCGGCCGAAGCTCAGCATGATGAGAAGGAAGGATGGACGTTGAAGAGGGAAAGCGCGAGCAATTAAAGGGAAACAAAATGTGAGGGGGGACAAGCCACTTGGCGTTTGGACTGCAATATTGTATAATATGTTTTATCAATCTCCACGATGTCGTTGCAAGAAAGGCGTGCTTAGCCATTGGGCTCCCTGTTTCGACATGGGTACGCAACGACGGGAACGAACGGGAACAGACGGGACGAGTCTGCAACAACTGTGGTGCCACAATAACATGCAGCATCAAAACTTCGCGAGCGGCTTCGGCGGGTCATGAAACGAATATGGGGACGGCAGACGGTGCTCCCTGCAGAGAGACACGTAGATGAAATACGAAAGAAACGTAATGACTTAGCTTATGAAGCAGAAATGACACTGAATTCGCCAGGGCTTGTTGTCCATGCCTGAAGCCTCACGAGTGTCTGGAGTGCTTGCACTTCCTGCGACCGTGACGGTGCTGTCGTCGAGAACCCCAGAGGAGGCGGTGTAAGTCATGTCGTGACATGTGGTGCTTGGCAGGATATGAGCGGCGCGTCAACTGCAACTTTGCTTGTCCAAACTCTCTATTTATCGATCGCCAAGTGAAGCGAGCGACAGGCTTGGCGGTCGAGGCAGTATGAGATGGTACAGCCAAGCGGTTTTGGCAAGTTGGAGTCTTGCCCCGGAGTCGAAGGCTTGGCTACATGCCTTCCTGCTCATCAACCCCAGTCTTGGCTGGACAGAGAAGGGGCTCGATAATGGGGACAGGCTTATAGAGCAGATCGGGGGGGCTGAGGGGGTGAGACGAAAGGGGACGTGCGTGTTGATGGGCTCCTGTCGATACAGCCAAGGGAAGGGGCCTTTTCCATGTTCCACATCCAAGACTCGCGGTCCACATTAACGACAACCTTCAGGGTTCCGGGTGCAATCTGATCAACGGCCAAATACTCTTGCCCACCCGAAGTCGATCTGGATGTTGAGGTGATGGGTAGGTTTCGGTAACATGCTCGGAACGGTTCTCTCTCCGAGCATGGTGAATATGATGCTAGCCCTTCGAAGTACATTGTTGTTGTTTTTGTGCTCGTATATTTAAAGCCCTTTTGGGTATCTGCTGGCTACATCAAGTTATCAATTTACGCGCCCGGCTGTGCTCCTGGCTGAAAGACCTACGGCTATTGCGACGCAGGATCAGATCATGGCAGGAAACAATAACGGTGTCCGTAAGATCATCATATTGAATGATCACGACGAACGACTCAAATTATCATCAAATTAATTATGTACTGTGCGCGTTGCGGAACCGTATGGCTAATCCCCCGGGAACTCTTCTCAAGCCGAAGGTTGAATGCAACACTGCTTCAAGTCAAGCGAGGACGTCGGCTTCAACGACGAATACATGCCTTCTTGTCATTAAACTTGATACCCTGGCTTTGATCAGCTCATGAATGTGGCCTTCGGAAAGCTTACAATACTCCATCTGCCTAAGGCGGTATTCCACTCAGTCAGACGAGCACTCAACACGTGGAACAAGTATTGGCTCTTGGTTCTTCACATGGCGTCGTGAGCAAATCTCGGCCTCATGCGCTACCGTCGAATTTCCCATTGAATCTGGATACTGGGATCAGTCAGTGACTGCTTCGGCCATACCGAGTTTCGTAGCGGAAAGTCTTCTGGTCAGCCAACGAGACCGCAATCCGCATAATTTTGCCCCTTATCCCCCAGCATCCATGTGTTGTCGATCTTGAATTTTGCCCATGAGAGAGGCTGGTCAATCTGTGACCTATAGCATCAACCTCTAAGAAGATGTTGAGGCAGCAGACTGACTGATCCACCGCTAATCACTGATGGGGCTAGGAAACTTGTTGAGCAACCATGAAATTCGACAACGTTACCATACAATTGGGATACCCCAAGATGGTTGGCTACAAGATTCCTTTCAGAGTAGGACACAGATCCCTCGATTATAATCAGCTAATTATGGCTCTTACTGAGTCGTCAAAAGCTTACCCATACCTCCGTCTGCTTAGGAGCAGCATATGGGCAACTCCTGGGGGATGGGGGTTTGTTCCTGCCATGGTAGCGGGCGTTGCTGAATAACAAGAGACTGTGTGGATTTGAGCTCGGGTTTGAGTGCATTTCATAATAATTTGAGGCACCTTGTTGGAATGCACCAACAACAATGGCTCAGTTCATCATGCCGGAAGCGATAAGCAACCAGGAATAGAGAGTCGAAAGAAAGCGCTTTAACCCCAAAATTACTTCCGGTTAACGAAAACGCGGGCATACCCAAGCCTAAAAACATGGAAATCAATGGCCTAAATGACGTCTTGATCTTGGTGGCCATACGGTGTTCCAAGGGCGGACGCTTGGCCTGCAGCAAATACACAACATATCCCACAGCTCGTCTGCTATCTCCCATAACTTGCTAGAATTCGGCCGTGCCCTCAGTGGAGGGTCGACGCAGGTTGGCTTTCGAGAAAGTCCTCCCGCTGGCGTCTAAAGTATCTGACGTTCGTGGCATAGAGAGTTGCTGGTTAAAAATGCCTCTAGAAATGTGCGAAACTCGACGGCAGCTCGATCTTGCCATTCGAGAGTGAGACAAAGGCGTGCGTAATCGGACTCTACAGTTTGTTGGATGAACAAGTAGTTTGAGAAAGGTAAAGGTGCCATAGGATGGACTCCCATGGAGGATCAACTAACAGGGAAATATACAACGAGAAAACAGTTTAAAAAAGCTCTGCCTTTAATATAGGGCCCGTAGTTTCAACCCCATCATTGTGCAACCATTTGCATTCCGGTGCCCTCGGACCCAATCCGGCCCACCACGGCGCCGAGCTTCAATGATGGATCCCCGGGCTCGGGCCTCTGGTCGTGCACGTCCCCTCCGTTGACGTCCGTCCCTGACAGGGATAGGCGTCGGCGAAAAGGACCAACTCTTAATCCGGCGCAATCGCGCATCGCCAAAATTTCCGGGGACATGCTAACCAAGCCATCACGCATCCCCCAAGCCTCTGAGGAAGGCGAAGACGACGACGACGACGACGGACCCGAACGAACCCACTGAGCCCCTCTTGGTTCAGCGACGACCGGCCAATTGACCGCATCCCCTTCAGCCTCATCGAAACAGAAACCATCCCCATCGAAACGCCGGGTTCCAACCCCGAGAAAACCGCCCATCATGAGGCCCTCCCCTATCCTGCAGGTGCTCAAGTACAAGCACCTCCGCCTGACGACAAAGGACGTCAACAAGGGCTTCTACAAGGGAAACCGCACGGGAGCCATGGGTCGCCACACCAAATTTGGAGGATACGTCATCGAGTGGCACAAGGTGCGGACGTACGTCGTGCCCGAGGGCTTGGGGAACACCAAGGTTGGATTTGAACTCCCCCCCTGCTTGGCCTCCTCGTATGCTGTAGACTTCACGAGGATACGGAAATGACGGCGGGATTGCTGACACAATTGACTCTTCCCAGCTCACACCCTTCGTCTCCGAGGCCGTTCGCCCCTTGAAGGGAACCTACCCCTCCAAAGAGGGTCCCCGCGATCCCCAGCTTTACCTCGACACCTGGAAGCAGCAGAATGGCGTCGACTAAAAGGAGGTCGGGAACGGAGGCAATAGCATAGGCAAAGGGAAAAGAGAGACGTCTTCCAGCAACGAGCATCAATTTGTGGAACAACACAACATTGGGGGATGTGCGAGCCCCGAATAGTGTACAAGAGCTGTATATACCCTCGACACTGTAACAATATGTAAAACATTAACGTACAACGGGGAGCATTCGAGAGCTTGCAACGTTTGGATTTAGCCAAGATAAGCAGGCCAAGCCAACAAAAACAAAAGCCATCACCATACACTACGAATCCGAACTAGGGGTATTGTTTATCTTTGTACACGACTACGCAGTCTGCTCGACGTGCCCATTGGCAACCTCCTTGCCCTTGCCCTTCGCGAGAGGGAGGTCCTCTGTTGCCGTGACGAAGTTGTCGATCTGGGGCCGGGTGTGCTCAGCCTCGGCGATCTGCGTGGTGGCCTCGGAAGCGGCTGCCTCATTAAGGTCGGATGCGTCCGCTCGGCTGACAGGCGGCATGGGACTGATCGGCCGACTGTCGCCTCCAGACATGAGCGTCATCATGCTCGCCGTCTCTGCGTCTTTCTTGCCAAGGCTGAAGGGCAAGGCGATGCCATCGAGGAAAGGCCGCTTCCCGACGACGCCAGTCCCAGGCACGAAGTCAGGACTTGAGCGACCGGCAGCACTGGCGGCCTCCTCGTTCTGCTTTTCCTGCTCTTTTCTCATCTCGATGAGAGCAGCCACCGGAGTATCTTCTACCGCGGTGGTCTGAGAGTCTTCGACTTGGGAGTCAGATGCTTGCGATGTCTGGTTTTCATCCATGACCACCCGCCTCTTGCTCCCGGGCGACTCAACCGGCACTGGCTCCTGGTTCTCGACATCTTCGAACGATCTGGCTCCCTCGCCACCTCTTGGCGAAACCTGCGCAGCCGACGTCTTTGCGTCAGAGTCCGCCTTCTTCCCCCTTCCCATTGTCGTCTCGTCATGCTTTGAGCCCCAAAGTGACCACAAGGCTAACCCAATGCTCTTGGTCTTCTTCCTGTCTATCAACTCTTCCGATGCTTTCCTTCGTCCCGCCAGAGCAGTGGGCGGTGGCTTCTCACCGTCGCCGAAATCTATGTAGCCATCTGCAAGGTCCTTGATGATGCTCTTGTGCACCTTTGCCTTGGCACTTGAGAACTTCTTGTCGAACTGGGCCTTTGTGTCGAGCCATCTCCTGACTGGTGTCCCCTTGACAACACCGACCTCTTCTGACTTCATGACACAGCCTGGCAGTTCCGATTCAGGGGGAAGGTTATGGACAACGCCGTGAGTGGTGATCCTTTGACGAATCATATGCTTTTTGAACGAGGGCAGTGGCATACCAGCCTTGCCGACCTGTTCTGGAGGAGACGAAGTCTCAGGTAGTTCTTGCTGAGGATTATCCGAATCAGAAGCCGAACTTGAGATCTGAGAAATGTCGTCATCGTCCAACACTTCAATCTCTGTCTGTTGCGCCCTCGCAAGGGCCCAGGCGCCAAACTGTGCAGCGGCTCGATACATGTGTTTTGCGGGTCGGGTGAAGCTGAGAGTCGGGGCTACGTGGCAGAGGTCATCCCAGACTTGAAGCTGTACATCTGTGGGCTTGTACTGCTGCAACTGTGCCAGGCCTCCTTCGCCGAGACCAGGCGGAGGATACTTGGCCGGGTTGGCGCACTTGTGTGCAAGGTAGATCTGCTCGTCGCGGAGAACTTCACCACCTCCCACCATAATGAGCAACGGCGGGAGGCCACCGAGCGTTGGCTGCATGACAGGGCTGACCAACGGGTGTGATAGCAAGGCATTCGTTGTGTACATCTGGAACTGTTAGCATTTTCCAACAAGCCAGGGCCAGCGAACCTACCTGGATCTGATCCTTGACTGTGATGAGCTCGCCGTTGATAGTCACAGATATCTGCAATGCTGTCTTGCGAGGATCTGCATTATCAGAAGAGTCGGAGCTACCCTCTACAGCCCCATCCCCCGCATTCAGTGTGATCGGTGCAGCCTGCTTCTTTTCTAAAGTATTGAGCTTCGTAGCGCTCTTCTCTTTACCCGCTCGTGCCTTAATGGCCTGCTCTCTCATCATCTCCATGTCGTCCTCGTTTGGGGGCGGCCAAGCCCTGGATGGCTTGTGGTGAAAGCCGGAAGACGGGATATAATCGAGGTCATTGTCGCCAGAGACGCTGGGAAACGAGTGAGTGAGATCAACCCACGGGCTGATGAGTACAGCTCCAGCCGGAAGTGGGATACCCTGATCTCTCAAGATGCACAAAATTGACAAGACCATTCCACCGCCCGCTGAGTCGCCAGCCAGCACAATAGTGGTGGGATCCTGAACAGTAAGCAGGTAGAGATATGCCGCCAAACAGTCCTGCAAGCCGCAGGGAAAAGGGAACTGCGGCGCCAGTCGATAACGGGGTGCGAGCACTCTCGCTTTCAGTTTGCGAGCATGCCGCTGCATCTGGTACCGGTGCTCGTCGACGCTGCCGAAGAAGTAGGCGCCTCCGTGGACGTAGAGCATCACCCTCTTGGTCGCGCCGCCGTTCTTCTTTCGCTCGTTGTAGTCGGCTCGCATCTCGACCCACTCGGCCTTGAGCGGGCTCTGGGTCTTCCGCCATTTCCACCATTTCCGACCGCCGACCGCCTGAACACCTGCGGGCCCCAACTGTGCCTCAATCAGTTCGGCGGATCTCTCAACCTGGGCCTCGGGGATCGCGACGTCCTCGACCTTGACCCATTGCGGGTGAGGAACCCATTGGGCCGTGAATGCCTGTAGTTCCTCGACGGTGTGTTGAGAAGCGAATTCGAGAAAAGATCGGACGAGGTGTAGGCCCTCGTCGTAGGACAGATGGGCGTCGGGTCGCTGCTTCGATGCCTTGCGGTTGAGGTACTAGTTGAAGGTCAGTTATATGTACGCCGCCCAACGGATCGGTCGGGCCGGGTTGCATCGTGTTCCTGTAACGACAAATCCGGGGAAGCTAAGGGAAGGACGCGGACTAAGGACTCACATGCGAGAAGAGGGTGGATACGACGGTTGGCGTGACGGCCAATGACACCGAAGTGGTGTTAAGCTTCAACGGATTCATGGTCGGTCACGTCTGGGTGAAGCTAGCGACTGAGATTGCAGCTTTCCCCGTCGACAGCGGCGGACGGCGGGCACACGAGGCTTTTAGAAGCTCCCGGAGCGGTGGACGATCCTTGTGAGTTGTGGACAGACCATCATGTCGTTTAGGAGCACAGAGGAAAGTTGACCTTGAAACTCCCCCAGAGCTCGCTGCCGGAATAGGGGACTGATGACATCACTGCAGCGCCCAAGTGGATGGTAATGTCCGCCAGGCGTGGCCAGCAGCGGAAGCCCTTTCTGAGTGCCCAGAGCTTCAAATAGTATCGATATGAGAATAGAAATGACCTCCACATCTGGGGCGAGCTTTCAAGGTCATTCTTTTCTCTCTAAAGCCCATCGTGGTATTTGGCGAAGCAATCCGGCGTTCACTCTCATTGAAGCTTACCTCTCTGCTCGCAGCGGCCGTCACGAATCTGGCAGCCCAATCTCAGAAGACCCTGCCTAGACCAAATTGCGGGACCGCCGGGAGTTCCACACAGCCATTTGTACAGTGTTGGATGTCGCACGCACTGTCTCCCAAAAAATTGTGATTTCGATTTTGGCGGCACTGTCACTGACGAAAAAAAAAAACTGCCCCTCCAAGTACCCCGCGAAACAGCAAATCAGTCAACATGGCAACCACGGGCTCTTCCAGCCCCATCACGGCAGGCAAGTCTATACACCCCGAGCCCCGAACCGTACATGGCATGACGCTAACCTTCCACCCAGAGGCCTGCCAGTCGACTTTCGAGCAGGCCGTCGCCCTCTCGCTGCACATGTGGCCGGCCCTGTCCCTCGCCGTCCAGAACCACTGGGGCGGCCCGGACTCCGCTGACAAGAGAGACTGGTTCGCCGGCGCGGTCGCCGAGGCCTTCCCCGAGTACTCCAAGATCACCAACGGCCAGGCCGTCCCCGCCGCCAACGCCCCCGAAGAGCCCGACACCGAATACGTTGAGACCATGCTGTTGCAGATCATGCTGGACGAGTTCGAGGTCAACGTCGACGATGAGACCGGCTTTGATGTCGCCGAGCAGATCATCAAGCTGAGGGGTGACATCGCCAAGGGCAACTTCGAGGCTGTCGACAGCCTACGCAAGAAGTGGGAGAGCCGCAAGGGCGCAAAGGTTGAGGGGCTCTACAAGAGGGTCGAGGGTGGCGACCAGGAGACCGACTGGGAGGACGATAGCGAGGACGATGAGGATGATGACGTCGACATGGACGACGCCCCGCAGCTCGTTCGTGCACCCAGGGAGAAGCCGGAGCCGGAGGTCGACGAGGACGGGTTCACCACGGTCACGAGGAAGAAGAAATAAATAACGCGCGCGAGAGAAAATCCGACGTGGTCTCAGAGGAAACGGTGCACTACGAGCCGCGGCTGATGTACAAATGTCCGCAAATTATGAGCTGCCATTCGAGCCGCAAAGGTTCAAACCCAACCAACGCCAGCCAGCAAAAAAAAAAAGCAAAAATAAGCGGCAAGCTTACTCCCAGTCGTCATCACTATCGTCGGCCTTGCGAGAATCCTTGGGGCTGTTGGGAGCCTGACTGGGCACACCGGACGTGGCACCCACAACGTCGTAGCTTGTGTCGCTGTCTGCCTGAGACTTCTCGTCGTTCGATTTGCGGGACTCGGCAGCAGGCTTGAGGCCGGAGTTTTGAGCAGGGGGTTGGATGGTGGTGGAGGATTCGGCTGATGGCGGGCGGACTTGCTTTTGCTCGGCCTTAGGAGCGGGAGCAGAAGCCGGAGCAGGAGCGGGAACGGAGGCAGTGGCAGGGGCAGAGGCAGAGGCAGAGGCAGTGGCCGGAGCAGCCTCGTCCTCGGAGTCATCGTCCCAACCGACTTCGTCTTCGGCAGATGCAGCTGCTTACTCGTTAGCATAGAGTCGCGGCATATCCAGACTGTGGCACTCTCACCCTTGAGCAAATCACGTCGTCGGATCTCGGCGGCCTCGAGACCATGTCTAAGGAAATAGTATCTCTTCCAGAATTCAGCATAAGAAACCTGGTCAGGCACAAGCTTCTCCATCGTGGTCCGCAGTTCGGGGTATTTGTTCAAGTCGTCGCTAATATCCGCCGTCTTCTTCTCGACGTCAAAATTCTTGGCCCACGTCGTGAATTCCTCCGTTGCTGGGTCCTTTGCGAAACTCTCGGTGCTCGTGTGGATAACGTGAAGCTGGGCGTCCTGCCTTGAAGTGTGAATGACCCGCTTGCCCTGTGCATCCTTGCTCTCGAACAGAACAGTGCTCCCCTGGTTGTTGGAATCAGAAGGCGGCGCGATGCTGACCGCTTCTTTGAGGAAATTGCTGATGTTGGTGCCGAAACGGAGAAGAGCCTCGTCGGCGGCGTCTTCAGCCTTCTGCAAATCCTTGAGCCGCTTGGCTGCCTCGGAGCGGAGCCTCGCTAGGTAGTTCTCCGAGCTGCTCATCGCTTCGTCTGATGCTTGACCTCTTGTCTTCGTCGGCGTCGTCTGGCCGTCGGCCTCTTTGCTCCCATCCCCGGAAGGTTCTCCTTGCGCCGTGTTGACGGTCAGCGACCGCGTTCGGCTAATAATGGACGTGAAACCCTTGGCCGCATCTTCGCCGAGCTCAGTGACTTCCTTGGAGGCTTCCTTGTAAACTTCTTGTCCCTAGCATCGGATTAGCCGGTCCGCTCCCTTGGAGAGTTCCACCGCCTGCTTCTTACCTGCTTCACAGCGTTTCCCAAGAAATCGCCGATACGCATACCCCAGGCGCTAGACGAAATGGCCTTGTATGCCTCTTGAAGGTCATCGTTCAGCGAGTGCTGCGGCTGGTCAGGCTTGGGGTCCTTGGTGTCGCCCGACTTCTTGTCGGCATCCTTGGGGAGCGAGCTCTCCTGGATGTGATCGTAAGCCAAATCCATCGCAAGGCTGCCGAGTCCGCGCTGGAGTCGACGCTGATGTTATCCGGGGTATTCGAAGGGTCGTTGCGAGGCTAGGCTGACGGGCGTGGGTTAAGGTTGAGGCGACTCTCGCGAGGTGTCGAAGCTGGCGGACGAATGATGTCTGGCTTCTGACATGAGGCTGCCTTTCCCCCTGACGGGCGGGGTGGACGGCTGCATGGTGGTCAATGCGGGGGTACACTGTACATCCTGTCGGCTGCACATGTCCATGGGTGGAGACTCGGCGCGGCCACTGCCGGAAGCTGTTGTTTTCTTGCACCAAAGAATGGACACCACTGCCCAGTTGCTTGCATCAACCATTCCATCGCCCGTTGCACCCGGACAAGTCGCATCGTCGCAGCAAGGAAGCAGACAAACCATCAGAAATCCCATTCCAGAAAAAAAACGCCGATGGAATTGGAAATGGGCCATGGATTAGGCTGGTTCTGTCCCTGCACGAAGTGGAACTGCAAACGAAGTTTGGGTCGGTTCAACCCATGCACAAAAGACATCGAGGCGGATGGCCCAGCGCTTCACCCGTTGGCAGCTTATGGAACGCATTCTTCCCGATGCCTACGATGCCTAGACACGACCAATGACGATAGGGCAGTAAGGTGGTGGTGGTCCTCCTTCGAGTGGCAAGTTGCAACAGATCGCTCAGTGGCTCAATCCGGGTTGCGTGCTCTCCTCATCGGATGGTTCGAGGCTGTAAGTGGTGTGTTTGGCTTATCAACTGCCTTTACTGGTCTGCAAGTTGCAACCATTCGACGGGCTCGGCCTCTCCAGACTCGGGTGGCTCTTTGCATCCGCTCGGGCAAACCAAAGTGATCCCTGGAAACGTGCTCTGTGGCAGGCTCGTTCCTTTGTACCTCCGTACAGGGCCAAGCCTCTTCGCAATATCCCGAGTCTGATGGTGGACGGTGGTAAGCTTTTCGGGCGGAGTAGCTCGGGTCTAGACACCGTCTTAGGCTGTGGCGATTTATGCAAGGACGACAGTAAGCGGGCAGGTCATATCTGGTCCCTGGCCAACAGTTGTTAGGAATCGCACTACGGCGCCATACGTCCGAGGCCTGCAAGGCAGGGGTGTCAAGAGTTGTCTACTATGTAGTGTTGCAAACATTGGCTGTGAAGCAGGAGGATTCGTGTGTCTCCTCTCTCGCCTTTCGAAATGTTTGTGTGTTATGGGCGTCACAAAACGGTGACAGAGACGTGTTGGCTGTGTCATTTGTCATCTTCGCCTCGACACAGTAACGCAATCCCCTGAGAGCAGCACGTCCCCCCACGAGATGGTAGAACGATCGCCCTGATCTAGCCCTAACCCAACCAACGCCCGCTTCTCTGCAATCTTGCGCGAACAGTTGATCAAGGCCAAGGCCGTATCGCAGGCCATATCTAATTAGAGTTTCGGTCAGACGGGCCAGATTTCAACGTCTCTTGGTGCGGAAGCGTGAGCGTGAGCATGGGGTTGCTTGCCGCGCGGTATGCTCTCGGAGTTTGGCCGGAATAACGAACGGGATACAAGAGTATCTGGGCCAGGTATTCAAGCAGTGCAGGGAGGCTGGTTGAGGTACTTCTGGTGGATATGGCCCTATGCCGCCGGACTTATCTGTACAGCTACTGTAAAGGCCGTCCTGCTTGGTGTGCTTGGTGTGGTGGAGGATGACCCTGAGTCATTCCAGCAGGTCGGGCGCGCCGTTTGAAGAATTGGCAGCCAGGCTAGGTTAGTGCAGCTCCTCCGCAGTCTGAACCGACGAAGATTGCAGCGCGGAACTCGTCCTTGTTTCTTGGCCGGTGACCCGCCACTTGCATTGTTACGCAATGAGTAACCACCCCCACATCATGCGACACACTGGTGAGCCACCAGCCAATGCTGACAGGTTGTGGCCATCGTCGTGTTGTGTTGAAGTGCCGGGGGAGCCCGGGCCCAGAGAGCGAAGTAGCGATGATCCGATACTGTAGGTAGGAGATGGGACGAAAATGCTCGACGACAACTGGATACCGGTCCTCGGTGTCCAAAGTCCGTCCGCCAAGGATCCGCTCCCAAACCCGTCGCTCTCGCACAAACGACAACTGCGTCGTGCTGGTGGTGTGTGTCGTCCCTCCTGAAGTACCAAATGCAAGAGACGCGGAGGCAGCAGAAGCGATGCGTGGCGAACGTGGCCTTCTTCTACCTGGAAGGGTGAGGGGACAAGGCGCTACCGGTACAGGGATACAAGTCTTCTGCCTCGAAGGGGTCCTTTTTCAGGGCGAGATGGGCAGGTCCTAAAAAAGCCCCAAGAAGAGGGGCGGCGGATGGGGTGGAGGGGAATTGCAACATGGACATTGTGCACCAGAATTCACATCGACGGCTAAATGATGCGAAAACCACGGCTGCGCCCTTTGGCTTATCGCCGATAGCCAGCTGGCTAGCCAATGGATAAGCTTCTACGAGATCCACCCCAAGTCCCATGCGCCTGGGCCCCGGCTCCATTGGCCGACCCCCTCCATTTTCCCCTTCCCTCTCTTGGTGTCATGACGGCTGACAAATTGACACTGAAGGGCGCTGAAATTCTTCCCCCTCCTCACCGTCTGCAGCCGTCCATTCAATTCGATTCTCTCCACTTCCCTCCTCAGACGCACCGCGGTCACCACAAACCAACAACTTTTCTCCCGTTCCCCTTACTTTCCGTACACGCATCACCGCACACCCTCTCCAAAGCACGTCTTCTCCCCCGAATCCCGTGGATTCTGGACCTTACCAAAGCCGCCCACAAAGAGATCCGGTGGCCTTGGAGACCGGCCTGTGAGTCAGGCAGCAACTGTAAGCCGCAAAGGCATCAACTCTCCCATCTTCAACCCACCCCAGACTTGGACCATTTCGTCACATCACAGTGCCCGGGTCCCTTTGCGCAGAACCTCACATTGCTCTCTTACTCTCGACGGCGAGTTCGACGTCCAAGGACCACGGAGAAGGATCGAAGGTGTCGCGCGGTCGTCGAGCTTTTCTTTATCATCGCCAGACGACATTCCCGTTCGATCCGGCCTATCTGGAATCCTAAGCCATCCTGACCCCGGCACCCCGAGCCGCAATCGGCCTCCCGAGTCTTGCCTCCTTTCATAGCCCTCCTATTCCCGAATTGACTCGCGTTCACCTACGTCTTCTCGCCCTTCTACCCTCCTTTCGCAATGGCCTCTGCAACGAACAGTGGTTTCCCAACCAACTTCATCTTGACCCCGCAGCAACAAAGCCTGCTCTTCGCCGCTCTCAACTCGAACAAGCAGCAACTGGCGAACCAGTCACCCACCACCAAGGACACCTCTATGTCGCCCTCCTCTTACCAGACGTCGCCGGCGCAAGGCGCGGCCCATGGCTTCCAAGAGAGCCCTTATCTTGATAACTACGACTACGACTTTGGCGACTCCAGCTTTGACTTTGATGTCAGCACCGTCGGCCAAGGCAAAATGATCGGCGACATCCCCGGTAGTGCCCAGTCGGCTCAGTCGACCAAGTCGGACTCGACCGAGAACGACGGTACCGACAAGAGAGCCCACCCCGACGACGAAGAAGATGAGGACTCGCCTGGCAATGACGCGAAGAGGCGCGAGGGTGGCGAGAAGGTTCCGAAGAAGCCTGGACGCAAGCCGCTTACCTCCGAGCCGAGCTCAGTACGTTTGAACTGCCCTCCCCTCATTCCGACGCCACACTAACAATGACACAGAAACGCAAGGCCCAGAACCGCGCTGCCCAGCGGGCATTCCGCGAGCGCAAGGAGAAGCACCTGAAGGATCTCGAGACCAAGGTGGAGGAACTTGAGAAAGCGTCAAAGGACGTCAACAGCGAGAACAGCCAGCTCCGTGCCCAAATCGAACGGATGACAGCGGAGCTCACTGAGTACAAGACCAAGATGGCAGCCATGAGCACCCGGTCCGTGTCTCATAGCAAGTCGACTATGGGATTCGGAGCATCCGCCATAGGCAACCTGAGCGACGTGAACTTCCAGTTTGAGTTTCCCAAGTTTGGAGTCCTGCCAGGGTCTCAGATGCCCAACAAGCCTGCTCAGAGTGCGAGATCTTCCTCGTCGCCTCATGTCAACGGCAGCAACCCTGTTAGCCCTCTCAACAACAAAGACAACAGCCCCGGCGTTATTGCCGGACTCGACTTTGGCACCAAGGACGACCTGGCCAATTTTACCTCTCTCTTCAGCCCATCCCTCGCCAATGGCTCGACAGGCACTGGTACATCGCGAGCCAGTGTCGACTCTGGCTCATACGGTATGAACAACGGCACATCGACCAGCTCGCCATCAGCCTCGTCGCAGTCGAACGGAGGCCCAAGCTCATCTTGCGGAACTTCCCCCGAGCCCTTCACCCAGTCGCCCATGGGTTTCAAGCCCGTGGACACGATGACGACCATCGGCGAAGAGTCGGCCAATCAGCAATCTCTGTTTGCCGGTATCGACACCAGCAACTTTGACTGGCTTGCGCAGCAGAATGGCGGGCAGTTCGACCCCCAGCTCTTCGGTGGCTATCGCGAACCGCAAGAAAACATTCTTGCGGGCACCACCTTCGACGATAGCTTCTTCAACGACGCCCTCGACGCCGACTTCATCACGCCGTACAACATGGCTCCAAGCCCTGCTGTGCCCAAGAAGAACCTCATTGACCAGATTGATGCTGCCAAGAACGCAGATGATGATGTGGTTAAGGAGGCCGTCAAGGCCGAGAACTACAACTGCAACAAGATCTGGTACGGTCCAGTCCAACCACAGGCCACTGCTTCAGTTACTCACCAAGTTTACAGGGAGAAGCTTCAGAACTGCCCCAGCGTGCAAGCCGGCGAGTTTGACCTCGATGGCCTGTGCTCTGAGCTCCAGAAGAAAGCCAAGTGCTCTGGCCAAGGTCCGGTCGTTTCCGAGACGGATTTCCAAACCGTTGTCAACAAGTGGATGGGCAAGGATGCAGCCGCCTGCTTTGTGGGCCAGGACAAGAACAAGACGAAGGCCTGAGCAGCCGTTTCGACATCTGAGTGTATATTGGCATAGGTGCCCCGGGCAATGGGTCAGGCGATCAGGTTTGAGGCATATCTCAGGAAACGGTCAGGAAACTTTGGAGAAAGCAGGCGTTATATCACGGACCAAAACAGGGCGAACTCGAGGTTTGATTCGACCCCCAACGGCAAGGCGAATGGTTGTTTCTCCATATCGGGAATCTAGAAGCGGGCAAAAGGGGATCTTGCAGGTGACATGCAGGCACTGGCCTGTACCTGGCGAGAGACCCCTTCCGGGAGACCGATTATGGTTCAAGGAGGCTATGATGATGACATGCTAGGCGGCCAGACGGTCCCTTTTTGAAGTGGAAGGGTTTTTTG
This sequence comes from Colletotrichum tofieldiae, assembly GCA_022836555.1. Lineage (NCBI taxonomy): Eukaryota > Fungi > Ascomycota > Sordariomycetes > Glomerellales > Glomerellaceae > Colletotrichum > Colletotrichum tofieldiae. Next base: position 5,040,480 of record BQXV01000003.1, on the reverse strand, counting down.
ATGCTTCGCAGATGTAATTTTTATGCCACAATACGTATGTCTTTTGGACGAAGGAATAGGAATCTCCACATTGGACTGTATGAACTCATCATCCGAGACCACGTGAAAAGGTGAAGGTGCTCGTCGTCTCGACAAGAAAGCTTCCCAACTGCCGACGATCATGCCTGGCGTGTCCTCGAAGCCGGTCCCGCAACGGAGCTGCCTCTCCGAGGCAGGTCTCATCGAGCTGGCCGGAGATTTTTCGTGCTCGGTGCCTCGGCACCGGGAGGGGGGGTTGGCCGGCGGTGATCTCCAGGGGACGTGTGTTGTTGAAGAGAGAAGGGCTGCCGCCTCCAAACAAGACATGACCCGGTCTAGCTTTGCAGGGCCGGGGTAAAGCTGCCGGCGTCGTAAATCTGGGTTAGGCAGCCGGCCCATATGGCATTCTCGGCCTTGGGGGCCATGGCCATGTGCCCTCTCCTTATCGACGGTAGCCATGCATCCCCCCCCACTCCCCTTTGCTCCGGCGGGCGCTACATCCGCCCTTCCAGCCCGGAGGAGACATCCGGGAACCACCTGGAGGACATGGCATGACATGACGACACGAGACATCCGACCAACCTAATAGTTGCGGTTTGCCAGCCTGCCGTCTAAGCATCCATCCGTCTGTCTGTCCCATGTGTCTGTAGATGGGTCCGTGCCTGTGTGTCTGCCTGCCCATCCAAACCCCGCATCCGCCCGCACCCACGCCCCCCCGCCGTCCCGCATCCGACAATCCGCAGCGCGCGTCGGCGGGCGGGCGGGCGGGCGCGGCATCATGAGTAGGACACAACGCCCTCTCTGTATGGAGTCGCCATGGCATACGAGACAAAGGTCTAGAACAACCAGAGAAGGAGAAGAAAAAAATGATGGCCCGTAGGCCGAGGCCCGCAACATGGAAGACATATCTTTGCTACTAAAAAGGGGAGGGAGGGAGCGGGGCGGCCGGTGGTGGGGGGGAAGAGCGCGGCTGACAAGCATCCAGCCTCTCTCTCTCTCTCTCTCTCTCTCTCTCCTCCTCCTCCTCCTCCTCCTCCTCCTCCTCCTCAATCCGCCACCGCCTGCCCCCACTTCCTCCGCTATTGGAACAACCTCCGACGTCTCGCCGGTCCCCAAACCACTCCCCTATCCCCGGCTCAAGGTTAGGGTTTGCGGGGAGGGGGGAGGAGGCGGCCGGAAAACGACAGCCCAAACGGTCAGAAGTGGTGTGACATTGATCGGGGAAGAAGAAAAGCAGAAGAGGAAAAAGGCAAAAGGCAAAGCCGTGGGCGGAATGAACGGCACGTGGTCGTCGAATAGTCTGGGTAGGGATGATGAAGAGAGAGAGCGAGGGAGAGAGAGCGAGAGAGAGATAAAGCATGAGCGGTGTACAGTGTTACGCGGCGCGATAGACTGCCCCCTCCCCCCCTGGCCCCCCGGTCCACGAGGAACCCTCCCCAATATCCCTGGACTTTCCGTTACCTATATTCGAGGTGCGTGCGTTCGTGCGTTGGAAAAAAATAAAAAAAAAAGAGAGAGAGAGAGAGAGAGAGAAAGTGGCATTCTCACCCATCTGCGCAATGGTTCGCCCCTCGGGAGCCACAAGAGACGGCTTCCAGGAACCAGGGGCCCGGCCGAAGGAAGGGAGAAAAGCCGCACAAGGATCCGGACCCCCCTCCCCGTCTGCGTTATCAATCAGTCGGCATCAAACGAGACCAACGCTCGATGGTTGGTATCGGGTTTTCTGGTCTATCGGGTCGCTTCCCCCTCCTCCCTGCTGCGCCGTCCTACCCTGCACCTCTCTCTGTTCGTGCGCCCCGGCTGACACCTCTCTCTTTCTCTCTCTCTCTCTCTCTCGCCCCATGTGCTGCCAAGGCGGCATACAGTCGGCACTTGGGAAAGGATGGACGGGGGGCCCGGAGGCGCTCTCGTCTTTGGATGCAACGCGCAGGTCCAGCTGCTTGGGTGCGTGTGGGTACGTGCTTTGCCTGCCTGCCTGCCTGCCAGTCCATCAACTGCCCGCCCCCCGAGCACCTCACTCACCCACCCTCTTGACCATGTCGAAATAGGGACGGACGACTAGCTGGTACGCTGGAACCTTGCAATGAGGAGGGCGGCGGGCGATGGGAGGCAAAACGATCTGCGGGTGTCCCCCCCCCGCCCAAGGACCGACCACCGGTTGCAGCATGGCGGGTGCAGCCAATGACGAGGCTCGAACCAGGGCCGGACTTGCTCGAATCGTCCAACGTCATCCAATCCCCGTCCGAGGCAGACGGCAAACTCACCCGACTTGCACCTTGCCTTCTCTCACCCTCGAATGGGGTGACGAGGTGACGGGGAGAGCTTTGGTCATTGGGGAGAATCAGCCTTCGACCTCGCGGCTCAAGTTTCATGCACCCAATCTTTCGTGGGCAAATGGGACTTGTATAGCACGAGGCCGCAGGTACACTCAAGTCAGGTGCATGCGCAAAGCAGCCTGGTATTACAAAGGGTATATTTTCTTCATGGGTTGACCTATTTCTCTCCGCTGCTCCACAGTCTGTCCCATGTGATGCTTCATGAATTGCTTGCCCTTATCGGGCCCATCGCTTCATCCTCCTAGATTCTGTGACTGGACAGGTGGAGATGCTAGCCATGATTCCAAGCCCGCCAGGGGTGGCAGCCGCAACGGTTGACTCCGGGCCTGCGTCAGAGGCACAAACCACCGTCGTCTTGCTCACCGGCGACAAGACTCCGCCGGCGGACAAGACCGTCTGAGCCAGGCTCGTGCCATCTCTGCCGTTTCGGCGTCGCGGCCTTTCCCCAGTGAATCCCCTCTTCAGCGCGAACCCCACGAGGTGGTAAGACGCACCTGGCTCCGGCCATCGGTTGCCAGGATGCCATGATCCAGCCGGCCTCGGGCCACCCACACCGTGGGTTCTGCGGGACTTTTGTCGGCGACTCCTTGGTGCATTGCTGAGTTCCTCGGGTATCGATCCTTCTCTCCCTGTGCGTCTATCCAACTCTTCGACAGGCCGCGATTGTCTTCTAGCCAATGACCTGCCTTGCGCCCTCCTTGCCCAAGACTCCTCTTTCCTTGGGCTTCGGGCTGTGCCCTCTCCCTTTCTTTCCCCTGAGGAAACCAAACACGCCGCTGGAGCTTTCGGATTTACCCTCGCTAATGGCGTTGGCGTCCGTTGGTAGCGTGGCGTCCTGCCGTGCGAGGTCAGACCAGCTGCCGCCACCGTCCAGTGTGACCTGCATGCCGCCAGTCGGGCTGGTGACCCTCTTCCCTGCTCCCGGCGGCACCGCTCTTTGATTGGAATACTCGCTGGGGTAGTGTGGTATCGGGGGTGGCTTGGAGACCGGTCGACGGGGCACGCCGGCATGGCTGCTTCCCGGCCGCTTCTCCAAGCTCGAGCTCTTCCGCAGCGGGCCCGGAGGGTGAGCGGCTCTCAACGCCCCTCCATTCGTGGCCATCGCCGCGGGTGTGGCCTCATCGGTCGTCAAAGCCTGCGGCTGGTTCATCGTCACCATGTCGCCATTGACGTATCCGCATTCGTCAACTTGGCCAGTGATCCTGCAAGTGTCAGTACGAAGGTAAGCAAAAGGCGAGCCAAGGGGGCCGTACTTCTTGTATGCAGCCAAGGTGTAGTCGAATGGGCGGAACTCGTTTTCGATCATGCGGTACAGTTCGTCTTCTCGGATCTCCTTATCAGAGGCATCCTCCTTTAGCCGCTCGCGGGGCTTCTGTCGTCTGGCTCTCGCTTCGAGGGGAGCCTCCTCCAACAACAGCTCCTCGAGGTCGTACGTGGCATCGAAGTTGGTCTTGTCGGCAGCTGGGACAAAGACGGGCTCGATTTCCTTGCGCTCGAGCGCCTCAAAGTCGATCATCATGAAGAACTCGTGCTTGGTGAAACTCTCCCATGTTGAGCCCATTCGCTTGTCGCGGTTGGCGTCCAAGGCATCCCGGATGGCGTATAAACAAGGCAGGCTGACGGGCGGTGAAGTGATGGGGTATTTGGGGTTGGCAAGCTGGATCTGCTGGCTCAAAGTGCTCTCCGAGTTGCCGTCAAATGGCCTCTGTATGCTGCTGTCAGTGGGAAGGGCCGCAGATCGTCCCCAACGGAACGTGGGACCCACCTTGTTGTATATGCATTCATAGAAGAGGACACCCAGCGACCACCAGTCCGCACGCACGTCGTAACCCTTACCGGCATACACTTCGGGGGCGAGGTATGCGAGCGTGCCCGATTTGCTGGACAAGACCTTGCCGGGAATGATATCGGAGGCAACGTTCTAACCCGATCAGCGACCCGTGGCGCAAAGCGCAATGGCGGGACAACTTACAAAGTCGGTCAAGTGCACGTGGCCGTCGGCATCGAGGAGAACATTGTCGGGTTTCACGTCGCGATGGATGATGTTTTGGCTGTGGATGTAGCGGAGAGCGCATCCCAGTTCGGCAATCCAAAAGCGCACCGCGTCCTCGGTGAAGGTCTTTCTCGAAATGTGGAATCGTAGGTCACCGCCGCTCATCAAATCGACAACCAGGTACCTAGCGAGTAAAAATGTCAGCAACAGGTGCCGGGCGGTGTCGGGCGGGTTGTCCCACATGTATTCGATATCTTGGAAACTGTATCGCAAGTTGCAGATGAAGGGGTGGTTCACGTGCTCGAGCATTCGGCGCTCTCGTATAATATTCCGCACACTTTCGGACCGTACGACTGTTCCGAGATCCGGGGGTCAGCGTCAAAAGGAACTGCAAGGCGCGACGCCTCCCGTCTTGATGAGGGAAGGGGGGGGGGAGGCGAGGGGACCAAGGCGGTGTGTACCTTCATCTTTCCGGATGTACTTGAGGGCGAAGGAGAGATTCGTGTCTTTTCTTTCGACGATGCGCACCTTGCCGAAGGCACCTCGGCCGACCACCCGTAGTAGGCGGAAATGGTTGAGGTTGACTAGAGGGAGAGAGACGAGATGGATTAGCTTGGCGACACGAGATGGAGGTGGCAGTGACGGGTGGTGGGGGAGAGGGCGGGACAGAGCAGGAAAAGGCGGGATGCGCGGTGCGGCGCAGCAGGCAGTAGCTGCTGGTGCGGCGGCGGCGACAGCTGAGAGTGGTGGTTGTCTGGTTTATTTTGCTGGTGGCGGTGAGGGTGGTGGAGGGTTGTGATTGTGGTTGTGTTGTGTTGTGGGTGTTGGTGGTGCCGTGCATTCGGCGAGGGGAGGGACTGCGAGACACACATACCTTCGCCATCCAAGTCGATGGGCTTGCCCTGGCTATTGCCCATTGCGACGTGCAGCAGTCGTCCTTCTCAATGGCCTCTCACGTCTGCACTTGTTTGGATCTAGGGGAAAAGATGTCGACTCGAGTGCACCATGATCCAAACGGGGGACGGTGGTTCTTCTTGGGGGCGAAGGCGGCGGGCGGAAGGGGAATGGGAATGGGAACAAGAATAGGAACCTTGGGGGCAAATGCGCAGAGGTGGAAAGTAAAGTAAGGCAAGGTAAAATGGGCAAGGAGCGAGGAGGAGAGACAAGACGGAGAAGAGAGTGAGAGCACCGGCAGCAGAAATGGATGGAGCACAGGCGGGATAGATAGGGGTGGAGTCCCGTTGCAGTCAGCTGGCACGGGGTGACAGGGGGGAGGGAACGGACGCTGCGACGGGCCAGTTGGGTTGTGCTGGCTCCGTAAGTTGCCTCGAATGACGGTGTCCAAACCGGGGACCTGGTGCCTTTGTGGTGGAGGCGCGGCGAGTTTGCGTGCAAGGGAGGGGAGCGAAGGAGGGACGAAGACGAACAACACAAAAGACGAGGAGCAGAGAGGAGGTAAAGAGGAGACGGGGCTTTGGGGGTTGAGGAGGAGGTGGTGGTGGTGGTGGGGGACACAGAGTGAGAACGGGAGTGAGAGAGGAAGACAGAGGCCGGCCTAGCTGCAGCAGCAGGGAGAGGGAGCGAGAAGGAAAGAGAGGAGGGGGAAGGGGGAGAGGGGAGAGGGACCAAAAAAAAAAGAAAAAAAGACCAGGGGGCCACGGGCCAAAGTGCAGAAAGTAAGGCAAGGCCCAGGTGTGGTTAGGTATGGTGAGGTATGGTGAGGTATGGTATGGCAGGTAGGTCGGGAAGCAGGCAGGTCGGTAGGTGCAGGTAGGTACCTAGGTGCAGGTACAGGTGTCGGTGTCGGTACAGGCGCAGGTGGGGACGCCAACGGTACGCGATACGTCCCAGGCGCTGATTGCCTGTATGTACCCTGGGTTTGGAGCTGGTGCTGGTGCTGGTGCTGGTGCTAGTGCTGATGCCGGGGCTGCCACTACTTGCGGTCCGACTGACGGGCCAGCACAGACGCGATGGAAGACGACCAGCGACTCCTGGGGCGGAAACGAAGAAGGGATGTGCTGCTTTTTTGTCTTTTCCTTGTTTCGGGACCCCGAAGAGGATGGCCGGGGCTGGCTGGGGGAACTCGACGTGCGAGTCGCCGGGAAAGGAGCAGAGACGCAACAAACAAACGACCGAGAAGGGGGAGAAAAGAAACGGAAGAAGAGAGTTCGCCTCCTTCTCCCACATGGCAGTGCCTAGCTTGTACGTGCAGGCCGTCTCTCGGGATCCGTCTTGTTTCTTTCTCTCTCGTCTGGGCTTACTCCCAGGGGGAGCGTGTTGTTCCCCCAGCAGCAAGAAAAGTGACCACAAGACAAACCACCGGCCAGCAACGAGCAACCACATGGCTGTCCTGCCACGCCTGCTCGATCCATCCCTCTGCAGCTGGCGGTGGTCTGGAGATGGCGTGCCGTTCACGACAGTGTGTACGGTGACGCCTAGCCCCAGCCTCCAGGCCACGCCGGCCATGTCAAAGCAAGGCCGGCCAACGTAACGGCACAATGTAACCTGAACAGCTCCGGAAATGGTGCCCACGTCCGGACCGGTGCACTACACACTGCATCTGAGGGGACCCTGCCCTGTTGCTCAGTGTCAGCAGGCAAGAGGCGGGCGAGGCACAGCGACACCCCGATGCCTTGCCAGAGGACGAAAGCCAGCCCGCATAGTACCTACCGTGCCCATATCCTCCACTTCAGTACGGGACGCCCTTCTTGATCTGCCTGGTTCGTCTTGTGGTCCGCTCGGAAAAGGTACAGCAAGACGACGGGGTTCTCGCTTCGGTGGCGACTGAAGTGCGTTGTTTCTCCCTTTACTCGCACTCTTTTGATTAAGGTTTCCTCCCACCGACGCAGAGTCGGTCTGCGGCTGTCATGCGGGTTTGCTCCCCGGCATCGTGCCACCATGTAGTACACCCACTGTTGCCTCGCTCCCTGGGTTGCTTTTACCGCGTCGAGCTTGCGTCTGGCCGCCGCCGGCACCAGAGGAACCCCCCAACGCTCGTCCATCTCCAGCCCAAGACACCATGGCATCGTGGTACATATCCAACAGGGCGAGGCGAGTACCGTCTCCATCCCGTCCCTCCCACGTCGTCTGTCCGTACCTCGGAAGTGCGAAGTGGGCTCCGGTGCTTCTTGCTCATGGCAGGGGGGACCCAAAACATGATGTGAATGGCAGTGGGCGTGAGAGCGAGGGTGGGAACCGACAGGCTTGTGCAACGAAGCAGGGATCACAGGCCGAATGAGGTGATTGCGAGAGTATCCTCAAGGGAGAGTTGGGTGCCAGGGGAGGAGAGGGGGTTTTGCGGAATGATGGATAATGGATGATGCTGGTAATCGACAAAACAACGCGACCTGCAGCAATCCGGGCATCCTGGTCCGGTTGTTTCTTCTTTGCTCTCATCTCCCACTGCTGCAGTCGACGACCCACGCTGAGGATTGGCCTGTTCCCCAGATTAGAGAATGCGAGCCTCTCGAAAAGAAAAAAAGCAACGACATGGAACCCACCCCGCCGAACCTAGTGTAGACGCGTCCCCCAATGCTGGACCAGAGTCGAGCTGCCTGCTGATGCACGAGAGACAAAGAGACGTCGGGTTTCAGATGATACAACTGAAAAACCGAAGAGCCTTCCAGAACCGAGCAGGCCGGAAAACACATTGCAGCAGGAGGGCCGTTCATGGCCGCGCGATGTCGTGTGAGTGAGTCCCAGGGTACGGCAGCACGACGGGTGGGTGGGAGATGCCATCCATGCCGTCAAGCCACTCGTGGCGACGGAGCACACGAGCAAAGCCCCGCTGGGGAGGGATGCTGGACATCTGTAACAGGCGACCGTTTGTTTCTTCCCTTGTCGCCGTCGTCAGTTTGGGTCCGGTTCATTTCTCTCCCCACTGTCTGTGGCGCGGTAGTGCAATCAACTTGAACAGTAGGTGCCCCCTTGATTTAAGGGTCCCCCCCTTCGGCTGGAGCTCGCGCTTGTCTCGTCGTAAATGAAAGAATTGCTCCGAAGTGTGGAGGGGGGTGACTTTCGCCTGACTATCCGTACCGCCAACCGATTCGAAGTCGGCGCAATCCAATTGGCTCTGCCGGAGTGGCCGTGTTGATGAAGGAATGGCCCTGGGAAGGAGGGCAGATTAGGGACGAGTTTGCTACCAAACCGGCTGGGGTGCACTCATCCGCCGGCGCAAACAGCGTCTTGCGCGCCAGCTGCGACGACGGCAAGCACGGTGCGCAGCGAGCTGCTACGGACTCTACCGTAGGAGGTAACCACGCCCCCACCCGAGTCAACCCAGGTCATCGTTTGTTTGTTTTCTTTCTGCCACGTCGTACACCTGCCGTTTTGCTGCACCAACCACAAAGTACAATGGACGAGCCCTTCATCCAAGGCGGGATAGAACTGCCTTGACGCAGTTGCTGGTTGCCCACCATGTGTGCCCTGAGCCCTGTGCCGTGTCGGCAACTCGCAGTTGCGACAAGAGACGCCAACGGCCAATGGCTGCGTTTGGGTCGAGGCAGTCGAGGAAAGAAGCCGCAGTCGACCTCGCTGCCCGGAAGCTCTTGCACCTACCTGCTCTTACTCGTCACAGTCGTCTTCCATTGCCTTCGGCGAGATGCGGCAAACGTCCAACAACGCTTGGCCGGTTGGCCAAGCTGGGACGTGACCGGAGCTGATCGTGCGTGCTTCATTGCGCAACTCAACTACACCTGGTTGTGTTTCTCTCCTTCTCTCGACCTAAACGGCGGTCGCCCATGCCAAACCCGCGTATGGGCCTTTAACAAACAGCCCGAACAAGCAACCGACAAGCAGACGTTGGCTCGACTCAGCTCGAACAAAACTTCTCCTCGGCCGCTAACAAGCCAGCCGCATCTAGACCGTCGACTGCCGAACATTTGCGCTTGGGTGACTGGACGGATTGAGGGGGAGAGAGACAACCCAACACTACGAGACAAAGCCCTAATGCACTAGCCAGGCAGGCTCTGGATGAAGCCAACACGATTCCGTCAAGCCTCAGCAAGGCGCTCGCCAACCAGCTGCAACTGCAGTAGCTACGAGAAGGGGGCAAATCGGAGACGAGCCAGCACCCAGGCCCATACCGTGCCGTGCTAAGTCAAGCACTCCCAGTTGAGGTGCCATGGCCACGAGGCCAACCGCCGATAAATCGCACCGAGCCTGGACGGGCCTTCGCCTAGTTGTCGGCCGAGTCCTTCCGGTCCACTCCGTTTTGCCCAACTATACTGTACCACCTTCTTGCCTCTTCCGCTGCGCATCTCGATGCCGTCGCTGCAAACCATGGCCAACATAGCCCCTCGTTGCCATGCCATTCGTCGCGGCCCTTGCGAAGCTCTCTGGCGGAACACGGACCGAGCCACCATGCCCCTTGGTCTTTGTTATCGAGAAATCTCCCAGGAGCTCAAGCCACCAAGATAGTTGGACTCTGCCTGAACACCGGCACCGTGGATCTTGACCAGACGTCGAGATCCACTGCGGGACACGAGAACACAGCGCTGGGAATCGCAAACCTGGGAAGACATGGAAACCCAGTGCCAGACTAGCGCATTCCTGCGTCTTTGCAAGCTGAACCACAAAAAGGACGGATGCAAGGGACGCTACCGCATCTCGCTGCATCCTGCCCTGCAAACGGGCGGCGCGCATTGGTTTGGCCGGATTCAGGGCAGTTAATCAACAGGCGGCAGCAAGTCAATTCGGCATCCTTGCCCACCACGTGCGGAGAATGCCATGGTGCACTCTCCTTACCTCATCTCTCTTGACTCCCTCGCGACCCTGCTTGTGCCGTTCTGCCGCCATCACGAGGGGAAACAGTCAAGCCTACCTCTGCGGTCGGCAGTCGCCCTCTTCGCAACCGGGGCTTGCCATCAATCCGGTTTGGAATCTCGTCAGAAACTCTGCGCTCCACCGCCGCTTGTATGCTCCATCGTCTAATCCCTTCTAGGGGACTGGGCCGCCCCTCTGACAGCTCGTGGGTCGAGCTAACCAGGCAAGAATCATCTTCATCAGCGCGTATGGCTGGCCGTCTAGGCCCCGTCGGCATCAGGTTTGCCCCTAGGAAACCCGCTCTGTTCCACTGTTTCTCGAAGACTTGGTGTCCGAGGCTTGCGCATCGGCTTCACCGCCAGGGACGTCTCGAAACTCTAACAGTAGTTACGAACACCACATACACACATTGGATGGACGTAGTGTCAACCGTCGCCCGACGACGACAACCACCACGGCTTGCCCCGCTCTTGACGGATGGTCGTCCCGCCTGCCAGCGAAGCGCTTGCACGGCTGGGCCAATCCGAGACATGTGGAACACGAAGAACACTGTGCAGCCTTCTGGAAAGATTCTGCCCCTTAGATTTCCTGCCGTCCCAGATTAGCGACTCGTCTCTTTCCCGTCCGCCCTCCCTCTCGACTGTGCCACGCGGGACCCGAGGAGACCCTGTGCGCACGTCGGCCAAACTCGAGACACTGTTGCAATGGAAACCGCTGTCGGGGAAAGAAACAAAAACAGACTGACTTTCCGCCCAGCGCCATGTTCCGTCACGCATGTCAAACAAGCGCACGTCGAGACGTTTACAATGAGGAGCGAAAGCCACACTTCTCCATCGACTAGACCAAAAATAGACGGCTTCTTGTTGAGTTCGAGTTTCGAGGAGGCGCACCTGCCAGTGACAAAGATGGAGTCTTCGTACGAACGAACAAGCACCGACAATGACATGGAATTCCCGACTTCTGCAATGCCCACACCCAAAGATCATACCCAAAATTTGCGGTTTCGTTTCAGAAGCTCCGACTAGAGGTGCATACCATACTGGACCTGCGAGCACCCGTCACCGGTCATCTCCGTGTCAAACACATGACACGATCCCTTATTCCCCCTTTTTTTTTTCTCCCTTTAACATTCGACAGCCGATGATACCTTTCGTTGACCGTCTCCAGGCAGTCCAGCTGTCGCGGCTTACCTGGCCACTCTCCGCCAGTAATAACGCCGCGGTGGGCTGCACGCGCAGGCTTCACTGCTCAACGCTGCTGATCCTGCAGATCACAACCAAACCCAAACCAAGACTGCCGGTCTTGTCGCCTAGTCTGGCAGGCCCCATGTTCAGGGGTCAAAACTATGGCCCCTCGGGTTCCTAGGATGTCATCAACTTTTGGACGTCTGGATGCGTCCACTAGCAGCCTCATCTCAACCTTCCTCCCGTTACCATTACAATGTGAGCTTGCTTACCTTCAACATGTGAAGCAAATGTGTTGCTACTGGCAAGCGCCAAGCTGACGGCATATGGGTATCGTATGAAGACCATCAAACCTGCATCCGCAGCGCGACATGTTTTTCTATTTCAAAGTCTCAATGCACGTGGCAATGGGGCGACGAGCCCTGCGGTGAGCCGATCTAGAGACACATTGGAAGGGCACGTAAGCCTCTACAAATGCAGCAATGAATGGCATGCAGTGGCTTATCGCGGTGGGATAGGGTTCGAGGCCATGCAGCCGGCCGGTCAACTCGCCTTTCTCGTGTCGAGAAGGCAGCTTGAAAGTGGCATGCCGATCCCCTGCTCATTCCAGCCAGAAGACAGCGCGTTCCTTCGAAATGCTTGTCCGAAACTTCCCCTCCGAGAAAAAGAAATCCATTGCCCAGCTGACCAACACCAGGATCATTTCAGCTTGCTTCAAGGCCCTGGGCATTGACAAAACAACATTCGGCTCTCGCCGGTGAGCTGGGGGCACAGGGCCAACTGGGCGGGCAGCATTGCATGCTGCAAGAGTTCCTTGGCGACAGGACTGCAGAAGATTGGTTTCAACGAAATGACCGCACTGGCCAGCAGTGGTCGCGCATTGCATATGCCGCGGCGATGCGTCTCGATTGAATAGGTTGCCAGGGTTCAGAATCCGAGTCTCATTTCAAATATCTAGGCCAGAGTGTCAACCAACGCTGCACATGATCGAGAGATGGCCAACATACGTCGTCCTGTGCGACCTCAATCTGCAGGCAACAGCATCGGCGCTGTGCCGCCTCCTGTTTCCGTTGACTCAGGATTGCACACAGGCAGTCGGGTCTCTAGCAAGGCCTCTCGGTTGACGGGGGCATAGGGGGACATGGTCATGTCTTGGGATACAAATGCCAACATACGTTATGGGGGAGGCGTCAACGATCGTGGCTTGCCCCTTTCGATGGGATGGATACGTGGAAGCATAACTGAGGCGCCCAACAGCCCTAAATTCCTGGCCACCATACAATCTCTCGTGAGAATGCGAGTTTGATAGCCAACTGCCTCCGAAGCAGTGCACGCAGCCATTCAACGCCACCCTAGGGATTCGACCAATCACGCACAGCTAGTCTCATCATTCGCTTCGGCCGAGATCTACTACTTTGGGTACTGCGGAACCGAGCCTTGGCCCCGACTCTGTAGAGCCAGCCGCATTTTCAGGACTTGGTTTCCTCCCAACAACGTAGGTGGGCTTCTAGAGGTCGTGCGGTCCCTTGGAGCGGTCAGAGATGTCGGAACACCAGTTCAACAATCAAACCCATTCCCTCAACTCATCAAAAGTTGGAGCAGCAGGTACCTAGCGGCTCTTGGTACACCCAGAGGACTGGCATGTCTGGCCCAGCATACAATTCGGGCCCAACATGGCATCGCGGCTATGACTGCTGGTCCCAACCGCACGACTGACGAGTACAACCGGATGGGTGTGATGCCCCATCCATTACTCTCCCTCTCCCTCTCTCTCTCTCTCTTCCCCTTACTGTTGTCCTTGTGGTCTGGTCTTCCGAGAAACTAGGTAAGTCAACAAAGGGAATAGGGAGAACAAGAAGGTGAATGAGAGATAAGAATAGCCATGGCTTGAGAGAGATCATGAAGGCATGAGATCCTGTTGTTTCCTAGTCAGCGTGCCGTCCTGAGTGTCTCAAAACTCCCATGAAAGAGCGGAGCCCAACTCGAGACTTGCGAATGGCCCAGTCCAGTCGCGCCAGTGGTGTTCCTTGGCCAAGTTGTACGGCCGATGAAATCGAGACAATGCGGCCATTGCAACCCTTTCTTGGCTTCGCCGGGCGTCCAATGGATGGCCGAATGCAGCATCTCGGAAAACTAGCATACGTGCCAACTCGGCCGTAATGAAGTTGGGATGGGCCCAGAGGGATCAAGACGGCAAAGATTTCACAGGAATGAGGGCAAGCTCGGTGCCTTTGGCAAACCGCCATATTTCTGGGCAGGGAATTGATCGGCAGCTACTCGGAAGCAGTCGGCAATCCGCTTGAAACCTACAATGGTCATGCCAAAGATCTTGGCGAGTTGAGACGGAGGGCGAGCTCCCACCCAGAGACAAAGACACAAAAGAGAGGGCACCATATCGGTCGCCAGGAAGCACGCTTTTGCGGGAAGCTGCATACATGGCATCGTCAGAGCCCTGTCCGGTTGATGAACGGGAAAATTGCTTCGCATTGCTGGAAAAACCACGGTAGTGGAAATAAGAATGATGAATTGATGACAATCTGGGGTAAGCACGCCAGATGCCACAAGCCGCACCTGTCGGGCCCGTCGCTGCACGTATTGGTGACGTCACGGACCCGGGCGAGAGCCCATCTTGACGGAGCTCTCCTCCCTCCCCCTTCGCCTCTCTCGACTTGAACCAATTTCCACCGCCAGCTTCCAAAGTCAATTGAACTGAACCGAGTCTATCCTTTGAGTCGAAAAAAGAGGGAAAGAAGAAAAAGAACCGAGCCACACCACAGCCGAAGTACACAACGTACGGAAAAGAGGAAACCCCCCCAAACAATCCCACCACCGCGAAAACAATGGCGTCCCAAGCCCTCCGCACCCTCAACCTCCGCGCCGCCGCCGCCCGGCCGTCCTTCGCCGCCGCCCCCGCCGCGAGCAGGACCTTCACGCGCGCCGCGGCCAGGCGGTACGCCTACAAGGACACGCAGGACCGCGAGTCGCTGAACCCGAGCGGCACCGAGGGCACCAAGACGGGGCGGGACTCGGACGTGGCGCACGAGAAGGAGGCGTTTGACCCGTCGACGACGCGGCCGGGCTCCGAGAAGAGCGAGGCCGACGGCGACGCCCTCGACGTCTCGGGCGCGAACCAGGCCGCGTCCAAGCCGCAGGGCGACAAGGCCGGCGGCGACGGCGGCGCGGGCAAGGAGACGAGGAAGGGGGGCAAGAGCGGCGGGGCGAGCACGCCCAAGGCCGGCAGGGTCTGAGGCGCGCCGCGCAACGCTGCTGGACGGGCGGCGGGCTGATGCCGCAGGAGAGCTAGGAGGGAAACGACGGGGCGATGGACGGAGCAGGGCTGGCATGTACTAGTATCATCAGCATCGGACCGGGAGGCGAGCATGGCGTTGTCCGTCTCGACATCAAATGCATGAGCCATTGAGCATACGCGGGGCCACATATCTGGGCCGCCTCTGTTTTGTTTCTGTACGTCCGCCGTGAAAATCAAAGGGGGTATCAAATGCGGCCCCCGACCCCAACCAAACTCCATGACCCTTCCTCTTCCGCGTCTTCTCTTCCGTCCTCCGCTCGCTTGTTTGCCGAACCCCAGCCTCCCGCCTCTCTCGTGCTGCCCCCTCCACAGATACAGCCGGTCCACACACGCGGTCTACGCATAGAGGCCATCGGGGTCATCGTTCTCCTCGTCGTCGTCCGGCACGACGACCTGCTCCTTCTTCTTGGTCAGGTCCTTGCGGCACATGGGACAGCTACCCTTGCTGCGCAGCCAGGGGCTCACGCACTCGAGGTCGAAGCGGTGGCTGCTATGACACGGCAGCTCGACGACGAGGGGGTACTGGTCATCCAAGAACTTTTCCGCGCAGATCGGACACGCTTCCTCCTTGCCGAGTGCCTTCTTAGAGACCCGGTCGAGGGAGTCGAGGTACTCCTGCGAGACGCCGGGGATCTCGGTGGGCGGGCTGGCGATGTCGCGCTCGAGAGCCTCGACGAGTCCGGAGAGGAAGCGGGCGTTGTCGGCGTTGGGGGCCGTGGAGAAGAGGGTCTGGAACTGCTGCTGGAGAAGGTGGTAAAGCGCGGCGGCGTCGACGGGGGTCGGCGTCGCGTGCGGGTTTGTGTGACGGGCTGTGGACGGGGCGTCGGCGGTGGTGAGGTTTGTGAGGAACGAGGTGAAGGAGGACATGTCGATGCGGCGGGTCCCTTCTTGGGTTGAGGGCCCGGGCTTGATGTTATGCTCGACTGGGAGGGGGATGTGTTAGTCAGAGGGCGCATGACGGGTTGTGTCATTGAGTTTGTGGGATGGGACACATGTGGACGGAGGAGGGATATGCCTACCTTCGTATTGTGTAGCCATTGTGAGCGATTGTCCGGCTGCTACGGCTTGTTGGGGGCGACGCGGAATCGTGAGGGTTGGGATCAAAGGTGAGGCTCTTTCGAGGATCGAGGTCGAGGTCGAGGTCGAGGTCAAGATGTGGTGCAGCTTTTGGGGGAGGCCAGGATGAGGCTGCTGCGATGATGTGGCTAGGCAGTCGTTGGTGTCGCAAGTTTGGTCAGCGGAGAGGACCTGAGGTGAGGGGGTTAGTGGGAAAGGAGGGGGAGCTTCTAGCGCAGGTGCGCCGCAGAAAGTACATGCAGGGATCAGCACCCGTCCTGGTGTGGCTGTCCCCAGCGAACATGTCGCCTCACCGCACCTCGCATCTTACACCTGGACCTTCTCCCGTGGCTGACCTGACCCAGACCTCCGTGACTTCATCTGGGTCGGCCGCCGGTGCACACAGAAAAAGTTTGCTGCATTGCGTATGGCAGCGGCCCATTGTTGCCATCGTGTGAATGACTTCTGGTCCTGCGGAATGTTTCCCGCAAGCTGATCAGTTCTCACAAAAGTGTCCAAGTTATCGGGGGAGCCGAAAACTGGCGACATTCCGCTCTGGGTTCCGCGTTGGTGGAGTTTTGGCGACGGGCGGAGCGTCCGCACGCCATCTTATCGCCGAAAAGAACCAATACAGCAGACCATGTTGGCGATGTTTGACTCGAGCTGGAGACTCGGACCAAATGCTGCTTTGCGACCTTGACATGGCCATGATTCGAAGCTTGGAAAGTATCTTTCTGTATCAGAGAGTTCGTTTCCCAAAACCTGGGCGGCGGTGCTTCAAACGACCGGGACGAAGAACCCTCCAGCAACAGGTGCACCAAAGTATCAAACGTTGCGGCGATGGAAGCAGGTTCCCGGCGATAAGGTAGCGAACCCCCCACTGCCGAGCTCTCCGTGCAATGCGGAGTTGACATGAGCAAGGCGCCTAAGGGAAGCTGTCGCAGATTGTGATTGTCCCACCTCTGTCTGGTGCCTTGGCAACATCCATCTCGCGATCGATGCTCGTCATCTTGCAACACGTTCCGTCGGTCGCGCCCTTGTGTCTTGGTGTTCCGAGAAGCGGTCCAACACCAGGGCGTTCAGGGTGAAAAGCCCCAGAGAAAAAAGACAAATGTGCTAGTCATGACTGAACGTGCGTAGATTCCTTCATTCATGCGAGGTTGTTTGCCGGACAAGTCGCCTTCGGTGTAAGTGCGCCTGGGGGAAAATGTGAGGCAGAAACACACTGACGGAGACGAGACTCGCGAACCTAAGGTGGGGCCGATCGAACCAAGGAGGAAGCGTGAGAGCGGGGTGCAACCATGGAGGACAGTGAAGGAGGATTCCGCAACAGTTGTCCGAAGAGGGCCTGGCTGCCACAAGAGAAGAACAGGCGTGGAGCAGGCGGGCATGACGAGATCGGGTGTAGCGACACTGGGCCGGGCAGCATCGCCGTCTAAGGTGGAGCCTCGCAGGGAACTGTAAGGGACGTTGAGACCGTCATGTAGAAACCCGCTCCGACCTCCCTGTCCGAGCTTAAAAACTACACCGTTCCAACTTTCCCCCAATCGTCCCTTCTTCAACGCAGTGGTTTTCTCAGCCACTCCACCACCTCATCCAGTCCCATCCCGGTTCAGCCGTCCTCTCCAGTGTAAGTGCAGGCGCCAACATCAAGTCGCCGGTGGCAGCCTTTCGTCATCTCCCGGGAACACTGCTCGACAATCCTCCTCCTCCCTCAGCTCCAGCCCGTCAACAGGCAAGCATCCCATTCATCCGCATTATCCAGCTCTCCTCCTCCCGCCCCAGTCTGCCATTCCCCTCATCTTGCCTCGTCGCACCCCCTCACGGCCTTGTCTCACCAAAGACACACAGACAACGCAGAGGTCAAGTCCTGAACAAGAAGCAACCAACAAGCTCCCGTAAAGCCCGCATCAACATATCCCACGGACTTCCTGCACCTTGCTCTCGCGCCTCTTTTCTTTCTTCTTCTTCTCTTTCTTTTTCCACACACAGACAGGAAAAGAACGCCGACAGCTGCAGCATCACAGACAATCCCAAGCCATCCGCGCCAGATACCAAGCCGCCGGGTCGTCGAACCAGTCGTCTTGTTCTTCCTTTTGCCATTGCAACGCTGGCACCTGCTTCTTCAAAGCCACAGTCACATTAAGCCTCTTCTCTCTCTACCATGGCGCACTCGGCCGCAGTTATCGGGTCCACCGGTCTCGTCGGATCCCACATCCTCACGAACCTCATCACCTCGGAGGCCTTCGCCACCGTCAATACCATCTCGCGCCGCCCGCCCAAGGCCGGCGGCCTGACCCTCAAGCCCATCGTCGAGAAGGACACCTCGGCCTGGCCGCCCAAGCTGGCCGCCCTGCAGCCGCTCCCCACCGTCGTCATCTCCGCCCTCGGTACCACGCGCGCCGCCGCCGGCAGCATCGCCGAGCAGTGGAAGATTGATCACGACCTAAACGTTGAGCTCGTCAAGGCCGCAAAGGCCGCTGGCTGCAAGGCCTTTATCTTCATCTCGAGCGCCGGGACCCGCAGCACTCTCTCGGCTCTGGCGCCTTACAGCAAGATGAAGAATGGCGTCGAGGACGCCATCAAGGAGGCTAGCTTCGACCACGGCATCATCCTCAAGCCTGGTGTGATCCTCGGCCAGCGTGAGCAGAGCCGTGCCGGCGAGAGCATCTTTCAGAGTGTCGTCAGGACCCTTGGCATAGTCAGCCGCAACATCCAGGATAGCATTGGCCAGGAGGCCGAGGTCATTGCCCGCGCCGCCGTGCACGCCGCCATCCTTGTGGAGCAGGGCAAGGCGCCAGCCGGTGTATGGGAGATTGATGGCTCCGAAATTGTGCGGCTTGGACGGACGGAGTGGAAGCACGGCCCTTGGCCCCGCTCGTAGGTCCCGGGCGGATTTGAACTAAGTCGGTGGGACGGTGCGGTGAAACGGAGGCTTTGAGATTGGGCAAGTGGACGACTGCTGCCATCACCCGGATACGATACGGTCGTGTGGCACGACGTTCCCCCTCGTTGGTGGATGGGTTGCTTTATGACTGGTCGCAGAAGCTGGTTCGTTGGTATCGAGAAGTCAGCCTCCCGCTTTCCCCCTGTTTATGAATTTCCTTGTCAATAGTTTTTGGTTTGTTGAAATTTGTTGATATCCCTCTTGTAAGAAATACCACCCCACCGTCTTTAGATAAGAAACGGCCATGCGCCGGCAGCAGATGTTTTGTTTTGTATCTCGTAGCAAATTATCCCCCCCCAAAAAATACTGTCGTTTGCCGGAATTGACGAGGAAGAACTTCGCATGTTGAAATCCTACACGGGACGAGTTCGCGAAAGTATTGGACGAGAGTGGCCAAGCACCAATGTTCTGATGATGCATTGTCATACAGTAGCCTCCGACCTGCCGGCTCGTCTTTCCCCAAGAGGATCGGGCTGTATGGGCCCACATCCCCGAAGTGAGTGACCACGAAAATCCCCCCCCCACCACGCTCCACTGCCCGAGAAGGAGGTGCCTGCCCAGGCGCCCCTCCCGCTCCTTCAGTTTGATAACGACGGCCAGAGCCTTATCGAAGCTGTCTGAATCACAGACCGCAGTTGACCCCTCCATCAACCCATCCAGCCCCACCACATCTCATCGGCCGGCGACTCACCACTCCATGTCGCAATCCCCCAATTCTCACAATCTCTCACATCCGCCCGCCTTGAATCACATATAGAGACCTCGATCTTTCCGCGATTGTCACACTGCCGAAACCCAACCTCCCGACTCGGACGCACCGTGCTTGTAAGCCCATTTTACATTGCGCGAAACAGAGGGGCCCATGCTAACACCGAGACAGCGAAGCTCACCCAAGTGGATTAATCAGCACGAGGAGAGGTGCACATATCGCTCAAACAGCGACGCTCACTCACACGACAAGACGCCATGGCAGGAGAGACGGCACGCCCTCTCGTCGTCGGCCCGGACTCTGGTCCCGAGGCCCCCTTCCCGCTCAAGATGGAGGGCAAGGTGATTTCCGGCTTCGGCCGTGGGTCCAAGGAGGTCAGTCATCGTCGCCTCTCACCAACGTCTCTCACGGCGTGCACAAACGCCTCGTTCTTCACCACCACCACCACCGCACATCCACTCACATCCATATCACGCGAGAAACCTCACAAGACCCAGCCGCTAAACCCCCGCCGCCACCACAGCTCGGAATCCCTACCGCAAATCTCCCCGTGGACGCCTCCCAGACCCCCTGGATAGACACCACGAAATCCGGCGTCTACTTCGGCTGGGCCTCCCTCTCCCTCCCCGCCTCGCACCCGGACCGCGTCGCGCCGCCGCCCTCCTCCGGCTCCGCCCCGGCCCAGCCCCATCTCGAGTTCCAGCTGTATCCCATGGTCATGTCCATCGGCTACAACCCCTTCTACAAGAACACAGTCCGCTCCGCCGAGGTGCACGTGCTGCACAAGTTCTCGGCCGACTTTTACGACGCCCACATGCGCCTCCTGATCCTGGGCTTCGTCCGCGAGGAGAAGGACTACAAGAGCCTCGAGGCGCTGGTCGCGGACATCAACACCGACTGCGATGTCGCGCGGAACTCGCTCGACCGCGAGCGCTGGGCGCCGCCCAAGGCCCTGAGGCCCGGTGCCGAGAGGGACGGCGTCTTGGACGCCGAGTGGCTGGTCGAGCCGCTGCCCAAGGCCTGAACGCCCATGCCCTCTCCCATGATCAAGACGTTTTCATAAAGCACGACGGAATCGAGGCGTAGACAATATACATAAAAAAAGAATAATCATTTTGAAAAAGATTTGGTCTCTGTCAAAAACAAAGGGGAGGACTGGAGGGTGCTGTCCTTTTTCCCCAAAGGGGGTGGCTGAAGTGAAGTTTGTAGGAAAACCCGATGAATATGAATGAATCATGATCCAGAGATGCGCCCTATCCCGGCTTCCCTGTCAACGGGTAAAGCCATGTCTCGTTTGGTAGCGGGAACGAGAAGAGAGAAAAAAAAGTCCCGATTCAAACCCCAAAAAACGCCTCTCATGCCCCCTTCATATATGCCCTGATCACCCCTTTTTCTACACCTCCGATTTACACTGCCAGACCATGCGATTCTTTGTTCTGGTAATAACATGGAAGAAACTACTTTCTGTTAGTGGATGGCTTCGGTGCACGAGAACATCGAGGGGAGGGGGACACTCACGTTCATCACAATCAACATGGGGATATCAAATACGTCTCGTTTAATCATCCAGCAATACCGGCAGTCCACTTTGCCGTCTTTTTCGATCTTGGAGATTCCGTGCTCGCCGTCGATGCGGGTGACGCGGTTGCTGAGTATGCTCTTGCGCGGGTCCTGCTGCGGCGTCATGTCCGTTGACCCCGCGGCCTCCGCCTGCTCCTTGGTGCGGTACTTGAGGATCCGGCAGGTGCGGTTGACGCTGCCGCGGCTGTCGCCGAACGCGAGATGGGAAAAGTCGTCGTAGAATTCGACGACGCTGTCGTCGTCGAGGATCTCGGCGATGAAGACGGGCTGCTTGCGCGAGCCGCCCTCGTTCTTGAGCTGGTCGAGCGTCGCGGAGGGTGCCTTGGGCGTCGAGAAGCCTGCGCGGCCAGTGTTGCGGCCGCTGTTGGTGGTCGATCCTGTTCCGCCGGTGTTGACGTTCAGGTTCGGCTCGTTTCCTAGCAGAACGTCCTTGGTCCACCCGGTCAGGGCAATGAACTCTTTGTTGACGGCGGCGATCTCGCCCGTGCGGCGGAGAACGATGGTCGGCGCGGAGCAGTGGTGCATGAACTCCTCATACTCAAACAGGGTCCGCTGAAAGCACTTCTCCATGAAGATGAGGTCCTGTCGGCTGAGCGTCTTGGTGCAGGCGATGAACGAGGGGCGAATACTGGCGAGCGCCTTGGCGATGCGTAAAGTCCGGTTGGCGGAGAAGCGTTTGGGCAGGTAATCGATGAGGGCATGGAAGCCGGCCAGGTATGGATACGGCTCCTTGACGGTTTCGTAGATGGATGATGGGTCGCGCTGCCGTTTGCCGAGGAGTGTATGCGGTCCACTCTTCTGGGCCGGTCCAGGCTTGGGTTTGGGGCGGCTCGGGGCGGTTATGGTCTGGGAGTTGCCAACAGCGCCAAAGTTTCCACTCGGAGATCCTTCAAAGGTAAAGTTAGTAGGTTGCGGGCTGGCGGTGTTGTCTGTGCTTGGACTATGTAGGCTTGTTGGGCCAGCAGCAATGGCGTAGGCATGTGGGAGGCCATGTTGCAGATTGCCTTGTTGGTACATGCCGTTGGAAGACTGGTCTATACCCATGAAATCGTTGATCATACCGCTATCGTAGACTTGGCCAAACTGGTTGTTGCCATTGCTAAAAACGTTTGTGGATCCGAAGTTGACTTCACCACTCGGTCCGGATAAGGAGCCGTCGCGCGGCGGGGTCTCCGCGGCGCCCGACGACATGTGTCCGAGCATGCCAAACTCCATGGCTCCGTATTGGCTGCCAAAGTTGAGCCCTTCCAGATCAAAGTTGAAGATTGCCGGGTTGCTTGGGTCGAACAACGTATTGAAGGGGTCGTTAGCGACCTGTGGCGAGATCATGCCGCCGATGGACCGCGCGTTGTTGCCCGGTTGCGGGAACGACGGCGATATCGGTGACGGTTGCGCCTGGAACGGTAGGCTCTCGGGAATACCGACAGGCGTTTGCTGTCCAGAGTAGACGGGGAAGGATGCCGTCGACGTTTGACCAAAGTACGTGCTACCGGAGGTCGAGGCCGTATCCGAGGCCCCGCTGTGATGTCGCTGGCCGTTGGGACGGGTCGGAGCCGCCGTCGGGTTGAAGTTCGGACCCAGTACGGGCCGGAGGGCCTCTGGCGGAGCATCGTGGAGATACTTTGCCTTCTTGCGAACGCCGTCCTGGCAAGCGTCTGCGAGTCCACGCTTAATGCATCGCTGACAAGGTCGTTCATCTCCTGTAGCCATCACATCAGCTGGTTTGCATCGCAGACAGCCATACGAATGGAGCAGGCAGTTATGACCCCTGTTTAGAGGGGGCTAGAGGAAAAGGTAGGAAAACAGGGCGGAACAAGACTTCACAGGCATTCACTTGACCAGAGACTATCGCGAGCCAGACCCTGAGAAATCGGGCGGAGCTTACCACAAGTCAGATGAGCTCGTTGGCAGGCGAAACACGCCCGGCGAGCCTTCTTCCGCCGCGGTCGTGAAGGATCCTTGGGATCATACTTCTTCTTTACCTCGCCGTTGGTGTCGGCGCCGCTCTCGTGGGATTCGGCCATCTTCTCGTCGTCGTCGTCGTCTTTTACGGGCGTGTCGTCGTCGTACTCGTGGTCATTATCTGACATGGCATCCGAGGCCTCTGCCCCTGTGTCCTCGAGGCCATCCGGCATGGTGTCTCGGGTTTATATACAAGCCTCCCCTGGGCAAAAAAGCGACAACAGCGTAAGAGCTGGCGCAGTAACGGCACCGTGCTGCAAGGCCCGGTCCAGGAATCTCCTTGATGCTATGCTTGCGAAACCACACGGCTCACTTTCAAACGTAGGAGGCCTGGCCTGGCCTAGCCTAGCTTGGTGTCGTGCTGGGCAGGCGTGCGTTGCAGAATAGGAAATGTATTAGGAAAATCCTTTTGCGGTCAGAGTTGAGTGGCACACGCCGGGGGTCTGGCTGGACTGGGTTGGCGAGGCACACAGTTAAAGAGGCAACACCGGCGTGGCTTGCTGTCCCTAGGGCCTAGGTGCGCAAGGGTAGGTTCGGGTTTGCGAATGGGAGTCAAGCCGGATACTGGCGCCCGCGTCGACGTGGTATGGCAGAAGCAGGGCCCGAAGCAGGCGCTGTGCGCTCCCGCAATATGGACAGGAGGGCCTTGTTATCTCCCTTTTTCCAAGATGCGCCGCACGTAGGCAGACGGCTTACAAGCAGGGCAATGCAGGTGGGAATGAGCGGGCGAGTCTTGGGCCTCCTGGAGCTCGTATCCTCAGCAGTCAGGAGTCTCCAATGGTGGGCTTGTTGAGTGAAAAGAGGCGTTCTTTGTGCGACGTGCTCGTCACGGCAGGACTAGGACTCGATAGTTGGCGCAGTCGTCTCGAGACCGGAGTTTGCGTCGCGGACCACATGAGGTCACGGGGACGAAGACGGGGGATAGAGTGGAGGGGGCTGATCGAGGGCTGGCGGCTTTGAGCCGTAGTGATGTGACGGCGGTTCTAAGAGGTCGGCAGCAAGCGCGGTGTCTGCAGGTAGCCGTAGCCCTTGTGCTTGTAGCAGACAAGCATAGACACGCAGGCGAAAGTCGACGACTACGTTGCAGCAGACAGTACTTGTGGTGGGGATCGCATTCGCAGTTCCAAGTCGAAGTCGCGGCGGCGCAATTGAGCGGAAGACGTCGTCGTCAGGGCCGGGGTCGGGGTCGGGGGTTTGGGGGTCACGATGTTTATCCTCGGTCGGGTGGAAGAGGAGCACGCGAGGAGGTTTCGTCTTTGGAGCTGACAGTAAACGAGAAAGAGAGAGCGAAAGAGAGAGACAGGCAAAGTACCGCCCACACACACACGCGCGCGCACACACACAGCCAGTGAGGAGGAACGCTCTCCCCAGCCTCGCTGCCGTTGGTCAAAGATTTGCTTGCTGGGCTGCGGGGTTTCTCTTGGAGAAAATGTCAGGCCTGTCATTCGCTGAGCCGAGGAGGGATGTGGGTGGGCTGTGTGGATACCAGCCCGGCGACCCACTCTGTATCGGCTACTTGGAAATGACGGCAGCTGGCACGGAGAACAGGCGCCACAGAAGCCCAGGGCTGAAGTACCCGATACTCTGTCCGAGTCTGTCATTGCGAGAGACCGCGCAGTCGCCCAAGTGTTTACCACTTGAAGAGCCCTTTTTTCTTTTTCTCTTTTACTTTTTTAAATTAATTGCATGGAGAGTATCAGAGTGCTTCAACGGTGGAATAACCAACAAGACCTTACTTTCATCTGTCCTCGGTACCTTTCAAGGCTTCCTGGCCCCAGGCAAGCAAGCAAGGTCGGTTCGGCCTCCCGCCTGCCGCCTGCGCCTACGCCTGCAGAAGCTGCACCTGTGCACATGCAGAGAGTGGCAGGCAACTCGGGCCCAGACCCAATCCGAGCAGTAAACGGTCTTCTCGCACAAACCAAACATAATCATGGACCAGGTTGGCCTGACCACATCTTGTTTACTGACCAATTCACCTCACCCACGGCCTGCTCTTATGTCAACCTCTTCCAATCTCATCAAAATCTCATCAAATCCGAAACCCAACGCTTATTAACAACAACCACCCGCCTTCGTCTTCCTTGCCTTGGCCCCTCGCATACCCTCGTCTTCTAACCAATATGGCCCAAATCCGTGGCACAACATTACGTTAGCGACGCAACTGCAAGCCACACTATTGGACATCTGGCATCTTCACTGTTCCCATGCTGCATGTGAGATCCAATACGATCTATACCTCCACCTGCCCAGCCTGCCGTGCCAGCCTAGGGCCAAGCCGAGGCCGACAGGGCACCAACCGCAGCTTCACCTTCAGCTGTGCAACTCAGGCGCTGTTCGCTCAAGCTCTGGTATGGTATCATTGCATTAACATTGGTCTAGCCGACGTGCCGAGCGTCGGTCTGTCTATCTATCTGCAGTCCAGCAACCACTAGGGGTATCTCGTTGCATGTGAGCACAGTATCATCCAAATCCTCTCGCCCGTCATTAGCAGCCACCCGGTACGCTGCAGCACCCCCGGCCTTGTCGCTATGGCTGCCCAATATG
The DNA here is from genome assembly GCA_022836555.1 of Colletotrichum tofieldiae. NCBI lineage: Eukaryota > Fungi > Ascomycota > Sordariomycetes > Glomerellales > Glomerellaceae > Colletotrichum > Colletotrichum tofieldiae. Next base: position 5,015,077 of record BQXV01000003.1, on the reverse strand, counting down.
ATTCAGTCAATGGCCGCCTGAGCTTCTGGCCTCTTGCGGAAGGCTACTGCTGTTACCTCGTGACGATCGCCGCGACCAACAGCCGCATCTGCTGCGCGCGGTGTCTCCCGCTTGCTCGTCGTCCAATAATGCCAGACGACACCCTTGTTCGGCCGGCTGGGCCAGGAACGCGCATATTCCGTGTACATGCCAAAAAACAACAACAGCAGCAACAAGGCTGCATGCGACACTGTCGACCATTCAGGGCCAGCCAGCCTCCGTTGGTCCTCCAGACCACTATGGAAAGTCTGTGCGGTGCCGTTCATGCTGAATCCTTCACCGGCTGTCGCTGAATCTCTCGTCGATTCGGCCTGCTCCCCAACGTCCGTCTGCGTCTGGTCAATTTCCGGCACTCTTGCTCTTAGGCGCGCGTGGCGAACCGGCTGCGACCCCTGATCTTCTTGCCGTACTTGAAGAAGATGAACGGGAACGGCAGCATGGCCACCGTCAAGAAAGCGAGCAATGACGAAGCCCAGGAATATCCGAGTTTCGTGTACATTTGCGTCCCAAACAACGGGAAAGCAGCTGTCGGAGGCATACAAGTCAGCACGGGACGAGACACGACATCACCCAGCCGGGTGGTTATGAGCGTTGGTGCCACGGGGCTACTCACCAGCAAACAAGCATCGCACAAACGCGTTACTTGCGAGGGCCGAGGCGGCGTACAAAGGATAAGCATCGACCTGTGAGTCCAAACTTTAGCACAGTTCTGTAGTGTAACTCCCGGTCCTGAGACTGATTCCAAACCCCTGGAACGCCACAAGCGGGGAGCGGGTAGTGAGACGGCCACACTTACAAGAAACGTAAAGATGCCAGTAAAGACAAGGAGGGTTCTGTGCCACATCAAGACGGTCAGCTGCACGCTCTGCATACAAGTTTGGAAGAAGGAAAACCAAGGCCACCCTACGGTCCGTAAGGCCTGACCAAGCCTGCCCAACGGCCGAGAGCGTCCGCGAACGCACATGAACCTGCAGAAACCTGCTTGGGGCAGCCACGGGCATGTCTTGTCACGGCAGCACGATGCGGATGCTGCGCGACCACGGGCCTTTCTCCAACTTTGGGACATGCTTGCGATGCTGTACGAAGGGAAATGCTGACTTACCCTGCTCCAAATATGGCAGATCCAATGATGGGCATCATCCAATGCACATGAAGGCTCCATCCAAACCAGAAGATGCCAATGGGGCATAGGAAGGCGCCGCAGATGACTGGAGGAAGGCGAAATTCCGGCTCGCTGGCCCCCTCGACGCCCGTCTCCTTCTCCAGGTTGGCCATGAGCCGACTGCGGATGTGGTGCCACAAGGGGTCAGTTGCGGCGGCAAGGAACATGCCAACAAGGAGGCCCATGAAAGTCAGGCCAACTTGCCACAGGTTAAACCCATGGATGTTGGTGAAGACAAGCGGGAACGCGCCGAAGAAGAGGTACAAGATACCCAGGAGGATGGCGGAGAAGATGTCGAGGTTGAGGACCATGGGCTCGAAGACGAGCAGCTGGAAGGGCCGCATCAGCGAGATGCCGATGGTCTTGATGACGGACTTTGTCGACTTCTCGACGGGGGCCTTCCAGCGCTCGTCACCTGTCTCTTTCCGGATCTTGCGTGCCTTGCTTCGAAGGACGATCGGATCTGTACCGTACACGTCAGCCGTCAGGAGCTAATCCAGGGGGGCGCACCCTCCACGGTCAACTCACGATAAGTCTCGGGCACGAATACGACGATGGCGACCAACAGCGCAAAGGCCCAGATGATCATCACGTAGTAGGTCCACCTCCAGTTGGCGTTGTAGTTGATGAAGCCGCCAATCAGCGGGCCGATGCACGGCCCGATGAAGGGGGCGAGCGAGTACATGAGCATCGGGGCTTGAAGCTCATGACGGGCAAACAGGTCACTGACGGTGCCACCGGACACGGCCAGGAAGGCGCTGCCCGACAGGCCGTCGAGGAAGCGGGCGACGATCATGGTCGCAATGTTCTTGGCGACGGCCGACGGGATGATCCAGATGACATACATGGTCCAGGAGACGATGTAGATGGGCCGGCGGCCGTAAAACTCGCTGAGCGGGCTCAGGAACATGGGGCCCAGGCTGATGCCCAGGACGAAAGTCGACAGGCCGATGGTAGCTACAATACGGGAGTTGCCGAACTCTGCATCCATCTGGCTGTAGGTCGATGTGTAGATGGAACTTGCGGCGGTGCTGTCTCACGCGTCAGCGCCTCATTCTCCATCTCACTCCCATCCCGGGACGAATCATCTCACTTACACGCAAAAACTGGCGCATGATACAATGGACACGATGAGCCACTTCCTGAACTTGTTCATGCTGCGGGGGCTCATGGGATCGCTGTCGCCGCCGTCGAAGCCCACCTCGTAGGGGTCCTCCTTTTCCGTTGCTTCCCTTTGCGGGCTGTCGTCACTATGCTGGTAGTCGTCGCAGCTGTAGCCGTTATGCGACCGCGGCCGGCTGAGGGACCGCGAATGACGGGAGGACCGTGTGGCGCTGCGGGCGCCCGTCCGGATGGGCTCGAAGCCCGAGTCCTCGTGGGCCGGGGTGCTGTCATTGTCGGGATTGGAGGAGCGGCTCTCGGCCTTCTCGATGTCGTCCGTCATGGCTTAATGATGAACGCTGTTGAGGGACCAACAGACAGGTCTAGACGGTTGATACTAGATTTTATTTTTATTTTCCGACACTTTGGCCACTTTGATTACTCCTAGGCGGATTGCGGATGTCGGGTATTTATTTGTACGGATGTTCCGCCGTGTGGGCCTGCTTCCGAGTTCCAGCGGCTCGTGTGGATCGTGATAGGATCAGGATCAGGTCAATTGCTCGGCACGGTTTTGTCTGCTGCGAACAGATGCGGCGAGGGGTGTTGTTGGTTTTTATTTGGAAATAGCAGAAACAGATCCTCTCCCGCTGTAACGCTTCTGTTTTCTATCTACGAGAACAAAGATTGGAGGTGGGAGAGGGTCCTTTTTGGTTCGATCTCCCGTTCAGGCAAAGGCAAGTGGGTGGATATGGATGGGATGGCAGGACTCATCACAGTCCATCGCCCAATCTCCTCGCGCATTAGTCAACGACGAACAACCGGTGCTAGCGGCGCATCCCGTCACCGTTTGGCAATTTTTTCCCCAATCGCGCGCATTCTTGTCGACGTCGATTATTCAGCCCAGAACGCGGTTCGCTCTTAGGAGAGTCGCACCCCCCGGATTAGAAGTGGATCTCGTCATCGCGGCCAACGTGAAGGGGGGAACACACGCCAAGGGGAGGACGGGGCATGCAGCAGGACAAGCATGTCATGGAGCCCCTGTGGATAGACGGGTGGGAATGGATGACGCCGCTGCAAAACGAGTCGTTGCCGCCTCTGCGATCTGTCCCCGAGGAGGGGGCAGCCTCCTGCATCGTCAGCCAACGACATTGTTATGGGAGAGGACCAGTGAGAGAGCCTTCGTTTGGTTCCAGAACACGGCTGCTGCAACCATCTCGTTGGGATACCAGACTTGTCCCATTCCGTTAGTTGGCACCCGGAGCACGCAAAATGAAAAAGTGCTGGGGGAAGAAAAAAGGGCTGGCGGAGCGGCTTCGGAAATAAACCGTCGTCGACATGACGTCGCAAGGGCCGGGAGCTCGCTCGCGTAGCGGGGGACGCTCGGCATCAGCGTCCCGGGGTGGGATGGATGAGACAGGAGGCGCCTGTCAGTCAGCTTTCTGCAACGAGCCACAGGCTAAAAGTGGCCTTGTAACGTGCGCTGAGAAGCCACCCCAGAAACACACAAACACTAGGCGGAGTTCCACCTTCCATCATTCGGCTGGCCCCGGCGCGACGCTGCGCCGACCTGGATTGAGCTCGACGCTCCGGAGGCTCACTTCCTCCTCCCCTTCTCTCAGTAGAGGGTCTCGTCAATCGCCTGGAGGTGGTGACGGCCCCAGGAAGTGGTGGCATGTGGCCCACTGGCAAAGGGAGGGAGGGGATGGAAGGTTGATCCCCGCACCCAAGTTCTCTTTCTGGACCATGCGGTTTTGTCATTTCGCTTCTTCCGCAGAGCGCCGAAGCCGCGAGGGATCGGATATCGATCCCGCGCCGCCGTTACGCCTGTCTGTACTTCTTCTTCCTTTTTTTTTTGGGGGGGGGGGGGTTGACAGCTTCCCAACTCCTACCTCCCCGCGCCCCGTTCGCCATTCGGCGCCGGTCGACTTTGGCTCACAATCTTTGGTCACACGTACTGCTAAAACCTAGATTTACGGGTTCGCGGTCCGCGAATATCCCCTAGATTGAAGATCCTCGGAGCTACGGTGGAATGCTATTTCTCTATTCGTTCGGTGCGGCAATCCGCCCGTCTATTATCTTCAGTTGATATTCGTGGAGAGGTCGGCCAAACGGCACTATCCTATGTAACCTGCCCATCGTTTGACTATCTACCTGGAGCATCATCATGTGCATCTCCATCAGTGCGTTAGCATAGTATCATACATGACTTTCCATCTTTCCTTCGTACATGAATGTCGTCGCCCGTCAATCTTCCGTCTATCTGCGTCGTTCAAACAAATCAAGACAATACTCGAAAAAACGCAGTTGCTGAACCCCGAAAAACGCCAATTGCATGCCAACAATGCTCACATGTCGTCCGTGTGCCGTCCACTCGTCGTCGTCCGCCGGACCTCCGGACCTCCGAAAGCCCACTCTCTCACATCCGATAATATTCTGGCAGGTCGTCAAAGTCCGGCACGGTCCCGGAACAGTCAAAGTCCCGATCGTACGCCTTGGCCGGCAGGATCCCGGCCTCGAGGCCCTTCTTGTAGCTCCACAGCGGCGCGCTCTCCGTGTCCCAGGTCCAGTACCACCACCCCCACCCCTTCTCGAACGAGTGCATCTGCGCCTCGGCGAACATTTGCAAGAACTTCTTGTAGTCGCTGCTGAACGCCTTGGCGTCGCCGTTGGCCGCGTCGCAGTCGCACCTCGAGTCCTCCGTCGGGCACCGCGGCTCGAGGACCGACGTCGTCGCGTTGCCCGTGTTGTACGTGCCCGTCCAGCGGTTGCCCCAGCCGACGTTGGTGAGGTGCTTGGCGCAGTCCGTGTCGGCCTGCGACCACTCCGCGAAGAGCGTCGGCCCGTACCCCGTCGACGTGTCCATGGACTGCTCCGTCTGCTCCGTCCACCCGCTACACGCGTACTCGACCTTCTTCTTGTGCGTGTAGACGATCTGGTCCGTGTTGAAAATGACGTACTGGTGCACGTCGAGTGCCAGGTCGCTGTGCCCCGTCAACTTGCCTTGCCAGTTGTGCAGGCCCATGAAGCCGTCGCCGAAAACCACGACGCCGCCGATACCGTTGTTCTTGACCAGCGTGTACGCCTGCTCCGTCCACGACACCACGTCCGCGTTGTTCAGGTCCACGTTGCGCGGCTCGTTGGCCAGCCCGTAGAAGGCGATGATGTTCTTGTACCGATCCTGCGCGAAGAACTTGGAGAGCCGGTCATGCATGTCGAGGCTGCGCTGCGCGTTCGTCGCGCCGTCGGTGCCGTTTAGCCAGCCAATCGCGCCCTGGCGGCCCGAGTGGTTCCATCCGTTCTGGCTGCCGGGCAGACCGTGAACGTCGAGGTTGACTCGGAGGCCGTACTTGCGGGCCCACTCGATTCCGCGAAGGAGGTAGCGCCAGGAGGTGCGGAAGAGGTACGGGTCGCCGTCGTAGACCTCAATGGCCCAGTAGTTGAAGGGGATGCGGACATGGTCGAGGCCGGCGTCGGCGATTTCTTTGAACGTCGATTCCGTCACGAACGTTGCGTAGTGCTTCTCGAGGACCTCCGCCGTCTTCCTGGTGCCGAGGTGCTCGCAAAGCGTGTACTCGTCAATGATACCCAGCCGAGAGTCGTAGTCGAAGAGCGAGGGGGTGATGAAGGGTTCCAGATTTAGCCACCCGCCGACGTTGACCCCGCGGGCCGGCCGTGATCCGTAGGATCCCCAGGAATCTTTGAGGGCCGGCACCTTGTCGTTGGCGCGCTTCGAGTCGTCCCAGTCGGTATACAGGCCCATGACGGGTAGGTCGCCAACCATATCCTCGGTGAAAGTGACGTTGAAGTCGGTCGTGTCCTGCCAGGACCACGGATCGAGGTATGTGCCGCGCCACTTCATCGGTACGCTGTCCTTGTTGCCGTCGTCGAGGGTGGTCTTCGATGAGCTGCTTTTGTTCGAGTTGTTCTTGCTGACTACCACTGCCACCACAATGATGATGATGAGAAGAACCAGCGAGACGCCGAGGCAAATCCCTGCTGGGGTTAGTCTTCGTCGGTGTGTTCTCGCCCGAATAACTCACATAGCTTCTTCCGCTTCTTCACGGGCTGTGGGGGGTCCTCCATCAGGTACTCCTTCTCGAGGCTGTGGTCAGAGCTGCTCCATCCGCCGCCTCGTAGGTGGCCGCGCGAGCGTCCCTCCTCCATCACCGCACCGCTAACCACTCGCCTCTTCTTGCTCTTGTGGTCTCTCCTTGGTTTTTCATAGACCGCTTCTCTGTCCTGTTCCCGCTCCACCTTCCTCGGGCGCTCTCTCGGTGCATCTCTGTACTGCTGTTCTCGTCGGGCTCTTCTCCTCTCTGCTCGCTCCGCCGCCCTCTCTGCGTCCCTCTCCGGGTCTCTTGACCCGTTCGCACGTGACTCCCTTCTCTTTTTCCTTTTCGTGTTCTCGTGATTCAGTGCCGCCAACGCATCGGCAGACAGTGTTTGCGACCTCCTCTCGTCCCTGCTCTCGCCCGAATCCGTGGCTGGCCGTCTGGATCCATGCCCATGCGATCGTCGTTTCTTGTGATGGTGCCTGCCCGATGAGTCTCGTGGCCGATGCGACGACGGTCGGGAGGATTCACCGGGCGCCATTTTCGTCGAATGTCGTCCGTGGAAGTGCTAGTCGCCGTTGCATTGGAACGTTTCCAGTTCAACTGACATTCCAGGCGTATTTGTGCGTTTGGGTGAATACGTAGGTGGTGACGCCAAGGATACCAAGATCGTATCCAATTCCCCTGCCTTGTTTTGGAGGTGCATTGGCAGCTCGGCTGTTGGCAGGGCAACAATCGATCGAATCTGCCTTATCAGGGCGTAAAGTGGCTACAAGGGGCTGTGGGAACCAAGGGCCGCTCCAACCCCGCGAACGCCGGCGCAAGCCGAACCTGACTTACATCACCCGCCATCCCTCGGGTTAGGACGAGAGTCCCCTCGTCTGGCCGGCCGTCCTCAATTCTTTCCATCTCTGGCACCCTTCAAAACTTGGAATTGACTGCTCGTGACGCTTTCTTTGGCTCTCTCTATCATTCACAATGAGGTCGTCGGTTTCAATACGTCCATTGCGGCGAGCGCTGGCGCCGTCGGCATCGATCCAGCTTCCCCTCGCCGCCTCTCGGCTTTACTCGACACACCCGCCCAATGCGAAGCTCAACATCCCCGTCGACTACGCGACGACCTCCCTGCTCGCACACTCTTCTCAGACGGCCCTCAGCACAGCAGAGCTTCCGGCTGAGGTGCGCAATGGCACGACAAAGAAGATGAACCTGTTCCAGGCCATCAATGATGCCCTTTCGATTGCGTTGGCGGAGGACGACTCTGTCATGGTTTTTGGCGAAGACGTAGCCTTTGGCGGCGTCTTCAGGTGCACGATGAAGCTGGCCGAGACATACGGTGCCGATCGCATCTTCAACACTCCTCTTACGGAACAAGGCATCATGGGATTCGCCATTGGAGCGGCGGCGGAGGGTATGCGACCGGTCGCGGAGATCCAGTTCGCCGACTACATCTACCCGGCATTCGACCAGCTGGTTAACGAGGCGGCCAAGTACCGGTACAGAGACGGAGCATGCGGCCGCAGCGTGGGCGGCTTGACTGTGAGAATGCCTTGCGGCGGCGTCGGCCATGGCGCTCTATACCACTCTCAGTCGCCCGAGAGCTTGTTCACTCACATCCCTGGCTTGCGCGTGATTATGCCCAGATCTCCTCTCCAGGCCAAGGGCCTGTTGCTATCAGCCATCCGCAGCAACGACCCCTGTATCTTCATGGAGCCCAAGATCCTTTACAGAGCTGCTGTTGAACAGGTCCCCGCGGGTGCATATACGCTGCCTCTGTCCAAGGCGGAGGTCCTCAAAGAGGGCAAGGATGTCACGATCATTTCGTACGGACAGCCTCTGTACACGTGCATGTCGGCCATTCGGCGGGCTGAAGAAGATCTGGGTATCTCCGTCGAGCTCATCGATCTGAGAACGCTGTACCCTTGGGACAAGGAGACTGTGTTCGAAAGTGTGCGCAAGACTGGCCACTGTATTGTGGTGCACGAGGCCATGGTAAATGCTGGTATCGGAGCCGAGGTTGCAGCCACTATTCAAGAGGATCCCGATACGTTCTTGAGGCTGGAAGCGCCGGTTGTGAGAGTTGCAGGGTGGAGCATTCACACGCCGTTGTTGTACGAAAAGTTCAACATTCCGGACGTTGCGAGTAAGTCTGGTCCTGTCTTTTTCGTAGTATTGAGCAATGCTGACTTGCCCAGGGGTTTACGACAACATCAAAAGAGTGTTGGACTATTGAGGTGATTGCTGATGGATCAGGAGTTTTTGGAAGGTGGAAGAACAGGTGCCAAAACATAGTACATACCCATCGATGAGCAGGCCAACTATCTATGAGTCCAGTAGATTTGCAAAATGTAGAAGCCATTCCAATGACTGAGTCCAGATCGTACCTGAAGCTTCATGATGAGAGTGTACCCGGGACGCCCACTTTCTCCCGCGTGAGTGGAGGTCTAGCGCTAACAATTTAGCCCCTTTCCCAGCCAATCCCCCCTCTCCAGTCCCGCCTCCAATGCCCCGCATTACGTTTCAACGTCGGGGAGCAGCAACAGCTCGACATCGCAGCCACATCCGCAGCCGCATCACCGCCGTCCAACATCCCACTGCACGACCGACCGAACCTTTGCCCGTGCAGACGCTCCACAATGTCCCAAGTCGAGACCGTCTCCTCCTTCGTGGAGGGGGCTCCCCCAGGCGAGGTTCGTCCACCACCCCTAAATGCACGGTTGCAGACCAAGCTGACCTGATTGAAGCTCGCAGATGTCATCGCAGGTAAATCCATACCCCCACGTGCCATCCTCGAAAACCCCGAGCTCGAGCGATACTAATCCGACGAAGACATCAAGTCGCTCACCGTATCGGATCCCGAAATCGTCTCCAGCCTCGAGCCCGCGTTTGAGAAGTACAACGAGGAGCAGTTCGTCACGGTGAAGTTGCCAGGCGGAAGCCAGCAGGTCAGTTGGACCCAGCCGCCAGGAGACGTCGGGTGTTAAGAAAATGTTACAGGTTATCATCAGCTCCCATAGTTCGCTCGGCGATGGCCAGTACTTTGACGTGGAGAGCTCGACGAGCTTCTCCTTCGACCACACCACACAGAAGGCCAGCAATGTGCAGAGCTACGTGCTGGAGAGTGCAAACGCGGACTTGATGTAGGTCGGACGGATCGGATGGTGCCAAATTGATGCTAAAACCTTTGCAGCAAGTCGACGTTGAAGAGCCTCGGCCCCTACGTCCAGGAGCATTTCCCCAACGCCGCGTACGGTGTATACCCTACCGCGAACGACACCCAGGTCGCGGTCATCATCGTCTCAAACAAGTACTCTCCCAACAACTTTTGGTACGTCCACCCAGGTCTTGTTCTTATTCGGGGTACTGACACTGCTCAGGAACGGTCGCTGGCGGTCCCTCTACATCTTCGACCCCTCCTCCTCGAACCTCGAGGGCTCTGTCAAGGTCGACGTGCACTACTACGAGGATGGCAACGTCCGGCTGCTCACCAGCCGCCCCTCACAGGCGTCGGTCTCGTCAGGCACGGGCGCCGGCATAGTCAAGGAGATCTCGACGTCGGAGAAGAAGTATCAGGAGGAACTGAACAGGGGATTCACGAACCTGAGCGAGGGCGCGTTCAAGGGCCTGAGACGGCAGCTGCCCGTGACGAGGCAGAAGATCGAGTGGGACAAGATCACCTCGTACAGGCTGGGCCAGGATATTGGCGGCGGCGCGAGACGATGAGCCGGGAACGTGGGAGGACGGTATGGAACTTTTCCCGGGAAGGGCCACAATTAGAGCGATGCTCTTTTGCGCATTCAGCATGCAGGCTAGAAATGGTTAAAAGCTTCTCTACGACGCACATGAGGAAACATGCCGAGTGACGTTCACGATGCGAACCGAGGCGCATACGTCAGCTTCAGCCTCGCCAAGTGACTACGTTCAGTTCCCTGATGCGACTGCCAGAGGGCTGCAGCAACGGAGCGGACCGGCGAGAATTACCCATTTAGGCAGTGTAACGCGAAACCGTGTACTCAGCATTGGCAGTTGGCTATCAACAGCTGGATCTCTACCCCGCGCGTTCCCCGCCTTTCGCCTTCTATGGGACTGATATCACGGTCCCGGAGACTGCACGGAGTGCCTCGGCATCATCCCGAGGTTCTAGAGGGGCGACGGGATTGACATGCGGGACAAGTTGTGCTGGCTAGGCCTTGAAGCATGTGGCCCGGTGGAAGGAGGATGGCGTTGTGGTTTTTGTACCCAAGCAGACAGCGTGGTATTCGCTGTCTGACAAGTGTCTGCACATGTAGAACAGCGTGTCAGCGGCGAGGAAGTGTCCGTCGAGAGTCTTGAACCCCCAGTCCCGTCCGAGGGATCCGGGCACTTTAACGGCGCGCGAGCATGTTGCCATATAGGAGAAAGTCAAAGCCCATCGGAGCCCCACAGCCCGGCGAGATAAGGCAAAGGCGGCGGGTGCTTCTCTGACTCTGAATGCCAGCGGAATTGGCAGCCAGCTGCAGCAGGGCCCCCGGGCATGCCAGCAGGCTCAGCGATGTTGCAGTCGGGTTGCTGTCGAGTCCATAGAGAGCCCGGCGATTGGCGATCGTCAAGGATACGAACACGAAATACTGGAGACTATATTGCAAGTTACAGGCCCATGTGGCTGAGCGCTACGCAGGAAAGAACAATGTGAAGGAAAGCTGCAGATCTGTTTGCGGACCAGGTGAACAATGGAATGGCCCGCCCAGCCACGATTTCCCAGCACCGGACACCGACAGGATTCCGGCGGTTTGAGGGGGGCACGAGGGGGGCCACCCCCGTTTCGAAACGAGCTAGGCCGTCTCTGTCCACCGTGGGAGCTTCGGGGCGGTAAAGCAAGTTTGGTGTAAGCGGCGAACAGATATGCAGCGGGAAACCCTGACTCGGGAGCTTTGCTTCGAGTCTCAATAGGCGGGGGAGGAAACGTGGCTCCCGGTGTTCCTGCCGGCTAACCTAGGCATTTGAAGCCGTCTTACTCAGAGATATTGTGATAATGCAGTCTTACAAGTTTGTTGGTATGGGTGGAAATACCCGAATGCGATGCCGAAAAGGGATACCGGCACCATTCTCCTCTCCGGTCCAAGTCCAAGTGCAACGTAGGTCTCAGCAGCTGGCCTTTTGTGTGGTCCCTTTTTCCCATCTCCCTCTCCCGCCTCTGTCCTCAAAATTGGGCCCCTAAATCCGCGCTTTCTTTCCCTCAAAGTGCCCAGCCCACCCGTCCAGCGAATCACAGCAGCTGTGCACTAATACCTGTGTCCCTGATTGGCTCAAATCCTACCCCCTGAGCGGACCACCGATACCCTTCCCCCCAAGCTCTGCCCGTTGTGTCCACAGTCCACACTGGTCCCGGCGGAAGCTTCCATCAGCTGTCCGTCGTCCAGTGCAGTGAGCGCCTTCCCCCCAATTTTTCTGGGACCCGCGATAAAGTGAGTATTCAACGGGCTCAACATCCGAGCGACATCCTTCTCGTTCGATTCTTGCTTGCACCGACTCCCCTCGCAACCACTCTCGCCGGAAAAAAAAGTCTCTTCTGCTTACAACCTCTAACCTGAAAGACTTCGCAACTACGTCCTCGCGCAAACCCCAACTCGAATTCAGGACTGAATCCGAGCCAGACCGCAACCTCTCAACAAACCGGTACATAAACAAAAAAAAAAAGGAGCCACGTTTAACTCCCGAAAAACCTAAGCGATTACCGAAATCTGTCACAATGGGCGTCGAACTCACCTACCAGGATGTTGCCGAGCACAACACCAAGAAGGACATCTTCATGGTGATCCACGACAAGATCTACGACTGCACCAAGTTCGTCGACGAGCACCCGTAAGTCTCGCCTTCCTGCGCCGCGTTTGCGCCGCGCCGTGCCTCCCCTGGTTTCCCCAGGCCCTTCTCAACGTCGCAACCCGAACTGACGTTTGTCTTCGTGCACAGCGGTGGTGAGGAGGTTCTTCTCGATGTCGGCGGCCAGGATGCCACCGAGGCGTTCGAGGATGTCGGCCACAGCGACGAGGCCCGCGAGACACTGGAGCAGCTGCTTATCGGCGAACTGAAGCGCCAGGTGAGTTCCCACGCACTTCTCTTCCTGTCCGCTCGATTGCATACCATCACCAGCCCTCTACTCTGTTCACTGAATGAGATTTGCTGACTTTTGCGTTTTTTTTCTCTCGTTGTAGCCCGGAGACCCTGCACCCAAGAAGCAGACCCCCGCTGCCAGCTCTGCCAGCAACACCGAGAGCCCCGGCTTCGGCATTGGTCTGTACGCTGTCCTCCTCATCGGCGGCGTCCTCGCCTACGTTGCCTACCAGTATCAGCAGCAGCAACAGCAGACGTCCGCATAAAGTGCCGATCGTTGCTACCTTTTTGTCCCCCCAAGTATGCTGAGGATGCATCTCGAATCACCCGCCGTTCCTGAAAAGGGGGGTTTGGGAGCACGCGCGCGCGCACGTCGCCCGCGACTGGGTGGCAAGTCGCTGCCTTCAACAAGCGGGTCTTTACCATAAGGAGGGTTTTACGAAATCCCTCGCGTCACCCGGGGCTCACGATGTCTGAGAGGGGATGTATTATGAGCTGGCGCAGATGGATATTGTAGGGAGCATTTTGATGTCGATTCAGCGGCGGAGAGTCAGGCTGGTTAACTGCGACCGAGCCGAATCTGCTGCTAGGGGAAGATATGCCTTTAATAGAATATATGTTCTGTTTATGCTTTTTGTTGGATTGTGTTTTAGATATAGGGATAGCAGACAGCGCGATGCGGGACAAATGGCAAAGCAGACGTCTTGCACCTCGACTAGCATCTCTTCTGGGGCGTTCGTGAATGGTTAACCCGCTCTGCGGAAGGCCAACAGCATGCAACATGCAATTGAGACTGCACCTATAGAAATGGGTTTTTTGCGGCCAGAAATCCTTTTTCACTGGATCACTCTTACGTAGCGTTCACAAATAACGAGCCTTGTCATATCATAACAACCTGGAAGCTGCCACTTGATCCAAGTCGCTCTTGCGTCAACATGGTGTTTCCACCAGCAAGTGGCCCTTGCGGCAGCGACCCATTACTGTTCACCCACCTTGGAATATTTGCTGGGAACGGAATTGGGGTGGCTCCAAATTCCGGGTCAGCCAATCGCTTTGTGGCTGAGGTAAGTCACCAGCCTCGCCCGTGCGCCACAACGTTGAACGTCCAGTTTCCAGAGAATTGAATCAGCAGGCATCCCACCACCAACGAATTTGACAAAGAAGCTTTCTTTCTCACCTCAAAAGCGGCCTGCCAGTTTACAGCGAAAACCAGAAGTCGACCGTAACCGACCGAACGCCGAATATACGGGTGTCTGCAGCAGCTTGTCCGGGGCAAGGACTGGCCGAGTCGTAGGCCACGTGCGAAATCGATCCGAGTGACCGACCGCGAGGGTGAAGCTGGAAGCTCGAAGCTTCAGATCCAGAGACGACGGTATCTAGGCGAAGCGCAGACGACAATAATCGACGAGACCTCGAAGAGGCTACCAACTGTGATCGATACAGAAGCAGCTGCTCCAGCACTGTCAACGGGCACGCCTGGCTGTGCCTGCGATTCGAGAGGCCGCTATCTGGAGGGTCTGGTCATTTCTACTTTCGCAACATCGCGTAAAGTCCTGGGAGAGACAGTTCAGCTTGCGCAAGACAATTGTGTCCTCGAAATCATCTCGTTCTTTCGATCAGTGATTGATTGAATCCCGTCGGCAAGACCATTCTGCGACGCCGTGGAAGGTTCTCGGAACGCCTTCTTAAGAACGACCGGTCTACTCCTGCTATCCTTTGCGCAACGCTGCATCGAAAACATAACAATATCACTGCCATCCCAAGGCGGATCTACACAAGTTCTCAATACTATCAAAGAGCTGCACGAGGAATTGGATAGAGCTGGCCACGAAGTTTACTATTCCCCAGTGACAACTCAACAATTTCTTGAACCGCCACCTATCCTTCCCGTCGTTGCGGTTACATGTTTACATTCCCGTCGCTGCCCTGGGTGTCCACGAGGTCATCAACTTGAACATCTACCAGCTCACGCCATCCACCATGTCTCTCCTCGAGAAGCAGAAAGCGGCCTTCAGCAGCTCGCTGGCCTCGGCAGCGAGCAAGCTGACGTCCAAGAACCCATCACTCGCACCGCCGTCGCCCTCTCCGTCGGTCGGTAGCACCGCTTCCAAGAATGAGACAACAGCATCGGGCAAGCGTAAGCGCGACCCCAATGCGATCGTCTATTCGCAGCCGCAAAACACCAGCTTCGGCCAGGAGGTCTTCACCCAGATGCAGTACGCCCTCGAGTGGCTGAAGGGCAAGGACGAAGCCAAGACGGCCACCGAAATCTTTGACCACCTGGGCCAGACCCGCAGCACCGACAAGCACAAGCAACAGCTGGTTGAGGCCATGCGCCGCCATCCCCGCATCCAGTGGACGCCCGACCCCAAGCTCTCGGAGCAGACGTGGAGGACAGGCACATACATCCATCGCCCCATCATCCCAGGTGTCCGGGACAAGATCTCGCTCCTACGCCATCTGCAGAGCAAGAAAGATGCCGAGGGCACCTCGGTCAAGGACATCAAGGACGGCTGGCCGGACTGCGACCAGGCGCTGATGGAGCTCGAGCGCGAGCACAAGATTCTCATCGTCAAGACCAAAAAGGAGCAGCACCCCCGTGCCATCTGGCTGGATGACGCCTCGCTCCACCACCACGTTGACGACGAGTTTAAGCGCATGTGGAACGCCGTCGAGGTGCCCACGACCGACGACATCGTCAAGAAGCTCGTCTCCGTCGGCCAGAAGCCCGCCAGCGCTGACCCCAGCACCATCAAGAAGGTCGACTCCAAAAAGCAACAGAAGAAGCGCGCCGTGCGGCGAACAGGCAAGACGACAAACACCCACATGGAGCATCTGCTCAAGGACTACAGTCACATGGTGAAGCGATAGACTGTGTAGTCCGGTTGTCTTTATATACCGGGGTTTTGCATTTGAAAGGCGTTCAAGGACCGGGGGAGGCTTCTTTGGCGAAATTGGCAGGTTTTCTTTCGCTTCCCTCCAGTTTTATAGATGAGTCCAGAAAGGGCCCCGTCACGCTCGGTGGAGGGAAGAAGGGGTTCTTGCTGGTGTGACGGGACAGAGAGGGAGAGAGAGAGAGAGAGAGAAAAGACACCATGACACTGAATGAAAATTATAACCAGTCCCGACCCGACGCTCTGCTATGAACGCTACCATGATACTGTAATGCCGCCGACTCAACTAGGGAACACGCGAGACATGCCATTCAGTCAAGCCGCCCGCTACTCATCCCCGACCCTCTCAAACACCCTCAAAAACACATCCGGCTCCTGGTTCCCGCCCACCCTCCACCTCTCCTGGACCGTAAACGTCGGCACCCCCGTGATGCCCGCCTTCCTCGCCTCCAACACAGCCCTGTCGACCGCCTCCCCGATGCGATCGTCGTCCAGCACCGCCTCCACGTCCCTCGCGTCGAGCCCCACCGCCGCGGACGTCGCGGCTGCGAGCAGGTACTTTCGGTCCGAGAGGTCCTCCCCCTCCTCGAAATGGCCCCTGAACAGGGTCTCGAGCAGGTGGTCCTGGGCCTCTGGGCCGTTCTTGGAGAGGGCGAGGGCGAGGAGCTTGTGGGACTGGCGCGAGTTTCCGGTGGTGCCGGCGAGGTTTATGGATATGCCGACGCGGGCGCAGATGGATTTGACGTGGGCGAGGCCTTTGGTGAAGTCGCCTGTCCTGCTGAAGTGGGTTTGGTAGATGATGCTTTTTTCGTAGCCTTGAGTGGACGGTTTAGTGGGTGCGGTGTAAGTGAAGGGGGGACGAATGAGAATGGTGAGGGTGAGTGACGAGGTGGAAAAGGGTACGAACCAGTGTTCTTCATGGCCGGGTTCAGGTAAAAGGGTTTCCAGACGACCTCGAACTCGGCCGAGGGGTCTATGACGCGGTATTGTGAGATGGCGCGGTCGAGGTTCTTCTTGCCGACGTAGCACCACGGACAGAGCAGGTCCGTGACGGCTTCGATCTTGATGACCGTCATGACTTTGGTGCCCTCGGGGGGTTTTCCAGGCTTTTTTTGTTGTTGTTTTCCCAAGCGTTGATAATTGGGGGAGCAGGTATGTATGATCAAGTCGTCGGCAGGGTTGCAAGAGTTATTTGAACAAGACCGCGCTCATGAGAATGAGGACGAGCGCGATGCAAGCAGCGAGAAACCCCACGGATGATGTGCTGTGCCTCACTTGCTTTTTGGCGGATACAGCATCCCAAATCATACAAAGCTTTTCGCCGACCAAGGGCACCAGAAATGGGGCGGCTGACTCGTTCGGCCCAGAGACTAGGTTCAACTGGCGGCAACGGGGAATCCGGGGTTCAGATGGAAACTCTGTCGGACGTCAGGGGCAGCTCCGGTCGGCTTATAAGACCACAACCGAGTCCCTTGCGTTGCTTATTTGACTGAGAAGAAGGCGAAGAAAGCTGCGAGAGCGAAGCGGATGAGTGACGAAACGGAGAGGGGAAGGTGAGATAGAGAAGAGATCAGAATGGGGCTGGAATACTAATCAACCCCAGGGCGCCTTGTCTGACGGGATAAAGCTAGCCAGCATCCGCACCTGTTCGGGACTCGCAGAGAGAGTCGCATACATATAAACAGGAAAGACAAACATGCACACACGCACACAAACCGGGTCCCACCAAGACGTGTGACTACTAATCCAAAGCGAAGTTTACAAACAAACAGACATCAAGACCTCGTCTTCAAATCCCTTTGCCGAGGTATTCCTGCGCAACGGGGGAGGGAAAAGAAGGGGAGGGAAACAAACGATACCAACTCACTATGCGACTTTGATGGGAAACCACCTCGTCCCGGGGACTCGCGACTCGATCGGGCATCACCCGCTGCTTCTCTTCAAGAACAAACGCACCTCCAATCCCCAAAATTCCCTTTTCAATCGCCGCCCATCCAGTGTCCAACAATTTTCTCTCTCTCTCTCTCTCTCTTTCTCTCTTTTTCCTGGCATGAAACCGACAAAAGCGGCAGAAACGGCACAACGTTGTCGGTTGGTTCACTAATCACCCAAAGCAGCCCATCCAGGCGACCGACGAGGCACAGGCGCGCCCAGGACCGGTTTTCTGTCCTTTTTCTGATTATCTCATCAATCCGAACTTTTTCGACAAACGAAGAAAAAAAGAAGAAAAGAAAAACAATTCCGTATCGAGCCTCGGCGCGTACCCTCCACTCGCATCCGCCCACCTCGCTGTATATCAGCAAGTCCTCTAAATCGGCACCTCTTCCTATTTCCCCGGCGGGAGGGGAGGGTTGTTTCCGGACCCCCTTGCGATATTGCGGTTGTCTCTGCGCCCCAAGCTTGAGCCATCAAGACAAATCGCTGTTTTGTCCTCGGCATCCTCAACGCGGCGGGAGGCACGACGAAAGCGCGCTGCCCGTAACCGAAGGTTTGCCTGTGCCGGCCCGGGTCTGGCTGGGTTGAGTTGACTGTCGGTCGGTCCACCACGGTATGTAGAACAAAACCCTCGAATCGTCAAACTAACCAACCGGTTTTAGGGGGCGGGCGGACAAGACATATGGCTACAGCTGCCCTATCCAAACGTTTGTCCGGATGTGCCCTTTGCCTTTTTCTTTTCTATTCTTCCCAATAGACGTCAATCGTAATCACTTTGCTGGCCTGCTCTTCGGCAAGGTAAATCTCGCCAGGTCCAGTCGCAACGCTACGTCAGCCCCGAACCGCCCATTAATGATTAGTGGGATCCAGATCCCGCCTCCACAGATGCACGGCGCACATGGCATGGCGCCTCACACACTGATCATCGTGAGGTCGACCCTCAAGCTTACCCGGTCAACTCCACCATGACGGCGTCATGCTTATGACGGCATTTCAAAACGAGTGAGATGAGAAGAATAAAAGGTAGCTACGAGCATTCATTGTCTAGTACAGTTTTGCATACAAGATTCCGCAAAACAAACGAGAGAGAAAAAAGAAAAAGCCAAATTCCTTTATCGAGTGAGTCTCCGCCAAAACCGTCGGCGTCCTGCTCAAGAGCACTCGTTTCCTGTCTGGAAACTCCTCCCAACCTTTTTGCCTCCAGCCTATGCCCATGGAGACCCAGTCATCATGAAGTGGGCTTTCCGCCAGTCTATGAGAACAAAAGAAAAGGCGTTTGTGTCAAAAACGAACCAGATGGCTGCCCGCCCCTTTGGTATCTTCCTGACCCTGTCCCGGTGCAGCCCGCAGTATTAAAGGTGTATGTATTTACCGTCCCCAACCTTGCCATGCGATAACTTTTCGTATCAGAGAAACAGAAGAGAGAATAATCACGTCAAGGAAAAGCGCTGAACCGTCAGCTGCCCCTGGAGACCCGGCTGGGCGTGTGGGGCGCTTTCAGCGATACTGATACAAGGGTTCATCCTAGTGAGCACCTGCCCACAGCTCGCTCTGGCGACCCTTAATGTCATAAGCGCCGGCAGGAGGCTCGGTGCTCTGGGGTCGGCGGACCTGTCCGGGGTTGCCGTAGAACATTTGGCCACCAAGCGAGGGAGCAGCGGGGTATGCGTCGGGATCAGGATAGGTGTAGCCGCCACCGTTGCTGCTGTGCGAAGGAGACGCAACATGCGAAGGTGACTGCCAGCCCACGTTGCTCATGTGAGGGCTGCCGCCAGCACTGCCGGGGCCAGAGTGTTGCTCGACGCTCGGCTCCAGCGTAGGGGGCGGTCCATAGCTGGTGGGATGCGAAGTGGGCCTCATGCCGGTGTTGTAGCCGCCCGAGGATGTCGACGCAGGGCTACCAACGTGCATGTCCCGCTGGAGATGGACGGGAAGCGAGCTGTTGCCCATGTACTGGAACTCCGAGGTGGCACGGTGCATGCTGTCGGCACTAGGCGACATTGAGAGGGTTCGCTGGCCAGGAGAAGGCGTCGTCAGCGGGGAGCCGCGGTTGGACATGGCATCTCCGTCAGAGCGGGACGCGTTTGGCTTGGCGGTAGCTCCACGAGCGGCGAGGGCGGCGGCAGTCGCAGCAGCAGCTTCCTCAACAGTACCGGTGTGATGGTTTTGATGCCTCGTCAGAGTAGTGCGGCGGGTGAAGGTCTTCTGGCAATCGGCATAGGGACATTTGTAAGGACGCTTGCCGGAGTGGATTCGGCGGTGGCGTGCCAGAGAACTGCTGTCACTAAAAGGCTGGGAGAAGTCAGCGCGAGAACCGCTATTATCTTGACCGAGTCCTAGCATACCTTGCCGCAGCGTTCACACATATGAGGCTTCTCTCCGGTGTGGACTCGCTGATGGACCGTGAGAGCAGATCGCTGGATGAACTGCTTCCCGCAGTTGGGAAAGTCGCAGACGTGCGGGCGAATGCCGCTATGAATCCGTTCTAATGCCATGTCAGTAAGGAAACCTAGCCAAGCCTGGGGTCTTCACACATACCGTGACGGGCCAGATCACTGCGTCGAGCAAAGCCCTTGCCGCAGGTACTGCACGGGTAGGCCTTCGTAGGCTGCTGGGGCACCTGTTGCTCGGGAGCCTTGTACTGAGGCATGCCCTGGGACATGTCGTGCTGAGGGATACCAGGCAGGATCACAGGGCCGGGTCCCATATGGGAGACAGGCACCTGCATCTGCATCGGAGCGCCAACCATGGCGCTGGGGGATGGGTAGGAACGCGGGACGCCTTCCATAGTGTGACGAGAGTATTGAGAGTGTTCGGAACCGTGAGGGGAGGCTGCTCGGTCCATGGGTGGCTCGGGCATGTTTCTCGCAGTGAGTTGGGGAAGTTGGTGCATTTGACGTTCGGGGGTCGATCCGTTGTGCATGGAAGCGTGTTGTTGCATAGCGGCAGTTCTTTGATTCATCAAGTTGCCAATGTCCATTACCTCGCCCGGAGCTGGCGACCTCATGTTACGGCGAAGAAAATCGCTAGCAATTGTCGGGATTCCTGCGTGGATAGCCAGCTTGCAGGACTCTTTCAGACGATATTCCGCGTCAGACGAAGGTGACTTTGAGTTTATAAAGACTGCGCTGCCTGGGAGAAAGTTAGCATGCTCATATTCCGAGGGGCAAAGTGTATGAATAAGGGATCTGGAGGAGGGCCACGTTGGAGGGGAGGCGCATCGCCACGAGTAGGGAGCGTTTGGCTAAGTTCCACGGAGCAGGGTTACAGAGGGGGGAAAGATGACGGGGATAGCCCGGCACAGCGTCGGGCATGACTAGATGTGCCAGGAGCACCCGGTGGCGGGCCCTTTGAATCGGACTGATAGGTTTCGCTCGCAGGCTTACCTGGTGCGGATGCTGAAATGAAATCCGGGACAGACCGACCACAGATCACAGACCAGTATGTTGCTCGTTCTCGCCGTCCAAGTACCCGTCGGGATTGAGCTCGACCTCAGTCGTCGTAATGATGCCGATGGAATCGTGAGCGTGTTGGACCGGAGGAATCGCCCGTGAAGGTCGTTCGAAAGGTTGATTTGTTGACGCTCGGTATATATAGAGCTAACGTGTCGTCACGACTACAGGATCTGACGTGGCGCGAAAACTCGACAAGTTCCCGTCGAAGGAGGCACAGCCCACCAAAGATGTGTCGAGGAGCGTCACGGGGTCGAGGCGTGTGCTAAGCACTCGTTTCCTTCCGTTCAAAGACGATAGGGACCTCTTTCGGATATGGTTGGAGAACCGAAACCGTTGACGGAAAAGGAGAGGGAGTGTGATGAGGGTCAAAAAGGTAGTGCTGTCGGAGCGACCTATACGACGCGCCTCCGGTTAGTGTTGGTCGAGATGGAATGCAATAGTACAAGGTTGGAAAAAGACCGATGAAGCATGCACTTGAGGGTGTGCAGCGCCCGAGGAAGGGTAAAGTAGGATAAAGGAAGAAAAGCTGGTGCCTCCGGACCGAGGGCTCGACCAGTTGTGTCGAGAGAGAAGGGTGTTTGTCAAAGTTCGCGTGTGCTGAGGTCTCGGACGAGAGATGAGGTAACAGGGGCCAAGAAACCTTGATCGGGGGTGCAGATGGTCCGGCAGGGTTAGGGGAGGAAAAGTGGGACAGTGATGAAAAGAGCGAAAAAAAAGCTGAGGCAAGGCCGCAGACGTGACCAAGGCGCTGGACAGCCCCAGACGCGAGGACAGGGCAGCCACAAAAGCAGGCGGCAAGGAAGGCCCAGTACGTATCATACGCGGTGCGAGTGCGTACAAGTGCCAGCAACGAGCCCAACCAACAGGCCACGCAGGCGTCCACCACAGCCACACGCAGAGGGCAGTGGCAAGCGGGCGCGTGTTTGGTGGATGGATGAACAAACGGGGGTTATCGGCCTCGTCTTCGACTTCGACGACGCGATAGGGAATGGGGGAGGGGACAAGAGGGTGCGTGGAAGGAATGCAAAATCAATGATGATGATAACATGAACGGGATGCAACTTACGTTGGGGAGAAAGAGATGAGTCGAACTGGAATGGGTATCTCAATATCGGGTCGTTGTTCTCTTGCTCAGCAGGGTTTCGGCGTCGGAAGCGCAATTGCGTCGTCGCCAATCGCAGGCAAAAGGGTGGGAAAGGAAGGGGGAAAAGAAAACACGTCTGTCTTGAGTTTTGTTGCTGCAGCAGAGGGAGCGTTTGAATATGTATGAAGGAAGTCGAGGCCCCTTCTGGCAGGAGGGCGTTGGGTCCGGTCCTTGGCTCGAGGGTCGTGTGTGGTGCGAGGTGTAGAAAGAGCAAAGAGAAGGGGGGAAGAAGCTGTGACGCAGTGGGCGGAGCGCAGGGACAGATGGACGGGGTTCGGCAGGTATTATAAAAATGTCAACCACGGAGACGATCCTTTTAGTGAGACCGGGGGATGGAAGAAAGGAAGGAAGAATGGAAGGAAGAGGGGGAGGGGGGCGTCTGGAGAAGGGGGAAAAAAATCCCAGAGCGTCGTGGTATCCGTCCTGTCGTAACGGATCGATCAGAAGATGGGCCTAGTTGAGGGAGGGAGGGAGGGAGGGAGGGATGGATGGATTGAGATGGACGGGGGGTCAAAAAGAAAAGGGTTACCGTTATGAATCGAGCGAGCACGTATGGGTAGAGAGAGGATAGTCCCACGGAGATGAAGAGACTGGGAGCAAGAGAAGAGGACAACCTAAGATATGAATGCATTTCCATGTCAGAGATGAAGCAGTTTGATCCGTTGCATACACTCACACGCTCACAATCGTACATAGACATACACCACGCATACACCACCACATTGACATGCGCACACACACACACTCGTACTACCGCAAGGTACCTTTCCTCGCTACAAGCATGCAAGGGGTACTCACGTCAGGTGTCCGTCGTCCTTGCCTACCCAGACCAGAGCGCGCGCGCGCACCCTCCCCCCAAGTCAGGTCAAGTGAGAGGACCCAAGTGCGGAAGCTTGGTGAATTGAAACGAACGGCTTAGCTGGGACAACCGGGGGGGGATTCACGCTGAAGCAGGAACGAACGGGGGTGATGGGAGTGAGGTAGCGAAGGGAAGGGAAGATACGGGGATACATGGGTACATGGGTGAGGTACCTGCCGTGCGGACCTCACCTTTCTCAGACGCATGGAAGGAGGTACTTGGGTATCGGGGTGCGTGCCCCCTTCCTCGCCCATGCCTTCCTCACCCCGGTCTTTCTTTTCTGTTCCTCTGCTCTGGGCCTGCCGCGCTCCCTCCCTCCTCCACTCCCTCTCTGTCGCTGCTACATCCTTCCCGCTGCCCCCAATCCTGCCATGGTCGTACCTGCCAGCGGCTGGTTGTGCCGCATACGGTGTGCACAGTATGTACAGTGTGGATGATGATGGTGGTGGGTGGTGGTGGTGGGGGAAGATGATCTGGTGCTTGATGTCTCTTGGAAGGGGCGGCCTTCAAGCACTCGATGCTCTCGCGCTCCCTGCCGCTGCTCCACTCTGCTGGGCCACCTGCTGGACCTGCTGGACTGGAGTCAGTGACGATCGTCTCTGCGCCGCCGCCGCCGCCGCCGCTCAGGGTTGGGACCACCTTGCGAGCTGGAGGTGCTGGTCTCCCCAGATGGCCGCAGCCATTGCTGTCCATACCTGCGTGCCCAAGTGAGCACGGTACGGGGGAGGTTCAACGATGACAAGAAATTGAGCCTCATGAGGACTCGGGCACGACCCATCATCCACTCCGTTTGTTTTGCTTGCTTACCTCTGTCGGTTTTCTATTTTATTTCTTCTCGAGTCTATCGTCAACAACAAGACACGTCGCTACAACATCCCGCAGTCAGCAGACCATCACCCAAAACATCGCTCTACAAGTACGCGGCCCCTTTGCCTAAGCTTCACTCACGTCCTGCTATGCTTTTTTGTTATCTGCCACGTCCCCTGCTTGTTTACCAAAGCCCTGCGCTGCGGTTGATGCTATTACTAGGTTCATGCCGTTGACAGGTGATGGTTGACCAGCGCCGATGGACCACCACCACCCCCAGGGACACTGTACCAAATGAGCCGTTGACAGACCGACAAACAATGCGAGGTCCATCGGCACGCCCTGCATCACCAATGGCAAAAAAGGGGGATAAGGGGACCTTCTTTCATCATCTCTACCCGCTACCGCCATCACTTCCGCTGCCCATCATCATCAACCGCAGCCGCCGTACCCCATTCTTTCTCGAACCTCCTCTCTCCCCGTTTCTTAACCCTCAGGGGCCCCCTTCGAGGCTTGGCTGGCCGCTGGCAGCTGGCTCGTCAGAGAACCCCGGTAGCCCTTTTGGCTTTTTGCTCGTTTTGCCTCGTCATCATCAAACAATCGGGTTATTTCTGCCATCATCTCCACTCTGGCAAAGTGGGCCCGTCTTCTACGTCTCCCAGTCAGGAGCCCGAATGAGACACCAAATTACCTTTCGCAGCCCCACAGACAAAACCTACGATAGGGCGGAACAGGGGCTGGAGCTCTTACTCGCATCTGTTTCCCGTGCTCTGGGGGTTGGACTCGCCCTCCCTCTGTCGACGTGACGATGCTCTGCACTCGACGCGCTTTCTGGATATCCAACACGAAAGAAAACTCCGGATCGTGGCATATGCGCATCCGCCGCTCGCTCCACCCGGGCTCTTGCAGCTCCTAGTGTACACACTATACTATGTACGTCGATCAACTGTAATGGGCCCGCAGGCAACCGGTGGTGGACACCCAGCAACAACGACGACAGCCAGAACTCGTCAGATAAGCTAGACTTGGCGGTGCTATGACCCCGCGCCAAACGAATGTTCCAAAGCTTCCATGTGGTCGCTCCCCTTCTCGATTGGGCAATCGCCGTTGGTGCTGGCCGACCTTCTTTGAGCGTGCGCTTGTCATGGAGGACGACAGAGTGTGGTCAAAGCCACTCCATCTCGCAAATCATTTGCGCCCCCAGGCACCTACGATCAGATCAGCGCTGCAACAAGAGGCGCCTTCGCAACACACGTCAGCCTAGATTACGCATGCGGGCAGTTTTCGGGTTTCCAGTTTTGATTTTGATTTTCTGCTGCCACTCGAGCGAACACGAGCGGCAGACGGAACCAAGGATGCGCAAATGCGCATCTCATTACCGCTCATTTCCCATGCGTCACGCTCACAAAGGCGCTCCAAGGCGTAGCTGCCGTGGATTCTGTCGCTTTCCTATTATTTGCGGTTGTCCTCTTGGCGGCCAATCCTCACCAGTCACGCTGATTATGCCCTTGTACTGCAATGTTACGGCAACGAGGTGCAGAGTGCCATCTAATGAACGCTCGGACACCTCGAAATTGGCTGCGGCCTCCGGAGCACGTATCAGAATCACGAAACAAAGTTGCGCTGGAGCTGTTTGAATGGACCCCCTGCTGCCATGCCAATCCGTCCATTCCTATTCTGTTCCGTACTGACGTCCAAGGCCAGCCTCCTCGCCATACGGATGCCTTAGCACGGCCAATCTCGATCCCAAGGCCCTGCGAAAGTGCAACGGTCCAGGGCGCAAGGGCTCCCGGCTGCTCCGCTCTATGAAAGGGGCATGGTCGTGGAAGAGCCCCCATTCCTTCTGGAAGCGCTCATTACTTGCCGGCCCCTTCTGACGCACCGTTCTCGACGTAGAGGCCCGGCAGTCGGGGTCGAGCAATATGACATCGAGACGATCTGGCCGATGCCATCATTATCATTGTCATGTGTCTGGTATTGAGACCGGGGTCTGAGCACGTCTGATGGGACGGCAGAGAAAGAGACAGCCGTTGAACCGTTGCTCAAGGCCTTTGTGCAACTGAGCCTTCGCCGCTTCCATGATTGGATCCGGACAGTTGAGGAAGTACTGTGCGGTCACTGCTTGGTACCTCCGTCAAAGTGCGCCACACGTTCTATCACCGCCGTCGAGACGATTGTTCTGCACGCTAGCGGGGTCGTTAACCCAAATGCTGAACGACGCGCCGGGTTAGCTTCGATTTTCAAATTTCCAAGGGCAACCCTCTCCACGACGTGCCTGCACCGAGCCAGCCTGCCTTGTCTGCTCTCGGATAGGCCCAGCGCAAACGGGCTTGCCAATATGCGCGGCGATGACATACGATGGCAAATGCCGAACGTTCGGCGAGGATCATCATCATCAGCGACCTGGCCTTTGGCATTTCTGGGGCCGCCCGTTGCTTGCGAGGGACAGCTGGGCATCTACGCCAGGGAGCAACGGTCTAAAAAGGGGTGCCGCCCAACATCTCTGGCAAGTGAGCTGCAGGGTTGGGGGCGCAAACCTGGCACGACGGGGAGACTTGGACCATGCATGCAGCCCAGGAGATTGGCGCTAGATCCAGAAGAGAAGGTTTCCAGAAGGCTTCTGGAAGTCATCGACGGCGTGGAAGCGTGGCGGAATTACGGCTGCGTCAAAGGGATGGGCTGCGCCGCCGTCCCGCCGCTTCATCTGCGACGAAGGTGGGTACCCCAATCCAATGTCGAACCATCCCTGAAAGTCGTCTCCTTCTCTCTTTCACTCCACTCCTTCTGGAATGCTTCGAGAAAGCTAGCCAACCTCAGGGGTCCCCGGGGTAATTGGTCAAGGAACAAGATTACACGGACTTTTTGCCGTACAGGGCATGGCCCAAGACGGAGAGGGAGCGAGGCAGTCTGTGTCGTATCAGCCTTGGGCCGGGCTCGCGCAAGCTGGAGGAGCGGCTCCCGCTGGCCGAGTGCCATGGTACACAGTGTCCCAAGAAACGGCGAGGGCGTGTACAGAGAGAGGATCGAGAAACGGGCCGCCCAGGGCCTCAGACATACCCGTTGGCTGGTGAGCTCGGGATTTGGGTGGTATGCTTGTCGCCATGGCCGCCCGTTCGACTGTACACATGGCTGCCTTGACTTGTGGACGGGGCGGCCGGCTGCAGAGAGGGTTGAAAGCAGGAGGACTGGATGACGGGAATGCAATGAGCGTAGCGGCGCATGACCAACTTGAGGCGTCAGGAACAACAGGGCGGGGACGGACGTGTCGACAGCAGTCAAGCACCAAGGTCATAATATTCCGCGGCTCTGCTCCCGAGAGCTCAGACTCTGGGTCCCATTGACGGGAGGCCCTTTGCGAATTGCTCCCGCCTCGCCAGGACTCAGCTCAGGCACGGACGGGCGCATCACGGCATCTCCCATGGGTCATGGCTAAAGCAACCATGGTTTATTACAACCGTCATGCATGGTCCAAGGGGCGGTCCAGGTGACAAGGTCGTCAGGCTAGCGAGCCTCAACGGAGATTGCCGCAGGCGACTTTGCACATCGATTGTCTGTGCGGCCCGCCCTACTGCAGCTATGGAGGACCCAATCGGGCGAAGCTCATGAGAAACCTGGTGACATTGACCCCCAGCCCAATGCTCAAAGGGAACGAGGAAATGGGGTAAGGAGATGGATTGCCCCCGGCACAGACGCGTTGAACACGGCCGCCCAGCGGGCGAGGCGGCGGTCAGTCGTTGACAAGAGGCTCTGTTGAGATGTGTGGTGGTTGGGGTGGACGGAGGTGGACGGCGACGAGTCTGCAACCAGCATCGTCCCAAACGACAAACATGAGCCGAGGTGTGCTTGTACGACTCAGTGAGCGAGGCGTGTCGGGACAAGCTGTTTCAGATCACCTATTCCATATGGGAAGCAAGCGCACAAACAGCGAGGACGGTCGCTTCGTGTTTTGCCGGTAAACGTACGCAAACCGTCTGGACTCGAACCAAGCCGACTCGGGTCTCGAGAGTGTGGCATGCCGAGTTCGTTCGTGTGGCCCCATGCTGTGCTCGTGGACGGTTGGATGGCTGCATCATCAGCGTATGCATCAATGCTCCTACCCACCCGTCTCGACCCTCGACCGCCTCGAGCTTCAAGGTTATCAAGCTAAGGCAAGGTGCCTTGCATCAAGTGCGGGTAACCAATTGCAAGATCATCTGGGATATGCCGGCGGCTGGCAAGAGGTGAATGACGGGCCCTTCGAATGCATACATCGTACATATTTGGAGCCTTGGACTTTGCAGGCTTCCATGATTGTTCCATGCATGCACGCTTCCATTTCGTTTTCGGTAGCCGCTTCCACAATACGCCATGCTACCTACATACCTAGGCCTGGGGGTACGTCGGTGCCTTGCCTGCTTGGTGCGTGTTCCATGGTCGTCGGCCCCCATGGGACCGTATCTTGCCTGAGGCTGCAGGACGGGTCGCCCACCCACACCCACACTGCGACGCGCAAGACGCACGGTGCGGAAACCTGTCCTGTATACTTGCTTGTACATACAGAAGCATTGTCACGGTGTCATGGTGTCATGGTATCGAGACAGGCGTGGGCAGGTGCCTCCTTCCCGCGATGGCTTGACTGTGTGCTGCCCCCTTCCTCCTCGAATCTTCTTCCCAGCAGCCTCATGTCATGACCAGCCTCTGCCCTCCGCTCTCTGCTCCGGGCTTTGTTCCTTGCCTGCCTTGCGTCTTGTCGTCTGTCTCCTCGCCCCGTGTGTTGCGAGGCAGACGCGGTCACTTCGCGCTTCGGTGCGGATACCTGATTGACCGGATCGTCTTCTGTCTTCGCAAGAACCAGAGAGCCCCTGCGTCCCTCTTGTGCCGCTTCTCGCCTCCTACCAACTCACGGCGTTTTACGCACACTGACCAAACCCAAACTTGCTCCCGCCACCAAGGCATCCTTGCTCGCCTGGCCTCGACGAGGATGGCCTTGGTCATGTCAGCATCTGCGGCGAGGGCCGCGAACCAATGCTCTTGTCTATTTTTGTCCCGGTCTTCTCTCGCAAAGCCTCTCTCAGCACATGCCGACAGACACACCGCCGTCGCCGCCCTCATTTGCAGCGCCATGCAAAAGCCGTCATGCTGGACACGGCAAATGGCACTGGTGCTCTGGGATTCCCGACCCGTGAGGCCTTCCATGTCTCCTGTTGACGTGCACCCGCGCACGCGCCTTGCTTGCCCTGCATTGAACGCCCCTCGCCCACACGGTACGATCTGCCCGCCCGTCACCACATTTTGTTCCAAGCAAAGACGTCTCCGAGCCCAATGTCGATGCCCGCCGCACCACCAGGGACGCGCTGGACCAGGGCACACACGACGAACGCTAGGCCTGATCGCACCTCGACGCCGACTTACATCAGGTCCAGTACCCAAGTCAATGCTCCCCCATCCATGGCATGCTGGCACAATGTGGGCAGGCACGACGGGACAAAGACATTACCAAGCCCTGGTCGGATTGCCAAAGAAGCACAATCGCCATTGCCAGGGGCGCTCTGCTCTTTGTGGCGGGTGCACATGTCAACCAACAGGAAGCCTCCCGCCAGCGAGCTAGTCAGGATCAAGGGCGGAGAGAGGAGAGATATGGAGAGAAGAAGAAGAAGAAGAAGAAGAAGAAGAAACCAGCCTGCAATGGAGTCGCCAGCAGCCCCGCCCCAGTCTCCCGATCGTGGCCAACGACCACTCCCAGAGAGCCAGATTCCCAATGGCAATCTTATCAACCTTCTTCCGGCGGCGGCGGCGGCTGCTCCGTTGGGTGCGGCGCCTGGCAGCGAATACCTTCGTCCAAATCCACATAATCATCCTTTCTCGATATGGGCATGAAACGCCCGTGCCGAAACCTGGCTCATGGCGATCTCTGTCAGTTGCCCTGTCCAGCTTCGCTAGCACGCGTCCGAAAGGCACTAGCTTCGCCTTGCTTGGTTGCCTTACTTGTCCACTAGTGGGCGAGAGTGACAAGTTGTAACGCCAGGTCAGGCCAGGGAACACCACGCAAGACGCCGGCAGTTGAAGGGATGTGCATGTTAAATCTCGTTAGACCCACTCACACGAGGAAACTACGTCTGCTAGCTAAACTTAGCTGAGTGGGATGAACTGACTCCGAGATGACCGCCGGCCGGTCATGTTACGCCGCCTCTTTTTTCTTCTTCTTTTTTTTTCCCTCGCTCCTCGAACGCCGCATCGAGAAGCGATCAACTTTCCCCCTTTGCCAAGCTTGCAGCATGCATACATAGTAGTAGCTCGCTCGATGGGGCCTCGGTGGCCTTCGCGTCACGAGGCACGAGAATCCCAAGTTGATGGTGGCCTGGTTGGCTGTTTTGTCCTTTTGGCTGTCTGGCAAGGGCCTCGCCATATCCACACAAGCGCGCACACACCCCTCTCGCCGGGTACGCAGTGCATAGACGCTTTGAGTGTCCCGGCGGACCATGCCTCTTCGACTCGACACCTACATAGTAGAGTCGGGCAAACCCTGAATGGACAACACTCTATGAGTTTACGTGTACATCAGCTCCGGAGGCTTTCTCGATGGACCACCCTACGGCAGCACCGGCATTTCCGCCGTTCCACTATCATCCTGGCAGCTTGCCAGGCTTCTGGAAACCGGGAGAGGATCAAGCCAATACAACCGTCGAAAGCAACGGCGAGCATGGGCTAACTAGACCCTTTACACGAAGCCGCTGTGGTCTCCGAGGCTCTACCACAAGCCTCGGCATTTAAGCGGTCCCGCGGTCCCGGGAAGAGTTCGCTCGAAACGGCGGACGAGCACAAGCCAGCGATCGACAAATGGCCGCGCACAAGTTTGGCCGCCCGAGAGCCACAATGTCACTTTTATAACACAGACTTGCGAATGACTTTCATCCCCAGCTTCTAGAAGGTATCGATACTACCATCACAGCCGCCAGTCAACCACTCCCGGCCGAACTGCAGGCTGCCTGACCTCCACCTTGGGCACCATTGGGCTTCTACAATGATCATCTCAACGTTCGTCTCTTCATACTGTCGAGACGCGCCAGGGAGGCGAATCTCTCGCCCAGGCATCTGCGCCAACCTCTCCGTCCTGAAACCACCATTAAAAATTCAATCCGGCCGAGTAGGGAGACATGAGTCAAGTGACCGGACTCAAACCCTCCCACACTCTGAGCAAGTTGCTCCACACCCCTCATCGGGGCCGACGCTCGCTGTATCCCCACTGTTCCAACTCGCTGTGCCCCACGTACAACCTGCGCCCTCTCTGTCTGCCCCAGCGTCAAGGTCAAAGATGCACGCACATTCGCTGCGTTCGGAACAGCCTTCTCGACTCGTTTTCTGCACCTGTGATAGCATGTATATACCAAGGACTGCTATTGGCGTTACAGTCTTCAGCAACCAAATCTTTGGATCTTTGTTCAGGTCTCAAACTTCACATTGCCCATGGACCGGTTGGGGGGCGTTCGTTAGAGCAACTTGGTGAACGTTGCGTTGGGTTTCCAGCGGGCAATCCCATAAACGGCGGCACAGCAAAGACAGCAGCCTAATTTGGCTGGACTAAGCGCGGTTCGGGGGCCCAACAGGGGATTTGGACCTTGCGAAAGCAACGCTGGCCCCGGCCAACCTGACCGAGGGGCCTGGCAAGCCTGGGTCATGCCCGCCTTGCCGAGCTCCTCAACATCCGACACGACGGTTCACCCGTGATTACCGAGAAATCTGGACGGTTAGACGATCTAATCCGGGGAAGCGTACGACCACCCGAAACTTGCAAAGACGTTCACTATATGCCCCGAGCCTCTTTAACTCCCAGCATCTTGAGCTGCGATGCCGACATACGATCGAGTAATGGGCCCCAGCCATAGCCAACCCTATGTAAAGGCGCGTGCGTTAGGAGCAACGACCCAGGCGGCTCACCCAACAGACCCAGGCCAGCCGTGCCACATTCGTGCTTGGTTCTGGTCCCACTGACGTTGCTGGAGGCCAAGGACTTCTGCAATTCCCCGAGGTCCGCTCTAACGGACCAATAGGTCTCGACGGCATCCCCACCAGAATTCGCAGCTCGACCACAGCTACATACTATCATGTCCGGCCAGTCTGTCCGTTGGTTCAGCCATAATCTGGCAAACAGCCAACGTCCATCAGGTGCGTTTGCTTCGGTTGATCTGCAGGTATTGCGAGTCACCAGCCAGCCGAGACCTCAGACAGCCACATGGGCTCCATAGCAACTTTACTATTGGGAGATGCTCAATATCACTCAGCTCCTCTTCACCAATGTGACTGAGATGCCAGCCTGTGCAGACAGTATCATTGCATGTTCGGCTCTTGGCCGTGACTGGGCACCGCCTCGGATAGAGACGTTCCCGGCCGGCGTGAGCAGCATCCATAGGTCTTGCGGGTTCGCAACGTGCTAGGGTTGCATTCAGACACAGAAGCGGTGATCCACGACCGCAGAGGCCATCAAGAGGCCATGTGCATTTGCTGCCTCTTCACCAAGCGGCCCGCTCCGGAAAGCCACCCGGAGCCGGTGCGCTCACCCAAGGCGGCGTCGGCACAGACCAGTCTTGCTGCATAAACAGATGGCGGCCGAACAGGTTTTAACGACAACCGGTAGTGTGAGAGAGGCGCGAGTCTCATCAACTTGACGGCCTGAACACCGTTTCTATGGCTGGACTCGCATCGCTGCTACTTGCCACTCGAACGAAGCAAGTGCCGATAGAGCACGGGTCCATCCATTAAGCCACGGCTGTGTTAGGTTACTAGTACTAAAGCCCTCATCGCTTCCGCGTCGCGGAGCAAGACCTTCGAGGCAAATGTGCACTTTTATGGGGATGTCTTCGCTAAACGTTGGTTTCCGTTGCCGTTGACTGTCCTGCATCCGCCGACCATTCATATGCAGCGGTTCAGACCCTGGAAGCCCGAGCTCCCCGGGCTCGTTGTGCAGCGCGCTCAACTTTTGAACCGGCGAGCGAGGGGCGCGATCATCCAACACGTATGGCATGCATGTTGACCGGCCCCATGCAGCATGGCTGTCAGGTGCCCGACATGCGACCCCGATTCGAGGGCTTCCTGGTTCACCGGGCGCGCGTCCTTGTCGGGTTGGCTCCTTTTCTTGACCGAGAGACGGCAGAGCCCTCATGATGCGGAAATTCGATGGGCGCTTCCATCACGTCGAGTGAGAACCCCCACGGGTCCAAGGAGGGGCAGGCTCGGCGTCTGCACCCAACGCCTGCTCCACAATGTTTGTTTGCTAACTTTTGACGTGGCCTATGGTTGAACAAGTCGTTGGGCCAACAGTCCAATGATGATGAAGAACCTGCCTTCCCGAGTCGCATCGTCACCGGTTCCGCGTTCCTGCTCGGCTTAGCCCTCTAATTTGCACATTGACCGTCGTGTCCACTCCTCCAGGAACCAAAGTAAGGCTTAGGGTGGCACGCCAAGAGGAGAAATGAGACAACTCCCTCCCCGAGCCGCTTCAAGTCCCGCTTTCAATGCGCCTGACGTAGCTGGGTCTTCCTGTATTTCGATTGGCAGGGCCAGCCTCTCACGCCATGACTCCGTATAGATGGGGATCCGGCCACTCTACGAGGATGTTGGAGTTGTCATAAGCCACGGCCACCGCCAGGGGGGCTGTCGTCTCAGCAAACCGACCTGCACATGCGAGGCGGCTTCGGGGTTGAGTTCCCAAGAGAGATGCTCCGCTCGCAGCCTACGTCGCCAAGGGACCAAAACCCGTGGTTTTTGAGATCCAGCGCTATGAGACCGGAAGTGATGCGATGTCCAAGAGAGACC
The DNA here is from genome assembly GCA_022836555.1 of Colletotrichum tofieldiae. Taxonomy (NCBI): domain Eukaryota; kingdom Fungi; phylum Ascomycota; class Sordariomycetes; order Glomerellales; family Glomerellaceae; genus Colletotrichum; species Colletotrichum tofieldiae. Next base: position 4,981,750 of record BQXV01000003.1, on the reverse strand, counting down.
GGTGAATGCAGAGGCAGGTGGAGAGGGGGGGGAGGCCGTGGAGGATTGGATGAAAAGGGTGGAAGAGGTGGAAGTGAATAACTGCGGTATCTCGAGACAGACAAATATAAAGAGTCTCCCGGGACCAGCACTTTTGGGTTCTTGTCTAGGTCATCAGATTCTACAAGCACCCCCGATCCCTTTAGCCGTTTACTTTGCTGCTTTCCACGTCAAACAACCCAATACATCACCACCGAATTGCCCAGAGATATCCTCCCATCCCGCCGCCGCTCACCCGGAACGAATCCGCAGCCATGATGCCCCGACCAAACGTGGCCGCTCCCGAGCACGGCAGTGTGCTCGACATCGGCGGCGGCCAGATGTCGTCAAACATCCTCAACGACCTGCGCCGCGTCTTTGCCATGGCCGAGCGCCTGGACGCTGGCGGCGGGCCGCCCACCATGCCCGACGAGCTTCTGTATGATGACAAGGGCCTGGCCATCTGGGCCGACATAATCTTCACGCCCCAGTTCTACCAGACGCGCGACGAGATCGTGCTGTTTGAGAGGCACAGCGGCGAACTGGCCAGAGACTACATCCCCAATGACGCCACCATGATCGATCTGGGCGCTGGGTGAGTATACTTGCCCCCGCCCCCCCTCTTGCTAGCACCCCTTGGGGGTTCAGGACACGCCCGAGACGATTGCAACTGGCTGACCAAAGTGGCTCTTCTAGTGACATGCGCAAGGTCAACTACCTACTCGAGGAGCTGGCCCACCAGGGCCGCAAGGCGACCTACCTCGCGCTGGACATATCCAAACACTCCCTCACCTCCAACCTCGAGGACCTCGCCCCGAGCCACGCCGGCGGCAGCGTCCACATGGCAGGCCTCTGGGGCGACTTCGCGGCAGGCCTCGCCTTCGCCGAGACCATCACGACGACGCCGCGCGTCTTCCTCTCGCTCGGCTCCGTCCTCTTCAACGACCCCTGGAAGAAGGCCGTCGCCTCCCTCCGCGACTGGGCCGCCCTCATGCGCCCGGCCGACCTCATCCTCGCCGGCATGGACGGCCACGACGTCGCCTCGGCCAAGGTCTGGGACGCCTACCACAGCCACCCGGCCCTGTTCGAGACCTTCTTCCACAACGGCCTCGAGCACGCCAACGCCCTGCTGGGGGAGCACGTCTTCCGGCCCCGAGACTGGGACATCTGCGCCGAGATCCAAGAGGACGAGAAGCGCCACCGCTTCTTCCTCAAGGCCCGGCGGGACGTCGCGTCGGAGACGCAGGGCAAGACGCTGAAGGAGGGCCTCGAGATCGACTGGTTCGACGCCCACAAACGGTCCGAGAAGGACGTCCGCAAAATGTGTCACGAGGCGGGCCTCGAGGTCGTCAAGTCGTGGGCCATCGACGGCTCCGAAATGCGGCAGTACCTCATTCGCATCAGCCCCGACGCTGCCGCCGAGAGCTCGTCTGACGAGGAGGATAGTGCCATCTCTGTCAGCGGGGAGTAGATGATCCTCGGTCACCAGCGAGGGGAGGACGGGGGCGGACGAGAGTATACGAAAACATTTCCGAGTCGCCTGCGGGTCTTATCCTCGTCCCTTTCTTTTTGCCCCTGTTCTTTAGTCAACCAGAGAGGAACAGGGCAATGTTGAAAGGCTTTTTTCTTCGGCCCCTTCATTTCATTCGGTGAGGGAGACAAGATAGTCCAAGACTAAAGTAAAGGAGATGTACGAGCGTGCGGTTTGTACTCGTTCGTGCAGTTTCTCCATCAATCGGAATAGCTACAGAATTCAGCAGAAATTACAGATTAACGACTTGTGATAATTCATCATGGCTGATGCTTGTTTCCAAAATTTGTGACTCTTTTAAATCATGATATCCGCGTCCCTCGACCACGTCCTCTCCTAAATCAAGCATAACGTCCCTTCATTCGAAACAACGTGGTACACGAGCGTTTCCCACCAAGGGTCCCGCTGCGAGATACACCGGGGGAGTTTGTAAAGATCGTTGTCGTGGATGTTGGGAGCCATCCACGCGCGGATTCGTTTGAGGGATTGAAATGCAGGGGGCACGCTCTACAATGAAGAGTCAGCTAGGCCCGGCGAAACAGTATAGTAACAGACTTAGCGAGACTTACGGAGCGGCAACTAGTGCTAATGACCGACTGGAACCAGTCTAGGGCACACTGGATGTGCGCCTCATGTATGGCTACGATACCCAGCAGGAAAACCGGGAAGAAAGGAGCCTGGGCGGTGAAGAAGGTGCCTGACGTTGGCATCACCCGAATGCACCTCACCAGCTCCGATACCCGGGAGATGACGTCGGGGTGGGAACGGGGGAGCCTCTCGAGACGGCACCGAAGGTAGATGATGGCCGCCAAGCGCCACGCCTCTGCCGTGATTTCTGTCATGGAGTTCCTATCTAAGACAAGTCCGTGCTTGTCGAGTTTGATGGAGGACAATAAGTTACGGGGATGAGGAATGTCTCTGGAGCTGTCTGGTTGCGATGCAGCCAAAGACGAGGAACTCTCGGTCCATTGACGGAGGTTCCCTAGTTCCTCGAGCAGCGAGTCAGCAGCAGGTTTGATTATGAATTCGCTGTCTTGGGGGTCCACGGATAACAACGCGCTCATATGTGTGATTTGCGAAATGCGATGCAGGAGTTTCGGAGACATGCCGCACCCGCCGTGAATTCTGTATACATCGTGCTCCGATCCCTGCAAAAGCCATGCAAACTGGCGATTCTCCGTGGCAGCCAAGTCGAGGGGAGCCATGGGAAGGGCGAGGATGGCCGCTCTACCGGCAATGATCATATTGCCCATCTGCGCCTCGGAGGGTTGAATGTTGACGGGGTTCCAGTAGCGGTGTCCTGGATCCGTTGCGTCCAATACCCTACACGCGAGACGAGCACCTTCCAACCAGCGAGGAACGCGATTTGATGGCCGTCTTTGCTCTGGAGATACGACGTCGATCATGTTGAGGAGGCACATGGCGGCTACCATGCAATCTGCTTCATTGTCTGTGGGGACCTGGTTACGAGCGTCCCGCAACGCCATGCTTAACAGGATCACGGCGTTCTTGTAGTGGCGCTGGGCAACCTGCCGAATCCTTTCCCTAGGCTGGTAGTCGAGTACATACGTTCCAGCGAGCGCCAGGATGGCAGACTTGACGCACGAGTCTTTAGATGCCATCCGGGGGATATTTTCAAACCAGCAGTTAGTCTTATTAAGAACGCTACGACCCGGGCACCAAGCCTTCAAGTCTAGTAAACGGTTAGTGAGTGTTGGTCCAGACAATGGTCTTGGACTTACAAAACGCGAACAAACTCCTATCGTCCTGGTCTTGCAGGCCCATCTCCCACATGTATCGCGGAGAGAGGTACATGGCGAGGGTCGACCTAGGACAAGACTCTTGTCCGCTTGGCTTGTGCAGGAAGACAGCTACTCCAGCCTCGTTGGTCGCCTTCTTCTTCTCGTTGTGAAACTTGATGTATCCATCAATCTTGGCACCCCGTTGAATTGGGCGTTGGCCCAAGACGAGACGGGTTTCATCGTCTGCGTTGTCATCAAAGGGGTTCGACAGGGCCAGGTTTTCCATATAGCGGGATTCTGGAGCTGGCAGTACTGGCGAGAAGACTAGATTGGCAGACCGGCGAGGAGAGACTGGCGGGCCGTACAAGGGCGCCTGTGTCGAGGAGCCGGCTGGGCGATCATGGTGTGCTGTGCAAGTCATCAGCTTACAATGTTTTGGCCATGCCGCCAACCCTTTGTCATACTGGTCCACCCTTTCCGCCCTCCTTTTCTCTCCCACCTCCCGTCCTTGGGTATCCGAGAAAAGGGGTTGAGAAAAAGCAAGGTTCATCAAACTTGAGAAACAGTCATGGACTTACACGCCGGAGGGAATGCCGCAGGTTGGCTGCCGCCTTGTGATTTTGAGAATCGACACCGACGTATTTTTGGATTCGACTCGGGGAGGGACAAGGGAAACTCTGACGGAGGGCTCCATGGCTGGTGGTTTTCCGTGGTGATGTCGATATCGTCGCCTCCTGGCGAAGGAGTTGATTCTGGCGTAGATGAAGGTGGAGTTGTAGGAACGGAGAGTGAAGCGGTTGAATTGGGAACTGGAAGGGGATCCTCGTCCAGGTCCAGGGTTCTCTTGCGGGGCTGCTTAGCCGTCATATTTGCAGCACCGTCCATGTTGAGTCGAGTCATCAAGCTCCGCCGGACTCGGGCGGAGCACCAAGGCCGTACTAAGCACGGAGCTTTGGTCGTCGGGTGGACAGAGACACGAGCCCAAGGCCGCCTGTTCCCCGACAAGACAAGAGAGCAATGTACCGAGGAGAGCGAGAGAGTGCACCGGTGCGTAGTGATCCGGATTCAGAGTGGAGAGGGTAGTGGAGAAAAAGGCGCGTAAGAGCAGCTTCAACGCCAGGAACACGACAGAACAGCAGGGCAGGGGAGGTTGAATGCGGGCCGGGGCCGGGAATAGCAAGAAACGGCGGCGGAGACGGCGGGGCGGTAGCGTTAGCGTGAACTGAACAAGAAATGCAGGTGCAGGCAGGTGCGGGCCAATGAGGCAAGATGGGGCCGAAGGAGAGAACAGCAAGAGAGGCCAAGAGCACAAGTGGGCGTCCGGGCACCCGCGGCCAGCAGCCAGCAGCGACGATCAACAACGACAACGAGCAGTAACGGGCACCAGCACGGGCTACTGCCAGCCCAAACTCAGGATGTCTTGCCGCGCCCGCTAATGGACGGGCTACAGGGTGTGAAGGGGTAGTGCCGTGGTGTGCGTGCGTGCGTGCGTGTACGTGTACGGGTGGGATGAGGAAACGAGGGAGGGAAAACGCGGGAGGGTGGTGGCCGATGCGCAGCCGACAAGTGACAGCCAGGGGAGGAGGGTGGATGAGGTAACAGAATGAATGGAGCCGAGAGGCGTGGCGTAGCGACGCGATGGGCACAGATGTCGACGCCCTACGGATACCGCCCACCGTCTACCGCCGCGGACTGAACGGGACCGATGTGTCGGGGCTCTAATTTAGTTTAGTTCAACGACGGCCCCACTTGAAATGGAGGTCAGAGTCAGACACCGACCGGACCATGAATCTGACTGACTGGGATGCCGACAGTATGGGTTAGGGTCCCGGGTTGTCTGACGTGGGCGTATCCGTACGTCTCCTTGCTATCTGAGATGTCTCGAAGTATGTCGGCAGCAAAAAGTGACGTGGTGTACTTCGGGACGACCTGTCGGCAATGCTGGGGAAAGGCAAGGTGCGGGCGGGCATTCACGACACCGAGTGAAGAAAAGGGCAGGAGGCTGGCAGGATCGAACCGAGGAACTCGATGCTCTTGTCGCCGATTCAAGGTGAGAGAATTCCAGCTGCGAGGGCGTGTACGTGTCTGGGCGAGGATGAACTGTGCAGGTTGGCTTCGGCGTTGGGTTCTAAGCGATGGGGCGATGTCTCGTCCAAAGCAAGGGCGGCAAAGATAAGATGCAACGGGCGAGGTAGAGTAGCGTAACGTAGCGTAGCGGCAGGATTTCTGGAGAGTCAATGTCCACCGCTAGTGGTAGGCAGTTCGGCAGCGTCTACGGATAGTGCCCAGGCAGCAAGACAAGGCAAGGGCGAACTGCACGTCCTTTGTCGAATGACCTGATATGCCGGCCGTGTCTTGGATTGGGTCAAGTCCGTGAATTAGAGTTTCAGCCCAATGGGACCTTCCCGCTTCCCACCGGATGGTCTTACTCTGGGAGTCTTGCGTGCATGAGACGGAGTGCGAATGGATGCGGAGGTCGCACGAGGTGTTTGCCGTGGCAATACGGTCCACGATAGGTCGCCCTGTCTACTGTGTCTTTCTCTTGTCTCTGCCTTAGCGCGGCTGCGAGTGATGCCGCGACTTCTGGAGAATTCTGCTGCGAGCCGAGCACGTCAGAAAGAGCGAGAGCGAAAGGAGGACGAAGAAGCCGCAAGGGCCAGCCGACCATTGAGTGAGGGGAGACCGCACCTCCCTTGAATGGAATGAGAGGTTATAGCAGAGGGGGAAATAATATCGGACGTTGTCTTGGATGGTGTCGGGCGTTTGACGGGCAGACGGGCCAGTCCGTGTGACGTGAATGATTGGGTCGGAAGGATGTTCGGGAGAAGGAGACTAGACATGCTCTTACCTCGACAACGAAAGTCCCATCCCTTACGATGAGTCGGACAAGGGCTAGGGAAGGAGGTGGTGGAGAGGGAGAAGTAGAGCGGGGGGGAGGGCGAGAGAGAAGGAGTCAGAGAGGGAAAGAACCCGTCGGCAAGAGGCAAGAAGCAGGAGGCAGAAGCAAAAGGCAGGAGACAAGAGGAGGTGGTGGTATGAACGAGAAACGGGGAAGGAGGAAGGAGGGGACAACGATGAGCAGCGACGGCGTGGGAGAAGACTGCGACTGCGACCGCGACTGCGAAGACGACTGCGATTGCGACTGCAACTTCGGGTGAAAGTGGTCCTTGCCGCGCTGTGTCTGCCCTTGCGCATGTCACGCCAGGCGAACTCTAAAGTCGGGGGGGACCTCGGGGGGTGAGCTTATTTCGACATCTCCATTCTTCGAGAAAAGCTTCAAGCTCGTTGATGCATTGGATGTGCGATGAGAAAGAAATGACGAAACACGAACCGATTTTTTTGGATGCCTTGGGCGAAGAAGCACAAGAAAACGAAAAGGGAAGAGGAGGGGGGGAGGGGGGAAACCACCTTCCAACATCCGAAGGGCACAGCTTCGCGGAGCACAGCAGAGGGAAGGAGGGGGCGCCTGAGGAAACCCAAGTACTATGTAAATTGGTTCAACGAGAAGGAGGGAACAGGAACGGCAAGAGGGACGTGGGGACAGGAAAGCGAGCGGACATGCAAATCTGCCTCGTTGGTCGATCTTTGCCATTGCAACACACCAACTTCACTTTCCTCCTGCCCCCCTTCTCCGAGCATGGCCCCATGTCGCTCCGTCCTTTCCATTCCCACACTAGCGTTGTTCTACCTCAAATGTCTCTCTTCCCGTCCCATTTCCCAACTCCCCCAACTCTCACCTCCCAACTCCCCTCCCTTCTTTCCCCGCCACCAACGCCTGCAACAGCATGCCATTCCCTTTCCATCTGCGCCTGCATCGTGCCCTTGTCAGCTTGCAAATCGAACCAACCGATCATTGCCGCAAGCCTGCGCCGAGCTCCAAGGGTCTTTGCCGTTCACCAGCTCCCCAGTATCCGTAACCCGTCACCCATGCTCTCTCGGAGCAGTCTCTCACACTCATCGAAGCTTTCCCACTTTCCCTTGTTCTTTCTGTCTTTTCTGGCCTCGGCTTGCCCGGCACCCAGGCACCCAGGCCTCGAGCAGCGAACGGCAAGGCTAAACAATGAACAAAGCCATCCTGTCTGTCGATACACATACGCATCTCTGCGTACCCTGCCGGCCCTCAGGTGGCCAGGGGTGGTTTGCTTCGTTTCCTACGCGTCAGATGCACCTGAATGCCCAAACCAATCTAGAATCCCACGATCCTCAACAACGGCGACTTGCGATGAGGGAGAATCCGCCGCTGGGGCTGTGGCCCCTACCGGCCCTCCTCGGGCCCTGGGCACTTCGCGATGAACTGCCTGTTCTGACTCTGAGGGAGCAAGCGTGCCACTCCTACAGCGGTTTGTTTCCGTAGCCCAACCCGCTTTTCACCTCTTTTCCGTAAACCTGTGGCCGTATCCTGGTCGTTCGTTGCCCGCTCCAAGACATCTCCATCATCTCCATCACCACCAAGTTTGTCACTCACAACCCGACCAGTAGTGCCCCGGGCCGACTCTGATGATGGACAAAGTCATCAACATCATGATCCAACAGCAACTCTCCCTAGCCCACGGGTAATACCCACCACCGCCATCTTCGCCACGACGTCTTGCCCGTCCCACCCAAGGACCTCCAGCCCAGTTGCCAGACCAGACCAGACCCCCAGACTCTTATGCTACCATGCCATGCTCTGGTCACTCAAGCCGCAACGCCTAGGTAGCGCCTCGGTAGCGCCATTCTTTCCAACGCCGACCCGACACCGCTTATTGTCACCCCGGGCTGCTGGCTGCTGGCTGCTGCCCCGCAAGCTGTGCGCGCGCCCACGCTGCCTTATCCTTGCCTTCCACGCCTTCACAGTCCCCTTGCCCTGCCTGCCTCCACTGGACCCGGTCTACCTGCCCTACGGGTCACGGTAAACGGTGTCTGTGAACGGTCCGCACCCCCTCCGTTGTCTCCTACCCCCCGTCCCTCTCCCACCTTTCAACTCCCACCACCTCCGACCACGCACCCCCCCCTCGGCCTCTCACTTGATGTCTTTGCGTGCGAATCGGCCATGTTCTAGGCCCTCGACCTGCCCTGCTTTCTCAAGCCGCACGCTTTCTTCTTCCTGGCACACACCCCATTTCCATTCCCTCTTTTGTCTCTCTGCTTACATTCGGTCTGCTAACCCATACACGCGAAGCCAGCAGATAACCACCTAATTGGCCTGCCTGCCTCCTACACATGCAGGATATGGAACATGCAGAATGCCAACCCGCTCTCATTGCCTCACCATGCCTGGCAGTCTGCTGTGCCTCTTTTTGCTTCTCCCCCCTCCCCCCCGGGCGGCCCATCTCATCCTGTCCCTCCTCCTTTTCTCGAATCTCCTTCTCGTCCCTCCCCTCCTGAGTCCTTGGCCTTGCCCAGCTGCTCAATACGGGCGTAAAGAGGCAAGGGACTGGAACTACGCCTGAGACCGCGTCTGCATCTGCATCTGCGACTCACCACTCTCCATGTCTCTCTCCCCTCTCTCCCTCTCTTTCTCTCTCTCTCTCTCCCTCCCCCTCTCTCTCTGTCTCGCGCTTTCTCGCTCTCTCTCATGTCCCTTTTCTCATGCGCACCTTGCCTCGAACCCACAACACCAACACCAATCCCAACCCGCCGTTCCATTCGTGGCCACCCCCGTCAAGTCGTTGCCCCCTCTCCCGTCCCAGTTCCAGTCTTACACTAGGTACACCGTACATACTGTAATCTTTTGGGTGTCAGCCGCCCACCCCGTGCTGCACCCGTCCCCTCGCGTCGCCATCAATCTCCATCAGACTCTCGCTACGGATACCTGACCCGACCCTACTGCCTTGACTTTGGTTCTCTCTGCCTTATCCCGCCTTCCCTCGTGTCCTGGAGTCTTATCTCTTTTCTCTTTTCCCTCCCCCGTCCCGTCACCTCGTTCAAAGTCGACGCCCTCTCCACCCGTCTCCATCTTCCACTTCCCCCCTTGCCCAAATCCTACAACCTTTATTGAGTTGTGACCACGACTTTTCTTGTCCTTAACACGTCTCTAGCTTCGCCAGCGCCGACCCCATCGTTCGTCTTTCGGCCGCTTGATTCACTGTAGCTGTGCCCTGATCTGGATTACACCGGAACGTTTCCTTTCCTCTTCAACGACCCACTTGGGAGCGCCTCGACATTGTCTTTAGAGCAACGGCCCAGCTGTTCTCCAACCCACGTCTTGTTTCCAGCTTCCAATCTCTTACTCGACTTGAGTAACATCAACACAACCCATTCGACCTACCACTACTCTAAACTCTGCGCGACACGTTTTCAAGAAAACCGAAGACCATCTAGTACGGGGTTATGCGTCCAATTTCCTGCTTTACTCGCCATGGCTTTCAACATCAATTCACTGCTCAATCCCGAGGGATCAATCAACCAAGAGGCCGAGGTCCGCAAGATCCTCAGTAAAGCATATGCCGACTGCGACAGGACCCTACCGAAACAAAATCCCAAGGAGGGCGCCCTGGCATACTTTAGTGATGTTCTCATCCACATCACTGAAGTCCTGTACAAGAACTTTACCGATGAGCTTCTGGACGACGACCGTTTAAACTCGACGGGCCACAACATTGTCGATCAAGCATATCGCGCCAACGGGTTCAACGACATGAGCATCCTTGAGTTCCATACCAGGAAGCGCAAAATGCTTAGGTTTGTTCAGACCCGCGAGGTAAGGTTCACCAGTAGCTGACGTTGGTCCAGGAGCATGAAAGAGGCGGTCGACGCCAATACAATCAGCCTGAAAACCATTAGGGAGTGTGCTTCTCCCGTCCAAGAGAAGCGCTCTTCAGAGCCAGGCCAGCAGACCTTCTTCTCGGAATCAAGCTCCAGGTCGTCCTTTTCCTATTCGGCGTCATCCTCTGGGGCGATATTCTCCGCAGTCGCATCACAAGCGTCCGCCTCAGATGGTTCGCATACATACCGCCAGTCTGACCAGTACCGTCGGTCAACCACTCCCGCTTCTCCGCAAGAAGATGATGACGGCAATGAAGACATCGACGACAACGACACAATGATGGGCGATGACAGTACTGACGGCGCAAGAGTGGGCGCCAATGTGGATATGGACTCTTTGAGGCACAGAGGAAAGGGTCACTACATCTGCCCCCATTGGCAGACGTGTCAAAAGGGAGGCCAAGATCACAAGGGGGGACCCAAGATCTTTTACCGCAACTGCATGTACAGGTAATAGCGACACGCGCCACTTCTCGAGACCTCACGCTAATCTAGACGACAGGCAGCACTTGCAGAAGCACTCTAAACCCCACAAGTGTATGTTACCCGGGTGTCCTAACAAGGACGGGTTTGCAAGGAAAGACCAGTTGGTTCGACACCAGGCGAACGTGAAGCACGACCAACCGTTACCTTTGCCCGGGCCCCGGAGGTAGTGCTGCGTCTCGGGCAAAGGATTGAACCACAACCCGGTGGGATTCCAGATTGGTAGCCGGAAACCTTGTTTGGATAGCGAGATTTTGTTTTGCGCCACTTTATTGATCATTTCCAAGCGGTCTTGGTTTTGTTCATTCGGCTCGGGTTACACGGGATAAGCGTTCTAAGGCGTTGGGTTGGCACTTTGTATCACTATCCCCACGTTGACAAGGGTCAGCAGTGGTTTTCTTTTCCGCTCCTCCTCTTAAGTTGGGGCATGCTGCATGTTATACCCGCCTCGGATGAGGCGACAGGGTGGACATGAAGAGTCTGCGACGTGGCCATCAATTCATTTGGCGTGATGGACAGGCCGGCAGACTGGAAGCCGGCGTATGAAAACGCATAAACATGCGTGTACGAGATACGACGTATCGAGAACCACGAGGTTGGTTACCAAATAATGACTTGCTGAAGCAACCAATTGTTTTCTCTCTTCGCAACTTTGTCCGTCACCAAGCCTGAAAGAGCGCCAGCAAATCCGGAAGGGAGCGTCCCCAGTCGGCGGTATATGCACCTGATGCTGGCGGCCTAGGAGGTCCGAGTTCTGCAAGCCGCCAACGAGACATGAGCCATATCTTGGGGGCGCCATCGACGATGGCAACGTACGGATGCCAGCCATGCCGTGTGGACGCGCAACGAGTGGCATGTTGGACGGAACCTTGTCAGTACTGACTCGTCGAGCGGGATTCAAGTCAAGCCATCATGCCCGTTATCGCATCTCACATGAACCATTAGACACCCCCTCAAGACACCGGCGAGGCCCTCGACGGTTTAGGGGGGTCATGCACCAACAAGAGCCTTCGTATGCTGCTGGCAAGGGACGCCAGGACGCGAGCCGGCAATACGGACACCCACGCACATGGATCTGTGTGAAGGCGGAGTGAATGCCGCGGGCGTCAGCGTATGTAGCATCAGTTGAGCCCTGGACCTGCAGGCTCCTGGGTGGTGGGCTGCCTGTCATAATATCTCCTGTCGTAAAGGCGACTGCTGAAGCTAATGTAACCGGGCCTCGTGGGTAGATCTCTCCGACACCAGGCAGGCGAGGAGTACCTACACTCTTGTCCCCCCTGAAGTGCGAGACGGTGACACGGCAGAAGGAAGTCCCGCACTCCTCGCGAGGCTAATGACCACCGACGGCCATCACGTATAACAGGGTTGCGCGATGCAGCTGCCTTGGATCGGCCTGCCCACGTCTCGAATGCGACGAAGGCGAGGGTCTTGAGGCCAGCACCAGGAGACAAGCAAGAGCGCCAATTTGGGGAGGGGGGAGCGGACGTCTCTCGACGCCACCGTGGGGCGGGTGGTAACACAGAGGGGGGCAGGCTTGGCTATTGGGAACTTGTCGCGCTAGTGATCACGCCCATGGACGGGAATTTTCGGTAGGGATGCTGGTGACCGGTTGCGAACGTGTGCGTGGCATGGTTCCTCTATGGCGAGAAGTGGGAAATGGTTCAGCGACCGCAATTTGCCGGAGCGGTGCTGTGCAGTGTCTTGACGCCTGCATCGCAGAAGCTGGGACATGGCGCATGTTGGAGGAGAGAGTCGCAGGCAAGCCGACGAACAGTCGAAAGCCAGGTCTAATGTCAAAAGAAACGGGAAAACGGACATGTCTGCCGGAAGCGGAGTAGCGGCCGAGACAGATCTTGGATGTTGTCTACCTAGTAGCCTGCGAGTTGCAAGGCTGTCATCGCAACACCCCCTTCCCTCCTGGATTCACTCGAGATAGGTTGTTCTTTCGCCCAGGCGTCGTGTCTGTAGGGCGACCAACATGGTCGTAAATTGGGCAAGCCACGTAGGGTACACCGAGGCGGGCAGGATTGCGAGAGATTACCTCCCTCGAGGCACGAGGACTCGATTTGTTCCCACCTGCTTTAGCGGAACGCAGCCCCAACCCATGTCCTATGGTTGGTCCCCTCGGGCCAAGCACATTCGCGTTGGGAGGGATGATTGCTTGGGATGGATGGAATATCTTGTTTCGACCAAAGTCCCGTTCTTTCGTTGTTGGAGCGTAGGTAGCGTAGGCAGGGAGTCTCACGGAGGAAAGAACGCTAATCGAGCTGCTGGGGGTTCCCACGAGAGACTGGGACATGTACCCGCGGATGGATTCCGGGGCTGTGGTTGGCTGATTCTCACCGGATGTTGCACCGAGCCAACCAGAGCGCCCCGAGCTGGCTGCGATCGTGATAAAAGGTACGTCCGGCGAGGTAGTGGACACTCGAAGCAGCCGACAGAGCGGAACGGCGAGCAGGCCCTCGATCTACTTTGGCGGCTTTTACTCCAAACCAAGCCAGCCCACCCAAAACGCCAGCCGAAGTGGTGATTTCCCTGTTCGGTCCCAACGACATGGGCTGCAACAGCATTTGAATGCGAAGGAAGACCCGCAGCCGCGGATCCTTCCCCTGTCACTAGCGGCGCACGCTTACTCCACCACCACACCACACCGCACACACACACACACACACGCCCCGCCCAGCGTCTTCTTTGACACATCACATTGCAACTCTACGACTACCTCTTTGAGGATCGTACATCTCGAGATGCTAACCAAATTGTTGTCAGAGAGCAGATGATCATCACGGGAGCCGCGGCGAGTCTCACATCCTGCCGCTTACTTCTCTCGTCAACGACCGGGTGTGTTGCTCCGCTACTTCTCTCCCGCCGCATGTGCAGAATAACCTTTCCCTCGCCGCGGTCGTCATCTCTCGATCGCCAAGGGTCCACTCCCGGCTGACTTACAGCATGAGGCCAAGAAGACACAAGAAGCGTTTCTGTCGGCTTCTTTGGGCCGCTTGTAGGTAATTCGAGTAAACGTCTGATGCGGACGGACGTCGATTCCGACGAGTTGACGGGCCTCGGTGCCAGGGGGATGGGATGATGGACGGTCTTCAAGGTACGTCTTGATATCCCTTGACGGCGGCAAGTCTTCTCCAACCGATTGTTCGAGATGCTGACTTTTGTCTATATAAGACTCACGCCTTGCCCTGAGCTGTGATGTTCTCCTTGGACAATTCAGAGCAGCCTGCAGAAACAGAAGCATTACAGCGATACAATGGCGCAGTCGCAACACCTCACTGTCGTTGAACCCGGCAACGCCAAACCCAAGGCCTTCATCATCGTTGGTGGCGGCGTTTTTGGTTTGTCGACAGTCATCTGGCTGCTGAAGCGTTATCCCGATTGCACCATTATCCTCATTGACTTTACCGAGCTGTCCAACCCCAAAGCAGCATCTCACGACATCTCCAAGATCCTGAGGGATGACTACCCCAACGCGTGTTACGCACCCTTGGCCATAGAGGCCATGACCTCCTGGAGGGCGGACAGCCTCTTCAAGCCCTTTTATCACGAAGTCGGCGTGCTGCGAGCGGACCCTGGCAGCCACAACGAAAAGGCTCAAAGTACGCATCACGGTCTTGGCCACGACTCTGGGGCCAGCTGGATGACTCCTGACGAGGTGCGCGCCGCATGGCCTGCCTTTGGCACGGCCGACTTTGAGGGGCTCGATCGAGTCAGGTACAATCCTCGCTGCGGCTGGGTCGAGGCCGCCAACTCCCTCGAAGCCGTTCGCCAGCACGTCATCAATGCCGGGGCGAGACTCGTCGTCGGCGAGGTCAAGACTTTGCTGCTCGACATCAACGGCGACTGCACGGGCGTCAGACTGGCCACCGGCGTCGAGCTGAACGGCACCGTCGTGCTCTGCACGGGTGCTCGTACCGCTGCCCTGCTCGCCGAGAGCGCCCCTGACCGGAAAGAGATCCACGCCGCTCACAGACTGGTTGCCACCGGCGCTGTCAGCTTTACGCTGAAGGTTGAGGGAGAACAGAAGGAGAGGTTCGAAAGCATCCCCGTGCTCAAGAACACCCTGCCCTCGGTCAAAGGTAAGCTACTCGATGGTTTTGTTGAAGAGAGGCACTGACCAGAGTAGGGGAGTCCATGTCAATGACCCCGGACGGTACGCTAAAGTTCAACTGTGACATGTCGTTCATCTACAACCAGTTCCATGACCCCACGGGCACTACCACATCCCTAGGACCCACGGATCGCCACCTTACTGAGTGGACCACCGAGGGGCACATTCCTCGCTATCTAAAGGACAGGGCCTATAGAACCCTCAGGGGTCTGTACGGAGAGGAGATGAGAGGCAAGACAATCGAAAAGTACCGAGTCTGCTGGTAAGCGTCGCCATTGTCAGCGGACGTGGTAGCTCTGGGCTAACATTGCGCCAGGGACGCAACGACGCCTAAGCACGATTTCCTCATCACCCCTCATTCCCAATGCAGGAACCTCTTCATCGCGACCGGCGGCTCCTTTCACGGCTGGAAGTTCTTCCCCGTCATTGGTAAATACGTTGTGCAGATGCTGCATGGCGAGCTGGAGCCCAAGTACGCCGAGATTTGGGGCTGGGACCGCAAGGCCGACGGCCAGGTGGCGAACTCGACTTACAACATCGAGGGCGATCTGGGTGAATGGATCAGGGAGGAGGGGAAGCAGTAGGCGCGCGCCCAGGCGCCGCGGTGGGAGCGAGGGAGAGGGTTTGGCGGAGTCAACGAGCACTAGTCATGAGGATGAAGATGCATTATCGGTGCTACTGGGCCATTTGCGTCCGCAATGGACATGCTTTTCAGATTGCGTGCAGAACGAAGATGGGAGAGAAGTGCGTTTAGAAACGAGAGATGGAGCATTGCGGCTGTATCTTCACTTGGACGAGGGGGTTACTCTCGATTGATCCCACCAGAACAACGTCTCGTGACCCCTCTGGGCAGTTGGTTCCTCGGACAGAGACAACTCTCTCCATACCAAATTGGACAGAGCAGCAAATTGAGAGAATTGTACCCTTGCCCAGAGCCATCATGCAGACTTGGACTTGGGACAGACTCGGAGACGAGCGGCCGTGACCAACCCCTTTGTTGTGGTCCCAGGGGAGAGAGCATGATTCCCCGTGGGCTTCTCGAGAGCAGACTCGTGCATTATCCGCTTCACGTTGGTATACTCATTTGGGGGTTTCCGGTAGGGTAACACCTTGTTTTCGGGCTCTTGCCGGCCACCTAGGATAGCCGTCCCAATCACATACGCGATCTCTTGGGCCCAATGTACAGCTTGCACTCTCCCGAGGGACTTGGCCACACAATGCGTGCCGGGTAGAGGTGGCTCAGCATCTGATACCCGCCTCTTGGGCCGATAGTTGACATGCCATGCGTCTATTGCGGACGTGCGGAGGACGGCAGGCGGCGATGGAACCCCCTCCCCTGTCACATCGCGTTGACGCAAGGCATCGGATCGTCCGTGTTTGTATAACCAGCATCAGCTTCGCCGACCACGATGGATACAAAAAGACGCAGAATTGTTTCCCATTGGACGATCCTATCAAGCAGGCACCCGAAGACCGACCCCAAAGACGTGCCGACGAGAAGGCGCAAGCAACGTTTGTGACGACAAGTTTTTCTTTTCTTTTAGAAACCTAAAGCGCCCGAATTCTTTTCCTTGACTGACCCGCCTTCGATATCCATGGATATATATATGTATTTACTGACAATTAGCTGCCGATGCGGCCACCGCCGCCACTCGGCCTTTGCACTCTGAAGGCCCAGGAGGCACCCCCCACCCTCCGTCACGCGTACGAGACTCGGTCTTTTTCTAGACGCCCTCGCCCCCCTTGACGGGGGAGGGGCCGCGCGCTTCACGACGAGCCGTTGACGGCCAGCTTGCCCTCCGTCTTCTCCAAGTAGGTCACCAGGTCGGCAATGGTGCAGACCTTCAGGCCGAAGCGCCTGGCGAAGTCGACGCACTGCTCGCCGCGCATCATGCCGGCCTCCTCGTGCACGGCGCGGCCCTCGAGGGCGCGGCCGTCGTCGACGAGCTCGCAGATGGCGGCGGCCTCGGCCTTGCCGGCCAGCCTGCAGAAGTCGACGGCGGCCTCGGTGTGGCCCCTCCGCTCGCGCACGCCGCCGGGGCGGGCGCGCAGGGGGAGCACGTGGCCGGGCCTGCGCAGGTCGGCGGCGCGGGCGGCCGGGTCGGCGAGGACGCGGCAGGTGAGGGCGCGGTCGTGGGCCGAGATGCCGGTGGTGACGAGGGCGTCGGCGGCGTCGACGGAGACGGCGTAGGCGGTGCCGCGGGGGTCCTCGTTGGTGGCGACCATGGGCGGGAGGGAGAGGCGGTCGAGGATCGCGGGGGCGAGGGGCGCGCAGACGTAGCCCGACGAGTGGCGGATCATGAAGGCCATCTGGCCCGTCGTCAGGGCCTCGGCGGCGATGATGAGGTCGGCTTCGTTCTCGCGCGAGGGGTCGTCGAGGACGACGAGGAATTCGCCATTGCCTGTTTGGGGGGGGAGGAGGTCAGCGATCAGTGGTCAGTTGCCGGGTGTCCTCGCGCGTAGCGGTAGAGCGTAGAGCGCAGATCGGCGGCGGCGGCGCGTGGGAGGTTCGGGGACCGGACTTACGGAATGCCTCAATGGCGTCCGGGATGGAGTCGAACTTGGACTCGTCTATTGTTGAGGAAGGCATGATTGCGGCTGGGGTTGGGAGGGGCGTTTGCGCGACGTGAGGCCGAGGGACGGAGAGAGCGGGCGGGCGGGCGGGCGGGCGTATGGACGGTGTCGGGGGAGGAGTTGGTGAGGTGAGGTTGAGGGTTCGTCGGCGAAGGTGGTGACGGGAACCGAGGGGGGGGCAGTGAGGGGGAGGGGTTGTCGGGTTGGACTTGGATGGAAAGGCGGTCCCCGCGAACGAGGGAAATTTAGGCGCAACGTTGGGGTTCTGGCGGACAAAGCTCGGCGGCCCCGGGGGGTTTGATCTCTCTTCCTTTTTTTTTCTTTCGTTGTCTTTTTGCCTCTGGGTTTCGTCAACGCTGCTGCCGCTGCCGCTGCCGCGCTGTACCAGGGATTCTGTCACGCGAGGCGGGGAGGGGTAGCAATAGCGATGGCGGCAGATGGATGGCGACTTTTTTTTTTCTGGGCCGAATCCGGGTCCGTCTGGTCTGGTCTGGCTTGGTCTCGGCGCGATACGGTATCAATCGCTCTCGCTTGTTTCTCCTTTCTTCTCGGGTAGCAGCCGCAGTGACAACAACGTGTTCTTTCTCGCAGAAAGAGAGCGCGGTAGATATAGCCAGAAATGCCCCGTCCACAAGAGCATCACTCGGCCCCTTGTTGGTTGACTCGTGGCTTTTTTTCATGGTGGTCTGGCGCGCGCCGGGCTACACCACACACCCCCTTTGGCGGCTTAGTCTGCAACTGTCATCCATGTGGTTGTGTGCATCTGGACCCTGCCTACAGGAGCCCGATCTGGCGGCCTGGCGCCGACTGCGCCGAGGACTCCGGCCTGGGCGGGGTCGCCTATTCATTCTCGGTCGGCCGTCGGGCTTTCTGGCGACTGGCACCACCCACCGCCGGCAGCTGGCAGTCGTGCCTGCGAGGCTGCTGGCAGGTGGCCACGCGGCGCGCGGTGCACTGTCAGATGCGAATCGGCGCAACCCGGTGCGCGCCGGGGCTACAGAGGACACTACACTACACACTACGCAGTACGTAAGCCGGCCACTCTCACGGGCGCCCGCCAGTCCACACCTCGTGCGAGGATGACTGACGCTGACAAACACTCCCGCGCGGCCCCGTTCTTGCACCATGTCGGCGGCTCCTCTCCTTTCTCGACCTTGATGATTCCCAGCGGCTAGTGTACGTGCGCCGCAATGCACTCCCGGAAATGGCCCAGGTGGGCGGTTCCCACTGCGGCAAGGACTCTCGAACCCGAGGCTCGCTCAGGGCCGTGGACAGTCGGCAGCGGACGGCATCGTCGAGAGAATCCCGCGCCTGCAGATGAGGTGCAGCGCTGCATTGACAGGGGCCCTGGGAGACTGAGTGTGCACTGACGGCGGCCGGCCGGTCCCAGCGCCGAGGTCGCCGCAGAATCTCCAATTTCTCCAACCCAAACCCCAGCGGCCCCCCAAAAAGGGCCATGACGCCTTCTTTGCTTTGTCATCAATCTTTTTTTTTCCCACCCTCAGGATTCCGCATCCTCGCACACCCGCCTTCCCAGCACTCCACGACACGCAATCGCCATGGCATCTTCACGCCCGGCGACAGCCGCTCTGCTGCGCGCGCTGCGGCGGACCTCCACGGGTCCACTCGCCCGACGCACCTCCCAGGCCGCTGCGGCGCCCCTCCTCCGGACGGCGTCCGCGCCCGCGCCCGCGCCCGCCGCCCGCCGCCAGAACTCGACATTCTCCTCCGTCTCCCCCGATGAGGTCGAGCACTTCAACGCCCTCGCCGCCGACTGGTGGGACCCCCACGGCTCCTCGCGCCTGCTGCACCTGATGAACCCGCTCCGCCACACCTTCATCCGCGACTGCCTCGCCAGCCAGCCCGACGCGCCCTCCACGCCCGCCCGCTTCCTCGACGTCGGCTGCGGCGGCGGCATCTTCGCCGAGAGCGCCGCCAGGCTCCCCGACACCACCGCCGTGACCGCCATCGACCCGACCCCCGGCGTCCTCGCCGTCGCCAGAGGCCACGCCCGTCGGGACCCGGCGCTGAGGCGCAAGCTGGAATACAAGTCGGCCACCATCGAGACGCTGCCCCTGCCCGCGACGCCGGCGGACCAGTACGACGTCGTCTCCGTGTTCGAGGTCGTCGAGCACGTCTCGTCGCCCGCCGAGTTCCTCGACCGCTGCGCGCCGTTCGTCAGGCCCGGCGGCTGGCTCGTCGGGAGCACCATCGCGCGCACGTGGGTGAGCTGGTTCACGACGAACCTGATGGCCGAGGACATCCTGGGCATCGTGCCCAAAGGGACGCACGACTGGCGCAAGTACATCAACGACGACGAGCTCAAGGCCATGTTCATGGGCAAGGGCTGGGAGATGCCCCGCATCATGGGCGTCGTCTACGCGCCCGGCCTGGGCTGGAAGGAGGTCCGGGGCAGCGAGAAGGTCGGCAACTACTTCTTCGGAGTGAGGCGGGCGGCGTGACGAAGCGCACCTCGGACGTCTGTGTAAATATATACTGTACAGTAGTACTGGTGATACCCTGAGGCCGGCCGTGTTGGAACAATAGAGCCTCCCTCCCAAAAGGAAGACCCCCTCTTTCCAAAGGCCGTCGCTGCCAAGCCACGACATTGGCTCAGGTTGTGTTCCCTGCCCGGCTGCAGGTTGCAGTGGCCCGACCCGTTGAGTGATTTCTGAGTTGCGCTCTGACGTTGCGGCCCGTCGTGGTTCTGTCAGCGCGCCACAAGCCGAGTTCCGATTGCTAATGCATT
Source organism: Colletotrichum tofieldiae (assembly GCA_022836555.1). NCBI lineage: Eukaryota > Fungi > Ascomycota > Sordariomycetes > Glomerellales > Glomerellaceae > Colletotrichum > Colletotrichum tofieldiae. Next base: position 4,961,789 of record BQXV01000003.1, on the reverse strand, counting down.
TCCTTCCCGTGGCCTGATGTTGTTGAGAGGCTATGACCTCTGCTGGTGGTCTCAGAAATGATCAGACGCAGACGGATTTCGCCACAACAAGACGGAAGAGGGGGGCACAGAGTCTGTGGAATCCGCGGTGGCCGTACGGCGGCCATCCTCCTTACGCCGCAACGTGTCATGATGAACCAAGCCTGCGTGCGCGAGAGTGTCGGCAACGCCAATCCGGAACATGTCCATCTCCCAAGCCCGCGCCGTCTGCAGAACTGATATCGGCCAGGGCTGTAGCCACGCCCAATCAAACCCCGTCGAAATCAAATAAGCTCGCGCTTATCTGTTATCTTGCGACTGCTCTGCGGCGGACAAACGAGGGGGGGCCATACTGGGCGAACGCTGGCGCACCGAGAAGCTTTCTCTTTCTCCTAGGAGACCGAGAGCAGAGGTCTCCCCACGCACCACCCTGGTCCCTCATTCGCTCGCGGTTTCAGTGGTCGCGTGGGACTGGAAAGTGTTATGGAGGCTAAGAAGGAGAGGCTGCCATGATAATGGACCCCGACGTGCCTTTCTCCGCGGGCGCAACCAGAGCCGCCCGCTGCGGGCCGCAATGCTGCGCTTCTGATTCGCCCGCGCCGTGCCTTATCATCCGATGGTCCCTCCTTATCACCACGATCGACCTCGACGCCATACAATTGCCTACATGTAATACCGTGCCACCTCTTACTTTGCGCCTCCCTGCCAGGCAATGCACGCCGTGGCCCGGGCCACAAGGTCTGAAGTGAACCGTGGAAATGCACCTCCAGATGCCGTTGTTTCTGCGTCACGGCCAATCAACGCCCGTCGCCCCTGGGACCTGGTGCGCGTGGTCCGTCTCGCCGGAGATGCTGTTCCCAGCGGATCAACCTTGGGCTGACTTCATTGTGCGCCGGGGACGGGCGATGCGTCTTTTTTTATGGGTGGTCCGTTGACTTGGACGCCAAATATCAGTCTGCGTAGGAAGTCTTAATGCTGTTGTCCCTTCCTTTTGCTGTCTTGATCTGTGTTTCGTTCTTCCAGCAAACGCTCCTCCTGCTTCTCTTCCGTGCCTCAGAGCGTTTGACATCTCCAAGATGGCGGAACGTAAGAGACTCGTCGTTGTCGGCCTGGGCATGGTCGGCATCGCTTTCATGTGAGTGGCGACAAGACGCAAGCCGCGCAACTGACCGGTCGACTGACTTGTGCGTGTCAAGTGAGAAGATGCTGAAGCTGGACGCCCGCGCAAACGAGTACAGCATAATCGTACTGGGAGAGGAGCCTCACCTGGCGTACAACCGCGTCGGTTTGACGAGCTTCTTTGACCACCGCAAAGTAGAGAACCTCTACCTCAACCCAGAAGAATGGGTATGCGCAGGCCTCACGTCCAACCTCGCTCGTTGCTGATCCGATGAGTAGTACCACAGCACACCCCAGGGCTCATTGGGGTACCACGTCAACACCAAAGTCACAGACATCGACTCTCGGGCAAAGACAGTAACTTGCTCGAATGGCGAGGTCGTGCCGTACGACATCCTGGTCATCGCCACCGGCTCAGACGCCGTTCTTCCCAAGCACACCCCGGGCCACGACGCAAAGGGCGTTTTCGTGTACCGCACGATTGACGATCTTATCAACCTCATCGCCTTCGCCGCCCAGCGGAAAGGCACCGTGGGAGCCGTCGTTGGTGGCGGCCTCCTCGGCCTCGAGGCAGCCAAGGCCATGATGGACTTGGACTGCTTCGAGAAGGTCAAGCTGATTGAGAGAAACCGCTGGGTGCTGAGTCGGCAACTGGACAACGACGCCGGCTCCATGGTTGTGGACCAGGTCAGGGACCTCGGCCTCGACGTGCTCCTCAGCAAGCGGGTGGGCCAGATCGAGGTGACGGAGGACAACCACGTCCAGGGGGTCGTTTTCGAGGATGGCGAGCGCATGGACTGCTCAACCATCTGCTTCGCCATCGGCGTGCGGCCGCGAGACGACCTCGCGCGGCGGGCCGGCATCAGGTGCGCCGACCGCGGGGGCGGTATCGTCGTCGGCGACGACCTGAGCACCAACCTCCCAGACGTTTACGCCATTGGCGAGTGCGCCAGCTGGCAGAGCCAGACCTTTGGTCTCATCGCCCCCGGCGTCGAGATGGCCGACGTGCTCTCCTTCAACCTCACACAAGCCAAGCTGCACCAGCCGCGGGCGTTCAAGAGGCCAGACCTCAGCACCAAGCTGAAGCTCTTGGGCGTCGACGTCGCCAGCTTCGGCGACTTCTTCGCCGACCGCGACGGCCCGCAATACCTGCCCCCCAAGGCGGCTCGCAAAGCGAGGAAGGGCGAGGAGCAGAGCACGCTCGAGACGCTGACAAACGGCCTGCCGCCGGCCCCCGTCAAGGCGCTCACATACCGCGACCCGTTCCAGAACGTGTACAAGAAGTACATCTTCACCGAGGACGGCAAGTACCTGCTCGGCGGCATGATGATCGGCGACACAAAGGACTACATCAAGCTGGTGCCGATTGTCAAGAACATGAAGGAGCTGGACATGCCCCCCAGCCAACTCATCCTCGGCGCCAAGAAGGACGGCGAAGACGACGGGGACGACCTGACGGACGACACGCAGATCTGCTCGTGCCACAACGTGACGAAAGGCGACGTCGTCAACTCGGTCAAGGACGGCACCTGCAAGACGCTCGGCGAGGTCAAGTCGTGCACCAAGGCCGGCACGGGCTGCGGCGGCTGCATGCCGCTGGTGACGACCATCTTCAACAAGACCATGCTGTCCATGGGCAACGAGGTCAAGAACCACCTCTGCGCCCACTTCAACTACTCGCGCGCCGACCTGTACAACATCGTCCTCGTCAAGAAGCTGCAGACGCTCGAGGAGGTGATGCGCGAGGCCGGAAACGACCCGGCCTCGCTTGGCTGCGAAGCTTGCAAGCCCACCATCGGCAGCATCTTCGCCTCCCTGTGGAACCGCCACGTCATGGACAAGCCCATGCACGGCCTGCAGGAGACCAACGACCGTTTCCTCGGCAACATCCAGCGCAACGGCACCTACAGCGTCGTCCCGCGGGTGTCCGCCGGCGAGATCACCCCGGACAAGCTCATCGCCATCGGCCACGTGGCGTCCAAGTACAACCTCTACACCAAGATCACCGGCGGGCAGCGCATCGACATGTTCGGCGCCAAGAAGCAGGACCTGCTGGACATTTGGCGGATGCTGGTCGAGGCCGGCATGGAGTCGGGGCACGCGTACGCCAAGTCGCTGAGAACGGTCAAGAGCTGCGTCGGCACGACGTGGTGCCGTTACGGCGTCGGCGACAGCGTCGGCATGGCGGTGCGGTTGGAGGAGCGGTACAAGAGCATCCGCGCGCCGCACAAGATCAAGGGCGGTGTCAGCGGCTGTGTGCGCGAGTGCGCCGAAGCCCAGAACAAGGAGTGAGTAACCGGACTGTTCCCGCGAGAGAGACACGAGAGAGAGTATATGAGACTAACCCGTCTAGCTTCGGCCTCATCGCCACCGACAAGGGCTTCAACATCTTCGTGGCCGGCAACGGCGGTGCCAAGCCCAAGCACTCGGAGCTGCTCGCCAAGGACGTGCCCCCGACGGAGGTCGTCCCCATCATCGACCGGTACCTGATGTTCTACATCCGCACGGCCGACAAGCTGCAGCGCACCGCGCGCTGGCTCGAGAACCTGCCGGGCGGCATCAAGTACCTCCAGGAGGTCGTGCTCGAGGACAAGCTGGGCATCTGCGCGTCGCTGGAGGCGCAGATGCAGGAGCTCGTCGACAGCTTCTTCGACGAGTGGGCCGAGGCCATCAAGAACCCGGCCATCGCCGCCAAGTTCAAGCAGTTCGACAACACGGACGAGACGGTCGACAACATGGAGGTCGAGCTCGACCGCGACCAGCCCCGGCCGGTGTACTGGGCGCCGGACTCGGCCAAGGAGGACTTCAAGGGCCTCAGGGACCGGTGGAGCAGCACGTCGTGGCAGCCCATGCTGCAGGCCAGCCACTTCTCCGGCGCCGACGAGACGCCCAACGGCATCTCGGCGACGGTCAAGCGCGGCGACACGCAGCTGGCGGTGTGGCGCATCCGCGGCCGGTACTACGCCACCCAGCAGATGTGCCCGCACAAGAGGCAGTTCGTGCTGTCCGACGGCCTCGTCGGCGAGGAGCTCGGCGCGGACACGTGCGACGACGCCAAGAAGCCCGACTCGGGGTGCGGCACCAACGGCGACGCGAGGCGGCCCGCGCCCTGGGTGTCGTGCCCGTACCACAAGCGCAACTTCGACCTCGCCAACGGCAGCTGCAAGAACGACGACGAGGTGAGCATCGCGACGTTCCCCGTCGAGGAGCGCGCCGACGGCATGGTCTACCTGAAGCTGCCGCCCGTCGCGGAGCTCGACGCCGCGCTCGGCACGGCCAAGTGGATGGTCAAGAAGGGCGAGTCCGGCGGCTCGCCGTTCGAGCAGCTGGACAAGAAGATCAACTTCAAGGGCCACCGCGCGAAGAAGCCCGGCGTCAGGCCGATGGCGCCGCTCAAGATGCGGAAGCCGGCGCAGCTGCTGGTCGGCGGCGGCGGCGGGTGCGGGAGCGCGCCGGATTGGTAAAAGGAGGGGGGGGCTTGGCCCGGGGTCGGTTGTCATTGGGAAGGCGTTCGTGTATACACAGGATTAGATAATGATGCATCGGATGGGACGGGACACATGAGGGGAGCAGGCACAATTCATCGTTTATAATCTCCAAGGAATGATCGTCAAGAAACCCATGATGTCATGTTGTGCCTTCGACTGGTTGTTGCATGCTGTCTGTCAGAGGAGGGATGATGGCCGGCCACGGGAGCAAGGTGACGAGCCGTCCCGTGGTCGACAGAAAGTGCGAGTGATGAGCCTCTGAGATGCCTGCAACTTCATCGGCCTCTTGTTCGATTCCCGTCCGCAGGCTTCGAGTGTCGCCTTGTTGAAGTTGCGTCGTGCTTTTGGCCGTAGGTTTTCAGTCATGTGGCATCTCGGTCCTCGTTTCACTGAGCTGTATACGATTTCTTTTGAAAGTCTTCACTGGAATCCTATGTATACCCGAGTTGACCAGTTGTAAGACTGGTTTTGCTCATCAAGAGAGCATCTGTATTTCTTGTTCTGCTCAGATGCCTCCGGATTCAACACCTTACTCGCCCCGTATGAAGGTTAGGTGTCCCTCAGTCTCATGAAGTCTTGGTCGTTTTTTCAATCCTGTTGCAGAATAGAGTGTGTCTTCTTACGCAACTGTCCGGCCGTACGTACCACTCTCCGCACATACATGAGCCAACAGCTACCTGCTCGGCCTCATCGCGGGATCCAAGCCATAGCAGACCAAAACAATGACTTGCCGCCATTGCCGGCAGATTGTGGCAGGACACAATGTTCCAGCATTGCTCTCGAATTTGAACCTCATGTTCCACGAGCCAACGGCAAAGAATGGAGTGCCGGCTGTCATATCTTCGCCCAAACCCAGATGCCCGATTTGCGGGACTCTTTCAAAGCCCGAGTGGCGCGAAACAAAGTCCTGCAAGAAAAAGGCATCTTCATCTTCTCACTGTGCTGCAGTTCATGTAATACGCATGTTTGGCTGTGCCACTCTGGAGGGGAGCCCGCAACGGCGGCAGTGGCTGGTTCTTGATCAAATCCTTGCCCATTTGGAATCTCAGGAGACGCGGTAGTGTATCCGAAATAACCCTCGGGTTCGCATTGCAGCCCACCGTGCTCGTATCCCCGCGCCACGAGTCGCTGTGCAATCTGCCGCAGACCCCACACGCAAGATTCGCGGCCCATCCCTGCCGTGCCCGTATTCGGGATGGCCCGGTGTTGTTATTGGGCGCCACGCCGTCGACGTTTCGCATTCTCTTTCTTTGCCCTTGACTTCCCCCTCTTCCTCTTCCATCCCTTGAACTGCCCGCCATACGAACCCGAACCCGCTTCTTGCTATCCACGACAAATCCCCCAGCCCACTCAGTTACGTTCCATCCGCTCTGGCGCCATGGAGAAGCGTACTCGACGTCTGGGCCACAAGAAGTCGAGGAACGGATGCCAGCGCTGCAAAGCGCGTCGTGTCAAGGTATGAAGACCCCGGAGTCCATGGCTCTGTGCTCTCCAAACTCATGTCTTGGGGATGCTCGCAGTGCGACGAGGGACGGCCGTGCCAAAAGTGCGTGGCCCACGGCGCGCACTGCAGCCTCCTCGATCATCCGGCACCGTTGATGGCGCCGCGTACGCCACCCGCGCCGTCGAAGCCCCAGCAATATGCGCCGATACGCCCGGCGCATGGCGTCCACGAAGCACTGAGCGAAGCGAGTCTCACTCCGACGGCAGGTATGCAACTCTTCACCCGGGATCAGCGTTGGGCTGTGGGGGACAAGAGAGTGTTCGGCAACTGACACCGTCGCAGTGAGCAGCACCTCGCCGTATCCTGGAGAGTCGGCGCCAGATACACACAACCCTGTCACAGATCCCTGGGATCTCTCGGAGGATTGGCTGCAAAGTTTACGCCTGATGCACCACTACAGCACGAGCACCCGGCACGTCTTACCCCAGGATGCCTGCACGGAAGAGCTATGGAAGACGGCTATTCCCGAGATGGCTTGCTCGCACGTAAGTCAGAACCTTGGTCTCGACTGTGCGCCGTGCCCGCCGGTCCCCTCTGACATGCCGTGACAGAAATTCCTCATGCACGGGCTGCTGGCCCTCTCGGCCCTGCACTACGCCTACGTCCACCCTCAAGAGCAGAAGAAATGGGACATCATCTCGGTGCACCACCAGAATCTCGCGCTGCGCTTCTTCGCCCTCCGCCTCAACGGCATCAACAAGGACAACTGCGAGGCGTACTTCTTCTTGGCCACCCTGATCTTCATCGTCAGCATTTGCTCCGTCGCCCGCAGCGACAGCCTGGGCAGGATGGTCTCGCTCAGCGACGTTGCACAATCGTTTATGCTCCTGCACGGTGTCAAGGGCATACTCAACTTCCAACCCATCGAGGAATGGAGGCAGCGCGGCGGGCCCCTGGACACGCTGTTGCGGCCCCCCGTCCTGCCGCAAGGCGGGAGTTGGGCGTCGTCGCCGTTCCAGAAGCGCCTCGACGCCATCACCGCCTTGGCGCGGGAAGTCCCGGCGTCCTTCACCGAGGTGATCAATCCGCAGTCCGTCTGCGTGCTGGCGCTCGAGTCACTGCGGAGGACGCATCAGGTGTGCAAGACCGAGGGGGAGAAGCCTGGCGGCGTCTGGGGGTGGTCGGCTACCCTGCCTCCCATGTACATTGACATGGTTGGCAACCGACACCCCACGGCGCTCGTCATCCTGGCGCACTACGCCGCGCTGGCGAGGCCATGCCTGGAGGGCGACTGGCTTTGCGGCGGGTGGAGCACTGCTGTGATGGGCTTGGTGGACGAGGCTCTGGATGACGAGTGGCGGCCCTGGATACAGTGGCCGAAGCGGAGCTTGACGGAGAGGATCGATGTCGATGACATGGTGGTTTTGAATTGATACCCATGGTGCTGCACTGGACTGGAAAAACTACAAAACGGCCCTGAACGCTCACACGCTGTGATCCAACATTCTGCAATAAAACGGAAAAGAAGGAAAAAAACGAGAAAAAAAGACAGAACCACACGGAAACGGGTTCTCGGGGGGGCAAGTGGCCGTCGTACAGGAGTTGTTGTTATCGCAACGTTGACTCTCGGCACGAAGCAAAACATCGTGAAACGCGTGGCTTGGGGCCCGTATCCGCATTCGGTTTCCACCCCAGCTCACAGTTTCCTAATCATAACGGTCTTCTTGGGGTCGGGAACAGACTAGCACAAGGTCCATGTCAGCCTTCATCTCAACGTTGAAAAGGTTTCCCGAGGCCTGCTCACACTCGCGCCAAAAGCCAGGTTTTTGTATCTCTCGGTCACGCCGTCCGGGAGCTTGACGTCGTAGTGGCACAGCACGTTGGCCATGATCATCTTGATCTCGTTGACCGCGAAGAACCGGCCGGGGCAGGCGTGCTTGCCGTAGCCGAACGTCAGGTGCGTGGTGCCGACGCTGACGAACTGAGCCTGCATCACGACCTCGGCCGCCTTGGTGCCGGACGCGGCGTACTCCTTGGCCTCGCGGAGCTTGTAGAAGCGGAGGGCGTCGAAGGCGTCCGGGTCCGGGAAGATCTCCGGGTCGCTGTTGACGCCGCTGGCAGAGACCTCGATGAACATGCCCTCGGGGATGGTCTGGCCGTTGGGGAGCTTCATGGACTTGAGCACCTTGCGCTGGAAGGAACCTGGGAGAGGGAGGGGGAGACAGGGTTAGTTTCGACGGCTTTGGCCAGGGGCACGCCACGCGGATTCCGAATCCACGGTAAGGTGGCCAGGGAGCTACGTGACAAGGGACATACCGGCAGAAAGCGGGGAAAGCCTCATCACCTCCTTCAGGAAGCTGTCGAGTTTCTTCATGTTCTGCAGGGCCCCGCTCGTGAAATCTCCCCCGGACCCGAGCAGTGCCTGCTGGACGTCGTCACGCAGCATGGGGATCAGTTCGGGCTTCGCCGCGAGCCAGTACATGGCGTTGGTCGTCGTCATGGTGGTCGTGTGGATGGCAGCGAAGCTGATACCGAGCTGGGCCATGGCCAGGTCGCGGTCGCTGAGTTCGCCGAACTTCGTCTGAGCGTTGAGGATCCACTGAAGCATGTCGTCCGGCTCCTGGTAATCCCCCCTCTTGGCGGCTTCCTTGCGAGCCGTCACGATGGGGCGGAAGACCGCCTCGGCCTCGGCGATGCGCTTATAGAGCTTCTTGGTCGTCGGCAGCCAGGAGGCCACGACGGGGCGCAGGAAGGACGGCACGAGAGCGATGACATGCACGGCGGTCACGAGATCGATGGTGTAGTTGATCGATGCGTCGATGTATCGTTCGTCTCTGCAGAGATCGGAGCCGATGAAGACGCGGCCAGAGACCATGGCGATGATGCGGAGGAGCTTGGCGTTGATGTTGACTTCGCTCCAGTCGGCCGACTGCGGCAGCTCGACGCGCATCGCTTCGGCGACTTCGTCAGATATGCTCGCGTTCAGACGGGCTGTTGGAATCGTCAGCGCTAGTTGGTCGAGGAGCCGCACGGTGATGCTGACGCAGAGCCGGTGTCAATGACGCCCTGACGGCGTGGATCAAGATGGGCACGTCATTTTCAATCTTTGTGTACTTGACTTGCATGGACTTGAGAGGTCAGCACTTCAGAGGTTGGTACGGGCGAGCGACGAGCAGCATTACCTCGTCAATGGCTTTGGTGAAGCTGATGACATCGTCGGGGGCTTTCTTCAGCTCGGGGAGGTATTTGGGAGGCACGCAGATGGTGTCCTTCTCTGCGAGATCAGTCAGTTGTATGTCGGGGAGGCACCATAGAGAGGGCGTTGCGCGTTACTCTTCGACGTCGTGATGCGGAAGATGCTGTCCTTGAACTAAACAGACAGTCAGGACTACACACGAAGCTGGTGCTGTCGAGTTCCACAAACCTGCCTGTAGCCGTCGATATAAAGCTGGTTTCCTTTGCCATGTAGGAATTGCTTTCGCCGCGCCCATCTTCCTCCCTTTCCCACGACCGGCACGTTGGCCAGGGGGTCGACTGTGAACCAGCTTTGTGCCAGCAATGCAAAAAGGACGAACACGAGGCCTGCCGTAGCCGCGGGCCAGTGCTGCGAGAATTGGGCGTCAAAGGCGCCGGCTACAGCGGCGGGGTCGGTTGCGTTGGCCATGGTGGGCAAAGGTCCTCACGAGTCAACGAAGTGCGGGATTGGGCCTGATGCCTTTACGGATGAACTGCCATGTTGAAGGGCGCCAGCGCCTTATGTACCCATCCCAGCATCGTCCCTTCTACGAAGCACGGGGCTTGTTGGAGGCAACTGGCCTTAGTACAGCCACGCGTGACCGGGGAGAGGACGGCTCCATCGCTAGCCCCTGAGATGCCCAACAACAACATGACGCTGCCGTCGAAGACGGTCCAGGTCCGACACCTTTCCCCGCATAAGCGTACTTCGCACAGTTCTGATTAGACTGTAGTGCGCGAGCTCCACACGACGTACTTGCATAGTAGCACTCGCGTACGGTTGGGCTAGTTGCCGCGGTGTTTGGCAATGCAGATCCCCAGCTCCAGGCTGGTTTGGCGGGGGGCACCAAGCCACGGACGATCGGGTTCGGGTTCGCATTATGGGCCGCCTCGTATGGGGAGGGAGCACTATGTATGGTGGGACGAACCTCGTCGCAGAGCGCATGTCCGCCAAGACGGGCCCGAGCATTCGGTCGCCTCATCCACCCCAAGCTGGATTGAACCTCGACTGCCGGCCATTGATGGATCAATGCCGGGGCCGGGTCGTTCTGGCCCCACATCATCATTTTGCTGGACAGGCCCCACTTGTCATTATGTCATCGCCCGCGAAAACTTCGGGGCGAAGTCATGTGCTGTGTCTTTTCCGCGGCGGCGGCCGTCAGCAGCAGCGGGAAGTCGGGTCTGGGCTAGGCCGGGCCCCTCCGGTTCGCTGGTCTCGCATTCCTTTTGCTTTTGTCCAAAAACAGACAAATCGAGTCTTGAGCGCAGCCTCAGTGTCGTCCATTGCATCCGACCGTCGTATACCATCACCACCGAATGCGGTCGATGATTCCGACGAGGCGAGACGAGACGCAATGTCGTTATCCGGGGACAACACGTGAGCAGTCAGGTGAAGGATTTCCGAAAAAAGAATTACTAAGGGCCCTTCCTCTTTCCCCTCTGGCGAATTGGAACTTTTGAGAACCTGGAAAGCGGTGAATGCTCGGTACCGGTACCCGACCAACCTCTACCGCAACCTCGTCCCACGCAATTGGTTCGAGAACCCCGCGGCTCATGGTTTTGATGGTGTCGCAACCACGGTTCCACGCGTCCCAATAGGCATCCGCTGCTCAAGCCCTTCGACCATGGATAGCTTTGCAAACTTTGAAGCCGACAGTCCTCGGGGAGGCTTGGCCTTGTACGGCTATGCCGTCCTTCAGGACGTTCTCGGCCGGCCGCATCTTCCTCCCTTCTCGCAAACCGCAGCTGGGAACGCGACCTTGGCCACGGCAGTTCGCTTCAATGCCTCAAAAGCCATGGATGTCACCAATATCGTACGCGCCTCGATCGCGGCCTTGCTGGTGTGCCTCGCTCTTGCAAGACCGCTTCTCCGCAAGAGGCCTGTCTGGTGCCGCGGCTTTGCCCAGGAGTCTCTGTATTGCGAAGCCGTGCCGTCTTCGCCGAAGAAAACCTGGACATTCTGGACCGTCTACCTTTTTGCAGTGGCACTGGCTGGGCTAGTTCAGGCCACCCTGTCTGTCCTCGCGCCGCCGCGTCGCGTTTTCTGCCTCCTAGACCTCGTGCCATGGATTGCGGCTGTTCTCATCACCGCCGTCGACCGGCCTACAAAGACGCCCAAGACACTGCTGTTTCTCTATGCTGTAATCCTGGCATGCGGCATCGTTTCGACAGCGTTCAGTTATAGGCTTCACAAATTGGTTCCAACACTTATCCTTGCAGATCCTGTTGTTGGATTGGCAGGCGTCATAGGCATCGTCGCAATGCCGATGCGGGACCCCTCTCTCAGCGACTCTGGTATTGCCCGCAAGGAGCCAACCGACGAGCTCCGCAGTCCCGAGGACAACCTTTCTCTATGGAGGTTCATGACGGTGTCATGGATGGCGCCGATGATCGCGAAGGGTTACGAAAAGCAGTTGCACAACGAAGATGTATGGCAGTTGCCATTCGACTTTCAGCACGAGCGGCTCCATGCTCTCTTTCACGAGATGCGTGGCTCCATGACGACCAAGTTGTTTTCGGCCAATGGATTGGACCTCGTTATTCAGTCTTGCCTCGGGATTGTCGAGTGCGCCGCAGCGCTCTCTGTTCCCATGCTGTTGCAGCAGCTCCTGCGGGCCATCCAGGGCGGCCCGAAGACCGTCGAGGTGTCCATCTTGTACGCCATTGCCATCTTGGCTGTTCGCCTGGCCGCATGTCAGGCTGCTGTCTTCCAACTTTGGTTCTCCAGGCGTTGCTACGAGAGGTCCCGAGGCGAGATGATCACGACCATCTACGCCAAGACCCTGTCTCGGAAACACTTTGGCCAGCCTGCTGGCGAGAAGATGATCGATGACGATGCCGACGACGATGATGAAGACGACGAAGACGTTGATGCAGATGGTATCACCGACAACGACGAGCAAACCGGCCGCTTCAGCAGGCTCCTGGGCTGGTTCCGTCGCGGACAATCCACTCGTCCCAAGTACCGGCGGGTGCAGAAGCAAAAGGCGCAAAGGCAGCCTGCCACGACAGGGAAAATCCTCAACCTCATGAGAAACGACGTCTATGAAGTTGCCCAGCGGTTTTGGGAATTCCCCACAATTGTGACGAAGCCTCTTCAATTCATCTTCTCATTTGTACTCGTGTGGCAGCTCCTCGGTTATTCCTGCTTGTTCGGAATGGCTTGTGTAATTCTTGCCCAAACGTTGAATACAATCTTCATCACCCAACTTCTCAAGAACGAGCGCGTACGCAGAGCTGCGACTGATGCTAGGCTGCAGTCGACATCCCAGTTTGTCGAGGGGATTCGTCACCTGCGGTGGTACGACTGGCAATCGAAATGGCTGGATAGTATCATGGTCACTAGACGGCACGAGCTGAGCACCAGGGTTGTGACGGGTCTATGGAGCATCGCCATCTCTACCCTCAACATCACTTCTGGCACCCTCTTCCCAGTTGCCACCTTCTTCGCCTACACGTTCATTGCCGGCAGGACTCTGACAGTCGACGTCGCGTTCCCCGCTCTTTCGCTCTTTACTTTGCTAGAGACCAGCTTCAAAGAGCTGCCCAGCCTTATCACCGTCCTACTGAATGCATCCATCGCCATGGGCCGTATCGAGGAGTTCATGAGCGAGCCCGACAAAGAAGGCATTTTTTCAGACCACCTTACGAACGACATCAAATTCACCAAGGCAGCGTTCGCGTGGCCAGGATACGAGCAGCCGGTGCTGAGGAACCTCGACATCAGCTTCCCCCAAGGACTCACTGTTGTCTTCGGCAAAGTTGGCTCCGGTAAGACGGCGTTATTACAGGCGATTCTTGGAGAACTCGATCGGCAAATGGGCGACGTCATCATCCCAACCGAACCCATCGGGTACTGTGCTCAAAGCCCATGGCTGCAGCACATGAGCATTCGTGACAACATCCTCTTCTCAGCACCCTTTGACCCCACTAGATATACCCAGACATTGGATGCTTGTGCGCTACTGCCGGACCTGGCGAATTTCAAACACGGCGATCTATCGGACATGGGAGAGAATGGTATTGGCTTGTCGGGTGGCCAGAGAGCACGTGTCGCTTTAGCCCGTGCGGTATACAGCCAGTCTCGCGTGCTGCTGCTGGACGATCCTCTCGCGGCGCTGGATCATAACACGGCCGAGTCCATCGTGAAGAAGCTTCTCCAGGGCCCGCTTGTGGAAGGCCGTACTGTGGTTCTCGTCACTCACAGGGTTGATCTTTGTCTTCACTTGGCTGGCCAGATGGTGGAAGTGGACGACGGTACCGCTCGGGTTCTGAACTCCAAAGAGGCGGCAGCGGAGGTCGCCAAGTTCCTTTCCCAAGATGAAGATCCAGCGGCACACCAGGACGAACCAGAGCAGACACTCGAGGAGCAGCAAGACGCGGCCGTGCCGTCGAAATTCATTGAGGAGGAGCATCGTGCTCATGGAGGCGTAACGCTGTCGGTTTACTGGACGTACATCAAAGCCGGCAAGCTAAAGTGGTGGATTGTGCTTGTGCTGGTGTTCGGTTTGTTCAGATTGGGCAGCCTCCTCAACTACTGGTTTCTTAAAGCCTGGGGTGAAGCTTACAAACACGAGACTTCGACAAAAGACACATCGAACGGCGTCGACTTCTCAAACCTCTTTGGCAGCCTCCCGGATCCCGATACTGATCTTCGCCCTTGGCTATGGGTCTATCTTGCAATTGCCGTTGCTCAGGCTCTCATCTACACCTTGTCGGAAGGCCTCACCCTCCTCATGATCATCACGGCAGCAAGGGACCTGTTCAAGAGGGTCATCACCAAAGTCAGCAAGGCAACCTTTCGGTTTTACGATGTTACCCCTGTAGGACGCTTGATGAACCGCCTCGTTTCTGATATCGGCATGGTTGATGGAGGCATCATGAGGCCTTTGCGCGAAGTCGCCGTGCAATCGATAACCTGGTTTTCGAGCATGGTAGTCATTGCCTCTGTCACACCGGTGTTCCTCTTGTTCTCCGTTGGCATGACCCTTTGGTTCGTCTACATCTTCATGCGCTTTTTGCCTACCTCTCAAAGCTTGCGAAGATTGGAGATGGTCTCTTTGAGCCCGCTCATGTCCAACTTTGGCATCTTGCTTGACGGACTGGCGACTATCCGCGCGTTCAAGGCCCAGCACCACTTCCAGAACATGAACATTGTCGTCACCGATGCCTTCCAGAAGATGGACCACTTTTACTGGAGCCTCCAGGCCTGGCTCATGTACCGCTTCGATGCTCTGTCCGCCATTTCCACCTTCGCCCTTACGCTCCTCGCGCTTTACAAGGGCCTGTCGCCTGGCCTTACAGCCTTTGTCTTGACCACCGCATCGGCGTTCGTCGAGGCAACCCACAATCTCTGCAAACAGTACGGCACCCTGCAGATGGACTTCGTCTCAGTCGAACGCGTGATCGAGCTCTTGGACATCTCCGAGGAGCCCTGTGGCGAAATCACGCCTCCAGCTAGTTGGCCTCACCATTCGGATGACGTCGCCTTCGAGAACGTCACACTCAAGTACGCGCCTCACTTGGACCCCTCTGTGTCGGAAGCCTCGTTCACCATTCCCGGCGGTTCGACCTGCGCGGTCCTTGGCAGGACAGGGTCTGGTAAGTCCACCCTGGCCCTTGCCCTGCTCGCGACGATCCACCCCTCCGAGGGAGCCATTCGCATCGGGAATTACAAGCTGTCCGACGTGGATGTTCACGTGTGGCGACAGCGCGTGAGCTTCGTCGCCCAGGACCCGGTGCTGTTCCCCGGAACGCTGCGAGACAACCTGGATCCGCTGCATCAGTACACCGACACTGAATGTGTAATTGTCTTGCACCGTGTGCTAGGCCCCGGCTGGGACCTCTACTCGCATGTCGAAGGCGGTGGAAAGAACCTGAGCCAAGGACAACGTCAACTGATTGGTATTGGCCGGGCCGTCCTGAGAAGGAGCCCGATTGTGGTCTTGGATGAAGCCACTGCTTCAATTGACAAGGAGACGGCCGCAAGAGTACAAGAGGTCTTGAGGAACGAGCTGACCACGAGTACTGTCATCACAATCGCTCATCGGCTAGAGGCTGTGCAGGATGCCAACTACTTCATCCGTTTGGACAAGGGAAAGGTGGTTGAGCATGGCCCAACTCAAGGACTACACCAGTAGCGTAGATGAGAGTCGCATTAGTATTTATATTTTGTATTTTGCATGTTTGAATACATTGACATCCTTTGACATTCATGGACCCTGTCCGGCCGATGCAATGACGAGATTTGGCATAGGTATTTGGCATCGGCCTCGGGAACCGAAAGGCATCGAGCGCGTTCCTGCTCCACACTAGTGTCGGCATTGCAATCGAGGCTCGGCTTTTGAAGACGAATGCAACGTCGAGGCCCTTGAGTGACCTGATGCGAATAATGCATTGCGGTATAGCTATACTGCCTCAACTCCAGACGTGCTCTACGCAGGCCACCCCTGTCATCCCATGTGTCAAACTGCTGGACAGTCGGCTCCTCCCGAAGTTGTCAGGAGCCATCCGCTTGGGACGGACGGGCAGACCTCATTTCCGGGGTCCAACAGTTCTCCCCGAGTCCAGACTGAAGCAAACCATGGGAATCATGCGAGGGCTGCCGGCTAACCGAGAAATCACTCGTCTCTCCGCAGCTCACGTTTTTTTACACTTTCAATAGTCATCGTGCAGTTGATTGAGGCTCTGTTCCCGGGACGGCCGGCCGCCAGGAGCACCAGCTAATCAACGCGGACTAACGGGGAGGGCGAAAACTGCGCAAACTCTAAACCGGGTTGCTTGAGTCGTGATCCTTGACAGCACCTCCTATTTTCAGATTTGGCTCCGCCGCGGAGTGAATGGCAATTAACTCAATTCCAGCCTCTCGGTACGCGCGCGGGGGCGAAGAAGGGGTCGTGGAGAAACGACCAAATGGCTGTGTATTTAATTACACGATGGTTCCCCTGGGCGTTCTAGACTCGCTTCCCCCCTCACCCACATCAACGCGCTCCTAGTTTCCAAGCCGCACAGTCTCTCACTCAGTCTCTCGCTATTCGTGGCTTTCCTATACACATTCGTTTCTGGCAGCCAACACTCTCGTTCTTTTTGAGATTTCCGTCGTTTTCCGCAAGACAAAAACCGGCACAATGCACTTCAACGCTCTCCTCGCCGCCGTCGCCCTTACCGGCTCCGTCTCGGGCCTGGCCGTGCGTCAAACCACGCCGCGTTGGGAAACCCTCCCGGCGACCCCGAGCCTCCCGAGCCCGATCTCCACCGCCAAGACGCCGGTCAACGGCATCCAGATGTGGTTCCAAAAGTACAACGAAAAGGCCGGCGGCATCCCCATCGTCATGGACCACGGCGGCCTGGGCTACTCGGCCTACTTTGGGTCCGTCATCACCCGCCTCATCAACGCCGGCCACTACGTCATCGCCGTCGACCGCCGCGGCCACGGCCGCTCGACGTACAACAAGAACGACGTCTTCACGTACGACCAGATGGCCCTGGACATCTACGCGCTGCTCCAGGGCGCCGGCGTGACGACGTACAACCTCGTCGGGTGGTCCGACGGCGGCATCACCACCCTCTCGGCGCTCATCAACCCCGTCACCGCCAAGCCCATCAACAAGGCCTTCCTCTTTGGCGCCTCGGCCAACCCCGAGCAGACCAACGCCACCTTCAGCGACACTGCCATCTTCGCCACCTTCGTCGCGCGCTGCCGCACCGAGTATGCCACCCTCCAGCCCGGCGCCAACTTCACCGACTTCGGGACCAAGGTCGCGACGATGGAGGCCACCCTGCCGCAGTTCACGGACGCGCAGCTCAAGAGCATCAACGGCGCCAAGGTCATGATCGCCGGCGCCGACCACGAGGAGGCTGTCAACAGGGACGTCCCTGGTATCTTGAACAAGGCCATCCCCGGCAGCAAGGTTACCATCCTCACCGGCGTCAGCCACTTTGCGCCCCTGCAGGACCCCGACCAGTTCACCAAGGTTGTCACGGACTTCTTCAAGGCGTAAGGGGCTAGTCGTCGAGTGGTTGTTTCGCTTGTTTCTGGTTTACAGGGGTATCGGGAGGCATTTGTGTCTAGCGAGCATCGGCGAAGCGTTGATAAGATAGCTTGAATTCAACTGTAAAAGGACCTATAACCGGCTCATGACTATGAGCTGAACGTGAATTTAATTGTGAAGCAGCATGGCGACGCAATTATCAGAGTTGGTTTAAATATTTGGTGAGTTCCGTCACCTGACTGAGATACTTCAAGTCATCTCTGCGAACTAGCGAGTCTGGGCGAAGAGGAGATAAACCAGTACACATTGGCCAAGTAGTATCGTGAAGCTATGTCCACATTTGACTTTGATCGCCATCACGATAATGGAGCTCGAATTTGAGCTCCATGCCCTGCACAGTCCAGTACACAACTGGGCCGCTTGCGGGCTACCAATCCATCACACACCGTCACTGGACCGACCTCACAGAGACGATGAGAATGCTACGAAGTGCATATTCCAGTGACAATGACGACACAGATACAGACGACAAGCATTCATAGGAGTGATCAGGAACTCCATCAAGCGTAGGCAACCTACCAATATTCAACACCGGCGCGCACACTGGAGCTGGGAAATGGAAAGCTGAACCCGCGCGATCGCTGGACAGAGTGAAGCCCCTTTCTCCATATCCTCGGTCCGGCTTGTCTTCAGGAGTTCCGGGTCAACAAAGCCCTGCAAATTTAGTACAGCTCGAGTCTCTTGCGAATCATGCTCTCTGCGCACTTCTGCTCATACTCTTAAAGACCAGAGTATTCTCGTCATGCGCGATCAATTTCCAGAAATCGAGGGCGGAGCAGTACATTGATTAAGAGCCAACGGCTGCATAGGGATATCATTATAACGAGTCAATTATCTGCTTCGAACACGGCTGCCTATGAATTCTGATGCCTTGATCAGTGTAAGAATATGCTTAGTGAGTGTTAACTTTTTGAGCGCCTATAAAGCACTATTTGCCCTGTTCACAACCCCATGCCAGCATCGAACGTCTAGTTCCTGTAGAGACTGGTCGTTTCAGTCGGCTAAACCGCCCGTATCTGCCCTTTCAGGTCCGTTACACTGAATGAACGATCAAAACTAGGCAGTTGGGCCATGGAGTCGTTTCAATGTCCATTCCGCTATTCGTTCCAAACTCGCTGATAATCATGTTTGTTATGCTATTTGGGGAAAGTCAGAACGCTCACAGTAAGAAAAAGCGTCGGTACCATACTTTGGGTCGCCAAATGTGTAAATCTTTGCGTGATATATTAATAATGCGTAGTGATTATTGTGGCTCAAGCTTTTCTGCTTCTTGTGAAAACAGATCTAGAAAGTAACTTCTAATCCTACGGGAATTTTGAGCTCGTCTACGCCACTCTATCCAAAACCACAAACCAGCAGAAGCAAATGTCAAAAACATTAGAGGAAGGGTAACCTCAAGGAACCGCTCTAAAGCTATTTTCGAGAACATCTCACCGTCTTGGTATTTGACAACGTCAGTGCTGAAGAAAGTCTAGCAAGCGGTTAGCAAGGGCCCGGAAAAGCGTTCTTTTGTTTTTTATGGAACCTACGCTAGAGAACGTTGCAGGCAAGTAGATCAGAGTAACGATAGTCACTATTCGCACTGCGATAGCCTCTACAGCACTGCGGTCAGCTTGCTCGTACATCGTGGCTGTGAGCTTTGAGGACACAATGGCGTGCTGTGTCTGAAGGTGTTGTATCAACTGAGAACGGTAAATGTCAGTTTGGTGCCTAATGTTTAAGCGCAGCCTTATAAACTTACAATTGTCTTCCTATCTGCAACCGTTTTGACCAGCACCTTTGCTCTGATGATCTGCATTTGAGTCTCACAAATGAGCTCCTCCAGCTGTGAGTTGTGACTTTTCACTGTTTGCTGGCATCCCCTCTGTTCTTTTCGAGGAAAGCTATCGTCTTTCACTATGTCTCTGTAGAAATTCTGTTGCAGCCTCAAGATGTTGACATTGGATTCCATGGCCATGATTGTGTCATTCGTTCTTTCTTCCCAGTTCTGGACGTCACTTAGAGATTCTGGCTCGAGTTTCTCGATATGTACCTTTTCTCTGATACGAGCAGGCTTGGTCTTTAGCATGATTAATTAGCTCGTATCTCAATGGATGAGAACTTTGGTTAGAAGGTCTTACTAATTCTTCTGCTCTTTCCTCAAGATGCAGGATGTGCCATCTCCACTCCGAGGTTGCCCATTGCGCAAAGTCCAGATGCACTTCTAGCGATGATTTGAACCCCTGCTGGACTGTACTGAAGTTTGTTGGGTAAACTTTCCCTTCTGGAAAAAGCTCTGCTGTATGTCTCTTGAGCGCAGCGTGAGGGTCTCCAATGATCCATAGTTGAGTGCCTTGACCTACATCAAACTGGTGATGGAAAACAGCTTGCCGAATCTTCCAGTCTCCCTGCTCTTTCAATGATACAGTCTTGAGATTAAAGCAAAGCTGATATCTTCTTCCACTTCTTCCAAGTTCATGGATCGCGGTCCCACTAATGGGATTCACCAGGGTTTTGTCTGTCCTAAAGCCACTAAAGCGGAGTTCTCTGTCTCTACCATGATGCGACGCGTAGACGTGGAGGAAATCGAGAAACTGCGGCATGACTTGGTAAAAATCCATTAAGCGGAGTAGCATCCTGGCATTCAATTCTAAACGCCCAATAGTGGTTTGTGCACACAAGTGTCTGTTTCCAGTCAGCTCATCGCGGTTCGCTTTGTGCATAGAAAGTTTATGAGAGGGGCAAAAATGATATAAACTCACATGAATCGACATTTTCTGTCTGACTTGTAAGGAGAGGAAGTGCAGTTCATTGCGTTCGTTGGAACGTCGCCAAGAAATTCCTTCAATTCCTTGTCACTAAAGATGTTGACTTTCTCGACTTGCCCTGCCGCCGAAATATCCCTCACTGGGACCTTGTGTTTCCAGTCATCCTTGATAAAAATCTGGTCCATACACTTAACCAACCTAGCGAGGGCAGACTTTCCGTGAGTGGTCGTTGACAAGTACTGTCCTGGGTTTTGGTCAAACGACTGATACAACATTGTCAGATCCGAACCCGGGGCCATTCTGAATAAGCTGTGCAATATGGGCAGCTGGAAGCGTTGGAGACTCAAGTTCTTGCGTTTTGTGTTGGGCCGTCAATCTCTGCATTCTAGAGTGCAGACCAAGTTTGATGGGAGGATACTCTGTCTTTTTAACGACGGCGAATCTACTCTACTTTCTCCATACCACTCGTCACCGGTTACGGACATATACGATTCATAGATTTCATGCTTCGCCCATCCGGCTGACATCAGGCTGACACAAGGGCGCTTTTGAGAATCCCGATAATGACCTGGTATACTACCGAACACAGTGGTGGCGAGGGCAGAGCACCGCGGTTCAGCCCTCAATCACCGAACCCAATCAAGGCATTGCTTCGTGTGCCGTGTTATCTGCTGTGACCAAAATTGCACGTAAGCCCGAGGAAATGTGGCGCCCAGTTTGCTGAGCTACGCCTCTTTTCTCGGCGATGCATGGCTAAATGACGGTAGCTATTGGTCTTTGTTTCGCATCTGGTATTGGTCAGGTTTTGTTGCAGGGCACCCTTCCTCATCTCGTATCCTCTCCCACATAACTATTCACAGAAAACAGTGCAATAACATCACTCTTCCGCCCAAATTCTTAGCCAAAACTCCAAGCCAAATACCACCCAGCTTCAAGAGGGGATCGTGTATTCAAATGTAGGCGTGGAAGGGTCTGGAGTCTTTCTACGTCGATCTTGATGTCTCTCCTGGTCGGCTCTGCTTGTCTCGCGCAAGGTGTCAATGGCTGACAGCTCGTGCTTGTGTGGGTTAGTGAGTGATTGTTTTGTGACGGACAGCGTTGCCAGTGGGCCTTACTTCTCTAAGACGTCTGGGTACATAGAAGAGGAAAGTGTCGTTGTCCATTGTCTGTACCGGCTAAATATCAGCCTTCACCACTGACCAACATTTCCAAGTTTGCTTGTGCAATGCACGACGAACCTGGCGCTCTCTGAACTCGCTCCCCTGCTCTTTAAAGTTATTGGCCAGCCATCTCCGCAGCCGAGACCACTTCAAGTTATACGCCGACACAGTCTCTAGGACCCAGCCCCGAGGCGGGGCCGGGAAAGTGGCGGCTCGCTGAGGTGGTGTTGGATCGTCCCCGGGTTCATTGCTCCAAGTAAACCTCTTCTTTGCTCCCTGGAGAGGTTGCGCCATGTTGAATGTTTGCGAATACGATACTTGAAGCAGGCTCTGTTTGGTATCCCTAGAGGTGGTGAATGACCAGAGTCTCTGGAAGCAGGCTGTCTGACAAATGATTTGCGGATGAAAAAGCAAGCCACCTCCTCTCGTCGAAGCAGGCTGTGGTGAGGCGGTCGGCCCTGAGGGGTGTCAAGCGGTGCAGGCAAACTTCCAAATCTGCGGGGTGGTGCCTCCTTATCAATACTCCATCAACACTCTGTACATGAACCCAAATGAGACAGTATTGGTTTCTGTACTACCCTAGGGGCGGAGGAGGGTGGCATCACCGAGCAGGCTGACAGCAGGCATCTGGGCGCCTTACAGGGCCACCGTACATCCATGGCGCTCCTCGGGCCATATCCAACCACATCTCATAGCGACCGGACGCCAACTAGTACTCAAGAGACAGTGTGAGTGGCTTGCCTCGCGGTCAGCTTGAGCCGCAAATGAACAGGGATGCAGTCTTGCCTCTTGGTCACGAGTCCCACTATGCCCGGCCCCCCCCCAGAACATCCCGAACACCTCCAGGCCCCCCTCCAAGGTAACAGAGATATGTGCTCGCATAACAGGAAGGAATTGCATGCACAAAGCGGTGTGCTATCAATCAATGATGTGAGGATGAGGTTGCGGCCCGGTGGGTCCTAAGCTTGTATTCTTTTGATACATCGACTTGACGAGGGTAAGGCCTGCGGGGTTTCCATAGCGAAAGGTATCGCACTGCAAGACAACAACATCGGGTAGACTTTAAACTGTGATTCCCACTACAGTAGGATCTGGTAATCATGGTTAACTCTTCCCCCTTCTGTCTGGTCTGGTGGCGTCGAGCGCGAAGGAGGGGTAAGGTAATGGTGCCCCTGGTCCGCGACTATACCCAAGTGTTGAGATGAGCGCCACTTTCAGGTGATAGGCAGCATGGTATGCAGCCAACTAAATTGTGCAGTAGCTTCCCACTGTTCACATACTCCTTTAACATGGTGCGACTTTTCAATCGAGGTTGACAAGTAACGTATGAACGAAACACGCAGCACATTCGGACTGGAAACGGGTTGTTTTGCTCCTTGCCAATGTTGAAAGACACCACGAATACAACGGGTTTGACGGATGTTTTTGCGTCATCTAACAAGAGTCTGGTATTTCCAGCAATTTTTGTTGAGCTTAAGGAGTTCTCTGCTTGTTGTAAAAAAAAAAAAACAGCCGACGGAACTGGATCACTTCAGCCGCACGCAGGCAGGCAAGTCAGCGGGCGCCCTCTTGTTGGAACCGGCAGAGTGCCAGCTTTCGAGCCCTAGCCTGTATTCTTTTCCATTCATGCTTGCATCTAAACTCCTAGTTTATATGGCTGGGCCTAACTTCATCTATATCACACTTCCCGTCCGCTCGTTCTTGTACATCCTCCCAAACCACCCCTTTGATCAACTGTGTGCTCTTGGAGACGCGGCACATGTTACGTTTGAACGTCCGACCTACAAAAAAACCACACTGTTATACCGTTATACACCCTTTTTTCTTCTTTCTCCTTCCTTCCATTTCTCCTCGGGCTCCACACTCGATACTCTCCTCGCACAATGAGCTCACGTCAGCCAAGCTTTGCGCAACTATTCCAAACGGCTCTCCTGGAATTCCGTGAGCTTCGTGAACAGCAGACACGACTTTCCGCTTGCGGTCAAGAGTTTGTGTTGGTGAACAACGTTACGGCGCGGCTTAGGGAACGGTCCGAGAGCTGTCCTACGCAATACCAAGATGATCTGGACAGGCTTGGACAAACAGCCTACCTTCGAGAAGGCCCTCAACCCCCGCAACTGCGAACGCATCACATCCGAAATCACCTTGCTATTTTCTACAACCTGCTGGATATCGGCGCGCCATCGCTAATTCACGAGTTCCGTAATAACAACCTTGCCACCCTCCCGATTGACATCGATGTTTTGAAAAAACACATCAAGGGACCGCCTGATGATCCCAATTTTCATGACAAGTTCTATCGGAACCAATTCATGTGGTGCCCAATTCAGTTTGAAATGGATATGGGTATTACACATAGCCACGACATCATCAGCCCATTCTCAAGAAAAGAGGAGATCAAGCCGTACCGCGATGGTAAAGGACCTCGAGCGAATACAGCCACGTTGTACGCCATCGACGTGCCCGAAGAACTCGTTGGCCCAAAGCTGCAGAAAAAGATGGCGTCAGCCAAAATTGAACGTCAGGATGGCGGAACCGACAGTTGTGGTAATAGAGGAAAGGTAGGCTGATTCGGATTTACGTCGCTTTGTTCTTCTCAAACGTACATTTGTCAGCGCTGAACTACATGGTTAGAGATACCGCTTTGCTTTGAAACAGTTCAAACCATCGAAATTCGAGCACTTCTGCAACGAAAAACAAATGTTTATAAATCTCGAGAATCGAGAAGGCATGATCCAGTACATTGGATGGTTTCGAAGTTACGAGCCAGATGCTTGTGGAGGGCTTGAAATGTACTGGAACATTGTACTAGAACTAGCGGACTTTGACTTTTACACGGCAATTCGGACGGAGTCACCTCCAATTTCTGCCAAGGAGATCTTGGGGTTCTGGCAGACAATGGCCGAGATATCAAAAGCCTTAGCCTCTATCCATACGGTGGTTGTTGACGGACATCATTATCTAACGTATGTGTCTCTATGGTTCGAGTTCTCGGCATCTAACGATGACAAAATAGATGGCATGGCGACATCAAGCCTGAGAATATTCTTCGCGTCAACGATCGATTTAAATTAGCGGATCCTGGAGAAGCAAGCATGCTGCTCAAATCTAATGGAACGTTGGGTGTTCAGAAAACAAGAGTGATGGGCGGAACTAGGACTTACGGTGCTTCCATGCCCGGAGCTCGTTTGTAATGGCCATGCTGACTGTGATGAATAGCTGCCCCCGACAAAACCGCCTACCTGGACGGTCTGAGCCGGCAAAAACCAGAAGTTCCGCAAACAAGTGACGTGTGGTCTCTTGGGTGTGTGCTTTCGATTGCTGCAACTTACGTCGTCTTGGGGACCCAAGGGGTTCTCATCTTCAACCGACTTCGCCGCGAAGCCATCTTCGCAAATACAGACAACTCGAGTGATGCATTTCACGACGGGATAGTTGCGCTTCCGGAAGTTCGGCATTGGCACAAGTACTTGCGCGAAGCTGCGAGAAGAAATGACGTCTACACATCGGCTGTTCTGGATATGGTGGATGACCATATGCTCGTTGAGAAAGACGGATGGTCTGCGAAACGGATATGCCAAAGGTTTGACGAGCTGTTTGCCTCCACCAAACCCGACGAGTCTCGAGTTCCCAGAAGTCTGCACAACTTGTTACAGAGAATCGATCTCCAGTCCGAACAAATGTACGACCAGCACTCAGGCATCAGGCGGATAGACTCGGTCGATGCGGCCAAGCAGATACCACAGGTGCCGAATTTGCCGCCTGCTGATGTAGAGTTCGAGAGTCGGCGAAAACTCCTGGAACAAGCCATTCAACCGGTGGCGCAGCGCTCGCAAGATCGTACAGCCCCTCCATCCGACTCGCGAAACCCATCATTGAATTTCCACTCAACTACATCGACAGTCATGAATGAGCAGGGTCCCGCACAGATTCCATTATTGAATGTTGGGAATGTACGACGCTCTGTGACGCCCTCCAACGAGTTGAGAATGCCCCGGGCTTTGAGTCAATTACAGCCCCCCAACTCGCCTGCCACGCCTCGCAAGGCCACTACCGTTTGGCAGGTGAGAAAGGAGCTTATGAAGAAAGGAATGGGGTTCAGGCCATCCATGAGAAGCTTGAGCTCCCTCTTTAACAAACAACCCACGGCAATCAAGGGCAAGAACATATCAGACGATCGAGAGCAGTGGGACCGGCGTCTTGAAGTGGAGTTCAAGAATCGCGATATAGTGCGTCAAGTCAATCTCTGTCACGCGTGACCAGGCTAACAAGGTCAGGTATATCTCGTCAACAACGGCACAACGATGGCTTCGTACTGGTCGCAAGCAACTCACCTATTGGAAGTCCTCGTCTGGCGATCTTTGGAATACGACGACAACGGAATGGAGCTCTACTTCACGGACCCAGACACCAATCCGAAGGCAACACTTCAAGAATCGCATCCACAACAACTCGAACAATTCACCAAGGCCATGAAACTTGCAGAACCGATCGAGCCCAAGTCACCATCACACGTAGTTGACACTACCATTGTACCAGAACTCACACGCATCATCAACTGCTACACGCGAGCAAAGACTTCCAAATCTTCGCCACGTAAGAAGACCATCATTGTTTTGACATATGGCATCTGGAGCGGCATGCGAATGGAACACACCATTGATTTCTACCTCAGATCGATATTTCATGAGCTCAAAGACTTGCACGGAGACTTGTCGTATATACAACCCGGCAAGGTCCAGGACCAAATGGACATATCAAAGATCCGCCCAGTCACTATACAGTTCGTCCAGTTTGGCGACGACCCGACTGCCGTTGAGAGACTTCGACGTTTGGATGACGATATGAAACTCTATGGCTGCCCGTAAGAACATCCAACTCAAACCCATGTCTGTTCATGGTTTGCTGAACACGATTACAGTGATCTGATTGACACGGAACATGCAGACGGTGACATCTACAAGATGTTTCTAGGGAGCTTGTGCCAAGACATCGACAACCGAATGCGAGTCGTGGTTGGCCCTGCCATCTCCCCCTCTCCTAGCATCGAACGACAACCCAGCCACCTTGCCAGCCGAAGTAGCTCCCATGGCCAGGGCACTCCGCAATCACCCCTTGAGTATGGCCCAACAGCTGTATCTCAGACTCTGACACGGGCATCATATCAACTCGACCAGGTTTCACTCGTCCACCAGCCCTCGCCCTCTGCAATGCAGCATCATGAACTCCCTGCATCCGTAGAAGATCCACGCCGTCCAACCCTCCCAAACCCCAGCCAGAGAAGTTCTACTAGCATGTTGACAAGCCCAGCTTCATCGCGCATTGTTTCTTCGCCAGAACACCCGGACATAATGTGGTCTTCGCCGCCACATGATGACACACAGCAGCAGCAGTCTCCGGTGACGCCAACATCGTTCACATCATCCTCACCGCCTGTAACACCATCTCGATCCCGCCGTCAGCAACTGCCTCATGCATATTGCTAACTCGAGCCCCAGGGATAGTCTCAGGGTTCCTAGGGTAGGTTAACTGGGATTGTTTCCTCGAACTTGACAGGCGTATGGGGCTGGAAAACGTCAAGATACTGGCGGTCGGAGATTCATGCATGTAATCCCAAGTGTCGGGTTCTGTCAGCAGCTCGCCTTTGTACACTACACTAAAAGAAGCGGGGGAGGGGCAAAGTGGAGCGGGCGGTGAGCAGGGACACAGGACCCTGAGAATGCTTATCGCTCCTTTCGGTGCTTCTTATCGCGGCGCGCTAGACCCAGCCTAGAGCAGTTTCGTCAGGTCCCTGTTGTTCCAGGAAAATTTCCCTTTGACATCACCTCTCAACACGGCTTGAAAATTCTCGCCGTAAATCCTCCAGAAACCCCCCCCAAATCGACATCATGGACCGCAGAGGAAGAGGCTCGAACCAGAAGCGTGGTCCCAGGCGCGATCGCCGGGACGCGCCATACAATGAGTCCCCCAGATCGGCCCAGCCCGCGTCCGCGCCGGCTGCCGCAGCGCCTCAGAGCACCGCGCCGCCTCTCACCGAGCCCGTCCCTGAGGACACACCGAGGTTCGCCGACATGGTTGGCGTCAACCCGGCCCTGGTTCAGGCCATCACCCAGGATCTCAAGTTCGATCACATGATGCCCGTTCAGGCGGCCACTCTGACCGAGCTTCTGCCTCCCAAGCGCGGCGACTGCCTTGTCCAGGCCAAGACTGGTACGGGCAAGACCATTGCCTTCCTCCTCCCTGCCATCCAGACGCTCATCACCAACAACCGCGGCCGCGGTGCCGGAATCTCTCTCCTTGTCATCTCGCCCACCCGTGAGCTGGCTATGCAAATTGCCAAGGAGGCCCAGGCTCTCCTGCAGCGTCTCCCGCAGTACCGCGTCTCCATCGCCATCGGAGGCACGAACAAGGACCGCGAGGAGAAGCAGATCCTCAACGGCTGCGACATCCTCATCGCCACTCCCGGGCGTCTCATCGACCACCTGTCAAATGAGTACATCAAGGAGTCTTTCCGCCACCTCGACACCCTGGTCCTCGACGAGGCCGACCGCCTCCTCGACATGGGCTTCATGCCCGCCCTCAAGGACATCGTCCGCGCCCTTCCCGACAAGACCCAGACCAACCGCCAGGGCATGCTCTTCTCCGCCACCATCGCCGCTCACGTTGAGCAGGTAGCCGGTCTCGTCCTCTCCAAGGGCTACAAGTTCATCTCCACCATCCCGGCCGGCGAGGCCAACACCCACGAGCGCGTTCCCCAGCACCTCATCAAAGTGCCCACCTTCGCCGCCGTCGCCCCCGCCATGGTCGGTGCCATCCGTGAGGAGGCCGCCCACGTCGGCCCCGAGACCTTCAAGGCCATCATCTTTGCCCCGACGGCTGCCCTCGCCGACTTTTACGGCGAGGTCCTCGCCAACATCCCCGGGATGCCTCCCACGGCGGTCCTGCACTCCCGCATCTCCCAGAGCAAGCGCACGAAAACGACCAACGACTACCGCGACTCCAAGTCCGGCATCCTCGTCGCCACGGACGTCATCGCCCGCGGCATGGACTTCCCCGGCGTCACCTCCGTCTTCCAGGTCGGCATCCCCGCCGACAAGGAGTCGTACATCCACCGCCTCGGCCGTACCGCCCGCGCGGGCGCCGAGGGCCGCGGCATCTTCATCGTTGCCGAGGTCGAAGGCTTCTTCCCGCAGTGGACTCTCAAGGAGATTTCTTTCGAGACCCGCCCCGCCGACCTCTCGTCCGCCGAGCAGGTGTACGAAATCGCCGAGCAGCGCATCGACGAGGCGCAGAAGGCCAAGATTTACCAGGCATGGCTGGGCTACTACAAGAACTGGATGAAGCCCCTCAAGTGGGAGAAGGAGCAGCTCGTCGCCGAGGGCAACATCTTTGCCCGTGACGCCCTTGCGTCCCCCGAGACGCCCCCTATCCAGAAGAGCACCATCGGCAAGATGGGCCTCCGCGGTACCAGAGGCCTCGTCGTCGTTCCGGATGCGCCCAAGGGTCGCCACGGACACCGCGGCGGCGGTGGTGGTGGCGGCGGGGAGGGCCGCAGTGGTGGTTCTGGTGGTCGCGGAGGTGGCGGTGGCGGTGGTGGCCGCGGCGGGGGAAGACGTGGCGGGCGTTTCTAGATCTCACGACACTTGATGGCTGTTTCTTTACTTCCACATTTTTTTGGCGGTCCTGAGCTTGTTTACTACTACAACTTGATACCCTCATACATCTGTACGACGGGAGATGGGATACACCTGGGATAGGTGGCTGGCGTTTTCGGTATAGACGTGGTTTTCGGTTTTCGGTATTAGAAGTCGGGAAAAGTCAATCATATCCATGGCCTGGTTGCAATGATACTAGGGAGCCTCGAGGACGCTCTACTTCCAAACAACTTCACCGTCAACGTTGCATGATGCCATTCTATTCCATCTTTGCTCCTGGGAGATGGGGTTCCAAGGCCTGTCCGAACGCTTCCGCCCCCTCAAGCGGAACACCGTGACCGGAACATCGATGCGCCCATGCGCCGAGGCGAACTCCTTCCTCGCGACCGCGAACCTGCACTTCCTCAGCACCCTCTCGGCGGCTAGGTTTCCCTCGTGAACGTGCGCCTCGAGGACGTTGCCGGCGCGCCCCCCCTCCTCGTTATCCTCGCTGTCCCAGCTGAACTCGCTCTCCTCGCTCTCGGTATAGCTCTGCGGCACCGTCTTGCGCAGCGGCAAGCCCCTCGGGAACGCATACCAGTAGTGATCCAGAAACACCTCCAACGCCTCCGAGGCGTATCCGTTCCCCCAGGCGGCCCGGTCAAACAAGAAGGTGACCTGCGGCGGGCTCGTGATGCCCACGAACCCAAGGGTGTCCGGATACGCCTCGTCTTCGTCGTCGGGCGGGCGCCGGTCGACGGTAAACGACATCAGGCCCTCCTTCATCAAGAGCCTCATCATGTCGAGGCTCTTTTCGCACTTTTCCGCCACCGGCTCCGTCTCCACCTCGGTCCTGTAAGAGGCGCGCGCCGGGTCAGCCGCCTGCTCTCCGAGACCGTGTCCGACCGTCTTGCCGCGGACAACGCTGTGACATGATGCACGTAAAGGACCACCTAAAAGAGATGTACATGTATATATTTTACAGGTTTTCGTGGGCCAAGTCCGGCTACGCGTGTGTCCCGAATCAGGCTTCTGACCCCGTGTGGCTGAAAGATCTTGCCGTGTTCGTTTCGGAAACGAGAGAAAAAGGAAAAGGAAAAGGAGGAAAAAACCCAAATGGCCCAAAGCATGGTTTCCGACTGTACGGCATCGCCCGATCGTACAGCAGACCTCCGGTGCGGCCCGTAACCTTGCTGGCGGATGGCCGCCCACGAACAGGGGATGCCGCGACCGGCCTCGTCCACCGCGCGCCGTGGACGGCCGAGACACAGAGAGCGGGAGGAACACAACGTACATGTATCGCATCACCTCGGGATCCATCCGCATCCGGTGAAGAGCGTGCAAGTCCGCCGCCTCCACATCCCGGAGACACAGACCCCGGGTGTGGATGTCCATGCCGAGCTGACGTGGGAGGGAAGCCAGCTCCGCCATCACGTCCGCGCCCTGGTCCTTCTCGTCGAGATCCGTCTTCTTCTCCACTTGCTGTTCGAAACCAGCCATGCTGGGCGACCTTTTGCTGACGAGTTCGCTCGAAGGGGGGGGTAATTGAGGATGCACGTCGAGGGGTTCTCAGGTCGGTGTCCAGATCCGACTTGGCTCAGCTGGCCCGGGGAGGGGTTGTTTTTATTTTATTTTATTTTCATGCAGACGCTGCGCCGAAACCGTGCCATCCTAGTCGTGTGCGTACTAGCGCATATCAGGCACACGGGACCATCAGTACCGGGCCGCTCCAAAGACTGCGAAATCCGGCCTATACAGGCCCAGGCAGGACGGAAAGTTCGATGCAAGTTTTGTATGGTGGACATTCATTCATCATCGCCGATTATACATGTACACGTAAAAAGCGTCGCCAATCCGCCCGTGGTCACTGATAGACCCATGTCGTGAAAAGGATATGCCCCGAGTAAAATGCTTGCTTTGGGAAAATCCCGCCGCCAGAGCCCGCCAACGACAACACCTGACCAACACATGAATCCCCGGGGGTTTTCCCCCCCGTTTTGCAAAAAAAATTGCTCCCAGTTCACCCGTCCTACCCTACTCCCTCGCCAAGAATCCCAATGTTGAATATGAGTACAATCAAACGGCCGACCGCCCGTCCGCCGCCGTGCCGTCTCGTGTGCCAGCCTAGAACCCGGCGCTCATGTCCCCAACCATAGGCCTACCCTGCCCCCGTTTTGGTATCCGCCGTTCTTGTCCTCCTTCCTCCTCGTATCATAAGGTCCATTATCTCCCGGGTGATGGTGATGCTGTTGACGCTCGCCCATCGCCGAGTTCTCTCCGCCAACGGGGCCCCCAACACCGGCTGCCATCCGGTCATGCATTAATAGACCGTTCCCCATGTCGGCATAGCCTGGTGGCCCCCCTTCTCTCTGCGTCGCAAATGGTCCGGCGCTGTAGTCTGTGTACTCTCGCGGCCCGGTCCCGCCGCTGCTGGGGCTCCAGGCTGTCTCGAAACCGGGCATGCCCATGGTCGCCATGTCGGATGTATTGCTTCGTGTCAAACCTAGGGGGCTCATCAGATCAACACTGCTCGCGTCCATGTCTACACCACCCAGACCGCCGGTCGTCTCTCCAGCGCCGAGGTCGATGCCCAGTCCCATACCTTGCATGCCGGGTTGATGATGCATCGAAGTGCCGCCCAAGTCTAGTTGCTGCTGCTGTTGCTGGTGATGCGTATTACCGTTGCTCTCTTCGGTCTCGTCAAAAACCTCGCCAACGACACTCCCCCTTTGTTGACCCCACGCTGCCCCTGCGTCCATTGCGTTGGGTCCCTGACTGCAAGCCATCATTGCGGCAGCCGCGGAGGCCGCGGCGGCCCCCATCCCCGACATGGCCGGGCTGAGCTGCGTTCTCATGCTTCCCGGATTCTCCCCGGCGGCGGTGAGTAGTTTCTCGGCGAATTGTTTCCGCGAGTTATCGCTTGCGCTTAGTGTTCTGACGAAGAATTCGATCGGATCCAGACTCGCCCCTTTCCTGCCGCTACCCAGCACGCCCATGTCGCCAGATGTGAAGTCCATGGCCGTCGAGAACCCGACGCTCTCGCATGCCCCCAGCACGTTGACGCACCATGTTCCGATTTCGTAAATCTTTTCCATGATACCCATCCCGTGCACCTCGACGGCTTTGCTCGGCAGACTCGACAGGATCGAAGCAGTATCACGTGCAACAGTCAGCGGGAACGAGAAGCACATGCTGTTCCCCCGCCGACCCCGCTGCCCGATGATACACCCCCGCCCGAGTCGGCTGGATTCGTCCAGCTCAGTAGGCCTTGCCTCATCGACGATTGCCAGACAATGAGACGTAGCCATTGTTGCGTGATGAGCAGGTCGGCCTTCTGAATATCCGTCGGCTCCGGCGCACCCGAATCTCTGGCGGCAGACGATGCGCCAAAGGAGCCCATCAGCTGCCCGTGCGGTTGCGACGGCGGTGATCGCCCACGTGGGCGAAGAAACGCAGGAGGGAGGGAAAGAAGGTTTTGCAGCGCCAAAAAGGTCGTCGCGCTGACGCGGGGATCGGACCCCTCGTTCCACGCCGTTACAAACGATTCGTCGAGAGGAGTGTAAGATGAAACGAGCTGCAGGAATCCAGCATGAATATCCGGACCCTCGTAGGGATGTCGCGTTGTTGGCAGCGACGGCGTTCTCTTGAACGTGATGGGTTTGTTGCGCAGAATCGCAAAAGACCTGTGCGGCGCGAGGCTGCGTTAGCACTACAATGCTCCTGCGAAGTGGCGTCGCGATGGACGTCAGTCGTGTGCAGTAACTCGCTACTCACCTTTCCGTCACGAACAAGATCCAAAAAACCCTCTGCCGACAAAGCGTCTCCTCGCGACTTAGCCCGTAGTATGTCGAGTCGTCCTGCAATCCTAGATCCTGTGCGTTTGTCAACGCCTCTCGTAAGTAATACCACGATTTGCGCGACTGGTTGATCTCGAAGAAGGACGTGCTGAGGTAAAACGACGAAATCACCGCAGATAGGGACAAATCCTCGAGGAAGTCGTACGAATGCCTCGTTGAAATGGTCTCATCCAGGAAGAAGCGGCCGACGACTTCCCACGATGTCGGCCCCGGCGCACCTATGCTCTTGCCAGACATGTGCATCGACGTCAGGGCGCACAAGGCATAGACCAGGTTCCTCTCGCTCGGCGTCATGGGTCGGTTGATTGTCTCGCGTATCGTTGGCATGTAGATGAGTGGCATGATGGGGTAGATGTGTTCGTAGTACAGTTCGACCAGCTGTGGGATCATGTGAAAATAGCTCCTCGTCCTCGGTCGTAACTCGTCGCTCGAGAACATGCCCCTGGGCTCCGGTACGTTGCTGTGTCCTGGGTTCGATGTGACGGCGGCCCAGAAACTCGGCGGGGTCGACGCTGCGGAGGCGTTGGAAGAGTGTTGAGATGCCGCCTCTCCTGGGTCGCTACCGCTCATCCCGATGTCGACGCTGTCTAGATTCAGCGGCGGGCAGGCTGCTGATAATCGACGCCGCACATACTCTGTAGGGCTCTCGAGCGCATTCTCTGCATTGAAAGGTTTCTGACCCGTGGGCTGCTGGAGCTTGTGGGACGATTCCCTTGCGCGCAGCTCGTTGATGACCCGTCCATGGCCACGCTTCGGTCCCCTCTTCTTGGGGACATGTTCGCGCTTGCAGGTGAGAGAAGCGTGCACGCATTGCTCACAGGGAAACTTGCCATCGCAGCGAATTCCTGGGAGATGGTTAGCAGTTGTCTCGGCGGGGAGTGAGACGGAAAGGGAGAGGTGCGGCAAGAGACATGAGTAGCGAACATGATGAGAGCAGACTTGGTGGTGACGGTGACGGTGATGACGTGCAACTGCGGTGGCTAAGGCGGGATGATACCATGAAGCCGACAGATGGACTGTCCAGGCGGCAGACTGCTGGGAAGAGGGAGGATCGCACGAAAATTCATGAATGCGACAACAGGGAAAGCAAATCGGGCAATACGACGATAAGCATAGTATAGGGAGTGAAGTGGAACATCATACTTCTCCGTCGACAGTGATCGCATACTGTTCTCTTGGGCGGCGCTGACTGTTGCTGATGGTGCTGGTTCGGGTGCTGCTGCTGGCTCTGGGTGGTCGCGCCTGGTGACTCGGCCTTCACTTCCGCAGAGCCCGCTCTGCTCGCGGCATTTCTCGCGGTATCTGTGTCGTCCATCACTGGCACATGACGCACTGAAAAGAAAGCAACGGTCGAGAAGAAGAAGACAGAGACGGGACAGTTGTCACAGGGGTGCCGGACGTCAAAAGGTTTGAGCGAGGAATTTCGCGGTGGAGCGAGGATTTGCAGTCCAGTAGAAAGCAGTGCAGAAGCAGAACTGTCATGGAGCAAATCTCGACTCGAACAGCGCTCCGGGTCCAGCCTCCCCCCGGTCCAAGCCAGTCCACTCTCGGACACCTCAGCCCCTCACCGGCAAGGGGAAGGGAAGGGCGAAACTAAGAGTGTTTAGCTGGTAGGTAGGGTCGGTAAGGTGTGCGCCAGGCGAGAGGAAAGGTACGTAGTGAGAGGCAGTCTCGTATGCCTAGCGTGGCGTCTTCTGGCCGTCGTGTCGTCAGAAAAGGTGCCGGTAACTGGGCTGGTAGTGCGTGTAAAGTAGTCCGCTAGGGCGTGTCTCTCTCTGCCGTCTTCGTTGCGCGTGCCTTTTGCAAATGCGGGGAACAAAGAGACAGTTCGAGGCCAAGAGGGGGGCGAGAGGAGGGTTGAGGGTGGTGCTGGTGCGGCCGCCGAGTCAGCTGATGAAGTCGAAATGATGGAAATCGACGGACAAGTTTGGAGATATGCGGGGGAATAGATTGGAGGCCAATCAACATCGGATGAGCGGCGCAAGGCAAAGCCAGAAAGGAGGGAGGAACAAATAGGTATCCGAGATTTGTCCAAGTCTGAGTCTGCGATTCCCCCTCGTGGAGCTGGCTGAGCTGAAATGCCAGGCTGAGTCGGAAGGGCATCCCGTCCCGGGGTTGCGATTATCAGGGACCTTCAGCTATTTTGGACCAAAACGATGCGCGGCGCTATTCCGGCCCCTCTGGTAACGGAGCCATTTGTCTGGCTCTTGGAGACGTGCCCGGCACCCGCCCGCTCACGCCAAGATGCAACAATTCCTCCACTGCGTACCGCCGAGTGGAGCTAACCGCAGGCACCATCCCCGCTGCCGTCGACCACATGCTGCGAGCTTTGTTCGCGCCAGTCGAGCAGCGAGCCCGGGGAAACCGCGTCTTCCCTTGCACTCAGATTCTCTCAAGGCTGTTGCTTAAGTTTGACCGGTTGCCCGAACTTTGCTGAGGATGCCACGTTCCCACACCGCAACGGCAATCAGTCCCCGAAACCTCTGACTGGGCCAATGGGGCGCCTGGCCTGATTGCCGCCCGTAACCGCTCAATTATAGTCCGATGGACTATAGTCGAATGTCTGCGGGCGGCGGCGGCGCCGTGGACTGGGACGCAATATCAGACATCAAGCCTCGATTGGAGGTTCCCCTGTACTTCCATCACTACTGCCTACCATAGTATTTGCACGACAGATCGACACAATTCTGGTGGTAGGTGCGCCGTAGAGATGGTAATTACGTCGATCACTTCTCGGACTCGATCCGCTTGACGTGCTTGAACGGGGATTTCCCTAGGCATCGAATGTTCGAGATGAATCGTAACCATGATCGTCGTCCTGTTACCGGCACTTGGTCCAGCCGCCGCCCACGACCCGATGCCAAATGTATAATATAGGCAGACAAGGAGCCGCACGGCCTGGCCCTGTAGCGTTCCACACGCTGGCCGTATCGGGGACTCCTGGCAGATTGCAAATGGTGTGGTTGATTGCCTACGCAATATCGAATCCGGGGAAGCCGATGGGGGTAACGGGCGCACAAACGAAGATCATCTGGATGGCAACCGAGTGGCTCTGGTGAGCGGTCATGAGCCGTTATACGAAACAACGCATTCATGGTGTCATTGAATGTCTCGGTGGGCCCATCGACAGCAAAGATCTTGGCCAAGTGAGAACACTGTGAAAGCCGTTGGGCGGCACATGGCCAAGATCTCGTGCCAAGCGGCTTGTCAATCTTGAGATGAACAGCTGGATTGTCGTGCAATGCTCCAAGGGTACTCTAGCCGTGAATCCACGTCGCCGAGCAGGTCAAAACTAGTGATGTGTTGGTTGCCAATCGTGTCGGCGTTGATGAATGCGTCAGCTTGACCGTGAACAGCACATCTCCTTCAGCTCAGGAGACGTTTGTAAGGCCGGCGCTGTGTGATCGACACCGTAGATTTTATCAACCTGGGCGAAGCTGCCAAAGAAGCTGCCCAAGTGACGATGTCATGAGCTGTGGGCAGCCAGAAATTTCCTTCTGCGAGATGACCCCAAAGCTAAGTTGATTAGAGTCCAGCCTTTGACGACAAGCTTGGCCGCCCCAAGCCGCCCCTCACTCGTGTCGTATCTGGAACGTCATGGTGCCGACGGCATCTTATTTTGAGGGCGCTGTGCGCTGCTGCGCTACGGGGTGTGGCACGGTGATCTCGAATCCCGTGTCGCAGCGAGCGAGGGAGAGAAAGGCGGAGGTTCATCCTACCATTATCAGGGTCGCAGCGTTGGTTTGGATTTTCCCCACCAATGATCTGCGGCGGAAGCATATGCGGCCGCCAAAGATGAGGAGGCGTCGACACAGACAGCGATGGGCTGGTCCTAGATCATGGTGGCAGGCGGATTGTTTAGACTCTTCGTGAAGTGCGCGGTACCTGCACCGGCTACCCCTTAACTTGACTGCGGCCGCGTCGAAGCCAACGTGATCATGCGTATCTGGTGAGGTGAGAGCTCAGAGACAATGCCTGTTCCCCTGAGCCGACGATGCCGAGTGGGCGTCTTGTCCCAGCGGGCTGGTTCGTGCCCCTGAACACAAGCTTCGAACCCATCTTATAATGCTGGGGAAGCGGTAGATGCAATCCGGGTTGATCCTAGATGGAAGGGCACCTCTCTCCCAAGGCACACACAGATTTGGGTTGTCGGAGTTGCTCTTTCGGGAATGGAGTCCACCGCAGTCGATGGCAATGTAGGACGCACTTTAGACACCGGGGCGGCAGGCAACACGCCAACGATGCAGGACAGGAACGACGTGCCGTTCGGGTCGATTAGTGTCGTGGCAGGGTGCTGATTCGTGGCGCGATAAAATCTCGGCATGGCCATGCAGAGACATGACCTAGTCGGCAAATGAACTGCGAGAGCACTGAAGATCAGGTTGTTGCAACCGGAGCGTCCGTCCAGACCATTCCGAGAAGAGACCACCATCCTGGGAGTGACTGACACACTTGGCCAAAGTAGCAGAAACAGAAGGGGCTAGGCCATGCGATGGCCCACGAGAAAAGGTTATGGCCGAGATTGGAAGACGACGTTGAAAAGTTAGAAACCGGGCAATCTGGAGATCTTCTGCCTGGAGTTGCATTCGGCAGAACGAGCGCCGTCCCTCTCGCTTGTGCCACGGGCTGGGAGATGCGAAAAGAACCGGCGAGCCCCTCTGGGCTAGAAGATGGGATGTGTGGCACCTGCCTGCTGATGCAGACGGCAAGACAGCAGGAACCGGAGGGGAGACCTGAGGCAGGCACGACGATACGGAACCCAATCCGTGCGGCACCTGGCAGGAGCCAACTCAGACCAAGTCGGGGGGGGGGGAAGATGACATACAAGGCGTGGGCAAGCGTAGACATCACAGCCCAAGTTGATCGTTCACTAAAGCATGCTTTTCAGGGAGAAGACCAGTGGAAGACGAGCATATGTATCGTTGGGCACCTGTGGAACGATAGCATGGGATGGAACCACTTCTGCCGTGCCTTCTTAACGGTCTATCATACGAAAAAACCTGCGATTCACCCTCTGTAGCACTGTTGATTTCAAGGCGTTGCCTTAGCTACGCGTCCCATCGGATCAAGCCATGCAATGCTTTGGTCGGCCAGCAACCAGGGCGCCTTTGGCCGCTTCCACTCCTCTCGGCGAGTTCTGTTATCCGACCGACGCAGGTGGAAGAAGAGGCGATGCGTCGGCAAACGTTGTCTAGGTCAACGAACAAAGATGGTGCCGAGAACGAGGCACGCCAAGATGCCACAAGCATACGTCTGTCTGTATTGCTCGATAGTGCCCCGGAGTATCAATACAAGAACACACACCCCAAACGCCAATGCCATCTATCTCGGAAAAGAAGCCCGTCTCAGAGGTCCTCCTTGAAGAAGTGCTCCTCGCTACCCTCCTGCTCCTGCTGCTGCTGTTGTTCTTGCTGCCCCTCTCCTTCCGCCGCATCCTTCTTCTTCCGCTTCCCCTTGGCGGCATCCTCCCCGAGCTCCCCCTCGGAGCCGTGGTCGACGATACCCCGGATCTCTCTGGGGTCCCCCGGCTGCTCGACCACCTCGAGCTTCCACCCCTTGTCGCCGGCAATCCGCTCCAGCTCCGCCCGCATCTCCTCCACGAGCTCCGGGCTCAGGTCCAGCTTCTTGAGCTCCTCCTCGTCGAGGACCTCCGTGGTGCCCCCTTCGGCTTTGCTTTTGGCGCTGGCGATGATCTCGACCAGCGGGCCGTGGTCACGCCCCGGCAGGTAGCTGCGCGGAGGCGCGAGCTTGGCGGGAGGCTTGCCCTCCTCGTCGGCGTCGGCGAGCACGTTGCGCGCGCCGACGATGACGCCGCCCACGTTGACGCCCTTGGCCTTGTCCCTGGCGTTGGGGTCGTGCTGGTTCTTCTTCAGCAGCTCCTGCTCCTCCTTGGTGGAGGCGTCCAGCTTCTTCTCCACCATGGCCTCTTCCGCGTCCAGCGTCTTTCGGCGGTGCCACTCGGCCTGCGCGCTGGGGTCGTCGGACGGGAGGATGAGCTGGCAGCTGATGGGGTTCGCGCTCGTGGCCCGCGGTGGGAGGAAGGCGACGTCGTCACAGAGACGCGGGGTGTTGACGACCATGAGGTAGGCGCACGTTGTGACTTCCTTGATCCAACCGATGCGGTCTCCCTTCATGCCCGGCACGCAGTGGTACTGCACCTCGATCGTCCGCTCACGGCCGGTCAGATCGCAGATGGTGCCCCCCTCCATCCTCTGGACGAGGTAGCGCTGGTCGCCCTTGATCTGCAGATCCGTGTTCGCCGGCGGATCCCCCGACTTTGTCGTCTGCTGCTGCTGCTGCTGTTCCCCGTTGTGTGTCTGTTGGCGCTGGCTGGGGGATTTGTGCACTCTGCCAAGCACGTACTCGGCCGTGTGGGGGTCGCGGACCGGCGGTTGCCCGTTGGGAACCGTCGGGAGGGCGTGAAACTGGACGACGTCGCGGTTGTAGCAGAAGCTGTAGCTCCACCATCCGGACATGAAGTACAGGCAGTTGCCGTCCAGCTCGTCCAGCAGCTCCCAGCCATGCGCCGACGCCTTGGCCAGCTCCCGCGCCTCCTCCTGTTTCGCGAGCTCCGTCGCCGTGTGGTTCTCGGGTGTCTGCGGCTCCAATATGGGTATTGCGCAAAGATATTTCGAGGGGTTCATGTTCATGATTTCGTACTTCTCAAAGGCCTCCGCCGCCGCGCCATTGTCGGCGTCGCCGGCCCCCCGGACCTTCTGCGAGATGTCGGAAGCTGTCGAGAACTCCGCCGAGTACGTCGAATACGAGTGCGTGCGGTCCAGGAGTGCCTGCGCATCGTGGTCTAGAATGAAGGATTCCGAAAAGACTATCTCGTACTGCGGACGCGCACCGGTCAGCATGCCATAGCTCGATCGCCAGCGTTGGGTCTCGGCTTCGGACGAACCTGGGGATAAGCTACGAGGTCATCGTGGATGCTGAAGCCGGGGTGACGGGCCCCGCACAGCTGGGCTGTCGCCAGCAAGACTAGGTTGAGACGGCGCATCGTGCCGTGTGATTGAACGTTCGCTCACATGTAGAGGAAACGAAGTTGTGGTGGAGAGGCGCCCGTCGCTCGTGTGGCCACCTTGGAGCTGCTTAGACACTCGCGCCGTGCACTGGCTCCGTGGTTCCGTAGCTCACAGGTGTCATCTACGGCAAGGTCCCGCTGAGACAAGATTGCCGACGTTCTGCCGGTGGGCCCGGTGGAGTAGGCGCCTTCCGATAACCGATAAGAACTGACCGCACTTGCTATTGTGCCGGCCTCTCTCAGCCACATTATCACGTAGGAACTTTCAGTTGACAACACTGTACCCAACAAGCACGACTCTTCGCGTTGATTTGTTTCTTCCATATGCCTAGACCAGACAACCTTTGAATGGCTTGAAATTGTCATGAATCAATCGAGACTTGGGGCACCTCATAGACACAGAAAGTTCTCTGGCCTGCCTCACTGTGGCATTCACTGTGATCATGACTCTCTGAGGTGGACAGATGTTTTCAACAACCCCTCGGGGGGTCTAAATTGCAGTGCGCCCCATGGAAAACCGGGGCCGAATGGTTGGAGAATGGGCAGGCTACGGCTATGGGGAGCATGGAAGAGTGGCTATTACGTTCCGGGGACCAAGTTCACCCTGCGACGACTGGTCTTGGTCCAATCATCTCCAAGTCGTCAACCATGTCGTTGAAATGTCAGTTGCAAGCAGTTTTCGCACAAAGTCGCCATGCCTGGCGTTGCAGAGAGCAGATGCGCATTTGCGCGCCAACCTGAAGCCGAACAGCTGGAAGCGGGACTTGGCATGCGGGCTTCCCTGGCCCATCGACGAGGCATTGCACTGGACAGCAAGCTCGATAGGACAGACCTATCATGACTACGATAGCATGTATGCCAGCTTCGCGTGTCTGCTTCTGCCCTGCCTCATGGCGAAGTCTCTTGGCCAGGCTACCAGACACCCCCCTTCGCGGTGTTACAACCTGCAGTGCTGATCTCACATGTCTGGTCGACGAGCGATACACGTCGCTGTGGGATGCACCCGGGGCCGGCACCTCAAACGCAAAGGTGCCATCCCCGGTGTCGATGAGGGGAGATGCACTGGTCCCGGCAGCGTACTTGTGCGCCGACCTGGAGCCCAAGAGCTTGAAGCGCAAGCAGATATGCGGCTTGGGCATGACCTGCGATCTATACCTTGTATCAGAAAGCGGGTTCACAAGAACTAGAGTGTGGTAGATTCGTGTTGACCGCAGGCTAGCCTCTCGCGCCCGTTGCCCTCTTGCCTCGTCTCAAAGTACCTTCACTAAGCTGTCAAGACCATCTGCTCTGGGTGGGTTAATATTGCAGTGTAGCGGCAAAGTGACACGCCCCTTCCCCGTCCGTGGCCAGTCTCGAGGAAGACCAAGTGTGCAGATCCCACAGCGCAGACTTGCGCGCCGACTTTCAAGCCGCAAAGGCCCCAGCCGTTGGTCTTCAAATCCCCAAGCTGACCGCAGCAGCGGCATCGACAGTGGCCAAAGGTCGGTCTGGCTCTGGCTGCCACCTAATCGGACCAATGTTGCGGTAGGCTGCAAGGCAGCTGCTGCACGACTGACATGCCCAAGCCGCGCCTTTGGGCAGACGAGAGAGAGGGAGAGAGAGAGAGAGAGAAACAGAGACTCTGCGTGGTCGGCGCTGTGCCATGCCATGCCGTGTCATGCAGTACATCTGCGATGCGGCTCGGGGCCGATGAGAGCACAGATCCCATTCGGCAGAGGAAACGCGCCCGACGCACGTCCTACCCTATCAGAGAGGCATTAACCTGTGCCCTGGGCAGATGAAGCTAAGGCAGCCTTGAGTTTGCCCGGATTGGATGACAATGTCCTAGCGGCAGGCTCTCTCTGTCAGTCTCGCATCTTGTCTCTCATGTACAGTCCCCCCCATACGCCCGCTCTCTCTCACCGAGATGGGTATGGCGAAGACGAGTAAAACAAACAGATGCTAGTACCCGTGAAGGATGCGCGATGCCATTTGCCGATTGGTGATCCAAAGAGAACCATGCGCTCCCTGCGTGTGTGTGCCATGCGGACAACATCATGGGCATGTACGGCACAGCCTCCGCACGGAAGACGGACAAGACTGATCGGTCTCTGTCCTTGGCAGCAGGAGTTGAGATGGAATTACAGAAACAAACTTTCTGGGAAAACCAAGAAATGAACAGGAAAAAAAAAGAGACGATCATGCGGCACTCAATAGGGCAGACGTTGGCGCCTCTCCCGGACTGCGCTCCGTTGGGGTTGCATCCACTGGGGGGATTCGATGGCCGAACGGGCTCAGTGAAATGTGGGTGATCTCCGAGGGGCGGTAAGAGCCGTGTCGGCGAGAGAGCGAGAGTGGAACGGGGGCATTTCGTAAGACGGTCCAGAAGCGACGGCGGGAGCGAAAAAGCGAAATGAGCAACTCAGGCCGGGCAATTGTGCATTGCGGAATACAACCCACTCTTGTCATGTCAGCTCCATTGCAACTGCGGTCAGTCGTTCCGCGCGTGAGTCGCGCGAGCAGGTGCGCAAGGGCAAGTCGGAAACCCTGCGCTGTTTTAGTTGCAGATTCGGTGAGGTGACAAACAGAGAGCGATCTGCGAGGCACATTTGTCGCAGCCGCGCTCGACGGTCGGATTGGGAAGGGTGGGATGGGAGAGAGACAATCACGCATCCACGCGCGCACACACAGTCGCACACAGTCGCACAGAAGGGGAAGGAAACGTCCCGGGGCTGCCGGGAACACCCCTACCCTCCAATGCCAGAAGCCGTCTGATGACGGGAGATTGTCGCAAAGATGCATGGACCACCTGGGCCATTGGTCCATGTGCCAGGAGGGTCGCGGTTGATGACACCTCATCTCTCCGGCGGTCAGAGGCCGGCCTGGAGCATGGAGATGCTTCTCTGGCGGGTTCTGCCAACTTTGAACTTGGCCATGTCGTTTGTTCGGCCATTTTCTTGGAGCTGGAAGCGGCCGAAGCAGGCGATCCCTCGAAGGCGGAGCGCGTTGCGCGACGGGGTCTGCGGGACGATCTCGAGCTTCTTCTGGAGATGTCATTGTCGTTGCTTGGTATTGGACCGGGGCGGGTCTGATTGGAGAGGCGTTGCAGAGTTGCAGCTCTGGAGGTGGACGATGGGGACTGGCCGAGCGGCCCTTGTCTGGCATGTCCTTGGAAGTAGAATCGTGGGTGGGATCCCAAATCAAATCAAGTGAGAGAGTTCGTTCGGCAGAGGAGCCTGGGCAGAAGAAGACGAGACGAGACGAGACGAGACTACGGCGTCGAGCCTGTCGAGCCAGTAGAGCCGGGAAAAGCAAGAGGCAGCAGCTACAGAGTACACAGTACTGTGCCTACTATGTACGTACATAGTAATTAATGAGCAGAAGGGGCCATCCACATTTCCCATTCCCCCACACGTGTGTGCCGGCGCGCAGATCGCAGGAGCCAATGGCTCACGGCAGCGGGGCGGCAGCCTCACTTTGCGGGAACGAGCCGTGGCCAATCGTCGCTCGCCCTGCAGCGCTAGTCCCGTTCTGGCGAGCTCACAGCGAGCTGTGATTCGAC
Organism: Colletotrichum tofieldiae; assembly: GCA_022836555.1. Lineage (NCBI taxonomy): Eukaryota > Fungi > Ascomycota > Sordariomycetes > Glomerellales > Glomerellaceae > Colletotrichum > Colletotrichum tofieldiae. The sequence goes on along the minus strand of BQXV01000003.1, from coordinate 4,918,469 downwards.
GCGGCCGGGTTTGGATGGAGAAGTGGGGCTGCAGGCTGGTGGTGGGGGGGAGAGTTCGATGACAGAACACATGGAAGGGCCCAGTTCAGCGGTGTTAGCACTCCTGGCGGCGGCACTAACACCAACACAAAACGGCCCACGATGTCTCTTCAGTGGGTGTCCCAAGTCGTCGTCGCCAGCGAGACGGAACGCGTGTGGTGGTCATCTGGTGGGTGGGGGTTCCCCAACGTGGGAAGAGAGGTGATGGGAGGGGGAGCATGAGGAGGAGGAGGTACGTACCCCCTCCGAAAACGAGGCAAGCAGCTCGACGATTGGACCAACATCGCCAATGGACGTTACTGGATGGACGAGGGACGAGATTGCATCCAGTGATGGGCATCGTATCGCATCGCGTCAATCACACAACACAGATTCGGGGTCACTTGTGGGTGTTGTGGAATGAGATGTGATGTGATGGGACGGCCGGCCTGTGGATTGGCCCGTGGCGTATATCGTTTCCTGTCCGTGGACTGGCGCGGCGCATGCAAGTCTACAGAGAACGTCTAGTGGTTCGTGGTCAGTGGTCAGGCGTTTTTTCCCCCCTTCGTCGACTTTCTGCTCGAGAGGCAGAGAGGCAGCGAGGTGCCGTCGAATGAGACTTCGGGTCGAGGTGGTACAGAAGAGAACGGCGGTGGTCAGCCAGCACCTGGGCGCCCGGGGTCGAGGGCAACCCCCCTCGTCGCATCATTACTGCTTCGAGAGAGACAACGAGATGCGGTTGGGCGATGAGCGTCCACGATGCATGTGGACTATCAGAGACACGCGACAAGGGGGCCAAGGGCCAGCAGGCTGAGATGGTCCATGTGCCTGAGCATCATCGAGTCCCCATTCTGAGCCTCTTGGGGAGGGTAGGGCACGACACGGCATGGCACGGTCTCGCCGTATGGACATGGGAGGGTGCATGCCCGGTGCGTTTGTGTGTGATGGACGAATGTCTGGAGAGGGCCCGAACGAAGTGGGATCTGCTGTCGCTAGTATGCCGATGTCGACCACAATGACGGATACTGTCTCTGGCGGTGTTTCTTATTCCTCTCCAGCTCAGCACCCTTAGCAAAATACCACCCCCGGCCGCCTCCAACCACATCAACCATTGCCCGTCGTGCTCACATTGCTTTTCTTCGTGCGTCAACATCCCACGCTCCCAGTGTCGTAGGAGCGCATGCCGGGCTCCCTTCCGACTGCCCCGTCCCCAGCTGAGGCTTGAAGATCGGTTTAGATTAGGTAGTCAGGCTTGGGCTTGGTTTGCCAGGCTTGCCGGGTTCAACACGGTCCACGGTCCCTTACACAAGCCCATGTTCGGGATGTTTTCTGAGCGTGTGACTCGTCGTCGTGTAAACGCGAAAGCATATCGAGAAAAATTCCATTACATTTTCGTTTTATCCGTGCCCCGTCGGCTTCTTGCCAACGTTTGACGCGTTCCGTCATTCGATACTTACAATTCCATTCTTGTTCTCGCCGGGAGGGGAGGGCGATAGGGGTTTGGGCCACCCCGGAGTAATTATCGCCCTCAAGCCAACGACGTTGGGAAGTTACTCGGACCGCAGACGTTGAACACCAGTCAAGAATGATGGATTATGGTCCGAGAACTGGGACGAAAACTCATGGATCTAGGTTGTCGACCGGAGAAAGCTCCCCCGCCCTCATCCCGATCTCGTCCCGAAAAGACAGACAAAAGCCAATTCGCTCTTTGACCTCTTTTGCAAGCCTGCGAATGAATTGATTGTTCGGCATCATCAACCGACAACTCATGAGGAGGAGGGGGGGAACCAGGGGGCCGGCGAGAGCTCCGCATGAACGAACTTGAAGCTATGTTTGTCGTTGAAAGGGTAATTAGAGATGAGGAGACGACGCGAATACATGGCGGGGGAAGGGTTACAGAAGTATGGACGAAAAAGGGTTGCTCTAAAGGGACCTCGTCCCTTTGACCGCTTCCGATATCAGCGCTCATTGTGTCCGCCGGGTCGACGATGATGACGGAGCTGTTTTGGTGGTCATGGTGTTTTGCTTGGCCCTCGGCCGATGGGATGATGTCAACAATGGTCGTCTCCTTCACACGTTTCTCTGCTCTCGGCCGTCTGGGCCTGTCATGTCATGTAGCGCGGAACCGCAAAACCTAACGTTCAATGGGGCCAGGGACGAGTCATGGCAAGACGGGCGTCAAACGGGCCTGTTGCGGGCTGCTTCTGCGGTAAGACCTCCCGAGAAGCCACACACACACTCTCTCTCACAGCGTCCCCTCTTGTGCTGGTGCCCGTTTTCGAGGGGAGATAGTTTGGCTGGTCTGGTTTGATCGTGGTCTGGTCTGTTGTTTTTCTGCGGACGATGTTTATGCGTTGCAAAAGCCGGTCCACCACCCCCCCCTATGGGCGGGACGTGGTGCTGCGTGCCGAACTTCTGGAGTTGCGGGCTTCCGTGGGTGCGTTTGCGCACAGTCGCGCAGAGCGCGATGGTCACCATGTTGGGACAAGTTGCAGGAACAGCAACGGCGAAGAAGGTGCTGCCGCACGGGCGGCAACTCAAGCAGAGATGAGATGGGCAGAAGTCGAGAGTCAGTCGCCTGTTCAGATAGCCGTCAGGATGCGGTGGGTTCATTGCACAAGAGACGGGGAGTACGACATTGCGACGAGGTCGGAACTGGTGGCTGGACGGACGGATGAATCGAAGTGGAGGGTTTGTGAAGAGAGGTACTTCGTACAGCGTAGACATGGTTGGCACATCTCATCGCATCGCGATCTCGTTTTACAGCAGGAGGATCCCCAACGGGTGGGCCATTTGGGAGAGTTCGGGACGATCACCATGTCGGTCCAATTCGCCAGGGTGGATTGCCGTGCGAGTGTGTGGTGAGTGTTCAGAATAGACGCAGCCCGGTCTCAGGCCCGGCCGGGGCCAGGCGCTCGTTTCTCCGTCTCTCGCTGTCTCATTCCACCGCAGGGTCAACTCGGGGCCCGCCCGGCCCGCCATGCTGTGTTGCGTAGGTCGGGCTGAATGGCGACCTGCCGCAGCGGACGACGACGAAGGTCAGGCTATGATGGGCAGCACCAGGCTGGGTTGGGGAAAGCTTCACGGTTTAAGGCGCCGGCAAGATTGACAATGACAGCCCGGCTAAGAGCAAGGTTCCTGGGCTGCGGTTCAGGGCCAGTCTCGATGCGGTCAAGATGCAAAAGCCAAAGGGCGCAAGACAGAAACCGTAGTCTCACCCGCCCACCATCTCGTCCAGGGGACTGCCATGGTATGAGGCCGCGCGGGCTGGCGGTCAGTGAGCTTAGCTGAACGGTGGCCGGGCGGACACCACGAGTCAAATGAGAGTGAGCGTGAGCGTGAGCGTGAGCGGCCAGTGAGGGGAGAGGGAGAGAGAGTTGTCGGCAGCTGCTGAAGAGCTGAAGTGAGAGAGAAAGAGGGGAGATGATTAGGCATCACACCCCTGCCCTCACACGCGCTAGCAGACGTGTTCGGTGCCCACACACACACACACACACAACACACACGTACCAATACCCAACACACACCCACCCCTCTTGGGTGCTCAGCACTTCACACACTCTCATCAACAGCACACGGCACCCACACCCCCTCCCCCCAAAATACCACACTGGAAACTATATAGTACATAGCAGGGCTGGGGCATTCGTCACCGAAGCCCGAAATACCTACCGTCCCAGCACTGGTCCACTGGAGGACCCGAGGGCGAGGGGGGCTACAGGCCAGAAACTGGAAACGCCGTGTGCGACGGCAGCGCTCTGCAGCGGCCGGAGCCTGACGAGGAAGATCCCAGATGTTTAGCTTTCCCTGCCTCGGCGGCCCAGCGGGTACTGGACTACCGGTCCCTAATAGAATTCGTACATACTACAGGTGTGTAGTACGGTGCAAACCGAGAGACACTCGAGCAGGACGGGTACGGGTACGTACCCTTGGTTCCGTATGCGTAGCTGCACCGCGACTGGGTGAAGCTCATAACAGGCCGCCCATTCATCGCGGGGCCACGGGCGGGCGGGCTGCGTCCACTTTAACCTTCTTTCCTCGCTTCCATTCGTTCTTTCCCTGCATTATTTTTTATTTGTATTTTTGTTCTTTCCTGTTTGGTGGCCGCCACCAGTGGGCAATTGGTTTCTTGCTCCTGCTTGCTATGCTCTGCTCTGCTCTGCTCTGCCCTGCCCTGCCGCAGCTCCAGCTCCAGCTCCAGCTCCAGCTCCAGCTCCAGCCCCAGCTCTGCTGGACGTATCGCCCGGTACGTACCGTTTGGAATTGTCCTTCGTCGTGCCTCTCGTCGCTCGGCCCACACCCCCCGTTTCTTCTCACCGCACCTTTCCCGCTGGGCAGAACAGCAGCCCAGGTGCAGAGGAGCTGTGGAAGAAGCGCAATATCAGCTGCGATAGCAAAACCGAGGGCGGAAGAGAGAGCGTCAAGAGGGAGAGCAGCAGCGCCTTGGGCACTGGACCCGTACGCCAGTCGGCATGTCCAGTCCTGCATGGCCCGCCAGCAGCAGTGCAGCTCCACGCCGGCCAGCTCATCACCACCACCACCTCGTCCTCGTCCTCGTCTTCGAGCTCGCCCTCGTCCATCTCTCTCCCAATCATACCCTCCATCCACAAACCCACCCTATCATCTTCTCTCTCTCTCTCCGTCTCTGTCTCTTTTTCCCTCTCTTCCTCCCCTACCTAGTCGAACCATCAACCGTCCATCCATCTCGCTGCCCACCCATCCCACACCCCCAACACAACACACACCACACCTCTCATCATTATCGCAAAAGCACCACCCCCCCTTCCTGTCCATCCATCAACGACCACCACCATCAACCATCCACCCCTCCACCCTTCACCCTCCATCCCTCCTCCCATCCCTGCTCGTCTAGCGTGCTCTGTCTTGCCTGTTCCACCGACATTACCAGCTCGCTGTGGAGACGCCGCAAAGCCTCACTTCCATGACTGGACATTTGTTGCGCTGCTGATCCTTTCGACTTCTTTAAACCACTGGCCTCGCGCCGTCCGCCTTCCCATATCCTCCCCACGATCGTCTTCCTATTCGAAGCCACAATCTCCCTGTTCCATCGACTTGCCTCGCCTCGCCTTCTCGAGTCAACCTTGAGACGTACTGCTCGCACAAATCTTGGAGACCCCAGCAACCCCAGGAGACGGCGAGAGTCTCGACGAAAGAAACAAAAAAACTACCGCTGCCGGGTCTGTTGTTTCGCAGACAGGACAAGCCAACACAACGTCTTGTCTCGTCTAGTTGCTCCCCTCAGACAACACCCCCGCCGAGTTTCCACCATCGTCACTCGGGGGCCCTTGGATGCGCTGGAGAGAGAGAGAGAGAAAGAGAGAGAGAGAAGAACGAGGCTGCACCACCAACACCCGTGTCACTTCACACGTCGTCCGCCACGCTACCGAATACACACTCCCCCCCGTCTTGACTCGGACGGCCCCGGATTACTACACTGAGTTGTGGCCCGACAAGCTTCACGCCTCGGCACGAACCAAACCCAACCCAAGCCAAACCCACCCTAGCTTTTGTTCAACGTCGACTTGACTCAACATGAACCATCCCTACCAGAACGTTCAAGAGATCCAGCGGCAGATGCAACAGAAGCAGCAGGAGCTGGCAACCCTCCACAACCTTCTCCTCCAGCAAAATGCATCTGCGCCAGCTGCCCAGAGCAATCCCATGAACCTCCCGATCCAAGGTGACTACCACGTAGATGCTGCCTTCGTCCAACATCAACAGCAGTCAAATGGCATCTCTCTGGGCCGCCGCGCCACAATACCTAGGAGCAAGTCCAACATGGGCTACTCTGCCGCACCCACAAGAATGATGGTACTGCTCCACCGGTCGTGACCGTCGTGAACCTCGAGTGCCGTCCGTGCTAACAAGCTTCCAGGAACGCAGCAGTGACGACTCACCGCAGCCCGTCAAGCGCGCGAGAGTCATGTCACAGCAGCACCCCCGCGCAGCGCCCATGACGGGCATGTCGAGGAGCGCCTCCAACAGGTCAGAGAAGTCGATCCCCTTTGTCGTCAAGGGTCCTCTGCAGCCCCTCCAGACATCGAATAACTCGACTACAATGATGGATCGCTTCTACCAAGGCCAAGATGACCCTCATGTGTTGTTCGAGTCCTCTCTGCAGAGCGCGCCATCAAACCGTCGCCATTCCGGCCTCTCGCCGGTCGAGGAACACGCAGCCTTCCTAGACCCCGGCGTCGGCATGAACATCGCCGACTACCTGGCTGCGCATGACGAAATACCATCTCCGGCCATGATCCCGCCGCCGCAGCAGAACTACCTGAACCCCTACGAGGGTCGCAACTCCCAGGCCAGCCTGATCACTTCGGTCTGCCCGTCGATGAGCTCTGGTACTTCTGCCGCCGAGACGATGCCCTTGACGAGGGAAAACAGCTCCTTCGACAACCGCTTCGACAACCAGTCCCTCAGCGGCGCGTTCGAGATGGCAAGAATCAACTCGACCCAGTCGCAGGTCGCCGACTACGTGCCTTCTGACATGTACGCTGTCCCGCCCGCCGGCACCTCGCCCAACGCCAAGCCCGAGAGCTATCTCGCCTACGTCGGGGCTGGCGCCAGCCTTTCGCCGCAATATGCCCAGCCGTCTCCCATGGAGGAGCAGTTCCTCTCGCAGGGCTCTTCGATGATGGAGCGCTCCATCTCCGCCAACAGCACTGCCTCCACCAAGTCGAACACCGAGCGTCGGGCGAAGGAGGCTCGTCTGCAGCAGATCCAGAATGCCCACAGGACCAAGATCTGCCCCAAGCCCCTGGAAGCCGCCAGGCCGTCCCAGTCCACTGCTGCAAAGAAGGAGGGCAAGGTCGCCGTGGCCAAGGGCACCTACACTCGTCCCAAGCACCCTAAGGTGTTCTGTGACATGTGCAACGAACACCCCGACGGCTTCCGCGGCGACCACGAGCTGCGGAGACACATCAACGCAAAGCACGAGGGCGTCGTCAAGAAATTTGTATGCCGCGACCCTTCCACGGTCGGCATCCAGTCGGGCGTCCAGGCCATCAACCCGCTATCCAAGTGCAAGCAGTGCGTCGCTCGCAAGCAATACGGCGCCTACTATAACGCTGCGGCTCATCTCCGCCGCACCCACTTCAAGCCCAAGACCCCCCGTGGCAAGAACAAGAGGGGCGACGACGAGGAGAAGCGCGGCGGCAAGGGCGGCGGTGACTGGCCCCCCATGAACGAGCTCAAGCAGTGGATGGAGGAGGTGTTTGTCACCGCCGACGACGAGGGTGCCGAGGTCGAGGCCCAGGAGGAAGACGAGGAGGAGGCCGCGCAGTTCGATCCCTCCATGTCCATGGACCTGTCCCTCGGACACATGGGCGAGAACATGACGTACGACATGGGTTTCACGACATCTTACCACATGCCCGAACTGGCGGCTATCGATACGTCGCAGGCCTCCTTCCTGGCCGTCTCCAACATGCCGCTGTCGTCCGCGTCGGAAGCCTTTGCGTTCTCGCCTTTCACTCAACACTCGCCAATGAACGGTCTGTCGCACGAGCCGGCCTTTTCCATCTCATCCTCGAACACCGTCACACCAACAACCTTCCAAGACCCCGCGCTCGCGGAAGGGTTCGATGGTTACGCCGCCTACTGATTCAGCTGCCTTGAACCTTGGTTCGATTCTCTTCATTATGGACTATTTTCTCTTTTCGTGTCACATTCTATCCCGATTGTGGCTTGGATCGGTGTTGGGCAGCACTCGGGCACTCATTGGGCCGACTGTGCCCTCTGCGTGATGCGAGCCTGCCCAACGGCCGCCCGCCACCATGCGACCTGCAAGGTCGAGCAAAAAGAAAAAGAAAAGCACGAAGAAAAAAAAAAGACTAGTTTCTTTCCGCTGGCAATGATGCCATGACATCATGCTCAGTAACAGATGGTCGCCAGATGCTTGCTTGGTGGGAACACCCAGGCACTGACTCTGCCCGACCAGTATCCTTTTTTGTATTCCGTTTCTCGGTTCATACTTTCCTTTTGGGTATGTCTCTCTATACCTTCTATCTGTGTCGTTCGACAGTCAGTCGGTGGAGATACGTTTTGCATGGCTCAGTGAATTGCGGTGACAGCACTTCACACTTCCCCGACGAGCCAAACGCTTCGGTGGTGTAACCGAGGTTTGAAAAAGCTATACATACACACACGGCCACGTTTTGGACGCAAAGTCCTCGGAGATCAAAAGGGCGCTGCGAGTGACGGATTGGGCATGTCATTCCTGACTTGAACGGTACCGGCGTTGTCCCCTCCGCAAGGAGGGTTTGTTTACAAGAGTCATGTGTTGTTTATCTGCAAGGTGTTGGGGATACGGGATCTCTTTTACGGTTTGCTTTCGGGTCTGAAAGACGGGGGCTCGGAATGCCCTGCGGCGTCGGCATGTATATACACGGGACCGTGAGGTCGGTTGGGTAAACGCACAGCACAAGCTTGCGTGCGTCGGATGATGAAGGGACTTTGGCAATGTCCTGGAGGGTGTATAGCACAACAAGAATCGGGTGTTCGGCACCTATGAGCTCGTCAACGGTTCCGACATGTGTGATGAGACTGTGCGATGTGCCCGTGCATGCAGGCCTACTCTGGTGAAGGATCAGGCGGGGTCCACCTACTGAAAGACTGTTTAATACCACTTCAAAGGCCACGCCACAGCTGCCGAGCCGACAACTCAACGTTTGGCCTACACCATATTGAAGCGGGCACACACTTGAGGGGTGCCTCCCCTCGATACAACTACTGCTGTATCACTTCCGGTTCTACTAACGAGTGTTCTTCCGAAAGACATTTTCCCCCCATCCCCCATAGAGCCGAGATTGATAACAGAAGAAATCGGGGTTTCAAGATTCTCCGAAGCCGCGGTCTGTCCTCAAGGACCAGCACCAATCTGATCTTCAATATACTGACGCTATTCGGCCGTCGAAAGGCAGACTCGGGAAGTGGGAGTGATTCGACATTTTGTATTCGGTGGCTGTTTTCCAGCAGAAAGACGGGCTCGTGTAAACTGCAAGAACTACCCTACTGGCCCAATATAAGTAACCGGAGAGGATATCATAAAAGGCTAAAGTGCACAGAAATCTGGAGAGGATGGGGATGTTTTGACAATGTTTTCACACCCAGATATTATCCCCAAGGGACATGTAATTACGTATTTGGTTGGGGGCTTATCAGAAAAGTAGATGGCGCCCTACAATCATCGACCCATTGCACTATCAACGCACTTTGGTCCCTCCTACGATGAGTTCTTGCTCCGGGGTTACTCTCAGCGAGATGGATATGTGAGTTGCGGCAAGGAAGCGGTAATCCTTTCCTTGCTTTCATCTCACGTTGTTCGCTTGAAAAGAACGAGCAAATGGTTGACCGCAGAGCGTGTATTCTCGTTCCAGCGCACGTTGGCCCTGGCATCGAAGTCCATTCTCAGCTGGTGTGAGCTACGTTGATGGTGTCTCATAGATTATAGTACTCACCGCGGTTGTTGAACGAAGGCGACTTGGCTGTCGAATTCCGGCCGTTTTTGAGGCTTGGTCGTTATCAGTGCCCGCTGTGTCTGGACCCAAAAATCGCCGTTCCTCAGGTGGTTGTCGCGCGCCGAGATAAGGGGCGCACGTATTCGTACTTTTTACTAATAGGCAGTCTCACAATCAACTACCGGAACGCCCGTGCCCACCCTCGGAACTATTCCATTACATCAACATCCACATCGCTCCCCAATTCCGACCACCATTATTTGTTCCGCGGAGCTGCATCCTACCAGGGGCCGCGATTCTGCCCGAGAGCGCAATATGGCCCCAGACCCTGATGTGACGGAGGCCGTGACGCCGCAGTCGACGGCGGCGGGCTCCGCATCGGCCCAGAAGCGCGCCGGCGCTCCTGCGTCTGCATCCGGCGAGGGCCAGCGGTCCAAACGAGCCAAGTACACCCCTGTAGCTTGGTATGGCACCTGGTCATTGGTGTTTGAACTGTCAGCATCAAAAACTAACTCAGTCGATGATAGCAACGAATGCAAGAAGCGGAAACTCAAGTGCATCAGGGAAGACCACCGGGCGGCTTGCCGGCGATGTCTTTCCAATGGAGCCGAATGCGTCTTCATTCCCGGTCCGCAACAGACGCCCCTCAGAGAACGCGAGTTTACCTATGAGAGGGATGAATCCATCAATCCGTACGATGCTTCAGTGGCTCCACGGAGACTTTCCCGATGTTAACCGTACCGACAGGTCTCAATACAAGAGCCTGAGCGACGAAGTAGCCATCCTTCGGGAGCAAGTCGCCACGTTGACGTCGTCACTCCGGGAACTCACCAACAAGATCACGCACATCAACACGAGGTCACCAGCAGCCCTTGGTGGCCCACAGCACCCAAGTCCTCTGTACGCGAGCGAGTCAACCCGACGGCCCAGCGAGCCGAGAGAGCCTCAGTTTGTCGGGCCCACGAGATCCGCTTACAGCCTTCGGATAGCGGAGTCGTCTCTCTCACGAGTGCACATCCACACGCGCGATGCCTCGCCCACGAGCAGGTCCGCGTCCCCCGTGGCCTCGGCGAGAGCGCCGTCCGACGTTGCCGACCACCGCGCGTCATCAGCGCAGAGGGATCTAGACCCTCTTCTGACATTGGAGTTTGACGAGGTGCTTCGGCTGGTTGATGTCTACCAGGAGGAAGTCGAGTCTGTCTACCCTTTTACGAACATGAAAGACATCTCGACCAATCTCGACTTTATTCTCGACTACGCCAGAAGGCCGCAAAACCCGTCTGCCAACTCACGAGTCCCCGAGGACGGACCCAAGATTGAACTCAAAGATGTTCAAATCGTCAAGGTTGCAATCGCCACGTCTATAGTCATGGAGGCTCAAGGGCAGAATGCAATTAGCACGAAGCTTGTTGATGCAGTGGAGCCCGTTGTCTGCCGCGTTTCTGGGGAGGCTTTCATAGACTTGAAAGAGCTGCAAATCATGACCATGTTGGTATGTTCAAAAACCAAGCTCTTTAGAGTGCGACTTGGCTTGCTCCGGCGTTTGTGGCTGACCATGCGCAGAGTATCTACTGGTTCCATTGCGGCGAGGAACTGTTAGCCTGGAGATCCATTGGCATTTCGGGGCGGGAAGTACTGGAAATCGGGCTGCATCGGCGAGCCATTCTCATGGAAAACTTCAAAGACCCGAAGCAGAGAGACCAGGCTTTACGATGCTTCTGGTGTGTCTATGTTCTAGATCGCCGCTGGAGCTTTGGTACGAGCTTGTCATTTGGACTTATCGACAGAGATATCGACCCCGAGCTGCCTGAGCCGGTAAGTCTCCGCCGTTCTCCGCATTGACTTCACTCTAGACACGAATACTAACAGGTCTGGTATAGGGCGATGAGTATCCCTATCTTAGGTGCATGGTTGCTTACGGGAGGCTCTGTTCCAAAGTCTGGGAAGCACTTCCGCCATTCGAATCGCCGTCACAGTTCATTCCCAGGGATACCGTAGCATTCCTGGATTTCATGACGCTGAATTGGCTCAACGCAATACCAGAAGATTTGCAACTTCGCCATCCTAGACTGGGTCTTGCACCCAGAGTCCAGCCGCGTAGCATGCATCGCTTACGAACCCTCCTTTACTTGCGTAGTAACCAGATGCGGATGCTCATTCACCGACATCACGTCCTCAGCACCGCCAGCATTAAGGCAGATATGCAGAGCGCGAAGCTTGTCACCGACATTGCGCTAGATACGATCCAGGTGCTTGTCCACCTGAACGACACGAGCGACATCTACGCGCGGCAGCAGAATGCGTTCAACTACTTCCTCATGAGCGCATTGGCCGTGATTCTCTTGGCCGTGTGCCATGCACCAGGCGTCTTCACAGACCCTTGCAAAGAAACTTTTCTGAAAGCTGTTCAGCTGGTCAAGGGGTTTTCACGCCACGGCCATGCAAGTCGGAGGTTATGGAAAACCATCAGGGGCCTTCTCCCCAGCATCAAGTCATTGGGCTTGCGGAGCGATCCAGACAAGGGAGAGGCCCCTCAAGCAACGGAAAACGGCGAGGAGGGCCTGGCCGAAACACAGGCGAACGAGATAGGCCAGAACGCCAGTGAAAACGAGCGGAATGGGAAGCGAGTAGAAACCCAATGGGACGTCTACGACACAAGTCCCCAGACGGATGGGTCGATACCGGACATGTTCAACATGGGAAACGACTTGTTGAATCTTTTCGACGCGTTCGGACACGCGAACGCAGGTCACCCGGCGCCATCAGATTTTCCTCTAGGGTTCTTCGGGGGTAGCGAGCAAGGAGTTTCACTTGGGGATCCAGAGGAGATTTCAAGGCGGTTCCAGGGCCTGATTTGAATGATGAGCCCAATCATGACCCGCTATGCTGAGATAAAGAGCGTGATTATCTTAAGATACATAAAAACAAAAAGCAGTCAGACACCAACGTCCATTGGAATGGAGATGCCCGTCACAACGTTGCCGTCAACCGACGGCACCTTAAACTTCTTCTTGCCAAAAGACAGGTAGTAGACAACACCAAAGAACAGCCACCCAGCCATCACCACAACAGAATAATTCATAGTCTGCGGCGTGACAGGCATCGCCGAGGGGAAGGTACTGAAGATGATGACTACAACCATCCAGACCAAACTGACGACGTTCAAGATCGGACCCAGGATGGGACCCAACTTGAAGGGGCCATAATCGGACGCATTCAAGTTCTTCCTGCCATACGCCATCATGTAGGCGATAGGGATGATGTAGCTGGAGTACATGCCGATGATGGCCATTGACAGAATAGCGTTGAAGGCCGTCGTGTTGCCGAGGTAGATGAACCCCAGCAACATCTGCAGGACGGTCACCAGGATGACGGAGTGGATTGGGATCTGTTGGCGCTTGTTGACCTTGCTGAGGTAGTGGTCGTAAGGCGTCGCTTTGTCGCGGGCAAATGCCCACAGTGTTCGCGAAGTGGACGTGATGCCGGCCACAGTGGCTGCAACTGCGGTGAGGATGATCAAGATGGACAGTATCGTCGCCCCAGCGCGGGACTTGGTCACGTCCATGAAGATTTGCATGAACGGGAATCCGGTCGGGGTTGAGAGGAGTGTTTCGAGGGGACCCGTGCAGAAAAGCAGCACGGTGCCGTAAATGAGCCCCATGAGGCCGTTGACGACAACGCTGCCGACCATGGCGAGGGGTACGTCCCGGCTTGCGTTCGGCATCTCCTCCGCCAAGTGACATGCAGCATCATAGCTATGATAGTTGTTAGGAGGGACCATTTGCTGGAGGGTTGGCGTTCTTACCCGAGGAAGGGATACACTGCACTGATGAGTCCAACCAGCCACGAAACGCCGTCGCTGTCCCACCCACTCGAGTTGACAAACTCTGTAAATACGAACGAGGCGGTGTTTTTAGGTGCCATGACACCTAGCACGATGAGGATGGCCACGAAGCCGACTACGTGGAGAACACCTGGTGATATCGGTCAATGAACCCGGATACGGAAGAGATCGACACGGAATGACTTACCGGACATCAAGTTCGCGGTCGGTAGAAGCCTGTGGCCCCAGATGTTCATAGCCATGCCGTATACCAGAATCGCCCAGTAGAAAAGCATGCCTTGCCAGCGTGCAGAGATGTAAGAGTCATCGTTGATGATGATGAGGGCCTGGGTCTGGAGGCCGGCTGCAAACGCGGCAGAGGAGGTCAAGACAACCTGACCGCCAACAGAAATCCAGCCGGTTGCGAATGCGGCCGCGGATCGCGTCGACGGTGGGCACAAAGCCGCAACCCAGTGATATTGACCTGGAAAGAGTCAACTGTCTGCCTGCGTCTGCCACCAGAGTTTTCGAAAAGCTCGCTTGCGTTGGGAAAAGAGTCTGAGACAGCTTACCTCCGGCGGTCGGGTATATGGAAGCAATCTCCGCGAGTGACGAAGCAATGCAAACCGTGCAAATGGTGGAAATGATGCTATAGCCTGGGGTTAGTCCACCGGCGGTTCAAGCCTCAAAGCGGTTTTGTCGACTTACAGGTTATAAAATAGACAAGGTGCGCCGCCGCTGAGCAGAGCCGGTGCAATAACAGTTGACAGGGCCTCCCAAGTTGCCATGAGACAGAGACACAAGGCGCCCAAGGCAGGCAACGAGAATTGTCTCTTCAACTCCTGCGCGTGCCCGAGTTGAGCTAGTCGGTAGTCGTCGCCATTAGCAACGTCCGTGTGAGAGCCGATTTTGGCCAGATCTGCGGTCTCTTTCTTCGTGTCGTTTTCCATTATCAATGAGGTTGACTTGCAGTCGTACGATGTTATTGAGTTGAACCCTGTGTATTGGGCGTCTCTCACGTTATGTACGCCATGGATACTACATACAACATCAATATGCACTTGGCCTTATCACCCGAGTTGCCAGAGGTGCCTAAGCCTGGCTGCCGTGAGTTCCCCGGAATGGAGACGATATCCCCCACGACGGTACCACAGCTAGGAGTCTGGCATCTTATCTCTAGTGACGGATCCAATCAACACCGGCGTCATAATCAGTGGCCAATTGAGAGAGTCTCTTGCAAGCTTCCAGGCTTGATTTCTTTAATAAACTAGCCTCCATAGTCTCTATCTAGGCCAGGGTAAAGATAAGAACGATGGGGACTTGGACCCTGACTCGGGATGTTCCGGCATTCCGAGCTGTTCCGCAGCCAGTGCTCGGAACAATTTCCGACCACGCAGCCAACCACGCGTTCTTGACCCGTTCAATGAGGCAAAGCTCGCGGAACAACTGTCCTATTGTCTCAGACAGGAGCCAATCGACTGGACGCCTCAGAACCGTCGTCCTCCATCTTTCTGAACCATAAATAAACAATCTTGCTCAGTCTCGAAAACCGCCCCAACAACTATCGCCTGTCCCAACCCATAAACCCCCGGCTCATTCAAAATGGCGTCAATTCCGCACCCCTTGTCTGCGCTGTCTCTGGCAGAAACCGACCAAGCCCGCGACATCGTCCTCGCTGCCCACGACGGATCCGTCCTTGACTTCAGGCAGATTTACGTCTTGGAACCGCCAAAAGCCGAGGTGCTGAAGTTCCTGGACCTTGAGCACTCTGGAAGACTCACAGCTTCATCACCGAGACCAGCAAGATGCGCGCAGGTCTTCTACGATGTCATTGGCGGTGCCAGCAAAGCACAGTACACCGAGTCTATTGTGGACCTTGACCTGGGTAAGATCGTCGAGCAGAAGGTCATTGGATCCGAGCACCAGGCAAGCCTAACAATGTACGCCTAACCCTGGCTACCCCGCATTCTGCGAACCGTGAAGGTGTTGACATGCATATGCGCCCAGCTTTGAATTCGAGACCCTTGCTCAAGCCGTCGAGCGTTCCGCGCTCTTCAAGGAGAAGATCGCGGAGCTTAAGCTGCCAGAGGGCTTCGAGGTGGTTGTCGAGCCCTGGCCCTACGGCGCGCCCGACCCGGCGGACGGGGATAGCCGCTTCTTCCAGGCCCTCATTTTCGCGCGGGATACGAGGAGCAACAACCCGGACTCCAACTTCTACGCCTACCCCCTGCCCCTGATCCCTGTCATGGATGCGCATACGAAGGAGATTGTGCGTATCGATGAGCTTGCTACCGGCGGCAAGGGCGATGCTTACAAGGGCAAGACGCACAAGGCCACCGTTGTCGACCACTGCAAAGACAGCGAGTACGTGCCTGAGCTGCTGCCGAATGGTACGCGCAAGGATCTCAAGCCCCTGACTGTGGTCCAGCCCGAAGGACCCAGTTTCTCGGTCTCGGATGGCAACCTTATCCAGTGGCAGAAGTGGCGCATGCGTGTTACTTTCAACCCTCGTGAGGGCGCCGTTGTTCACGATGTTCGATACGACGGGCGGCCGGTAGTATACCGTCTAAGTATGAGTGATATGGTGAGTCGCCACTCTCCTCGCCCAGATTGAGTCGTCGGGGAGCAAACGTTGACAAAATCGTCCCAGACTGTGCCTTACGCAGATCCCCGGCCGCCCTTTCACCGTAAGCAAGCATTCGACTTTGGCGACGGTGGTCTTGGTAACGCCGTCAACAACCTGACTCTGGGCTGCGACTGTCTCGGTGTGATCAAGGTATGTCCCACATCATGGTTCTATCACTCATGCCATGCTCGGTGCTAACGTTGGAACTAGTACTTTGATGGTGTCCTTACCGATGCCAAGGGCAATGCCGTTGAGAGCAAGAACGTCATCTGCCTCCACGAGCAGGACAATGGCATCAACTGGAAGCACACAAACTGGCGTACTGGCCGCGCCGTCGTGACTCGTCGTCGCGAGCTTGTTATCCAGTTCATCATCACACTGGCCAACTACGAGTACATCTTCAACTTCAAATTCGACCAGGCTGCCGGCATCGTCGTCGAGGCCCGCGCCACGGGTATCGTATCGGTTGTCAACATCGACCCCGGCAAGACCGCTCCCTGGGGCAATGTTGTTAGCCCAGGCGCTCTGGCACAGAACCACCAGCATGTGTTCTGCGTGCGCATCGACCCCTCCATTGACGGAAACGAGAACACGGTCGTGCAGGAGGAGAGTTTGCCTCTGAAGATTGACCAGCGGACAAACCCCAACGGTAACCTCTACGAGGTCAGACAGACGCCAGTCACAACATCAGGCGGCTTCGATGCAGCGCCGATGAACAACCGTGTCTTCAAGGTCCAGAATTTGAAGAAGCCAAACCCCATCAGCGGAAAGCCCGTCGGATACAAGATCACACCTCCTGCGACGCAGCTCCTGCTCGCCGACCCGAACAGTATACAGTCCAAGCGTGCGCTGTTTGCTCGCCACCACCTCTGGGTTACAAAGTACAAAGACCACGAGCTGTATGCCGGCGGCAGATACACCCTGCAGAGCAAAGTCGAGGTCGGAGGCGTCAAGGACGCTGCCGACAGGAACGACGATGTCCTGAACCAAGATGTTGTGGTATGGAGCGTTTTCGGGCTGACACACAATCCTCGTATCGAGGATTGGCCGGTGATGTAAGCGACGACACGTCTGGCCATATTTGTGACATCTCACTAACGATTCGCAGGCCTGTCGAGATGCTGCAGTTGCACATTACGCCTTCTGATTTCTTCACCGGCAACCCGGCGCTTGATGTGCCCTCGAACAAGGACATTGGGTCCCAGTTGACCTCAGGTAGCCACAGCTGCTGTGCCAAGGACGAGGTTCCCATCCGAAGTAACCTGTAGAAGTCTTTTTTGTGAGAAAGAGATGGTATGCAATGGTGCTGGACTGTGTATGATTAACGATGTTTTTAAAATGAGATCTAATACCGCCGCTTTTCAGCCCGATATTGATATACAAGCCACGTAAAGTGAATATCAACCCCCGTGCTTAGGTGATTAAAATAGAGAGAAGGGGATGGCGGTTGACGGCTGCTAATCAAGCGGTTTGCTAGAAAGGGGACGTTGGACTACGAGAAAGGTGCATTTCAACTTCCTTTGATGTTCGCTCCAGGTAAAAGCAAAAAGTAACTCATTGAACTCTTAGCTACCACCTTTAAGATTTTGGCTACGCCACGAAGAAATAGAATAAAAAAGTTTCTAGGCAATCAGTGTGAAAGCAAGCGGGTCAATCTCAGGTTTCATTCAAACCAACAATGGCCTATTAGTACAGGGCGAAAACCTTTTGTACGACCGCGAACTCAGTGAGTCGAACCAAGTGAATTGACGGAAAGAGATTTTATCCAGGTTCGTTGCAGATGGGGAAGTGACGGTACCTTATCCTTTGTGCCTTGGCTCACCTTGGTGCACACAATATGCCGAATCGTCAACCAGGCTTTACAAGAGCATTGGAGCAACAGCTTAGAATTATCTGACATTAGGAATTTGGATGGTGGAAGAAATGAAGCCGAGCGAAGCGTAACCTTTCCCAGCTCGGCCTAGCTCGGTCGCAACTAGGGAAAAGTTCACATCAGTCTGAGTTCCTGGCCGTCATTATTTAAAAATCAAGCCTGATCTCAGACTCGAGGACACTATTTGGCAGACTTTGGTTTACACAACTCAACTGCCTCTGTATAGACGCTGTGGCATGAAGTTGAAGGCCTACTGGGCCTAACACAAATTAGAGCATCGGATATAATATTAACTTGAAAAGTGGCCATATCTCCTCAGTGCTGGGCGTAGCACGCCACCCCCCTCCCTAAAAAGAAATTCCCAACGATGAGCTTGTGGGGGACCAAATAGACTCTTGGGTAAATCAGGCTCTCAGTTTGTGACGACCGCATCAGCACTTTTTCAAGAAATATGGTACCACCCGGGTCATACCTTCTTTGAACCAAGTCATCAACCGGATCTCATCCCAATATGTTGCGCCACAACGTCGGTGGGAATCGTGTAGCACTGAATGTATTATAATTGCAGAAACTACTATTAATTAGTTGCGACCGCCCGCTAACCAAGAGCCGATGAGGCCTTCATGGCGTTGACCATTTAATTGCGAGAACCGCAAACAGACAATCGACCTTTCTGGAGTGGTTTATGCGACCAACCTCCAAGCATTTTTAGCCCTTTGAAATGTAGCCTTTCTTTGAGCCTTGCTGCATGCGGCACCAAGATACTTGTGGCGCCACAGCCAGGTTCCCCAGGGACTCCGCTCGATCATCTAGACCGCCCGAATAATGCTCACCACCGGCATGTTGACTAAGTGACTTTTACTTCTGAGGGCTTCCTACACCCCTTCTCCCCCGCCGATATCCCGGGTCTCTTTTCATCGGCCTTTCCCACGAAAATAAATACTACTCATCGCTTCGAAACCCAACTGCACCCCATTACCCAACGGACTGAATCACTAGGCAACGGGAACAGAGGAATAAGGATCGGTATTGAAACCCCCAACCATGCGAGCGATTCTGTGTCTACTGCTGCTTCTGCCTCTTTGCATCAGCACCCTGGCGCAAGCAATCGACGAAGCCCCTTATTGCGCCGTAAGCATAATCTCTTCATGTGTATTGTGAGGCTTGTATTGACTATCAAAGTTGGTTTGCATGGTCGAAGCTGTCCCTCAGACATCATGCGCCCCGACGAACCAAGGATGCCTTTGTCAAGACGCATCATACCATAAACTGATGGAGGCATGTGTCAGTGCGAACTGTACGGTTAAAGAAGCTTTGGGTTAGTATCTGCCATTGTTTGACTCGCCTTCAATGACAGTGTCCTAACAGAACAACTAGTGACACTGAACATTACATCGAAAATGTGCCGTTATCCTGAAGTAAATGATTACGCGAAAACTGAGAATACTCGGCTCGCCTTGATCATCGTACTACCTACACTGTCTATTATTCTCCGCATGATAGTCAAAGTCGCAAGATGGTCGGCGTGGGGGGCTGATGATTCAACTATTTTGCCAGCGTATGTGAGTGATGATCCTCCTTGACGTTGCTGGTAATTATGGATTTGTGAACTAATCCCCAGTCCAAGATTCTTCTTCTTGCCTTTATTCCAATAAACAGTTTTAGTAAGTATTGCCCTGAAGCATAATGGAAGATCGTGATCGTACAAAGATCGGGCTAACAGGTTATTTTAAATCATATTAGGTGCGAAAAACGGGGCTGGAAGAGATATATGGACTCTTTCCTTTGATCAGATTGACAGGTTCTTCTTGGTAACGATTATCCTTCACATGTCCACTTCACCGGTTTCAACAAGGACTTTAAACTGACGTACGATAGGCCTCCTACGTCAACCAACTACTTTATTGTGTCTCTCTGGCTTTGATCAAGGCGTCAATCTTGTTCATGTTTCTACGAATCTTTCCTGGCGATAAAGTTCGGATGTTGCTGTGGAGTACGCAGGTCTTCAATCTATTGGCATGCCTCGCGATTCTCTTCGTTGCACTTTTCCAATGTCAGCCTCTTAGTCTTGCCTGGGAGTTCTGGTCTCGCGACCGCCCAGGACACTGCGTCAGCGTGGCCAGTGTAGGGCTTATCCATGGTAGTCTCAACATCGCACTGGACGTTTGGATGCTTGTCTTGCCCGCTATGCAAATATGGGGCTTGAACATGAGACTTCTCGAGAAGCTTGGCTACATGTCAATGTTCTGCTTGGGGTTCTTGTAAGTCTCTCCACTATTTCCCTTTTCGTCGCACTGAGTCTGACGTTCTTTCAAAGCCTTACTTTTGTGAGTGCTTTTCGCATTCATGTTGTGTTACTTTATGCCTTGAAAACGACCAATCCCACTGGTAAGCCTACTCTACAACATCTATGATCATCAAGTACTGATCGTCCAGTCGTATCTCTTCCAACCGCTTTGTGGTCGGATGTAGAACTTTACGTAGGTGTCTTCACCGCTTGTATTCCGAGCATGCGTCAGTTTTTTGAGAGGATCACGGCGGGAAAGTCTGGCGACACGAAAAGGATTCAAACCCAGTCGGAGCCGCGATCACCGGACAGAAAGTGCTCTATTAACACTAATACTGGCACCCAAACAAACTTGTAACTGAGAAGTCTTGAATCAATCAAATAAACAACTCAGGATGTTAATCAACGCTAAGATTGGTTTAAGAGCTGAAAGACTATTTTCACGCAGAATCGCTCTTTTGCCTCACCACTTACTGGCGCTGCTTTGTGAACTCGCTCTACAAAATGAGTTACCACATCAAACAACCGACTTTTTCCTCCATTGTAAATGCATCGTATACTGACTTTCGAATTCCCTAGACAATTGTTTCAACAAAGAAACATGAAGGCCTATGGCAATATAGGCCTTAGTTCAAGCAGTGATTACGCCAACCCAGTTTGGGTAGATATGCTCGCCATTTCGTGAGACAATCAAAGCTTGTAGCCTGGATGTTTAGACAATGGGGCATAATTTTGTGAAGTGTCAGCAGTGCTTACTCGTTCGATAATTGACGCCGGAGCGATCTTGAACGGCCGAGGCGAACGCAGAATGACATAAAGCCACGCGCGCACACCGCCCAGACAGCTGCATTGGGGTGTTGAGCGCGGGCTGCTGCTCTTATGCATGTTATTTCATGAATCCTTATTGTTAGACCAATTTCTAACAAGCCTAACCCCCTTAACCGCACGACACACACATGCCACGGAGAGCACAGTCCTGTAGAAGAAACCATTTACTATGAAGTTTCATCCTTGTGAGAGATCGGACGAAAGCTGAAAAATACTTTGCCAGCATCACTTCGTCGGTTCGTCGGTTCGGCGTTGAAGTTCAATTTTGATCAGGTGGAAGATATCGTTAGCTGATGTTCGCCCAGAAACACACGTACAGATAGAAAACAATATAGTGATACCGAACCACCGGAACCAAAGGCGCCGTTTATGCTCTCGATTCTCTCTTGAGACACCCTACCCCCCATTTTCCAAGCAAGTATGAAAAAGTCTTCGCTCGCCAAGTGGCATAAAGAGAGAAACAAATCTTGGTCAATTGTTAGCACTGTCAACATGAAACCTTCGTGACTTCGAAATCCACGAGGAGGATCCCGATAACAAATGGGCTTTTGGCTACCTAGAGTCTGTCAATCACTAGTATCTATGGCCCAACCTCTTCAAACTCCGGCGAATCTTCTTGTTAATTGGGAGATGGTAGCCCAAAACAATTGAGACTTGGTCCAACAATGCATTGCAACTTCAAGCCTCGTCCTCCGGCGGTGACCTAGTGTGGTGCGGTATTTTCCTTCACATCCAAGCCATTTCTTACTCAAGATTCAAAATTAACTGAATTGTGCAATGATCTACAAGTAGACACGCCAGTCTTTGAAATCTTGCGCTTCCCTAGCCAGTGAGAAAAAGAATACCGTATTCCACGACATGGTCTCAAAACTTGTTTCGGGTACCCTGAGACCACGTGTGTCGTCTGAACTTGCTGCCGAACAGGCTCAGCCAACTGTTTGATCACAGTACATCTTTCCACGGCCTGGCAAACCGTCCACTTGACAATGACCGCTAGGTATTATAGTGGCTTTTTTTGTCGGAAAGAAACCTCGAGCCAATCAAGGTACTTCAGCGAGCTCGAGAAACTATTGGTTTTACGGTAAAGGCTAAGCAAAAGCTTAATGGCTCAGAACGATTCACTCACCAGATATGGACCCATGCCTCTGGCGTCAAGGTTTCAATATCCTCGACAGCCAATGACTGGCAGGCCGTCGGTACAACCTTCCAATATGGGGACACAAAGTTTGCACAGTGTCGCAGTGAGGTCCAACGTCAACGGTCGATGACTGGTACGTCTAATGAGTGCGTACATCGCACACCTTTCCGTAATGCCGGTGCATCGACCGAGTCAGCCGCGCGACTCTGGCTGGGTCTGCGATCCAGTTGGTTTCACAGCCGACACCGATCGGTAAATTCCCAGGAATTATAAGCTTTCTCGTAAGGTGGCGGCCGAACTTTAATGTGGAAGCGATCCTACTTCAAGACGCACAGCGTCCAATTCTCGTCTTAAGTACTAATCCACGGAATCCCCCAGCCACTCAGTAGGGCTGCATCATCGCATTTTCCATCCCGTCTTACGCCCACCGCTCGCTTGTGTGTCTCTCACGATGCATTACAGAAGGAACGAACCACCGGAGCCGTCGAACTACCTATCCTTGCTCCTCTGCTCTTCTGCTGAGAGATGGCTGGTGAGACAGGAACCATCTCGGTCTCTCAAGTGCAGGCGATGGTGATGATCGCCTTTGCTGCGACTGCATACTACAATACCATCGAAACGTTCTTCTCCATTTTCACCACGTTCAAACGCCGACAAGGAAGATACTTCTGGAGCATGATTGTTTCTAATACGGGCATCAACGTCAATGTTATCGCATTCGTCCTCCGGTACTTCGGCTACTACCATGAAGCTATCTTCACTTCCAGTATCATCATCCCTTTAGCATGGTATTCCATGGTCACGGGCCAGGCTATCGTCCTGTGGTCACGGCTCCACCTCGTGGTTCACAGCCAGCGAAAAATTCGTCTGATCCTGTCAATGATCATATTCAACGCGGTTACGATGCATATCCCGGAGACGGTAATCTTCTTCCTCGCCAACACGAATCCGAAACAGTGGACTATGCCTTTCAAGATATATGAGAAAGTCGAGCTGATTGTCTTTACCATTCAAGAAACAATCATCGCCGCTTTTTTCCTCTACGAAGGTTACAAAAGCCTCAAGCCTCTCAGTGCGATAAAGCCGAAGGCGGTCACAAACATGGTCCGTCATTTAACGGCTCTCTTCGCTGTGGTTTTTATCCTTGATACGGGCCTCATAATACTCGAGTATAACGACAAGTTCGAAATTCAGACCATGTGTAAGCCGTTTGTGTACAGCGTCAAGCTCAAAGTGGAGTTCGTAGTTCTGAACAAGCTGCTGGCGTTTACTCGGATGAGCACCTGCAACTGCCGAGGTCCCGAGACCATACCTTCGGTTACGTTGGCCGACAGCAACAATCGCACGGCTGTAGGAGGTAATAGAAACAACGGTGCGATGCTGGCGCTTCCGAACGTCGAGCAGACCGGCGGGTCTCTATCGCCAATCTGGCAGACAATCCAGCAAGATCACATATTCGATGGAAGGACTTCTCCGATGAGCACGCGAAGTAGACGCCGAGTGAAGGATAACGAGGTTGAGATAATGACAACAGAGGCGACCTCGCCAATCTCGAAACGTGCGAAAACCATCGAAGACAATGGATGAGCCCCCGTACGAAGCAGCCAGAACTTAGCCAATCTCGAAACACCGGCATAGCACAGAGAGTGCGCAGCTCCTCGTCAACCTCTGCTTCGGTCTCGTTGCTGTTCACGTTATATCACCCGAATACGAATATGGCTTCACAGCTGGAACTCGAACGGGCGAACTATTAGAGGTACCAAGGGGTAGCGGTGGTAACCAAAGCCTTACCGGCGATACAAGGAAACACCAGATTGAGCCGCTTGACATATATTGGGGGAAGAAAAGGTCCATATATGGCTAAAGCCATATATGAAGAACTTGTAGAGCTGCCAAAACGAGGGTTTGGCACGTCGAGGTGGGGCTGACTGGTCCAGTCGTTATCTTGTATACCAAAAGCAGCATCACAACAATATCCTGTTGGCTGCAAGATTATTTTGGCAATAGCCAAAGAACCGAGAAGAAGGCAGAAAAACCAAACATTTTAGTTGACTCCTTGGAGGGGACATTAATCCCAGGTGACTTTCTGTGAAGCTCTGGCGCTGTGGATGGCCAGCATTTTGTCAATTGTCGACGTGTATGAAGATGAGATGACGTTCCCAAACCGATTGGCCGAGGAGCCGGAAGCAAGTATCTCCTAGTCAGAAAGAGGGCCATCAAACACTGCCTAGCTGGACTCAAACGGGATACTTGTTCCGGAAGCAGAAACACCCCAAACAGACCTTAAGGTTTGTCCGTCATGCGAACTATAATTGAGTGAATGGTGATTACGAGGCGGGTTAAGTTGATGATTCAAAAGCGTTGCTTTTTCATGCTCCTGATGGCAAGTTGGGAACGGCGATTGCAATTGTGTAGTCAGGATATCAACTGGCAGGCTTCAGTATCAGGTTTAGAAAGTGGCTACCTTGGCTCTTTAGCATAACAGTCGCCGTCAAAACAATATCCTTAATCTATCTGGGGAGTTGTATACAGAAAACTCGAGCCAGTTTGATTATTGAGTTCGAAATTGCATCTATGATGACGCAAGGCGTGCTGATGGAGACATGGGTAGCATGCACTGAGCAGCTGCGTTGCAGGTCGGCAGAAGAGCAACAGAAGCCCAGAAATATCAGTCACAGCCCACACTGTCCCGAATTAACTTTCACCAATTCAACAAATATACATAGGGAACTTGTAAAACGTGGCTAGTTGCCGTAGGTGAATTCAGTATCGATCTACAGTTCGCGGAACCCATTGCTTCTGAACGCCTTGTGAAAAGATCAAAAACCTCGGCACTGGAACTTCATCGGAATCAGGCCCACTGTTTCCAATGTATCCAACGGAGAAATCCCTTAAAAGTAATGATTGGCTGAACCACACCGACCACATGTCATTGTTGTTCTGCGGTTCCTTTTTGTTTCTGTTTCTTCTTTTGCAATAGACTACGACGGAACGTACGGACATACTCCTCCACATCACTGATAAAGATGTCTTACATACTCGAACCAAAACCAGCACTAAAAAGGAAGATTGAAAAGAAGAATACGGAATCCTCAAATTGTTTCGCTAGCACTCAGACATGAACGGTGCGTCTGTCCACAGTGAAGAAAACCCATGCAACATTGGGGGTGCGATTATTAAACACATGATATCACTTGCTACTGCCAAAAGTCTCACCGCCATTCTCGAGATAATCTCTCTCTTCCTGCGTTGAAGGCCGGCCCATAGCCATATTTCTGTGAGGATACCTTCCGAAATGTACAATGATTTCCCGGTGCTTCATTTCAAAATCGTAGTTCGTTTCCAGCAAGTCTTTAGCCGATTCCTTTTGCACCGCCAACACTCCCCAGCACTTCCGCTGATCGTCAGACCCGGCAGTCCCGTCATCAGCCATGAGCTCCTCAAAATCGGCCTTCATGTGCTGATACTGCTTGACGGCAAAGTCGTGTAGTGCCAGGTCTTCGGAGTGCATGAAAGGGAGATAGAACCACATGCGATAGGCGACGCGGTACTTGATCCTGTTGTGGGTTGGAGCGCCGGCGTCGATGGCGTGCTGGGCGATCTCGCGGGCAATGGGATCGAAAAACTTGAAGACGATGGAAGACTCCGAGCCTCGGTAGATGTTCCGCGGTACTTGATCCAGAAGCAGGACGAGGCCTAGCCATTGTAGAGGGGTGAAAGGCCTTACGATTGAAAGTATGTCTTTGCTTGTTGCTCTCGCCGACTTTATAGCCTCCAAAACAGGGCGGTATTTCCTTCTGGAACGTATGTCAGAACCGTCACCTCTCACGAAGAGCTTATGGAAAAACATACACGCAGACCCCGTCAAAGTTGGCGTCAGAGAAGAACCATCGCCCCATCTGGCTCTTCTGCGGCAGGATGTAAGCTTCATCCGTCTTCAAGTGCTTGAACCAAAACCGGCGGAGCTTCTCGAGCAACTCAGGCGTAAGCGTCTCCTGGAGGCGCGCCTTTGCGTGCGTCTTGCAAGAGTTGGACCGGGGCAGACTGTTGAATAACGTCATCTCGACAGCGGAGTTGTGATAGTAGCCTGTAGTATGAAAACCTCGTTCCGTAGCCGTCAACGGGCCTGCTGATCGATAGCATGTCGTGAAAAGACGAGCTGTCCTACTCCTCACCGCCTGCGATGTTGAGTTGTGCCACGGCTTCACCCGCAGACAACGGCCAACGCACCCCGCATTTCGAAGGGTGCGCTTATGATCTGATGAGGAGGCATGGCAGCCACCTCACTGGTAGCACGATTATAAGGACCAATGGGCGGAGGTGGTGCCACCGGTTGCACTGACGTCGTCGTCTGGTGTCTGGTCTGCGTGGTCTTGTGCTTCGCTTGCAGGCACTTTGATGGAAAGGGGAAAAGTCTAGACACGCCGAAATGCGGGGTTTGTGCAGGCTGGGCGCCCCATTGTTACAAGTCGCTTAAACCACTAATGCAAGACTACGAGTGTGCGCTGCCGGCGCAGCTGGGCTTGGGTTAGTGGCCCGAAGGTGGCACAGGCTCGGTCGAATTAGAATGTGACTTGGGGGCCATCGGGTGCCTTGTAGCGCTGGCGTCCATCGCAATCGACACTGAAATGTGGCGTTAGGAGCCGTAAAGACAGACATGCGTTGGAAAGCGTTGCAGATCAGAGGCCGGCCGAGCCGGACATTATTCTGCTCAGCTCGAGTCCTGGTGTCATCAGTCATTCAACCTGATGATATCGCACATTTTGGTGGTTTCGTGTGATTGTAGGCGAGAACGGATCACTCACGATTTTTTTGCGTAGAGATATTCTCAGGTGGGAATTGATGTTGATACTCAATGTTGTCCTCTCCACCACGCAAGATGATAGACGCTACGAAGTCTCGAGTCCCGTGTTCTGCGTAGGAAAATGAAATACAACGAGGGCAAGCCGTATCATGCACTCGAGCAAACCCGGCATGTTATCCCTGAGAGGCGTACCCCATGGCCCTGACTGAGCCAGACAGGCTTTCGACAAAATTGGTAGGTTGACCAAAAAAGGCTGTGCCTATATCCACTCTACGTTGTTAATAGAATAATAGGAGATCGTCTTATTGAATCTCTGTGTTCATGCTTGTGCCCCTCACGGAGTAGCCCTATCGGCAATATCTAAGAGGCTTTCACGCGCATTATGCATTTACAAATCGGGAAATATCTGCAAAACCAGTTCCTCTTGGCCAGTGGAAAAAAATGTAAAAAACAGCAAGTATCTTTCTTCCTCGGGAGTCAGCGTGCAGCATGACCGTCCCAAGTGCCGTCGATTCGCTAGCGGGCCGCAGCTAATGCAGAGATCCCGAACCTTAATATCTCGTCTTGACAAAGAAGAGTTCGAGGTCTCACCCGATGTTCATGATGGTCGTCCGGGATCACGACAGTTGCGATAATGCTGGATGAATGCCCATGCGCCGCCCGGCGCGGCCGGCTCTACAGAAGAACCAGTGTGATAGGGGGAGCACGGAGGAGCTGCCTCTTCCGACGTCCTCGATCGGCTGCATTACCGGTGCAGGTGGCCCCTTGAGCAAATTGCGGAGAGCGTCGCAAGGATTGTGCAACAGCGGCCCCGGCTTGGCTCATTTACACCCGACATCACGGCACCCAATCCGACTCGTGACCTACACCAGCCCGACACGTCTATTGGCGGAGCCCGAAAGCTCCTCATCGGTCCAGCTTGGCCGTTGCTCGTCGACCGTTTGGGAAAGATTCCCATCGGCCACCGCCAGAAGAGCTCGTACTATGTATACACCAAAACCCATGGGGTCGATCTTCCCTGAAAGGATATTACCAACGTGGGTCAGCATTAGTTTGTTCTGGACAAGGTGGCTCCATGGCGCAAACATCCCAGTTCCCATACAACCGATGGCAAAATACATGGCGCAAACGGGCACTTGAATCTCCGTGGATCCCTGTCATCTCAGGGCCGGACCCAACTGGGCCCAGAGGAACGATCAAGAACTGACTTCAAAAGGGCCCAGTTCGCTCTCAGTTCGCGATGTTCGTCCTCTTTTACTGCTTCACCGGACTCTCTGTTCATAATCCGACCACTACATTCGTTCCGTCATTTCCCTGTACATATATACAAGCCATTTATTCGAAATGCGTTCCTTTGCTTCTCTCTTCACGGCCACCCTGGCCGCCGTCGGCGTCCTCGCTGCCCCCGCCACCGAGCCCGTCACTACGACCGACCTAATCAAGCGCCAGTCCACTCCCTCTTCTCAGGGAACCCACAACGGTTACTTCTACAGCTGGTGGACCGATGGCGCATCTCCCGTCACCTACACCAACGGTGCCGGTGGCTCTTACAGCGTTCAATGGAAGTCTGGCGGCAATTTTGTCGGTGGAAAGGGTTGGAAAACAGGTGGTGCCAAGACCATCAAGTACTCTGGCACCTGGTCTCCTGTCAACAACGGCAACAGCTACTTGACCGTTTACGGCTGGACCAAGAACCCTGTTAGTAGATCCCCAGCTTATACCGTAAGGTCTTGGGATCATTTCGCTCACGTTAAACTGTACAGCTCATCGAGTACTACATTGTCGAGAACTACGGAGAGTATAACCCCGGCAGCTCGGGTACTCCCAAGGGCCAGGTTACCAGCGACGGCTCTGTCTACAAGCTGTACGAGAGCACCCGTACCAACGCTCCCTCTATCGAGGGTACCAAGACTTTCAAGCAGTTCTGGGCTATCCGCGAAAAGAAGCGTACCGGCGGTACCGTCACCACTCAGAACTTTTTCAATGCCTGGAAGAACGCTGGCATGAATCTCGGCACTACTTTCGACTACATGATCGTTGCAACCGAAGGCTACAGATCCGCCGGCTCGGCCAATATCAAGGTCGAGACCGCTGCTTAAGTGACAAACCGAGATGGCAAACAGTAAAAGTCTACTAGGCAAGCATACAGTATGTGCGCATGGAGCAATCAGTGGTGGTCATTAGGCGAGTCCTGAGGAAAATGGGATCAAGTTGACGCAGAGCGTCGGCCTCGTGGCTATCAGGAAGTTTGATTTCTTTTCAACTGGTCTCCTTGAGATGACACCGAAGTGCCCACACAACGTTCCAAGATTCACTGTTGTCAAAATTTAAAGTACCAATACAAGCTCAGACCGAATGTTGATTAGTGAAGCAAGAGATGTGACTGATATGACTGTATTTGAAGACTTCCTGGGATTTTCTATGTCACTTAATCAATGCCGCTAATATAGATGGGAATCAACTCTGATGGGTTATAGGAATAATGCTCGAATCCAAGCTAGTCCATTAGGTGTCTTGGCTCATTGTTGACCACGATGAATATCAAACTCCTCCCCACAGAACCTCAAGTTCAACCACAGTGGAAAACAATACATTCAAAGGGTAATGTTTGGTTCGCTTTAGAATAATGCATTGAAAGTTGGCATCAAGGCGCTGTGCCAAACAGTACAAAGAGACTGCTGGCGAGGATAGAGAAAGCTGAAAGATGCCAATGGGACAAGACCTTTCACGTACAAGTAAACCTCGTAAAAGACACAAAAAGCCGTGCTATTCATACTGGTTTCGGCAAAGTGGTTCTGGGCTTGATCGGACAGGATTGAGCAGGAGTGTATCGCTGCGCTAAGTATTCGATGTTTGATGGTGATTCTAGTGGGACAATTCGGGTCATAAAGCTTAATATCCGAAACTGTACCAATTTACAATAGAAGAAATTGAAATTATTTCGCGTGTGTGTGTGTATGTGTGTATAGGATTTTCATAGCTCAGTCTCTCTTTTCAGCAACAATTGCTTTGACCAGATCTTTTACTTCATCATCCGTCATCGTTTTCACGCCCAACATGGGATTATCATCTTTTGACCAAGGGCAAGAGAAGTCTGACCTCGAGTTCGCGTACCGGATCATGTCACCAAAGACATTCCAGCCAAAATTGCCAGCTTGGAACTCCTTCGTAGCCTCAGCAAGTACCTGTTCCATGTCTGACTTTTTTTCTTCCCAGCCATTGAACCCCAGAGCTTCCTTGCAGAGATCAACCATCTGTTTCTGGCTCTTGTTGACGGAGTGAACGTAGACCGGCCTGTTCTCAGTATCAGAAGGGTGTAGTAGGGTTCCGGAAACCGCTTTGCCGGTTGCCTCGAGTGTCGTCCAAACATGAACGTTGCTGCCGTCATTGATGTAGTTGACCTTTTTCTGGTAGATGTCGATATTCATGAAGCCGGAACGTAGATTCCAGTCCAAGAACGCTCCATTGCAAATGATACTCCAGGTCATACCAGTCTCCTCGCACTTCTTGATTAGATGTTTGTCATTCATGTCTTTCTTGAAGAAGACAGGCAGTCCGTGAACATTGCGATTGTTGTAGTCCAAGCTGAAATCGGATGGGATGTAGCGATACACTCTCGCGGCGGCTGCGGCGTCAATCAATCGTGTTGGGGTATCGTCATGCACCAGAGTACAATCGACGAAAGCATCCTGGCCTTTCAATGCCTCTTTCAAAGCATCCGAGGAACCAAAATCAACCACCTTGACCGTAACTCCACTTGGAAAAGACCCCTCTTTGCGAGCCAAAACGGTCACGTTGAATTCATCTGCAATCAAGGCTTTCAAAGTCCACTCTCCAACATTTCCAGTTGCCTAATATGATTAGCGAGGAAACTTCATCTCAATCAATCTTAGTATCGAAATAAAGAACTTACACCGGCAAGCGCCACTTTCTGTATTTTGGGTACCATAGTGAGGTGTGGCCGTCGTCAAGAAATTTGTGCACGAAAGGAAGCAGGTTGGTGGTTTTCCTCCAAGCTACAGAGAAGATAAAATGCTCTTTATGTCAAGTAAATTCGCGCATGGGTTCGTTGATTCAGCACAGAAAAAACGGAAGCGAGCATACCGCCATTGGTAATCTCCGAAGCCCCGGGAACTTGAGCATAATATGCGTCAGTCATTGCAGTTTCAAAGCATTTTCAGAAACAAGTTGATTTGCCGTTATAGTAGCTCTATCTCTGACTCTACTTCCTGCTTGTTTTGCCTAAAGGTCATTGGATCGGACACCCGGTTTGGCAAGTCAATCACACCACACCGAGTCCGAAAGAACCTTATCTGACAACTTGATTATTCGTGTCATTCTGAGCTAGGTCTTTTGAGGCAGTCCGTCTATTATTGCTTATTGCAATCCGAAGCACCCCAAAACGAGGGTTGTTTCATGTCGTCTGGTTTTCCCGGGATCGGCGGGCACTTGGGGTTAACGTCATCACCCGTTCACGGGAGCGGGAACGCGTGCGCTGCAGATGGATCTTGACTCCCTTGACCACAAGTCTTCGTGTTGAACTGAAATCCGTGGCGAATGATTTTCAGTCACTTTTACATTGGTCTAAACTCTGTCAAGGCCGGCTGGGTTTCCTGAAAAAAAATTCTTATCCAAATGACAAGTGAAACTACGTAGCACGGAAATCAGAGGATCAATTTATTATCTATTGCAGAAAATTGAACTGCCACTATTGGCCATCAAGACCATGTAGTGAGCCTGAGCATACACGCTTATGCACTCTTTTAACTAGTGGGTGTTGGTAACAGAGAAGCCCTTGACGGGATAGTGAAAGTTGACATGATGAGACTCGACTTTGCCAGTAGCAGGAATGTAGGCTGATTTGTCGGCCGCTCTGCTCTTCTCAAGACTCTCCCAACCCAAAGCTGCAACGAAGACTTTGCCACCATCAACGTCATCAATGGAGAACCCACTGGCCAGGTCGTTGAGACCGTCCATGCTTCGGACCTTGTCGATTTGGGCCCTCAAGTCGTCCTCGGTCATAGTCGCACCGCTAATGGTGATGCACTCAGCGATGGGAGAATCGATTGCTGCTCTGGGTGCGTATGGGACAAACTTGATGAAGTATGACTTGACAGGCCCGGTCATGACCTTCTTGAAGTCTTCCATCACTTTTGCACACTCGGAAGAGGCAAAAAACTTGTCGTGGGCCTCCTTCGACTTCCAGCCTATTATGTGTTAGATAGTCTCTAGCCTACGCAAACTGCCCAAATCTCGTTTGAAATACCGGAAATGAGGTCCAGAGTTTGCTCGTTCTCAGACCAAGGCCCCCAGCGAGTACGGAGGTAGCCGTCCTGCTGCTTCAAAGCAAGAAGGTAAGCCTTGAGAGGCTCTTTCCAGTCCTCCTTGGTTCCTCTGACGGGGATGATCATGCGCTCAGTGACGCCGGTGGCAGGAGGGGCAGACATTTTGATATTATTTGGGTGAACAAAGTATTGTAAAGTTTGGGTATTTTTAATGAGATGTTTACGTTCGACTAGATCTGTAGAAAAATGCGTTTGTGATGTTGGCCAAAAGCTAACTGGGGAGGGCGATTGAGTTTAGTTAAATACATAGCAACGCTGCTCCACGTATGACAGCCATATCTCACAGGCTTCAATGTTATGGTGAGGCATGAAGACGAAGTGGCATGTCCGGTAAGCATCTTACACGGCGTAACATCCGACCCGCTGGCTCCCGGTGGAATGGCACAACCCATGCTTGTTTGAGGACTCCCGCTGCTCAGGGTCAGGCCATCCCCGCCCAGACCTCAAAGTTGAAGATAATGCTGTGGAGTTGTGAGCGCTTCTAAGATGCTGTGGGGTTGCTGGATACGGCAACTTTCTGGAGCTTGCGTTTTTTTGCCACCTTCAAGCCGTGGTTCTGACGCCATTGTGAACCAAGGGTCTTTCTTAGCCCTTCCATCATATGTCCCATTACGATTTGGGCCCGCCAAGTGAGAAGCTCTACCGAATAAGAGGTTTCAGCAGACTTCGAACTTCAGACGAACTGACAAGGGTGGTCAATCGCCTTGCAGGGATAGGGGCAGAGAATCAACGGCTCGTAAGCGGCTACGGCACGACGGTACACAGGCTATGCAACATGTAGCGATGGATATGAACTTGACTAAAGCTGGGAAGCTAGGAAAACGGAGTTGCATTTTGTGACACCCGATGCTCTGAAACTATACAGCGGACAAAGCGGAAACAAATGGGGGATCGACAAAGGATGTCCGGAAAGTGCGTGTTTCATTGACTTCCGAGATTGGTGAACAGACAGCATGGCGGCTGGGGCGTTGACTTCGGTGTTCGCCAATGAACCGGCATATCAGGACAGCTTTAGAACTCCCCGACACTGACTGTGCTTCATACCGTGATTAACCGTTCTCGTGTTCCCAGCACGGAGTTGACGGCACTTCGTCGCATATGGCTCCTCTAGGCTCTGGCGCAAAGCAGTTCCTGGACCCCTGAACGTATGGTTAAGCAAAATATTCCGCGAACGAGTGCATCGTTTCCATCCTGAGGTACCCCAAACTACGACTTCGGCTTCTTCGCGAAAGTCCGAGTAGCCTTTCGGAAATCTAGCCAACCCGGCCAGCCGGAAACATGGACGGCATCAGCTTGCTTGGGGGAAGGGGGGCAAACAACAAGGTTGGAGCAAGCCCGATGCGATGCAAGAAACAGGAGGGCTCCCAAGTCACGATCTCAATCTGTCTCTGATCGTTTTCGCATGTTAAGAATGTGTCGGGTCAGTAACTTGATGATTTGGAGGGCGGGGGCTCATTGCGCGTGTCATTTGCTTGAAGGGTGTGCTTAGCACACAACCATCAGCTCTATGATTGGACAATGGGCGCTAACTTGATGAGGCTTTGCAACCGGATAAAATGGAAATATGGCTACCAGAATTTACACAACTGTGATCAAGAAAACGGAATAGCACTCGGGATTATGAAATGATAGCTGGCTCGTACTTGCGAAGTTAATTGTGTCTGTATTCATAAAACTCGGGTGTTTGCTACTCTGAGCGCCTAACCCAATGTACACCAATTGTCTGAATCAACGCAAAACAACACTCTTGCACGAATGTTTTTGAAGATGAAATCACCTCACAAGCATTCAAACTGTACACCATCTCAAGTTCTCATTGATCCTGCGCCTTTGGAGAGAAATAGGACGACAAATAAGGTCCATTCTCATTGTAATTGTAGGAGACGTAGGACAAGCCACCTGGCTTAGAGTAGTCTCTACCGGGTCTGTGTAACTGGTTAACTTCTGAAGTATGTCGATGGCGACAAAATGTTAACTTACAGGTTAGCAGTTGCCGAAGCTCCTCTATTAAATTTCTTTGCAGACTCGTCCGAACCCAAGTTCCGTAAGGCTTGTGTAAAGTTCTCAATCGTCTGAGCATCGCTCCGCGAGGTCTGTCCCCATGGCAGGTGGGCCTTGATGTCGATGCGCTCTGCTCCCGACTTCAATTCGAATGCAAAGCAGATGCCTTTGTGCAGGTTTTGCAAATCTCGACAGTCCTTCCGCTGATCTGTAGCCATGCCCTGGGGCTCATCCAGCAAGAGATGCCAGACCTTCTCTGCGGTTTCTACACCTTTCAGCGTTGCTTCATCGGTCTGAGTACCGCCAAGAGTGAAAACGTCTGCCAGCACGGACTTAGAGTTCGAAGCCGTTCGGGCGTAGACTTTAACGCGTGCTTTGCTGGGGTCGATACAGTCGATGGCCATCATCTCAACAAGACATGGCTCTTTGCAGACTGCCAAGTATTTCTGCAGCTTTTTGGCTGGCGCGGCAAGCTTGTCGCCGAATGGTTGCAATTTGGGAATCATGTCGAAGACAAGTTCTGATGTTGTTATTCCTGTGGCGAAATGCTTCAGCACGGGAAAGTGATAGGCCTTTAGAATACGCTTGGAGCGTTTCATGTCGTAGGCAAGGAAAAGCTGTGGTATACGCTTGACGTGCGGCGGCATTCTCTGACGAGCGGCGACTGCTTCTTCAGGAGTGACAAACCACGCGCTCACGAGCTGTTCGTACCACCGCAGGTCGACATCGGAAGAGACCTGGGAGAGGATTGGGATCATAGAGCGACCGATCTCTCCGGCAAAAGGGTCTTCCTCAGAGCCGGCAGTATCGCCAAGGGGCTCAAAAGTGTAGCGGATAACGCCGTCATCACTCTTGGTGAAATTCCAAGATGGCTCAAACGTTGAGCCATCGTATGTAAGGAGAGGCCTGACTTTAGCATTTGGCGTCGGAATTCCGAAAGAAGGCACGACAACATCGCGGAAGACGCGCAAGTGATCTGCCTTCTCTTCAGAGGTATAAGATTCCGCACTGTTGAGCAAGCTGATGAGAAGAGGTGCGCATCTGTCCCACCACCATCGATGCTTTGGGTTAAGTGGAGGGTCGATTGAAATTGCGGTGCTGTTGGCCGAAGAGGTGAAGGCGTTTAACTTGTGGGGCGATCTCAGTGGCGCGCCAAAGTCGGCTTGTGTATCGTTGAAGATAGCAGCTGGTCCCATGTTGGAGGACGTTCCACTGAGTTTTGGGCAGAAGAATACGAAGTGACTACGTTGGAGTATGGTCAAATGAAGTTAGAGGAGATACTTGTGGTCTTTACAAATACTTCGAGTCTTTGGGGAAAACACAGCGAGTTGGCCTCAAGGGAAATGGGAGCTCCTTAATTTAATATCCTATCTTGACTTCTCTCATCCTGGATGCCTTACTCAGTAAACAGTCGATTAGAAGTCTCGCAATTTAAAGTTAGCCATCTACACAGTCATGTTTCCCGTGCCAACTGGCATCTGTATAGCGGACGAGCCAGTCTCTGGCATTGTCCGGT
This sequence comes from Colletotrichum tofieldiae, assembly GCA_022836555.1. Lineage (NCBI taxonomy): Eukaryota > Fungi > Ascomycota > Sordariomycetes > Glomerellales > Glomerellaceae > Colletotrichum > Colletotrichum tofieldiae. The sequence continues at coordinate 4,882,725 of BQXV01000003.1, read as the reverse complement.
GTCATTTCGTAACAGCCTCACCTCAATGCAGTTACACCCGGGACTGCGATCAACGGACATCCATAGATACTCTGATGTTGCAAAAGAAAGAGCGGGTCATCCCTGCTGTCAAACGCGATAGCTGGAAGCCGCGTGCATCTCCACAGCAGAGAATCACTCGAAACAGACAAGAGCAGCCTTGATGTTTCGACGTTCGAGGATTGGGTGAAACGCTAAAACCTGACTAGGTACGATGAATTCGTCTGCGAAGTACCCATATACGATGAGTCGTATAAGCCAGGCGGTGCGGCCCATTGGTTGATACAAATGTATTGATTCTCGCAAATCCGCCCATGTGGCTCCGGTGCTGTCCATAAACCTTGCCAAACCGAAGACGCGCCCGATTTCGGCAGCCTGAATAATTAGAGTGTTTATGATTATCAGACGGAACGCCACCGCTGATATTCTGCAACCCGATGATGCTACCGCGCCATCCGTTGTCGTCGGGACCCGGAAAGGTCCCCTCGATTGGGGATGTCCTTCTCCAATCTGTCAGAAAAAGCCGATGGTTATTCGGAGTTTCCCACCGGACCCGATAAACCTTATCCGACGCGACGACACCATTTCGAGTAATTCGAAGAGAACTGGTCTCTATGTCTGAACGGACCCCCCTCGTTGACAGGCGTGTGTGTCACCAATGGGCCTGTGTCGGACAGACCGCTCACGGCCACCGGAACGACCTAAACGGCGGCAAAGTAGAGGCCGAAGGCTCATTGTCGTACGGTCTCCGACGAGACCAGATTCTGAGGTCCTGAATTGACGGCATTTGGTACTTGCAAACTTGTCATTTATTTGGATAAATTAGCAGCAATCCTTCTATGGAACCAAACTCAAGTTCCTTACTCTATCAACAATCAATTTATTTAACTACAGGCTCACGTTCTGAACAGAACCCTTCTCTTGAATCATTCAATATCACCGACTAAATCGATAATTACGACGGCAAGATGACACCTAGTGTCACTAGCACGGAGAATGGCTCCGGTTCCTCAAAGAGCTCGGTACCCGCCCCTAGATTCCTTCCACCTGGCATCTCTGTCGAAAACTTTCAAGCTTTCGCATCTGGCCTTCAACAGGCGGTAGGGAAAGAGAACCTTCAGATCATCACCCAAGATACACCTTTGGATGATGGCGATTACCTCACAATTGACTGTCAAACGCACGATATGCATCACCTGTACGATAGAGAGGAGTTTGTTGGCAGTGCTCTCATTCACCCCAAGAATGTGGCCGACATCCAAGCTATCATCAAGCTCTGCAACGAGTTTCTTGTTCCCGTGTGGACGTACAGTAAAGGCCACAACATCGGATACGGTGGTGCTGCCCCGAGAGTATTGGGAAGTTTGGTCATGAACCTAGGAACCCACATGAACCGCATCATCGAGGTCAATGCCGAGGACTGCTACTGCCTCGTCGAACCTGGCGTGACCTATCTCCAGATGCAGCAGTATATTGACGACAACGGTCTGCGGGACAAGGTCTGGCTGGACTCGCCAGAGCTTGGGTACGGCTCCATGATTGGCAACGCACTGGACCACGGAGTCGGGTTTACTCCCTATGGCGATCACTGGATGATGCACTGCGGTATGGAGGTCGTCCTCGCCAATGGAGAAGTGGTGCGCACCGGCATGGGTGCCATGCAGAGCCCAGAGGGTCGCAAGCAAGCTGCCCAAGGCGTGCCTCCTCAGGATCAGCATCAAAACGAGTGTTGGCAGCTTTTCCCCTATGGATTCGGTCCGATCAACGACGGAATCTTCTCTCAAAGCAACAATGCCATCGTCACCAAAATGGGCATGTGGGTAAGTGATTAGAAACAATTTCAAGGATGGATAGCTTAATTGACTTGTGCACAGCTCATGCCTGCCCCGCCGGGTATTACACCCTTCATGGTGACTTATGAGAAGGATGAGGATCTTGAAGCTGTCGTTGATATCATTCGTCCACTTCGTGTTGTAAGCCAACCAATTTGTTACTCCGTTCTGTTAGTGTTGCTGCTAACAAGGTTCATCAGAATATGGTTCTCCAAAATGCTGCCAGTCTTCGTCACATCTCACTTGATGCATCACACTATCATCCTCGCACAGAGTATACAGACAACCCTGACATCCCCCTGACGGAAGAACAGCTGGACGCAGCAGCCAAGAAAGTTGACTTGGGACGTTGGGTCTACATCGGAGCCGCCTATGGACCCGAATCGATCCGCAAGGCACATCTTGAAATTACTAAGCGAGAAATGACCAAGGTCCCTGGTAGCAGATGGTTCTTGCTCGAGGATCGCAAAGAGGAGTTCAGCACCTTGCACTGTCGTGCTGATACCATGAGGGGCTTGCCAACCTGGGATGAACTGCGGTGGTTGAATCAGTAAGCACGCACATCCCGTATTGTTCTGCACATTCACTCTAACGATATTCCTAGTTGGATCCCGAACTGCACATTCCTTTCCTTCTCCCCGATTTCCAAGGTCGACGGAAAGTCGGCCATGCAGCAGTACACCATGGCCAAGAAGCGCTTTGCTGAGGCCAAACTCGACTACTTCGGCATTCTCAGCATCGGTATGCGTGAAATGCGTAAGTTTTTCAATCCGTTCCTACCATCTGATCCACCGCTTTGGAGTTTTACTCACATATGATGGCACAGATAACATTGTATGCATCGTATACAACCGGGAGGATCCTGACATGCGTCGCCGTGCGCAGTGGCTCGTCCGTACAATGATCCAAGACTGCGCCGACAACGGTTGGGGAGAGTTCCGCACCCACGTCGCTCTGATGGATCAGATCGCCGATACTTACGATTTCAATAACCATGCGCTTGGCAAGTTGAATCAGACGATTAAGGACGCTTTGGACCCCAATGGCATTCTGGCGCCAGGAAAGAGTGGTGTTTGGCCCAAGAGCTATGACAAGTCTAAGTGGGCGCTCAAGAAAGATTATATCAAATAGGACATGATTAGTTGCATTTGTTAGACATAGTAGAAAGAGAATATTTTGGAGCAACCATTTATCAGGTGTGAATCGTTCAAATACCCTCTCTCTAGCGGCGAAACCAATCTCTGGACACAATCTGCGACTTACTACTTGGTTTGCTCAGCTAGCATCGCAAGGTATCATGTATAAAGGGCTGCCAGGTTCTTTTAGCGGTAGGTATTGAAACTTGCTCAATTCTAAGAGCGTTACGCAACTTGTGTATCGACTCACAAATTGTGAAGCCGTTTCTCTGTCTGATTTCACTTCCACAAGACTTCACAAATTGAGCATCACTAACACTTAGAAATCACAAACAAAGCCCTGATGGTCTAGCGGTATGATTCTCCCTTAGGGTGGGAGAGGTCCCAGGTTCGATCCCTGGTTAGGGCCCAAATCTTTTCAGGTCGGCGCTCTTGCTACTGGCAACTGCAATATGAACATTGGATCTGGCTCATCGGCCAGGAAGGCTTCCTACGCTTAGTCCCTGATGCAGAGGGGTCCTAAATGTTTTTGCCTCCCTGACCGAATGCCTTGCAAACTGACTGACATCGGCATGCAAAAACAGGGTGCTTAAGGCTTGCGTTGCGTTGCGCTTGTGCGTTACTGTTGGGCCCTTGATCAGCCGCCGTGCTTGCTGTCTGATTGATGGCTTGTGTTCGAAGTACACTCGCCACTTTTTGTAGCTACTGGTATGACATAGGTGACTGAAGAATAAGCATAGAATTTAAGGTCCGAGTTACTCAGCACACTATCACCAGTATATACTTCGGCACTCCGGGCACGGTTCGTCTCCAGATAGGACGAAGAATTTCATGCTAGGAGGTATGGAACATTCTGTGCATTAGTATTGACCCAAACACTGTTTCATCATCGCACAGATCCCTATAGACTTTTGGGGTTTAAGCCCGTTCCCATATGCGTTGTCACTTTCTCTGCTGGTTGATCGCTTCGCGGTCCTAGCTAGGCATTGTTGTCCACAACCTCTCAGATTTGAAGGCCCAGCGTCCAAAGGTTGATTACGTCAACAGCTCCGTTGAGCAACCCGGTTAGTTGGGGAGGCCCGCAACGCGAAGAGGTGGACGAGATCCTGCCATGATCCTGTGGAACGTGCTTTTTGCCCACGTTGCCTCATAAGAATTGAAATCCTGTCCTCCTCTGTCTTCCCCCTTCTCTCTTTGAGCCATATTTTTTGGACTTCAATTTTTATTTTATTTTTTAGAACGCTAAATCCATTAGTAAAGCTTGATTGCCGAATTCTATAACGTAGCACGGGCACCTACTTCACTTAACAGAACATCAACATGTCCAAGGAGTCTGCGGATCCGACAATTGCTCTGGTTACTGGGGCAAATCAAGGCATCGGCTACGAGATCGCAAAGCGATTGGCCATAGAGCATCCAGATTATCATGTGTTTATGACTGGAAGACGGCAAGATGCCATTGAAAAAGCGAGTGGGGAACTTCAATCCGCAGGACTGAACGTTGAGCCTCTGGTGCTAGACATCACGTCCGACGAGAGCATAGCATCAGCTGTGAGAGAGATTCAAGCCAAGTTCGGCCACCTCGACGTTCTCATCAACAACGCCGGCATCATGCTGGGAAAGCCAGAGGACTCAATCCGGCAAAGGTTTGCCACCGTTTACGACACCAATGTGTTCGGCTCTGTCGCTGTCACGGATGCCTTCATGCCTCTCCTTCGAAATTCCACCAAGACGCGTCGTGTCGTGTTTGTCAGCTCTGGCCTCGGGAGTCTTGCTGTTCGAACAAACCCAAAACTGGGGTTTCCTGTCAGGGATTTGATGGAATATGGTTCAAGTAAAGCTGCGCTTAACCATGCAGCAATGACATTTGCTGCGCGGTTTAGTGACGACAACTCGTGGAAGTTTAACATCTGCTGTCCTGGTTACTGCGCGACCAACATGAACGATTACAATGGCCCCGACGAAGCGTCACTTGGATCTGTGGAGGCAGTCAGACTGGCAACGCTGGGACCCGAAGGAGTCACCGCATCTTTTTCAAACAGGCATGGGCCGCTGCCATGGTGATAATATGGGAGACAACCGGATTTGTCTCACTGATTATCGCGACATTTTCAGCCGCAACCATTCTTACAATTGTATTGTCACAACGCGGGTCTTCCGGCTAAAGGGCAATGCGTTTATTGAATGGCAATGGGCTATTATGTGCATTTGTTTAACAAGGGCCTCATAGATCGAGCTCGGGGCTGGATGAACAGATGCTTTTGCCTAAAGGTGGCATCGGCAAGTGATATGCACAAGCACAGTGGCCACAGGGATAGGAGATGTACATAGTAGCAACAAGAACATATAAAAGATATTATCGAATGCGCATTTAGACCCCACTGCACATTTTATTGATTACCTGTATCCTCATGTTTGTGATATTGTTGCTATTGTGTCTGTACACCCTCCATCCCTTTGATTCTTATGCTTAACTACCTGTGAGCTTCACGAGGCAACTGTCAAGCGTATGCACATAATGACTACCGTAGATGCAGAACGCTGTCTAAGCACTCAAGCTATATTCTTGACAGGTCACCAAAAAGAGATCTGAGCTGGAAGAGGGCGGCAATGCCAGAGACAGCTTCTGGGGAATCTACGCCCGGGAGAGAATCTCAATGGCTAGTGTGCTGTGCTACAACTCTGTCTGCATCATACCGATGATGGTCTTCTTTGTTGCATGGCTCTTCCATCATGGTCCATACCAAATACAGAATGCGGCGGTGTCTATCTCAGTAATGACAGCGATGCTCTCCTTTTTTTGGAGTCTGTTTTTGAGCAGTAAACCCTTTGGTGAGTCAGATTCAGATACATAGTGAGGCTTGGGTCTTAGTTTTACGCCACTTCGTCGTCAATGAAGGCATCTTGAGATTCCATTCGCCCAAAGCTAGCTGAGGATTCACCTGCTCAATCCCGTACGTGGACACAAACATGCCTTTCTCCAGGCAGATCATGGCTTTAGGGACACCTGCCAAGTGGAGCAGCATTTGGTGTGTCCAACGCTGGGTTTGATGCTACCCACGTAGAGAGGACCAAATTTCTCGGCAGCTCGGGCTGCAACTAGAGTGGACGAAATGGCCTGAAGTTTGATAGAATCCTGCGATGGAAGGTTAGACGATGTCCTTTAACGGCACGTCAAGTCTAGCAACATACACCGACAGATAGGCCATCGCATCGCGCAACCAAAATAACAGAGACTGCGTTCGTATGCAGAACCAAGGGTAGCACAATGGTGTGTTCGCTACTGTTTCTGCGCGGTGGATTGTACCCTAAAAAGCTGCGGTGCTGCGGCGCTAAAATAGCACGAGTAACATATGTTGTTTCCGAGACAATTCGCAGGAGGTTGACAAAAATTCAATCATTGGACGATAGGCTGTCGTCATGTCGTACCAAGGGCGCATCTGCATTTCCCCGCTTCGAAAATGCCTCGGGGCTCTCGTAAGACCAACAAAGAAAGTTTTCAACAACTCGAAGTGCATGCGTCTCGCAGCAGACTTCAACACTCGAGACACGCTTTGACAAAACACTCAGTATAATACAGTATATTCAGCCAGAGGTCCTGGTGATAATGGAAGTTCCTACCAGAAAGCCGTACAGAGGCTCGTGCCATTGCGGCGAAACGCAATACATCGTTTTCCTGACCTTTCCACACACTCTACCACCACAGCGGCCACCGAAAGAGAACGCACCCCGGGCCCATCAAGAGTTCTACAGATGTAACTGCACCACCTGCCAGAAGGCGGGATTCTTCCACATGCGTCTGGATTCGTCTCCGGACGATTTCTTGCTGTTGAAGCCTCTCAATCCGTACGAGGACCTTGGCGACTATACAGTCTACCAGAAAGACCTGCATTTCCTTTTTTGCAAGACCTGCGGGATGAGATGCATCATCTTCATGGGCCAAGGCAAGGTGGAAGAAGTCAATTTGGAGGCAATGGGAGTCAAAAGCGAGAAGAAAGAGGCTGGGAAAGGCGGCGCGAGTGATAACAGTGGGTTGACTCAAGTCTGGCGGCCTAAGAAGGACGGCTGGATGGAAGGGAAGAAGTTCGGAAGTTATCTGAGTGTTAATGGATACTCCGTCGACGCTGGTCAGGAGGGCTTCGATTTACGAGAGATTACCGAGAACAGTTGGGTTGGGTATCTTGATTGGCTTGAGTTGCATTCAGAAGGGTCTCAGGGTACTCGCTTTGATCGGCCTTGGGAAGGCGGAGCTTATTGACTTGAGTGGATTGTCAAATCCCGTGAGATAGGAGACTGAAAGCCTTGAAGTGGAATAGATTTGACACGGAATGGCAAGATAGCTGAATCATGTTGCGGGGACATCTCGGGATAAGAATCGCCCTGCTTTCTCACACCCACAGGAGGATTCCAATCCTTGATATGAGCAAATAGTCATGCCAATGATCTAGTCTTCGTCGTGGTATTATTTGGTAAACCTCAGCCGATAGCGCCGTTATTAGAAATTATGAGGACTGCATCCTGCAAAATTGGTACCCTTGCGTGGTCACGCGTCCTGGGTCTAGTGAGATCGGTGATGAAGTATCATTGCGGAGGTCTGCAGTCCGCGACCAGACGACTGCCACGGAGCCCACGAGAGCTAAGCGGAAAGTAATTAGACCCCAACTATGACCGCATCGGACTCCTCGTTATCGGAACAACCATGAAGAATATTAGCCAACATCTCACCCCCATTTTTGTTATCATTGGACCGAAAGGTGCGTGGGAAAGACGAACCTGGACCGAAACTCATCTCGGCGTTATCTTGATTAGGAGATGCTTTTACTACTGCATGCTACGCAAGTCAGCGCACAGCGAACAGGGGCTCAGTAAACCGGTACATAAGTCGGGAGGGTGAGTCGACCGACATCAGACGAGCCTGAAGTTTTGCCCTATAACTATCTGCAATCATCTTACCCGCCTGCCTCGAATATCGAACTTTGACTTTCATCGCATCAACTCCCGCTCCACAACAATGTCAACCCGGAGTGTCAAAGTCGCAGTCACCCAGGCCGAGCCCGCATGGATTGACCTGCCCGCTGCTGTTGAAAAGACATGCTTGCTCATAAAGGAGGCCGCGTCGAATGACGCCCAACTCGTTGCCTTTCCAGAGTGCTGGATCCCCGGTTATCCACTATGGATCTGGAGCCGTCTCATCGACTTCGACCTCAACGTCCGCTACATCAAGAACTCGCTCCAGCTGAATTCTCCCGAGATGACTACCATTCAAGCTTGCGCCAAGGACAACAACATTGCTGTTTCCCTTGGGTTCTCCGAAAATGACAACAATTCTCTCTTCATCGCACAAGCCCTGATCGGCCAAGATGGTGAGATCAAAGTACACCGTCGGAAAATGAAGCCGACACACATGGAGCGAACCATCTTCGGTGATGCTTCCGGTCAGTGCCTAAAGAGCGTGGGCGACCTGTCCTTTGCTCGGGTTGGTTCGCTTGCCTGTTGGGAGCACATCCAACCCCTTTTGAAATATAACACCATCGCACAAAAAGAGGAAATTCATGTTGCGGCGTGGCCGAGCGTTACCCCTCACTCTGGTGGTGGCCCAGACATGTGGTCGATGAGCGCGGAAGGTTGGTGATGAGATTCCGACACATTGAGCGTTCCGAAAACCCAACGCTAACAAAGCATCAAGGTTGCCAGACACTTTCTCGTACTTACGCGATTGAATCAAGCGCCTTTGTTCTGCACTGCACAGCTTTGATCACCAATAGAGGCATTGAGACACACAATAGCTCTAGTGGTGCCATTATGTGCACCCCCGGCGGCGGCACTTCTGCCATTTTCGGCCCTGATGGTCGCTGTCTGACCGATCCTGTAGCTGAGACGACAGAGACCATCATCTACGCCGACCTGGACATGGACGCAATTCATAGAGCGAAGATGTTTGCGGACTGCACAGGTCACTACAGTAGACCTGATCTTCTGAGGCTCAGTGTTGACAAAGAAATCAAGGTCTTGGTAAGATCGGATGGAGATGTCGCAAAGGAACCAAAGGAGGAGGAAGTAGTGCTGCCCCTATAATTGTTTATGGTTTATGTTCGCACAACAGACGAAGAATTATTGGGGGCGTTCAACAGGAGATTCTCAAGCCTATCGATAATGTTGCGATGTCCACGGAGTCCATTGGTTGGTGACTCAAACGGCCATCCTGCTAGGCTTTGATGTGGTATCTTGATGTGTGCGTGAACTCCAACCTTCCCAGAAACAAACAAATCTCTTAGTTTCGCTTTAACTCACAAACCATTGTTGCTTGTTAGCCAATTGAAATTTTCGCAGTCCGTCAAACCCTGAAATGCTTGGAGGAAATCGATAGCGCCAACAGCGTTCGTGCGTTCTCCACCCAATCCAGAAACATCAAGAGCTCCCAGAGATGCGAAGGAGTTCATATCCAAAATACTGAAATCCACCGGCGGCGCATCTACTGCTGGCGCGCCGTACCTATCCCATTCATATTCGAACTGTACTTGGTTGGCAATATCCGGACCCGGTTCTTCTGTCTCGATCCCTCGCACACCACTTGTGCTGAAATCTCTCTCGCTTTCCGGTGCTGCTGGTTCGACTTGGTAGCTGAACTCGATGGGCAATGCTCTCATAACACCCCAGCGCTGCGCTAGAATGCGGATGATCTTTACGCTTTTGATTGCGCGCACTGGCCATGATTCTTGTAGCTCGCGCAGAAGCTCAAGGCATTGGCGGAGCCAGTATGTGCTCTGGTGTCGGAGGGCTGGAGTCCAACTTGTTGAGTTCATCAGATGGACGATGGCCGCACTGAGGAGATGATGAACGATGACTGGATTTGGAGAAGTTGCAAAGCCATGGGCTCGGCGATAAGTCCGCACGAGACGCGTGGTCGCCGTCGCTGCCGCCGTAAGCGAGCGGAGAACAAGGAGCATGAACTCAGAGTTCTGCCCGGTAGTGTTCCCAGCCGTAGAAGAAGACGAGGACTGGGAGATGGCGGCAAAGATACGAAGGAATGGTGGCATTGTAATGAGGATCGTCATTTGGTATGCAAGATGGAATTGAAGAACGGGCTTGGGCGTCGAATCGCCCGATAGATGGAGCCGGTCATCGCGGGAACGGAAGAATGCGCTGAGAGTGTCTTGACTTGAGACGAGGATGCGCACTTGCTGTGGTATTGGAAGGGACTCGAAGGTTGTTGAAAAGCTTGAAAATGGATCAGCTAGGCGGGTTTTGTTCTTGAACGCTTTAAAATGACACTTACACTTGATCCATGTACTGATCATGGAGATACCACAGTTTGCACTGCCACGCAAATGATATCTGGGCCAGGTCTGCTCCTGAGCTCTCAAATGTCGTATCGAAGCTGGGAACGTTGACCCTCCTCCATGGGAGTGCACAATTGCGGCCCAGAATGGAAATGGCGGTCCGGTCAATGATGTAGAACATCCAAAAAGTACGAATCTCTTGCTCCGTGGCTTCGAGCTGTCTCGCTTCACACTCAACCAAGGCCAAGACGTGGAGTCGAAGGTGCACACACATTCCCGCCGCCATCGAGATGAACATCCACCCAAAATGGTCGCGTCCCAAGGCCAGTGAGCGCCAGGACATCATCGAGAGGCCTTGAATGACTTTGACCGTGGGATTCTGTCGGCAGCAGGTGAAGACAAGCCTTTCCGCAAATTCCGCAAACGTGTCTCCGATAATCCTGGCATCGGACCTTCGTGAGAACGCTGTACCTGCGGCAATAATGGCACTATGTAAGAAGGCTTCGTCTGGAGTCTGATAGGGGTAGCTCTGCAGAAAATCAACCGTCGTGTAAGGTGTGAACTGGTGTTCTCGGTTGATGTTCTCAAGGAAATGGTTTGCCATCTCATGTATGAGACCCTTCTGGCGGCAGTAGACGAGGACCTGTTCAGTGGGAGTAATATGGTGAGTCGGAAGCGCTGGCTGCTGTACAGGATCGACGGAGTAGTGCGACCCAGTGGCTGGGTCGTCGATGATTGTCACTCCATCTCCAACATTGGTCCTCCAAAGCATCACGCACAACTCTTCCATCGCCAGCTGGGATCGTTCTTGTGTCCCTGCGCCTTTGCTCGCACTGCCGCCGTTACCTTCGAGAGAGAAAATATCTTGGGCGTTTGGGTCCGCGTCGTTGACGCTTATGTTCTCTGCAGCATCGCCCCCGTCAAGGCTTTCTCGAAGTGTGGCATCAGGCTCGACTGATTGTGATGCACGATCACTCAGAGAGAATGCCGGTGATGGCTCACTCTCGGCACCTTGCTTTTCCAGGGCCAAGAGCAACGACTGGACTTGTGCTTCGAGGGCTCTGACATAGTCTTCGTCCCAATACTTCCGCCTAAAAGATTACGTTAGCCTCGTATCCGGCCGTGCCTGAAACCTTTTCTTCGGCGGGAGATGGCATGTTGGTGGTGGCACACTTTCTGGGACGTTGCTCAGCGTAAACACATTCCCTATTCTGTCTGCTGCACAATGAGCACGCAGGACGAGCTGCATCACACTGCCAGCAAGAATACTGGTTAGTCATGGTAGTTCACGAAATTGAGACTAGCAGGGAGCCTGGGAGCCCGCCCCCATGGGGTTTAGAGTAGAGGGGACGCTGCAGTGAGTCCCACGGAACCTACTTTTCGCTTCCCCGCCCTGCACCGTTCACAAGCAAAGCTTGTCGGTTTCTGGGACATGGCGCTGGCAGACTGAATGATGGCTCAACTCTTTCGGCGAAGTGCAGCGGTAAGCTTACTGACGTGCCGCGTCAGGAACGCTGTCAGGTGGACAGCTCGCTTCATTCGGCAGCCACTGGTCCCTTTCATCTGCTGATCGACGCCTCTGCAGGCTGTCAGAGTCAGGGGTTTCGAGGCCTGGAAGACTAGAAATTGTCGCGATATCCCCGCTGGAAGCGCAATGAACGGCTCACGTCGCGTGTTCGTCGTCTTTATCTGCGGGGTGGAGACCTCCGCAGGATAAGGGAGCGGGTGCGGAGGTGAGTTGGTACGTCAGGCCGTCGGCGGAGATGAGGGGGTCTGAGACATTTCAGAGTCCGTGGGGGCTGACAACCCTGATATGCCGAGTGGCTGCGGATGTCGGAATGTTTTCCGACGCGCACACCAGAATCCCGATCCAATACAGATAACATCATGGGTTTTCTGCCCGGCTAGAATCTAGTTGGTCTTATGAGCATTACATAGTGAATAGGCCAACAGCCATAGATGCCAAACCTCGGGGGCAGTACGGACGTCATGGCATAGGGACCAATCAAAAGGGCACCGAAGCAATACAGTCCGTGAGCGGTGACCATTCGCAAAGGCAATGGCCGGTTCCGAAATAACTTTGAAGGCTGTTGATTCTCTTTTATTTTAGCTGCTAAATGACCAGACTAATGACTACCTAGCTGTAATTGCTAAAAACCCTCTAACAAAGAAATATTACACATTGGCCTTTAACTCGTATGTCATGGAGGTATTTCTCATGGCACGAAGATGGATGCATGATCAAGTCGTATTACTTGTCTTTTTCTTCTCTTTCAGGCATGGAGTCTTTGTATAAACGCTGGCAGGCTGGTGGGTCTACCGATGTGCCAACAGTTCTTTTTAACAGCCGTCTAGATACCGGTCCACTTTCCGTATTCAGACAACCCTCTACGTCATTTTACAGGCTTGCGTCTAAGATATGTTTTTGATGTTAGTTGATTTGAAGAACTCTGGATAGACGTCGCGCAGCTCTCGCAGATGACGGATCTGGAACTGGGATGCTTTGGCCTTGGGCACAGGCAGCCCTTCCTCGACCAGGTGTGCTGCCGTCCAGCCAAGCTCTGATGCACTCTTGCAGTTGTCGTATGAGTCATCTAAACGTCGTGAGCGACATACTGTGAGCAAAATATGTCAAGCTAGGAGAGTAGGCACAGTTTAACTTACCAACGAAGAAACAATCTTCAGCCTTTTCAACATCCGCCTCATTCATAGCCTTGTGAAACATCTCCTTCGCCGGTTTGCACATGAAAGGGAACTGGGCGTAGTCACAATATGTGAGGCCCTCAAAGAGATCTTCGATGCCCAGCAGTTTCACAACACGCTTTCCATGATTGACATACGCGTTCGTGAACAGCCAAACTTTGACTTTGCTTCTGTCAATATCTTCCAGAAGCTGACGGAGCTCGATGTCAGGTTTCAGGATGTCTTCTAGAGGCAAAGCATCGTCCACCTTGGCATTGTAGTCCAAGGGGTCTATTTGATGATGGCGGACTAGACCTTCGATGGCGAGGCCATAGGTTTTATAGTATTCACTGGTCAACCTCGAGGCTTCTTCTTCTGGCAAGGAGAGGTGCGTGACGAAGTACTGGTCGATGAGCTCGGCCATCAAATCATGAATCTTATGGCCTTGTAACAGTCAGGTCAATGCATTCAAGACCATGGCACTTCAGGGTGATGCTGACTCACTTCTCGAGTAGAGGCAATTATCAATATCGCTGTGGCAATATTAGCGCTTGATTGTAAGATTCCTACAGAGCCCCCGACTTACAAAAAGATCACTGGCTTGCCAGCTGTGGCCTTTTGAGCCCTTCCGTACTCCATAGCAACTTTCCGTGGGATTTCGCAATCTCGTCAGTATGTCCAGTCCAGCGGTCGCGAGCCGGTTGGCAATGATCTCTCCCTTTCGGGTGAGTTTTAAGTGGATACACAGGTTTGTGAAAGTTGACAAAATGTCTCTTCAGTTCCAGAACACTTCAAAGCCTAAATACGAAAGCTGTTGGGTCTTTGTACCGATTAGGCTTAGCGTTGTTGCCGATTTGCCCTGTGAATCATTGATTGACGCAGATCCACTGGAATCCTGTACTTTGTGTTTGTATGCAATGCCGCACCAAAATTTGTAAGTTTACTGCTGATTTGACCTTCAGGTATCAGTACCTTGGACGAGACCACTTACAAATGTCAAAAGACTTCCCAATCTTCAGGAATGATCGTTCGTAGTATTGTTGTTCTTGGTCACGTTGGAGGAGCTGGATCGGCCAGAGTCTATCAGTCATTCCAGCTTTGGTGACTTTCAACCTAGGTATCCCTGACTTGCTTCAAATATGTGGCATCACTCTTTCGAGAGATGCATTGAATGTAAGTTTTATGGCGTGCATATTTGACTAGAACCAACATATTTACTAGTGTACTAGACGATACATAGGCAGGCCCTTGAATTAGCTTGCTCGATCCAGGGAAGTAATCCCTTGGTGCGGTTAAGTATTGACAAGATCCTACACAAAAATCTGTCTGCTTTAGATAATCTGTATCAAATCGAACAAGATTCGGTCGGCATTGGGTGCCCTGGTAACAGCCTCACTGCAACATCCTGGTTGCTGGTCCGGACGAAGGACGGGAACTATCACACAACTCAGCCACTTCATCTGGACCTCGGTGGTAAGAAAACATGCTAGTGAACCAAACGGTTTGCGATTAGCTGATAGCAGCAACTTCGGGGGTCTACTGCTCGGGCGCACGGTGGAGTGAGTGGGCGAACGATTGAAGACAATCGCTGATGCCCATAGACAAACTGCTGAATCGGGCAACACGGGCCCTAAGTTCAGGGCACAGCGTCTAAAGATGCCCCAAGACTACGGACAATACCTTGGTTTGAATGCACGTTAGTCTCCACCACAGGAGGCCTCTGAAATAGTCGATCAAATATTTTGGTCTCGTGAGTGAGATCTCACTTTCGATGTGTGATGTAGGTACAGTCTATGGTGTCAACTTGCATTAAAATGCGGTCTTTTGCTAAGTTGGCAACCGCCGGTCCACAGATACCCTTCCAGCTTGTCCTGCCACGACGTTAGGAGACGACTCCGCCCTGCGAATCCATCCTACGAATCAAGAATACGCAATTATATACTAGGCCTTGATGTCAAATTGTGTTACGGCAACTTCGTTTATTCGGCAGCTGCAAACTTGGCTCAATGGACGATACCGTATCCAAGAGCGCGCACAAGTGTACGAGCTACCCTGTTGTCAATAGGCGATGGCTGCGGCACATGCAGGTGTGCGTGAGCATCGACTCACAACCATGGTCTCGTGGTAGTTGTAAGAACGGCACGTCAGCTGGTTACACTGTACCACTTCATACCATATTTAGCTAATCTGTCACATGGGTACGACCGGAGACAATTTTGATTTGCCTTATGTGAATAAAGAGTGCAGTTTCACGTCAGACGTAAGACTCTATTCCGATGCTGTGCCACACTTCACAAGACCCCTTTTCTTCAGCGACGCGCCTGGTGCGCGTCAGCTGCTGCGGATTAATACCCTGTGATGCATCGTTATCGTAGCCTCACCCACATTGCTTGCAGCATGCTATGCCATGGCGGCCTTTCTGTCATCCCGAAACCGCATAAATAGAACACCCATCTTTGAGTTTGACTAAACACTATCCTAATTCCCATAAAAACCCAATGTAAGACATGGGATTCTAGAGTCTGAAAACAAAGTCAGCACCCTTTCCTGCCAGTCCCCCCAGCCTCGAGTCGAAATCAACTCAAGGCGCGAAGTCCCAGGCATATCCTGAAGATCTATCCACAAACTGACAGCTGTGGTTCCTTTCTATTCTCTAGACTTTTCGTTAGAGCAGACCCGGTATCCGTGACATCTTACGATGAATTCGGCGAGGAGTGAAGCTACGATGGTCGACCGGTCTGAAATGATGCAATCAATTGAAGGACTGGCCCATCGCACCCAAACCAAAAAAAGAAATTCTCCTACTCTGAGGACGGTTGGCTTTCAGATGGCTTTGATAAAATTGCTATTCTTGTGGGTGAACCTGCTCTTTCTCCCCGTCGTCGGATGGAACGTTGCCAGCACCATTCTATTCATCTTTATGAGAAGTTTACCACTCGGCCGTCAACTCGAAGGATTTCTAAGATTATCATACCATGTAGTAGTGCTGGAGATGGGTTGCCTGAAGGCATCTACGGGTTTTGGCGAAACATAGGAGAAGCCAGTACAAAGGTTTCTGTTCAACGATATCGAGGCCCCCAGCTGTGTACATAGTATTGTTTTCTCAAATATTTTACCTTTTTTCCCTTGTCTTGAGGTATGTGTGTGTTGATATTCAAGATCATACAAGCCTATACTGGTGTCAAAATGTGAAGACATCTACTTGTCGAACGTGATATACAATTGAGACATTGCAAGCTTTAAGTATACGCATACCTACACGTGCATTCTGCGGAGGAAGAAAGTCTCAAAGATCCTAGAATAAATTAAGAATTGTACGGCCCAGTGACAACTTAGAAGCGGCGCTTTAAGTTGCAGTCCATTTTGAGAGCCAAAAGAGGCACAATGTGGTCTTTCTTACTCTCATCCCCAAACCTGGATCTTCCTGGCGCCATGGCTCTTGGAAATCATGGGTAAAGGCACCATCACGATCACCGTCGTCGTTGTAAGAGCTTCCCCTAGTTTCGCCGCAATCGAGAAAATTTTCTATTTCCATGTCAGTTGAAAAATTGTGTTGCACCGACACTGTTCGGGGCAGTTATGCTTCCCTATTTTCAGCTGATTAGAGGCTGGTGTCCTATCCTCCGAGAAGACACTCTGCAGCGGTGGCGGCTAAGCCGAGCATGATCAAAACGGAGAGTACTGTGAAGATATCTGACAAGTGATGCCTTCTAATGTGCTACCGAACTCAAGTTTGCGACTTCAACTGCTATAAACCTGGGCCCCGGCGCCGTTTCCTAGTGAAAACGTCTCAACTGTTCCCTGTCAGCCACTCCCAGCATCCACTTATGCTATTCTCTGTAGAAATTCGCATGAAGGAAGCGCACCGCTGGCTCTGACTTGGCTTCATCCAAAGCCCTGCTGTCCTATATCAGTATTCTCACAGGCCCATATTAAGCCATTATCAAGCCCCAGAGTCTCAAGCCATTTTAGTAAGGTGTTGGCTCCTTCACCTATCTGCCTACTAATATCAGCGGGCTAAAGACTCGGCCATACGGCTGGCTATGTCAGGAGAGTTCGTTGGTAAAATTGTTTCTAAATCTTAGAGGGTATCGAATTCCTCACAAAAACGCAATCCAATCATAATTAGAGATCCTCGGAGAAAGGACAAGTCGGCAGACGTGCGTCTACGTACTCATATCCTGGTCTCCGACAAAGGGTATTGCTTCTAAATCGGCTCGCAGCGTCAACCAATTCCACCTCGCTCGTTTGAAATATTCACTTTCTCCCTTCCAACTTGATCCAGCCCTTTTTCAGCAAGTGACTCCATCTTACTGAATCGTAGGCGCCATCGTAACAACGATCCAGTGCACTGCCGACTTTTCATCCTTCAGAGGCGTCCAGTGTGTCATGAATCTCTCATCACCGCGGAATAGGGCGCTGCGTCGAGTCTGTAGACGCACTTCCACGCTGACAGGCGCGCCAGCACGGATACCGTTGCGCACACGCATCTTGTAGTCAGACTGATGGTTCACCATGTTCTGCTTAAGGAAACGGAAGACATCTTGTCCAGCGACCAAGCCAACAGTGTTGTTGGCAGGGTGGAGCATGTCCAACACGCCCTCGGAATAGAATCTGATGACGAAAGAGTCATAGCTCACTACCAAGTACTGTCGTCACCAAGTAAGCACGTGTTCCTCACAAATTGTGGTATTGTGGTTTTGCTTGCCTTGGAGTATGCAGTGTAAAATTCCTTCATCTGCGTGTTCAAGTCTCTTCCTTCCAACTTATGAAGCAACTTGCTCTCCATACCTGGGTCAATGGCTGAAGCGTTTGTTGCATGCCCATCAAACTTGACTCCGAGAGCCTTCAGGAAGGCCTTTCGCGCTGATGGCACCGACCCAGCTCGGTGCAATGATGGTGGTGCCTTGGTTACATCTTCAACATCGTCTTTACTCGAAGCCGATAGGACCTTCATCACATCCGCATTGCTGTGAATGGTCGTAGAGCAGTTGATCTGGCCGCCGATGAAGAAAGCAAGCTTTCCGGCTTCGTTATAGAGCGGAGCTGTTGAAAGATTGCTTGATTAGCCTCGAGGTTGCCAGTGGACGATGAATAGAGACCGGCGTGCCACGCGGCGGTTTGCTTAGCGAACCGAACACTTTGTCACTTACCAACATAAAGCAAGTTCCAAAACGGGTCGCCATTCTTCTTGTAATTCAAAATCAACTCGACTGACTCCTTCCGTTCATCAATAGCAGTCCTCAGCCTGCGGACCGGAGCCCGATCGGTATGGGCTCCTTGGAGGAATCTACAGTTTCGTGGAATGATCTCGGGACGTGTGTAACCAGTAACTTTGATGAAGCCATCCGAAGCAAACACAATCGGATTATCCGCAAGACTGTTCACATAATAAGAGTCAGCCATGCCAAACAGCGAACAGAGATGCAAAAGGCTTTCACCCTGGATTTGTCAGGCAAAAGCAATCGCCGAGTCCCTGATAGCTGTGACGGTTGTTCGCCAACGCTCTTGTCGCACTCAGTGCCATTTGGTACCGAACGAAACGAGGGTAAATGTCGAGAAACACATCCTGCTCGACGCTTTCTTGCAGGTCCGAGAAAAGGGTCTCCATCGACGGGAGCGTCTTCGTGACCAAAGACTTCATGTCGGAATGGAGTGATTTTCGCAACTCCCCGTTTACGTTTACCTGCTTCGATGAATCCTCGGAAAGGAAGTCCTTGTGTATGCTTGTCATAATGCCTACAAGGTCATTCAATACCGTTTGGTATTGTTCCACCTATATAATTCCAAACTGATGAGTTGCACAGTCTCTTATGCATTTCAACACCACTTTGCTCACCTTTTTGAGGAACTCGACGCTCTCGCTGCAGAAGCGGGCTTCGGCGAACTTGAGCAGCTGGTGCACAGTCGTCGGATTGTGGAGAACGATTTGAAAGATGCCGGGCCCAAAGAAGTCAACGCCGCGACTCGATCCGCTGCTCGTCATGCTGTGCTTGGACGTCGATTGCCTCGAGATTGACATGGAATCATCGCTCATAGCCCTCCTTTCGATCGTCGCCGGGCGGTAATCCGGTGTCAGCGTCGCACCCAGACCATTTTTCACGCTGAAGTCCTGGAACGCTTCCTCGTCCATGTCTGAATTCTCCCTCAGCGTTGCCCTGCGAGGTCGTGGGTTGCGTGGACGTCGTTGGCTGATTGGTGGCGGCTCGGCATCCTGGTACAAGAGGTTGTGGTCCAGAACGGGTGTCCGAAGCCCTCGCTTGTGTGCGGCGAGAGATTCTGCTGCTCGCGATCGGGGTGGCGGTTGCGATGATTGTCGCGATGACGTCCTCGAGGTGTTGGGATGATCACGCGTGTATCGATGATGCGCCGGTGGGGGCCGGGATGTATCTTCAGTCGCTTGGTAGATGGCAGTGACAGGCGTCGTCGCTATGTCTCGGTTCCCATTGAGATACTCGTTGCGGTATTCGTGGTAATCGTGATCGGTCTCGTCACCGTGGTCATCAGGATCGTCCTCTTCTCCCTCTGAGTCGTCGTAGATGATCCTGCGACGTCGACCTCCTATGGGCGGAGGAGTTGCTGAGCGAAACGCTCGGGGGTGCCTTTCCCCTTCGTCTCTGACGGAGTATTCTTCGGCCTCAGAAACCTGCGCCAAAAGCCGTCTAGCAGCCTCAATTTCTTCGGCGCGCGGGGGACGCTGCGGAATCTTATAATCACGTTGTCTGGCGATCCGATCGGGGCTGTCGATGGCTCGATCGGGGCGTGAAGAACGGCGTGTAGGGACGGCCACGCTCTCCCGGCCGGACCTAGTATGAGGACGAGGGGAATAACTCTGGGGGACCATGTCCGTCCGAGACAAAGGACGAGAAGAGCGACTAAGTTCGACACTCTCTCGTGCAGAACGGGAAGCCTCGCGCGGCCCTGTCGGAGCTGTCCCTTTTCGCGTCTCTAAGGCCGTATCCTGGATGCTATCGGAGTGGTCACCGACAGCTCTATGGCCTATCAAAATGCTGGATTCTGAAAGAGAACGCCGGAGTTGAGGTCGAGTGTAATTTTCCTCATCGCTGTCCTCGGGTTCTTGACCAATGGTAATGCGCGCCGCTTCGATGGCCGTCCTGTCAACTCGGGGCAAGACTTTCGAAAGCAGCTCGTCGTCGATGGACCCTGTGGGAATAGCCTTCGAAGCGTTGCCTGTTCCGGATGGACTGAAGGCTGCTGCGTCGTCATCGGCGTCATAGCCAGCCGCCATCGCTGAGCGACACGCCCGTTAGGGACTGAAAGCAAGAAGACTGTTGCCCGGGTCGTTACTTTTCACCAGCGAAAGCGAAACCTTGAGGGAGGAGTTGGCGCGTGGGTGTCTCACCTTGCGACCATATGAGTGGGTGTTTCCAAAGCAAAAAAGAAAAGACTTTGAGACAGGATAAAAGAGGCGCCTGGAGTCTCTTGAAAGACTGGAGCAGCAGGCCATGCTGTCCCAGCAGGAATTAGATATCCCCATCTGGCATGCACGCTCAAGCGTTCGCGTCTGTTGGATAATTCCGGCACTTGGTGTTGGACAGGGAATGCTCGCCACAAAGAGAGGGGTTGGTCCCATCAAAACCTGCTTGCACGCGCTTGATTGAAGGTACCGGCGATAGCGTCCCGTTGCAAGTGGTTGAAGTCACTGAGGATGGGACGGCAGAGCAAAAGGGCCAGAAGTCATCCGTCCACATCGTCCGAGACCCCTCGCTAGCTTGTGCTCGGACCGCGACTTGGATGGAGCCCAACCAGGTGTAGCTTACGAATCGGGTGACATTTGTTTCCGGAACTTGGATCCGTCTCCGAGTTTGCGTCTGTGATCACGTTGCCCTCCCCTGCGTGCAGAAGAATAGAAGAATACACAGTACCATCGTCGTGCAGAGGAGCACCCTGGATGTGGGAACCCCACTGCTAGAGCGCGGATGTGCGTGCGATAATGCCTTTGCGCGAATTATTAGCCCGGTTTCTGGGCCAAAAGGGCATTTGGCTCAAAAGGTTACAGACGGCGTCGTTGGTGAACCCTTACCTTGGGTCCGGAGGTTGTGGGGTTCATCGGAGATGGGCCCCAAACGCCCACATCAAACTCTGTGCTTGTTGGTAAGGATCCGTGGATCATCGATAGCCGAGGGAGCCATTGGAATTCGATGACCATACGAAATTCTGCCAGCAACTAGCGGATGTGACCAGATCGTGTTTGTGATAGATAGCGTTACAGGCCACGCATCATGCTCAGTTGGCAGACGTTTGTGACATTTTGCGTTACCCACGTTACTTCCTAACGTATCTTCAAGGTTGCTTGATGCAGCCGTTGGATCGCCGATTTCATACGTTCACTTTCCAAGGGTTGATCATGCCTGCCTGCCTGGATACACAGTTACATGTCTGGCTTTCCAGCCCAAGGTAGCATGTTGTCTCCCCTGAACTGCTTGTGATGGGGCTTGAGTTATTCCCGTTTGGCCGCAATGACTTCTCATTCGACAATCACGGCATCAATACTTAGGATGCTTTATAGCAATAAAGTTACCTTCCGCGGTGAATCGCGGTATCTGCAGGCTGCAGTCTCAGACTCTTGCAACAGCCCGAGCGCCTGTCTCCCTTGTCCGTTGGAGAGATTACTGGCCAGACTCAATGACGCGTAGTGAGCGATGCAACCCTGCACGTGCTGCACACATGGATAGCTAGACCACTTGCTGCGACATGACGGCACGATGATGGGGCTCGAGCGCTGGAAATTGGCCAGTTTACTGGCCAAGATTCGAGCGAATGATCCTACCCGACGCTTGCTCTCGCGGCTGGATGACGATTCTGGTTGTTTGCCTTGCGATCAATTACAATGAGCCAACGGGTCACAATCCGATACACCAACTCTGGGCCGAGATGTGGCTCATCTTAACTCTTGGGGCTCTTGGGTCAGATCTCGGTCCGACTCATGAGGATGGGTTCATCTTAACTTGGGGCCTGCTTGTTTGAGGCACGGAAAGTGGGAAAAGTCAACCAATCGCCCGGGACCTAAGAATGGAGCTTCTCCATCCATTCTGCACCAGAACAGGGGGTCCGACAATAGAGTGACAGCGATGAGAAACTCCAACGCAGCCATCGTGGCATATCTGCGTGCATAACATGTGTCACGAGAATAAGCATATTCCTTAGTACAAAATCAAAATATGATATGTGAGAGATAATGAATAAAGGTGCCTGGTTATCGTTGCCATGTTGCCAAGTACCTCTTTTCCTGGCTTGGGGTTCTTCTCTTATGCGGCAATCAGAAGTTTTGTTCTTTTCAGTAAGCTCGAGCATTAACAACTGCAGGCACAGGCCCCGAGCCAAGGTTACTGCTTTGGTGGGTTGTTCCGAGGTCTGACTCATGCGATACAACGTGAGTAAATTCTTCTATGTAGGTATGGAAACGCGACCGGATGGCGATGGGATTGTCATAGAAAAATGATGTGCTTTCTGAATAGATCAAATAGAAATATGCAGTTTCATTCAGCTCTACCTTGTTTGGTACATCTCGTGAACCTAGAGCATTATAGCACGAGCGATTACAAAAGTTACGCAAGTTCGCGGAGAGATATCGTGTGCCTAATTACTGATTCTTTCGCATCGAAATGCTACACCAACTCATACTGCTGTCAGTGAATGCCCATAACAAAGTCATAGCTTGAGCTTATTAGGTGGGGAAGAAGAAGAGAGAATAAATTCCACCTGTGTGGAAGAAACATGAAAGTTCGACGAAGTGAAATTTGAGGGAAGCAAATGGGTCTGCAGAAGGGCTCATCTTAGGGCTGAACCAAGCTGGTAGCAGGTGCACCATAATTCCAATAGTCTGCCTTGTTACCAAGACGAGAGAAGATGCTAAATCTCGAACTCCATGATATTGCCATTGTCGACTGATTCGACATCGCTAGAATGAACTGCACAAATGATTGAGGATTGAAGCAGCCAAGTACCAACCGCGCCTGCTTGGCCCCCGAATTTGTCCATCACTGCCTTTTCCAAGACCTCTAAGCTTCTAGGAAGTCATTTGAAAAGAAAGAGAAAAGGGAGAGAAAAGGGAGAGAAAAGCCTCCACCAGCCGCCTCTGCTGCATCGATGGGCCATGGATTGGGTACCAGGTTCATTAGTTAGCTAGTGGACGGTATGGCTATTTTTTGACGGACCAGAGAGATTCCAGATTCTTACATCAAGTTCTTCGATATGGGCTAGCAATTACACTGTGGGCAACGAACAATCAAGCAGTCCATGGCTTTGATAGTACCTAGAGGCGCCGCGACTGCCAATAAGCCAATGGGGCTTCATAGCACTTTTTCGTTGTTGTAAATGAGTAATTGCCAGATAGTCAATCAGAACCTATGGCTTGTAACTCGACTGCGCGGTCTGCAACGTTTACGTATTTTGAGATCGTACATACTGCTGCGTGTCAGCAATCGATCTAACAAACATCGTCATTGCTCTGACATTACCATGTACAGCATGCGCTGTGAGCCAAACAAAAACATGAACGCCTCCACTATGTCCTTCTCAAGGGCGATAGTGAATTTCTGAACGGATTCGACAGTTGAATCTGCAAAAGCAACCAACCACAACCGTGTGACGTAGCCTGCACATAGCATAGGGCCAAGTGATCCTTTCAACAGGAAGGTACTAAATGTATGATTTAGTCTAGGCGAAACGACGCATTGCGAGCCCTCGACTTGTTAAAAGTTACAGCGACAACGTCAATGGCAACTCCTCGGAATGATCCACCGGCCGCAATGATCCTTCCGTAATCAAATTGAAAACATTAAACCGAATAGACAAGTGTTCAACGCCGTTTATATGCCCTAGGATGCTTGAACGACATTCGTCAAGTCGTATCTATCGCTGGCTGCCGACGTATGTTTCGCTGGTCACGTTGCCGACAGTGACGGTGACATTGTAGTTGGACAAGGTGGCGGAAGACGAGGCACCATACAAGCTGTACAGGCTAGCGGCGACAACGTATTCGCCGGCGACAAGACCGGCGGGGATGGTCACGGACTCGGTGATATTCTCAAGAGTGTTGGATTTCTCTGCATACGATTGTCAGTAACGGCTGAGCAGCTATTCAGGCTGACTAGGCATCCATACCAGGTCCCAGGTAGAACGAGCCCAGGACATTCTGGCCGAGTGTTCCAGGGTAAGCGGAAGCTTCGGTCGCGATGCCAAAGGCGATGGCAATGTCCTGAACCGACTGGATATAGTTCTCGGTTTCGATGATGGCCTCAACCTCGTCGCCGGCCTTGACGGTCTCGGGGAAGGCGATGCCGTAGATGCGGGCGTTGGCTAGGGCGAACAAGCCGGCGGCGGCGGCGAGGGAAGATCGGAACTGCATCCTTGTCGATATTCTGGTTGTTGTGTTTGAAGTGGATTGCTTGCGTTCGGTGGTTGTTGCCTGGTATATCTGCAAGATCGGTCGCCAGTGTGTTGATGGTGCGTACGAGAGCAATTGAACCTGGGGGGTTGTCCGACGTTTAAGTGTTTAAGTATTTTCATAAAACATCATCTGAACGTGACAGACAACCCCGGTCGTACATCCTCATGGTTGAGTTCGCACGAGCCGACGTCAGGGTCCCCAGTGAATATCTCCGTAGCTGTAAATCGTCTGGGCATGACATCGTTTGAAGCCCACGTCCCGCCGTGCCAAGCATCAGCGCGGACCCGGCTTGAACGGGGGTGGCGCTGCGGCCGATGGCGCAATCTCAAGCTCTTCCTTGGAGCTTTCGGGAATATCAGTCTAGTCGTGGCGTGGACAGTAGATGCTTGAAAGTTTGCTCGACCATCTATTCTTAGTAGTCACTGGCGATTTAGCGGGCTCTCTGGGCCCAGCGTCATGTGCAAAAAGGGTGGGTTTGGAGCTCCAAGTTGCCCAAGAACGGGAACAACCCGGAAAGGCGTGCCGGGGAATATTTGCGGGATCATGGAAGACACGGGGAAGAGGACCGCAGGGCGAAGCCGCTGGACACTAATCAAACCTTGGCCAACTTTTGTGCCGATCCGGGCGATCTTTATCAATAGAAACAACACTGAACACGGCAAGCGCTCGTATAGCCAGCGAAGAAGCCCCCATAAGAGGATTGGAAGTTGACGTATCGGGGCGCTGCTTGAGGTTGCTTTTCGCCATGATCCAAACCAACAAGCACCGCACTAGGATATTATTCGTACGGTCATCACAGTAACGTTTCAGCGCCAACGGGTACCGGCGCATCAGCTGGTTGTCTGCCAAAGCATGACGCTTAATTGATTAATCAAACGGCGTGGTAATGGCTGGCGAAGCCGGCGGGATTGCGCCACTTTCAGGGATCCAAATGCCGCCAGTGCCCGCTTCCTCCGGGCGAGGAACATCTGCGTCTGCCGCGTGCGGGCTTGCGATTGCTTCTTCTCAACGACTTCAAACACAACCAGCGAGCATTTGACTTGCACAGACAGACCTTGCAGCTATGTGAGCACTCATTCGGGCTTGTCGCAGTTGATGTCGTCTGCGTTAGATGAGGATCAGCCGACCCGCCAGTCAATGTACGCTAACAATAACCCGTCCTGTGCCACCGCTGCATGCCTCCCGATGCGGGAATGTGCAGGTGGATCTTCTCGTATTGTCGGGGTTGCTAACGCAGTACTATATATGTTTCTTATGAGCCTCCACTTTCACAAGTCGTCGCCTTGCCAGAGTGGTTAATGGGCTGGCCTGCTAGTTTGGGATCACATCCTGGAGAGCCGATAGCCAGTGTCTTCGGACGCGCAGGTTCGAATCCTGTGGGCGACGCATTTACATTTTTGTCAATCCGTGACGTTTCTTGATAAACTTTTCCGGCATTGCATGAATACAGAAAAGAGTATGGTGGTATTTATTCTATTTCCACATGTTTAATTGATTCACTCTCCCCACGCGCCGCTCGCCTGCCACAACTTTTTACAATAAACTGAAGAACAGCCGTCATTATGTGGTGTGTGATACAATTCTCCACGTCCTCTGGGTACATACACTATCGGTTAGATGGTATTGGTTGAAGTCAATGTCTGGTGTGAATTTGAGCCACCATGTCTGTCGTCTCCTGGGAATAGCTACAAATAGAGTCCAAAAAGCCACTTGCGGTAAGACAGTCAGTCAGTCGCATTGCGTCTTCTCTTTTTGGTTTCTGCTTTAAATTGCCGCCCTGCTCCGCTTCCCTGGACATATTGAGACCGACTCGCAGAATCCGGTCCCAAAGTTCAGTGCCTCTCAAATGCCAATCTCGGGTCGCGGCCCAACAAATGGGGGAATCGTAGTCGGCAGATCATACGGGTCCTTCAGTGAATAGGAATAATAGTCGCTTGCGTTAAATACCGAGTTTCCGCTGACGTCCAAATGCGTCTCGCCGGTGCAGTCCTTGAACTTTAGCCAGTTGCTGCGGATCGTGGCATTCGGGCCCGCAACGACTGGGTCGTTGACCCTTTCGAAGTAGCTCGTCTCGACCAGCAACGCCGTATGGCCCCGAGCATAGTTGCCGTACGAGGTGACATTTAAAAAGTAGTTGTTGTACATGTGACACATTAATAGATTGTCTGCTGACGGGTTTCGCTGATTAGTCGAATTGAAGAAATTATCATTGATGGTCATCTTGGAGATGACATTGGGCGTCCAACCGATTCCGAACGCCTTGTTGTGTGATGAGAAGAGACAGTTGGATACCGTGACGTAGTCCGTGTCTTTGCGAAGGTCCATCAGTCCGTCGGCCATTCGGGCGAACTATTTTCACTGTCAGCGGCTGATCAGGCGTGAATCGGGTCCGATCGATTGATGAGCGCTACCCGTGCGGACGAGATATAAATAGCATGTCAAAGTAAAGAGAGAACTCACAGTAACATGATCGATCCACAAGTTTGTACCCTTATCGACCTGAATGCCATCCCAGTCCTGCGACTTTCCGTTGTAGTCTTCGGGAATGTACGTGTCACTGACTTGCAAGTTCCTAAGGATGATGTTGCTCTGGTTGGTGATGCCAAAACCGCCGCCAAGAATCTTTGCACTCGCACCAACTCCGATGATCGTCTTGTTGCTCCTGATGGGGACCTCGTATCCTCTCGGCTCCGAAGTCAGCTCGCCCTCGACGCGAATGATCAACGGCTCCGTCGCGTTAGCATACTCCACCAATTCCGCATGCGACCTCGCCGTGACGATCCGGCCGCCCTTGCCACCCGTTGTTCCACCATTGAGTGACGCGAAGCCGTGAGCTACGTCGTCGCATTTGGCGCACGTAACGTTGATTGCTGCACCGAATACAAGAGCCGGGAGACACGAGAGAAAGATCACAAGATAGGAGCCGACCTTTGTCATTGCATATAGCACTATGACGTGGCAATTTACGTATGTCTTTGGGGCCAAGGTCTGGAGGGATAGCGTGGATCCGTGGAATGCGAGAAGGACCTGGTGCAATCTATGGTTAGAGCTGAGCTCATTTGACTCATTTGAGACAACTAGCATGTTAATTATACTAACCACGAGTCTGGATTTCGCAGACTTGTGTTCCCTCAACCGGAGTTTTCCAACTTCTTCGCCAAGGCCTATCGTCATTATCCGGATCTCCTCCCTTGTGGTTTGGTACAAATTCCCGCCAATGAGGTCTCCACCAAACTTTCAACTGCGTCTCGCATAAGCCAAAAAGCTGTGAAGAAGGTCATTTACTGTCGGATCCGTTGCTGGTTTTCGCAAACTAGATCTTGTTCAGCAGCGCCCCCGCTCTGCAGTGCAGAACACCTAGACGCGGAAAACGTCTAGCGTGTTCTTCCCCGCAATCATGTTCGTCTCAAATGGCCAGAAAAGCCGGTACTCGCCGATCTTGGCCATAAACTTCTAAAGGAGGATTTGATGGGATTTCTTTTAGGCATTTAGAGTGGATTGTGTTGGTGGAAAGCCATTCCACCGGAAGCCAGCTTTGCTGTCTAAGATGCTGGCTCAGCGCATCATTGTCATCAAGCGTACTTGATCGTCCCAGGTGATCACAACTAGGTTTAAATAGGAAGTAAGGGCATTTTCTGGTCTTTTGAGGGGCTTTGACGGAAATGTAATCGTATCGATATGGTGAGACTACTGACAACGACGGTTCGGGGCTTGATGCCGTGGTCGCTTAAGACTCCAACATGGCCTAAATGTACTTCTTGGCGATGCCTTGGAGTAGATTATACATCCAATCAATATGCAGGTATTTCTCCGGAACATTGTCAAGTCAGAGTAGTAAGACCTTGCGAGACTTTCAACATAGGAACACAGCCAGTCTTTTGGACAACGTCCAGTATATAAAGTCTTGATAACGCTGGATCCTTCAGGCAGGGAAAGGGACTAGCACGCAAATCCCGTCGGTACTGAAGGATCGTCTTATCCACTCTGTTACATGCTTGCCACATGGCTGTGGTCTACGATCTTGAGTATCTAATGTCAGGGCGCGCAGGTTTATGCGAAGGTCGTGGTGAGCAACATTGCCCGTTTTAGCTATCCATCTGCCATGTGGGTAGATACCTGGTATCCCAGGGCTTGTGTCAACCAAACTATCGCATGCTGGCTTCTCCTCGAACCGTCTTTGCAGGCCGACGCTATCACTCCCAGTTGACCCATCATTACGGAGACTTGAAGACTTCCACCAATTAGAGGCCGTGCTGAAGATGCAATGAAAGACAGTCTTCAGGCTGTGGATCATAGAATCGAGAAAAGCATGACTGTTGCCTGCTTTTATCAAGATGTCTTCGCGGACGTTGGATTCTCTCAAGTCATACCTTATTTGTGGGAGAGCTAGAACAACCATGGTGCCCAACCCTGACGAGGCTTTTGGCCTATCTGCATAAGCAGTGCATAGGATCCCGTGCGTGCTACCTACATACGATCCCAATCTTGGTCTCGGCGGTTACAGTACGAACAAGATCGATTTCAACCTTGGATGAGTGCATCGATATTTTCTGCAGCAAAGCAGTCTAAAACTAATACCTGAGATGTATTTCTGCGAAAGATCTTTGAAACAAATATTCCGCCCTTTCTGATGCTTCTTTGTATTATGATTTCCTATGGTTCGCGTTGAAACCTTTCTTTTCATTTCCTCGGTAAATTTGGTGAAAGGTATTGAAGAATATTTCATAAAAACCCCCATCCACTCACTCTACGCAAGCCTTGATAGCCTTGTTTCAAACGATCGGTGGAGATGGTTGACGTTGACATGAATCAGGACGGCCGATCAAAAAACACCACCAGTACAGGCATCTCCGCTCCATGTCGTGACATGCTCTGCCCCTCTTCGGCGCCGGCCGATCGGGTCCCGGCACAACGGAGCACGCCAGGACGGAACGGCAACAGCCGCGCCGACAAGCGGGCGCCGGCCGAGTGGCTGCGCCCTCCACACATGGCCGCCGAGACCGGCTGGAGGGAATGCTCCGCCCCATGCAGCTCCGCCTGCAAGCTCCCCCGTCAAAGGTGATGGGCGAGAGTCACCAATCCAGTTTACAGGTAGGCGAGCAGTGATGCCGCAATTATGATGACACCAGCCGGCGGGGAACGCGGAAAGACGCCCATGACGTCACAAGGACATGTTCATTCTCTCAACATCACAGTCGGGTTTGGAGAATATCACATGGACAAATGCGACGGCCCAGACAAACCTCATTTCCCATCACCAAACTTCCGTCGAGTCCAGCCTCAGCCGATTTCATTTCAGCAGGGCCTTCCTTAATCGACGCAACGCTGCAATCTCGTTTACGACCAACAATGGCAGCCAAGCCGGGATCGAATGCCGGAGAGCCGATTAGCACCAAGAACCAGGTGCTCCAGGCTGGCGCATCGGCAATCCAGGTATGCTTTTTGCCTTACCATCAAGGTTGGAGCGTGATGTTGCGATGCTGCCATGCTGAATCCAACATAGGACTTTGCGCCTCTTCGAAACGTGTGCGCTCACCTCAATGCTTTCCATGCTTACGCCTCGGACCCTTCCCGCGTGGTCGAAGCAAACCATTACTGTGGCCATCTGAATGAAGATGTGCGACAGTGCATCCTTTACGACAGCCCCGAGCCCAACGCGCGCATCATCGGAATCGAGTACATGATCACGCCCAAGCTGTATGAGACGTTGGACCCGGAGGAGCGGAAGCTCTGGCATAGCCATGTGTACGAGGTCAAGTCGGGCATGCTCATCATGCCGCAGATGACACTGCCAGACGCGGTCTGGGAAACGGCGGAGAACAAGGAGATGGAACAGGTCGTTCATCTGTACGGCAAGGTCTTCCACCTGTGGCAGGTCGACAAAGGCCACCAGCTGCCCTTGGGCGAACCGCAGCTCATGACAAGCTTCACCCAGCCGGGCCAATTCGACTTTGAGAAATACGTTGGCGAGAGAGACCGCAGGTTCAAGTCGGATTATAAGCGAAAGGTGGAGGCCCGGAAGCACATCGAGTCGCCCTCGGTTCATCCCGACGCCGACCAAGCATGGAAGAACCACAACAAGGAAGCATAAGTATAGACTGTCAAACGCATATGAAGTTGATGCAACAACAGTGTCTTTTTCCGGGGCTCTTGCATGCAGGAATAGGCAAGCAGCGGACCGGGGCTCTTGCATGCAGGAATAGGCAAGCAGCGGACCGGATGCATCGTCGCGAGGAGGGTCTACCCGCCCTCCGCCGTCGATTATTGGTCCGACGCATGAAGGGCTGCAGGCGGGTCGAACAGGAGTTGACGCTTGTTGGAGGCACAGAGGGGTAACGGTCATGGGCAGCGCAGGCAGTTAAAGGCGCGGAGACTACGGGCTTCCACTCGCGAGGGCAGCGCGAGGCGAGATGATTCCAACTGGGCTCTCATCCCTCCCATTCACTGAGGACGGGGGTCCGGTAGCGAAACCCAGAGGTTGTGGATATTCGGAAGCCAATAGCCCACTGGCAGGCGAGTGACGAGACGATGCAGCACAAGCAAAACAGGCAAAAAGCAAAAACGCCGAGCTATCCCCTTTTACACTCTAGTGGCCCGATGTCGATGCTTCAGATTCGTCTCGAAACGTTCCCCCCTCGCCCTCTGGCTCGATGCAGCCCACCCACTTGAGGCTGCCGGCGGTCGAATGACACCCGTAGGGGCTGCTCTGACTGTGGGCCAGGGTGAAACGTGTAGGGAGTATCCTGGTGGTGGGTGATCCCGGTTGTCGCAGGGATGAGATGACTCCTTGCAGCAATCTTGTGGATCTCGCGCTTCTCCTTTCCGTCACGGAGAATTCTTTTAGGGTAGTGGTGCAAGCGGCTGGCAATTTCGGTAGAGTCTGGACTGGCTGAGAGGGAGGGGAGGAGAGAAGGGGGTGGATGGGGAGTTGCGGTGCACCATCCGAGGCAATGTTTTCCATGTCTCCGACAGGCAAGGTAGGAATTCAAGCGTTCAGGTACCCGCACGCCGTCCGGTACCTTATGTCGAATAAGGGGATGCTGGCGTGCGAAATAGATTGCATCCCCAGACCCTCAGGCGGAGAGTTCACTATCGGTAGGGCGTCATTTCTGGCTTGCAGGTTGCAGATGTGCCTGCTTGACTCTCTCTCGACTCTAGACTTTCTCCCCGCCGTGTCTGGGCTGACAGTCTTGGCTACCGCCCCGAGGCGAAGGTGATCTTCGACTCTGTCCGTCGTTAAGTGGCTCTGATCGCCGTGAGCATCCTGTGAGCCGTGGTGCTGCTCATTCGCATCTTCTTGCCCTCGGGAAACGGTCCACGGCATCCCCAGGCGAAAACTAAACGTCACCCACTGGGCTCTATCTGCCGGACATTGCAGTCCGCCGCGCTTCTGTGGCTTGTTTTGGGCTAGAACGGCGACTCTCTCCCCTTCGGCCGGTCTCCGAGCGCAAGTCTCAGAAAACCACCCACACCAGACGGCCACGTTCTCTGCATGCATCCTGCCCGCGCCGGGAGGCGCACGCCTCGGCTGTCAACGTCAACGGGCTACAGGAATGGGATGAAAAGACGAGGAGAGTGGGTATGAGAAGAGAGGGCCAAACCTGCTCGCGCGCGCCCCCCCGCCAGCCTCACCCCACGGCATGCAGGTCGCTTTATTCCGCTGTCGTATACGCTTGGTGCTATAAGGCTTGGCGTCTGTATCACCCTCGATCTGTGACCGACCCCCTTTAGGCCGAGGAGAGATGGGTGCACCCTTGACCACGGACGAAGGCGACAACGTTGAACCTAGAAGGACCAGGGCTGCAGCGAAAGAGTTGCTCAAAGCGTCCAAGGTTCGATTGATGCTTTCTCCCCATACGTTTTCTCTGTCTCTCTCTCTCTCTCTCTTGCTCTCTCTCTCTTGGTCTCTCTCACTCTTACTCTCACACTCTCTCTTTCGCCAGCTTCCCGCCCACCCATGCGGCGGCCACCACTGACATGACCAGGATTGGGGTCGAAACCGCTGCTTACCAGGACATCTACTAATCCCCCCATGAAACACGCTCGCCTTTCTAGGACAGCGCCCCCCAGCGCGTAATCGTCCGACCTTCTTTCGTCTGTCTCGGCTCTGCCAAACACGGCTAGCCGCCGTTTGTGAAAACGAGTCTTTGACTCGCGGTGGCCGAGTCCGTCGTCCGACAAGGTCCCCAGGCCAAACTCCAGATCCACCACCACCATCTTCAACATCCACCATGTGAGCCTCCTCCCATCTCTCCCCAATCGCCTCGCTACCAGGTCTCGAACCAACGCGAACTGCACCATGGTGTCCGTTCCCCCCCCTCCTGCGCCTGTCTTTCTACAATCGTCCTTTCCCTTCCCCTGCCGCAACCCTTCCCTACGTTTGCCAAGAAACGTCGGGTTCAGGACTAGGTCGCGACCTCCACCCAGCACCACAGCCTTGCGACAGGAGGTGTTGCAGATGATCTGAGCAGATCAGCGTACATCACTGCTGGTGGGCTTTTGGCTGCGTTTACGTCGTTTCGGCCCTCGACGGCAAGCGTATGTATAAGATGACCTTCGCGGCGTCGTCCAGTGTTTAGGTTTCCCTCTCTAGCCCACCCATCAAATATCAACTCTGCACTTCCGCTACGCTCTTTCAGCGGGCTGTTCCGTTTTTCTTTCTCTTTTTCGCTTCTTCTACTTCACTTCGTTCCTTTAATCGTGCTGGCACATTGACTTCGTCTCTGCGAGACCAAGATGCTTTCTTTCAAGGATATTATTGTCGCTTCGGCCGTCCTGGCGGTGGTCCAGGGCCACGGAGTCATCCTCAATGCCCAGGGAGACGCAGGCTCGCCTGCCAGCATTGGCTTCAAGGGTATGTCGAGCAGAAAGTTCAAGGGGAGGAAGCTTTCGTGGGATTTCCCGCGGGCCAAAATCTCTCATGCTAGGCCTCGCGACTTACACTAACACAACTCAGTTGACCCCAACATTGCCCGCAACTGCACAACCATCAACCCCTGCCAGCAGGACGCCACTCTGATTCGCGATGCCGAGATCAACGCCAACATTGTGAACGAGTGTGGACGTACTGAGATTGCCGGCAACATCGACATTGGCGAGAACACGGAGAACGCACTGGCCGCCGGTCAGGTCACAAAGGTCAAGGCCGGCAGCGAGATCCAGGTCACCGTCCACCAGGTTAACGCCGACGGTGCTGGCCCCTACGCCTGCGATCTGGATCCCACGAGCAATTCCCTCGGCGGCAGCGGTCAGATCCCTCTCGAGGTTACCAACAACGTCCCCGGCGTGAACGGCTTCTCTCAGGCCAAGGCCCAGCAGTTCAACATCACCGTCAAGATGCCCGCCGACCTGAAGTGCACTGGAGGTGAGTCGCGAAAAGCTTGCACCCATCTGCGCGAAGATGATGAAACTAATCGAGCCGTACAGCTTCTACCGGAGATATCTGCACTGTCCGCTGCCGCAACAACGCCGTCGCCGGTCCCTTTGGCGGCTGCTTCCCCGTGCAGCAGACCGACGTCACTCCCACTCAGAACACCCCCCAGAACATTCAGACGCTCAAGGATCTGGACACTGTTCTCACCCAGCAACAGGGCAACGTTAAGGACCTCCCGGCCGCCATCAAGGCCAACCAGATTGATGGCACCGACCAGCAGAAGGCCGCGGCTGACGCCGCCACCAAGCTCCTCGGCACTCCCGACGTTGTCACCAAGGAGTCCCCCGTCCAGAACACCGGCCCAGGCAACAATGGAACCGCCGATGCAGGGGGTGCTGCTGGAGGCAACGCTGGAGGCAATGCCGGCAACAACAACGCCGACGCCGGAAACAACAACAACGCTGGTGGCAACGCTGGTGGCAACGCAAACGCTGGAAATGGCGGCAACGGACGCAACCGTGGCAATGCTGGCGGCAAGGGCAATGGACGCAAGAACAACAACAAGCGGGAGGAGGGCAACGGTGTTCTACGATGGGCCAGGCGCTACGTTGTGCCTGGTGCTGACTTCGAGGCTGAGGTTGCCCCATGAGGGGAATCATGATCGACATCACGTTGAGAAGTTTCAGCTTCCGGCGCTCGCTCCTCATGTGCTTGTGGTCTCACTCTAATCAGTCTCTCTTGAAGAACATCAAAACACCCCCCCCTTTTGTGTTGAGCGCACAGAGACGCACAAATGGCGAACTCAATCCGAGAAGGAAAGCGATGGGCGAGGAGCGGATACGAAGTGCTATTTTTTAAAACCAACCAATACATCTTTTTTTACTTTTTGTGTGTAAACTTATAAGTAAACTTCAAAGCAACGATCTGGTGTCAAGTCAGCGTTGAAGCGTAGTTTAGAAATTGAAAGCCGTGAACGACGTGCATGAGACTTGAGGTTTGCTGAACCCCCCCTTGGGTACTGTGAGTGACGATGGGCAAACGGACTCTGGGAGCACGAGGCGAGCGCGTCATCCTCGCCCGGTTTCTTGGCTCTCGCAATATCTCCGCGTCCCGTGCAGTGTATCCCAAAAAAGGCTTTCGCAGTTCCTGAAACACGGTGGAGTCGTTATTTTTTCCCTTTTCTAAAAGCCGTTATCCCCCCTTTTGTCCGCTGTTAGAAACCGCCCGTGCTGAAACGCACAGATGTTATGGACACCAAGGGAGATGAGACTGGTGAGCGCATGACATGGCATGTGTCGTACGATGAACCGAAGAACCGGGATCGATGCTGGGTTACAAGCAGGAAGAGTTGTGTCGAGGGGAGACAAGCAAAGCGCCACTGCCACCGTTTCCTTGTCTACAGAAAAGCAGCAACTGTCTAGGAAGTTGGGAAGTCCTGCAAGACTGGTGTTCCGGAGTGCAACGTCCCCGATGCGTTTCGGCCAGAGAAGGAAATGGGAAAGGTTTGGAGTGTGATAAATTACTTTCCACTGTAGATGCATATGAAGCATGATTTTCATCCCCCCTATGCCAGATGCAGGCATGATGACGTTCTGGGCGGCATACAACATCTGGCTGCCACATACAGTGTGATTGGTAATAACCTGTCTGGAAACCTACCTACTCCCCAAAAGAGAAGGTCCGCGAGAAACAATCAGATGTACGTTTGTCCCTGCGACGGGTCGCTTCAACGGGCAGTCTACCCACCCAATGGCCATTTAGCCGTCGAATCAACCATGGAGGATCCTTCTAAGAGCCTCAGTATTTCCAAGACGGAAGCGTGGTTTCTGCACACCTACGCCTGCAGCCCAACTCGTGTGATTGGAGGGCCACTGTAGCCCCTGGGACGTTTCTCAACGGTTTTGTATGCAGAATCGATGCTAAGCCTTATAATTAGGCATCAAGCTCAGCTCCATGTCTTGGCTCCGCTTGTGAGTCTGGAGATAGATCCACGCTCTGCGTTGGCCTGCGGGGAGGAACATGGTCATCCCTCGACTGGCTTCGTGCAGTCAGTAGTCGACAAGATTTCAGCAACCTCAGAGTTTGACTTAACCACGGGTAACAAGCTTATTGTCTCCGTTCTTCGAATCATCTTCACTGGCACTAAAAGCGGGAAGGGGATGGGACAGCACATGCAACTCGTTCAAAGTTCAGTCGTACCTGCAGATAGTTGAAAGTCAATAAGTCCCCCCCTCATTATCACAAATGCACACCTCCGTAACGTTGAACTATATTCAGCTGTACTTTCTGCTTCCCAACATTCTTATGTGAGTAACATATTAGCCCTTGGTTCTTTTGCAACAAAGCCGGTCTTGTTGACGTGATGAGTAGCAATGCATTTTTAGAATAGTTGATTGTTGGCCGGACATAGCTCGGCGTCCCTCGACCAAGTCAACGTTTCATCCGTTTCGACGACAGACTGGGAAAGCCCGGTCGCAGCCAAAGGTTGCGCTCGATGATGCCCGAACCGACGTCGACGCCGACTCGAGATTTTCTGCAGATCCCGGCGAATCATTCGAGTCAGCCGCACACCATCAACCGTGTTCTTTTGTTTGATTGCTGAACGCGATTACCGTTTTTCCTTCCGGCAACCGACCGCCGATCATAGCCTTTCCTTCAAACGTGTAACCCTCGAAACAAACATGTAGAGAGTTGGCTTTCTAGCTGCAGTCTGACAACAAGCTGACAGAGGGCAATGTCAAGTTAATGTGTGTGTGTGTCTACTGGGCAGCATCTACTCGTCTCAGGTAGCCCGCAACGGCGACTTTCTTCTGCGGGGTCTAAACTCTATCATTCAACGCTCGTCCCCATCCTATGGCTGCAGGAAAGTCAACATCTGTGCTTGTCGGATGAGAAAGCCTCGTCGAGTAAGCATTGAGACAAACAAAGTCAATCTGGTTGAACAGACTTTGACACCCCTAATCTCTCTGCCATTTTCATTGTCGTTCACCTCTTTCCCTTGAGGTTCAACCAAACGGGGCGGCAGTGTCCGCGACCTAGAACCATCGTCAGCACCAGCACTCCACTTTGGCCGCCCGTTTGCAAGGTAGAAAGGTGTGGAATGAAGCCATCAGATGCTCGCAAGGCTATCTTTGTTGGCTCACTCGCTGGCACGACAGGCCCGTGGTCCATGAGCCTGTTCTCTGAACGATTGACGCATGCTACTTTGAGATGACACATTGGTACTAGTCGAACCTGGAAGCGCGAAGTCTTCGCATCATTGATATATTTCTCGGCTCCGTGGTGCACGGGGTCGGGAAAAGACCAAATCGACCGCTACATGACTTTTTCCACGAAGAGCGACTGCCGCGTTTTCGGGATAGTCACGCACGAGTCGGACGGCCAAGCTCGGCCAAGCCATCAATCGGGAGCCGCAAAGCTTGGATGCGGATGCCACGGAAAGTTGCTGCTGGGGGAGGTGGCTCATCATCGCCCTTCCAAGACTGCGGCACGCTACGCTCCGTGGCATTCTCATCCGCCAGCGCCGATCAACGGGTCCCAGTGGCCCTTCGTGCGTTCTGACCGAGGGTGACTCAGGCCATGAGAACTTTGCAGCATGTAGATGTAGTGTACTGATGTAAATCGGAGAGTAGCATTAATCATGCAAACAAGTCCCCAAATATCAAATCACAGCTCGAGTACGGGTGACAAACCCGCCGCTAATAGGATCTTTGAGCCCGATGCGTAGATTGGTTTTGGCGGTCCGCCGTTCCGTACGATGCTCCGTGGGCTCCGCAGCCCCCCGACCGGCACTCTGAAGCCGGAGAGCAGGCAAAACCTAACTTGGAAAAAGGGGCTAAAAAGTTAATTAGACTAAGGGGCAGAAAAGGGAAGCAGAATAAATTGAAAACCACTTCTGTGCTCCCCACGGGTAGAAAGGTACCCATTCGCGGATAAAGAGCTTGCAGTTTTGAGATAGATGACCAGGCGCGTCGCGTTGGACCACTGCGCATCACGGTGGGCGAAGCCCGCAGCGAGAGATCCCGAGGCTGGCCATACACTACCCGCGGAATCAACCATCATAACTGCCATTGCGACCCATAGAGCCTTGGAACTTTGCCAACCCGTTGAATGCGCAGCCTATCTATGCTTGACGGCACACGTGATACCCACTCGACGAGTGCCGCAAGTAAGTTGATTGTTGGGGTAATCATGGCCGTTACACCCGCGTCTGCAGCTGTCGGTACCTCTCTCAAGTGCCGGTCCTCCGGACTTTGCAGGCCTTTGCAGGGGCATTGGATATTGCCCGACCAATTGGCATAAAGGATCTTGGCTCTACCGGAGGCCGGTGGGAGATGTTCCGCCCAGGTGCCCCTAGCAGGAACCCCAACTTGGCTTTCATTGACTTTGTGGAGAAGACGCTCGATGTCACCCCTCTGCTAGTTGCAGCAACAGGTGCTGCTCAAATCGCCCATACCACCTTTAACCCCCGCATCACCCGTCATCAACGCGCTGGTTTTTCCAAAGGATTAATCAATCTGCTGCAGACGGCCTGCCACACGAGAGACAACCTGCGCCTCCCGAATCAAGCTTCGCCCAGCGGCTTGGCCTCCAACATCTTCAAGAATATGGATTCACACAACGTTCGTCCAATCAGCGCTAGCAGTCCGACGTAGGCAAGGCGGGAAGGCATCCGATCTTGAACCTGCAGTCCCACAAGGTAGACTGTCGAGTGTCTTCCCGAATGGCCGTCCTATCCCGGATCAACGTTCCCAGTTGACAAGTTCGCGGCTTGCCTGCAGGACGGTGCAAGCCCCTGGCCGGAAATTGCAGCGTTTGGGAGGAAGTAGGAAGTGAGGGGCTCATCGCGGCCATCTCACGATACTTCAACCTTGAATACGGTTCGAAACAGTTCCTGAGAGTCTATATAATATGGCCGAGGGCATCCCCTCACTTGTAGTCAGTCATTCATCCCAAGTCACCAATACATTCTTTTCCAGCATTCGCTTCGTTCTGTTCAGTCATCTGAACATTTCCACGCTCTTTTTTTCTCCTTGTCCATTCTCTCATCCGTTCTTTGCTTCACTTGAAGTCTGAAGAAATATCATCACCATGTTGACCAAGGTTTCCACCATCGCGGCTCTTGTCGCCGCTGTTCGCGCGCAGCAGGTCTGCACGCTCAATGCTGAGACGAAGCCCGCGCTCACCTGGTCCAACTGCGCAGCTGGCGGCACCTGCACCAAGGTGAACGGCGCCATTACTGTTGACGCCAACTGGCGCTGGACTCATCAGACCAGCGGCAGCACAAACTGCTACACTGGTAACAAATGGGACACTTCCGTCTGCAGCACTGGCGAGGACTGTGCGTCCAAGTGCTGTCTTGACGGAGCCGACTACCCCGGCACCTATGGTGCTACGACCAGCGGTGACTCGCTCAACCTCAAGTTCGTCCAGCAGGGTCCCTACAGCAAGAACATTGGCTCTCGCATGTACCTTATGGAGGGCACCGACAAGTACCAGATGTTTAAGCTCCTGGGGCAGGAGTTCACCTTTGACGTTGACGTTTCCAACCTGGGTGTAAGTCAAAGTCTTCTTCAGTGGCATCAATGGTCCATGACTAACACCTCGGCCATAGTGCGGTCTGAACGGCGCCTTGTACTTCGTCTCCATGGACGCAGACGGAGGGGCTTCCAAGTACCCCACCAACAAGGCCGGCGCCTCTTACGGAACCGGCTACTGCGACAGCCAGTGCCCTCGTGACCTCAAGTTCATTGATGGCAAGGCCAATGTGGAGGGCTGGGTGCCCTCCTCCAACGACGCCAACGCCGGCGTGGGCAACATGGGCTCTTGCTGCTCCGAGATGGACATCTGGGAGGCCAACTCCGTCTCCACCGCGTATACCCCTCACCCTTGCGAGACGATTGGCCAGCTGAGCTGCTCCGGCGACGCCTGCGGCGGCACGTACAGCGCCACCCGCTACGCCGGCCAGTGTGACCCCGACGGCTGTGACTTCAACAGCTACCGGATGGGCAACACCTCTTTCTATGGCAAGGGCTCCCAATTCGCCATCGACACCTCCAAGAAGATCACTGTCGTCACTCAGTTTATCGAGGAGGCCGGCGCGCTCTCCGACATCAAGCGCTTCTACGTCCAAGACGGCAAGGTCTTCGCGAACTCCAAGTCTGATGTTGCCGGGGTTGACGGAAACTCCATCACCAAGGACTACTGCAGTGCTCAGAAGAAGACTTTCGGCGACCAGGACGTCTTCACTCAGAAGGGCGGTCTCGCTCAGATGGGTAAAGCTCTTGCCGAGGGCATGGTGCTTGTCATGTCCGTGTGGGACGACGTAAGTCTATCTCGGTTGTTCAGCCCCGTTGGACCTCTAATAACCTTTTTGCGTAGCACAACTCCAACATGCTCTGGCTTGACTCTACCTACCCCACAAACGCCACCGGTCCCGGCTCTGCTCGCGGCTCTTGCGGCATCGACTCCGGCGTCCCCGCCGACGTTGAGTCCCAGGCCCCCAACTCCAATGTTATCTTTTCCAACATCAAGGTCGGCCCCATTGGCTCTACCTTCAACAGTGCAGGAACCACCGCCGTAAGTTTCCTCTCTGTTGCAGCCCCCATACTTTTCCTTTGCACACTTGCCCTCCGGCTCCGCCGTTCCCGTCACAGATGAACCGGTCGACATCCCGTCTGCGTCCACTACGTCCGATCGTGGTGCTTCCGAGACTCGTCAAGGCCACTGCTAATGTACCTCTGCAACAGTAATGCACCAGACGTCGACACCGGTCACAGACGCCACCTCCGCCGTATCTTCTGCTCTAGCTATTTTACCGTCGCCTTTTTTGATTGCTTTTCAGCTAGTCAATGGCTACGGCATCGCCACCTACTGTCAGGGTAGTGGCGTCAACTTCCTGCGTCCAAAACTTGCTAAAGAAAGTTAGACCGGATGCAACAGATGGCTGTTCCCATCAGTCTATCTGCAGGTTAAAAGGTCTTTGCGAACGGGGAGGCAGGCGGGTACCGCGCTGAGGCTTGATCCTTCATGAGCGCTCATAAAACCTTGGTCATTGTGTCAAGGTTGCGATACATGGCGCAGAGCGTATCTTTTCTATTGTAAATCTTTTCTCATTATTCCTTTGTACATACATTGGAGACAGCCTAGATGGACTTTGCGACTTGACGTAAAAAAAAAAAAGCTAAATAAAAGCACCCGGCCAAGCGAATGCTTGGCTAGTCTCTTAAGAATACTTTTATGAAGCTTGTTCAATGTCGGAAATCCACATGAATCGCGTCTGTTCCAATATTGAACCGACTAGAAGATGGACGGTTAGCTCTAGGGGGCGGCCCGCGCCATAAGCTGAGCGACGCACCACATGGGACAGGTAACCGCGTGCTTGGAAAGCCAGAGCTCGATACACGCCGAGCAGAAGACGTGACCGCAAAGTAATTGTCCGACCACGGTTCCGGCAGCGAAGTCGCCTAAACATATAGGGCAAGTTCTCGCTTCCGCGACCTTGGCCATGGAACCAAGCCTGCCGTTGGCCAACTTCACCATCTTTGGTCTTTCTGGCATCTTGTGCACGCCGAGATTGCTCAATTGTAAAGAATGTTCTGCTCTGTGCTGATGCTGAGTGTTGTTTGGCGGTGTAGGAGGTGGTGTTGTTGGACGTCGTGTTTTCCTCAGCTTCTTCCACGCAAGCATGTACAGTAGGAGGCTGATAAGAAGGGCGAAGGCCACGCAAACCGCCGCTGTTACAGCACCAGACTGCCTCTCATGATCTGAAAATGAGAGTAGATTACTGGGAGAAGCATCTGCCATGTTTGTTGGACCAATATGAGAGAGAAAATGTGAGGCAATGAGGGAGGAGGTTGAGGTTTTGTGCTGCTGGATTGAAAATTGCACTTTTTGACTGCAGGCAACATTTCAAATCAACCACACTCGACTTTTTCGGTGTACGCATCAAGGTGCAACACGTATCGCCCTTACCGACTTGTTCCCATGTGATGTCTCGGTTGAGGGATTAACGGTTGCGATGCTCGGCTTGCCAGATCAGGTTCATTCTCCCAGAGCATCACCAAAGCTTGGCACTCGATTGGCATGATGTTGAAATTGCCCGGGGCAGGGTGCGCCCGCTTCCCACGGGGAACCGGTAAGTCATAGGTAACTTTAACGTAATGGTTGTCCATCATCACCCAATCTGACCGTGTCTGGGATCGCCTTTTTGTATGAGCGATTTTCTCTTGGCATTCCCCTTGCTTCTTCCGGCCCGGCCAGGACCTTGTGTAAGTGACAGTCGGGAGGCCGCCAGGAGCAGAACGAAACCGTTAGTTCTTAATATTGGTTGGTCAGTTCTTACTGATTCTAGCGATTTTATTTCGATTTCGACAAGTGCATCACAAGGTAACATCATTTAGTGTGAATTACGAGAATGTTGGCTGCCCACAGCTACGCCACCTTGATTGAGCATCGTGAATAACCTTCAATCCCGTATGCAACGTCGGAACTTTGCAACCCTCTGCTGCGGTGATTCCTAGACAGAAAGGTGGCACATGGAGCCGCCCCGTCGAAAGAAGGACAAAAAAAGCAGTGCTGTCCCCCTCTGCCGCTATTGAGCATTTACTGAACTTCGGACTTGGAGATGTTGCGAGGCGTCTAATACACGTTCAAGGCGCGGCTTGTCGGACACGCGCAAAAAGAAAAAAGAAAAAATGGAAAAAAACCCTCTTGCGACCTGGTCCAATCTCTGCTCTCACCAGTCAATCTCACGTCAAACCTCCTAATCATTCTGGCTGCGGTAGGTCTCATTTCGGTGTATGCGAAGAGGCTATTTCGACCGTTCATTATTTGTCGAAATTCCTCCCGCTTGATTCAATAAGATCAGGTAAGGGGTACAGCTGACTCCATTCTAATACAGTTCCTTGGTCCAAAAGCGAAAGATTCTTTCCATCTTTCTTCTGGTTGCTGGTGAAGAGAGAACCATTCAACAAACGCTCCGGAATGGATAAGCTGGAAAGCTTGAATTTCTGAGTACTGTGGTAATTACATCTCCCAGTGGTGGATTCCGACAACAATCTGAGTGGAGTGGCCTTTAGCAATGGTAAATCGACTAGTCTCCGACCCTTTGTAGGCTATTTACAAAAATAAAATGTACTTCTCTAACGGGGAAGGATCCACACGAGGTATTCCCGCCCTCTTTTCCTAGGACACAAGTGATACCAACGAGGCACGTATGCAAGACGGTGGATTTCATACGTACAACGAATAAATATTCTTCCTCTGACTCTATGAAGGGAACTTCACTCGGCGCGAAGCACATCCATTTATTACTTAGAACCATGCTAGCGCCACTCAGTTTTCGTGCTAGACACATGCTCCTCGTGAAGCATACAGTTTTGCAAACTCCTTGCCAGTACGATCCTATGAAAAGTGCCAGTATGACAATCATCTGGCTCCGTTGCTCAAGCAACTTTGAACTACTCGGGCACAGTTTGGCTGGAGTTCTTGGGTTCGCCGGGGATGCTGTGAAATTGAGAACAGTTATGCGCAGAATGGCTCGATGATGATTGTGGTCAGCGAGCCATTTCAACTAGACCAGGGGCTCGTTGTCTTTCTCAGCCCGCGTACAGAGCCTGGTGCTAGGCATTCAACGGGAGAAGCGATCGCATGCTACTCCAGATTGGGCGAGAGCTAGGCCAATCAGTGCGCATCAGATATGAATCATCAACACTCACGGGCGCTAACACACCAAAGTGGAGAAGAACCGGCCAGAGATGCATATGCTGCGCCCGACAAAAGGCGTAAGCAGTGGACCATTGCAGATATCATGGTGAAAGAGGACGGTTACTCCGATTTTCTGCGTCATCATGTTCGTTTCGCGGAATAGATAGTGAAGCATTGAAAGTACAAAGGGGTTCGCATTTCTCAATCGAACCAGGAGCACCTTTCTGAACACAAGACACAGACAGTCCTTTTGGAAAACGCAACAATTATAAAATGTTACTGTGCAACAGCAGCGCTTACTTGCGCAATCTGGCACTTCTCGCCCTTGCATCACAAGTAACAGCCAACCGCACCAGACAGCTACCAACCGTTGATCTCGGATATGCCATTCACCAAGCCACCTACAATGTAAGACTCTCCCCCTTGACCATCCTGGTTTCCGTAACAATCTCTTTCTAGCCCAAGGCTAAATGCGATGTATGTAGGACTCGAGGGGTTGGTTCAACTTCTCCAACATCCACTACGCCTCTGCGCCCCGGTTTGAAGCACCTGCTCCGGTAACCGTTGTGGATCGCCAAATCAACGACGGCCAGACCCCGGGCATTTGCCCATTGAAACTTCCAGCATGGTTCAGCCTTTCAGCGCTGTACCAGGCTGGCCAGTTATCTTTGGATGAACTCAACTCAACGTTTATGGAGCTTCAAAACCTGAGCCCAGCTTCGGACGCGTCTTTGATAGACCAATACCTCACCGAGCCCGATTCTGTCGTCACAGAAGACTGCTTGACGTTGGATGTTGTGGTACCAGAGACGATATGGGAAAGAGCGCATGACGCCTCAGAAGCTGGTGGTAAGATGCCTCTTGAATGGAATACACATGCTGTTCTGACAGATGATGATGCAGCTCCTGTTCTTGTGTGGCTCTATGGAGGTGGGTATGTCCTCGGGGACAAGAACTCCGTTGGGAACCCTGCAGGTCTCATTACAAACGCCCAAACGGACGGCTCCGATGGTATTATTTACGTTACCATTAACTATCGACTCGGTTTTCTTGGTTTCGCTTCTGGCCCGGATTACGGGGAACAGGGCGGTGTGTCGAACCTTGGTCTCCGCGATCAGCGATTTGCCCTTGAGTGGATCCAAAAGAACATTCATCTCTTTGGGGGAAATCCCCATAACGTTACGGTAATGGGAGAGTCTGCAGGCGGAGGCTCGGTTCTTCACCAACTTGTGGCGTATGGTTCTACTAGCGGCGCCCCATTCAACCGTGCAATCCTTCAGTCTCCTGGTTTTGAGTTCAACACCGGGGCTAGTAAGCAGACTTTGCGATACAACAAGGCACTCGATTGGGCATCCTATTTCAGCAACTCCAGCGTCACGACCCTCGAAGATCTCAAGAAGCTTCCATTCGACGTAATCGAGAA
Organism: Colletotrichum tofieldiae; assembly: GCA_022836555.1. Classification (NCBI taxonomy): domain Eukaryota; kingdom Fungi; phylum Ascomycota; class Sordariomycetes; order Glomerellales; family Glomerellaceae; genus Colletotrichum; species Colletotrichum tofieldiae. The sequence continues at coordinate 4,837,860 of BQXV01000003.1, read as the reverse complement.
AGTCAACCAGATCACCGTGGCGACCACCTATTGGGGGTCATTTGGATGGGGGCCTGCAACTGATGGAGATTTCGTGCCGGACTTGCCGGGGGTTCTTCTCTCAGAAAATAGATTCGACTCGTCCGTCGAAGTCTTCAGCGCACACAACAGTGATGAGGGATTCATCTTCGCCTCTCCCCTCATCCGAGATGATGAGCAGTACGTTACTTCTCTTTTGAAGCTACTTCTCCCGGATGCTTCAGAAGAAATCACTGGCTACTTGACCACCGAGCTTTACCCAGCGGTGTACGACGGCACCTACCCCTGGACAACACCGCTCCAGCGAACATCTGCAACTATTGCCGATTCCTGGTTCATTTGTAATAACTACTTTCTCAATAGAGCCATGGGTGACAAAGCTTTCAATTACCTCTTCGATGTCCCTCCTGGATCCCACGGCACAGACATCCCCTACACCTTTTTCAACAACGAGGCTAGCTCGGGCGGGCTTCCATTGAATGCGTCCGTGGCGAATACGCTGCAGGCTTATCTTACAATGTTCGCAAAGACAGGAAGCCCGAATAGAGCGAACTTGCCTCATATACCCCTCTACGGAGTTAATGCGACTGTTATGTCCCTCTACAACAGGACGCTGGTTGTCGACATGGCTGCGACAGAAAGATGCGATTGGTGGCAGAGGGCATTGTACAGATGATTTAATGCTACTCGAAGACCTATGTTAAAGAATGAAACGAGTAACGTACATGCATAGCAAGTGGCCCATCATAGCAAGTGGCCCACTTCCTCCTTCCTCCTTAAACTTCAACTTTACATTAACATTTCTCTACGTACGATAATGAGTTCTTCTTCAAACGAAAGTCGTATTATCCTTACAATTAAAGCTATTAAAAAAGACCTAAATCTATCTGTACGAAAAGCAGCCTCTATCTACAACGTCCTAAGAATAACACTTTGACACTGACGCGCTGGATAATTACCACACCACGAGACTCGTACGAAATCAATGAAGATGACTGAGCTAGAAGAAACAGTGATTCTTGAACGAGTTATTGACCTAATCGATTGAGGATTTCTACTGCGACTTGACGACGTACGAGATATGGCTGATTGCCTCCTTGACGAACGCGATGCGACGCGTGTCGGACCCCGATGGGCAGAGAACTTCGTACGACGCTAACCATAACTAAAGACGCGTTTTTGACGTGGAATTGACTATCAGAGGGCGTTAGCTGAGGATCCTGCAATTGTGCAGGCCTGGTTTGCCCTCGTATGAAACATAATTGCGAAGTACGGAATCCATAATGACGATATCTACAATTTTGATGAGACGGGCTTCTTGATGGGAATGCTGTTGCACGCAAAGGTTGTTATAACCTTTAATTGCCGTGGAAGGCCTTGTACGAAGCAGCCTGGCAATTGCGAATGGGTTTCTGTTATTTAGGGCGTATGTGCAGATGGCTGGGCGCTGCCTCCGTACGTTATCGTTAAGGGTAAATATTACCTCCTCTCATGGTATACTAATGGCTAATTCCTACCCTAATGGCGCGTCTACCCTAGCGAAAATGGATGGACTACAAACGAGATTGGCCTAGATTGGCTACAGCATTTTGAAAAGTGTACAAAGTCTTGTACGAAGGGTGTTAAGCGGCTCCTAATCCTTGATGGCTACAACAGCCACAAGTCTACTAAGTTTGACGATTACTGTAAGGAACACAGCATTATTGCTCTTTGCATGCCTCCCTATTTATCGCACGAGCTCCAGCCTCTTGATGTTGGCTGTTTTAGTCTGCTGAAGGCGTCGTACGGTAAGGAAATTGAGAAAATGATGCGGATGCAGATTACGCATATTACTAAGGACGACTTCTTTCCTGCCTTTAAGGCAGCCTTTTTCACTTTAATGGGTGAAGAAAACGTACGAGCTGGCTTTAGACAGGCTGGCCTTATCCCTTTTAACCCAGAAGTAGTTATTTCCCGCCTGGATTTTAAGCCAAAGACGCCAACACCATCTAACTCACGCCCAAGCAGCTAGGGCTCCTGGGACCCAAAGACACCAACTACAGCACATGACGCCGTACGAAGCTCTGCATCACTTAAGAAAAGGATTACTAGTTATTAATATAGCTTACTAACCTATTTGTACGAAGTAGTTGACTTGTAGGCTAAAGGTATTAGTAAGTTAGCACATAAACTAGCTCTTGTTGAAGCTGAGTGCCGTAGGCTTCGTATGGCAAATGAGATACTAAGTAAGCGTCGGAGGGCTAAAAAAACCTAACTGCGTCTTGGAGGGTCCCTTAATGCAGCTGAAGCAGAGGCAATCCGGGTAGAGAAGGGGGTTGTTGATGCTGGAGGCGAAAATACACGTCAGGAGGGGGCTCGTACGGAGGGGGGTGAATTGCGCGGTCGGCGATGTGGTAATTGCGGAAAGACTGGACATAACGTACGAACATGTCAGGTAGTATGGGAGACCTCTGAAGAAGAGGATGATGAGTAGTTTTAATTGATTTCGTACGATGCTGCTTGATTGACTTATATAAATGGCTGGAGGGTAGGTAGAGGTGGGCCACTTGCTATGATGGGCCACTTGCTATGCATGTACGTTAGAGGAATAGTGTATAGATATATCTTAATGTATCTCTGGAACGGTCCAAAATGTGCCTGCTACCACGCAGTAGCTGCCGATCTACAGATGGTCTCTATCAAAGAGTAGACTCGAGCGTAAGATACTTGAGCACGAATAAGGGCCTAGCATGTAACCGATTTGGCTCTAGTTCCCTGTATTCACGGGCCCCACAAGTCTAGCACATCTAAGAGACACATTTGCATAATGGCAACATCATATATAACCTCTAGAGGCGGCTGGATACATTAACGAGGCCTAAATCCCTCTCCATCCGCTGCTCGCCACTATTTGGGTGTTTTCACGTCATTAGACATATTTTCAAGGTGCAAAGGGAAAGCAGGATGGTCGATGTAAACATGAGATCAAGGTGAACGCTGGACTGTAGTCTATTCTGCAATCACGAACCGTTAACTAGCAAAAATAAAAATAAGTCAAAGATTATGTTCAAAACTGCCATCGTACAAGATAGTAAAGAGACCGAGGGGAAGAAAAAGATTACTACATTTGGGGTGAATTCCCAACGATTTAGGGAGATCTAAGAATGTCGGGCCTAGAATTGTAGTGAGTGATGCCGCTGCCTTGCGAATTGACAGTCCGCCCGAACCGCGCACCGAGGACATGGGACAAAGTGAGCAAGGTGTTATTAGTAGTTGATTAATGAGAAATAAAAATACGAGCCTGGATACTTGCGTCGTACACAAACGTCCGCGAAAACGACCGTAGCAAGAAATAGAAGAGCAAAAGTCCCCTTCCTCCTCACCACACACAACCTTTCAAATCCCCGAATAGACATCTCAACCCCCTGGAACACCGGCCCGGATATTGTCATACTGGCTGTTGGGGAAGCTTAGCTGGTTGATGCTCTTGTCCTGCGTGTCTGAACCACCGAGAGCATTGAAGCTCGCCGCCAACAGACTGCCCCCATCACTCCTGTCACCACTAGCTTCCCAGAACATAGAGCCGCCAAGTCCCTTACTCTGTAAGTACGAGACCTTGGTCCTAACTACGCCAGGTGTGTCGTATGAAATGAGTTCCTTGCTACTGGGGTCATAGCTGTAGGATGCCACTGCTGTGGGGTCGTAAAGCTCAGCCGCGCCTGAGCGTGGCAAAGCCTTGTAGTCCCAAACCCCGTTCTCCCAAGAGCCGCTACCGACACCAGAGAAGGGCTGACCGATGCCGCTTGTTTGCTGGAAAGAGCGACCGTAGATCGGCATTCCAAGGACAATCTTTGATGCAGGCACTCCGGCGCGAAGGTAGTCATTGACAGCGGTGTCGGTCGAAAACGGTGTGGACGCTGGGTTGCCGTAGTTTGGGTACAGGTTGGCTTGATGACCGCTATTGGCGTCCCACGAGCCGGCATAATCGTACGCCATAAGGTTGAAAGCGTCGATGACATTCGAGATGGCCTTTAGGTTTAAGACATTGTAGTGAGTTGGGCCAGCGGGTGAGGCTATCGTAAGGAGATAGTGGTAACCAGGCGTGTGTTTCGCCGCGTAGGCGTCCAACTCATCTCGAACTGCTTGAAGCAGAAGAACCATGTTGGCAGCTTCAGCAGCATTGGCCGGGTACTCCCAGTCAACATCAATACCATCGAATCCCCAATCCTTCATCAACTTGACAGAGGATGAGGCGAACAAAGCTCGGCCCTCGGGAGTGCTGGCCGCAGCGGGGAAGTTGGTGGACCAGGTCCAACCTCCAATGCTCAGCATGACCTTCATCCGCCGGTTGGCTTTCTTGAGAAGATAGAGCTGCTTGACACAACCATATGCATTGTTACCGACGTCGTTCCATGCTTTGATATTGTGAGCGAGGTGAAGTCTGGTGCAAACCGGACATCTTACAATCTGTTGGGTAGTGCTTCTCCAAGTCGGAATAGGTATCGGCAGAATAGCTAATGGAGATACACTGGGTTAGCTTCTAGGTTTCTTGGCCAGCGAAGCTGTAACGTTGGTTGACTTACACTTCTCCAGACGGACGAAGATTCATGAATGCGTAGAGGACGTTCGTGATTTGAGATGCAGGAAGGTTCTGGGGTTGATAGTTACGACCGTATATTGCCCTTTGTCAGTGTTAGTATGTTGGAGATTATTCATCGGTTGAATAGTGCTGCTATACCAGTTAGTGAAATAGACGGCATTAGTATAGCCATTGCGATCCCAATCGGTGAAGTTCAAGGGCAACCCCTCAAAGGGGCGAGCAGTCGCTGACAGTATCCCAGTCATTGTAATTAATGAGTGTAAAAGCACCATCCTGGTCAAAAGTTCTATCGATCCCTTAAATAGGTCGTTGAGGGAGTGAGAAGTTGGTGTTGCGGTTCATTCAAACGTCACTGGGCATGAAGCGATCAAATGACCATCATATACTAGTTGAGTCCGGCGTGTTTAGACCAGCCACTATTCGCAGGAAGTATACGCCAAGCGACAAAGCCATTGTTCTTGTTCAAACGTCTTCGGAAGGTCACTCCATCTTGGAATTCATGTCCACTTCAACCGGAACGTTACGCTATCTTCCAAGCAGTTCATCAAACTTCTGGATTTTCTACCGAAAACCTAAGCCGCTCGGTAAACGTGTGTGAGGTTGACAGGCGCATGTGAAGAGATCCAACGCGTCGTTGCCGCGTCACGTTCAAGTGGTAACAGTGAAATTGGCCATGAGCTAAGAAGATGGCGGTTCAATGCACCATCAGCACACCGCACGGGACATACTCCAACAAGAGGGCTGCTTGCAGAAGATAACTCGGAGATTCGAATAAATCTCGCGTGTGGAGACGTGCCACCACCAGAGGTGAAGACTTCGTGATGGTGCACGGTGAGTGGCTGAAGCAGAGTGAGGGGCCGGGGCTAATGCAGGTGTAGACAAGTCATCGTTGCTAGTACCAGTGAATGATGCTTCAAGATTGGTTAACCCTGGTATTCTTCAGAAGCTACCCTTGATGGCCATGTGCCCTACCGGTTGGTGAATTCAGAGCGAATGACCGAGTCTGGGCCGAATGTGACCCTCCACTTCGAGATCTTCTCGCCCATTCGCCTGTTCGCCTGTTTGGGACAGGACCAACGTGAGCACATGCTTCCTTGCCGATGAAGTTTTGCGACCTATCACGTCATTTTTGTAGCTGTAAAGGCTTGAAGAAGACTTGCGACGTGTTTTGAGGATTTGGATACTCTTAGACGAAGTGTTGGCTTACAGTTTCCCATATTCAAGCCTGAGCACAGCTCACAACTTTCAAACCACTAGCGAAGACATGAAGTAAATGGAACTTGGTGGTGAAACTGTCCCTACCACCACCACACCACTGGCGAAAAGATCGACAGAGCCCCAGTATCCTTCTGGAAGGTAAAGATATGATAGAATGGTGACGGTGCATCACCCGCTCCGCCCTTCTGGCTGCGGGAGAGGCCACCCCAGGAGATCTGACGCCGCCTGAGTAGCTGCCATCTGATTTCTTGCATATTACAGGGTAGCATCGGAGGTTGACCCCAAGGAACAAAGGCCATCCAGAATGTTCAGAAGGCTCCCACGCAGCCACGCAGCGCTTCGTGATGTGCAACGTTGCAAAGGCGGGAGAAGTCAGCGACACTTGCAGATTAAGCTCTATCAGCTTCAAGCTACCAAACTTTTACCCTTGATAGCGTTGGGTTTGGCCAAGCCTTGAGCGATGCTCCCGTGATTATTCCCTTTCAGAAGAGTTGTTGCTATGTCTCATGACTGGTTGTGAAAAGATTCCGGACCGCTCCACGCTTTACATGCAGAGCAACTGGCATTGGCCCCTTTGCTCATGCTGGCTGGCATCAAAAGCTGACGGAGGGGATTGGGCAGGAACAGAATTTCTACTTACATTACTACGCCCCATGACACAGCGCACGGGGGAATTAAGTGGTGCATTATGGGTATCTATCGAAATCGATGTTCCGCTACTATGGTCTCACAGGAGCCGCGCTCTCACTATTGTGTTGTCCTTCGGCCGTGCCTATCATGGAGGGTTCTCGAATCACAGCAGCTGGCGGTTGTTGCGGCATAGAACCCTCTTGGGTCACATTGTTTCCATTCCTAGTGCCAGTCCGTTCGGCCACTTGCTCCACATCCGCTTGTTTCTCAGACAGCTCCTTTTCCGCTGCTCTAATCCGACGGCATCGTCTGACGGCCCAGACGGACAAGCCAACGACTAGCAGACAAAACACCAGGACGCCCAGACCGATCCCGGTCCTGGCGGGCTGAGAGAGCGACGGGGTGTATCTACCGTCATAATAATCATCGTATCCATTGTCGCCGTAGTTGTCGCTGTCGCCTGAGGATCCGTCTCCGGATCCGGAATCATCGCCACCACACTCTACGAAACTTGAATAGCCAGGTCTATAGCAATAGCTGGGCCTAGCTGCTGTAGACTCCGGGGTCTTGGCTCCGTAGCTCGCAAATGGGACGATGTTCTCCGTCGCGGTGCTGCCAAACTTGGCTTGCGCGATAGCAATCTCCGCGTTCGCGAGGTCGAAGACCATGTATTCCTGTTTGAGCATGGCGCCACCCAAGTAGTAACTGTAGGAAGACCCGTAACTCATTGACGTCGAGTTGTCAGACTGAACCCCGAACAGACAGTATTCTGCCGACGACTCAGTATCCCAAGACCATTCTGAATGAGACCACGATTCTTTGGGTACTACAAGGTCTGCAATGGAAACGTTCAATACCGGTCCTTCGATTCCATAGAGCTGCATGACGATGTGTCCCGTGGAGGTTTCCGCCGCCGCGCATGGTATTACGGCATAGTAGAGATTGTTGTTCCATGAAGCACCTGCGAGAGCCCAAATATCTAGGGCAAGCGCAGAAGGTAGTACGGAGAAACTGTAGTCGGGTGCAAGCCGAACGTTGATTTTGTCACTGTCGTACATGTAGTCCTCCTCCGATAGAAGACCTCTCCCGAGAGGTTGTAGCTCGTCAGTTGCTGACTTGCTCCCATTCACGGAAGAAATGATGGTGTCGAACATTCTAGTTCCGTAGGATGTCACGGAGCTGCTTGTTGGAAAGCGAATAAGAGGCCCCTCGAATTTTGACTTGTCGATGGCGCCTAGAAGAAGGTTCCCTGACTTGGCCGACTTATCGTCAAGCCAAACACTGTACGCGGTAGAGTTGATGAAACCGTCCTTGAGTAAGCGTTCAGGTACAGTGGGGACTGCATCAAGGCTGCTTGGACTGGGGCTGGCTGAGCTCGAGGAATAGCTGCTCACGTTGAAGCCTAGGCCCAGTACGCCAACAAACGTGTCGGCTGAGCGAACGAACCCCATGACGAGCTTAGGCACTTGAGTACCAGCAATTTCAAGGGTATCGCTAACCCAATCGCCGCTGGCATAGTCGTTGGTGTACTTCTCTGAGAAGCTTTCGGTACCGGGGTTAACAAAGGTTGTCGACTTGCTGGCATTGAACGCGCCATGTCTGCACAAAGCGTACTCGTCGTTGTATTTGCCCATGGCTGAGTCGACGTAGTAAGGCTTGTGGCTAGCGCAGTATTGGGCGTCGGGGACCCATGAGGTGTCGGCTTGTACTGTAAGCCTCATCGACATCTCCTGCGGGGGAGTGCCGACGGAGACGTTGACAAGGTAACTCCAGTCGTTGGCCAAAATATCGAGCGTGGGGATGGATCGACGATCACCCGGGGCCCTGGGCTTGACATTATCGGTGCTTGATTGAGCTTGGCGAGCAAACGGTAGACGGATTTGGGCTGAGGCCACAGCGGCGCAAGCGGTGGCAGCAAAAAGAGAGGACGCCCTCATCGTGAAGAGGACCGCGAGCGAGTGAAGGGCAATCAGTGACGCATGGCGAAGAAGAGAGAAGGGAAAGGGGGGAACGCAACCGACTGGCGCAACAAGATTTTTAAGACTAATGCCCACGAAAAGCGGCACAGCAACTCGAGATAGGCAGCAGAGCGGTAAACTGATAACAAGAGGGATCAGGACGATGTCGCAAGGGTTAAGCGATATTGCAAGGTGGAGTTACGAGGTGAAAAGGGTTAGGTGACTACCAGACGGCTAGGTTATTTCTAGCTAAAATTCAAGCTTGTTTCTTTCAAGGCTCCAGCTACAGGCCAGGCCAGGCCAGTCGTGTCCGTTCTACACACGGAATGACCCGCACGACGAACGGGCTTCAGTCATCAGCCTTGGCAACAGGCGGCAGGTTAAGGAGTTCCTTCAACTCGCCGAACGCCTTCAAAATCGTCCCCGCCTCCGCTTCCCAACGCTTCCGCGATTCTTCGCCAATCTCGCCGTGACCTATGGCAGCCGTCAGGTCTGGGCCGGCACCGCCAACGAAAGCGAGTGCGGGACGAGTGGGCGCGACGCGGAGCTTCATGCCCTCGAGCGTCTTCTGGGCCTGCGCTGACGCCGAGTTGCCGCCCATAATGCCATAGCTGACGATGGCAATCGGCTTGCCGATCCATTCGTTGTACAGGTAGTCGATGGCATTCTTAGTGCCTCCTGCGAGGCCGTAGTTGTACTCTGGAATCACGAGGATGTATGCGTCGTGCTTGGCGATTTCGCTGCTCCAGGCTTTGCTGTGGTCGTGGGTAAAGTTGCCGAGAGCGGGGACCTGTGCGGGGATGATCTGCTCGTCGAAGACTGGAAGTTTGAAAGTGGCTACCTCAACAAGAGATAGGTCGATGCGGCTGTCGGCGGCATCTTGGGTGATGGTGTTTTTGACCAGCTCAGCAACCTTGGTTCCGATGCGTGGGGTTCGGGTGCTTGTCGCAATGACGGCAACTTTCTTATCCACACTCATCTTGAGTCTATCGTCAGTGACCTAGAAGAAGAAAGATTGAAGAAGCAAAGTGTTGGGTTTTGTTTCACAGTTCTATTTGTCGTCCTGGTTTTCTGCTGGAGAGAAAATGATCTGTTTACAAGCCCAGTTGAGCTCGGGTCACCTCTTATATTTACCATTCGCAACGCTTGACGTCGTCAATGTGTCGGCCAGACAGATGCACCTTGACGCGCGCGTCAGTGAAAGCGGTTCGGTTGGTTTCAACCTGAGCAAACCATCATATGCTTGAGCCAAGAAGTCCACCGCTGATATTGAAGCACCATGTGCTCTTTTCCGTGCATGATTCGGCCGGAGCATTGCATCACGGCATACCCGCGCGCATTGAGTGGATTTGGTTAGGACACCCAGCTGCTGCGCCATTTCTTCTAAACATAAGCCGGCAAGCTGGGCTTCCAAGACTAGCCTATCATCTAAGTAAGTTCGCAACCGAGTTGTGCAAATCAAAATAGTGCTTACGGCTCGCATGTGTGCGTGGCGTGGTCGGCCTCCGCACTTTGGGGAAAGACGAAACGAGCAACGCGCGGGAAGAAGGAAAGGCGAGACGAACCGCGCGGAGATTAGTCAGCCTCAAAACCCGCTCCCGCCAGATGGACGAATAATGTCGACTCCGCCGTATTGAACTTTAGCGAATCACGACGATGAGGCCCGGGAATATTTTGTGCATCACGAGAAAAACATCATAGCGGTCTGAGATAGTCGTCTTGCGCTGTTCTGCCAGCACCTGTGGACCACCAACCACGATCTGGTTATGAATGCCTCGGTGGCTCAGTGGTAAAGCGTCTCACTCGTAATGAGAAGATCGGGCGTTCGATTCGCCCTCGAGGCAACCATTGGTTTTGCTGCTCATCATGAGTGACTGTAGTTGGGTATTGTGTGGCCTGACCTTTCATTTTGTAGTTGCGATGTGGGCATATTAGGACGTCTGTTGGTGCGCGGTTTCGACAACGATCTGAATAATGTTTCTGTAAAGCTTGCACACTGCCGGGAATTATGTCTGTCCACCTACTGTAATGTTGTTTACTTTGGAGAACTTGTACCTTTTTTATTAATCCCAATAGGCTATCGTTTTTTGGTTGTCAGAGCCAATGGCTCCAGAGAATGCGTGCTCTCACTTAAGTTGGTCTCCATCTCTACTCATGAGGTGATATCGGTTTCACCGAGCCCATCCTTGATATCTTCATTCCCCGAGACGTAAATCTTTCCACATCGATTTCGAGACCGAATGATTATGCCGTGAAGCCGAATAATAATCTGGGTGCGCAACTTGATCACTTCGTCGGCGACCGCTGCGCGGTTAGTTGTGATAATCAGAGTGCACGTGTAGGGCTCAGCAATTGTTAAGAGGCATTTACAGTGTCCGTTCAGAGACGGTCGCTTCTGTAGACGCTTTTAGTGATTCACCAGGCACAAACCTATTGTGATGAACGTTAGGAGTGGTTCACTTTCCAACCTCACTTCGAGAAAACAATGTTCAAACGCAACCTGAAGGTCATACTCAACCTCCACCCTTAAGTGACCGATTTAATCGTCGGCAATAATTATAGACTGTCACGTGGTTTCTCGGTTACCTTTGATTCACTAAGGGGATCACTACTGCGAGGAACTGATGACAGAGGTTTTCATCGGCCTCCGTCGGCTGCCAGAGTCTTCCCAACTCCGTTATCGCCGTTAATAAGAAGAAGCCAGTCCTTGCATGGTGTTTTATCTGCACAACAAACCTCGCCGAGATGAACACGACTCGAGGTGTCTCACCATTCTGCTCGGTGAAGTCATCAAACCCACCTTCCCTAGCCTCTGGTGTTAGAGAAAAAACAGATCCTTGTGTCTGTGGAATAGGACTAGATTCAATCCGCCCGTATCACTTCAACGGCCTAGCCAGCATTGTCAACGTTAATCCTGGTTAGTGGTCTTGTTAGCATGGCAATCCTTGATCTGCGTGCCGGACCCAGTTGAGCCTCATCTCAGATGTTAAATTTCAGGGAATAGCCCCGGGTTGAGGTTCCGCATAACACGAATCGGCGGTCCTGAATCAGTTTGTAAAACCTTCCAGAGGTATTTCCACCACTACCGTCATACAAGTAGTCTCGCTTAAGTGGCACTGGGAAAAGTTTTGTCCTTGGATGTTTTGGCGTCGACGACGATTCACCTAGTAGACTAAGCAATCTTTCAATAGGTGGCAGTTGCAGACATATGGTGGTTGGAAGAAATACCTTTATTTGGTGATAACTATATATTGAACTGTGATATTCAGCCTGTTCCCTTGCATTCTGTTTTGATGATGCTGCCGATAAGGCCCGCTAATTCTGTGTAAAAGCACCTTGGCTCAGTGAAAATGTTATGTGTTGTCTTTGAGTACGACGCGTACTACAATTAACCTCATAAGGCAGGCAGTCAACAGACATTGCATCGGAAAATGGAGGTGCAGAAGGATGTATGGAAGTGGAACCGGGGTACTCGTGGTTAAGGTCCATATATCGTGCATAACAACGTAGCTGTTCTTCTTTTTGGTGTCTGACTGATCTTCTAGGGCGAAGAGCTTGCTTGACTTATAAATATCAAACACAATCTTCTCGCATCGGAAAACTGTTTGTAAAACAAGGGAAATGATTAACATTTCCGTCAGAGGTTGTTGAGCTCATCGAACAAATCGCCCCATCGATGGCCAAGATCTCATAAAGCAACTTGGAATGGCTCAGCTCATTCACACCCATCGCATTATTAAAATTAGCGGTTATTTATGTTTTGGGATTGATATCAATTTTTCTTTGCTAATGACAAGCCCTCCAAATGGAATAAGACTTTCTTTCAAAGGCTGGCTACGGTTTCGACCGGGCCAATCGGGATGTGGTATGTCATGCGATGGAAATCAAGGCAGAACAGCGCAATTTCAGCTTATGGTCTTGTTCTAAGTAAGACCGAGCTCAGTGGAGTTTTGGGTTCGAATACAGCAGTGAAAACAAGGAGGAGGGCTGTTCTTGTTCACCTGTTGATGGAGGCAGCTTGAATGGGTAGCCACAACAATTACATACCTTGTCAGCAACTTGTGCCGCTATCAGCCAAATGCAATATTGATTCATTGAGCTTTATCATACGTCAGAACATGCCACTCGACCTGCAATCCAGACGAAAGACAGGTTGTTCTTGGGTATGTGACAACCTGAAAATGAATGGAACTCCGAGACAGCACTTTTAGAAGTGGATTGAAATGAGGCGGCTGAGGCGCAACTACCAAGCCCTTCCCCTCTGAACAAAGCCCTTTGTGGCCATGTGTTTGAGCTCTTGGTGCTAATTGTTGAAAGGAGGAGGCAGAACTAGCCAATCGATCGTACTAAGCTTTCGCAACTTCTTTACTTTCGATTTGGTTATGAGTTTATTAGAAGATGCCGCGACGTAGCTGTGTTGCTTGCTGCATGAATGACACAGCTTTTGACGATCCACTGGAGCCATTATGCTTGCTCTTGCTCTGTAATAGAATGAAGTTGCCGTGCGTAGTCTCCGGGAACCAATCTTAAAAACTTATTCCCAAAAACATGCCTTTCCATGAGTGTTATCTTACGCCCGGGTCATGAGAAACGAAGTGCACACATTGTTCAAACAATAAGAATCAGCTGTTGAGGTGAAATGCACACCTATGGTGTATAATTTTCGTATTTCTTCAATTGTGCTATATGCATCAACTACACCAATATGCTAGAGAACGGCGTCCAAGTTCGGCTGTTGAAGGCCCCCTACAGATTTACAAGTCGGATTCTTGTCTGGTTTGGCGTAAAATGTTTTTCAAAAAAAAGTAAAATCAAAATTCTTGCTTGAAAGCGCTACTGTCAATGGATCGGTCTTATCCCGAGAACTTCGTCGAACGCACAGAGCTCGATCTCGGCGTAAGTTGTACGATTTATTTGCATGTTTGTGGAAGCGACACTCAAAATTTCATCACATAATTAATGAACAAAATACAAGACTGAATGGGCTTATAGTTTTAAAAAAAAAACCTTCGCAATGGATGGTTCAACGTTATGATATAAAGACTTTAGCCCAAAAGAACAAAGCCGCTACCAGAGTGGTGTTTGTCCGAGCACATGGTTGCCGCACTCGGCAACAATCATTACCATACATAGGTACAACAATCCAGACTAGGAAATATTCTTCTTTAAGGAACCTTTGACTGGCTGTCATGATCAGAAAATAATTGTGGTCGTTGTGGAAAAGCAGAGCTTGATTTGGTCAGTTGACAAACAGACAGGAAACGAAAAGAAGGTTGCAAGTAGTTCGGCTCAGCAGTCGGATTTTATCACTGCAAGAATAACAGCGATAATATGAAAGATAAAAGCCATGGTCGAAAGAGACTATGTGTCTCCCCTCAGAACCTTATCGGACGATTTGGCATCGTCTTGCGGTCCTAGATGACAAAAACTATAAATTAAATTTTCGAGAAACTTGCTTTTTATTTAATCTCATTCGATATTCTCTTGACCAACGGAGGAAATCACATCGATACACTGAACACTAACATTGTCAGTGAGACAAGATCTCACCCAGTCCATGGGCCCATTTCCCCTAATAAACCACTAAACCAAATGCTTCGTTATAATAATCCAACACCTACTATTTCAAAAGAGATTAATACTTTTTTTCTTCCTTTTATTGTTTTTGGAACAATCAATGCTTTGGCTCTAAAATTATAGCTGTTTTTGGTGTAATGTTTGCAGTGTTAGTGTGATGTGTATCATGTATATTTCCATGTCCCCTTGACTGATGGCCTCCTCTCCTAGGATCCAGGATCTGGACATGTTAACGCGGAAAGTACTAAAAAGTCAATATGTTTTATTCGAATTCGATATAAAGATAGGGAAAAAATAACTTTTTGCGATTGACTTTCTGCAATACAAACTACATCCGGGGCAGTTGCTCCAGAAGACGCAGTGTTTAGTATCAGTGGCCAAGATCAGCGCATTTGTGTGTTTAACTCATGGTGAATATCGACAAAAAGATCTGAAAGAAGAAACTTCGGGGTTGATGTTCACTGCCTACATTGGGAAAGGTTTTTTTCTTCGCGGACGCCTAGAGTGTGATTATTTTCCACTAAACAAGCACAGCCAAGATCTCGCAAGTCTTCGGAACTAACGCAACAGCCGGCAAGGAAGTCAGGTTTATGATGGACATTGCTAGGAGCATATGTGAACTAAGTTTGAGAAGTAGTGATGACAGGATTTGCGAACAACGGACTACGGTCAACAAACAAATGACGAAGTCTGTCCTTCGGCGCGAATGAACATATGCTGACTGGGCGGTCTCGATGCACAGCACATCCGTTGGTCTATGTCTATGGAGGACTCAAGCATTGAAGACATTGGTCCTACTGGTTCCTGCTTGATAGCTTGTCATGGCATGAACGGCTCTGCCGCTAGTCAAGGGTTGCTGGGTCTATGCGACGGCGTGGTTTAGATGACGACATAACGGTAGTCTGCGCCGGTCTATTCGAAGTTCTAAATCATCCAGTCACGGAGAACAGAGTTTATACCGATTGAACCGCCCAGGTCCAGACCTCGAGCATGATGAGACCCAGACATCAGTTTTTGGCCCCGATGACCACAAGTCAAAGACCTCGACTTTGCTCTGGGGCTTCGTTCGCCGCAAACCGGGATTATCGTTGCGAGTGGGATCACAGAGAGAAATTAGAATCTATAATTCTCTACTTAAGGAAACAAAGCCTGTGCGAGTTTTGAAACGAAAACGAGAAATAGTTGCGACGGTTTAGGTACAGACAAGGTTGTATCACCGTTGAATCGGGAAACTCATTCGGTGATATGGCGTGGGGGAGTCCGAGCTGGTTCCACATACCTTATCATGACTCGATCATCCCTCATCCTGTCATGACTATGGTTACGGCTGGCCTTTGTCGAGATAAACCTCACAAGCGGCCACAACTCTGCGCTGTAGTATCATATTATTTTCAGCGGAAAGTGATGAATTCGATCAGTAAGTAATGCAGTAAAGTTGATTATGCCTTCATCGAAGATCGGTAGGCCCATTGAGAGGTAATGAAAGTAAAATTATGCAGTATGTCAAACTCTATGTCCTGAATCGTCTGGACTTTCGCAACTTGAAACAGAGACTCAAACTAGGTTGCTTCTTTCGGGAATTCGTCTGAAAATATGTGGCTCGCACCACCACACCGCGTATATTACTGACAAGCTCAACGTCGTATCATGGCTTCACATCACGCAACATTGGCCCGGGAGGCGGGCCATAGGAAGACAACGATCCACCCGTAAGCTGTGTCACTCCCACACACAGTGAAGACCGTCTCAACTCTGCCTCATGAAGTCGGCATTTCCAAGAACCCAGGCCAGGATTATTGGTGACATCGGGTCCTGCGGCAGCCAAGTCATGTTGGTCGGCGCGCCGTGAGGGACTTGGATCCGGCACTGCCTCCCCCGTCCCCCGCATTCGCATAACCTATATGGACGTCGTAGACGTAGTCCAATTGCTCTTTTGAGATTCTCTGCCTTCTATTGTCACTACATTTGTCAACTCACAATTGACCTTTCGAGCCAGAGTAGTCTGAAGTTCCCCTCTCGCTCTCTTCTCTCCACCACACTCTCTTTGAATCTCTAGGAAGAAGCACCTCAATCCTTTTCGTGCAAGGTGACAATTTCTGGCAGAACACTATGCAGCTCCATTCTTTGTTGTCCTTTTCCCTCGCCGCGGTCACGGTCCTCGCCGCTCCTGTCTCTATTCAACAGTCGAAGTACAAACGCGACTTGGCTACCATCCAAGCTGCCCTTAACACCATCAACTCGGCGCTCCAGGGTCTGGACAACTCTGTGAAGGCCACGAACTCCGTTAGCCTTGGAGGTGGAATCCAACTTCTAGGCGCCGTCGGCGGCGTCAAGACTTCGATTGAGGATGCCACCACGCAGGTCCGAGCCTCAGAGGTTCTCAACACACAAGATGCAAAGAATCTGAAAGCCGCGACAGACGCCCTTACGAATAACGTCAAAGTCACCATTAATGATGTCGTCGCAAAAAAGGCCCTGGTTGACTCCCTCGGCGCCACACCGCTTGTAGCTGTTGCTCTCCAGGATCAAAAGACTGCTAGTGTCGCCCTCGCCCAGGCACTCGTCAGCAAAGTGCCTCCCGAACTGAATGCCGATGCTCAGAAAAGCGCTACTGCTCTCAGCACTGTTTTGGATCAAGGCATCGGAATCTTTGGCGGTACTACGGTTCCGCCTCCTGCGACCGCGGCTCCGGATGGAGGCGCTACTGTCTGTCAAGCTGTGGATCCTGCCG
Source organism: Colletotrichum tofieldiae (assembly GCA_022836555.1). Taxonomy (NCBI): domain Eukaryota; kingdom Fungi; phylum Ascomycota; class Sordariomycetes; order Glomerellales; family Glomerellaceae; genus Colletotrichum; species Colletotrichum tofieldiae. The sequence continues at coordinate 4,821,149 of BQXV01000003.1, read as the reverse complement.
CCGCTGTCGCTCCTCCGGCCGCCGATTCTGCAGCTTCAGGGGGAGGAGGGATCTTGGGTGGGCTAATGGGGTTTTTTGGTGGGCTTATGAAACACTAAAGCCAGAATGGAATTGTGTATGATCAAGTTGGCGTTTGGAATCAGCGTGAAGGTATACTACGGCAGGGCCCGTCTCGAATTCTCTAAATGTGATTTATCATCTAAAAGTAAATGATGAATGACTCTCAATATTAATACAACCACCTTTTGAGAGCAGAGTATTCTTCTTATATGTTAGTGTGGTCATGATACTGTCTGGTCCTTGTGAATCTTTGGTTGTGTCTGGTCGTCATTTTTGGAGTTTGTATAACTGGTTAATTCGGAACCATTGGCACGAAGATGCGTATGCCTGAATAAGCGACAATAATGAGTGTCAAAATTCATTCTTCCTATGAAACTAAACTGAGACTTATCGACGGGTTTGAATTTTGGACAAAGCATGGTTGTCATACCCCAGTATTGTGGATTACTATGTACCTCTTCATTCGTGCAATTATCTACTGAAATACCAAACTTGGGTGATTTCGAGTTGTCACAACACGCAGGCCCCATCATTTGACATCCTACAATAAATAAGATGTGCTCGCTAGAGCGCTTTATTTCAAAGGGCCCCCTTCTCTTTCAAGTATCGTGAACTTTTGTACTGATGAACGCCGTGCTAACGGTCGTCCCTCGTAGGGCCCAAGGCCCTCCCTATCCAAACTCAGTGGGATCTCGCCAGAAGTTGCTTGACTCTCAGGCCGCAGCTGTGACGTCTCATCCTCGGGGTCCGTATATCTACTGAACCTCGATTGGATGAACAACGGCTGTGCCACACCGTATTGGCTGACTGGAGGCGTTCCGAATGGGTTCTCTCTAAGCTCAGGGTGGCCAACGTCAACTTCACTCAGGTAAGGAGCCGATGACATCCGCGTGGACATCATTCGTGACAGGCCACCGCGAGCAGACCTGAGGGAACCACGCATGGATCTGACAGATCCCCGGATAGACATGACACGGCTGTATGCTTCTGGCCGCGGGGGCAGTACAACTGGCTTCTCGCCGTTCATTCGCCTCGTGCTGAAAGCGACGATGGTGCGTCCAGAGCCATCTCTGCCGAGACCAGACGAGTCGACGATCTCATAAGGGTGACCGAGCCCAATTAATTCATCTTCGATCTCTTCTTTGGTGAGGAGCGCAGCTTCATAATCCTCTTCACCAGGCTTCGGCTTTCTCGAGTAATCGCCCGGCCCCTTGGATCCGTTGGGGACGTGGAATAGCAAATCAACGCGTATTACTGCGTAGAAGACCACAACGAATATTTCCAGCATGAAGCCAGTTGTGTAAAACACCTCTTTGCTGTATAGTTTGTTTGTCGTTGCCGGGGGCTCGCCAATGAGTGTTGCCGCAAGTCGCACGGCGTGCCCAGCAATCAACAACGTGGCGCCAATCAGGAGCACAGCAATCTTCTGATGAGTGTCGCCTTGGCCAAACCTCTCGGGCCTGGGACCAGGGATGTTGGATGCCAGGACAACTGCAATGACAGGTAGCACCGCAAGTAACATAATCCAGGACACACCAGCTTTGAGCAGGTTGAGAGCTGTGTCAACACGGTCCTGGTCCTCAATCTTATAGAATGAGACGCCAATCGAAGTGCTGTTTAAGACCACCACGGCCGGAACTGAGAATAGGAAGAAAAGTGTGAAGACTCTGACGGCTGGGTGCCATCCAAAATGCGGGTGAATTGACCGGATAATTCTTTGGGCAAAGAATATGTTTACCACCATAACAACCACGGCTCTGGAAAAAAAAAGAGTTAGTCTAATTGGCGTTGAACTGATCGGGGCTCTGAGACTTACCCTCCGAATTGAACAATGAGGGCAATGAGAATGACAACCCGGGTTTTCTCGAAGGCCCAAACAATTCTCATGATGCAAGTAACAGTTCTCACCATACAGAAGTCGAACATGAGATCTGAGAGCAAGAATTTGTGCCCGCGCTTCGCATTGGCTCGGTAGATTCTGATGTGTGTATACGCACCAGCCGCGAAGAGCAGCAAGAAAAGGAACGTTACAGGCACATCAATGTTTGTTGTTGGATCACCACCGATAAAGGCACCCTGAGCTGGATCAATGAGTCGTTGAACCGGAGGTTGCTGCGGTGCTGCTCCTTGGGGAGGCGGTTGCTGTCCGCCGCCCGCACCAGTAGTGCTAGCTGGCAGAGCAATGGGTGCTGTGCTTGAAGCCATTGCTATTGGAGTCGCCGTACTTGACGTCGTTGGCGGCGGAGCAGAGAACACTGGCGGTGAAGCAGTTGTGGATTGAATCTGCCGCGTTGTCGATGGCGGCGGGGGTGGCGGGGGTGGTGGAGGCGCTGCTGATGAACTTGTCCTCAAAGTCGTTGGAGGCGGTGGTGGAGGTTGAGCTGAAGTTGAAGTCCTCGCCGTTGTCGTTGGCGGCGGAGGAGGCGGCGGAGGAGGCGGCGGCGGTGCTATCGTCGACGTGGTTGTTGTCGATGTCGATGTCGACGTTGGTGGCGGTGGTGGAGGTGGAGGAGGCGAGGTTGTCGTTGCAACCGGCGCCGTTGTTGATGTTGAGTCCGCCTGCTGCTGACCAGTTGGTAGTTCGGCGATGAAGGAAGTAGCATCATTCAGTTGCCTCTCTTCCAACTGTGGTTGTTGAGCCGGCCCTATACGTAGGCCTGCTGATACTGCTGCCGCTATCGTAGCAACTTTGAGCAACCACATGTCGATTGTGAGATGAGTGAGGGCGTTGTGTGCCTCTCAGGATTCTCTCAGATGCGACGAGAATTAGTTTTTAAGCCATGCCAGCATGTGGTATCGTGGAAAAGTAGGTGAGACACGCAGATGATGATCCAAAGGAATTAGAAGGAGAAGAGCGCTAGTATGAAATGAAAGACTTATCGCCGTACACCACCTCGAGATATTGATTGACTCTGGTTGAGAGGGAGGGGCGGAGCGGGGATTGATCCAAGGTTAAACAAGGTCAAGACTTGAGCAAACCAGACCCCGGTCGGCAGAATGGGCCGGGAAGACTGACGACTTGATTACTCTGAAAAGAAGGTGTGTGGTCCTTCCAAGGAGGCTGACTGTCTGACATCCCGGAAACAGAACATTGCCGTGTCAAGTCCTCTTGTGGCGTGCGTCACTCGGATCTGTGTGTAGGTTGACAGAGTTAGAGAAAGGGTTTCAGCGACAGGGTCTGCCCGCCACCCGCGCGCATACATGGACCATCCTCACCCGCATCCGCTATGAATCCGTATTCCGATCTCAACTTTGAGTGTTGGTTAGAATGCGAGCATACCCCTCGATTGAGCCACTTCCTACAGGACGCGACCTATCACGCCCCATACGATCTGAGTGTTTTTGGCGTTCTGAGGCATCTCCGTGACAGCGTGCGAAAGATGAGATGGTCGTCCGACATACCCGGTCTCTAGCCTATCATCCTATGCAAAGTGGGCAAAAAGACGCCTAGTGAAACTCCGACTGCGTAGGAAGCCGAAAGGAAGCCGGTAGCAAGTCGGCAGGATGGGGCTTGTTATTACCCATTCACCGACGCCGGATGCTACTACAGCACACCCACTGAATCGTGGCTCTCGTCCGAAGCAATTAAGCAGAACGCAGAAATCAAGGCTCGGATTTTTGCGCGACTGCCTAGACTGCTTGGTACCAGTCATCCACACTTGGATACGGATACGGGGTTCGTCCCTTGGAAATCGGGATTCAACAGGAAAGTCTACCGAACACCCTCAACGCCTTTCGTCTCGTAAGACTCAACCAGCGTAATCCTTGCCTACTTGAAATCACAAGGTAACCAAATCTCGGGGCAGCATCTACCTAGGAAGAGTGGCTAGCGGGAACTCGAAATGTCCGTTGCTGCTCAATCGCCTTTCGTCGTATTATTCCTGACCTCTCAATTCAGATGACAAACACTGGGTGCCACTGCCGAGCTTCTATATATCCACCAAGCTAATGCATTGGCTGAATTTGGGTAAGTGCTGCGTCTACTCAATCTCAACTGCTCGGTCAACGATCCTTTAGATCACAAGCTTCGCCCCTTGAAGTGGTGTACCCTTGGCGGTGCAGTTGGGCTTGGGAAGAAGGCTGATCCGAGTCCGTCATCCAAAGATCCATCACAAGGGATATCCTTGGCTCTGCAACCACAAGTTTGAGATTGTGAGTCTGTCCTCGATCGATGTTTGTATGACGAGTCTTAAATGGGTAGTGGGTGGTAGTCTCGCGGAATCAGACGTGACATAAGACGGGAAGTTTGCTCTATGGCTATGACATGCAATGCTTGTCAAGCCGCATGTGTTCCTCCTTATGGAATACATAGTAGATACGGCATGTGCCTGCGTCATTTTTATCTGTTCCTATTTATACCGAGGATGACCTCTTCCAGTGCTGACGGGTACGAATTAAGCTTGAAGATTCCTCAGACCCACCTCGCGGCTTTCATCGTTGGGGGGGTGCTTGCGGTGCCATCTCATCCAGCTGTGATCCTGTAGGATCAATGGCACCCCTGACATCGCTGAATTGCTGACCGTACCTCAAGGGATTCGGCGCTGCCTTTCACCAATGTCATATGCAACCCTTTTGGGAAAGTCGAGTGTCAGCATTGATGCAGCTTGGAATTCTGCAGGTAAATAGCATGATATGTGGTCTGGTAGCTCTGTATCGAATGCCAACGAAATGCCTAAAGGTCTTGTTGGGACCGCAGTGACCTCATGCAACCTTGAGTTCAAAGGCAAATGAGCGAGAGACCATGAGATACCGATGGAGGTGCCCATTTTATATCCTGAATTGTCTGCGGTAATTTGAATGTCCGGCTCGCCTTACCAACAGGGCAGGATACATGGTGAGAACCGCTTTTCGCTTCCAGCATGCACCCATCACCATACTTTTATGGAAAGTCTCTTGTTACTGGACTCGGTATGGATTTGCAATGTTGAAATTTGATGTGCCAAGTACATCTCCCATTTGCTGATAAAGCAATAGGACGCACATCATACGGCCGAGGTTAGCGCATAAAACTCCCTTTTGCTTCCTGACGGTAAGGACCCAAGTCTTAACATTGAGTATGGCTCAGGTAGTGAATGCTAACAGATTGTGACTCGAACAATGACACGAGCTTGCACAGCTCTCATTACTTTTTCCGTTCGACAATATGCGCTGAACGCTGTGCTGGCCATAACCGATCCCGCAGGTTCACCACATAGACTCCAGCACCGCCAGGAAATTAGGCATGAGCCATCGGGGACACACCCAATCAACTGATCGAGATTAAGTATACACATGCATGTATGGATTGCAGGATGAGAAACCAATCAACAGGCCATTCCCTTTTGTCGGCAAAGTCTGGTTTATTCCGTATTGGGGTTTTTCTCACACTAGTCACTGTCACAAGCCCACAGACATTCACGTAATCTTCCATCGTGTTGACTTAGGTTAGGAGCACTGAGGCACAATTTCTGGAAAACATGCTTTTCACCCCCTGATCCGGACTATGAGCAGCTAGAGGCCTAGACCTCTCAACCTTTCGGGCTGCATCCTCTGTCAAAGCTTACATCCCATCTTTGGTCCAAACCGTCGCCGACTATCTGGCAAGGGCGGCACTTAGTTTTCCGAGAAAGGACGCTCCAATCAAGATAAAATTTGGACAGAGGTCAGGCATCTCGCGAAGGAAAGTTTAGTTCAGAAGATGTCGCGGCATTGGACTTGTTTGGTGTTCATAACGTCACCTGACAACGAGCGCTCACGCGATTCCAAGACCAGAACGTGTCAAAGAGAAATTCAGGGTATAGCATACTCCTCAACGGCAGAGCAGTACATGTACCATCTAGAATTTACATTCTTCGACATTTCATGCTCGGAATAGGCCCGACTTAGTCCTAAGCTTGACCTCAAAGGTTGGAGCAATCTTTCCAATTTCGTTATCAGAGATTGAATAGAGGTCAGAGCCACGAGAGATTTATATTGGAAAATGCTTCAGTTCCACAACGATTCACTCCTTGACATTATTCCTCGTCCCATCAGCCCTAAGTACTAGAAAACCCGGCCTCTCACCGAGGAATTATCGATTTCATCACTATCATGTGCGCATGTCCGACAGCGTGACAGGATTTGCGTTGGGCCGTGTCCGGAATAGCTTTCGTCAAACGCGATAACCGAGCAACGCGCAGATACGTATTCTAAATTTTGCTGATGTGTTTTGCGCATTGGAGATGAGTAAGCGCATGACATTCCTACGCAAGCGCGGTAGATACCACCCAGGCTGTCGGCTGGATGTCATCGCGGGTTAATTAGTTCATATTCAAACCCGTGGCCTGCTCCTTAATCTGGCCGGTATCTGTTTTCAGTCTGGACATCTAAGTGTTCTTTTGAGGGTTCCAAAACGACATGTGTACAGAACCCAATAGGAACAAATCATAAACAATGCGCATTGGACAAGTAAGCCCTTTCGATTTGAGAACTGCCTCCAAACAGCAAAAGTGTGGCGCACTCGGTTTGTCTGCTCGTTATCACACCAGGAGGACGGGCTTGGTTCCAAAATGAGTGGGGTAAGGGAATGTCTCTCGTTGCAACGAATGAATGTACGCCTCGGCTACTTTCGCATTCTAGCTCCGGCAGCTGAATCCTTAGGTCCCCTGACGTCTTGGACCTGGTCTTTTTAGCCCAAAGGCCTAGCCTGCGTGGCGGCTTGCGGGGTAGCAGCGTGGTGATATCTCTCCCATCTGCCACAAGGGGCAGTTTCCTTTCTTCCGACAACATATCAAATGTGCCAGTCTATTGAACTGTCGAACAGCTAGGTCGACCAATATAATAAGCATTGTTCTGGAGTTGGGGTCTTGGCATAGGTCCGATGGTCGTATCTCGGTAAGCTGGACAGGAAAACACAGAGAGAACAACGTGTAGTTGCGAGTTTTGGAAAGAGTCGAGCCCGCCATAGTTATCTACTCCTCAGCTGCATACTCGAATCCCTACTACGACCTGGCTCCTCACACCAAGAAAGAATTAAGGGACGACATTTTCGGTGAAATAAGGGAAAGTAACTGAGGGAAACCAATACCTCAAGAACCGGGTTGCATTAAGACACCGAATCTACAATTGGCCACAAGGACCAACCGCCGATATCAGTCACCATGTCTTCCTCGAACTTGCTCCCAAGGCCTCCGTATGACCCTCAACTGATCGCGGCTTTGGGACGAATGCCGCCATACCCTCGGTCAATCAACGAGATTGCTAGAGGACGACAATTGCGTGCCAATGCTATGGCGCCTTTGCAAGCAGCCGTACGCAAAGATGAGGGACTACTGGTGGAAGATCGCACCATCCCGGGACCAAGGGGTGAAATTCCCCTGGTCATCCTTCAATCCAACAGCCCAAAGGTAGCAAGCGGAGAGCGGCCTGGAGTAGTCTATTTTCACGGTGGCGGAATGGTCCTCGGCGACGCCTTTCTCGGAATTGAACCATTTGTCCGGATCGCCAAGGAACTCGATGCGATCATTGTCAGCGCCGAATACCGACTCGCACCGGAGCACCCGGCACCCGCGCCTCAGGATGACTGCTATGCAGCCCTGGTCTGGACAAGCGACCACGCGAAAGATCTCGGCATTGATCCCACGCGCCTGATGGTTGCGGGTGTTTCCGCGGGCGGCGGACTCGCGGCTGGCGCGGCACTGAGGGCGCGGGACACTGGGGGTCCGAAGCTCTGCGCCCAGTTGCTAGTGTACCCGATGCTCGATGATCGGGACACGGGCGTCTCCAAAAAGCAATTCAGGAACGACACAGCCTACGACGCTACTGATAATAGTGGCGCTTGGTCATGGGTTCTGGGTGATAAAGCGGGCGTAAAGGATGCGGACGTCAGTCCTTACGTCGCGCCGGGGAGGGCAACGGACCTGTCTGGCCTGCCGCTGGCGTATATCGACGTCGGGACAGCGGAACCATTCAGGGACGAAAATGTGGCGTATGCGACGAAGCTATGGGACTGTGGTGTGCAGGCCGACTTGCATGTTTGGAGCGGTGGCTTCCATGGCTTCGACTTGCTGGGTCTGGCTGTTGGGTCCGAGGTTGCCAAGGTTGCGCTGGAGACAAGATTGGGATGGGTCAGAAGAGTCCTTGACAAGCAATAAACGCTTCATGCAGCAGCAGCATCATCAGATAGAATTGGGACAAGGGGAATGTAGAAGACGCTTATGCACATTGTTGTATGCCAAGTTGCTATCGTCATCTCAAACATTAGCCATCTCCTGGTTTCTGAAAGTTCGAACCAGGGGCAACTCCTTATTCCGTCCGGAGCGCCGGTTGAGTTCCAAGAGGCAGCATGAACAATGGAATTGTGAGAGTTGGGCAAACTAGTGAAACAAACAGATAGACTGTTTGATAGAGAGCTTGACAGGAGTTGCAGATGTAACCAAGTTTCCACTCAGCCACCTATCTGATGGCCAATGAAACGGTCTGACCAGAACCTGGTACGAATAGAATGGGAATTACATGTATGCTGCAAGCGATCAGATACTTTAAGTGCACATTTGATGGTTATATGCTTGCCAAGACCTGCACGTCAATCTCAGATGATCGAAATGCACAGTTACGTCCAGCTCAGAGCATACAGGTATCTGCAACAATAGCCGCCGGACCACGTCGAACCCGCCTTAGTTATCGACGGCGCGCGGCTGGCTGGCGAACAGATGATCACTGAGCAGCCCCCTCCCAACCACACCACGTCTGTGCAGGCGACATGACGCCGGTCGTTGAAGCGCCACAGCACGGTCGAGTCAAAGTGTCGACAGGTGCCTATCGTGTGCCAACCTCGGATGACGGGCCTCAATCAAGGGACAAATGAGAAACAAGATTTAAACAGACCAAGGAAACATATCTCCACAGGGCAGAAGAACAAGAAACGACCACTTTTAGCTTTCCGTTCCTGCGTCTAGGGAGATGCCGGTGAGCCCGCGGAGGGGTGTATGTGCACCTCTCCGTTTCAGGGGGTTAGACAGGGTTGACCATGGTTTCCGCCTTCCGTCAATGCGGGCGTGAGACAGATGGAGGCGGGCCAGAAACAAGAGTCTACTTACTTTACTAAGGGGGCGGGAGAGGAACTGAGCAGCCGAGAACCGAATGGGAAAACATCTCGAGACCTGTTCCGCGCGTTCCATCCGGGGCTCCAGTCTCCCGTCTTTGATCCGAACAGCAAAGCCCGCCGTGCGATCTGCGTCGATCATGGCGATCGATCCCTGTAACCGTGGTGTCTGGGTCTAGGTAGTGGATGAACCTTGGCTACGGAAAGATGATGCATAGTTACCCGAGCTCCGTGCGGACTCGGCGGGGAACATGAGGTGGTCATGATCAAAACGACCAACGTCGGGCTCTCATCAGAACGGCTTCCATCGTCGATGGTGAGATGGATATGGTTTGGACTCGTAGGGAAGTTGTTTCCTTACGCACATGATACCACCATACCCATTTGAGTGTCCTCGAATGCGAACCGTGTCCGGAGTAGGACCGTTCTCAATTTTTGAGTCCAGGCTACCTAAGAGCTGCTCCCTCCACCGGGAAGCTTTTTCGACTTTCTTAATACCTTAAAGACAATAAGATGGTTCCAAAAAGCGAGAGCCAGCATAGCGCCCAGGTTCCGTGTTGGCCTACAGTAATCACGGCCGGGATTGCGCTGGAATCCGTGTCGATAAGGGCTTCGCTTTGACCATGCCGCTCCTTCGAAAGTTCGAAGCAGTCGATGCCATCCGGCCACCAGAAGTAGAAGGAACTGCACAAGATTGGATAACTTCTTGGCAACGGTACCAATATCGGCGCGGGTCGCCGAATGCGAGATCAGCAATGTGTCAAGTGTCGGGAAAAGCGGCCATTTTTGACTCCGGAGCCCGGTGTCTAGCTACATTCCCGACGTTTTTACAGTTTTCAAGTGAGTAAAAAGTACAGTTTTGGAAACTTGTTTGTCTTCACTTTTCCCAGGGTAGTTGTGTGTACGAAAGTGCCGGACCTTTGGACCACGTGTTGCTGCTGTCCTGGCGAGATTTCCCTCAAGCGAAAGAGCGTTGCTGTTCTCCGGGTGTATCTGTAATGTTCTATCAAGACCCCGAATACATTTCGTACTTTATGTCGGTGACTTGGTATGGCCCGACAACAGCGGTGTCAGTGTTTTACAAACGTCTTACTTTCCAACCCAATTTCAACGCGTCTCACAGCACTGAACCTTGAAAGCAACTTTACAAAATCTAGCCAATGACCCATGAAAGATAATACTTGGACAATGTTGCATCTACGGCTAATCGGCTTGGACAAAGGCAAAGGGAACTAAGGTAACAGCAACAAAATGATAATTACAAAGCAGACATTCTTCTCCAAAGTCTACGTATCATTATCAGAAACCATTAGTAGCCAAAGAGTTTGTGTTTGAAGGCCGTTCACCTCGGCAGTATTGCATTCCGTCGGGAAAGTTTGACAACTAATGAGAGCTGCCTTGCTTTGAAGATGCTGGGCGAATGATAGCTCACAGGTACTCCCAACATATGGTTTTCCAATAAATCTTCTTCTTCCGCTGTCTCGTCTAATTAGAGGCGCATACATCTCAAAGATAAGATTGAAATGCTTCGGGCGGTTAACATTCCGTCGTCCGTATGTGGAGGCCGATGCTGTCAATTCGGCAATCCCTGGAATTCTTCCAAGACATTCCGCCTCGTCTACCGTTCAGCGGCAATCGGCTCAAACAGGCTCAAAGCATCCGGATGCGGAGCTATGTTGTCTTGGCCTACATTTGTCAAAGGTCAAAATCCCAGCAATTCGGGGTGGCGGGTGAAATTTCTGTTACGCTAAAATCTTGCCAGTCGGCGCTGCTCTCTTCGACGTCTAAACGAACTGGAGTCTTGGGGTATGCTCTGTAATAATTTGGTTTCGTACAAAGAAAACTATCCACGGCTGTTTGCTTACAAGCTCTCGATCGCAGTGGTAGTGGCTGTTGGGGTGTTAGACCCGTCGAGCCTCTCGATCTGCCAAGTGAATTCTGCCACTGGCATCGGCGAATCACCGCATCCGGCGCGGAGCCGCCACCGAGGCGTCGCGGTTCTAGATTGAATGCATCCTCACAGTGAAAGTCATGTAGATCTTTGGTCGTCATTTCCAACACTTTAAGGTCCTACGGGCTTTCCATAGGTCTATCTCAGGCCGAGCCTGCCCTTATTCGGTCCCCAGACTGGACTCCCCATACATGTGTCTTGTGTTCCATTGCGGCTGTCCGTCCATGTTGAAGAGGTGCTGCTTCTGGCTTTGTTGAAAGCAAAAGCTGTTCGTGAGCTAGTAGGCCTAGGTGTTGTGTAGAAATGGCACCAATGTCTTGTAGACGGGCCTCGTCGGCGGTGTTCGTAGTTTTCGTATGACCTGGACCGGATTCCAAGTCGCATTCCCCGTGGTGCTATCACCGGCATCTTCTTCTACCTCATGCGAGATATTGCCTCTGGTCCATTCCTAGATCCTTGGTATCTGCATCCATTCTCCTTCCCACGAGTGACTACGCTTGTGGAAGGATCTAATCAACATGACAACATTTTCCAAAAGTTTTCTCGAAGGTCGATAACCCTTCGGTTCAACTTCATCCCAAACTCATACACCGCGGAAGCCCTTGGACGATACCAGCCCTCCAAGGCACTCAACTTCCAATATGGCCGACGTAGATGAGGCGTTCGCCAATAGGCTCACGCGGCAGGGTTGGAGCCTCTATGCATTGGGCATGGCCTTCATCATCCTTAGAATGTCCGTCAGACTCCTTGGTCACGAAGTTTGAAGTATTGAAGCTAATGTACGGAGATTTCAGGTATGGAAGAGCAAGAAGGCTGGGAGGAATATCCCACTACCAAGCCGACGATTATCTCGAGATCCTCGCTGGTGTACGTATTCACTCACCAGATTCTACGCCCGTTCACAACGATCTCGGCACCCGGAAGGCCCACTAATGCCTTCTCCCGTATCCAGCTCCTCTTCACCCTCCTCGTTGCATCCCTCAATATAATCATCGACAATGGGGGCTCGAACCTCTATCCGCCCGAACAATTCCCCACCTTCACACCCTCCGATATCCAAGCTCGTATCACCGGCTCCAAGATCGTCCTCGTGTCGGAGCAGGCCATGTTGAACCTCATCTATGTCCTCAAGGCCTGCGTCCTAATCCTCTACACCCGGCTCACCCTTGGCCTCGCCGCGCAGCGCTTCGTCCGCTACCTCTCGATCTATGTCGCCGTAGGCTGGACCGCGACCCAGATCATGATGTTCACCGCCTGCCGGCCCTTCAGCGGGTACTGGGCTGTTCCGCCCCCCGATCCACAGTGCGCCACGTATGAACAGTACGCGATCTTACAGGCGGTTTTCAACATCTCATCTGACGTGCTCATGCTGCTCGTGCCGTTGCCGCTCGTATTCAGGATGGAAATCGCCTGGCGGCAGAAGATCGTGTTGATCTTCATCTTCAGCTTGGGAGTCTGCGTCATCGTCGCGGCGCTATTGACCAAGATCTTCAACTTGGGCGACCCGTACAGCCCAAACTACATGTTGTGGTACATCCGCGAGGCGAGCGTCGCTGTCTATGTGTCGAACTTGCCGCTCGTCTGGCCACTGCTCAGGGAGTGGTTCCCGTGGTTGCGCAGCTTGAAGGCGGTGGGCGTACTGCCGACGCCGCGCACCGTGGGACGGACGAAGGCAGTCAACGGGTCTACGGGGGGAGTCACTCAAAGTGTCAGCCAGCCACCACCGGTGATGTCGATGGTGAGGAGGGATACGTTTGAAGAGTCTGCAACCTGGCTGAATGCAGACGACCTCGAGCTGCAGAACCCGTCGCGTGCCTTGCGGCCGAGTTCAAGCCAGCGATACATGCTTGAGGGGGAGGACGACGACCTGGATAGCTCGCCACTTGGCAGGGAAAAGGGGCGGAAGAGAAGGTCTTCCCTCCCGGAAGCCTTTTTGCAGGGGAGGGATAGCGAAGCGCCGAGCCCACGACGGCAGACGATGGAACTGGATCTCGAACGGGGGCTGTATAGCTGCTTTGGGCCAGGACAAGGTCTGTATCCTGTGAGGTCGATAGATTTCGGTCCCACAAAGTAAGTATTCTGTGGTTTGGTAGGTGAGCATTGTTGGCGTACCTCGTGACGTTGATGGGTACCTCTTGATTTGCTTTGGGCGATAGATCATCAATATTGGAATATCCATACAAACGCCCTGTTGGTTGGAAAGTGAACTGATACCCGCCTTGACCCGTCTTGGCTCCTTGCGGCGGCGAGGAGCCGCAATGTTTGATAGTCAGAAGAAGTCGTATTCGCATGCCTCATTCGTAATGGTATCTATAACAGGAAGGGGTAAAAATAAAGGAGCTACAGGGGTATCGAAGCATTTTCAAACACGCGCAACATTCTTCCGTCTTCGGCTCCTCGTCGTATTTCTCGGATCCCCGATCGGATCGCGGCCGGTAAGGCCATCTCGGTTGCAAGGCTATGCGCTTCCGTTCATCACGGCACTTGCTTCCCTGTCAAGCTCAATCCAACCAGCTCCAAGTGCCCGTCACTCGTCCTTCGTCCTTGTCGGCCAGTCGCTCAAAAACGGCCGGACTCAGATCCAGGTCAGTCGGCTCGCATCCGGTGCACCGATCAACCACAGTCACGTCCACCGAGCCCTCGCCGTCGCGCCGGACGCGGATCTTCTTCCCACACAGGGGATTGTTGTTCGGGTTGCCGCCACTCTGGACTTCGTCCCAGATGTAGTGAGAGACAGAGACAATCATGTCGCTATCGCCGTGGGTCTGTCCGCAAGCACCCAGTCCCACGTCGTAGTATGTCAGATCTCCGGTGTGAACTTCCTGGTTCGTAGGCAGAGGCAGGTCCTCCTTGCCGCCGCTACGCTTCGAGAGGCCGAGACCCAACGCGAGAGGCAGGACAAGCAAGAGAAGTATGGCAAGGGGGAGGGCCACGAAGAGAAGGAATCGTTTGCGAGAGAGGCCGGCGTAGGTCTTGTTCGGGGGCAGCAGAGCATCGAAGCGAGCGTGGAGAGAAGTATGAGTCTTTGGGGTCGCCGCAGCCGTCGTCGCCGTTGCGCCCGCCGCTGGCGCAGCGGAGTATACACGATCCGAATCATTGGACGTATTTTCTTTGGCATAACCCTCTTCGGAAGTGGTGTTGTGGTTGTGTGTAGCTGATGCTGGAGCGAAGCGACCGAAGAAAGAGCGGCGCTTGTTGGTGGTCGGCGTCTCCCAGTCCGGGGTCTGGTATGTTTGCGCCGGGCGCTGGACTGCTTGTTCTTCGTCGGCCATTGTGTCGTCGCAAGATATACCAGTGTCGCAGACTGTCGTACTGTGATGGTGCAGTCGTCAAAGAAAGCCCCAAGGCATTGTTCGTGGGATGAAAGAGAGCAATGGTCGTGTCTTGGGATCTCGTGGCTGAAGGCGACAGACGGGTGGGTTGATGCTGGATTGCGGGTGCCGAGAACAAGGAAACACCCACGTTGGGGGAGGATAGGACAGGATCAAGAAACAGTAAATGACGGCGGTGGTGGCAGTGATTCGCGGATTCTCCCTCGAGGCCGTCAGGTCCCAAGGGGCCCGGATGACGAGGGAGAGAGCAAACGAGAGACTGGTTGGCGGGTTGGCGATGATCTCCGTCCCTGCCGCCGCGGGCCAGGATGGGAAACTTGCTTTCGCGATGGACAGTGGCTGGTGTGGCTGGTGTGACGGGGGTCGAAGAGAGGGGCAGGTTACATCGCACGGACCATCTATTTCGCGTGGCTGGTGGCGCTTGATCGTCTTTGGCTTAGACCCATGCCTAGCAAGGTACGTATTTTTCCAGGCCTGCAGGGGATGGGGCAGCCAAACGCCTTTGGTCGTGATCTGCTCCGACCTCCTTTGCAAGAAACATTAACCACGTCTATCGGCACACGCCTGCCGATGGCCCATGGCAGAAGTCATCCGTTGAATTCAAAGTGGACTCTTTAAACAAAGCCTCGTCCTGAGCAGTGTATGTTGAAGCTCATGGGCCACTCAGCTTGTCTTAGGCTCGGATGCCCGCATATCTGCATCATCTGCCATTGCCTGGGACTTCTTTTATATTAATAATGAAAACAATAGCAACGTGTTCATGCATTGGAGGTTTCGATTCGTCTGCTTCAAGTCAATGGTATCAGTCTTGAAACATTCCTATGACAAGAAGCAGCAGTGGTCCCTGAGGTCTGCACTGCTGCGAGACCAGCTCGACGTTAATGCCGGAGAACACCTGTGCTGCCGCCTGATCGCATGATACTGGAGGATCAGGCATACTTTCTTACGAATTGTGGTTCTTACACAGTAGCTACCGTCCTCGACACCTCTGCATGCAGCATCCTGTCTTCTCAGCCCTGCCGGAACAGTGCCCTGAACCCCCGGTCTAAGAGTCAACAATGGCAACCCTCAGCCATCAAGAGGTACCTTCGACATGATTCCGAACCCACGTTTAGTGTAAAATAGCTCTAGACTATCCTGTCGACAACTCTAAGACATTCCGGATAGTCCGACGATATGTCAATGACAGCATCAACACCTGTGTGATCCTGTCCTTTGTTATAACGCCGTATATCATTGCCATCCCAAGATGCAAAGCAGTCTTCCACAATCCTGCCATTTTTGAAATTCCGGTGATAAGCCAGGGGATCATCAACGGCATTGAGCCGTATCAAACCATTCGCGTTCAAACCATCGCCATCATTACGCCCCAAAGCAAGGAACTGGCCGCCATGTTCTTCAGCTGTCGCCCTCAGCAAGCTCCCCGGACGCCCCGGCCGCAGTGCTTGTATGCCGGCTGCTCCCATCGAGCCCTGCGATGCGACTCAAAGAGCGAGGGCAAAGCCATACTCTCGTTTTACTGCAAAGATCGTCAGAGCCCCGGCGCCTTTCGGCGAGATACCGTGCTGACGTTGATTCCCAGACGCCTGTCGACAACGGTTGGGCGAGTTGATGTGCCCGAACTACAAGATACCAGGCTTTTCCAAGTACTGCGAAGACCGCACGTGGCCTGCTCCCATGGTCCGTCACATCTTGCTGACAATGGATGAGGACGACAGACCGGCGCTGCGAGAACCACGGCTGTCCACACCAGCGCATCTGCGGCGACACCAGCCAGGACTGGCCCTACTGTCAGAAACGTGAGGCCCGATCGTCCGTCTCCTGAAGCCGTCATACTCCCACGCTGACCACGAGTCTCTCTTCCAGACACGTGCTTTTTCCAAGGATGCCACCAGAAACGCGCCCCCGACTCCCAGATGTGCACCCACCATACCCCCCTTTGCCTCATACCCGGCTGCGGCCACCCTCGCACCGGCAACGGGCTCTACTGTCCTTCCCACAGCTGCACCGACCGCGACTGCAACAGCGTCATCAACGGCGGGCACTGGTGCAAGGACCACCGGCTTTGCAAGACGGAGGGCTGCGGGCACCAGAGGGCCGTTACGGCGAGTGGGAAATATGAGGATGTCTGCTGGCAGCGTAGGCTCACACTTCTCTCTAGCCGTGACGGGACAGACGCTGACAGGTTCCTCCAGACTTGCCAGTTGCTTGTCTTGCTTTAGGCTGCGTCAACATCATCAACGGGGGCGTACGGTTCTGCCTCCAGCACGAGTGCATGTACCCCCCATGCCGCGAGCAGAAGGACAGCGCTGCGGACACGTCACGACTCTACTGCACGAGCCGTAAGTTCTCTCACCTTTCTCGCCATGAGGCATATCCTTACCCGTCGTCTCCGCCAGACACTTGCAGCAGCCAGGCCTGCCCTCAGCCCACCGCGGACCTCGCGGACCCGTCCACAGCACGTTATTGCGTCACCCACGAGTGCGCCGGGGTCGGCTGCAGCCACCCCTCGAAGCCCGCGGGCCGCTTCTGCGCCGTGCACGCCTGCCTGCACGCATCCTGCGCCTCCCCACGCGCCGCCGACCCCTTGATCATCCCCGGAAGCCAGTTCTGCACGGCGCACGAGTGTCGAGCCGCGGGATGTTACGGCGCGGCGCGGCCGGACGGGAGCTACTGCGAGGACGCCCACGCCTGTGCCGTCCCAGGATGCCCCGCCCCGCGCGGCCTTGGTGTAAGTGACGGCGGCACGGGAGCGGCATCGGTGTGTTGCGCTTCGCACACGGCCATGATTGCGCGCGATAGCGCGGCGGCGTGGAGCCTCCACGCTTCGAGCGAGGGACGGTCCATGCGGCCCCCGCCTGCTGTGCCGGCGCAGACGCAGGCCCGCCCACTGAGGTATTCCTATCTCAGCCAGACGGAGGAGGCGCTGGATCAGCGACTCAGGGAAGAGAGGGAGAGACAAGATCAGGAGGCGAGGCTGGATCAGGAACTGAGGACGTGGCACGGCGGCGCCGCCGCCCCTCGGGGTGCTGCTGTAAGGGACAGCGAACTGAGCGGCATCAGCGGCATCAGCGGAATCGGAGGCATCCGCGGAGTGGGAGCTACCATCGGGCTCGAGACGAGAGGTAGAGGGGTCCGAAGGGGACGGTCGGGAAGTCACGACAGCGGCTTTGGTGGCAGCCCAACCGTGTTGTCGGACTTGACCGGTTCTAGTACTTTTGTGAGCTGAATACTGGGTTGAGTTGGAGACAAAGTATGTCTGTTGAATGACATGGCGAACCGAAGTCCGGAATAGACGTGGTGGACGGCGGAAGAGGATCATCTGCTTCATCTTTCGCCAGGAAAAAGAATTCTTTATTTTTATTCAACATCTTCTCTGGTCTTTTTTTCTCTCTTTCTCTGTGTGTCATCTACTTGCGGCCTCCCTCCTTCAAATGAGCGGATGCCCACGGATGGGCGAAAACAAAAATCAATCAAGGGACTCGAGCCATCAGCTTTTTCAAGTCGTGGCGCAAAGAACGAAATCTATCAAACAACCATGGATACTTTCCAAATTTCAAACGAACGAGAAAGGCAGGTTGGCAACTGACTGCATACCTCCGTCGATGAATGGTAGGGTTGAGGGGATGATGAAGCGACAGCTCGCGCCACCACCTTTTCATGATCCCATCAAGGTTCCCGAACGGACGCCTCACCGGGTCGTTTCGGGGGTGGTAAGACCACACAGGCCTAGTTCACGACAGACCGTCAGACAGGGAACGAGGAAGCCATCAACGGTCCAGGCCTCCAGAGACCCCTTGGACCCGGTGGATCGTTTACCCACAGTCCCCGCCGTATGGACAGTCGTGCGAGCCTAAGCCCATGCACCGACGAGGCTCATGCCGAACGCGCCAAAGAAGACGAGCAGGCAGGCCCAGACGCGCTTCGAACCGCGGAGGATGCGCCAGCTCTCATCGGACAGGAAGTCCTCGGCGAGCAGCTCGATCAGGGCGGCGAAGACGAGCAGGCCGGACGAGATGGCGTTCATTGTGCCGACCAGAATCAGGCCGAACTCGGAGTCCGGGCTGTACAGCCGGTGGGTCGCGAGCCCGATGGCCTGGCCGATGGGCGTGGTGCAGCCGTACGCGAGGGCCATCATCCACGGCTGCAGGCTGCCCTTGGGCCAGTCGATGGAGGCGATGCGGGAGCCGAGGGCGAGCCCCTCAAAGGTCTGGTGGAAGGCGATGGCGATGAGGAGGATGACGAACTCGTGGCCGACGGAGACGCTGAGCGTCATGCCGATGAAGACGGAGTGGAAGAGGATCCCGACCTCGAGCATCATGCACTGCAAGATGTCCTTCTGGTGCTGCTGCGCGGGGGAGAGCACCATGGCGCCGTGGGCGTCGAACTGCACGGCGCGGTTCTCCTCGTCGACGCGCTTGGCAAGCCTGTCACCGGCTTGCGTCGGGGCCTGGGCCCGCTGCTCGTCCCGTCCGATGCGGGAGAGGGTGCGGCCCATGCTGCCGGCGGCGCCGCGGCTCGGGGCCATCTCGAGAGGGTAGGATCCGTTGTCGCGGTTGTCGTCGTCGTCGTCGACGGACCCCGACCGTTGCGGGGAGAGGACGGAGTCGTCGGGGACATGGGTCATGTGGCGGGCGGGCTGGAAGACCATCTCGATGATGGTGACCAAGAAGATCCCGGCCAGGGCGATGGCGCCCGGCATGGCGGGGTAGTCCTCGACCCAGAAGGAGCTGAGGCACGGGTTGCCGAGGAGGGTGAAGGCGGTGGGGAGGAGGTGGACGAAGGCCGTGGCGAGGAGGACGCCGGTGCCGAAGTGGCGTACGGCGAAGAAGAAGGGGCGGGGGATGCGGACGCCGGGGATGACGGCGGCGATGAGCGGAAAGGCGCAGGCGAGGAAGGAGACGACGAGGATGATGAAGAGGGCGCCGACGTGGAGGGGCGTGTTGTAGGCGTCCTCGTCACCCAGGCCACCGGTCGGGCAGGTCGAGCGGCGGACGGAGCGCGCGGAGCGTTTGGCGATGGCTGTACGGTCAGCTTATGGACAAGGCGAGAGAGAGAGAGTATACAAGACTGGGCGAGATGAGGTTGCGTGTCGAACGAGACGTCATGATTGGAGCGTCAGCGACGGATGAAGAGGATGGACTTACAGTGAGCGGTTTGCTGGGATGCAACGAGGAACGAAGCAACAGCCTCGGGGCTCTTGAGAGCAGAGATGATGGCCGAGCAGCCAAGGACGGACATGATCCAGCTCACCCAGCCCCAGAGGGCGGAGCGGGCGGGCGCGGAGGCCCAAAGGAGAGGTGTATGGTCATCACCACCATGCACCTTTTTGTTTCGGGGGTGGAAACCTGGGACACAAGTCAGCCTTCATGCGCATTCGATGTCGTGAAGCAGTGGGTGGTTGCAGTGAGCGGCTGGATATCGTCGTCGATGATGGCGCTGGCAAATGCACACCGAGAGCGGTGAGTGGCGGCTCATCAGCAGCTGGCTGCCCGTCTTCCCACTCCTTTTGGTGCAGCCATTGAACGGCGATGGACACACATTGTGACATCGTAGCACGATGGCATTCGAGACTCTTGCACCCAAAACAAAGGGGGGACTCACCGTAGTTCCACCCTCCCGAAACGGGGAGCCTCCGATCGGGCTGTAGACGCGGCAACGTCTGGTAATTCATCTCGTCACCCCGGCCGTCGGATCCATCGCCGGCACCGCTCCGGGCGCGGCGTTGCTCGCGGGCGTTGGCGATGCCGTTCAGGTCCTCGCAGGTGGTGAGGTCGGCGGCGAGGAAGGGCGGGTTCTGGTTCCAGTCGGGATGCTCCAGCGTGATGTCGTCGGTGCGCGAGGGACAGTTCATCGTGGCGGCGAGGTGGTTGTCTCTGCTGCGCTTTTGAGGGCCTCCTTTGCGTGCAAGTTCCACTCAACCCAGGTCTTCGAGTGCAATGGCTCTTCGGTTCGTATGCTGTAGGCTTGCAGTTTCGAGCGTGTTGTTTGATTGGTATCGTAAGAGGATGCTATGAAAACGGAGATGGATCACACGAGTCGAGTCCAGAGTCGTCGAAGGGGGGGTGTGGAAAAAGGAATAAGTGGTGATGATGTCAAGGTACTCCCGTACCTAAATACGTACGGGCAGTGACAACACTGGCCAGCTTGGGGGGCCCAGCAGCGTGTGGCCGCCTTCGGGATCTAGAATTTCTAGGGGCGGGGGGACGGGAACGATGCTTCGGCCAAATGCGGAACACAGCCTCCAAGTCGCCCAGGGGGCTGCGCCAGCCCAGTCCATCAGTCTGTAGCAAGCGTCAGGCCGGCCCTGGCCACACTGGCCACTGACCAGTGCGATCCCGCTGGTGGGAGCCCCGATGGATCCTTTGAGCCTTGGAACTTGCTTGGGACGGGCCACGAGGGGGCTCGGCTGGCACTTGGCGCGCCTGGGGAGTCACCCGGCTGGAAACCACTTGTGTCTGCCGGGGCCGATAAGGGACTCCTGGCGTTGGACGGTCGGGGCTGTCCGGTTGACGAGACTGTGATGCCTGTGTTCTTGCTGCATTGCTGGTGTTGATGTTCTCAAGACACAGTCTACAGTGCCGCTCTGCAACCTGGGAGTCATGGCATGGACTGTGACACGATGCTGGACGTCAGCAACCCTCGAGGTACTCGCAGAGTCGCAGTCAGCTCGTCGCCACTCAGTCACTATTCACTTGGCTGACGCCCAGTCAGTGCATCATCATCATCACTGGCAACCCGCCGG